>OZ020604.1:59125114-60616312 GCA_963971545.1 Philophylla caesio | reverse complement strand
TCCATTAATTTCCATGTATTCGATTGAGTATTGCGAAATGTTTGCAAGCTTGATGTTTTATGCTTTGGTATCTGTAATTTCCGATGAGTGTGTTTTTATACCCGAGCGTACGACATAGTGATCATAGCAACAGGTAAATATTCACAATGTCTAAGTGATATGCTGCAAAATGCTGTTTACTTACCACCTGGTATGTGGAGTGTAGACTCAACATCAACACTACGAAGACCGGGGTGGTGCTCTTCACGAGGAAATATAAAATTCCTAGGAGTCATTCCAGATAAAAACTTGAATGGAGGCAGATCATTGAACACCGCTCTAGGAAGGCCATAAATGCCACACTCCCCAAATCTCTGGAAATAATGTTAAATCTTCCACCAGTGGACCTCTATGGGAAATTCCTGGCAAGCTGTAGTGCAGTCAGGCAAAATCCGATCCAGCTGCGGAGATATGGAAGAACTGGACCTAAGTAAACTGGACTACACCACTTCTCTTCTATGCTTTGGAAATAAGTTTTCCACAATAATCCCGGAGAGGAAGGAGAGGATAGGAGCCGTGGACCTGGACTCAGAGTCAACGAGGATGGGAAGGTCCTCAACATTTGTTAAGTCTTCACAGCTATGCGCTAGTGGCATTTCAACACAAAATGAATTTCACAAAATATAAATTATCTAAATGAAAACCAAAAAAACTAAAAACAAATCGAAATTAATATAGAAAGCCTTTAAATTAATTGGAAACCATGGAAACGACTTAAGAGAATAAGGAAAATCAATGCCGTATATGTATAAGGCTTAAAGCTAGATCAAATTAGGAACGGAAATTAAAATAAAGTTAAAATACTAATATTCTGAGATAAATCATTTTCGATGGCGGACAATCCACAATTTTCCACCGTGAGATTGCATCCATGCAATCTTAAATTGAGATGTGTCAGTAAAAAGAAAAAAAACAGAATCTAAGATAGAAAAATAGTAAAACAATCCATCAATGCGGAAGGAAAGTTTAGGGTGGATCTATCTGTAAGTATATAAGGAACCGGAAGATAGTAGTTCTTGACCACGTAAAAACCTTCAATCAGGAAATAACTACACAAACAGGCTGAAACACAAGGGCTTAATCGTGTATGCATAGAAATGATTTCAGAAACTCTACCTAAATTAAACGTAAAAACTATCATATCAATGAAACGAAACACAAACTCATGTAGTGTTCAGCGAGGTAAAGCATCTACAGCCAAGTTGAAGCTGCTAGTATTTCACTAACCTCTAGACTAAACAATAGGACAAGGGAATGGGGAAAGGTCGGAAAGGAAGTAGGAACGGAAATCGAGTTTTAGAGATATATAATCAAATATATTTTTTAAGATGGAATTTACTCGAATATATAGCAAGAGTTATGCCCAAAACGTTTGAGTTAAAAGCTAATTTTTATTGTTCAATGAGCATACAAACATGAACAAAAAAAATCAAAACATTTTTCTTTTCTTCGGTAAGAGTAAGTTTTGCCACCAAAACAAAACTAAGTACTTAAACTCAAAAAAGCCAATATTTCAAACGGATGGGCGCCATTTTATTGATTTTGTAACATAACGCGTTGTTAATTGTGTCGAGCGGATGTAGGGTACACACAACAGAGCACGCACTTGTACCGGCTCAGGATTGTCGGCTTCGGTGGAGTTGATATTGACTGCTGGGAGTTTGCTCGCTAGCAAAGAAAAAATAAACAAACAAAAAACATCGCGTGCTGATTGGGGAAAGAAGGAATAGGGGAAAACAAACACTTATTTGCCACAGGCACACAGTGACTACACACTAATGATTGTAGGTAAGTAATAAAATAGAATAGAGAAGAAACTAACCTAACCTGGCCCGAGAGAATCTGTGTTACATGAAACTTTGTGTCACTGTGGTTTCTCTCAACCCATTTGCTGATATTTGGTTTCAACTCGTAGGTCCACCTGCCCTTTGGGGAGCTATTCCAACGAGCCTGCCAAATGTTCATTGAGTTTTCCCTTTCTTCTGCCTTTACTTCTTTTGGGTTTATTCTTCCATTGTTTTCGGAAAGCTTATCATAAATTCGTTTAATTTCATGGGCCATAATATCTACTGGCATCAGTCCAGCTATGACAAAAGAGGCTTCGTCTGAAATTGTGCGGAAGCCGCAGACTGCTCGTAAGGCGCTTGGCCGATGGACAGTTGTTATCTTTTTCGCGTTGCTTTTTACGATCAGAGCGTCTGCCCCGATTGAGGCCGCATATAGGAGGATTGAGCTAATAACCCTACTGTAAAGAACTCGTTTGTTGTGCCTTAGTCCTCCGTGGTTTGACATAATACGCGACAAGCTTGACTGCACTGTCGAGGCTTTCTTTGAAACGAACTATAAATGGGACTTGAAGCTAAGTCTTAAGTCAATCATTACACCTAGGTATTTGATAGCGGGCTTTGACGTAATGATCTCTGTCCCCACGCGGATATTTAGAAACTCCACTGTCTTTCTGCTGCTTATCAAAAGTGACTCGGTCTTGTGGTCGGCCAACGTTAGGTGCATTAAGTTAAGCCAAGTTTTGATTTTTAAAGCAGCTGATCCGGCTGCAGCTTCAATTTAATGTAGATGTTTTGCCAGAACTACTACCGCAACATCGTCTGCGAAAGCCACCACTTTTGTACGTCGAGGCATTTCCAGGCTGAAGACACCATCGTACAGAAGGTTCCACAGGAGTGGTCCAAGGACAAGCCATCTTTTGCCCGGGATTTTCTAAAACTGAACTGGTTCATCGAGAGAGACCCATTTTCTTCGGCAAACGACGTTAGCCTGTTGCATATAATCCTTTCCAGAACTTCTCCAAGCGTGTCCAGTAAGCAGATCGGACGATAAGACGACGGCTCATCTGGGGGTTTGTTGCCTTTGGGTAATAGCACCAGGGTTTGCTTTTTCCACCTTACTGGGAAATAACCTTCAGGGCCTTATTTGGAATGCCGCCGGGCCCTGGAGCTTTGCGGTTTTGAATCTTCCTGCATGCAATTAGCAACTCTTCTTCGGTTACCCTTGGGATTTCAGTTTTCTCATAACATGGGAAGACTGATGGTATGTCCTCGTCCCTTTGCGGAAAAGGGTTATGATATTTCTCAGCATTTCTGGGCACGTAATGCTTGGTGATTTAACGCTTTTAGTTTTTGTTAGCACTACCCTATAAGCAGTGCCCCAGGGATTTATGTCTGCTGCGTCGCATATTTTCTTAAAATTGTCCAGTTTGCTATCTTTTATAGCAGCTTTAAGGCTCTTCCTTGACTTTCTAAGAGCATTTAGGTTATCGGAAAACTCTGGCCTCCCTCTGCTTCGCTGCATTTTCCGTCTAGCACTTAGGCATTGTTTTCTTAGTAGTTCTATATCCCTGTTCCACCAATAGCACGGTGCGAATTTCTTATTTATTGACCTTCTTGGCATTGATGCATCGCAAGCTTCAGTTAGGCCAGAAGCCAATTGACTCACCACCTCTTCTGCTGGTCCTGTAATGGGTGTAAGCTCTTTCACCATATACTTCAGGACATCTTTATCGAGCATCGTTTCCTTCCATTTCGGCCCTGTGAGCTTTGGCATTTCCTTGTTTTTTTCTCCGCTATATTTATTATAATGGCCTGGTGGTCACTGTGGGTGTACTCCTCGCTTACCATCCATTTGATTTTCTGGGCCAGCGAATCGCTTGCAAGGGAAATGTCTATTATCGAGCCAGTACCCATTTTTCTGAAGGTCAGCGCAGAGCCTGTATTCAGAACCGTAACATCGAGCTGGGCGAATGTTTCCAGGAGAATCTCCCCTCTCTTATTCGTTAATCTGCTACCCCATTCCACTGCCCAGGCATTGAAGTTGCCCGCAATGATCAACGGAGACTTGCCACGAGCTTCTGAGGCGATATTGAACGATAGCTGCTGGTACTCTGTTACCGAGAGACTTGGCCTTGCATAGCAACTTATAATATGTAGCCCATTTATTTTACAGCACACGAATCCTTCGTCGGCGTTAAGCGTCTCTTGGAATGCGTATGCACCGCAGAGCCAGATAGCTGTGGATTTTTTAATATCGCTGACCCACGCTCCATCATCTTTGCACTTGTAAGGTTCACTTATGACTGCTATGTCTACTCTTGCATCTCTGACCGTCTGTGATAGCAGATCTTGTGCGGCTTCGCAGTGGTTTAAATTTATTTTGATGATTCTCATGGGCGTCGGTTCGTTAAAGCCTTCCTGAAAGCTGGACACTTGTAAATTCCAGCTATATGGTCGAGGTTATCCCCATTAGCAGATTTACATAGCACACAGTGTGGGCTGTTTTTACATTCTTTCGCAAAATGACCTTCTACGCCACACTTTCTGCATTGTTTCGACCTGTCCGTCTTGCTAGAGCAGTTTCTAGACATGTGACCGTATTCGAGGCACTTAAAGCACTTTTGGAGTTGCACGCGCTCCCTTATACGGCAGATGACGCAGCCGATTTTAATTTAGCCAGTCTGGAGAAGTTTCTGGGCTTTCTGAACTGGCAAGCTTAGCGTTGCCGTTTGAGTTCCAGCGTATGCTGCCCGGAGTCCCGTTATGTCTGATACCTCGATATCTTTAACCCTGGGAGAGCTGTTATTGCGCTATGAACCTCCTCTTTCGTAGTCACTTCATCGATGTCCCGGCATTCTATTATGATACGTTGCGTGAGCGACTTGACCGCTGCCTCACTGCCTAAAACCGAGCCTACCATAGCCTTTAGGTCCATAGACTTTTGACAGGATTTGATAAGTTCTATCAGTAGGTCATCCTTTTGCGTACGCCTGATTTTTGACACTGATTCAGCGTAGTCTTTAAACTTGGCGTCATTTTTCACCTTTTTCAAGATGTCTGCGTAGGACATGTTCCCTGTTTTTTCGATGACAATTGCATCAGGCCTCGACTTTTTGATCCTATTTTCTCTAACAGCTTTTTGTCATTTTTTTTTCTCGTTTTTTGACTTCTACCCACTCGTTGGGTTTAATTTGGTGGGCTGCCGACTGAGCAATCCAAGTCCCCTTTCCTTTCGGACTCGCCTTTGGTTGAGTTTTAAGGTTTTCCTTTACCCGTTTGCTTAAGGGCAAGCCATCGGCTTCTGTTCCAGCTTTTCTCCGGGGTGGGTCTGATGGGGGTTTAAACCATGGGGATGTCTGAGTGCTGTTGTCAGAACATACTGCTTTATTTGTACATTTGTTTAATGTTGCCGATAGTGTCCCTAATTGGTTGGTGTATAGTCCGGCGTTTACCCTCGTTTTCTCTAAGCATACTTAGCAGCGTGTCTTTTCGTTTGCTAAATGCGCTCTTTTCTTTTACAGTTTCCGCGATCGTATGATTCACGACTGAGTTGGTCTCTTTCAGTTTTTGCGAGTCCTCTGAGCCTTGTGCTTCCTGCGACATTAACATTGTTTTTAATTTGATCTATTTTATTTAAAGGGCCCAAACTCAGATCCGTTATCATACATACGATTATGCGCAGTTAACTTAACGATCCCATGGTTATCTTTGTACACAGGGAGGCCATGCAAGGGTTGACGCAATCCTTTATGGGGTATTACGTTCAGAGCCAGATCGGTATTAGTCAGGATTTCATCAACTGAGCCTGTGCGACCAACTTAATGGTGTCGAGTAGAGAGCGTTTTCTGAGACCTGCTAGAGTTTTAATGGGGCGGAGGCAGTACTGACATTAGCCTGGAAGCCATTTCTGCATGATGTCACTCCTGCATACTCAGGTAACTGAATGTCAGTTACCACCAGCTCAAAGCAAACATATCAAAATACGTGTTTTCCAGTATGCCATAAGCTGAAACCTTACTGGGCTCGGTTTCAGCATGAAATCCAGTACGAATTAATGCTCATTTTTATTCGCTTTCTTCGTGCCTGATTCCTACCGGATAGCTAGTCATGGTTCCTACAGGGCTGTGCATTCGTTTGCACACACTCACAAACGTATGTGCCAATGCACTCCGAACTCATGATTTGATTTTTAACCCATGTGCGTACGTACACACCCGTGCATGGCCTTATCCGCGCGCTCAAATCAGAAAAACAAGCAGAATAGGCAGAATAGGCAAACCAGAAAAAATCAAGTCGTGAACAACACTAAGTTTAGTAAACTGCGAACAAATTTAAATAGGATTAATAAAAAGTAAAAGTATTAGGTTTAATTTGAAATTTAATTAAATTAAATTAGATTGTTTGAGAATTAGACCAAGTTAAAAGTTAATTATTGAGTTTTATTTGACTAAGTTTTAATTCGATATAATAAATAAATGGCTTAGTGGGAATAAAAATAATAAAGTAAAACAAGCTTTATTAAGATTACAATTTATTTTAATTATAGAATCAAAAAGAATACCGCGGTCGCATGTAAACCCCTATGTACATATGTACTTGTTTAACTTCAAGTGAAGTTCTCTTACGAGAACCGGCATGACACGGCCGGCTGTCGAGTGTCTGCACCGAAACGCCCTCTCTGCATGCAGATGCCTTCCGCCACACCGCTATTTGCTCAATTGTAATTTGTGCAGTGCAGACGTGAAATTTTTGCGCTAGTGAAAACTTTAAGTTTGTGGTGAAAAACAAAAAGAAAATTGTGTGAGTGAGGACCTGAGACTCGCCTATATCCGAAGGAAGTGGTTTGTATAGTAAACCACCAATCAGGTATGTTTTTATTGGCTTTAAAAGTTTTCTTCTGAATAGAGAAAACACAAAAACAAATCGGCTGCTTACTTTGGCAAGAACTCCAAGTTCATTTTTGGCGCCAGGTAAACAGCTGACTTTGACATTGGAATAAAGCTGATAGCTTTATCAGAGAACATAGCTGCTGAAAGCTTTTAGCATAGAAGCTCATTAACTCAAGCTTGAAAGCTTTGTAAAAGCTCAGCTTAAAAGCTTTCGGTTTTAAGACTTCCGGTTAGCAAAGCTTTTAACACTTCCTGCAGACGGGTACGTAAAAGCTGCCTCCTTTGGGTGATGTCAACGCACCAAGGAGGGCAAAAAAATAATAGATATGGGGGAAACGTGGATTTGCCTGATCCTTTTAGAGCAAGTGGCAAAATTCAGAGGTCACCGTCCGCGAATATCAATATGGCGGAGCGAAATTTTGTAGCGTCTGATACTCCGTCGGTAGTGCGAGCCCGATCGTCTCCGCCGGACATTGATAATGTAAGTCTGGCCACTAGACAGGGCCCAAATCTGGCAAAGGAAGAAAAATCGAACGTGCTGCTGCTTTTAGGCAATAAATTGAGCAGTCTTGTCGACTTAATGGCGCCGCCAAGGCGCTCCATTCAGCAGCCGATTCGGGATTTGGTTAATGAGATTGTGGAAATTTACGAAGAACTAAGGATTTCGAAAGTCGTAGGAGAAGTAAAGGAGAGGTCGCAAAGCTGTAAATGCACGCAAACCTCGCCTCCTTTCAAAAAAGCTAATTTTACGTCAAAAAGTGGCATAGAAGACTCTATGACAAATGAGATGAACCCGCCGAAACGGTCCAGTAAGGCTGTAATCTCAAAAGATGGCACAGAGCAAGAAACGCTGTCTTATAGGGAGGCTCTGATAAGATCAAATAAAGACCCTGAAGGCGAATGGGTAGTACAAACAAGAGCTAAGAAAATCATTAAGGCTAAACCGAATACTTTGCTGGTTAAACCAAATGCCATTGTCATCAAGAAGACAGTTGACATGTCATATAGCGATATGCTTAAATCGGTGAAAAACAGCGCTGATTTAAGCAAAATGGGTGAACAGGTCAAAAGAGTACGCAAGACCCAGAAAGGAAAAATAAATCTCCAGCTCAACCATGTGCATGAGGAAAAAACAGAACTTTTCAAAAACGGTATACAAAGTCTCTTAGGTAATGAAGCCGAAATTACAGCTCTATCTAAGAAGACCTATATAGAGATACATGATCTCGATGAGACCACAACTAAAGAAGATATAGTTGTAGCCATATCAGAGGCAAACGTTTTAAACAAAAACTTTGAGCTAAACTAGATAAAACCGATCAGAAAAGGTTATCCAGGGACCCAAATAGCGCTGCTTGGCTTACCTCAGCTCGTAGCACAGAAAATCATTGCAAAAAGCTGGTCGGTGTGTCGCATTCGGGAAAAAAGTATTCTGACAAGATGGTACAGATGCTTGGAGGTTGGTCATCAAGCAAAGGCTTGTACAAATGAAGACCGCAGCGGCTGCTGTTTTAAGTGCGGAGAAAAAGGTCATAACGCTAAACAATGCAACAAGACGGCACTATGCATTCTTTGTAAAGCTAACAATCAGGTGGAAAAAAACCATATTGCTGGGAGCAAACTGTGCCCCTTTTTCCAACGCGCTATACAAAAATCTAAATCAAAAATATGAAGATTCTGCAGCTGAATTTGAATCACTGTGAAGCTGCTCAGCAGCTATTGGATCAAACAATAATCGAAGAAAAAATTTACATTTTCGACAGTTGCCGTTATATCGGAAGTGGGCGTGGTTAATATCCGATTTTGCCCATTTGCAATATCAGCCTGCTATGGGTCAAAGACAACCTACCTACCAAGAGATATCTCAATTTTTACTCAAGTTATCGTCTGCACGGACCGACTTCTCTTTTCATTCTGAACATTTTGGTATATATATGTCTATATCTATCTTGATTTCGTTATGCTGTTACAAGCAGCCGTTATGTGAACAAAGTTATAATACCCTTGTAGACAAGCGCGCGGGTATAAAAAGGAGAGTACTTCGTTTACTTAAGAACCAGCATTAACACCAATAACAGCGTCAGCCTTGAAATCCAACGCAGAATCTCTCTTGCCAACAAGTGCTTCTTCGGACTGAGTAGGCGATTGAGCAGTAAACTTCTCTCTCGATTGACGAAAACTATACTCTATAAGTCTCCAATCATGCCCGTCCTATTGTAAGTCGCAGAAGAATAGACGATGACAACATCAGATGAGAGAGCTCTTGGAGTGTTCGAGAGAAAGATTCTTCGAAAGATTTAACTATGAGCTGTACGAGTTGTACAAGGACGTTGACGGATTAAGAACCAGCGGCTCCGCTGGCTAGGTCACATCGTACGAATGGATGAAATAGCTCCAGCCCTGAAGGTTTTTGACGCGGTACCCGCTATTCTTGGTATTTCCAATTGGCGCCAGTTAGCAAATGATAAGGACAGCTGGCGTGCTTTGTTGAACTCGGCCAATATCGCTTAGGCGGTTGATTCGCCAATTACGTAAGTAAGTAAGTCAGTTTAATATATACTGCAACGATTTTGCGTCACCCCTTGTCAAATTTGGTTTTGTGACATACCGGTGTCGGCGTTGTGCCATCTTTAGTGTCGTTTTCGTTCTGAGTAATTAGTGTTAGTTGTTCTTTTTTTATTGGAATCCATTAATTTCCATGTATTGGATTGAGTATTGCGAAATGGTTGCAAGTTATAAGTGATATGCTGCAAAATGCTGTTAACTTACCACCTGGTCTGTGGAGTGTGGACTCAACATCAACACTACGAAGACCGAGGTGGTGTTCTTCACGAGGAAATATAAAATTCCTATCTTCAAACTACCAAATGTAAATGGGGTAATATTAACTCTTGCAACCATGGTCAAATACCTAGGAGTCATTCTAGATAAAAACTTGAATGTAGGCAGAATATTGAACACCGCTCTAGGAAGGCCATAAATGCCCTCTATGCGTGAAAGACCGCCGTGGGGAACAAATAGGGAATAAAGCCACACATCGTACACTGGATGTACACAGCTGTGGTAAACAAAGTACATACGCACACGTTTATAAACACTTTAATAATATTAAGAACTTGAATTTTCAATGCTTGTATGTATACTTGAACAGTAATATTTAGACATAAGTGCTCATAGTTTTAAGCACGATGAGTGCGACAACTGGTGCGGCTAGTAAGAGGGGCATAGGGAGGGAGTAAATCGTATACACAGGCAGGCGTATTAGTCTGTAGATCTGTGAGTCAATACCAAGACAGCCTCGATGCTTATCACGGGAGCACTGCCCTCTACACTCCCCAAATCTCTGGAAATAATGTTAAATCTTCCACCAGTGAACCTCTATGGAAAATTCCTGGCAAGCTGTAGTGCAGTCAGGCAAAATGCGATCCAGCTGCGGAGAGATAGAAGAACCGGACATGCTGTTCCGGCCGCTATGACCCTTCTCGCAATCAATAAAAGCACTCAGTATGCTAATATATTCAGCAACATGTTGCTAAGGCATGTGTGCATATCACACAAATTTCGCTGTTGTGAAACCTACCTGTGAAAAGAACTGTCAATGTCAGGCGGGTATGAGAAGGTTCAAGAAATTTTTTTTCTTTCTTTTCCGGACACGACAGCGTGAACAACTTTCTTGTGATTGGATGTAATTCACTATACTCTAACGAGAATCAATAGCTGGATAAAGAGTGCGCCCGCGTGGTTACTTCCAGCTAAACTTACAGTGGCCCCGATCAGCCGGATGCGCTACACAAACGCTTATGACACTGGTTGAAGTCAAGAGTTGGTGACGAGCAGCGTGCTGACACATGTTTATATATATGCAGTCGCTCTGCATTTGGAGCCGGTGGTTGTGAGTATACACCTAAGACAACATCTGAAAGCAGCAGAAGTGGCAATATATTCTGTCCATTCGAGTTAGTGAAATTTGGCACAGCCTTTGTAAATTGCTTAGTTTGAATAATGTTATATGTGTTCGATATTTTTCTTTTGCTTAATGCATTACGCATACATACGAGCCGCGATTGTAAGTTAGTTTAATTTGAATTAGATTCGTATGTTTTCAAGACTTCTCTTTAGATAGGCACATCAAACAGGCCTATAAAAAGCCTACAGAATGGGTGACATGCTCCGCGCATACGAATTCATGAGTTTAGGCGGAAATACTTAATTTCTAGCATTATCTGTGTAATTCTCGGATCATCTTTTGCTGAACAAAGTACATACGTACACGTTTATAAACACTTTTATAATATTAAGAACTTGAATTTCCAATGCTGGTATGGTTTAATACTAACTTAAGATTTCAATACAATTCATTTATGAACAACTTCAATAGTAAGATTGTGAATGTGTGTGTGTGAGTGTATAAAATAAAGTATGTGTAAATAAAGAATAAAGTGATAAATAAGACTAAAGCATAGTTGCCAACGCTCATACATTTTTAACATCCTCGGGCCCGGCAATCGCTGACGAAATTTCGAGAGGGTAGAGTAACTGAATTGGCCTCCTAAGCACTTGTTGACCTTGCATGCGTACATCGCATACTCTAACACGCCCGTCTCGTCCTTGATACGTCGTCTGCACGACTCCTAGCTTCCACCGAAGTCGAGGCCTGTAGTCATCTTGCACCAAAACTACGTCACCAGTCCTTATGCTGCGTGACGGTGCGCTCTTGTTGTGATGAATGGAGCGAAGTTGTTGCAGATATTCGTCGCGCCATCTTTTCATATAGCGCCTCAGTAAAGTTTGACGGATCTGCCAGGCTTGTGAAAGCGCCGATCCGTCAGCTTGAAAATCTATACGCAAAACCACTGAATTGCAGTCGATTAGAAAATTCGACGGAGATAATGGCTTCAAGTCTTTCTCGCTATTCGTAATATAAGTTAGCGGTCTAGCATTTACTACACTCTCGACTTAGGTAAGCAAGGTTCTTAGCTCTTCTGATGTTAGCACCGCTCTGCCAATTGATGCCTTTAAAGTATTTTTGACCGACCGCACCAAGCGTTCCCAAAAACCACCCCACCATGCCGCTCTCTCTGGGATGTATTTCCATGTGATACTGTTGTGTGCAGCCAGCTGTAATACCTGCCTTTTCTTCACTAGTTCTTCAAGTTTGCGGAGCTCATGATCCGCTCTTTTGAAAATTCTTGCATTATCGGAGATTAAGATTTTGGGTGTACCGCGCCTGGCTATAAACCTGCGCAAAGCTTCGATACAACTCTTGACGGTCATGTCAGCAACTAACTCCAAATGCACCGCGCGAATTGCAGCGCAAGTAAACAGCATTATATAGACCTTTCTTCGGCTGTCATCTCCATTGACTCTTACGTAGAGTGGGCCGGCGAAATCCGCACTAGTGGTTTCAAAAACCCTTGTCGTAGTTATTCGTTCAGCTGGTAAAACCGTCTACGGTTCGGACGCACTTTTCCCGTATAGGCGCTTGCATATTACACAACGCTGATTAATGTTTTTAATCAGTTGTCGACCTTGAACGACCCAATACTTCTTTCGAATATGCGACAAAACTGCGTTAACGCCGCCATGGAGAGTTGCCTGGTGCGCCTCAATTATTACCAGCTGGCTGAAACTAGAGTGTTTTGGAAGAATAATTGGGTTAGTATGTCTATTACCGTATTCAAAACCGATGTCGTAATAAGAACCACAGCTCCAAATTCTGCAGAGCACAGTGAATAAAGTGCACTGTATGTAGCGGCAGACATCTTACGCCTATGTGTGAGCGCACCAGAACAATTGGAACAAATTTACGAATGAGCGAGCGAAGTGATACTAAAAAACAAGGATATAATAACAGCGTAACAGAAGCCCAAGCTGCATTGTCACACTACACAGCCAGAACAGCGACCTTGAATACCATTTCGGCAGGGCAAATTGACATTTTCCTGCAAACTGCAAAAGCGGTCATTAGTGACATCACTAACAGCGAACGGGTACTAAGCAGATTGGTTATGGACAATGGTAGTCAGCGCACTTACATAAGTGAGAAATTAGCGAACATCTTGAAGCTACACGCCAGCGGCATTAAAAAAATGAGAATTGTAGCGTTTGGAGACAAAAACACCCAGAGGCAGCCGAATGACTTTAAAATTGTACAACTTAATATTAAGAGTCAATACAGCGGAAAAACAAAAACAATAACAGCTATCGTTGTGCCTAAAATTTGTATTGAATTTTTGCCGGTGCCTGAAATAAGAAGTGAAAAACTGAAATATTTAAAACTCGAATTAGCTGATACTAATATAAGTGTAAGCATATATCTGAAAAGTTAGTTGCGGTAAAAACTCTGTTTGGCTGGACAATACAAGGATGTTGTAATAATTTAGCTGTACACAGTTGTGTGCTAAATATATCCGATAGCCCCGAACAAGCATTCGATATATCAGATTTTTGGAAATTGGAATCGGTCGGTATTACCAACTGCCAATCTAACGAAGACCAAGCTGTTATTGAAAAAACCCTGTTAAGCATAAATCGTATCAATGGCCGCTATGTAGTCAACCTGCCATGGCGTGTGGGCAGCGGCGCATTAGCTGATAATAAGCAAGTTGCTCTCTCTCGACTTCGTAGCTTAACGGCATAGCTGCAAAAACATAGCGACAAACTTTACGAGTATGATGCGGAAATTAGAGAGCTATTGCAGAATGGAATCGCTAAAGCTGTTGATAGCTGTTGATGCTTCGTCAAGCGAGGTCGGTCTCTCTTCTCTAAACGACCATCTTAGCGCAGGCGACAATTTGGTGGCAAATTTGTTATCAAACCCAATAGCTTTAACAGCAGATATCGCGTTTTTGCAAATAGCACTAGCTGAGACTGACCGTGACTGCCATCGGTTTTTTGGTATGACTCAACTCCTAACGTCAATAGCATATTACCATCAATAGTCGAATATCGAATGGGTAGAGTTACATTCGGCGTAACTTTGAGTCCTTTTCTACTGGCAGCGACTATTCAGAAATATTTAGAGAGCTGTAAAGACAAATATAGTGTAATATAAGCAAAGATTGATATTTTCGTATTGCTTAATATCGTTTGCGTGAAATTTTCCGACTGGGCAACCTTGCAAATACTCCAGCTCATAGTAGCTGTTTCCAAGTTTGCGTGCTATTCTAGCCTTAACGGAAGCTGGTGCTAGCTTCGCGGAAAATACTTTAGTAAAGTTACTTTGCTGAAAGTTACGACGTTACACTTTCTGACCAACAGCGAATGACCGATTGCAACTCCTTAAATTATAGGACTTTTCATTGCGGCTATGTTGGTTTTTTATAACTTTAGCCTGTTTTGTTCTCAAAATATCAAAGAAATCATCTTTTTCAAAATGAATTGAGCGATCCTCAAGTAAATTTAAATTACGAAACAACTTTTATGTAGATCCATTTGTGACCATGTGTTATCCAAATACAAGTCGATTCGGTTGGTTTAGCCAATATCTTATTGCGCTATAGGGAGTTAAAGGCGATGGGAATCTCATCGCTTGCACTATTATTTTGCATGAGGACTCCACTTATACTGGTGTGACAAGCATCGCAGTGGATGAGAAATCCGGACTGTGTAAGACAGGAGCCTGAGACATTTGAGCTTTCAAAGATTCGAATGATGTCTTCGGTTGTCCATTCAAACTTCCGTTTTTGGTTAAGAGCATCAGTGAGAGGAGATGCGTTTGAATTATAGTTTTTAATGAACTTATGATACCATCCGGTCATTCCGAGGAAACGACGCAATTGCTTAACAGAGCGGGGAACTGGGTATTCAGAAATGGCGGTATCTTTCTCAGGATCAGTACTGATCGTGCCATTACATAAAATGTGGCCTAGTTAGTGCACTTGGTTTAAGAAAAATTTTCTTTTCTACACATTAATCGTTAAGCCTGCTTTTTCTATCTCAGATGCGATCTCTCTAAGGTCACTCAGATGCCGTTCGAAAGTATCAGAAACAATAATGAAGTCGTCCAAATAAATAAATATTGCATTTCGCATCTGCGGCGGAACTATTTTGTCCATTAATTTCCACATTGTCTGTGGTGCATTGTACAATCCAAAGGGCATTACAGTATACTGATAGAGTGGCCTACACAAGCGGTTTTGTCACGTGACTTAAGGTCCAAAGCGATTTGCCAAAAGGAACCCTTCAGATCAAGACTGGTGATGTACTCAGCCTTGGGTAAGCGACTAAGTATACCGTCTATAAAAGGCATGGGATATGCATCCTTGACGGTTACATCGTTAAGCTTCCTACTATCGATGCAGAGGCGAACCTTGGTTTCCTAACAAGCACTAGACGACTCTTCGATGGCTATAAGCGATAACATTCTATCGAACTCGTCGTACATTAGTTTCTCTATAGCTGGGAAACTGGGTAGTGACGTTGTTTGATTGGAGCGGCTTCATTCACATCAATCGTATGCAACAGCACATCTTTGCGTCCTAGGAATGTGTTAGCAAAAGAAGGAAATTTGTTAATAACCAAACTTAATTGGTTACGCTGTTAGTTAGTGTTCCCAATAATGGCTCTTCTAAATTCAAAGAATCTAAACAGCTTCCTATCAAATGTTTTGATAATAATTCAAAGCAATTCCAAAAGTCAATTCCAAGATATAAGTCCTGAGATAAAGAAAGCACTATATAGAATAATATTGTTTTTGATTATCCTTGGTAAGAAACCGTAGTCGTTAGTTTACCAATGATATTCTGCGCTTTGCCATCGGCAGTGCGAACAGCAGTCGACATTGGTTGATAACATGTGGATAAATCAATCAGTTCGCGAGCGAAATTGTTACCTATGCAACTAATAGTTGCTCCTGTATCCATTAGAAATAAAACTGTTCGTCCTAGTATAAAGCCTTTTGCGTATGGGCAAATATCTTGTATTTTTCCTATCGCAGCTGATACAAGGTTTCTTCGTTAAGCTTTACGGTTTTTATTATAACCTTTTCTACCCAACTGGGCGTGCAATGGGGTACAGTGTTGCTTCTGGGTATGCGGTTACAGTTGCGCGGCTGTACTCAATCCCTACCCTTACGTCCACGTTCGTGCACCCTAGGCAACGTGAGCAACCCATATGCGAGATACGGTAACCAACCCGTGTGGAGCCATGGGTCACGGCTAATAGAGAGGGAGCTTCAGTGGTGCCCCTTCGACATATTCGGTTTAAGAGTTCACTAAAGTCCGCAGCGTCTGTTCAGCAGGAGGTGCAGTTGCAAGCGGGCATCTGTCTTGGAGCAAGCGCCTCGCTATATAAACGAATTAAAATTTCAACCCCCAGCAATGGGTTGTGCGCAGGGCTTGGAACCCGCCACGTAAAAAAACAATTTCCAATCAAAAGTAAAGCAATGCCTCGGACAGGACCCCTCTTTTTAGCAGACGACCACGGCAAACGTTTTAAGGACAATGATTTCAGGCCATGCACCTGGAATGTCCGAACCCTTAATCGGGAAGGTGCCTCTGCCCGGCTGGTAGATGTCCTCGGCAGAGCGAAGGCTGACATCACCGTCATGCAAGGAATGCGATGGACGGGGCAAGGAAGGAAAACGGTAGGCCCTTGCGACATCTACTACAGCTGCCATTTAAAGGAGCGCAAATTTGGTGTCGGATTTGTCGTGGGAGAGAGACTACGCCGTAAAGTACTGTCGTTCACTCCGGTGGACGAATGTCTCGCCACTATCCGCATAAAGGCGAGATACTTCAACATCTTCCTGATTTGCGCCCATGCCCCGACGGAAGAAAAGGATGATGGGACCACATATTGCTGCTACGAACTCCTGGAGCGCACGTTCGAACGCTGCCCCCAACACGATATAAAAATCGTGCTAGGTGATTTTAATGCCAAGGTGGGCAAGGAGGGGGTATTTTTGGTTCCACAGTCGGAAAATACAGTCTACACGAGGAAACGTCTGATAACGGATTGAAACGGATCGACTTCGCCGGGGCCCGAAACATGGTTGTCTGTAGTACCAGGTTCCAGCATAGGAGCACACATCAGGCTACGTGGCTGTCTCCAGATGGTAAGACACGAAACCAAATCGACCATGTTGTGATAGACAGAAGGCACGCTGCGGGAGAGATATCGTGAGTTGAAGAAGCGAGACGCATTTCTCGAGAAAAGAAGAGAATGGCCAAAATGCGTGAGTGCCAAGAGCTTGAAATGCTGGCCGACAGGAAAAGCGCCCGAAAATTCTTTCAGCAAGTACGACGGCTAACAGAGGGTTTAAAGACCGGGCGAATTCCTGTAAGAACGACAACGGCAACAGACTGACGTTCAGAATATACTTAGTTTAAAGAGGGAGCACTTCTCCACACTACTTAGTGGTAGTGGCAGAGACCACCTTGGAGAAGATGGTGATCCCGAAACCCCAATCAATGACGACGGAATTCATGCTCCGTTGCGCGACTGCGATGAGATCCGTAAAGCAATAGCACGGCTAAAGAACAACAAAGCGCCCGGAGTTGACGGACTGCCAGCTGAGTTATTTAAATACGGTGGAGAATAGTTGGTAAAGCGCATGCGCCAGCTTATCTGCAGAGTATGGTCGGACGAATGCATGCCTACTGATTGGAATCTAAGTGTACTTTGCCCAATACACAAGAATGCAATTCGCGCCAACTATCGTGGTATCAGCCTTCTTAACATCGCATATAAGGTTCTGTCGAGCGTATTGTGTGAGAGCCTAAGCCCACCGTCAATGAACTGATTGGACCTTATCAGTGTGGCTTTAGACCTGCTAAATCTACTTTCGACCAGATATTTACAGTGCGCCAGATCTTGGAAAATACCCAAAAAAAAAGAATCGACAAGTAACATATTTTTGTCGACTTCAAAGGCGTTTTAGCCAGCACAAGAAGAAGATTCCTATATGCCGCAATGTCTGAATTTGGTATAACCGCAGAACTTATACGGCTATGTAAAATGACGTTGAGCAACACCGCCAGCTCCGTCAGGATTGGGAAGGACCTCTCCGAGCCCTTTGATACCAAACGAGGTTTCAGACTGGGTGACTCTTTGTCAGTGTTGAAGATTTAGCATTACAAGCTCTGGATTCGGTTTTTATGAGTTTGTGAAGCGGACTATCAGGGTTTTAGGAGATGATAACAAATCTGCTAGTCCGTATTGGTCGCTTTCGATATAGATTGTTTGCGTGCACTTGTCAATTGTGCAGGTCCGTGTTTAATTTGCCACAACCATAAGAAAAAACTCTACGTTCTGCTGTACAAACTTGGTATCGATGCCCGTATTTTCCGCAATTCCAACATTCTAAGGACATGGTAGCTAACTCTTGTTCTTCTTCCTCATTAGTCTCGCTGACGCAGGCTTATTGTGCGGAAATTTCAATTTCATTAACGTGTTTACGATTTACAAGACGATGAGCGAATATTTGTGGTTTAGCCAAATTCTGTAATAATATTTCTCTAGTGCGTACGCGATGACGCAATTCAGAAAAAGTTCGAACAGGCGCGTAAAATATTTCGCGCTGAAACTCTGGGAACAGATTGGAACGCAGGATTTCTACTAGTGAATATTCCGACAACGGACTAGAAAGCCTATCATTCAACACAACGAATGCTCCATACAATTGGTCAAATGATGCGCTTTGTTTCTGTTTACGTTGTAGCATCTCGTTTCGGATACTATGGTCCGTACGATCATCTTTATAATGACCTTTAAATGCTGTACGCAGGCCGTTCCACACACCAGAAACACTAGATAGAAAAATACTAAAACAAATCATCAATGCATAAGGAAAGTTTAGGGTGAATATATCTGTAAGTATATAAGGTACCGCAAAATAGTAGTTCTTGACCACGTAAAAACCTTCAATCAGGAAACAACTACACAAACAGGCTGAAACACAAGGGCTTAATCGTTTATGCATAGAAATGATTTCAGAAACTCTACCTAAATTGAAGGTAAAAACTATCATATCAATGAAACAAAACACAAACTCATGTAGTGTTCAGCTTATTACGAGGTCAGGCATCTACAGCCAAGTTAAAGCTGCTAGTATTTCACTAACCTCTAGACTAAACAATAGGACAACGGAATGGGTAATAACTCGGAAAGGAAGTAGGAAATCGAGTTTTAAAGATATATAATGAAATATATTTTTGAAGTTGGAATTTACTCGAATATATAGCAGGAGTTATGCCCAAAACGTTTTAGTTAAAAGCAAACTTTTATTGTTCAATGAGTATACGAACATGAACAAAAGAATCAAAACAAACATTTTTCTTTTCTTCGGTAAAAGTATTTTTTTTTCTTGCTGCGGGCCAAGGAACACCGGTACTCCGGAGTGACCAGGCACCCAGAGTAAAACAAGTTCATTATGTTTACCAACATAGTTTAGTCGAGACTTGCATTGCCGAACTAGTTTGGAAGTGGTTAGAGGGCTTGCCAATGCCTTGAGTGCAGCTTGGCTGTCACTGCAGACACGTATACTCCTACCCTCCACCTTTTTTCCACCACGTAGTACATGGCCTTGAGAATTGCAAATACTTCGGTCTGGAAGACCGAGGCATGTTCCCCTAGAGAAAAGTGAAGGTTATCCTCATTATCTTCTATAAAAACTTCAGGTCCTGATCCAGAGTCAAATTTGGAGCCATCAGTAAAGATTCGACAACATGTAAGACCGGGCTCAGTGTTGGCATTAAGCCAGCATTCAGCCTCAGGAACTCAACGTTATAGAGTCTCATCAGCAAAGGAAACGGTGGCGTACTATCCTGTGGCACTGAAAATACGCAAGTGTATTAAGGCCTCCCCACGTATGAATATACTAAGTTACGGTAAGTACAGCAATGCTTCAAGAGTAGCACCAGGTGTTGTAGAGAATGCCCCTGTACAGCACAGGGCGATTGTTCTCTGAAGTTTAGCAAGCAGGTCCCCCACGCTATTAATTGAGAGTCTGCTCCACCATACCACTGAAGCATAGCTGATTATGGGTCTGATCGTAGAGGTATATATCCAGAGGGTACCCTTTGGTGATAGACCCCACTTTTGCCGAAAACCCGTTTACACTGCCAGAAGGCTGCCAATGCTTTAGAGGTCCTGTGCTCAACGTGAGATTTTTACGACAGTTTTGCATCCAGAATTACTCCTAGATACTTCACTTCGATAGAAGTCTGAATTGTGACTCCCTTAAATGTGAGAGGAATGAGGCCATCCAACCTTCTCCGCCTAGTGAAGAGAACAACACTAGGTTTGGTTGGGTTTGCGGATAGTCCATTATCGTCACACTAGGTGTCAATCTTATTCAGTATTGTTTGCGCTTTCCTGCAAACAGCCGACAGAGATGGGCCCGTGACTACACAGGGCACATCGTCCGCATAGGCCTGAGCGTAGATATTCGAGTCATCAAGAGTGACAAGAAGAGAGTCAATTACCAAGCACCAGAGTAAAGGGGAAAGCACACCGCCCTGAGGGCAAACCTTATTTACTCCGCACTTTAGGTATTGATCCCCTTCTACCTGAATCTTGATAATCCGCTGCACCAGCATTAAACGAATCCAACTTACCAACGAAGGATCTACCCCGTGCCGTAGAGCAGCAATGCATATACCATGGAAGGTGGCATTGTCAAAAGCACCCTCAATATCTACAAAGAGGCCCAGGGCGAACTGTTTCCTATCGACGACTTCGCCAACTCTGGCAACCAGATTTTGCAAAGCCGTCTCACAGGATTTTCCCGCCTGATAGGCATGTTGATGCAAAGACAGAGGATGTGATGAAAGCGCCTCCCTACGAATGCGTAGCTCTACTAATCTTTCCAGACATTTTAGCATGAATGATGTCATGCTAATAGGTCTGTAGCCTCTGGGGCTAGCGTAGTCGTCCTTGCCAACCTTTGGTATAAAGGCGACATTTACCACCCTCCAAGATTGTGGTATATAAGCAAGTGCGATCGACGCTATGAAAATATTTTTCAAGGTCGCCAACACGAACTCGACACCTTCTTTAAGTACAATAGGTGAGATGTCATCAGGACCGGGCGATTTGAAACTGTCAAAAGATTCTATAGCATATCACATGGCATCCTCCATCGCCACAGTTCATGGCAACAAACCAGTCATACCTTGTCGCTGTGGTTCTCGAATTCCCTCCCTCCCCTGTCGAGGGAGAAGAAGACTTAACCATCACCTGATTTCCAGGAAAATGAGTCTCTAGAAGAAGAGAGTAAGTATCAGTCCTGGTCTCTGTGAAAGAGCCATCAGGCCTCTTGAGCGAACCCAGCTTTACGGATTGGTCCTTTTTCAGAACTTTTACCAGTCTAGCTGGTTTCCAAGGTTTCAATCCCGCTGCAGTATTTCTTAAAAGAGTCCCTTTTCGCAGAGCAAATTAGCCTTTTATACTCTCTTTGCGTGCAGCGTTATTGTTCCCAGTCCATCTCAAGATTAGTTTTGCAGGCCCGGTTAAGATATATTTTCGACTCACCTCTCATCTTCTGCAGCTGCTTGTTCCACCAGGGAACAGGCGTGCGGTTTAGAAATGGTCGAGTCGGACAGGCCTTCTCTAAACTATCACGTAGGGTAGTCGTTAAACTATGTACTGCCTCATCAATGGCATGAGTGGATCGTATTCTAGGTGGCGCCGAGATCTGATTTCCAAGTTCCTCCCTAAAACACGATCAGTCCGATTTTTTCAAGTTTCGTACTGGCGCAGGGCACATATCATCCTCGCCAAGTTGAAACTGGATATATCTGTGGTCCGAGAGCGAGTCTTCACTCAGGACCCTCCTGTTTAGGTCTGACCACCCTAACCGAGAAATAGAAAGAGTAAGATCAATCACTTCCTGTCTCCTGGGCGTGAAAAATGTTGGCTTAGAGCCCACATTCAAGATGCCTAGTCCACTTGACAGTATATACTCGAAGAGCCGATCTCCCCTCGCGTTGCATTTGCTGCTGCCCCAGATTTTATTCTGGGCATTAGCATCGCAACAGAGGATCAATCCGACGTTTCGGTTTTCGCAATACTCCACAAGACTAGCCGCCTTCCACGGAGGTGGCGGCAGCAGGGAGTCATATGGAAAGTAACCGGAGGCATTAATGAAATGTTTCCACCCATTTTTGTACTTGAAGATCAGCCTCGCTGCAACCAAGTCCCGACAACAGAACTGTACAAGCCTAGTTACAGCATAGTGAGAAGACACTATAAGACAAGTTCTCGGTCTGCCGCGCTTTCGTCATATAAGATGTTGGCACCACGTAGGTCACTTAGTCCACAGGGTTTTTTTTTTGAAAACCCAGGGCTCCTGAATGGCTGTTATGTGGTAAGAGTAAGTTTTGCCACCAAAACAAAAATTAGTAATTAAACCCAAAAAACCCAATATTTCAAACGGATGGGCGCCATTTTATTGATTTTGTAACATATAACGTTGTAAATTGTGTCGAGCGGATGTAGGGTACACACAGCAGAGCAAGCGCTTGTACCGGCTCAGTATTGTCGTCTTGGGTGGAGTTAATATTGACTGATATTGATATTGAGAAAAAATAAACAAACAAACAAAAATCGCGTGCTGTGGGGAGAGAAGGAATGGGGGAAAACAAACACTTATTTGCCACAGGCACACAGGGACTACACACTAATGATTGTAGGTAAGAAAGAAAATAGAATAGAGAAGAAACTAACCTAGCTTAGATCGCTTACGATCGCCTGTTGTTGATGTTGTTGCGAGATGAGAGCGCAACATTAACTCATATCATCCCAGAGTTCCAATTTCGGAACAGTTTATTTTTTAATCGAATTTTTAAACGCATATTTTAATTAATTTTATTATGTAGGTATTACTCACATTCCTAGCTGACTGTTGAATAAATGTGATTTTATTTCGCGTGGCTTTTTGTATACAAGAAGAAATATTTTATTTGGAAGTTTTTTGTGAAAATTATGGCGAACGGAAAAACGTAAGTAATTATGATATTTTATATTATAGTAAAGACAATTTACGGTTTATACACATGTTATATTCTTGTTTTATCATGTCATCATTCTTGTTTAGTTAAAAATATGCAACTTTGTGTATAAATGTGACTTTTGTGAACCGTTCCATTATTGGAACAGTAGGAATATACGCACATGTTAATTTTATATATTAGCGTTTATACTTTATCAGTATTGCTTCGGAATTATTATTATTTTTATAAAAGATTAAATGTGGATGAGATAATTTCGCAGTTGGAAGAGGATGACGATGTGTTCGCCGCCGATATCTTCATCACACTTCCTGGCTAAATAGTGACCAAGACAGTGGTGACGAAGAGTCTGCAAGTATAAGTAACACAGTGTTACAAAATGGAAAAAATTGAATGAACTTTTAAAGTGACATATTGGTAATTGTTCACCTGGTTGAATATAACTCAAAACGGTTTTTGGAAAATTTGTAACACCCTCAAAATCTTGCTTTACCGTTAAAAACCCGTTCTTCGGAAGTGTACGCGCTAATCTTTTCATTACTTGGCCATTTCTTTACCGATTTTCAATATGAAATATGTTTTGGAAAGGTAAGGATTATACCTATAAAGATCTATTTTTTGAGCTAGCGTGTTGTAAGTTTTCATCGGGTAAACTTGGAAAATTTGTTTTTTCTTCAAATTTTTCTACTTTGACCGCATTTATTGCAGTATTTTGCTTTTCTTCGCTATCACTTTTTTTCCTTTGTTTTTATTTCGATTTTTTGTGAACTGCTCAACACCGTTAGTGCGATTCTCTAACTTTTTTAACAACACTCGAAGTTGCCAAATCAGCTAAATAACAGAAGTTAACAATACTGACATTCAGTTACCCTTTTTTTGACAACATACATATTTTATCTATTATTTGTGTTTTATGTATGATTGTATGCATTTGGGTTTGTTGTTCATTCGTGTTTGTGAAATTGAAGTGAAAAGATATGGATTCGTCAGATGATGAGTATTTAGCTTCGGCTACTGTTTTAAAGTATTTTATCAATAAAAAATCATTTGGAAAACATCCAATAAATGAATGAATGAAGAATGCCATTAAATGATGAATGACAGCATATAATTTTTGATTTCACTTTTTCCAAAGAATTTTATGTCCAAAACTAGCTTTTCGCAGAATAAACAATGTTTTCGGCGCTGAAATACGCTTTGGAACTGTTTTCTCGCATTCAATCAGCTTTGCGCTCTGACCAGCTCAGCGCCCACTATGACCTGTTCGCGCTTATTTCTACTAATTTGTATAGTACCAGTTTTCTCGCATTGGTTCTCGCAATAAGCGTCAGTCGGCTCGGCAACAAGCGGCCACTCTGTACGCACCCTAAGTCCGGACGTGGTCAACAACGTGGTTTCGCAATTGGATTATCATTTAATAGGATCAAGGATAACTGCATTATCCAGTGAGAAAGAGGTTATATATATATAATTTTGGCGCGTACACTATATAGCTCAGTGTTTGGCCGAGCTTCTCCTACCATTTGTGGTGTGCGCCTTTATATTATACCACAAATGGAGGGACCTACAGTTTTTGTGCCGACTCCGAACGGCAGATGTATTTAATGAGAAGCTTTTTCATGGCAGAAATACCCTCGGAGGTTTGCCATTGCCTGTCGAGGGGTGACCGCTATTAGAAACAACTTTTTCTATTATTCAGATTTTGCTTGCCCTGACTGAGATTCGAACCTCGAACTCACCGGCATATCAAGTTATAGCACGCACCGCTACCAACTCGACCACAGCGGCCACAAACAGGTTAGTTACTTAATATATAAGCTGTTTGCAGTTCTATAGAAACATGCTTTAAGTGAGGTAACTACTGGCTGCTTTACGTTTTTATGCCAGTTGTTGTTATAAACGCCCTGTAGGAGAGCAGTGGGGCATTTATATGAGCCAGTCATCGATAAGCCGTTGCAAACATCGCGTGACAGACGCCATCAACAATTGTTTGTTTTTCCTTAAAGTGAAGTTCCCAATGACCCAAATTGAGCGACAAGCTGAAAAGAAGTGTTTGCTTCAGCCTCATTTCCATTTGTTGGAGGCATAATCGGGGCTATCGATTGCACGCATATTTAAATTTTGCCTCCCAAAAGTCATGAAGAGGCTGTAGTAAATCATCACGGATACCATTCAATAAACTTGGAAATGGTAAGAAAAGTTTTTATCAACGGGAAAAAATATTTGACTAATTTTGTTATCACTGTTTTGTTTTAGATTTGAATGTCAATGCGCGGTTTCCGGGGGCACGGTATGACTAATATATTTTGAGCTTATCTGTAGTCCGGAGAGTAATGCAGCGATCTTTTGAAAATAGCAAGCATGTGATATTAATTGGTAAGTATTTTTAAAGTCATCCTAAAACTCAATATTGAAATAAGTGTCTGCTGGCGACTCAGAATACCCGTTGGATGCGTGGCTTATGACGCCTTAAGCGAAGGGACTCCAAAATTTCGTTACATGGCGATGTTTATCGCGACAAAGGATTCTCCTTTACGATCCCGAATTTGCTGGTAAAGTGGTGAACGCTGGCACAGTGCTACACAACATATGTTTAAAAGAGCAAACATTAGAGCTTGACATTTTTATCTCCAGAAACTGTAACGGAGAATTTTCCTAGGAATCCAAATGCACCATATTCTACAGCAAAACGTATCCATGACAGACTTATAGCAAACTATTTTTCCTAAAGCATACATATGTATATTTCTACTTATCAACTTCAGCCATCTACTACTTTTTAAATATTTGCAAGGTTTTGTATGATAAATCCTTTTAATCAAATACAGATGTATATATACATACATACATACATATATCGTGGCCAAGCAAACCTTGCCTTCAAAAATATACAACTTTTGTCAATTTATTTTCATATACTTACATATGTTTTATTATTTATTTTTATTAATTTGTAGTTCCATCTTATATATACATACATATATCACATAACATATGTACATTAGTGGAATAAACGCAATTGCAACTTATAGAGAAACATTTTATAAACCTTATATATTCACAAAAACTTCAACAGTAGTCGTCATCTTTTGTAAGCGACTAGCAAAAGAACGTCCAACTCGCTTATAATCAACTCTCTTATATTTTGAATACACAACACTAGTCTGTCATAATTAATGGTCGTTTGTAAAATTTGCTAGCAAAACAAAACAAAATTAGTAATTCTTATAAGAGATGATTTTACTTATGTCTGCTCTATCTTGGTTTTTTACTTATTTCAATGTTTAGCAAAAATTTTCCAATTTCCCTTGGTACTTTCCAATTATTATTCACAATAGCACCACTTTCCAACACTTTCAATGAGGTCGGCTATTATTTAAGCGAGTTTATTTCAACACGCTTATTTCAACTCAACTCACTTATTTTTGTTGTTGCTTTCCACGCTATACGATAAGCTACCTAGTGTTCTTTTGCAAGTCGCTTACAAAAGATGAGGCCTAATATCAAAATTAAATTAATATTCAGGTACATGGTTTTAATGAATTAAAAAACAATTAAATTAAATAATTAAAAAAGCAGAGAAAATTAAAAAATACTACACAAACTTAAAGCTTTTCATTCATTCAATTCATTTTAAATCTAAAGAAAAATTATTACAAAAAATTAAATAAAAGGTACAAATTAATTTCCTTAACCTTATTATATACACATATATACAAATTATTTTGGGCTTAATGCCTTCGCCAGGTTATTAATGGCATCGGCGCAGGCCTTCATGCCTTCGCCAAATATGCGGAAACCCTCCGCCAGCTGTAGTGGTACCTCCGCCTTTCTGGCAAAACCTTCACCCAGTAGCTTTTGAGGGAAACAAATATTATAAATTGTCATGTTTTTATAAAAAATATATTCACCTTCATTCGGTGTGTGTTTCTGCGACTACCACAAATCTTTTCTGGATGTCGCTCCGCCTCTCCTCCCTCTTGTTAATAATAACTAAATACGTAGATAAAAACTAAATATAATATGACTTAGATCCCTTTAAAAATTATGGCTACAATTGTCCTTACAAAATTATAATACTTGCTCCTCCTGCTGCGTTAAGGGTGGCTGTTTTAAGGGCTTGTTGCCGGTTAAAGACTGCTGCCTTCTCCGGTCACCCACTCGGACACTGGTCCTACTTTTTAAATCGCGCCAAACCTATGTTAGAAGAAAACAGTTAGAATTGTACATCTATACACACAAAGAACGTCTGTTCGTAGTGGCTGTACATGGAATTGGCTTCGCAATATGCACTTGTTTATCTACACAAAAAAGATATTTATTTTCACAAATATTATAACACATCTATTAATGAAAGTGATGAATTTATTTATTTACACGCGGTTTAATTTTTCACAATTCCAAGCACAATGCAGATTTGCCAGCACCGCACAGCTCTTTGTGGGTATATTCAAATATCACCGGATTATTACTTACCGTGCGCCATTGATCGGCGAACTTTACACAACCTCCGATGGCATTCAGCATGCAAGCCATCTCTCCACACTTCTTTTCCAGCTCCATCCTGCCATGAAGCCGATAAAACTTTCCGCTGGCTAGCCCCTGATTATCTTGAAAAAAATCCACCATCCCACTCAGCTGCTCAATTGAGGCACGGTCCTCTTTGCTGTTTGGCTTGTTGAGGCCTTTCTGAAAATAGAAAAAGTAAAGAAAACGATATATTTAATAACTTTAATTAAGAATACTTCCTTTTGGTTTGCTGAATTTGCCCTAACAAGTCGTGTTGTTAAAAGTTACTGAATCGCACTACAGGTCACAATTTTGAGACTTAATTTTGAAACTAGAGGCTCCTGAATGCCAACTGCTCTAAAATTGAGACTCTTGTCTGTATTACAGACTGAGATTTCTTACTGAATTCGGGGGTAAAGCTCCCTCTTTATTGGAAGTGACGCAAGGCTCCACACGGGTTGGTTACCGTATCTCGCGCATGGGTAGCTCAGGTTGCATGAACGTGGACGTAAGAGTAGGGATTGAGTACAGCCGTGCAACTGTAACCGCATTCCCAGAAGCACCACTGTATCTCACCATTGTTGCGTTGTTTAAAAATGTCGACACGATATACATCAATATATTTATTTTAATTGCCCATCCCTATAACACACTCGAAACGCTATGAAAGCGGAACAGGCAAATGTGTTTTTTGGCTCACATAACACAGTGTTACCACCACAGTATAACCAGTAGGGAACCTTTTCGATAATTTATCGGAAAAATTCACCTCCGAAAAGGACTTGGGTTTTGTGTTACTCTATTTAACATAAATAGTCTTTCAACAGGATTTTGTAGGACAAGGAACTAAAAAAGATTTATTCAATTTATTAATAACTAATAAAAAGTGCGTCTGCGCTACTCACTTCACTTATTTGCTTGCAATCACTACACTATGACCACTCACCACTTTTTATACGACATTTTATAAAAAAATGAAAAGGAATAAATTTCGAATTTCAATTATACACTTTATTAACTTAAATAAAAAAATTATGATCGGTGGGACACGTCCGTTCGCTTTAACGATCGCAAAACTGTGTTGTCATATGTTTTTACATGTATATTTTTGTGTGTATTTATGTGTGTGTTTGGTATAATTGTGTATACAGGTATAAGTGTCAACGGACAACCAAAGTTGCCAAGAGGCTCATTTAGCCATCCCGGCCCTCGGTGTCGTTGAGTGGTAGGTGGTTGCGATCTTTGCGCACGTTGTTGCGCGAAGTCGTGCGCTTTGGTGCCACATGTCGACTGGTGCGGTGTAGCTGCTTGTGGTGCGGCCTGTCACACAATCGACAGGTCACCTCGGAGGAGTACGCTCTAGTGGCATGCGACCGCGCCAAGCAAATTAAACAAAACCCATACGTCTGTCGCTGTGAGGGCTGCATGTCCCTAAAAGTAGCACACAGGCGTATCGGATGATGGCGTCGGCAGAGGGGACATCGAATTCCGGGCAATCTCGCTGTGTTTGTTGCTGTTGTGTTGGCTACAACCGTCGAGGCGTCGCGTCGATATGCAGCGGCTGAAGTGAGCGCGGTTCATGGCGCATGAGAACGGGGCGCTGCTGTAGGCGGAGCGCTGATATGGCCGGTGCGTGCCAGAGTTGTGGTGATGTGTGGCACAGTGATTGCCGAACGGATCGGTACAGTGGGGACATCGTCTTGCATTGCTGCGTCCTCTATGGGAAAGGAGAGGACTTTAGTGTTAAGATATTACTTGCGCTTGGAAGGAAACAGAGTTTAACGAGCGGTCGAGTAAGTTTGCCGTTTTGGGTACGTAGGACAACTACTCTAATATTACCGTCAGATCCGAGATGTACCTTTTCTATGCGACCGAGTCGTCATTCGGTAGGGGGGAGGCATTCGTCGTGAATAAGGACACATTCTCTAATTTTGGGGCTTCTTGAGCATTTTTCCATCGATATCTTTTGTGGAGGTCTTTAGAATATTTGTCCTTCCATCGACGACTGAATTCATGATGGAGAATTTTAATTCGTTCCCATCTATTAGTGAAAGAGACTGCGTTTCATGCTCGGGATGGCCAGAAGCGGCGCGCCTCTGAGGAAATGAACAGGAGTGAGGGCTGTGAAATCGGAGGGATCTTGCGAGAGTGTGGAGAGGGGCCGTGAGTTTATGTTGGTCGTTGGGTTGAGTGCGCAAATATACAGCTGCACGATACTCCTTTTTAGAAGTGTTGCAAAGGCCGTGGAGTTCGACTTCGTTTGCACGGGAATGATTTCCTTTTTGAAGAATTTGTATCACCGTAATTGTGTGCCGACTGTTTGCAAATTGGGACCATTTTACCAATGGGAGTGGTATTGGTTCTTGAATTGGGATTTTGGCTTATGTCATAATTGGCGCAAGCAATCCTGTGGGCCGAAAAGTTTTGCAACCACCATAAGGATTTGCATTTAACTGAATCCCCAACGTCTTCGTGGTACTTTTTTTTGGATTTTGAGACATGTGTGTCTAACAAATATTTTATTTTTATTTTAATATTGCGGGGTTATTATTCGTAGTCTTCCGTAAGGGGAACCTTTCTGAGGTGAGGGTTGGTATCGCTGAGGTTGTAAGAGGTACCATTGAATTTTTATCTTATTCCAAGTTATGTATTGTCCGAACGGCTAGAAATTGGGCGCAATTGCGGGGTAGTCGAACGATGTAGCCACCGTTATTAGATTTCGTATTTGTGGGTTTATACAAATCTTTACAATACTTATTTTGTGGTACTGCATTGGGGTTTTGGGGGGACTTCTTTTAACTCCCAAAATTTTTCTCTTTTACTTGTGTGGTGAAAGTAGAGATTCTTTCTGTTGTTTTGCCACTTAAAATCCATCCGAAGATGGTGTTTTGAGCTAATAAAGTGTTGGTAATTTTCTCAACACCTTATAGTAATATTTGGGGGATTAGGTTGCTTCCTAATAAAATATCGATTTGCGCGGGGGTGTGGCAATTGGGGTCAGCTTACTTAAGATGTGCAAACTTTTGCCAATGTTTGCTATTTATGTGATAGCTTGGGAGCATATTTGTGAGTTGCGGCAGAAATTAAGGTAATGGAGCAGATTTTACTTGAGTTTTGGACTACTCTTCCGCCCATTCCCGAAATTTCAAAATTGGCTTGTTTAATCGGCAGATGAAATAAACGATCGTTGGGATCCTTGATCTATTAAGGCCCATAGCTTAAATATTTCTCCCCCCTGTTCGAGGGAGATTACGGCAGTGGGTAGTAATATTTTGCTTGCATTCTCAGAATGAAGCGTTTGTATTCTAGCTGCGTTTGAGCAGCATGGTTCCTCGTGAATATATACAGGATTTTGATTTTCGGGGTTGATGGGTCTTGTTGTTGCAACTAGCCCTGCTGCTCTTTTAACGTTTGAACCATATTGGTGTAAAAAATCTGAGAAATTGGTTAAGTGGAGCATCGAGTGATGCCTTTTGTGGCAATATAACGGGTGTTTTTTTTAGGGGTATAGAACTTCGAATTGAAATAAAACACAAGAAAATCGTTTTAAGGTCCATCAATTTGGCTTTATTGGAAGGATAATTTTATGCCATTAATGTTTAAATATGATTTCGGGCATGTGGCCGCCGCGGCTGGCTCGAATAAAGCCAATTCTACAGGTCCAATTTTCAACCACTTTTTCGAGCATATGGGGCCGTATGTCGGCAATAACGCCACGAATGTTGGCTTCCAATTCCCCTAACGTTTCTGGTTTGTTGGTGTAGACGAGCGACTTCACATATCCCCAAAGAAAATAATCCAATGGTGTCAAATCACACGATCTTGGTGGCCAATTGACAGGTCCATTCCGCGAAATTATGCGCTCAGCGAATGTTTCCTTCAATAAATCGATTGTGACGTGCGCTGTGTGGCATGTAGCGCCGTCTTGTTGGAACCACAACTCATCCACATTCATGCCATCCAATTCGGGAACAAAATAGTCGGTTATCATGGCTCTATACCGGTCTCCATTAACGGTAACTGCCTCTCCAGCATTATTGCGGAAGAAGTATGGCCCAATGACTCCACCAGCCTATAGAGCACACCAAACAGTCAGTTTTTGTGGATGTAATGGCGTTTCGAGGGTCTCATGTGGATTCTCTTCACTCCAAATGCGGCAATTTTGCTTGTTGACGTAGCCATTCAACCAAAAATGAGCCTCATCACTGAACAAAATTTTGCGATGAAAATCAGCATCGAGATCAATCTCATTTTCGGCCCATACACCAAAATCACGACGCATTGCATGGTCTCGCGGCTTTAATTCTTGCACAAGCTGGATCTTGTAAGGTCGCAAGCCAAGATCTTTGCGCAAAATCTTCCATAAAGTTGATGGACAAAGCTCCAATTGCTGTGCACGGTGGCGAATCGATTCATTCGGGTCCTCTTCAACACTTTGCTCTACAGCGGCAATTGTTTCTTCGGTGCGCACTGTTCGACGTCTCTGCGGATGCGTATTATCACATAGAGTAAACGTAGTGCGAAAACGATCCATGGTTAACCGAATTAATTGCTCTGATGGACGATTATGTCGACCATAAAATGGACGGAGCTCACGGTAAACTTCGCGAACTGAACCATTATTTTCGAAATAAATTTGCACGATTTGCAAGCGTTGTTCTTTTGTCAATCTGTTCATGATGAAATGGCAAACCAAACTGAACATAAATGACATTAGAGTTGCCAGATTTGACCACAAAATGCCAGTTTTATCTCTATTCAAAAAACAAACCTGTAAAAAAAAAAAACACCCTTTACACAGTTTTTCAGCATGTGGGAATGTGAAAAACAATTTGTGCATAATTTGGCATTTCGAATAAAATTATTTCTTTCTTTTATTGACATGTTCTTAAATCTCTCGCAAGGTCTTAAAGGGTGACCTCTTTACAGAATTCGCATGACGTATGTTTCTTTTGATTAGAAACAAATGTTTGCGATCTATTAAAGCTTCTGTTATGGGAGTAGTAATTGCTGGCTTGGGGTTTAGAGAAGCATCTATGTAGATAATTTTGTGTATTTTTTTAAGCTTTGGCGCTTTTTTATCTACCCTCTCTGCTATTTCGTACTGGATAGTGAGAAAATCTTTCATTTGTTGCCACGGGCCATCTTTTGCGGGATGAGAGTGATTGCTCCCATAAAAGTAACGATTTTTCTGGTAAAGTTGCAGCGCATATATTTACCAGAATGGGGTCCCAGCTATCAGTAGGAGTATTTTGCGTCGATAGAACTGACAAACAATTTGTTACAGTGGATTGTAATTTTATAAATTCTTCAGCTGTTTCTTTTTGTTTTTTTGGCAAGTTCATAAGAATCGTTACTTGGTTGTCAACCAGTACTCGTTCATTTTCATAATGAGATTTTAATGCCTCCCAAGCCAAATTGAAATTGTCATCATTGAAGGCGAACTGTTTTACTATTGAGCCTGCCTGACCTTTCGTTTTATATCTGAGGTGATACAGTTTTTGCGCTTGAAATAATTTTAGATGGTTGATGGACACGGCTGTAAACATGTCCCGGAAAGACGGCCATTGTTCATAACTACCATGAAATACTTCTGTATCACACGCTGGCACTTTGAGGTATATGCCTGAATTTTCTTCTTGTATTAGGGTTGGGGGCAGCTCTACTTGCGGGGGTGGAGTAGGCGCAACAGGTTTTAGTAATTTTAATAGATCGGAGATCATAGCCTTTGTTTCTTTATATTGGTCTTAGCAGTTTTTATATCTGAATCATCTGTTTCAATAACTGCGTTATATCTTTTATCTGATTTTTGCTTTGCACCCTGTTTTGAGCGTGTAGCTTCTGCAGGTGTGTTTTGATGCTTATCGTCATCGGCCATTGTCGGTATTTCTAAAATTTAGGGGTTTTTTGTTCTTTTAGTGGGGATTTGTCAAATAGCATTGTAGCGTTAATCATTTTCTTATTTTGCATTATTATATATTATGGTACATTGTTCAATTTAACTTTGTATGTTTTATAATTTTAGATTTGAGTAATTTTTGTAATATTAAATCTAAAAGAAAATTCTTAAATATCATTTTTGAAAATATACTTCTATATAATTTTAATTGATTTATAACATACATATATAAGAATATTAAAAAAATTAAATTATTAAAAAAAAAAAAATAAGTTAATAACTACAATTGGCGATCCTGCCAGGAGCCTGCATTCTGTGCCGAGTTTATGCTGTGTACGAGTTTTGTATGATAACAACAACCTCCAGCAATTACATACAAATATTTTAAGATACCAAAGATCAATGGCGGGATCATTAAACAGCATGAACTAGAGAGCGAAGCAAAGATCAGCAAAGGTAACAAAGTTAATGGTAATAACTGTGAACAACAATACAATTGCACACAACAAAAACCAAAGAACAACACAACAACTACTAGGTAATTAGCAAGAAAAATAAAAACTGAGCGGATCACGTAAAAACTGTTAACAAGTGCGGAGACCGAGACGGAAACTGAAACTGAAGCTGCGGCCGAGACTGAGCCACAGTCAAAGATGCCAATCGGTTGACTCAAAACTTACTTAATACTTTTCTTTTTGTGAACGTGAACGCAATTAGTCACTACCAAAGTAAATGGTACTTACGAGCTCACGAACAAGGAATAGCGAGCGGCGTTAGTTCGTGTTAGCGAATAAATATTTTAACTCACCTAGCCAACAATAAATAAATATTAGTAGTTTATTAGTAACGTTGAAAGAATCAGAAATCAAACGCACGCGGCTCAGTAGGAAACCAAAATTATTCTACCCTCGTTTTAAACACAGCGATTAATTGACATCTGAGCAATTTTGTATTGACGGTTAACAGTGGCTGGCGGTAATTGGCTATTGCTGCAGAACGGGAAAGAAATTACATCAACAGCAGCAACCAGCATAGTTTAATTTGGTGAGCTGTATCATTTATAATTAAAGATTTTTATATGATTGTACAAGTATTTATTTTACTGTTACTTACTTACTTAATTGGCGCATTAACCGCCTAAGCGATTTTTGTCGAGGTCGACAAAGCACGCTAGCTGTCCCTACCTCGTGCTAACTGGCGCCAATTGGAAATCCCAAGTATAGCCAAGTTTTTTTCCACTTTATCTTTCCAACGCAGAGGAGGTCTTCCTTTCCCTCTGCTACCACCCGCGGATACCGCGTCAAAACCCTTCAGGGCTGGAGCTATTTCATCTATTCGAACGACGTGGACTAGCCAGCGGAGCCTCTGATTCTTAATCCACTGCACTATATCTACGTCATTGTACAGCTCGTACAGCTCATCGTTCCATCGTACACGGTATTCGGCGTCGCAAAGACGCAAAGGTCCATAAATCTTTCGAAGAATCTTTCTCTCGAACACTCCAAGAGCGCTCTCATCTGATGTTGTCATCGTCCATGCTTCTGCGCCATACAATAGGACGGGCATGATAAGAGACTTATAGAGCGTGATTTTTGTCCGTCGAGAGAGGACTTTACTGCGCAGTTGCCTACTCAGTCCGAAGTAGCACTTGTTGGCAAGAGAGATTCTGCGTTGGATTTCAAGGCTAACACTGGTATTGGTGTTAATTCTGGTTCCTAAGTAAACGAAGTCCTCTACTTTTCAAAGTTATAACTGTCAACAGTGATGTTAAATCCCAGTCGTGAATGCGCCGACTGTCTATTTGACGACAGGAGATACTTCGTCTTGCCCTCGTTCACTTCCAGACCCATTCGCTTCACTTCTCTGTCCAGTTTGGAGAAAGCAGAACTAACTGCGCGGTTGCTAAGGCCGATGATGTCAATGTCATCGGCGTACGCCAGCAATTGCATATTCTTAAAAAAGATGGTGCCTCACCGATTTAGTTCTGCGGCTCAAATTATCTTCTCCAGCATTAGGTTAAAAAGTCGCACGACAAAGAGTGACCTTGTCTTAAACCTCGTTTGGTATTAAACGGCTCGGAGAGGTCCTTCGCAATCATGACGGAGCTGGTGGTATTCCTCAACGTCATAGCCGTGTAAGTTTTGCTGGAATACCAACTTCAGACATTGCGGCATAAAGGCAACTTCTTTTCGTACTGTCGAAGGATGGTTCATCACGTCCATCATCATTGATTGGGGATTCGGGTTCAACATCTTCTCCATCGCTGTTGCAGCTGATTTCATTAAGCAGTGTGAAGAAGTGCTCCCTCCATAATTTAAGTATGCTGCGCCCGATCGCAGTGTGGCCCTGTAGGCAGCGTCTTTACGTTCCGTAGCGGCACGACATTCCTCGTCATACCAGTTGTTCTTTCGGGCTCGCTGAAATCCGATGGATTCTTCAGCGGCGGTATGTAGACAGCAAGAAATATGGTTCCACTGCTCGGATATATCGTTCTGTTGATTTTTGTTCTCAGAGAGCAGGAGTACAAGTCGAGTGGCGAAGTGGGTGGCTGTCTGTTGGGATTGCAGCCTTGCGACGTCGAGCTTTCCTTGTGTTCATCTGCGTGCGCTTTGCTGCACAGAGGCGCGTGCGGATCTTAGCTGCCACAAGATAATGATCCGATTCAATGTTCGCTCCTAGGATCGTGCGCACATCTAGGACATTGGAAGCGTGCCTTACGTCTATCACAACATGGTCGATTTGGTTTCGTGTCTTTTCATCTGGAGACAGTCACTTAGCCTGATGTATTCTCCTATGCTGGAACCTGGTACTACAGATCTGGTCGGTGGTAGATTTACCAGGTCTAAAGCCACACTGATAAGGTCCAATCAGTTCATTGACGGTGGGCTTTAGTCTCTCACACAATACGCTCGACAGAACCTTATATGCAATGTTCAGAAGGCTTATACCACGATAGTTTGCGCGAATTGCAGTATCACCCTTCTTGTGGATTGGGCAAAGTACACTTAGATTCCAATCAGTAGGCATGCATTCGTCCGACGATACTCTACAGATAAGCTGGTGCATGAGATTTACCAACTCTTCTCCACCGTATTTGAATAACTCAGCTGGCAGTTCGTCAACTCCGTGCGCTTTGTTGTTCTTTAGCCGTGCTATTGCTATACGGATTTCATCGCAGTCGGGTAACGGAACATGAATTCCGGGTTTCAGAATCATCATCTTCTCCAAGGTGGTCTCTGTCACTACCACTAAGTAGTGTGGAGAAGTTCTCCCTCCATAAACTAAGTATATTCTGAACGTCAGTTACCAGGTCGCCGTTTTCGTTCTTACAGGAATTCGCCCCGGTCTTAAAACCTTCTGTTAGCCGTCGTACTTTCTGAAAGAATTTTCGGGCCAGCATTTCCTGTCAGCCAGCATTTCAAGCTCTTCGCACTCACGCATTTCGGCCTTTCTCTTCTTCTCTCGAAAAGTGCATCTCGCTTCCTTCTTCAACTCACGATATCTCTCCCGCAAGGCTCGCGTTGCGCCCGATCGAAACGTGGTCCTGTAAGCAGCATCTTTCCGTTCCGTGGCAGCGCGACATTCCTCATCGTACCAGTCATTTTTCCGGGCTCTCTGGAAACCAATAGATTGTTCAGCTGCGGTACGTAAAGAGCAAGAGATGTGGTTCCATTGCTCTGAAATATCGCTGTGTTGATTAAAGCTTTCAGAGAGCAGGAGTGCGAGTCGAGTAGCGTAGTGCGTGGCTGTCTGTTGTGATTGCAGCTTTCCGACGTCGAGCTTTCCTTGTGTGCCTTTCCGCACGCTTTTTGACTCACAGAGGCGCGTGCGGATCTTAGCTGACACAAGAAAATGTTCCGAGTCGATGTTGGCTCCTCGGATCGTGCGCACATCTAGGACATTGGAAGCGTGCCTTCCGTCTATCACATCATGGTCGATTTGGTTTCGTGTCTTTTCATCTGGAGACAGTCACTTAGCCTGATGTATTCTCCTATGCTGGAACCTGATACTACAGACTACCATGTTTCGGGCCTCGGCGAAGTCGATCAGTCTCAATCCGTTATCAGACGTTTCGTCGTGGAGACTGAATTTTCCGGCTGTGGAACCAAAAATGCCCTCCTTGCCTACCTTGGCATTGAAATCACCAAGCACGATTTTTATATCGTGGTGGGGGCACCGCTCATACGTGCGGCCAATGAGATCGTAGAAGCGATCTTTGGTCCCATCGTCCTTCTCTTCCGTCGGGGCGTGGGCGCAAATCAGGGAGATGTTGAAGAATCTCCCCTTGATGCGGATTGTGGCGAGACGTTCATCCACCGGAGTGAACGAAGTACTTTACGACGCAGTCTCTCTCCCACCACAAATCCGACACCAAATTTACGCTCCTTTACATGGCAGCTGTAAAAGATGTCGCAAGGGCCTATAGATTTTTTCCCTTGCCACGTCCATCGCATCTCTTGAATGGCGGGGATGTCAGCCTTCGCTCTGCTGAGGACATCAACCAGCCGGGCAGAGGCACCGTCGCAATTAAGGGTCCGGATATTCCAGGTGCATGCCTTCAAATCATTGTCCTTAATACGTTTGCCGTGGTCGTCAGCAAAAAAGGGGGGTCTCATCCGAGGCTTTGTTTTCATTTTCATTGGAAGTGGTTGTTTACGTGGCGGGTTCCAAGCCCTGCGCCAACTAATTGCTGGGGGTGAAAATTTTAAGTTGGTTTATATAGCGAGCCGCTTGCTCCAAGACAGACGCCCGAGTTATGAGTTGTGTTATTAAGAACCCTGTATTTACAGGTATATAAGTATTAATGTATGTATTATATAGCTGTACACATTGCTGCAGATATTTATGTATGTACATAAAGACATCGAAATCACGCCACTTTTGGTTGACCGATTTCAGTTATATGCTTCATGATTTTCCTTTTATTATTGATGTACTATGATAGTTTATGATTTTGAAGATAAAATGACAAACTTTAGTTTTTAAGTGGAGTTCGTTAAATAAAGTTATAGCTGTAAAGAAAAATAGTCATATATTTTCTTGAAAGATTGGAAACAATTTAAATGGCGCAGTCGGTAGGATTCCTAAATTTGTTTAAAAGGAATTCAGTGATACGAAAAGCTCTAAAATAACTTTAAATTGCCAAAAAAAAAAAAAACACTGCCGCTTAACAACTCATGAAAAAGAAAAAAATCGCTTTTTTCACCTGAAGTGAGCAACGAAGTTAATTAAAATAAAATTTAGTAATTAACGCAGAAACAACACTGGCATTATTTTATTGCAAGTCGATAAAAACGCCAACAAATTTTTGAAAAAAAACCGCGCAATGACGTAGGGTAACCAAAATACCATCGAGCAATGCTTAGTGGCTTTGACATAGCTGGTAGTAACCAATCATCAACCCATTTCATGGAGAGCGAAAATTGAAAAGGAAATTCGATATTTACCGGAGTTTCGAGGAGAACCTGGTACTTTGCCGTCGTTTATTGAAGCTGTTACCAGAGCCCTTGCAGATTTCTCTTCACATGGTGATGACGTTTTTAAAATCATTTTCAACCTGAAGATTCAGGGTACGGCAAAAAACATATTAAACGTGAGCCCCCCTTCAACATGGAATGAGTGCAAGCAGCGGCTAAAGCAGCATTATCGAGCGTCAAAAGATCAAATGGAAATTACGAGTTTAATCAATAATCTTAGAATAAGAAACATAAAAGATCTAGACTATAAAATTACAAAAATATTAGAGGATATAAGCGAATTTGCATTGTTTGAAGATGATCCAGAAACTGTAACTAATGTATTTAGTGGCATGCTTGTACAAAGAACAAAAGAATTAGTTTCAGGTACTCTTGCATTTGCAATCATGAAAAAACTAAGAATTCAAGAAGTTAGAGAAATTGTGATTTCTTTTGTAGGCCAAGACGAGGGTAATTTAAAAAGTAGTATACTCTTAAAACATGCAATAAAAAATGCTGAATGTCATTCAAAATATTATCAAAGTTACCACTCAGCTCATAATAGTCACTATGAAAATGAAAACCAAAACCGTTACGACCAAACATGAACAAATACGATCGAGAAACTAACACCATAGTAATAGTTCACAACAGCATTCACATAATACTAGACCATACCACAATAACAATTATAACCGTAATCGTCACGATATAACAAATAGCAACAATGAACCATCGAGACAAAGCAGCGAGCCACATTGTAGGCAACAATATAGACAAAGTGAGCCGATGCAGGTTGTTGTTGTTGTTGTAGCGGCTAGCTACACCCCACAGGGTTGGCGGACTCCCTCAATCATTATCGTCAAGCTCAACTAACGAAAGGTCCAGGAAACGAGCCGTTTCCACAGGGTCGGACCATAGGGAGAGGGGTGTTAGTTGAGTGGGTTTGGCCGGGCATGTGAATAGGTGATTGGTGTCGTGCGGAGACTCTTCACATGCCGGGCACGTGTTGGGGGTGTCGGGGTTGATCCTGGATAGGTAGGAGTTTAACCTGCTACAATATCCAGATCTGAGTTGGGCCAGAGTGACGCGGGTCTCACGAGGCAGCTGGAGCTCCTCAGCTGCTATGGGTCGTGGTTGGACTCCCAGGACTGCACTCACAGGGCGGGTGTCGATGTATTTGGACACCGACTCCCTGTGGATGCTGTCCAGAGCCTGTCGGTACGTCCTTGGGTCCAGCGGTAGGTGTATGTATGTCTGGACCTCGTCCGTCAGTTGTGAGAGATGTCCCCTGATGTGCCTGGGTGCCGGCTCCAGTGCGAGCAGGTCTCTATTGGGGTGCCCCGGACGGTGGCATCCCAGTAGAAACTGTTTTGTGAGCATAATGTTGTGCTCCTGCACTGGAAGCACGTTAGCCTCATGGTAGAGGTGATCCACAGGCGTCATCAGGAGACATCCCGTCACTGTCCTTAGTACGGCGTTCTGACAGGTCTCTTGTCTTGACCACTGAGTCCTGCTAGTTCCAGGCGACCAAATTGGCGCGGCATAATTTAGAACCGGCCGGAGGACTTTGTTGCAGCTCTGTACCTTGTTGACGATTGCGGTTGTATGCGCTGAGAAGGAGACCAGGCTGTCGAGGGTGACTTTCAGGATCTTCGGGATGGCTTCGCCTTCCCGATGGCTTCCTTTACCTCAGTGGTAGAGAAGACAATTGGTGCGCTTGGTGTTGACTTGTGCAGCCTTCTGGTGACTGACCGTTTGGTTCTGTCGGCCGAAGGATGCAGCGTAAATTGTCGACTAAAATAGTTCGCGCATCGGTTCGGGTCCGACGAGGCGTGGTCTCCAAAGGAGATTTCTGTTCGATCATCACGCCTCGTCGGGTTGGACAGGGACCTCAAGGTCGAACACAATTTGCCCACTCCGGCACCGAAGTTGCAGGACTTCAGGTGCTCCCTCCACTTGTTCCGCTTATGAACGTTGACCAGGCGTTGGATCTCCCCGTTTAGTTGCCTAATACGGGGATTACCGGGGTCCGCCTGCCGGAGGTGGTCGCGTTCATCCGCTAGAGTCACCGCCTCACCCGGGAAGTCAGGACGGATCACAGGGATCCTCCCTGCCGGGATGAAACGGGCTGCAGCGGACTTCACCACCCTGCGGAACAAGCGCTCGCCTACGCGAACGTCGGTTGGAGTTGAGAGAGCACTGAAGGCGTCTTCAGTGAAGTCCTCGAACCGCTCCCAGTCAGCTTTTTTGAAGTTGACATAGGTGTGGCGATCCGAGGCAAAGGTTGGCAGGTCTGTCAATCGAGATGACTATGGGTAGGTGGTCTGATGCAAGCGATAGCATAGGTCGCCACGTTATGCTATTTATCAGACCTGCGCTAGCTATTGTTAGATCTGGCGAGCTGCTGCAACTACCCACAATCCTGGTGGGGGCTTCGTCGTTCATGGTGCATAATGTCGAATCGTCTATCTGCTCTGCCAAAATATTTCCCCTACGATCATTTGATAGGCTTGAGAACCAAAGATCGTGATGCGCATTAAAGTCTCCAACTACCAAACGGTTTTCACCACTGAGGAGCGCACCTATGTCAGGGGGATATCCAGCGGGGCAGCAGGAGACAGGGGGTATATATATGTTAAATATTTCGAGCTCGACATCGCCTGACCGGACAGCAATCCCTTGACATTCTAAGGTGCTGTCCCTTGGGTCGATGTCTACATCGATGAGACGATACTGCACGGTGTGGGGGGATGCCGTGGAGGCTTGGGGCGCTTGAGTGCGCGAACAACACTGGCCCACATAGGATGTGGACCACTCCCTGGTTTTCTTAAGGCCTGAGCAGACCTTAAGATGGCACCATCCGTTGCACGAATTACACCTCACCGAAGTGGAATTCGGATGGAGCCTTCTCTGGCAGATGCAGCAGAAGTAGGTTTCTGGGCCAGGGTTAGGCTCGACGCCCGCTCTGGCCAGAAGTATGAGTAGCAATCCTGCTGCAAGGTAGTGCACCCAAGGGGAGATAAGATTGGGGGTGTCCGGCAGCCTAAGTGGGGTTAGGTCGCCGAAAGACAGTCCTTGGTCGGATGAAATCCGAGTCACTTCGGTAGCATAGAACCGACTGTTGTGGAAGGGAGCCGATGCAGGTAGATGTTATCAGTGAAACCCAAAATGAAAGAAATACATACAACTAAAGACTTGTTAAAGTGCCACATCAAACCAGAATAACTGGCATTTTTGCAAACGTATCGGACAGGGACTACCATAAAATCCAACTTCTCTTGATTTCCACTTTTTCCAACAGCAAACATTAATTTTAGAACACTTTGCTAAATTTGGCAAACCGAACCAAATCATAATGGATAACGAGTTCAGGGCAGAACAGTTGCTTGAGTGTTTAAAACAAGAAAATGTAAATGTCCATTTGACTAAACCCAACTCACACACTGGTAATGCCGACATAGAAAGACTACACTCAACTCTTATTGAAATAATAACAGGTATCGAGGATAAAGATCTTACTATAAATATGGAGATGCAGGTTGCTATAAATAATTATAATAACCGTTTTCATACAACTGTAAAATGTACCCCTAAAGAAGCTAAAGATGTGGTAGATGCAGCTATTTTGTATGAAAGAACAAGTGAAATTAAAAGAAATTTAATAAATAAAAGAAATATGAGCAGGGAAACTTATGTAGAAAAACGAATGACAGGTCCAGTAAAAAATTATAAAAGGGTTAGGCATAAGGACCAACCTTAATATAGAATACTGCCATTAAGTAATATTCATATATCAAACATTAAACGACCATTTAAATATTCATCTAATCGTATAGTTAATAATTGAAAAAAAAAAAAATTTTATTTATGCTAAATGAATAATAAATTTAGTTATTTTCAAATTTGTATAAGTTGTAGAAATACATTAATGTGTACATAACTAATTAATTTAGTTTCTGCAGAATATATTAATAAAAGTTTTAGGTTAATAAATAGAATTCAGGAGAATTCTTATCTAATCCGTGGAGGAGTTATGAGTTGTGTTATTATGTACCCTGTATTTACAGGTATATAAGTATTAATGTATGTGTTATATAGCTGTACACATTGCTGCAGATATTTATGTATGTACATAAAGACATCGGAATCACGCCACTTTTGGTTGACCGATTTCAGTTATATGTTTCATGATTTTCCTTCTATTATTGATGTAATATGATAGTATATGATATTGAAGATGAAATGACAAACTTTAGTTTTTAAGTGGAGTTCGTTATATAAAGTTATAGCTGTAAAGAAAAATAGTCATATATTTTCTTGAAAGATTGGAAACAATTTAAGTTCCGCTTGCAGCCGCACCTCCTGGTGAACGGACGCTGCGGACTTTAGTGGACCCTTAAACCGAATATGTCGGAGTGGCTCTAAAGTTCGCTCTCTATTATCCGTGATCTATGGCTCCACACGGGTTGGTTACCGTATCTCGCACATGGGTTGCTCACGTTGCCCAGGGTGCACGAACGTGGACGTAAGAGTAGGGATTGAGTACAGCCGTGCAACTGTAACCGCATACCCAGAAGCACCACTGTAGCCCATTGCACATTTATTTATTTCACTGATTAAACAAAAAATTACTAAGTAACTACATTGTTAACTCTTCCTTTTTGAGATATTTGTACACTTTGAGAATAAACAATAGAAATGTTTTATTCACCGCAACACGACACACATACGTCTACAGGAACACATACTTTAAACGGATCTCTTATTGATTTACGAAACAATAATTTTCAAATAGAGTTAGAAAATCCTTATGCAAATCAAAATAATAATGAAATTTTTGCGACTTCAATTAAGCTACCACAATTTTTGACAAGTTGTTCTGAAGCATGGTTAATACATGCTGAAATGCAATTTAATACCAAAAATAAAACTCAAGAGACAACAAAGTATGAATATGTAATTACTGCACTTCCTCAGGATGTCATTATTAAAATGTGTTAAAAAATATGTTGATTGAAAGACATTCTTTAAGTGAGAATGCTAAATTAGATAAAGTATTATCCGATTCTGAAATGGGTGATCGTAAACCCTCGGAATTTTATCGGTCTCTTGCAATACTTACAAGTGCCGAGAAACATGTCGACATTGCAGAAACCGCCGATAAAACATTTGTTGCTGCCGCCAAAGAACGCGCCTACTTTTCTAACGATGGCGCCGCTGCTTTGGAAAATGAACTGACACTGCTCCGGTAGCGTCGGGAGATCTTGGAGTTGCTGACTTTAAGGAGTTGATGCGCACCGTAAATGCCGATAAAAATTTTAAATTGCTGAGCCTTCGTCGTTCGTTAACCGGAACAACCGGATTTTCCTAACCACGACTTCGGCTTTGAGCTACAACGAGCTAAAATACGCTTTAATCGAAGAATTTTAAATTGCCGGCAATCAACTTTATTCTCGACGGCATAAGTGGCAGTGTTGCCAACATAAATCTGCTGATGACAGCGCAGACCATTAGCGAGCTTAAAAGGCTCATAAACCGATTTTATGATCGTTACTTAAAATTGGATGCAACCGCCACTTCCCGTCGTTTAGGAGTCACCACAACAAAACCTACAACGCAAAATAATGCCGCAAAGCAAGCTGCCGCTGCCAATAAGGAAATGTACGAAACCCCTTTGTGCTTCAATTGCTCAAAAACAGGGCACATAAAACCTAATTGTCCCTACGTCCAGAAGGATCGTGTTTTCGCTGCTGGCAACAGGGCGACAACCATAACTCGTGCCAGAATCCTCGGAAAACTCTGAAGCCTATAGGAGAGCGAACAGTTACTGCCGTATACGACTGGAAAACTTGCTGCCATGAAGTAGAATCAATAAATCTGGTGAGTATTGCCTTTTAAAATAAGTCGAGGAACAGTGCAGATTTCAATAAAGTTTTCTCTCTTTTCGATACCAGCAGTCCAATTAACCTTATAAAGCGGTCATACGTGGCAGAAGAAAAAATAAGACTTTATCACTTAAAAGGTAGATATTGCGGTATTGGAGGACGTTACTTAAATATTATTGGTGAAGTTACTTGCCTCATTGAATTCAAAAATGTAATAAATGAATTAAAAGTTTATGTTTTGCCAGTCGAGGAAATGACCACGCAGGTTATCCTTCTTCGAGATTTTCTTAAAATGTTTGATATACACTTAATAAAAAGTAAATTGAAAGATAATAAGCCTGATTTAATTTATTTGCGAAAAAACATCTGCACTTTACCATCGACTGATTTATTAAACACATTAGGCGAGTTCAATCTTTTAACTGTAAGCAAACTTAAGAATAAGATAGAAAAGCGATTTGTGTTAATTGTGGACGCAATGATTGGCTCCAACGGAAGTATTTATTCGGAAGTACCAGAAATTTTTAATATTGATATTGGGTGCGGTGCTGTAGAGTTAGACGTAAACTGCAAATTAGATCCAGTTGGTAGGGCACAAATAAATTACTTAGTTCGTTAGGCTTACATTGAACCTCTTATTGTTATTGTACAGCCTTTTGATTACAAGATGAAGATCCATTTAACTTCCGACATTCCGTTGCATTGCGCACCTAGATGTCTTTCGTTTTCTGAAAAGAAGATTGTTCAAGATTGATATCATAAAAGACTTAGAAGCTGACGGGATAATCAGACCAAGTAATACTTTCTACGTCTCTCCAGTAGTCCTTGTTACGAAAAAGAACGGGCAGACCAGATTATGTATTGATTACCGGGGACTGGACAAATTGACGGTTCGAGACAATTATCCTCTGGCCTTCGTCGATGATTGCATCGAGTACTTAGAAGGAAAAACAATATTATCTGTGCTGGATTTGAAAAGAGGATTCCACCAAGTCGATATATCGCCGGAATCACTTCCTTATACCGCGTTCGTAACGCCTTGCGGCCAGTACGAATATTTAAAAATTCCGTTTGGTCTTAAAAATGCTCCAGCCGTTTTTCAACGTTTTATAAATAATATATTCAAAGATTTAATTGAATATATAATCGTATATAGGGAAGTTAACAAAGGGGCCAGCACACTAACTACTGTAAAAGTGCTGATGCCGCACTTCCCTAAAAACGCGCATTGCCAATGCAGGTAATCGACGTAATTGATATTTAGGCGAAATGCAAAATGCAATTCGTGGGAAGCGCAGCGTCAGCAATTATTTATTTAATTCATGTCATTTAGATACTAAGTGTAAGCTTTAATAATATTTTGGCATTCATTCTTCTGAGAGAGCTGGAATGGTAAATATACAAATAACTAACCAATTTAGATCGTTTTATTTCACAGGAACATCCAGGGACTCCCAACTTTAATTTTTTCGAGCCCACGTGTGTGGACTCGTTAAGTGACGCCCGAGCAGGGACCCACTGAAATATGGGTCCTTGTGAAGAGCCTACTTAGCTGTAGAGCTCCTCCGGGATGGATCCCCTTAATTGTGGGAGTCCTTCCCGAGTGATTGTAGAAAGTGTTCGAATGTGCTAAGTGATAAAGTGGTTATGACAAAGTGTGAGTGAAAAAAAGAAAAATTAATTAAAATATAAAGTTATAAATAATGGCTTGTACATCCGGATAAAAAAATTTTTTGAAACCATGGTTCACCATAACCCTGCGGCTTATAATATAAGCTTAACTCTGCGATCCCCACGGGGTACTCCAGAGTTAAAAAGCTCCTCTTGCTAGAAGAGGTCAACCAATTTAATTAATTAAGGCACATATGGCCAGTTAAACGAACACGGCTAAGTCCTGTGACCCCGGGGACCTCAGGCTTAGACCATAAATTACTACGTCCTCTCCTGTCAACCCTTGCGGGCTGATACAGGTATAACATTACTTGAAATTATCCTGTGACTCCGAAAACCCTCCGGTATATAATGGAATAAAAAGGGAAATCTTCGATATACGCATGTAAATTTTATTAATGAAAAAAATACAAAAAAAATTTAAAAAATATAGCAAAAACATCCACAGTCATGGCACTGGACATCCTTTCGTAATCTAATTGGCTATGTGAATCCGAGTTCCTAAACTCCTAGGCCGGATTTCACCACCACAAAAGCCAATGGGTTAACATATTTTGCGATTATGCGATAGCCAATAACAGTTTTGGGCGCACGTTGTCGTTCACATAAGAATACGATAGCTGCTCCCTAACTACGATGGCACTTCCAGCGTACACATTAGAATACACTGGAGATGGCGATAGGTCCAAAATTGTGTTGTAAAGCAAGCTGTGCCTTAGTACGTTGCCTTCAATCTGATTGATGACGACTAAAAGGGATAACACAGCCCTTCCATGACCCAAACTTACTTTATTTAAATACTAATGTATGTGAAACGCCAACTGGGTACATGTCGCCGTTTCTATCAGGACTCGGTAAAAGTTTCACAAACGAATTGACGGTTGTTTTCTTGTTCTTTTGCAGGAAACTGTCAAAGTGTAAGAAAAGACCAGTAACTCCGATCAACAACAAAAAATATATTAAACAAAAAAAGAAACAGAAAACGCATACTTAAAATTTTATAAAGAGCCACTGTGTGCCAAACTAGAAAACAATTTATTTTATTATCATTATCGTACTGTGTTATAAAATAAAAAAAATTGTGTCAATCCCGTCCCTTGAATCTGTTACGTATAAGAAACTGTTAATTAAAATAATAAATTTTTAAATTTTCGTGAAATGGACGCCTTAACTTTGTTGCAGTCACCCTATATAGCTTAAATTTAACAATAACTTTTTATCCGCGGTTGCAACCCTGCACATGCTTTTCGGACAAACCCGAATCAGCTCATATTGACATTTGACGTGGTACGGGCAAATGGCGAAGGTACGAAGTTGGGAGATCATTTTCGTTTTTTCTCTTCGACCTGCGGTTTTGACCAGAAGTGGTGCACCGAAAAGAAACAAAAAGTAAGAAGTAAAATTTTTAACGGAAGCAGTGCAGCGGCGAGCACATGGTCCTGGTGGCGAGCGAAGCCACGCTTCACGACATAAGTACAACCAAGAAAAGGAATTTTCCCAGCAGCGGCGGTCGGCTGCAAGGCGCAGTCAGTGGGGCCCCTTTAGTGATTCCTCCGCAAGCCTTTTTTTGGAGCGGGTGGCAAGGGCCCACTGCACGTTAGAAGGCGCGGTAAGGCGCTAGAATTTTCGAGTTGCTGCATGCGGCGGCAAGTACGCGGCGAGGGACGCATGGTACCCAGCACCGCCGGTAACTAAAAATCCGAAGTCCGAATTTGAGTTGAGGCACACTCTTGTGTGAATTTTAACAAGTCGAGGAATCCGAAGTGTCAGGTGAGCCAGTCGAATCTAAGGGTGTTCCAGAGTAGCGGGCGTACCCGCGAACTTCTGGGCCGAAAGCAGCGCGGTTGTTGTCAGCGTGAGCAAGTGGTTCGTAGTTAAGCGGGGTGGCTTGAGCACCGTCCACGCGCGGCTAAACCACTTAAGCCGCGGTTTAAACAAGTATCTCTAAATTGTATAATAATTTATTCGTTCGATCGTTAATTTAGCACGTGCAGGCCGCGCAAGACGTCTTGTAGTTTGTAGGTAGCAGATTAAGGGGGCGAACTCACAGCCTTAAATCCGTACAGTCTCCGAACCAGTTTGTTTTAATATCCTCCGAACCGAGCGGAAACGTGTTTTAGGCGAAACGAAGTGAGATTGGGCGATCATTTTTTCTATACTATTTTTCTATTACAAAACTTTTGCGAGGCTATTTCAGCTACTAAGGTAGAATGTATGGCAGCGTAGTTCTAAGCAAGATATCAATAAATAAGAAAACGGACTGTTAATTGAATTAAGAGCTGGCGTTTGTCTACGGGTGTGACATGGGAGGGGTACTTTAAGCGAGGGGATAAATGACACGCGGGTGCGAGCCTGGGATCGCTAGCGAATTTAGCGACAAGCTATCATGGTTGGGAGGGAAGACGGTCGCTAGCCACACAACATCAGTGGCAAAAAGGTTTTAAGGGCTGGGGCGCCGCACGTGCGCGAATGTGAGGGGTTTGGAGTGGTGTTCCCGTCAAGCAAGCATGGTTACGATTTTTTGTATGATGCGGTAGCATGTATTGGTGGTCACAATAGCCCACAGTCCGACGAGCTAGCTCGTGCCAAGACCAAGCGTACCCAGTGGCGAACCAAGCATGATGAAGGGAGAGGGTATTAGCGTGGAGGGACGAAGACGCCGCGCGGAGGCGCGGAGGGACGGTGTCCCTGAATCACCGTACGTAACAAATAACAATAATTTATTTTTGGTAAATTGTATTAACTCATAGGTGGGCATTGATATCTTGAATGGACAGAGCCTGCGCTGTTCAAATGTGTTGATAAACAGCTTGGGGGTTGAGGAATTGCGGTGTAGGCTGCTGGTAGCTTGTTTGGCTGATTCATGGCTGGACAATTGTGTCAGGAGCGAACGGAATTGGGCGGGCGTTGCTAAGATATCTCAGTTGGACAGCGACAGATCCAGCTGAAGGTGTCCGTGACGTAAACATTTTATTTGGAGGAGGTATGTCGATATCCAGTTTGATGATAGTTATGCGTCAGACTGCAGTGTTAGGGAAGGAGTTAACGAGCAGAGGTTTACATTCGTATACGAAACAGTGACGGAGGAATTTAAGAGAAACGAAGTCGTAATATTATTATCCTTTTATATTATAGCATAGGCACATATATTTAGATACTTCAGTCTTTGGTGCACACTTTTCTTTTTGTAAATTTTTTTTGTCAGTTCTTGAATATTAGATACAGTAGTTTATACGTTGGGATACAAAATGCCAAATCCATCAAAGACAAGAGTGGGTCTCAGGAGCACGGCCGCAGCCGAGCACGCGGAAAATGAAATTATGTCAACGGGGAAAGCTATTCGGGAGAACGAAGAGATAAGAGCGGAAAGTGGCTCAGACGATCAGAGTGCAGACGTGGCAGGCACAAGTAAGGGGGAACTTCGAACCGAGAGCAGTAGTCCTAAGGCGGGGTCCTTGGGAGCGATGGGAGATGACCTGCTGCAAAAATGTGAGCTCATGTTCTTCCAATATTAGATGGACGTTAGCCGTTCAACTACAGTTGCGGTCAAAGGAGTTATTCAAACGCTACGAAAGGACATGAATGGATTTGCGGATAGGATGGCACGGTTGGAAGACGGGGGTATTCGAGGACGTGCAGATGCAGGTTGTGGCGGTGAGCGATCAGAGGTGAGCGCGGGCACCAGTCGGTCAGTACACCGTAGGGGTAGTGCTAAGGGGAACGAAGCAGAAGTAGGAGCGCGTCGGCGGCTCACATTGACCTCATCAGAACTTAAACCGGAATCGAACCTTACCCACGAAAGGGGGATAACCAAAACTGTTCGAGATTGGAACTTAAAATTTGATGGAGGGCCAAGGGCAATTCTTGTCGAGCGGTTCTTGTTTAGAGTAAAGACGCTTCGCAGAAAGCATAACATTGCGCTCCAGGATTTATACGCCAATTTTCATTTACTCTTGGAAGGGCAGGCCCAAGAATGGTACTGGCTGCACATGGAGGAATACTCCGAAGATGACATGGCAGATTACCATTCATTCCGTCGGGCCATTGTGGAGCACTTCCAGCGGACTGCGACGAAGAGATCCGCCAAGCTATGAACGAGAGAAAACAGGACCACAACGAGAAGTTCGAAGAATTCTACGCGGTTGTTAGGGCGATGAAGATAACGCTAAGGACAAGAATGCCAGAGCGTAGCTTAGTTAATCTTCTCAGAAGAAATCTCAAACCTAGAATTCAAAATGTAGTTTTCGGCTGCCGAATAGAAACATTGGAGGACTTGAGGGCAGAATGCCGACGAGCCGAGAAACATCTCCCAGAGTTTGAGTCAAAGACACCTCACAAGAAGATGGTAGAAGAGTTGTGGGCGGGGCCAGCAGACGATGAACCCGGTTCAACTGGAGGCATTGCACAGATCAATGACGGATCCAATCTCATGAAAGATTCGTAACGGCGACATCGAGCTCGCGAAACCTATCGAAGGGCAGGGGCAGGCCACGGCTACCGCTTGCGACGGAAAATTACATCACATGGTTTGTAATAAATGCAATCAGCCATGTATGCAGTGCACTTGGTGCGAGAAACGGAAACAGGAAAACCGGCAGATTGGCAGGAAGACCTGGGGGTCTTGCAACGACGCCAAACCCCATACCACCGAAGATTCTCAACAACTCCGACAACTCGAGGTCGAAGAGAAGTCGGATACCATTACTTGCATTACAGGAGAGACAGCGGAGATACGATTCTGCACGACGATGAATATTTGGAAGTGACAGCGGTTCACCTAAGGACGTACGGGAAGCGAAGCGTAGCAGGGCTTGGAAACGGATTTCAAGGATAAGAGAACTAAGGCGCAAAAGAATGAAGGAGATGAGAGCTAACGGAGAAACGGTGATACGAGATGCCACTGATAAACGGCCATATATTAAGGTAGAGATAGATGGGGTTCGGGTACAGGGTTTGCTAGACAGCGGAGCTTCGATAAGTTGCTTTGGATCGGTATCGGGCGACTGGGAACAAGCTAAAAAACAAGGTACGGGTTATGAACAAATCATTGAAAACGGCGGACGGAAGGACCCAGGCGATAGTAGGAAAGGTCGACGTTACGGTCAGTTGGCGGGGAAAAGCGGTAGACATGACACTATATGTAGTTCCCAGCCTTCAACAGGAGCTCTATTTCGGAATTGATTTTTGGGAAGTCTTTGGTCTCGCACCGGTCGGTGTGTCCGAGCTCGAGTTAAAAGATTCCATTCAGCTAGAGCTAGCACCCGCTGACTCAAGTAGGCTTGGACGATTGAAGAAGCTGTTCCCGTCATTTTCTGAACTGGGGCTGGGAAGGACGCGTGTGATGGAGCACGTTATCGAAGTCCAAGACGACACAGTTCCGGTGAAACAGAGGCACTATCCGACGTCCCCCGTTAAGCAGAAGTATGCCTATGACGAGATCGACCGAATGCTTAAGCTGGACGTCATCGAGGAGAGCAATAACTCATGGAGTTCGCCGATCGTACTCGTAAAAAACCGGGGAAGAAACGGTTATATGTGGACATGCGAAAGCTAAATGAGCGCACTAAGAAGGACGCATACCCGACGCAACATGTCGAAGGAATATTGTCACATCTGCGCGAGACCCACTTTATTTCCGGAATCGACCTCAAAGACGCCTTTTGGCAAATCCCATTGGGTGGTTCATCTCGAGAGAAAACAGCATTTACAGTACCGGGTCGGCCGCTGTACTATTTCAAAGTGATGCCGTTCGGACTGTGCAATGCGAGCCAAAGGCTTTGTAAGTTGATGGACAAAGTCATCCCTTCGCTTCTTGGGTATGATACAGACGCTTTATACCCAACTTCGTCGCGGTGGCGGCACCGATGACCGATTGTTTACGGAAGGGGGGTCGTTTTTGATAACCGAGGAAGCCGTTAGAGCATTCGAAGAATTGAAAAGTGCCTTGACATCCGCGAATGTCCTCGTTAACCCGGATTTCAGCAAACACTTCTTTATCTAGTGTGACACGTCTTCGGAGGGCATCGGAAGTGTTCTATTCCAGAAGGATGGTGGCGAAAGCGCAGCGAAATTATACTGTTACGGAGTTGGTATGGTTGAGACACGAAAAAATTCGTTGGCGAGTGTGAACTCTGCGAATGTTCAAAATCTCCGAATGTAATTTTGCGTCCACCTATGAGGGGTCGTTTTCAGACCGAGAGAGTGTTTAAACGACTCTATGTGGAGTTTTGCGGACCATACCCGCGCTCGCGATCTGGAAATTCGTATGTTTTTGTGGTATAAGACCACTTGTCGAAGTTCGTCTTTCTCAAATCGATGCGAGACGCCGAGGTTGTAAAGTATCTGGAGTCCAGTATCTTCCACATCTTCGGTGTTCCGGAGGTTATTCACTCCGATAATGGTAAACAGTTCACGTCAGAGTGTTTCGCGAAATTCTTGAGAAACTATGGCGTGCGGCACATAAGAACGGCGCACTACGCTCCTCAGGCTAACGATTCGGAACGGGTGAATCGATCAATTCTTGCCATTATTCGAACCTCTATCACTGGAGAGGACCAGCGAAATTGGGATAAGCACGTCTCACATGCCGCCTTTGCGCTGCGTACCGTAGTTCATGAGGCTATCGATATGGAGCCTTATTAAGCTATTTTCGGGCAAACCATGATACAACATGGAAACGCGTTCGAGACTTTCCGAAGAATAGATTCCTTAGAGGAAGCCAGCGCAGAAGTATTGTCTGCACCAGACCGATTGTCATTAATCCGTAATAAGCTTGTGCGAGGGCTGGAAGATGCTTACAAGAAGGGTTACGGAGCATACAACATGAGGTCTCGCCCAGTGGAGTATCGTGAGGGACAGACCGTATATTGAAGGAATTTTAAGTTGAACAGAGCCGCGGACAGATACAGTTCAAAGCTGACGGCCAAGTATATAAAATCCAAAATTCTCGTTTATACGACGTAGGCGACTTAAGAGGGAATTTTGTTGGAGTGTATCACGCGAAGGATCTCCGCGCTTGATCCAGGGAATTATCCTGGAAGAAGACAAGCCTTTCGAGCGTTTTAGCACAGCAAGCTTGACTAAATCACTCGCCCGGTTGCAGTCACCCTATATAAGGTTACAATAACTTTTTATCCGCGGTTGCAACCCTGCACATGCTTTTCGGACAACCCCTAATCAGCTCAGATTGACATTTGACATGGTACGGGCAAATGGCGAAGGTACGAAGTTGGGAGATCATTTTCGTTTTTTCTCTTCAACCTGCGGTTTTGACCAGAAGTGGTGCACCGAAAAGAAACAAAATGTAAGAAGTCAAATTTTTAATGGAAGCAGTGCAGCGGCGAGCACATGGTCCTGGTGGCGAGCGAAGCCACGCTTCACGACATAAGTACAACCAAAAAAAAAATTTTCCCAGCAGCGGCGGTCGGCAGCAAGGCGCAGTCAGTGGGGCCCCCATTGTGATTCCTCCGCAACTAAAAATCCGAAGTTCGAATTTGAGTTGAGGCACACTCTGGTGTGAATTTTAACAAGTCGAGGAATCCGAAGTGTCAGGTGAGCCAGTCGAATCTAAGGGTGTTCCAGGGTAGCGGCCGTACCCGCGAACTTCCGGCCCGAAAGCAGCGCGGTTGTTGTCAGCGTGAGCAAGTGGTTCGTAGTTAAGCGGGCTGGCTTGGCCACCGTCCACGCGCGGCTAAACCACTTAAGCCGCGGTTTAAACAAGTATCTCTAAATTGTATAATAATTTATTCGTTATATTTTGTTAAATGAGACATTGTAATACGAAAATTATTTTAAGAGGAGGCATTAGCTGTCAGGCTGTTCGATCATAATATAACCTTTTTTGAATTTAAATGTTGTAAATCGCTTACTCTCACGGTCGGGTCGGGTTTGTTGGTAAGACGGCTTAGCCGTGAAGAAAGCAGGCAAGGGGAAGGCGTAGGGCGATCGATAACTTAGCACCTGCAGGCCGCGCAAGACGTCTTGTAGTTGGAAGGTAGCGGGCTAGGGGGGGAGCGAATTGACAGCCTTAAAAGAGAAATGTTATTGTGCGAATAAGACGCGTTTCTGTTGTGCTCCCAAATTTTCACATTTTTATAAAGTCACCATAAAGAAAAATTGCCGCCTACCTCATATCTGTGTGCGCGAGTGTGTCAACGTTGTTTCTAAATATAACAAAATTCAATTGCTTCTTTACCATGTCCACAACACGGAAAAATCCATCTCGCAAACCAGCATCGCCAAAAACACCTTTAATTACTCCATCTGCAGTCATAAACATGGAAAGTAAAATTGATGACCAGAGAGCTTCCATAGTTGCCGAGCTGAGAGCTGTTATCAAGAGCTCAGAGGAAAGATTAATGCAGAAGTTCAGTGAGTTGGCCGGTGACATTGCAAATCTAAAGCACAAAGCACCACCACTGCGTGATGCGTTTCGCTTGCAGAGCAAGAGCAAAAGAAACAACAACCATGCGCCTATTGTCGTAAAGCTGTTCTCTGCCAATGATCGGACTCAGCTATCTATTTAAAACCATAGCTGCTGTCTGTAAATCCGGTAAGCGATCGCTCGCTCTCTCAGATATTGGCCAGCCCGGCTATGGAAACATTTACCTGCATTAGAGCTTGCCCAAAGTGTTGCGTGAGGTAATGTCAAATGCGTCAGAACTCCGGCGACAGAAATTGTTAGCATCAGCGTTCTCCATCAGGGGGAAAGTATATATTAGACGGAAGCCTAATGAAGAGTGCCAACTGGTGTGCACCAGAGCAGATGTGAATGCTCTTATTAGCACAACAAATAAAAAGTAAATACGCTCTTAAAAATTATTTATATTTTATCAACGATTTTTTGTTTTCTCTTAGAGATAAGTTTACAATTTAACATAGTTTTACTTTTATAAAATTTTTGTTCAATATGTGCTCGTATCTTTTTTCCTTTTTTTCTTACTTTCTATCAATCTATCCTTTCTCTCATCTATCATTTTACTTCACTCTGCTTTTACATATTGCAATTTGCTTGCCATTAGTTGTGCTGTATTGTTCGCTATTAAGGTGCAGTGTATTCATTATTATTATTATTATGCATTTTAGAAGCCGCTCTGGTATCAATGACAATGACAGCACATATAATATGATACGCATACTGGGTAGGCAAAGGGAAGGTTTAAAAATATGCCATCTAAACGCGCAAAGCCTACCAGCTAAAATCGATGAGTTTAGATACATTTTTGAATCGTCTGGTATTGATGTTGTGTGTGTTTCTGAGACATGGTTCTCTGCGTGGTATAGTGATAGTTTGTTTTGTGTTGATGGTTATAAGCTCTTTCGTTCGGATAGAATTGGTAATGGTGGTGGTGTTGCGATATTTGTCAAATCTAGTTTGTCCTGTAAAATTGTTTGTACCTCGGAGCCCTAAAATTCGATTGAGTATATATTTATAGAATTAATATCAAGTAATGATAAAATTCTCGTAGGTTGTGTCTACAGGCCAAATAAGAAGACCCCTTATGAACAATTTATTGACTTTACAGAAAATCTTTACCTTAGATTTAGCAATATTATACTGGCTGGGGATTTTAACAGCGACCTGCTCACTGAAAAAAATTTTCTTATGCTATGCATAATATTGGCTTATTTCCTGTAAATACCTTGGCCCCTACGCATTTCACCCAATCCAGCAGCACTCTCTTGGACATTTTTTTTGTTAGTGATAAATCGAAAATTCTTATATTCAATCAGCTTTCAGTCCCAAGTTTTTCAAAGCATGACTTCATTTTTACCACAATTGACTTTAGGGTCACAAGTAATACAGTCTCCTACTCGTATCGTGATTTTATGCATATAGACTATGAACAACTTGAAGAAGCTGTTGATGCAATACCATGGACATTAATTTATAGTTACATATCCTCTAACGAGCAGATCGCATTTCTTCAAACGAATAAAAATGCCCTTTTTGAACAATATGTACCGCTTGTAACTAAATCTAACAACGCTCGCAACCATCCTTGGTTCAACAGACACATAAAGCGCAACATGGCGAATCGCAAGTGCAAACGATGCAAGTGTGAGACAACTTCTAGTGCTTTTAAGACTACCAGAAGAGAAGCCACCAGAGCCATTAAACTACAAAAACTCAAATACTATGAGTATCAATTTAGCTTGGCGATAGGTTCCAAAAAAAACTTGGAAATGTATTCGTGAGATTGGGATTGGTAATAAATGCAATAATGTTTCCGAACAAGTAAATGTTAATGAATTGAATGAGAAATTTGTACAATTGTCTGATACCAATAGTAATATATGTCATGAACGGTACAGAGAGTGTATTTATGGTACGATACCCGGTTTCTGTTTAATAAATGTCGATGATTGTGAAGTTGTTAATTCCGTAATTGGTGTAAAGTATAATGCTATGGGTCTAGACGGCATTCATCCTAAATTCTTTAAATGTATACTACCAAAAATTCTTCCGTATGTTACTTATGCCTTAAATACCATTTTGACTACGTCTGTCTTCTCGAATTTTTGGAAGGTGGGTAAGGTCATTCCAATTAAGAAATCTGATGGAAATTATAGACCAATCACAATATTACCTTTCCTTTCAAAAGTACTCGAGCGGATAATGCATTCCCAGATAAACTCTTTCCTGAGTCGCAACACATTAGTAAGTCCGTACCAATCCGGTTTTACATTAAACAGGAGCTGCACTACGGCGCTTATTAAGGTTTCAGACGATATCAGACTTAACATTGACAACAATCTCCCAACTTTTCTAACACTTTTGGACCACTCCAAAGCATTCGACTCCGTGGATTACGGACTACTTGGATTGAAACTTAAAAATTTATTCAACTTTTCAGGGCCAGCACTGAATTTAATAAAATCATACCTCAGTGGTCGTATGCAAGCTGTATGTGCTAATAACATCATATCTAGCTATTTACCCATAACTAAGGGTGTTCCACAAGGCTTGATTCTTGGCCCGCTTTTGTTTGTACTAAATGTTAATGATCTTCAGAACGTACTAAAATACTGTAATATTCATGTTTATGCCGATGATGTTCAATTATATGTTAGCTGTCCCATTGTGTCCGTCAATAATTGTATTAATAATCTCAACACCGACTTAGAGAGTGTTAATAAGTGGGCCCGCGATAATGGGTTGCTCTTAAACCCAAACAAATCCCAGTGCATTGTGATTTACAAAAAGACTTTTCAACTTGACGACTGCAATGAAGTGAAATTGAGCAATTCTGTTATAAAATTCGTTGACACAGCAAAGAACCTAGGATTAATTTTCAATAGAACTCTGACATGGAATAACCACATTTATAGTGCAATAGGCAAAATCTATGGCTTGCTCCGACCATTATGGACCACTCAGCACTTCACCCCAGTGAAAATTCGGCTGCTTTTAGCAAAAACATTCCTATTACCAACATTACTATACGGGTGTGAACTGTATGCTAGTTGTGATAGTCTGTGTCGGAGTAAACTCAATGTCCTTTATAACAATATTGCCAGATACGTTTATTGTATAAAACGCCACTAATATCCTCCGAATCGAGCGGAAACGTGTTTTAGGCGAAACCAAGTGAGATTGGGCGATCATTTTTTTTATACTATTTTTCTATTATAAAACTTTTGCGAGGCTATTTCAGCTACTTAGGTAGAATGTATGGCAGCGTGGTTTTAAGTAAGTTTTGCACCTTTTAAGCGATATCAATAAATAAGAGAATGGACTGTTAATTGAATTAAGAGGTGGCGTTTGACTTCGGGTGTGACATGGGAGCGGTACTTGAAGCGAGGGGATAAATGACACGCGGGTGCGAGCCTGGGATCGCTAGAGAATTTAGCAACAAGCTATCACGGTTGGTAGGGAAGACGGTCGCTAGCCACACAACGTCAGTGGCAAAAAGGTTTTGAGGGCTCGGGCGCCGCACGTGCGCGAATGTAAGGGGTTTGGAGTGGTTTTCCCGTCAAGCAAGCATGGGTACAATTTTTTGTATGGTGCGGTCGCATGTATTGGTGGTCACAACAGCACACAGTCCGACGAACTAGCTGTGTCAAGAGCAAGCGTACCCAGTGGCGAACAAGCATGATGAAGGGCGCTAAGGCGCGGAGGACCGGTGTCCCTGAATCACCGTACATAACAACTTCCAAAGTCAATGAACCCAATGGGGGTATTAATGCTCTTCTCGAGCAGATAAGGAGACTTGAGGGACGACTTGGGGCGATTGAGAACAATGGTGCAGCTCTAGAAGCTAGGCTAGGGAGGATTGAGTCAAATAACGTAATTATAGATCAAAATCTGACTACGATTGATGGACGGTTAGTTAGCGTAGAGCAGGCTAGCCTAAGGCCGCAAGGGGTGCCGGTAGCGGTGCGAACACTCCAATCGGAACAGGATCTAAAGGACATTGGCAGACTCCCTGACTGCGTAAAGGAGCTGCAAATTTTTTAGGGTAGCCCCTCCCAGTACATATCGTGGGTTCATAACGTCGAGGGCATACTCGCTGACTACGAAGTGGTCAAAGAGAAGCCTCTATATCGCGCCATCCTGCAGCATATCAAGCAAAAAATCCGGGGTGAAGCTGGCGCGGCGTTGGTGGCGTACAACATTTTGAGAGCGATTGGGTGGAGATCAAGCGAGTCTTATCGCTTCACTACGCGGATAAGAGAGACATTCAAACGCTCGAGCATCAGTTGAATCAACTTACTCAAGGAGCTTCTAAGCTGGACGAGTTCTATGCGACGGTAAACCACCAACTGTCGCTAATAGTCAACAAAGTAAAGTGCAACCATTACTCACAGGAAACAGTTTCCGTTTTTGTAGAGACTTACCGCAACAGGGCGCTAGATGTGTTCATACGTTTGTTGAGTCCTGAGTTATCTAGAATGCTCATCGTGCAAAAACCAAAAACTTTTGCCAAAAGCTTACTCAGCATGCCTGGACATTCAGAATTTAACTTTGCGGAATACGATCGTGCATTCACACTCAGCCAATAGGATCGTTGTACCCACGAATAACGTAATGCAAAGAGCACATCTACCGCCACGTGCACGCTCGAGTTATAACTAGGTGAACAGGAATTCAAATCCGGCTATCAGAGGAACCCTTATAATAGGCTTCAGCCAAACCAAGGACTGACTTTCCCTGAACAAGCATATAACTCCTCTAACCATTTTGAACCCACATACAACGATGAACAGCAAGTAAATTTTTTATTGACCGGTCCACCAGCCTATTTCATATGAGAAAAAGTGCTCCTTTTTCAAGCATACCCTACCTGACGTGCCTAACCAACGGTAGTAATGTCTTAAAATTTCTTATAGATACAGGGCCGAATAAAAACTTTATTAAACCTAGTCTTGCAACTGATTCCACACCAGTCGATCCACCATTCTCGGCACAGATAGTAGCAGTACCAATTACAATAAACAGAAAAATGTGTGGGAAATTTTTCCACAAAGTAGGAAACGACACTAGAACAACATTTTATCTATTATCAGGACTTCAAACTTTTGATGGAATTATAGGGGACGATACGCTTAAGGCACTAGGTGCAGTGATAGATAGAAAAACCCATATTCTCACAATCGAACCAAATATCAAAATTCCATTGAGAAACAAACCCGTTCGGAGCATTAATTTTTCTGAGTTATCTGAAATCCCAGTTCCAGTAGAAAAGTATTCCAATTTATTCGGTCCACTTAATATTAAATCAAACATCAAAACTTCAGTTCGTGCTGAAATAAAGACAACTACGGATGAGCCTATATATCGCACCCTAAACCAAAAACCGTCACAACTCAAAATTTTTAAAAATCGCTTTTATCTCATAAACCTTTTCCCAGAATACTTCCGAAAATTTCTTCATCGTAAATATCTTATTTACTGGAAAAGTACGTTTAAAATATTACAATCATTTTTACATACTATTTTTTACTTCTCTTGGATATTAAAAAAAAAAATTTTAAGTCCTTTTTCCACATAAACTAATTCACGGAATACTTTCCCAACTGCTCCAGAAATTTTACCGTAGTTACTATCTTCTTTTACTGGAAAAGTATGATTATAAAATTATCATCATTATTGTAGAGACAGTTTGTTTTGCCTCTCCTGAACATTTGAGATTTTTTGAGTTGTGACTGTTTTTGGTTTAGGTTGCGATATACAAAAAGCTATCCTTATCCCGCAAACATGAGGGAAGAAGTAGAAAAACAACTTAGCGAACTGCTCGAAGAAGGCATCATACGGCCATCGAAAAGCCCGTATAATTCTCCCATTTGGGTAGTCCCGAAGAAGCCTCAACCCTCCGGATGAGCCTATATATCGCACCCTAAACCAAAAACCGTCACAACTCAAAATTTTTAAAAATCGCTTTTATCTCATAAACATATTCCCAGAATACTTCCGAAAATTTCTTCATCGTAACTATCTTATTTACTGGAAAAGTACGATTAAAATATTACAATCATTTTTACATACTATTTTTTACTTCTCTTGGATATTAAAAAAAAAATTTTAAGTCCTTTTTCCACATAAACTAATTCACGGAATACTTTCCCAACTGCTCCAGAAATTTTACCGTAGTTACTATCTTCTTTTACTGGAAAAGTATGATTATAAAATTATCATCATTATTGTAGAGACTGTTTGTTTTGCCTCTCCTGAACATTTGAGATTTTTTGAGTTGTGACTGTTTTTGGTTTAGGTTGCGATATACAAAAAGCTATCCTTATCCCGCAAACATGAGGGAAGAAGTAGAAAAACAACTTAGCGAACTGCTCGAAGAAGGCATCATACGGCCATCGAAAAGCCCGTATAATTCTCCCATTTGGGTAGTCCCGAAGAAGCCTAAACCCCCCGGTAAAAAGCAGTATAGGATGGTTGTAGATTTCAAACGTTTGAACGAGGTTACCGTGTCAGACGCTTATCCTATTCCGGATATTAATGCGACACTTGCTAGTCTAGGAAACGCTAAATATTTTACAACAATTGACCTTACATCAGGCTTTCATCAAATTGCAATGAAGGAGGCAGATATACCTAAAACAGCTTTTCCAACCATGAATGGAAAGTATGAATTTTTGAGGCTACCTTTTGGGTTGAAGAATGCGCCGGATATATTCCAACGTATGATAGATGATGTCCTTAAAGAGTATATTGGGCGAATATGCTACGTTTATATCGATGGCATTATTGTCTTTGGGAAAGATACTGACGAACATTTAAAAAATATGGAAATAATATTTGCTGGGCTCGCGGAGGCTAACTTAAGGCTGAATTTTGAAAAAACGAAATTCATGCGGACGGAAGTAGAATTTCTGGGATATGTAATAACAACTGACGAAATAAAACTAGATTCTTCAAAGGTGCAGGCTATAGAGAACCTTTCGGCCCCAGAAACACTCAAATAACTGAAGAGTATTTTGGGAATGACGTCATACTACCGGAAATTCATCAGAGATTACGCGAAGGTTGCGAAACCTTTAACTAATCTCACCCGTGGCGAAAACGCGCAAGTCAAGGCCAACCAATAGAGGAAGGTACGCATAAATCTAAACTCTGAATCCCTTCACGCTTTCAATAATTTGAAGAAACTGCTTATTTCCTCCGATATTCTTGCTTTTCCCGATTTCACAAAATCTTTTAACCTCACGACCGACGCTTCTAACGATACCATTGGTGGCGTGCTATCACAAGAAAATCCAGGAAAAGATTGGCTCATTGCCTATATTTCAAGATCCTTAAATAAAACAAGGAAAACTACGCCACGAACGAGAAGGAAATGTTGGCAATAGTTTGGGCTCTTGATAATTTGAGATCTTATCTCTATGGGGCGAAAAAAATTTGGATTTTCACTGACCACCAACCTCGCACGTTTGTTGGGAAGTAGAAACTACAACGCAAAGTTGAAGAGGTGGAAGGCTAGAATTGAAGAGTATAACCACGAATTGATTTACACTCCCGGTAAATCAAATGCCGTCTCAAGAATTCCATGCCAGGCAAACCATGTAACAGAACCTTTAGAACCAAACAATTTACCAGCAGAAGCTAGAAGCGAAGGGGCAGTTCAGACCTCATTCCACATGTTGAAAGTCCGTTGAACGTTTTTCGAAACCAAATAATTTTTACGGAAGGAAACGCAATGATTTGTGTGGAAAATCCTCATTCCGGTTTCACCCGTCACTATGTCAGTTTACCTGTCATTGAAAAATCCAATTTGACCACAACCTTGAAAGAACGTCTCAATCCATCACTTATAAACGCTATAAAAATTTCAGAAAATCATTTGCAGCTTCTACAAGAAGTATACCTAGAACATTTTCTTTTGTATAAAATCAGGATAACACAGAAGGTGGTCGAAGATGTAGCCAACGAAGATAGAATTTGTAAGATAATGGAAGATGAACATAGAAGAACTCATAGGAATTCGAGAGAAAACAAGGAACAAATACTGGAAAGGTACTATTTTCCTAAAATGGCGAGCATAATAAGGAAATTTACTTCCATTTGTGAAACTTGCTTCGCAAACAAATATGATAGACATGTTGCGGTACTGCCGATAAAAGACACTCCTGTGCCGAAATACCCATCCGCAATAGTACATGTTGACATCTTCGAAATTAAGGGAGAAAATTTTTTATCCTGCATAGACAAATTTTCCAAAAACATCAGACCAAAGGAATTAGTGTATGTCGCAGTTGATCGTTTCAACACAACAATACACTCTGTAACAAAACAGAAGCCCAGCGACATTTTTTCAATAGGACCGAAAGAATAAACTACCAGGGATTGACCAACTTAAAAGAGACAGTTCACAAAAATTCTTTAAAGAAGTCAGAAATGGCCTAACTTTTGCAAAATTTTGGTGAAACCACAGGACCCTAGGATATTGAATTATAACTAAATATCTGAAATGTAAAACTATACAAAAAAGAAACAAAAAGCAATAAATATTCTCGGATCCTGTGGATTTTCATATTACTAGTTTAAGAGAACTGGGGACGGTAGGGTAGTATAATACAAGAATATAACTCTAACCCAAGAGTCCAACAAATTAATATATTGTAAAAAAAAAAAATAATTTTTTAAATCATTCTTTTCCATTTTTCTTGATTTTGGTGTAATAAATACTAGTAACTAACTTTTGATATTTTTAGAAAACAAACAAGGAAAAAATGTGAATTAATTTAAGAAAAAAATATTATTTAAGAAAAGAATTGTATATAATCATCTCATACTTTGTTTTTGTAAAATGTTTTCCTTTTTTCTTCTCACCGTCCCGGCACAAAAAAAATTGTATAAAAAAAATTATGAAACTAGCGAGATAGGCGGCAAGAATGCTAATACTAATTAAGAAAATTGTTATTTTTACTTATTTTTCAATCTTGATGGTAAGACAGCTTACTTTTAATATCTGGCGTTTTCGGCCTCAACATTTACAACTACGACTCCCCACTGGTCACCATTGAACATGGGCGTGGTTGGATCCTGAACGGACACTTTAGTCTAGTCCATGTAGTCGACCTTAACTACTTCAACGTGGCTTTGGGGAAATTGATCGAGGCAGCACAGCAAGATATCCAAAGCAAAGCTGTGCGTACTGTACTGCAATTCCACCTAAACCAAACAAAGCTGCGACTCGACGAGCTTCAAATGAGTAGGTCGAGAAAACCCCGTTCCATTGACTGGATTGGTTCGGCATGGAAGTGGATCGCCGGGTCCCTAGATGCAGCAGATTGGGATTATATCCTTCGAAGCACGACCGACGTTATAGTAAATAACAATCACCAGTACCGCGTCAACGAAAAGCTCTTCCACGTTACCCAAGAGGCGATCGAGAGAGCGAATGAAATGATGCTACATATCAACGCTGTAAGCAAAAATATTGAAGAAGAAAATCTGGAGCTTCTGGACTTGGGCAAGGTTATTATCCTGAAAGAACAAGTCTCAGAAGTCATACAAGCCTGCCAAATGGCAAAAGCTGGCGTCATAAATACAAACCTACTCAACCGAGATGAAATCCAAAAGCTTATTACAGAAGAAGATTCGCTCTCATCTATAATTTTACTTCTATCTGCTTTTACATATTGCAATTTGCTTGCCATTAGTTGTGCTGTATTGTTCGCTATTAAGGTGCAGTGTATTCATTATTATTATTATTATGCATTTTAGAAGCCGCTCTGGTATCAATGACAATGACAGCACATATAATATGATACGCATACTGGGTAGGCAAAGGGAAGGTTTAAAAATATGCCATCTAAACGCGCAAAGCCTACCAGCTAAAATCGATGAGTTTAGATACATTTTTGAATCGTCTGGTATTGATGTTGTGTGTGTTTCTGAGACATGGTTCTCTGCGTGGTATAGTGATAGTTTGTTTTGTGTTGATGGTTATAAGCTCTTTCGTTCGGATAGAATTGGTAATGGTGGTGGTGTTGCGATATTTGTCAAATCTAGTTTGTCCTGTAAAATTGTTTGTACCTCGGAGCCCTAAAATTCGATTGAGTATATATTTATAGAATTAATATCAAGTAATGATAAAATTCTCGTAGGTTGTGTCTACAGGCCAAATAAGAAGACCCCTTATGAACAATTTATTGACTTTACAGAAAATCTTTACCTTAGATTTAGCAATATTATACTGGCTGGGGATTTTAACAGCGACCTGCTCACTGAAAAAAATTTTCTTATGCTATGCATAATATTGGCTTATTTCCTGTAAATACCTTGGCCCCTACGCATTTCACCCAATCCAGCAGCACTCTCTTGGACATTTTTTTTGTTAGTGATAAATCGAAAATTCTTATATTCAATCAGCTTTCAGTCCCAAGTTTTTCAAAGCATGACTTCATTTTTACCACAATTGACTTTAGGGTCACAAGTAATACAGTCTCCTACTCGTATCGTGATTTTATGCATATAGACTATGAACAACTTGAAGAAGCTGTTGATGCAATACCATGGACATTAATTTATAGTTACATATCCTCTAACGAGCAGATCGCATTTCTTCAAACGAATAAAAATGCCCTTTTTGAACAATATGTACCGCTTGTAACTAAATCTAACAACGCTCGCAACCATCCTTGGTTCAACAGACACATAAAGCGCAACATGGCGTATCGCAAGTGCAAACGATGCAAGTGTGAGACAACTTATAGTGCTTTTAAGACTACCAGAAGAGAAGCCACCAGAGCCATTAAACTACAAAAACTCAAATACTATGAGTATCAATTTAGCTTGGCGATAGGTTCCAAAAAAAACTTGGAAATGTATTCGTGAGATTGGGATTGGTAATAAATGCAATAATGTTTCCGAACAAGTAAATGTTAATGAATTGAATGAGAAATTTGTACAATTGTCTGATACCAATAGTAATATATGTCATGAACGGTACAGAGAGTGTATTTATGGTACGATACCCGGTTTCTGTTTAATAAATGTCGATGATTGTGAAGTTGTTAATTCCGTAATTGGTGTAAAGTATAATGCTATGGGTCTAGACGGCATTCATCCTAAATTCTTTAAATGTTTACTACCAAAAATTCTTCCGTATGTTACTTATGCCTTAAATACCATTTTGACTACGTCTGTCTTCTCGAATTTTTGGAAGGTGGGTAAGGTCATTCCAATTAAGAAATCTGATGGAAATTATAGACCAATCACAATATTACCTTTCCTTTCAAAAGTACTCGAGCGGATAATGCATTCCCAGATAAACTCTTTCCTGAGTCGCAACACATTAGTAAGTCCGTACCAATCCGGTTTTACATTAAACAGGAGCTGCACTACGGCGCTTATTAAGGTTTCAGACGATATCAGACTTAACATTGACAACAATCTCCCAACTTTTCTAACACTTTTGGACCACTCCAAAGCATTCGACTCCGTGGACCACGGACTACTTGGATTAAAACTTTAAAATTTATTCAACTTTTCAGGGCCAGCACTGAATTTAATAAAATCATACCTCAGTGGTCGTATGCAAGCTGTATGTTCTAATAACATCATATCTAGCTATTTACCCATAACTAAGGGTGTTCCACAAGGCTCGATTCTTGGCCCGCTTTTGTTTGTACTATATGTTAATGATCTTCAGAACGTACTAAAATACTGTAATATTCATGTTTATGCCGATGATGTTCAATTATATGTTAGCTGTCCCATTGTGTCCGTCAATAATTGTATTAATAATCTCAACACCGACTTAGAGGGTGTTAATAAGTGGGCCCGCGATAATGGGTTGCTCTTAAACCCAAACAAATCCCAGTGCATTGTGATTTAAAAAAAGACTTTTCAACTTGACGACTGCAATGAAGTGAAATTGAGCAATTCTGTTATAAAATTCGTTGACACAGCAAAAAACCTAGGATTAATTTTCAATAGAACTCTGACATGGAATAACCACATTTATAGTGCAATAGGCAAAATCTATGGCATGCTCCGACCATTATGGACCACTCAGCACTTCACCCCAGTGAAAATTCGGCTGCTTTTAGCAAAAACATTCCTATTACCAACATTACTATACGGGTGTGAACTGTATGCTAGTTGTGATAGTCTGTGTCGGAGTAAACTCAATGTCCTTTATAACAATATTGCCAGATACGTTTATTGTATAAAACGCCACTAATATGCTCCGAATCGAGCGGAAACGTGTTTTAGGCGAAACCAAGTGAGATTGGGCGATCATTTTTTTATACTATTTTTCTATTATAAAACTTTTGCGAGGCTATTTCAGCTACTTAGGTAGAATGTATGGCAGCGTAGTTTTAAGTAAGTTTTGTACCTTTTAAGCGATATCAATAAATAAGAGAATGGACTGTTAATTGAATTAAGAGGTGGCGTTTGACTTCGGGTGTGACATGGGAGCGGTACTTGAAGCGAGGGGATAAATGACACGCGGGTGCGAGCCTGGGATCGCTAGAGAATTTAGCAACAAGCTATCACGGTTGGGAGGGAAGACGGTCGCTAGCCACACAACGTCAGTGGCAAAAAGGTTTTGAGGGCTCGGGCGCCGCACGTGCGCGAATGTAAGGGGTTTGGAGTGGTGTTCCAGTCAAGCAAGCATGGGTACAATTTTTTGTATGGTGGGGTCGCATGTATTGGTGGTCACAACAGCCCACAGTCCGACGAACTAGCTGTGTCAAGAGCAAGCGTACCCAGTGGCGAACAAGCATGATGAAGGGCGCTAAGGCGCGGAGGGCCGGTGTCCCTGAATCACCGTACATAACAACTTCCAAAGTCAATGAACCCAATGGGGGTATTAATGCTCTTCTCGAGCAGATAAGGAGACTTGAGGGACTACTTGGGGCGATTGAGAACAATGGTGCAGCTCTAGAAGCTAGGCTAGGGAGGATTGAGTCAAATAATGAAATTATAGATCAAAATCTGACTACGATTGATGGACGGTTAGGTAGCGTAGAGCAGGCTAGCCTAAGGCCGCAAGGGGTGCCGGTAGCGGTGCGAACACTCCAATCGGAACAGGATCTAAAGGACATTGGCAGACTCCCTGACTGCGTAAAGGAGCTGCAAATTTTTTAGGGTAGCCCCTCCCAGTACATATCGTGGGTTCATAACGTCGAGGGCATACTCGCTGACTACGAAGTGGTCAAAGAGAAGCCTCTATATCGCGCCATCCTGCAGCATATCAAGCAAAAAATCCGGGGTGAAGCTGGCGCGGCGTTGGTGGCGTACAACATTTTGAAAGCGATTGGGTGGAGATCAAGCGAGTCTTATCGCTTCACTACGCGGATAAGAGAGACATTCAAATGCTCGAGCATCAGTTGAATCAACTTACTCAAGGAGCTTCTAAGCTGGACGAGTTATATGCGACGGTAAACCACCAACTGTCGCTAATAGTCAACAAAGTAAAGTGCAACGATTACTCACAGGAAACAGTTTCCGTTTTTGTAGAGACTTACCGCAACAGGGCGCTAGATGTGTTCATACGTTTGTTGAGTCCTGAGTTATCTAGAATGCTCATCGTGCAAAAACCAAAAACTTTTGCCAAAAGCTTACTCAGCATGCCTGGACATTCAGAATTTAACTTTGCGGAATACGATCGTGCATTCACACTCAGCCAATAGGATCGTTGTACCCACGAATAACGTAATGCAAAGAGCACATCTACCGCCACGTGCACGCTCGAGTTATAACTAGGTGAACAGGAATTCAAATCCGGCTATCAGAGGAACCCTTATAATAGGCTTCAGCCAAACCAAGGACTGACTTTCCCGTTGTGAAAATGGAAGCTAATGACAGTGCGCAAACAAGAAATGTCAACTACATGAACAGACCATCAAGCTCAAACGTGTTTAAGAGAGGGCCTACATCGTCAAACGGTGGCTTCCCAAAACGACAGAAACTATATAACATCGAAACCTGTAGTCCTGAACAAGCATATAGCTCCTCTAACCATTTTGAACCCACATACAACGATGAACAGCAAGTAAATTTTTTATTGACCGGTCCACCAGCCTATTTCATATGAGAAAAAGTGCTCCTTTTTCAAGCATACCCTACCTGACGTGCCTAACCAACGGTAGTAATGTCTTAAAATTTCTTATAGATACAGGGCCGAATAAAAACTTTATTAAACCTAGTCTAGCAACGGATTCCACACCAGTCGATCCACCATTCTCGGCACAGACAGTAGCAGTACCAATTACAATAAACAGAAAAATTTGTGGGAAATTTTTCCACAAAGTAGGAAACGACACTAGAACAACATTTTATCTATTATCAGGACTTCAAACTTTTGATGGAATTATAGGGGACGATACGCTTAAGGCACTAGGTGCAGTGATAGATAGAAAAACCCATATTCTCACAATCGAACCAAATATCAAAATTCCATTGAGAAACAAACCCGTTCGGAGCATTAATTTTTCTGAGTTATCTGAAATCCCAGTTCCAGTTGTGAATTCTCTAGTAGAAAAGTATTCCAATTTATTCGGTCCACTTTATATTAAATCAAACAGCAAAACTTCAGTTCGTGCTGAAATAAAGACAACTACGGATGAGCCTATATATCGCACCCTAAACCAAAAACCGTCACAACTCAAAATTTTTAAAAATCGCTTTTATCTCATAAACCTATTCCCAGAATACTTCCCAACATGCTCCGAAAATATTTTTTACTTCTCTTGGATATTAAAAAAAAATTTTTAAGTCCTTTTTCCACATTAACTAATTCACGGAATACTTTCCCAACTGCTCCAGAAATTTTACCGTAGTTACTATCTTCTTTTACTGGAAAAGTATGATTATAAAATTATCATCATTATTGTAGAGACTGTTTGTTTTGCCTCTCCTGAACATTTGAGATTTTTTGAGTTGTGACTGTTTTTGGTTTAGGTTGCGATATACAAAAAGCTATCCTTATCCCGCAAACATGAGGGAAGAAGTAGAAAAACAACTTAGCGAACTGCTCGAAGAAGGCATCATACGGCCATCGAAAAGCCCGTATAATTCTCCCATTTGGGTAGTCCCGAAGAAGCCTCAACCCTCCGGATGAGCCTATATATCGCACCCTAAACCAAAAACCGTCACAACTCAAAATTTTTAATAATCGCTTTTATCTCATAAACATATTCCCAGAATACTTCCGAAAATTTCTTCATCGTAACTATCTTATTTACTGGAAAAGTACGTTTAAAATATTACAATCATTTTTACATACTATTTTTTACTTCTCTTGGATATTAAAAAAAAAATTTTTAAGTCCTTTTTCCACATAAACTAATTCACGGAATACTTTCCCAACTGCTCCAGAAATTTTACCGTAGTTACTATCTTCTTTTACTGGAAAAGTATGATTATAAAATTATCATCATTATTGTAGAGACTGTTTGTTTTGCCTCTCCTGAACATTTGAGATTTTTTGAGTTGTGACTGTTTTTGGTTTAGGTTGCGATATACAAAAAGCTATCCTTATCCCGCAAACATGAGGGAAGAAGTAGAAAAACAACTTAGCGAACTGCTCGAAGAAGGCATCATACGGCCATCGAAAAGCCCGTATAATTCTCCCATTTGGGTAGTCCCGAAGAAGCCTCAACCCTCCGGATGAGCCTATATATCGCACCCTAAACCAAAAACCGTCACAACTCAAAATTTTTAAAAATCGCTTTTATCTCATAAACATATTCCCAGAATACTTCCGAAAATTTCTTCATCGTAACTATCTTATTTACTGGAAAAGTACGTTTAAAATATTACAATCATTTTTACATACTATTTTTTACTTCTCTTGGATATTAAAAAAAAAAATTTTAAGTCCTTTTTCCACATAAACTAATTCACGGAATACTTTCCCAACTGCTCCAGAAATTTTACCGTAGTTACTATCTTCTTTTACTGGAAAAGTATGATTATAAAATTATCATCATTATTGTAGAGACTGTTTGTTTTGCCTCTCCTGAACATTTGAGATTTTTTGAGTTGTGACTGTTTTTGGTTTAGGTTGCAATATACAAAAAGCTATCCTTATCCCGCAAACATGAGGGAAGAAGTAGAAAAACAACTTAGCGAACTGCTCGAAGAAGGCATCATACGGCCATCGAAAAGCCCGTATAATTCTCCCATTTGGGTAGTCCCGAAGAAGCCTAAACCCCCCGGTAAAAAGCAGTATAGGATGGTTGTAGATTTCAAACGTTTGAACGAGGTTACCGTGTCAGACGCTTATCCTATTCCGGATATTAATGCGACACTTGCTAGTCTAGGAAACGCTAAATATTTTACAACAATTGACCTTACATCAGGCTTTCATCAAATTGCAATGAAGGAGGCAGATATACCTAAAACAGCTTTTCCAACCATGAATGGAAAGTATGAATTTTTGAGGCTACCTTTTGGGTTGAAGAATGCGCCGGATATATTCCAACGTATGATAGATGATGTCCTTAAAGAGTATATTGGGCGAATATGCTACGTTTATATCGATGGCATTATTGTCTTTGGGAAAGATACTGACGAACATTTAAAAAATATGGAAATAATATTTGCTGGGCTCGCGGAGGCTAACTTAAGGCTGAATTTTGAAAAAACGAAATTCATGCGGACGGCAGTAGAATTTCTAGGATATGTAATAACATCTGACGAAATAAAACTAGATTCTTCAAAGGTGCAGGCTATAGAGAACCTTTCGGCCCCAGAAACACTCAAATAACTGAAGAGTTTTTTGGGAATGACGTCATACTACCGGAAATTCATCAGAGATTACGCGAAGGTTGCGAAACCTTTAACTAATCTCACCCGTGGCGAAAACGCGCAAGTCAAGGCCAACCAATAGAGGAAGGTACGCATAAATCTAAACTCTGAATCCCTTCAAGCTTTCAATAATTTGAAGAAACTGCTTATTTCCTCCGATATTCTTGCTTTTCCCGATTTCACAAAATCTTTTAACCTCACGACCGACGCTTCTAACGATGCCATTGGTGGCGTGCTATCACAAGAAGATCCAGGAAAAGATTGGCCCATTGCCTATATTTCAAGATCCTTAAATAAAACAAGGAAAACTACGCCACGAACGAGAAGGAAATGTTGGCAATAGTTTGGGCTCTTGATAATTTGAGATCTTATCTCTATGGGGCGAAAAAAAGTTGGATTTTCACTGACCACCAACCTCGCACGTTTGTTGGGAAGTAGAAACTACAACGCAAAGTTGAAGAGGTGGAAGGCTAGAATTGAAGAGTATAACCACGAATTGATTTACACTCCCGGTAAATCAAATGCCGTCTCAAGAATTCCATGCCAGGCAAACCATGTAACAGAACCTTTACAACCAAACAATTTACCAGCAGAAGCTAGAAGCGAAGGGGCAGTTCAGACCTCATTCCACATGTTGAAAGTCCGTTGAACGTTTTTCGAATCCAAATAATTTTTACGGAAGGAAACGCAATGATTTGTGTGGAAAATCCTCATTCCGGTTTCACCCGTCACTATGTCAGTTTACCTGTCATTGAAAAATCCAATTTGACCACAACCTTGAAAGAACGTCTCAACCCATCACTTATAAACGCTATAAAAATTTCAGAAAATCATTTGCAGCTTCTACAAGAAGTATACCTAGAACATTTTCTTTTGTATAAAATCAGGATAACACAGAAGGTGGTCGAAGATGTAGCCAACGAAGATAGAATTTGTAAGATAATGGAAGATGAACATAGAAGGGCTCATAGGAATTCGAGAGAAAACAAGGAACAAATACTGGAAAGGTACTATTTTCCTAAAATGGCGAGCATAATAAGGAAATTTACTTCCATTTGTGAAACTTGCTTCGCAAACAAATATGATAGACATGTTGCGGTACTGCCGATAAAAGACACTCCTGTGCCGAAATACCCATCCGTAATAGTACATGTTGACATCTTCGAAATTAAGGGAGAAAATTTTTTATCCTGCATAGACAAATTTTCCAAAAACATCAGACCAAAGGAATTAGTGTATGTCGCAGTTGATCGTTTCAACACAACAATACACTCTGTAACAAAACAGAAGCCCAGCGACATTTTTTCAATAGGACCGAAAGAATAAACTACCAGGGATTGACCAACTTAAAAGAGACAGTTCACAAAAATTCTTTAAAGAAGTCAGAAATGGCCTAACTTTTGCAAAATTTTGGTGAAACCACAGGACCCTAGGATATTGAATTATAACTAAATATCTGAAATGTAAAACTATACAAAAAAGAAACAAAAAGCAATAAATATTCTCGGATCCTGTGGATTTTCATATTACTAGTTTAAGAGAACTGGGGACGGTAGGGTAGTATAATACAAGAATATAACTCTAACCCAAGAGTCCAACAAATTAATATATTGTAAAAAAAAAAAAATAATTTTTTAAATCATTCTTTTCCATTTTTCTTGATTTTGGTGTAATAAATACTGGGAACTAACTTTTGATATTTTTAGAAAACAAACAAGGAAAAAATGTGAATTAATTTAAGAAAAAAATATTATTTAAGAAAAGAATTGTATATAATCATCTCATACTTTGTTTTTGTAAAATGTTTTCCTTTTTTTCTTCTCACCGTCCCGGCACAAAAAAAATTGTATAAAAAAAATTATGAAACTAGCGAGATAGGCGGCAAGAATGCTAATACTAATTAAGAAAATTGTTATTTTTACTTATTTTTCAATCTTGATGGTAAGACAGCTTACTTTTAATATCTGGCGTTTTCGGCCTCAACATTTACAACTACGACTCCCCACTGGTCACCATTGAACATGGGCGTGGTTGGATCCTGAACGGACACTTTAGTCTAGTCCATGTAGTCGACCTTAACTACTTCAACGTGGCTTTGGGGAAATTGATCGAGGCAGCACAGCAAGATATCCAAAGCAAAGCTGTGCGTACTGTACTGCAATTCCACCTAAACCAAACAAAGCTGCGACTCGACGAGCTTCAAATGAGTAGGTCGAGAAAACCCCGTTCCATTGACTGGATTGGTTCGGCATGGAAGTGGATCGCCGGGTCCCTAGATGCAGCAGATTGGGATTATATCCTTCGAAGCACGACCGACGTTATAGTAAATAACAATCACCAGTACCGCGTCAACGAAAAGCTCTTCAACGTTACCCAAGAGGCGATCGAGAGAGCGAATGAAATGATGCTACATATCAACGCTGTAAGCAAAAATATTGAAGAAGAAAATCTGGAGCTTCTGGACTTGGGCAAGGTTATTATCCTGAAAGAACAAGTCTCAGAAGTCATACAAGCCTGCCAAGTGGCAAAAGCTGGCGTCATAAATACAAACCTACTCAACCGAGATGAAATCCAAAAGCTTATTACAGAAGAAGATTCGCTCTCATCTATAATTTTACTTCTATCTGCTTTTACATATTGCAATTTGCTTGCCATTAGTTGTGCTGTATTGTTCGCTATTAAGGTGCAGTGTATTCATTATTATTATTATTATGCATTTTAGAAGCCGCTCTGGTATCAATGACAATGACAGCACATATAATATGATACGCATACTGGGTAGGCAAAGGGAAGGTTTAAAAATATGCCATCTAAACGCGCAAAGCCTACCAGCTAAAATCGATGAGTTTAGATACATTTTTGAATCGTCTGGTATTGATGTTGTGTGTGTTTCTGAGACATGGTTCTCTGCGTGGTATAGTGATAGTTTGTTTTGTGTTGATGGTTATAAGCTCTTTCGTTCGGATAGAATTGGTAATGGTGGTGGTGTTGCGATATTTGTCAAATCTAGTTTGTCCTGTAAAATTGTTTGTACCTCGGAGCCCTAAAATTCGATTGAGTATATATTTATAGAATTAATATCAAGTAATGATAAAATTCTCGTAGGTTGTGTCTACAGGCCAAATAAGAAGACCCCTTATGAACAATTTATTGACTTTACAGAAAATCTTTACCTTAGATTTAGCAATATTATACTGGCTGGGGATTTTAACAGCGACCTGCTCACTGAAAAAAATTTTCTTATGCTATGCATAATATTGGCTTATTTCCTGTAAATACCTTGGCCCCTACGCATTTCACCCAATCCAGCAGCACTCTCTTGGACATTTTTTTTGTTAGTGATAAATCGAAAATTCTTATATTCAATCAGCTTTCAGTCCCAAGTTTTTCAAAGCATGACTTCATTTTTACCACAATTGACTTTAGGGTCACAAGTAATACAGTCTCCTACTCGTATCGTGATTTTATGCATATAGACTATGAACAACTTGAAGAAGCTGTTGATGCAATACCATGGACATTAATTTATAGTTACATATCCTCTAACGAGCAGATCGCATTTCTTCAAACGAATAAAAATGCTCTTTTTGAACAATATGTACCGCTTGTAACTAAATCTAACAACGCTCGCAACCATCCTTGGTTCAACAGACACATAAAGCGCAACATGGCGTATCGCAAGTGCAAACGATGCAAGTGTGAGACAACTTATAGTGCTTTTAAGACTACCAGAAGAGAAGCCACCAGAGCCATTAAACTACAAAAACTCAAATACTATGAGTATCAATTTAGCTTGGCGATAGGTTCCAAAAAAAACTTGGAAATGTATTCGTGAGATTGGGATTGGTAATAAATGCAATAATGTTTCCGAACAAGTAAATGTTAATGAATTGAATGAGAAATTTGTACAATTGTCTGATACCAATAGTAATATATGTCATGAACGGTACAGAGAGTGTATTTATGGTACGATACCCGGTTTCTGTTTAATAAATGTCGATGATTGTGAAGTTGTTAATTCCGTAATTGGTGTAAAGTATAATGCTATGGGTCTAGACGGCATTCATCCTAAATTCTTTAAATGTTTACTACCAAAAATTCTTCCGTATGTTACTTATGCCTTAAATACCATTTTGACTACGTCTGTCTTCTCGAATTTTTGGAAGGTGGGTAAGGTCATTCCAATTAAGAAATCTGATGGAAATTATAGACCAATCACAATATTACCTTTCCTTTCAAAAGTACTCGAGCGGATAATGCATTCCCAGATAAACTCTTTCCTGAGTCGCAACACATTAGTAAGTCCGTACCAATCCGGTTTTACATTAAACAGGAGCTGCACTACGGCGCTTATTAAGGTTTCAGACGATATCAGACTTAACATTGACAACAATCTCCCAACTTTTCTAACACTTTTGGACCACTCCAAAGCATTCGACTCCGTGGACCACGGACTACTTGGATTGAAACTTAAAAATTTATTCAACTTTTCAGGGCCAGCACTGAATTTAATAAAATCATACCTCAGTGGTCGTATGCAAGCTGTATGTTCTAATAACATCATATCTAGCTATTTACCCATAACTAAGGGTGTTCCACAAGGCTCGATTCTTGGCCCGCTTTTGTTTGTACTATATGTTAATGATCTTCAGAACGTACTAAAATACTGTAATATTCATGTTTATGCCGATGATGTTCAATTATATGTTAGCTGTCCCATTGTGTCCGTCAATAATTGTATTAATAATCTCAACACCGACTTAGAGGGTGTTAATAAGTGGGCCCGCGATAATGGGTTGCTCTTAAACCCAAACAAATCCCAGTGCATTGTGATTTACAAAAAGACTTTTCAACTTGACGACTGCAATGAAGTGAAATTGAGCAATTCTGTTATAAAATTCGTTGACACAGCAAAAAACCTAGGATTAATTTTCAATAGAACTCTGACATGGAATAACCACATTTATAGTGCAATAGGCAAAATCTATGGCATGCTCCGACCATTATGGACCACTCAGCACTTCACCCTAGTGAAAATTCGGCTGCTTTTAGCAAAAACATTCCTATTACCAACATTACTATACGGGTGTGAACTGTATGCTAGTTGTGATAGTCTGTGTCGGAGTAAACTCAATGTCCTTTATAACAATATTGCCAGATACGTTTATTGTATAAAACGCCACTAATATGCTCCGAATCGAGCGGAAACGTGTTTTAGGCGAAACCAAGTGAGATTGGGCGATCATTTTTTTATACTATTTTTCTATTATAAAACTTTTGCGAGGCTATTTCAGCTACTTAGGTAGAATGTATGGCAGCGTAGTTTTAAGTAAGTTTTGTACCTTTTAAGCGATATCAATAAATAAGAGAATGGACTGTTAATTGAATTAAGAGGTGGCGTTTGACTTCGGGTGTGACATGGGAGCGGTACTTGAAGCGAGGGGATAAATGACACGCGGGTGCGAGCCTGGGATCGCTAGAGAATTTAGCAACAAGCTATCACGGTTGGGAGGGAAGACGGTCGCTAGCCACACAACGTCAGTGGCAAAAAGGTTTTGAGGGCTCGGGCGCCGCACGTGCGCGAATGTAAGGGGTTTGGAGTGGTGTTCCAGTCAAGCAAGAATGGTTACAATTTTTTGTATGGTGGGGTCGCATGTATTGGTGGTCACAACAGCCCACAGTCCGACGAACTAGCTGTGTCAAGAGCAAGCGTACCCAGTGGCGAACAAGCATGATGAAGGGCGCTAAGGCGCGGAGGGCCGGTGTCCCTGAATCACCGTACATAACAACTTCCAAAGTCAATGAACCCAATGGGGGTATTAATGCTCTTCTCGAGCAGATAAGGAGACTTGAGGGACTACTTGGGGCGATTGAGAACAATGGTGCAGCTCTAGAAGCTAGGCTAGGGAGGATTGAGTCAAATAATGAAATTATAGATCAAAATCTGACTACGATTGATGGACGGTTAGGTAGCGTAGAGCAGGCTAGCCTAAGGCCGCAAGGGGTGCCGGTAGCGGTTCGAACACTCCAATCGGAACAGGATCTAAAGGACATTGGCAGACTCAATGACTGCGTAAAGGAGCTGCAAATTTTTTAGGGTAGCCCCTCCCAGTACATATCGTGGGTTCATAACGTCGAGGGCATACTCGCTGACTACGAAGTGGTCAAAGAGAAGCCTCTATATCGCGCCATCCTGCAGCATATCAAGCAAAAAATCCGGGGTGAAGCTGGCGCGGCGTTGGTGGCGTACAACATTTTGAAAGCGATTGGGTGGAGATCAAGCGAGTCTTATCGCTTCACTACGCGGATAAGAGAGACATTCAAATGCTCGAGCATCAGTTGAATCAACTTACTCAAGGAGCTTCTAAGCTGGACGAGTTATATGCGACGGTAAACCACCAACTGTCGCTAATAGTCAACAAAGTAAAGTGCAACGATTACTCACAGGAAACAGTTTCCGTTTTTGTAGAGACTTACCGCAACAGGGCGCTAGATGTGTTCATACGTTTGTTGAGTCCTGAGTTATCTAGAATGCTCATCGTGCAAAAACCAAAAACTTTTGCCAAAAGCTTACTCAGCATGCCTGGACATTCAGAATTTAACTTTGCGGAATACGATCGTGCATTCACACTCAGCCAATAGGATCGTTGTACCCACGAATAACGTAATGCAAAGAGCACATCTACCGCCACGTGCACGCTCGAGTTATAACTAGGTGAACAGGAATTCAAATCCGGCTATCAGAGGAACCCTTATAATAGGCTTCAGCCAAACCAAGGACTGACTTTCCCGTTGTGAAAATGGAAGCTAATGACAGTGCGCAAACAAGAAATGTCAACTACATGAACAGACCATCAAGCTCAAACGTGTTTAAGAGAGGGCCTACATCGTCAAACGGTGGCTTCCCAAAACGACAGAAACTATATAACATCGAAACCTGTAGTCCTGAACAAGCATATAACTCCTCTAACCATTTTGAACCCACATACAACGATGAACAGCAAGTAAATTTTTTATTGACCGGTCCACCAGCGTATTTCATATGAGAAAAAGTGCTCCTTTTTCAAGCATACCCTACCTGACGTGCCTAACCAACGGTAGTAATGTCTTAAAATTTCTTATAGATACAGGGCCGAATAAAAACTTTATTAAACCTAGTCTAGCAACGGATTCCACACCAGTCGATCCACCATTCTCGGCACAGACAGTAGCAGTACCAATTACAATAAACAGAAAAATTTGTGGGAAATTTTTCCACAAAGTAGGAAACGACACTAGAACAACATTTTATCTATTATCAGGACTTCAAACTTTTGATGGAATTATAGGGGACGATACGCTTAGGGCACTAGGTGCAGTGATAGATAGAAAAACCCATGTTCTCACAATCGAACCAAATATCAAAATTCCATTGAGAAACAAACCCGTTCGGAGCATTAATTTTTCTGAGTTATCTGAAATCCCAGTTCCAGTTGTGAATTCTCTAGTAGAAAAGTATTCCAATTTATTCGGTCCACTTTATATTAAATCAAACAGCAAAACTTCAGTTCGTGCTGAAATAAAGACAACTACGGATGAGCCTATATATCGCACCCTAAACCAAAAACCGTCACAACTCAAAATTTTTAAAAATCGCTTTTATCTCATAAACCTATTCCCAGAATACTTCCCAACATGCTCCGAAAATATTTTTTACTTCTCTTGGATATTAAAAAAAAATTTTTAAGTCCTTTTTCCACATTAACTAATTCACGGAATACTTTCCCAACTGCTCCAGAAATTTTACCGTAGTTACTATCGTCTTTTACTGGAAAAGTATGATTATAAAATTATCATCATTATTGTAGAGACTGTTTGTTTTGCCTCTCCTGAACATTTGAGATTTTTTGAGTTGTGACTGTTTTTGGTTTAGGTTGCGATATACAAAAAGCTATCCTTATCCCGCAAACATGAGGGAAGAAGTAGAAAAACAACTTAGCGAACTGCTCGAAGAAGGCATCATACGGCCATCGAAAAGCCCGTATAATTCTCCCATTTGGGTAGTCCCGAAGAAGCCTCAACCCTCCGGATGAGCCTATATATCGCACCCTAAACCAAAAACCGTCACAACTCAAAATTTTTAATAATCGCTTTTATCTCATAAACATATTCCCAGAATACTTCCGAAAATTTCTTCATCGTAACTATCTTATTTACTGGAAAAGTACGTTTAAAATATTACAATCATTTTTACATACTATTTTTTACTTCTCTTGGATATTAAAAAAAAAATTTTTAAGTCCTTTTTCCACATAAACTAATTCACGGAATACTTTCCCAACTGCTCCAGAAATTTTACCGTAGTTACTATCTTCTTTTACTGGAAAAGTATGATTATAAAATTATCATCATTATTGTAGAGACTGTTTGTTTTGCCTCTCCTGAACATTTGAGATTTTTTGAGTTGTGACTGTTTTTGGTTTAGGTTGCGATATACAAAAAGCTATCCTTATCCCGCAAACATGAGGGAAGAAGTAGAAAAACAACTTAGCGAACTGCTCGAAGAAGGCATCATACGGCCATCGAAAAGCCCGTATAATTCTCCCATTTGGGTAGTCCCGAAGAAGCCTAAACCCCCCGGTAAAAAGCAGTATAGGATGGTTGTAGATTTCAAACGTTTGAACGAGGTTACCGTGTCAGACGCTTATCCTATTCCGGATATTAATGCGACACTTGCTAGTCTAGGAAACGCTAAATATTTTACAACAATTGACCTTACATCAGGCTTTCATCAAATTGCAATGAAGGAGGCAGATATACCTAAAACAGCTTTTCCAACCATGAATGGAAAGTATGAATTTTTGAGGCTACCTTTTGGGTTGAAGAATGCGCCGGATATATTCCAACGTATGATAGATGATGTCCTTAAAGAGTATATTGGGCGAATATGCTACGTTTATATCGATGGCATTATTGTCTTTGGGAAAGATACTGACGAACATTTAAAAAATATGGAAATAATATTTGCTGGGCTCGCGGAGGCTAACTTAAGGCTGAATTTTGAAAAAACGAAATTCATGCGGACGGCAGTAGAATTTCTAGGATATGTAATAACATCTGACGAAATAAAACTAGATTCTTCAAAGGTGCAGGCTATAGAGAACCTTTCGGCCCCAGAAACACTCAAATAACTGAAGAGTTTTTTGGGAATGACGTCATACTACCGGAAATTCATCAGAGATTACGCGAAGGTTGCGAAACCTTTAACTAATCTCACCCGTGGCGAAAACGCGCAAGTCAAGGCCAACCAATAGAGGAAGGTACGCATAAATCTAAACTCTGAATCCCTTCAAGCTTTCAATAATTTGAAGAAACTGCTTATTTCCTCCGATATTCTTGCTTTTCCCGATTTCACAAAATCTTTTAACCTCACGACCGACGCTTCTAACGATGCCATTGGTGGCGTGCTATCACAAGAAGATCCAGGAAAAGATTGGCCCATTGCCTATATTTCAAGATCCTTAAATAAAACAAGGAAAACTACGCCACGAACGAGAAGGAAATGTTGGCAATTATTTGGGCTCTTGATAATTTGAGATCTTATCTCTATGGGGCGAAAAAAAGTTGGATTTTCACTGACCACCAACCTCGCACGTTTGTTGGGAAGTAGAAACTACAACGCAAAGTTGAAGAGGTGGAAGGCTAGAATTGAAGAGTATAACCACGAATTGATTTACACTCCCGGTAAATCAAATGCCGTCTCAAGAATTCCATGCCAGGCAAACCATGTAACAGAACCTTTAGAACCAAACAATTTACCAGCAGAAGCTAGAAGCGAAGGGGCAGTTCACAGCGCAGATCAGGATGCGTCAGACTTCATTCCACATGTTGAAAGTCCGTTGAACGTTTTTCGAAACAAAATAATTTTTACGGAAGGAAACGCAATGATTTGTGTGGAAAATCCTCATTCCGGTTTCACCCGTCACTATGTCAGTTTACCTGTCATTGAAAAATCCAACTTGACCGCAACCTTGAAAGAACGTCTCAATCCATCACTTATAAACGCTATAAAAATTTCAGAAAATCATTTGCAGCTTCTACAAGAAGTATACCTAGAACATTTTCTTTTGTATAAAATCAGGATAACACAGAAGGTGGTCGAAGATGTAGCCAACGAAGATAGAATTTGTAAGATAATGGAAGATGAACATAGAAGGGCTCATAGGAACTCGAGAGAAAACAAGGAACAAATACTGGAAAGGTACTATTTTCCTAAAATGGCGAGCATAATAAGGAAATTTACTTCCATTTGTGAAACTTGCTTCGCAAACAAATATGATAGACATGCTGCGGTACCGCCGATAAAAGACACTCCTGTGCCGAAATACCCATCCGTAATAGTACATGTTGACATCTTCGAAATTAAGGGAGAAAATTTTTTATCCTGCATAGACAAATTTTCCAAAAACATCAGAGCAAAGGAATTAGTGTATGTCGCAGTTGATCGTTTCAACACAACAATACACTCTGTAACAAAACAGAAGCCCAGCGACATTTTTTCAATAGGACCGAAAGAATAAACTACCAGGGATTGACCAACTTAAAAGAGACAGTTCACAAAGAGATCAGGGAACAAATTAGGAGGAATCAGGAGCTAAGGAATCTCCGATTGAATAAGAATCGGAAAAGACCACAAAATTTTAAGCCAGGAGACGCGGTTTTTGTTAGGGATAAACAAATAAAGGCAAAGCAGAAGGCACTTTACAAAAAATAAATTGTTGGTAGAAATAATAGAGTGACTTTAGTCACAAACAATGGCAGGAAGATCATAAGGCCCAAATAAAAACAATTTCAAAATAAAACAACTAATAATCATGTGTAAAAAAAAAAAAAACCAAGAACAGAAACTCGTTTTAATTACTTTATCAATGGCCAAAAAAAAAAAAAAAGAGAATAGTACTATCTACTAGTAAAAATTACTATAGCACAGACGACACAAAAAGCAATAACTGCTAAATTAAAGAGGTAAAATCGGCCCATTACAAATCATAAAAGCAAGACCAAATAACGCTTACAAAAAGAGGCAAAAAATTTCCCATCAAAAAAAAATTCTTTAAAGAAGGCAGGAATGGCCTAACTTTTGCAAAATTTGGTGAAACCACAGGACCCTAGGATATTGAATTATAACTAAATATCTGAAATGTAAAACTATACAAAAAAAAAACAAAAAGCAATAAATAGTATTCTCGGATCCTGTGGATTTTCATATTACTAGTTTAAGAGAACTGGGGACGGTAGGGTAGTATAATACAAGAATATAACTCTAACCCAAGAGTCCAACAAATTAATATATTGTAAAAAAAAAAAAATAATTTTTTAAATCATTCTTTTCCATTTTTCTTGATTTTGGTGTAATAAATACTAGTAACTAACTTTTGATATTTTTAGAAAACAAACAAGGAAAAAATGTTAATTAATTTAAGAAAATAATATTATTTAAGAAAAGAATTGTATATAATCATCTCATACTTTGTTTTTGTAAAATGTTTTCCTTTTTTTCTTCTCACCGTCCCGGCACAAAAAAAATTGTATAAAAAAAATTATGAAACTAGCGAGATAGGCGGCAAGAATGCTAATACTAATTAAAAAAATTGTTATTTTTACTTATTTTTCAATCTTGATGGTAAGACAGCTTACTTTTAATACTTTTAATATCTGGCGTTTTCGGCCTCAACATTTACAACTACGACTCCCCACTGGTCACCATTGAACATGGGCGTGGTTGGATCCTGAACGGACACTTTAGTCTAGTCCATGTAGTCGACCTTAACTACTTCAACGTGGCTTTGGGGAAATTGATCGAGGCAGCACAGCAAGATATCCAAAGCAAAGCTGTGCGTACTGTACTGCAATTCCACCTAAACCAAACAAAGCTGCGACTCGACAAGCTTCAAATGAGTAGGTCGAGAAAACCCCGTTCCATTGACTGGATTGGTTCGGCATGGAAGTGGATCGCCGGGCCCCAGATGCAGCAGATTGGGATTATATCCTTCGAAGCACGACCGACGTTATAGTAAATAACAATCACCAGTACCGCGTCAACGAAAAGCTCTTCAACGTTACCCAAGAGGCGATCGAGAGAGCGAATGAAATGATGCTACATATCAACGCTGTAAGCAAAAATATTGAAAAAGAAAATCTGGAGCTTCTGGACTTGGGCAAGGTTATTATCGTGAAAGAACAAGTCTCAGAAGTCATACAAGCCTGCCAAATGGCAAAAGCTGGCGTCATAAATACAAACCTACTCGACCGAGATGAAATTCAAAAGCTTATTACAGAAGAAGATTCGCTACCATATCAAAATACCATTGAAGCTATAGAGTACGGATCGCCATCCGTATATTCAAACAGCAGTATCCTTCTGTACGTTCACTCAATGCCAAAAGTGAAATCAGAGGGTTACAGGCTTTTAATAACGCGGGACGCTGTTATAAGAGGACAACACGTCGTCCTCAATTACAACAAAATGCTGATAAACGAAGAGGAAACGTTCGGACTGAACGAAGATTGCCCTTCGATTAGCAAACGCCATTTTGAACCGGACAACTGCAGTCGAGATGATCGCAGACGCAACAGTATTTGCTACAAAATTTCAAGGAGAACTGCGAGGGGGAAACTACTCCACGCACCTCAATGGAACCTATGTCATTTTACTAAATAAAAAAACAATCACGTTGGGAAATCAAACGTTCACCAGCAGATCAGTACGCGCAGTCCAAGCTTTGCCACCCGCTCTGGTCAACGTTACAAGCGATGGATTGAAATTAAATTTGGACTACATCCACAGGCTCAGTGTAGAGAATATTCACCATCTAAAGCAGCTTGGCTATAATTTTCACTTCTCCTTGATTTGTGACAGCCATGTGCTATACAATTTGGAAGAATCTTACGACTACAATCAACTTTCCTAGAATAGACAAGGCAGCATATCAGGACCAGCCAACGACCCACACCAAGGATCTTCCTGAAAACTTGACTCATATGCGGGACACAGATGCTTGAAGGGGGGGTAGTTCACAAGGGGGCCAGTACACTAACTACTGTAAAAGTGCTGATGCCGCACTTCCCCAAACACGCGCATAGCCAATGCAGGTAATCGACCTGCAACGTAATTGATATTTAGGCGAAATGCAAAATGCCATGTCATTTAGATACTAAGTGTTAGCTTTAATAATATTTTGGCATTCATTCTTCCGAGAGAGCTGGAATGGTGAATATACAAATAACTAACCAATTTAGATCGTTTTATTTCACAGGAACATCCAGGGGCCCCCAACTTTAATTTTTTCGAGCCCACGTGTGTGGACTCGTTAAGTTGGATGACATACTGATAGCTACAAAATATATCGAGGAACATAAAACCATTTTAAACGATATTTTGAAACGAATTAGGTATCGCGGGTTAAACTTAAATTTATCAAAATACAAGTTCGGTTATTACGAAATGGAATACTTAGGATATTCCGTATCTTGAGCGAGTCCCATATCAAAGACATTAAAAAGTATCCCATGCCCACCAATCAGAAAGAATTACACACATGCATAGGATTGTACAACATTCCAAAAATTCCGCTTCCGTTTGATACTTTGCACCTCGACCACTTTGGTCCTCTGCCGACAATTAAAACTAAAAGAAAGCATATCCTAGTGGATTATAGTCGACCTAGACGAATTATGCCAGATTGAGCTAGCTGTTTCACCTTGCTTGTTTTTGACGAATTCCTAATGAAACGAAATATAAATCACGTTCAGGAAAGGTTGAACGATTTAACATGCGCGAATGGCTATCACGAATATGTACACTTAATATTGCATGCAAGATATATTAAGACAAATACTTTTAAGAAACACCGCTTTGCTCAAAAGCAACCCTGTGTAGAAATTAAGAACTATTGTCAGAAATACAACTCTGAAGCTACATCCGGTCTATTGGCACAGTATATACAGTACGCAACCTTTTCGATAATTTATCGGACAAATTCACCTCCCAAAAGGACTTGGGTTTCGTGTTACTCTTTTTAACGAAAAAGATCATTCAACAGGGTTTTGTGCAGCAGGGAACTATACAAGTTTGTTTTTATTCATTAATAAATAAATAAAAAGCGTGTATAGAACAAACTCACAGCTTGTACTACTTCATTAAATATATTTTATATGTATTTGTAATTGCTGAAGTGAGGACCACACTAGACGTCTGCATGAATGTAGTCATTGGCCGTTTTAACACATTCACACGTAAGCGCAACATTCTACGCATTCTGCTCACAGCAAGCGCGATGAGTGAACGAGTGTGCAGGTAGCTGAGAATACTGCCCTCAGTCGCATTCAGAAAAAGAGGCATTCGTTGTACAAAGAGAGCCAAATATGTTGTACAACTGGTCATGCGCATTCGGATGTATGGGACCACATCCGGCTGTATGAGACAACATTCGACTGAAAGATTTTATGACGGCGCCAATTTTTGTAAATGATAGCGGCTACATTATGAAAGCAATTAAATAGAAAAAATTCAATAATTGCATGTCTCTTCATATTTATTTTACTGAAATTAATAATAGTTACTTGTTATAAAATAAATGCATACACATATAATAAAGCCAATACACATTTGTATGAAAATAGGTTCACATCATAGTTTCAATGGTATTATAAAACATATTCATACCTAAGACATTTCGAATTTATTCCAAAAAAAACCATTATAATGCATTTATTTTGCTTTTTCCTTTTTACCTTTTTCATAATACAGTTTTCTCAAATATTCTCCAATAACCATATGATTTTGTTTTTTCTTTTCTATTTCAGCATATTTTTTATTTAATTTAAGTATATTTTTTCTTATTTCATGATCTTTTCCATTTATTTTAGCGATTATTATAATTAGTTTTATGAAATTGTGATTAATTATTTAATTATTCATTAATTATTAAAGATTTAAAATAAAAAATAAAAAAATATATCTTTACACTATAAAATGTGAATTCTTATGGGAAGTTATCGAAATCTACCAAATAATTTGTAAACAATATCACAAATTCGATAGCATGCGTTTGTGTTTTATATACACACAAATATACATAGATATGCACAAACGTACACTTGTTCACGTGCCCGCAAATACCCTCGAACTCTAAATGTTTGATTCTGCTCGGACTTCCAACAATTCTGCTCGTGACGAAAGCAAAAAACCACCACCATAAATTAGAGTTGGATGCAAATAGTTTTCATTTCGCACTATGTGCAAGGAAAAATATCAGTAGTACAAAAAGGTACTATTTCACACTCAGAGACATGTAACTAGGAGAAAATCAATAATATATAGGGGCATAATTAATATTAAGTTTAGATATTGGGTAATAAACATTTTAAGTAATCTGAAAGCAAAAATGTATTATCAATTTCTGTTGCTACTTTTCTCAATGTAGTAGATTTCCTACTCCGACTAGACATAGCAGTAAATGTGTGGCAATTGCAGTGATGGCCAACACTGTTGTTCAAATGCGACAAAATTCGACGACATATTTACATATATATATGTGCTCATACAAATGTACACAGTGCGTTTAGAGGTGATGAAGATGTGCTAAGTAATTATTTTGGCAAGGCCGATTTTGCGAAATTATACCGAATGCATTGATATATTTTCAATTGTTTTTTACATAAGAATGGTTTGTAATGGTTAAGTATTGATAAATTAGATATAAATTTGGTAAAGTAATCTCGTATTAGGCGAATAATACAAATTTGCCGAAGACGAAAATGTTCAAATTTATAAATTTTTGCAAGATCGCGAAAAATGTTCTTCGCTGGCAGATTTTAAGGTGTGCTGCAATTTATGAATGAAATGAGTTTTACGCACGCGCAGTTTATGAATGAAATCGTTTAGGATTAATGGCGCCGGCGTAACTGTTGAGTTTGCAATTGTGAGGGAAGTGAGGACAGAAGTGTGCACATGTCGATATGTTTCAATATGTACGTATAATTGTATGTATGCGGACGTCATTTGTCCTTGAATTTGTATTTTGGCATTGTAATGTATGTAGGTCAGTTAGATATATAATGTATTATAATATGAATAAATTTGAATAATTTGCAAAATATTGATTAACATTACGCTGAGATTTAATTAATATCTTATCTTATAATTATTGTTACTTAGTATATATGTACATACATATAACCTGGGTACTATTTACGTATACATATGTACTTATTTGTACTTACATACATATTAGACGTCTGCATGAATGTACTCATTGGCCGTTTTAACACATTCACACGTAAGCGCAACATTCTACGTACTCTGCTCACAGCAAGCGCGATGACTGAATGAGTGTGCAGATAGCTGAGAATACTGCGCTCAGTCGCATTCAGAAAGAGAGGCGTTCGTTGTACAAAGAGTGCCAAATATGTTGTACAACTAGTCATGCGCATTCGGATGTATGAGACCACATCAGGCTGTATGAGACCAAATTCGACTGAAAGATTTTATGACGGCGCCAATTTTTGCAAATGATAGCGGCTACATTATATAAGCAATTAAATAGAAAAAATTCAATAATTGCATGTCTCTTCATATTTACGTACATGCATAATCTACATTGAATTTTACTGAAATTAATAAGTAAATATAAAATAAATGCATACACTTATAATAAAGTCAATGCACATTTGTATGAAAATATGTTCATATGTAGGCGCAAATGTAAATGGAAAGAAAACATATTTAGAAAAAATTTACACAATGTTTTTATATACAGAAATGTTAGAAATTTTCAATTTCTCATTAAAACGTTAGATATTTTGGATGGAAAACTTTGATATTTGGAAAATGTTTGCAGTCTGTACAAGTTTTGAAACTTTAATTGATATGGTTCTAGTTAAAGAATGCGATATTATTTTATAAAGAATTAACGGAAGGGATTTGTGTTAAGAAACATTGTAAGTATTGCATACAACTGTAACCTGTTTTTGACGCTGAAGTGCATACATATCTATATACATACGTATTTATATACGTACATATGCCTATTTATGTGTGGGTATAATGTATGGTAGTAAAACCCTTTTATAAATATTCGCTAGCTTTTTCACATCCGTAAATATGCATGTATGCATGTACATGGATGTATGTATATGCAGCGTACTTACTGAGTGCCAGGCCATTTACTCAACTTGGTGATTATCCCTTTTGTATTTATATACACACATGCATATATACATACATACATGTGTATTGTAAACTAAATTCGTAATAAATCCGGCAATAAGTACAAAAATAACCGAATATAATTATAAACAAATATAATTAAATTAAATTAAAATAACATAATTTTAATAATAATCTGAGTAGAATAATAAAAACAACATAAACAAAATACCCATAAATTAATTAAGGTAAATTAAAATCAACGAAATAAACAACCTAAAATAAATAAATATATAAATAAATAAATAAAGAAATAAGTAGGAATCAGCGCATGGACGCCAACTCACCTCGAGGTGGTTGGGTGCGTCCTGACCGAGCAAATATTCCGGCCAACTCAGAGTCGGAGTCTCTTTTTCTGCGGAGCTCAAAAACAATGAGGTCACCGGAGCGCCCCACTTCCTCAGGGCAGGAAGCACAGAAGGTAAATGGAGAGTCAGCCGCTGATCGCGGTAAGGACAAAATGATGTCTGCAAACGCATCGGTAGCGGATATCGGAGGCACGGCTTCAAACCCCCTAAGTCACCAGGGCTAGAAAATTATGGATTTGCATAGGGAAAGCAGAGAAAGAGAGGTTGTGCCGTGCGAAGCTGGCAGCGTAGCCTTTCCGGAGAACACAAGTGCGGCGATTGAAATGAAAAGCAAGATAGAAGAGCTTAGAAGAATGATGGACGGGCAGAGACATGTAAACCAGCAAATGAAAAATGTCTTATCCAACATAGCAAAGCTCTGCGAAGAAATATGGAGCGTCAGCACTCCAGCAAGGAAACCGTCTGTAGATACGAAATCAAAGGTTTAGAGACTCTAATGATGGGGGCTTGACCGTGGAAAGACCGAGTCAGCCCACGGAAAAGCGCGCACGTGCTCCTTCTCCTCGAAATGATGAATTAGACTTGGCAACCAAAAGGCTAACGAAGAGTCGAACATAGTGAAAGGAAGAATCATGAAAAACCCGGCAGGAAAACTGCGCCCAGAGACGCATGAACCGGAGTGGACGAAAGTCGTGAGACAAAAGCGCCAAAAAATTAAGACTGCTCGTCCTGATGCCATCGTGGTTGAAAGCGGTGGAGATTGCTCATACGCTGACATCCTGAGGATGGTTAAGACGGAAGAGAGCCTAATAAGTTTCAGCGACGCCGTCCGAAAAATAAGGAAAACGGCGAGCGGCGATTTACTTTTCCAACTAGGTAAGGCATCTGACACAAACACCGTGAAGTTGCAGGCTGCCGTTGGAAAGTTGTTACCACGAGTGATGAGATATGCCTAGCCCTGAACTCATTAAGCAGCGACCTCGATATAAAAGCTAACGACATTCGCTCACTACGAAAGGCCTACGGAGCTCGCAAACCGCCTCGCTCCTTCTGCCAACCGATGCGGCAAAGATTCTGCTCGAGCAGGGAAAAGTTCGAATTGTCTGGGTAGTATGTAGAATAAGGGAAATGCTACAACCATTGAGATGCTACAAGTGCCTTCACGTTGGCCACATCGCGAAAAACTGCGCTAGCACGGAGGACCGCAGAGGCATTTGCTTTAGGTGCGGACAAACAGGGCATACCGCTAAAGGCTGCAACAATACGCCCAAGTGCCTGCTTTGCGCTAAGGAAGGCACGGACCGTATTGACCACAACAACAGTGGCATAAAATGCCCAATTTATAAAGAAGCCATCCGAAAAATGAAAAAGCTATGAGACTACTTCAGCTAATCTTAAACCATTGCCAGTCTGCCCAAGACTTGTTGGCGCAAACCGTGAAAGATCTTAACATAGATATTGCAATCATCAGCGAGCCTTACAAACATAAGGATGACGCTACATGGCTTCAAAATGCTGATGGCAAGGCTGCTATATGGATGTGTGGCAACGAACCAAAACATATGCAATGCGTCTCAGTAGAGGTAGGCTTCGTGTGCGCAAAGGTAGAAAACGTATGTATTTATAGCTGCTATGTATATCCCACCCAGCATGCCAATTGCTGCGTTTGAAAACATTGCGATGAGCCTTGGTGGGGATCCCAGAGATAGAAGTGAAGTCATAATAGGCGTTGACTTTAACGGTTGGGCGCAGGAATGGGGCTGCCCTAGAACGTCTCCAAGAGGCAAAGCTCTTTTGGAGGCGCTGGCATGCCTAGACGTTGCCTTGTTAAACACGGGCACTCAATACACTTTCAACCGAAATGGGTTTGGGTCAATTATCGACCTCACGTTCGTTAGCAGGAGTATGTTTAGAAAAGCGGAATGGGAAGTGAGCGACTGTTACACCCAAAGCGACCACGCCGCTATTATCTGCCAAATAAATCGTGGTACTGAAAAACCCCAACGGGCAGATAGGGCAGGAAACTTCCGGGGCTGGAAATTAACATCCTTCGATGCCGATCTATTTGCGGAAGCGTTTCCCACATCACAGTACTAGAGGTCGGCAGAAAATATGGCGAATAAGCTAATAGCAGACATCAGGGCTGCTTGCGACGCGTCGATGAAGAGAAACTCCTCTTATAAACACTCCAATGCCGTCTATTGTGGGAATGAGCGCATCGAAGCTTTGAGAAAGAACTGCTTGCAAGCTAGGAGATCCTTTCAACGCGCCAGAGGAAGGATTAATTGCCTAGAATGCCAAATTATATATAAGGCCCCTCGAAACTTGTTTAAAAAAGCTATCAAGGAAAGCAAGCGTCAGTGTTTCCTCGAGCTAGGCGATGATGCGGAAGAAAATCCTTGGGGGACGGCAAGCAGCAAAAGCTGGTGCTGCTTCCCAAGCCTGGCAAGCCCACTGAAGACCCATCGAGCTACAGACCCATTTGTCTTCTAGACTCGGCGGGTAAACTGTTCGAGCGTATCATCTGTAACAGGTTGGACGTTGAGATGGAGACACTGGGTGGCATCTCAAATGAGCAATATGGCTTTAGGAAGGGAAGATCTACGGTGCAGGCTGTAACAGAAGTAATTCAGCTAGCGAGAAAAGCAACCAGTGGGTCCAGATGGCTAGGTGGAACAAAACAGTATTGTTTGATTTTGACGCTCGATGTCAAAAACGCGTTCAACTCGGCTAACTGGGCAAACATTTTGGACACCTTAGAGCGCATAGGAGTATCATACTACTTGCGACGGCTAATGAGGAGCTACTTCCAAGATCGCATACTGTGGTATGACACGGAGCAAGGAAGAAAGAAGTTGGAAATTACGGGCGGCGTACCACAAGGTTCAGTCCTAGGCCCATTACTGTGGAACATCATGTACGACGGTATTCTACGCCTACAGCTACCGCAGGGTATGAAGGTGATTGGCTTCGCCGATGATATTGCGGTGGTGATAACGTCCAAACAACTTCAACAAATATCCGAAACAGCTACTGCTTCTGTGGAGAAGATTAAGGAATGGCTCGACAACCACGGGCTCGCGAAACAGAAGACTGAGGCAGTTCTTATCTCAAGTAGAAAAAAGCTGGAGGATATAACATTCAGAGTAAATGGCTATCCTGTCTCCACGAAGCCTGCGATAAGGTATCTGGGTATCATTATCGATAGAAGGTTGTCGTTCAAAATGCATCTCGAATACGCCAGAGACAAGGCGGCCTCTACAATGACCTCTTTATCCAGAATAATGCTCAACGCAAGAGGACCAATGCAACGAAGCAAAAAATTGTTTGCAGGCGTAATAAGAAGACAAGTCTTCTATGGAGCCCCGGTGTGGTTCGATGCGGTATGTCACTCATCGTATTATCGGGGCATAAAGTCTGTGTGCACTCCGGGTATGCAGCGCGTTCAAGACTGTGTCTGATGAAGCAGCCCTGGTAATTGCTGGTATGTACCCACTAGACCTACTAGCTAAGGAGTCTGCTTACATCTTCTCAAGTACGGAGATAACTACTGAAGCCACCCGCAAGGAAGCTAGAGTAAATAGCCTAGCCGAATGGCAAAACAAATGGGTTCACGACCTAATTTCTACACGACCCAATTTCTGAGCGGTCATGGATGCTTCAAGTCGTATCTGCACAGATTCAAGCACGAGGTTGATCCTTACTGTGACTGCTGCGGGATCGGCGTAGCAGACAGTGTGGATCATGTATTCTTGAGATGCCCACGCTTCAAAAACCAAAGGGCCATACTGCAAAGATAAATTTGTGAAAACGTTTCCCCGGAAGCAATTGTGAACTACATGCTAAGAGGCAAAGATGAATGGAACCTAGCCAATGGCATTATTTTCACAACGATGAAGATTCTTAGAAGAGAAGAAAGAAAAAGACGCAGAAGCGCCAACGAAACAGTGCCACAGGATACGTAATAACGGCACCATAAGAGTGGTAGTAAGTGTTAGATCGGAATCTAGGCCTTTCCGACTGCACTTAGCTTACTAAAAAGGTCCTAAGCATCTCTGCGGAATGGAACCTAGGCCGTTCCAACCGCCAAATGGCGCTCTCAGATTGCGCGCCTGGCTCAACAAAAAGGCCAGATCGGAATTTCGGACATTCCGACTGCGTATGCGAAAATAGAGCTGATTTTCTAGGCTCACGAGCGGTACCGAAACATTTACATTCAGCCGTCAACGCGGATTGGAACCTAGGACGTTTCAACCGTAAAATTAAGCAACGAGAAGCCATAGTAATATAAAAGTTTATATTTCTCAGATATAAATGCAGTCAAAGAATCAAGAATGTAAAGCGTCGGGGCGGTTTGGAACCCAGGCCGTTCCAACCGTCAAGAGCTACAGACGCAAAAAACTGGGCTATCTTTCCCTTTGAGCAAAAAAAAAAAAAATATGGAATACAGCTTGTGTTGCAAAAGCAAAAGCAACAATGGCAATGGCGTAGCAGTGGCGACTAATCGCCCTTCCCCCCCATGATGTTATGCTTGACGGCAGTATCGTGGGGAGTGGAATTCGACGAAAAACAGGCTTGTCCTGGCCCATGAAAAAAAAACAACAACAAAAAAAAACATGTGTATTGTACGTATGCATAGAGTGTGCGTCTGCGCTTATGAACAATATGTTTGTATGTATGTATGTATGTATATTCTCTTCCTGTAATTGTGTTCCTATATTATATTATGTATACCTTTGAAAAAAAAAATTATAAAGTTTCTGGTTCTGATTTTTGAAAATGGAAGTGCACTATAGTTCCAATGGTATTATAAAACATATTCATACATAAGACTTTTCGAATTTATTCCAAAAAACCATTATAATGCATTAATTATGCGAGCTTTCTACTTACCTACTATATCTCGAAAATAAAGCATTTAACTACTATTGCATATATCTACATATGTACATTGAATTGTGGAAAAGTAATAATATCAAAAAACAACTCAGAAAATATTTAAATATTCAAATTTAGATTTTCTTTGAGGATTATTTGGATAATTTAATGAAGTCAAATGTCCACTAATATTTTAATTACATCAATATTATTTAGGTCTTAAATAAAAATAATATTGTATAAATAACATCAGTTAAAAGAATTTTCTAACCAGTTATCCATCAGCTTTAATAACAAAGTAGTAAGCATAAGCGAAAACAACGCATATGCTAAGCGTTGTTACGTACACACATAATAACAGGCATTGCTAGCTGCGCCTTACATACATATGTATGTATGTGCCTTTGGTGGTATCTCCCTGCACAACGTCCGCCACATTCGTGCAATTTCCGGACAGGCCGTGAATGCATGAATGATCGATGACTATAAATGAGCGTAGCAAAAGAAAAATTTGTACATCCCTTAAATCATAAGCAGAGAGTACCCATATTGGTCTCTTTCTTCTCTGTAAGTACAGATATTTATGATCGCATGAGTGCCTGAGTTGAATGAGCACCGCATTCACATTCGTGTCATTCGGCTAACAGAAGAAATGAATGTGCTCATGCAGCCCTCTAGACCACACACAAAGCTCGTGAACGTTAAATTCCATACAATTCTGTCGAGACTTTGTTTATGCTGTATAAAGTTCGAAGGAATATCTTTACAAAAACCGTTGACGGTGCGAGTAGTTCCTTACTAATATTCTGTTGCATATGGTTTGTTTTAAGTTTTTAATTTGTTTCCTTTAAAATGGATCTTTAAATGGTGCAAAGGGTAATATGCAAGTTATTTTATTTTATTTTTGTCATAATTAGAATGAAAATTAATTCTTAAAAATATTAACTGCTGGAATTTTAACTGGATATTTAAAACCGGCGCTTAGATAGTAATTCAAACTTACTCGCACACAGGTTAAGTTCAACATTAAGTGCAATATATTCATTAATTTATTTTTTTTAAAACATTTATTTAATTGTTTATATGTAAGTCAGTGAACATAAATTCTTACAGACTATACATAAATTTTTACTTTGCAGGCTTCGAAATATAAATAGACAATGGAAAAAGAAAATAAAATGTGTGCATGTTTAGCAATAATACTGGCATTTTCATTAAAAACAAAACAAGTAGAGAGAAGGTACTGGAGTGGAAATTAGTCGCATCTTATCCATAAATATTGTATGCTACACGGTCAAGAAATAACACGATACTTGCATCACGACAATAAATACTGAATGTGTGACAATGCCCAATGGTAGAAAACTGCTCGCAGCATCGTGATATGTGTGTATGGATATATTTATTTACGTTTTAACAAATATATGCACTTTTAAATTTGTATTTTTGTACATTTTAAGGAATCTTCACCATGAACATTGATCTACAAAAAAATGTAAATTCTAAGGTCTTGAAGTATCAAAAGTCTTTCGCAGCTGTTTTATTGGCCCTGAAATTATTAAAAATTAGATTTCTTTTTATGCTTGCACTATTCTAGGAATACTCTGCTTCAATTTATAGATGTAGTTTCGCTTGCGCTCCATTCCAGGCAGTTATTTGCTTCAGTAAATGTAAAAATGTTCCAGTTATAAGGAAATTAATATATTTATTTGCAAAACTAACTGCTTTTGTTTACAAATATTCAGTTGCAACTGTTGATCCGTGCGGACGTGTTTCACTAAGCTCTCGTTGTAATTTTGTAATTTTCATTGTTGTGCGACGGTAAATCGAGACATATACAGTGTGATCGTTTACTTGGACACTATCCGACTAATTAATTAATTAATTAAGTACCATGCCTTGTTCGTGTGGGCATAAAGTGGACCGTGGTAAGCCGGGAATCCAATGTGCCAAATGCAATGATATTTTCATATGGAGTGTGTAAACGTTGTGCTCGCAGATTTAGAATACTTACAAAAAGCTAATAAACAATTCCTATGTAAAAAATGTACTTCGGCGCGTAGAAACTCAATCCACTCACCGATTCGTTCCGCTGCTCCGCCGACCAGCGCAATGCGAGCGCGAATGCCGAGAAATCTCTTTGCAATCTGTTTTCAATGAACTCAAGGCCTTAAGATCTGAAAATACTAAAATGTTCTCTTTGATCAACTCTTTGCTAAGCGAGAAAGTAGCCCTTCACAAAAAAGTTGAACACTTGCAATCAGAAATACAAGTCGTTCGTAGTGAGTTCCTTAAGCATGTTCACTCGAATACAATATCCGACCTTGTCAGCGAAGTCAATAACCTGCGTAAGGAAATTGATAGCCGTTTACCTGCGACTAAGATGAACAACACTCACGCCAAGCAAGCTAATATTCATCAAGCGCGCAAGTCTCACGCTCAATCGTCAACATCGTATGCCGCTGCTGCTGCTGCTCCGGCTTTCTCTCCACTCTCCGCTGTCTCTAATGCTGCCCGCTCTTTGCACAATAACAAAGTTACTAATGGGCAGTTGGCTTTATCTCACATTAACCAGCCAGCTCAGGTAGATGCCGATGATGTCCCATTTCCTACCGTAGTGAGAAGGAAAAGCGCAAAACGAAACGCTGCTACTTCTATTGTTGGATGCAAAACCCGCGACGAGCTTAATGTTATTGCCCAAACGAAATGGATTCATTTGTCATCGTGCAGCCCCAGCGTTACCGAATCAATCATTATTGATTACGTCCACAGCCACACTAATATTGACAAAAATTATCTACTGTGTTACAAATTAGTGAAAAAAAGACGCAGAAACTAAGAGCCTAAAGAGAATATCGTATAATTAGGCGTTGCAAAGCAGTATTATGAGAAAATGTTCAACCCTTCTCTGTCGCAAGAGCAAATAAGGGTCAGACCGTTCGTAAATTTTCAAAAAAGAGATGTGAATCCACCGCAAACATAGTGAGCGCAATCACTTCTAATGGATCATTGAATACCACTGAGTTTTTGCTGTATTATCAGAATGCTGGAGGAATAAAAACTAAAATTTTACCACTGCTGCTTTTCTCGTCATCGTGTCTTTACGATGTTATTGTACTAACAGAAACGTGGCTCTCAACACATCATAAATAATTGTATTGCAATTATTAGCAATCGCAGTGACAATCAAAATTTTATTGTCGTTGGAGATTTCAATCTACCTAATGTTAAATGGAGTTATGATGACGATCTTAACCAAATGATACCTTATCAAATTTCGAGTGCTAGTGAATGTGAGGTCCTCGACACATTCGCGGAGTTTAATCTCAACCAAATTAACAATATCCGCAATGAAACTAATCGGTTACTTGACCTGGTCTTTGTAGATGATCAGTTGAAGTCTGATGTTAAGCCCCTTCCTTCACCCCCACTACCTAACTCAATGCACCATAAAGCATTGTGTGTAAGCTTTAACGTTATTAATTACATTAAGCCCACTTCTGGTAATTTTGCTGAATATAATTTTTTTGAAGCTAAGTTCGATCTAATTCAGGATTTACTGGATTCTATTGATTGGGAATCTACTTTAAACATGCCTCAGCTGTCGCAGGATTATGCTCTCTTCAGAGATAAGCCAATATTAGCAGTTGATAAGTTCGTTCCAAGGAAACCTGCAAGAAATACCTCTAAGCCAGTTTGGTTCAATGCTAGACTTATAAACATCAATAACAGGAAAACGAAAGCATATAAACGGTACCGCAAGTCAAATGATGACCAGGGCCTTTATGGATCCTACCACCGGTTAAAAAATGAGTTTGATGTTTTAAATAAGTTTTTATATCAGAACTATATACTTAATATTGAGAACGAAATAAAGTTAAATAGTAAACGTTTTTGGCAATTTATAAAGAACAAAAAAAAAATACCGGAATTCTGGATATAATGCAATACTCTGGCGAACGAGCTTCTGATGTTCAACAAATTTGTAATTTATTCGCAAAATTTTTCCGCTCTGTGTACGTTTCCCCATCTGTGGCCACAACATCATGCATGCCAGGTTGAGCATCACAAGCCCAACATTTTCTGCTGAGGAGGTATATCAAGCTCTTCTGTCATTGCCTAATGATCCAGTTCCGGGTGAGGATGGATTCCCTCCCATTTTGTTGAAGAACTGCGCTTCAGGGCTTTCTCTTCCACTGTCATACATTTTTAACAAATCACTGTCCCAAGGAGAATTTTTACAGGAATGGAAAATATCATTTATTATCCCCATTCTAAAGTCGGGAAACAAGTCTGACGTTCAAAACTACCGTCCCTGCTGCAAATTATCATGCATAAATAAATTGTTCGAAAAACTTGTATACGACAAACTGTTCTTTTTTTTGAAGGAGTACATATCACCATATTAGCATGGCTTTATAGAAGGTAGATCAACAACTACAAACTTGTCATTATTTTCTAATTTTGTTCTGAAACATCTTGAATGTGGAATGCAATGTGATGCGGTATTTACTGACTTTGCGAAAGCGTTTGATAGGGTTAACCACAGTGTTTTACTCGATAAATTAGATCAGATGGGACTCCATTCGAACTTTGTCAAATGGTTCACCTCTTATCTGACCAAAAGAACGCAGTTCGTTCACATTAATAACACTAAGTCAGATGTTATATATGCTACATCAGGAGTACCTCAAGGCAGTCACCTAGGCTCACTGCTATTTTTGATGTTTTTCAATAACATCCCTGAATTCGTTAAAGAATCGTCTTGTCTAATGTATACAGATGATCTCAAAATCTTTCGCAGCATAGAATCGATATCAGACTGCGTTACACTCCAGGAGGATTTATCAAAGTTGCAGACTAATTCATTACCTCTTAACGCCGCCAAATGCCAGGTTTTGTCATTCTGAAGGCGCACAGACATAATTAACTACCGATAAACGATTGGTAACTCTGATCTGTCACGTATTTATGAAAAAAGGATTTGGGTGTTACATTTAACAACAAGATGTGTTTTTCTAAGCACATTGACTTTATAATTGCCAAATCTAGGTCGATGCTTGGGTTTGTAATAAGAAATTCCAAGGAACTGCACGATCCGTTTGCCTTAAAAAATCTATACTTCTCCTTTGTTAGATCCACCCTTGAGTATTGTAGTATAACATGGGATCCTCACTATACCGGATACTCATTAAGAATCGAAAAAATTCAGAAACGTTTCACCAGGTATGCTATTTGGCGCCTCAATTGGCATTGTAACGTGCCCGAGTATCGAAGCAGGAGCCTCCTACTAGGGCTGCCAACATTACAAACGCGTAGGAAATTTTATTCTATAATGTTTATAAGAGACATAGTGACAGACCGAATCAACTGCGAATTTTTGCTGGAGCTAATCACGGTCACCCCTCGGCAGGCAATGGCAAACCTCTGAAGCTATTTCTGCCATGAAAAAAGCTTCTCATTAAATACATCTGCCGTTCGGAGTCGGCTCAAAACTGTAGGTCCCTCCATTTGTGGTATAATATAAAGACGCACACCACAAATGGTAGGAGAAGCTCGGCCAAACACTGAGCTATATAGTGTACGCGCCAAAATTATATTATATATAATAACTTTTAATTGCCCCACGCGTGACCTTAGGCCCTCTTATACATTTAGTATTCCTCTTCGAAGGACCAACTAATCATTAAATGAACCGCTCAATCGCAGTCTTAGGCACTCGAATACGATAGGTAGCCAATTGGACTTTTTTTCAGAAAGTAGGGATAGGATAATATAGCTTAAAATTAAAACTAGTTATAATCACTAACATAGTTCTAGTAATCTATGTGTGTACAACCAATTGATGAAAGAAATAAATAAATAAATTTAACTGAAACGAATGAATGAAATGAAGAAGAAACCCCACCACCGAAAAGTTTACTACCCACGATTGCTTTTTTCATTGTACACTTTGGTTATAGGAGAATTGTGGTGAGCCGTTGAATAATTATTCAAATATGCAAATAATAATAGTCGTCACAAATTTCAGCTACATATAATTTTTTGGCTTTAAATAATAATTGTAAAGTGTATTTTCACTCATTAATGCAAATATTTCACATTCCGAAAAATTTTGTATGTGATTTTCAAAGTTTATTATGAAATATCATTGCATGCAACTCTGCTATTGTTTATTTTCATTATTCACCATGAAAACTTTTATTCCTGAGAAGGAATTCACCTCAGTTTTACTACTGTATATTGTAGACAGGGGATTGAGACAGCTGACGAGTAACAACTCAACAGAAAAAATATATTTCATCAAATAAAATTACATCCATCCGTAATCGTTTAAGTAAAACATCTAAGATATTGTGAAACCATTATAACAAATATGCCAAACTCTCTTTAAATGTAGATGCATCTAATACGGCAATTGGTGGAGTCATACATCAATCGTTTAATAACAAATCAGAACCACTCGCATTCTTTTCTAAGAAATTTTCTCCATCCGAAGTTAAATATAGCGCGTTTGACAGAGAATTACTGGTCATTTATTTGAACATTAAACATTTTCGCTATCTTTTAGAAGGACGACAATTTACAGTTTTTACCGATCACAAGACGCACACCACGGCGTGCTTGTCGATTTCGGGCGGTTAGCGGGAAGCGAAAAAAGAAGTGTGCGCATGTTGCGGGCATGTAAACAAGTGTACATTTGTATTTTAATATGAATGTATGTATGTATGTACGCACATATTTGTGTTCACATAAATATGTATGCGTTTGTCTTTTAGCTTGCACTCAAGATTAATTTTATATTTTCGAGATGCAAAATGCCGACGGCAATTCGATATGAAAAATATGCAAATTCTAATTACATATTTACATACTTAGGTATTTATACTTATTATTTTTCATATTAGTTTAAATAATTGAAATATTAGCTGAAAAATAAAAACATTCGTATGAACATTCTTCATAAAATATGTGCCGAATTGGCGAAAGAATTATTTTCTTTTATTCCCCGCATTTTTCTTATTCGATGCAGCATTTACCGTTCGTTTTGCGGCTAACTTCAATTCTTGTTTTGTTTTCGTCTTCGTCGATCATATGCAGCCGCCTGCCGTTGTATATATGTACAAAAACAAATAGTACAAAAACTCTGTATGTTATATTTGATTTCGCATCTTAATGCCTGTAGTTATTAACTTATTTTTATTTTTTTTTTAAAGAATTTATTTTTTTTTTAATTCTTATATATGTATGTTATATATGAATGAAAAATGTATAGAAGTATATTTTCTTTTTGATTTAATTAATATTTTATAATTTTATTGATCTCAAGGCCAGTTTATGGAAGATTTGTTTGTGAAAAAACAACAACAGTTTTTAATGGTTGAAGTTATAGTACTATTTCGGAAATCACCACATTTCCTCATCAGACTTCTTTTTGATTATTAAATTTAATTATTTTTAATTTAATTTTCATAACCACTTCTCTCAGGCTTTGAACCCGGGAGCTCGGAGTTGCAGAGCCAATACGCTACCTATTGTGCTACGCTAGCCGAGTTGGCTGTTGTGTTTATTTCATCTTCCTTAAACAAACCAACTACAAACAAGAGCAACTGATCTGCCGCTATTTAACTTGTTTGTGTGGTTGTTGTTTGTGTTTTTATTTTGCAAATTCTTTTATTTTATGCATTTTTAAGGCGTGCTCATCCTTGTATACAATGTTTGTTCATTTTTCTGTTGGCCTAGTAAAATGGTAATATTTTATAATTTTATTGAGCTCAAGGCCAGTTTATGGAAGATTTGTTTGTGAAAAAATATTACAGAAATTACTTAAATCTAAAATTTCACAACAAACAAAGTTAAATTGTATAAATTAAAAGTAACTCGTTTCTTGCTTGTTTTCGTGTTATCAACTATGTGAGCATTCGTGTCAGGTGTTTGTGTTATTTCAATTATTGCCGGTTTAAGTCTATCTATTGGAATGGTTTTAATTTCATTATCTATTTTAAATCTAAAATATTTTATATCTTTTTTCACAACTTTGTACGGCCCTTCCTATGGTGGTTGTAATGATTGTTTATTAATGACCCGCACAAAAACAAATTTACAAGTCCCCAAATCCTTTGGCACATATACACCAGTGTCAGACTTTTGATAATGCTTTAAATTTGAATTTACATTTTTAAAATGCTCCCGTAAATTGTTTAAAATTTCAGTTGGAGAAAATTTTTCTTTAGATGGAACAAAAAGTTCACCGGGTAGACGCAAAGGTTGCCCAAAAACTATCTCAGATGGCATGGCTGAAATGCCTTCCTTGTGTATTGATCGTTAACCTAGAAGTATTATTGGTAGCTTATCATACCAATTGCAGGTTCAATTTCTAGCTATCATTGTAGCTTTTAACTGCCTGTGAAACCGTTCCACCAGAGAACTTATAAGAAATGAGAAGGAGCAAAATGACTTCGGCTTTCATTGTGAATAAAATTTGCGATTCTACTCGAGGGAACATACCTCAGCTCGGAGGTACACACCACGAGCAGACTCGCAGCCACCACAAGTCGGGGATACACACCACAAAAGCTTGCAACCACAGCGGCTGCAAACAATATTTCCACCATAGCGAAAATGAGAAAAATATAAATTACGTAAATGTGCAGCGGGGTGCTTGCGGAGGCAGGCGGCTGCTTATGATCGACGAAGACGAAAACAAAACAAGAATTGAAGTTAGCCGCAAAACGAACGGTAAATGCTGCATCGAATAAGAAAAATGCGGGGAATAAAAGAAAATAATTATTTCGGCACATATTTTATGAGAATGTTCATATGAATGCTTTTATTTTTCAGCTAATATTTCAATTATTTAAACTAATAAGAAAAATAATAAGTATAAATTCCTAAGTATGTAAATATGTAATTAGAATTTGCATATTTTTCATATCGAATTGCCGTCGGCATTTTGCATCTCGAAAATATAAAATTAATCTTGAGTGCAAGCTAAAAGACAAACGCATACATATTTATGTGAACACAAATATGTGCGTACATACATACATACATTCATATTAAAATACAAATGTACACTTGTTTACATGCCCGCAACATGCGCACACTTCTTTTTTCGCTTCCCGCTAATCGCCAGAAATCGGCAAGCACGCCGGCGCCATAGTCCTAAACGATTTCATTCATAAACTGCGCGTTCATAAAACTCGTCATTCGTTCATAAATTGCAGCACAACCTAAAATCTGGCAGCAAATCACATTTGTAGCGATCTTGCAAAAATTTATAAATTTCAACATTTTCGTTTTCAGCGTGCAAGTACAGGGGCGTTCGCATTTTTTGGCCCAGTCCGACAAATAAGTAGTTGAAAAATTAAGATGCGAAATCAAATATAACTTATTAAGTTTTTGTACTATATGTTTTTGTATATAATTTAACCGTTGTATATACATATGTACATATATGTATAGCTTAATAGTTTTGTATGTATGCCGTAAATATACTTTGTTGAAAACCAAATATATTTTTTGTTACGGGTTTTTTTGTCAGTGTAGATACGTTTTTAAATTGAATGCAGCAATGCAGAGAGCCTGCTAGCTATGTGTATACACGTATGTATGTTTGTCCGCTTGTTTATGCAGTCGGAGCAAAGTACTTATTTGCTTAGGTAGTTTGGCAGCCAGAATGATAAATTAGAAGATTGTGACACGTTCGTCCCGTTATCTTTTTTGTTTCGGCTTGACAGCTGTGTGACGTCATATCATACCAGAATATCGAGTCAAAAGGCAAAAAAAAAAAGAAAATTCGCATTCGCGCGCAAAACAATGAAACAATTAAATAAGTGTTTTTTAATAAACGAAGTGTACAGTGGCAAATTGTAGTAACAACAACATAAAACCTTTGAATTTTCACTTTAATTTGATATTAAAGTGCTTAAACAAAAGGATTTTATAATTTAATGTTCCTTATCCACTTTTTGAGAATTTTACAATACACCATGAGATGACTCAACAACACCGGAATATCACAATTTCATATATTTTAATGTATCAATTGCTTTATATGCGCTAAATTACCGCCTTTTTTTATGTTTAGTTGTTGACATGCAAGTGGCCGCTGTGGTCGAGTTGGTAGCGGTGCGTGCTATAACTTGATATGCCGGTGAGTTCGAGGTTCGAACCTCAGTCAGAGCAAGCAAAATCTTTATAATAGAAAAAGTTGTTTCTAATAGCGGTCACCCCTCGGCAGGCAATGGCAAACCTCCGAGGGTATTTCTGCCATGAAAAAGCTTCTCATTAAATACATCTGCCGTTCGAAGTCGGCACAAAACTGTAGGTCCCTCCATTTCTGGTATAATTTAAAGACGCACACCACAAATGGCAGGAGAAGCTCGGCCAAACACTGAGCTATATAGTGTAAGCGCCAAAATTATATTATATTATGTTGGCATGCAATAAACACAAAACTTGTATAAATGCTTCACAATTGCAGACTGGTGTGAGCGCGTTTGTTTACAATTTTGCCGCCATGTTGGTGCTTTCATTTCGAACTTATCTAGTTCTTTGCGAGCTATAAGGGTAAGGAATTTTAGTATGCAATTATTCAATGCTTAATCTATTACTGTGTATGTTTATATGTATGTTATATGTTAGTGGGTGCAAACAACGGGAGCAATAATGCTAATAAGCTTTAGTATATTTAAGCTATTATGATATTTAATGTTTGTTTATATGTATATCAACATATACATATATGATTTATGTTGGTCGCACAGAAGATTGAGGCACTTTGTTGTGACTTTTGTACTTTTGTTAATATTGTTTTGCCGCTTAATTATTGTAAGTTATTAATATTATGCTTTGTGCTTATTTGTTTTTGCAATCCTGCTTTTGTTTGTTAAATATATGTACAAACAGAAGGGGTATTTCAGATCTATTTTGCAAGTTTTGACTTGAAATTGTTTGTGAAGGGGGGCGGGGGTTGTTTGTGAGGTTTTTAATACACGAATTATAAGCACAAAAGCGGGGTTAATATTATTTTTTATTATTTCTATGAAGCTGTAGTTTTTAAGACAACTGTATTTTGTTGGGGCATATAAAGATATGTGGGATTTTAGGGAGGTTAGTGGACAGTATTAAGTTTTTGCACTTGGCTACTTGTAGTTGTAGACTAGCTAACGCCTTAAGGGGGTGAATTTCAAAATTTACAAACAGTTCGCTCTTTAATTTGTAGTAGTGAAGACAACACACAAAGCTCGTGAAGGTGTAACTCCATACAATTCTGTCGAAAATTTATTCATGTAAAATTACAACTTCAACGAACAAAGTTAATTCGAGCTATAAGTTGAGTTGAGCTAATAGGTAGTTTGTAAACTAAAAGGGCTGAAGAACGGGCAATGTTATCTAGATAAGTAGCCTTGATTTGAAGTAACTCATGCATAATCCTCTTCAAAATGCATATAAGCACTCGTATAAATGCACGAAAATTATGTGCATAAGTACTGAATATTGTGATTTCAATATGGCCACTTTTAACAGAAAAATGCTATTGTGAACTAGCAAAATGTCTACAGCTGCTGTCAAAAGTATTCATTATTTAAAAATAGTAGCAAATATTAGCAAATTAAACCAAATTATAAATTAAAATGCGATTTCTTGTGGGTTTGGAGGATAGAAATTCATGCAATCCGAAAGATTTTCGCAAACTGCTTGGCAAAAATCCACAACAATTTCACCAACAGTACTGCATCCTATCGACTTGCAAAAGTTCTATATTCCAAAGCGAACAATGAGATAGCCACTATTTTATGAAGTGGAATACACTGCCTCATATTGCTGTTCACCTTTTCAATGCTCACAACTTTTCCACAAATTTTGCGAAATGCATTTGTCTTGAAATGAAAATTTTCTTTGACACGATTTTCGTCCTTTGAAGGTTCGTCCCGTTCCCAAAAGTAGCTATAACGATCATTCATGGAATAGTATGAATGTGTATAAATTATTTATATCGTTACAGCATATAAAATGTACTCCCACCTTTGCTCAACTTCCTTTCTCTAATGTCGAGAAGTGTAATCACACAAGGCTTTAGCATCCTGCTAAGAATTACGTATGTGCCAATGTATTGCATATTTTGATTTTATTAAGCAACTTTAAGATAATAATTTTTAGCTTTTTTTATTTCGTAATGATGTTTTGCCATTTAATGAGCCGCTAATCTTGTTTTCCTTAATTTCCATTTTCTGCTCAATCTCGTTTGTCAAATCAGCTGATGTCGAAATGCAGATCGTCGTCTGTTAGCCCTAAAATATTATGCAGATATATAAGCACACAGTTTGAGTTCAAAATTAAAATATATTCATTAATTTATTTGTTTTAAAACATTTATTTAATTGTTTTTAAGTCAGTGAACAGAAATGCTTATAGACTACACTTAAATGTTCTTATTTGATTAACATTTCAAGGCGTTATTCATACATAAGATTTGGACCCTACCACTAATTAGTTGCATGCAAAATATACAATATCTTTTTCGGAGGTATTTATTATACAGGTTTATTTTTATACATAAATGCTTATCTTTTTTATATCTTTTCAGTACTGATTAAATTTTTCAAACCAAAAAGAAGGCAAACGTATTTTCAAACGAAAATTATCCCCAACAAAACACTTTTGAACCCCAGTATATACCAGCCACTGACCATCAGATGTATGGTAAATTGACCGGCACTGTTCTTGTAGGGTATATCCCGCCAGTATTTATATACTTTGCAGGCAGCGTGGTTCGAAATATATATAGAAAATGGAAAAAGAAAATAAAAATTGTGCGTACTTAGTATTATAGCTGGCATTTTCATTAAAAAAAAAAACAAGTAAAAAAAGGTACTGGAGTAGAAATTAGTCGCATCGCCGAAAGAGAAATGCTACAATATTTAATGACGGTATTGCGATCCATATCTATGGATATCAAAATTTCTAATTATTTTGCAATCCGTATATCCTATCCTTCGCAGCTACTTTATTGGCCCTGAAATCTTAAAAAATTAGCTTTCTACTGATTACGCATGCAGATGAACAACTTAACCTAATCTAGGAATAATCTGCTTTATAGATGCAGTTTCGCTTGGCGCTCCATGCCAGGCAGTTATTTCGTTCTAGTAAATGTAAAAATGCTTTAGTTATAAGGAAATTAATATATTTATTTGTAAAATTACCTGCTTTTGTTTACAAATTTAACCGAAACGAATGAATGAAGAAGAAAACTTGCCACCGAAAAGTTTACTACCCAGGGTTGCTTTTTTTGTTGTACACGTTGTTTTTAGCTGCCGAAGCCTTATAGTTTTCGAGATAATAATAGTTAAAGTTTATAAAATGCACACTATTATACTGGTTATTCCAATGAAAATTACACTATAAACACTTTTCTACCGTTTGTAAAATGCAAATAATTAACATTTCCGAACCTTCACAATTAAGAAAATTAATACGTAAACGTTTTTCCAATAAATATTAAATAATAATAATAATACACTCAAAATTGTTGGCAATAACATTAGATGAGTGTGTTGCCATATCTGTGATGTACACAAAAGAATAAAACAAAGTCATAGTATTATACTGGTTATTCCACTGAAAATTACACTATAAACACTTATCTACCGTTTGTAAAATGCAAATGATTAACATTTTCGTACCTTCACAATTAAGAAAATGAATATTTAAACGTCTTTCCAATAAATATTAAATAAATAAAATTAAACTAATCGCGCTCTTGCATACACACAAAATTGTTGGCACTAACATTAGATGAGTGTGTTGCCATATCTGAGATGTACATAAAAGAATAAACAAAAAGTCATAGTCGCCTTTGATTATACTCCATACTCCCTATTTCAAACATACATTACTAATTAAACAAAATATTCTCGAAAATCGAAAAAAGCGGCGTTGGCGAAAATTTTTAATAAAAAATCATTTAAAAATAAGATTTATAGAAGGCATATTATTATGGTTAATATGTATCTTTTATTGCTTCCAAGAGTTTTAAAAGACATCTTCATGTTTTCGCGCAAATGCAATTATAACTATTTTTCTTATTCTTGTATGCACATCACAGATATGGCAACACACTTATCAATGTAAGTGCCAACAATTTTGCGTGTATGCAAGTGCGCGATTAGTTTAATTTTATTAATTTAATATTTATTGGAAAAACGTTTAAATACTAATTTTCTTAATTGTGAGGGCTGGGAAATGTTAATTATTTGGATTATACAAACGGTAGATAAGTGTTTATAGTGTAATTTTCAGTGGAATAACCAGTATAATAGTGTGCATTTTATAAACTTTAACTATTAATATCTCGAAAACTATAAGGCTGCGGCAGCTAAAAACTATATATTTGTAATCAGGAGGTTCCCTTCTACCCCCCCATCAACTCCATGATTTTAAATTCTGGGGATCCTAAGTTTTTCCACAATTATTACTTAAAGAAAAAAAATTTATAGCGAAAATATGTGACGACTGCATATTTGAATAATTATTCAATGTGCGTGTGCTCGTACAATTAAATAACTAATTTCGTTTCGTTTAACTTTTGGGAATCTGTCTGTGATAAATGAGTGGTTTTGGTCTTATTTAGTGTTTATTTATGTATCAAATCTCTAAGTTGCCGTTTAAGCAAAAGAAAAAAATGCCGCTTGCGGGGCTTAAAAAGCCAAGCACAAAATGGCGTCGCTGACATCGTGGTCGGTGGCGTCTTGTGGTATCGATGATGAGCAAAATAATATTTTCAAAAAAACTGAAATTATTAGGGATGGAAATGTCTCCGGTTTTTATGAGCTTTGCAGCAGTGGAAGGGGACTTGTAAGGTTAAATGAAAAATACATCAAATTGTCTAGTGAAAATGTAACGGTAGGCTCAGGTGACGACATGGCAGTTGAGTGTGATACAAGTGATAACGGTGGTTCAAATACAGTTGGTGGTACAGCTAGTCCAGTTGAAAAACGAATAAATGAAATTGAAATAGTAACAACCCTTCTCAATTTAAAGAGGAAATATTTGTGCTGGTTGACTCTTCAGCCAACACAGTGATTAAAGTGATAAAAATACAACTGGCCTAGCTTTATACAGCCAAATCAAAGATTTGCGTTTTAAAGACATTGACTGTATTACCTCAATAGGCAGATCCTTATATAAAGTAACTTTTAAAAATACTTATGCTGCAAATAATTTTGTAGCTGACATTAGATTAACTAAACGTGGTCTTATATCTTTCATTCCAAAAACGGCTCTAGAAATATATGGTGTCGTAAGGGGCATACCAATATGTTTTGTTGATTCCACTATTAGGGAGGAGGCTAAGTCCTCAATACAAATTCTTTCAGTGAGGCGTGTTACCAAAAAATGCAGTATTAGCAATACTTACGTACCAACAACCACAGTCAAAATAGGGTTTGCGGTTAATGACATTCCAAAATCTATTATTTACAATAATACTAAGCTTTCTGTCGATTTTTACATACCTCTCTTGAGGCAGTGCGACAATTGTGGACGTCTTGGACATACAAAGCTTTCATGTAAAAGCAAAGAGAGGTGTCTTATGTGTGGTAGAGTATAATGTAAGGATTCTTCTTGCAGTGCTAATGGATGCATTTTATGTGGTGGCTCTGGTCATTCGGCCAACAATAGAGGGGTTTGTTCCCAGTGGTAAAAGGACCAATCGATCAATCGCATTAAGGCGATGAAGAAGCTTTCTAGGCGTAAAGTTCTAGACCGATTTTTTCCCAGACACAATCGATTCAGCTTGCTAGAAGCTGATGAAAAAATTTGTCCACCCTTAGGAAATGAAGCCGCAGAAATTATATACCGAGATGAGGATATAAATAGGAAACTGACACAAAAAACCTACAGTCAAATAGCAGGAAGAAAAGTAGTGAATTCTCCTTCTCGATCCAAGGAACCCTTCCGTCGTGCGACGGCCAAGGCTTCTGGTAATAAAGTTTTTAATACGCCTGAATATCAAAAGGGCATAGCCTCGCAGTTTGAGCCCAAAATCAAAATTCAGAACTTTTTGAACAAGTTCAATGTTTAAAAGGACAATTTGACATGATCACATCTCAAAGGGATGTGGCTGAAACAGATGTGGTTGAAACAGTTCCAATCTATCTATAACTGATGATGAAATTGAAATATAATTTCCAATCCTTACGTACCAATTCAGATAAAAACACTCTAACCACTAACAACATTTATTACAAAATTCTAAATTTTGTTGACGAATACAAAATAATGCTAGACATTAATCGGACTCCTAGTCACAAAGACCAAGAAGTAATAAGACTGAACCCTACCCTGATAGGTCATAAATATGACAAGACTTATTCTTACATTATGAATTTAAGAAACTCAATGCTATGCTATTGCGGCCTGACTGGTTAGTATACCCGCCAACCCTCCAGTGTGGAAGGCTTTTGATAACCACTATTCTTTCCTAGAGATTATTATAAACATGAACACTGCCAAAATCACCCAACTTTTTACGAAAAGCCAATATTAATTTTTAATTAAAACAAGTTCATTTCCCAGATTCAATGTTTTTGTATGATTGAATGTTAAATTTTATAATACCGTACCCACGTCGTTCAAGCCCCGTTAAAGCACTCGGAAACAATAGTGCTGTCGAAACAACGTCAGAGTCCTCCAAATTATACTCATCAAGTGTCACATCGAACAATTTCTATCATCAACTGGAACTTCTGGATAATAATCTTTACGTTTAACCAAGCAACCCTTATTGCCGATCTGGCATCACTCACATTGGCGGTGGCCTACAGCTTACACAATTACCTGAAAGGAAGACACCAGTAATGCGATTTAGTAACTTTTAACAACATGACTTGATGTTGTTAGCTAAAAAGATTTGTAATTTGCAATAGCGAATGTGCGATTCACTACCTCATACTAAACAACACTGAACAAATGATTTGTCCTATTTATTCTAATTGACAAAAAGTGAAAAACACAAAAAGGAATGCAAAAATAAAACATTGCGATTCATTCGGCCAATAGTTGGAGCATTGGAGCGCAAGTGATAAACCCATTGTGCCTGATTGTACCCACAATAACCGGTGCTGTTGTGAAAAACTGAAACGCGAGTGTATAAATAAGTGTATCACTTTATTAAAAATGTGTTATGTATATTGTTTGTGAAAATAAATATTGTTTTTCTTGTATATATACATATGTACAAGCGCATATTGCGTACACAATCCCATGTATTGCCACTGCCTACAGTCGGTCTTTGTGTGTACATATGTACATATGTATATTGATTATACGTGTCGATTTTAATTATGCTTTTTAATATAGGTCTGGCGCGATTTAAAAAGTAGGACCAGTGCGCGACCGGAGAAGGAAGCAGTCTTTAACCGGCAACAGGCCCTTAAAGCAGTCACCCTTAACGCATCTGGCAGAGCTGATTTTGCAATAACGTATGTTGTCAAAAAAGGGTTACTGAGTAGCGGTATTGTTAACTTCTGTTGTTTTGCTGATTTGCCAACTTTTAGTGTTGTTAGAATCGCGCTACAGCACGGGATTTAATCCACTCGCTTAACCAACTTATCACCAAGGATAATCTGGTTCAACGCCCATCTTATATTAAACTTCGCGGAATACATTAATCTTACCAAGAGGAAGAACCTGGCGTTTTGTGGAAATCCGACCAACTCATCAGGCTTGCCCCTTGATTTTCGTTTCATACATAATAGTTTCAATAAAGAATACATATTCATAGATATTTTTAATTAAAATTAAGAAAAGAATATATTACACAGTACAACAGCTAATCTGGGGGGTGAGAAATTCATCAGGGTGATGGTACTAGGTCTGTATAGTAAAACCCTCAAAAAGTTTGGCGTTCGTATGTGTCAGTTTTTTTTTATGACTTTTTAAATTTTTTCCTTATCTTGATGTTTTTTCGCTTAGTTGTAACATTTTGGCAAAAACGTAGTTTAACATAACTCGAGAACCACTTGTCCGATTTTGATGAAACAAATTTAGAAAAATTAAGAATTACAGTTTCTCTAATATGTTTCTATACCGTTTTCCTATATGTGCAACACTTTCGAAGTTAAAAATTAATGTATGAAGGGAAAAAAGTATTTTTTTCCTTAAAATTTAAATATTTTTTTTTTAATTCATAAAAAATCCAGCAACACTGGTTCTGTAATGTTCACATAAAACATGCATTGTCATTATACCAGAGAACGTACATTACAGAGAAGCTTCAAGACCGAAAGACAGTGTGAATTGTCAAAAACCATCAAAATTGTAATAGGCAAGTTCACCACTTTTGCAATGGCGGGGAAAAATTGAGAGCGATAAATTAACAGAGCTGAGCGAGGCCAACATTTTTAACATAACATGCATTTTCTCGATTATGTGTTGATTTCTGATTGAAATTAACAAAAATAATGATAAATTACAAAATATGTATGAAATTGTGTATTATTTAAATATGTTCGCCCTAAAAGTGAATTTCTATTACATATGTTTATGCATATGTGCATATTGAAAACCATACAAATACACTTTGTTTGTTAGAAGTTATGTATGTACATGTTCACAAGCTCTTTTGGCCGAAGGCATTTTACATGCACATTTTCAATAAAGTAAAACGATTTTCCTTAAATGATGAATTTTAAACTTTATTCATGTTCATAAAATATGTAGGTTCACAATTACATACATACATACATGTTTAATGTGTGTACTAGGTACGTCTGCTTAAGATTTGCTATAATTGCTGTGCACAAAGGCAAATGTTGATTTGCCGACGGCATTTTACATTCTCAGATATTGGTAATTTTTTAGTTTTTTATATAAGTTATGACTTTAATTCGTTATACATATATGTATTTACGATAAATTACTGCAAATAATTTCCTATACATGCATGTAGGTACATGTACATATGTACATATATACTATGCATAAGATTAGTTCATACATACATATGTATGTACATTGTACATAAGTACAAATACATAGGTATACGTACATAGTACCCATGTTATATGTATATACTAAGTAACAATAATTATAAGATAAGTTATTAATCAAACCTCAGCGTAATGCAAATCAATATTTTGCACATTATTCAAATGTATGTATTCCTATTATAATAATTATATAACTGACCTACATCACAATGCCAATATATGTACATATGTATGTACATACAAATTCAAGGACAAATGACGTCCGCGTACATACAATTATACGTACATACATATTGAAACATATCGACATGTGCACACTTCTGTCCTCACTTCCCTCACAATTGCAAACTCAACAGTTACGCCGGCGCCATTAATCCTACACGATTTCATTCATAAACTGCGCGTGCGTAGAACTCTTTTCATTCATAAATTGCAGCACAACTTAAAATCTGCCAGCGAAGCACATTTTTCGCGATCTTGCAAAAATTTATAAATTTGAAGATTTTTGTCTTCAGCTTTGCAAGTACAGGGCGTTCGCTATTTATGGCCCAGTCCGGCAATTTTGTAGTTAACAGATAATTAAAAATACGTATATTAGGCATTGTCCACCTAATACGAGATTAATTTACCAAATTTATATCTAATTTATCAATACTTAACCATTACAAACCATTCTTTTGTGAAAAACGATTGAAAATATATCAATGCATTCGGTATAATTGCGCAAAATAGGCCTTACCAGAAAAATTACTCAGCACATCTTCATCACCTCAATACGCGCTGTGTACATTTGTATGAGCTTACATATATATGTAAATATGTAGCCGAATTTTGTCGCTTTTGAACAACAGTGTTGGTCATCATTGAATTTGCAAACCATTTACTGCAATTTGCAGTCGGAGTAGGTAATCTACTGCTTTGAGAAAAGTAGCAACAGAAATTGATAATACATTTTTTGCTTTTAGATAACTTTAAATATTTATTACCTAATATCTTAACTTAATACTTATTACGCCCCTATATATTATTGACTTTCTCCTAGTTACATGTCTCTGAGAGTGAAATAGTACCTTTTTGTGCTACTGCTATTTTCCTTGCACATAGTGCGAAACGAAAACTATTTGCACCCAACTCTAATTTATGGTGGTGGTTTTTTGCTTTCGTCATGCAGCAGAATTGTTGAAAGTCCGAGCAGAAGCAAACATTTAGAGTTCGAGGGTAGTTTGCGGGCACGTGAACAAGAGTACGTTTATGCACATCTATATTTGTGTGTATGTATATAAAACACAAACGCATGCTACCGAATTTGTGATATTGTTTACAAATTATTTGGTAGATTTCGATAACTTACCATAACAATTTACATTTTATAGTGTAAAAGATATATATATATATTTTTTTTTTTAAATCTTTATTAATTAATGAACAATTAAATAATTAATCAAAATTTCATAAAACTATTTATTTTAATCGCTGAAATAAATGGAAAAGATCATGAGGTAAGAAAAAATATACTAAAATTAAATAAAAAATATGCTGAAATAGAAAAGAAAAAACAAAATCATATGGTTATTGGAAAATTTTTGAGACAACTGTATTATGGAAATGGCTTTGCTGGAAAAAGAGTTGCGAAAGTGTTATTCATACGAATAAAACGACACTTTCTCACACAACTTTATAAATTAGTGTTTTCAGAAGATTCTCGGTAAAGTTGAAATTCAATATTTGAAAACTTTATTATTAAAAAAACATATTATAGGTATACATAAGGAGTTAGCCAAATTGCAAATTACAACTATGTATAACAACTTTTGTCAGAAAACTCCAATTAATTATTAATTGGGAATTGCACCAATTTTTAAAAATTTCCCACCTACTGCATCTTCCTCGAAGTGCTTAATGCAGATAAAAGCACTGACCTGTGCGAGGTCCTGTATGGGTGGAATCTCCAAATTCTCCTTCCACTTGTTGTACATGGCTGGATCCTTCGGAAAAGCGAAAAATCGATAGTGTTTATCGCGTCTTTCACATTCGCGAACTTGACATTTTCTTATTTTAGGCATTTTTATGCAAAATCTTAGATTTTTAAGTTAAAACGTATTAAATTTATATCATCGAACGATCGCAAGCGTCAAAAATTCTCAAAGTAGTTAAAGTCCGTTGCCTTTTTTCTTTAGACATTGCGACAAAACAGTTATTTTAATTCTAACTACATTTAAATTGGTAAATAGAAAATCAAAATAAAATAAATTAAAATAAAATACACCTGCAACAAACCGTACTGTAAAATATATACATAAATTCTCTCAATTACAACTCTCGCTTCAAAACTGTTAACTTTTGATGACTTCTGCTAATTGGTGAATTTGCTTACTACCTGGTGTGTACTTGCCTATAAGAATCAAGCTCAATTCACAGTAGAGGAACGAATCACGTTATCTGATTATACATACTTCTTCTTTTTCTCACACTGGCTCTGTGATTTTTGTCATTCAACAAGTGCCGACGAACGCGAACAGTAAAAGTAATTTTTCTCAAATTTTTTAAAAGTGAACAAAAGAGAACAAAATATGGAACTGTGCAAGCCAGATATAAAAAGCTTTTGCTACTGCTGTGGTCAATATGTCTCAACACATAAAACAAGGGAAAATTTCAGTACTGATTTTGTTCAAACATACGAGATGTACTTCAACCAAAATGTTATAGTGAACGAAAATTGGGTACCAAATATAGTGTGTAAAAGCTGCTACAACCGTCTAATGGATTGGAAAAATAGAAGACGTGAAAGTATGCCATTCGGTATCCCAATGACTTGGACTAATCCTGGCGAAGGTCACAATCCATTGAATTGCTATGCATGTGCGAATAAAGGAGCCGCAAAAAGGATAAGAAAATCGTATAATTACGTTGGTGTTGCAAGTGCCGCAACACCATTGCCTCATTCGGACCACATTCCTGTGCCAAAAGCTTCTAGCCCAGATATTTTCTCTTTTACGACTGCTCCGACATATCATGCACGTGATGATCCCCCATATGAGCCATCAGTATCCAATGAGCCAATTTTAATAAATCAAAATAAGCTTGATTCAATTGTTGACAAGTTGGAACTAACGCAGCATAAATCGGAAGAGCTGGCTTCCATTTTGAAATCAAACAATTTGTTGGCACCCGGTGTGAAAGTCACAGCTTATCGAAGTCGTCAGGCAACACTCCAAAGTTTATTCCTTGTGAATGATGAAAAAACTTCTGCATATTGCCCGGATGTAGGAAAATTAATGAACGCAATGGAAATAAAATATGAAGCAGATGACTGGAGATTATTTATTGACAGTTCAAAACTCAGCTTGAAGGCATAAGACCAATAAAAAACCTTCAGTTCCAATCGCCTATAGTACAGAAACGAAAGAAACATATGATGCACTGGAAAATATTTTAAAAATGGTTAACTACGCCAAACATATGTGGCGCATATGCTGCGATTTAAAAGTTGTAGCAATGCTTTGCGGTCTTCAAAGCGGCTATTTAAAATATATGTGCTTTTTGTGCGATTGGGACACACGATTTTCCGGTGACCAATATGCATGCCACGGATGGAAACTCAGAGAGCACAGCAGGTTACAAACGGCCAATATTATTCGTGAGCCTCTAGTGCCGAAGGAGAAGATATTGCTGCCTCCACTGCATATTAAACTTGGAATTGTTAAGAATTTTATCAAAACTGTCGCCAAAAGAGATGAAGTTTTCTGGTTTTTGAAACTAATTTTCCCGAGATTCAGCGAAAGTAAAATTAAAGAAGGAAAGTTATAATATCACATTAATTTCCCATGGTTTTCCATCTTAACAAACTAATTTTTTCCAAACAGGCGTACTAAATGGTCCAGATATACGAAACCTGATTAAAAGTGACGCATTCAACAATATTTTGATTGACGCTGAATTGAATGCATGGCAGGCAATCAAAGAAGTAATAGAAGGCTTGTTGGGAAAGCATCGTTCTAACAACTACGATGTTTCTGTCGCAAGGATGTTAAGAGCATTCTCGGAAATTGGTGTCCACATGTCCTTGAAAATCCATTATTTACATCATCATCTGGACTACTTCAGCAAACAATTGGCTACCGAATCTGATGAACAAGGTGAACGCTATCATCATTATTGGGGAAAATTTATAAAAAAGGCGATAAATGACACTTTTTTGAATAAAAACAAATAGAAATTGTAATTCTTAATTTTTCTAAATTTGTTTCATCAAAATTGGACAAGTGGTTCTCGAGTTATGTTAAACTACGTTTTTGCCAAAATGTTACAACTAAGCGAAAAAACATCAAGATAAGGAAAAAATTTAAAAGGTCATAAAATAAAACTGACACATACGAACGCCAAACCCTTTGAGGGTTTTACTATACTGACCTAGTACCATCACCCTGACTTGGAATTCCTCACCCCCCAAACAATAATCCCAAAAATGTTCCACAGTGTTATTGGTAGAAAATTTTCGGTAAACAGCAAAGACACAATTGTGCACACACAGTGTGCTAACACTTCATGCCACAGTATATACAGTAGTAAAACTGAGGTGAAGTCCTTCTCTGGGATAAGAGTGGATAATAAAAATAAACTATAGCAGAGTTGCATGCAATAATATTTCATAATAAACTTTGAAAATCACATACAAAATTTTGCGGAATGTGAAATATTTGCATTTACCAGTGAAGATACACTTTACAACTATTACTTAAAGCCAAAAATGTATAGGGAAAATATGTGACGCCTGTTTTTATTTGCATATTTGAATAATTATTCAACGGCTCACCAGAATTCTCCTATAACCAACGTGCACAAGAAAAAAGCAACCCTGGTTAGTAAACTTTTCGGTGGTGAGTTTTCTTAACAAACAAAAGCAGCTAATTTTGCAAATAAATATATTTATTTTCTTATAACTGGAACATTTTTACATTTACTGAAGGAAATAACTGCCGGGAATGGAGCGCAAGCGAAACTACATCTATAAATAGAAGCATGCATAATCAAAAATAAAGCTAATTTTTAATGATTTCAGGGCCAATAAAACAGCTGCGAAAGATTTTTGATACGTCAATACCTTAGAATTGGCATCGATTTTATTGTAGCTCAATTTTGATCGTGAAGATTTTTTAATATGTATAAAAATACAAATTTAAAAGTGCATATATGTATTTGCAAAAACGTAAATAAATATATACATACACACATATCACAATGCTGCGAGCAGTTTTCTACCATTGGGCATTGTCACACGTTCAGTATTTATTGAGGTGATGCAAGTATCGTGTCATTTCTTGACCATGAAGCATGCAATATTTATGGATAAGAATAAGGATTGCAAATTAATTAAATCCACGGATATTGATCGCAATACCGTCAATAAATATTGTAGCATATATTTTTCGTCGATGCGACTAATTTCTACTCCAGTAACTTCTCTCTACTTGTTTTGTTTTTAATGAAAATGCCAGTATTAAACTAAACATGCACAAACTCTATCTTCTTGTTCCATTGTCTATATATATGTATTTCGAACCACGCAGCCTGCAAAGTATATAAATACTGACGGGATATACTTATATACTGGGGATCAAAAGTGAAAATATATAAAAATGATAAGCATTCGTGTATTAAAATATATACTTGTATAATAAATACCACCGAAATATGTATTGAATATTTTGCATGCAACTATTAGAGGTAAGATCAAAATTCTATGCATGAATAACGCCTTAAAATGTTAATAAAATACAAAAATTTAAGTATAGTCTGTGCGAATTTATATTCATTGACTTTATAAACAATCAAAAATATATATTAGAACAAATAAATTAATGAATATATTACATTCAATGTTGAACTCAACCTGTGTGCGAGTAAGTCTGAATTACTATCTAAGCGCCGGTTTTAAATATCCAGTTAAAATTCCAGCAGTTAATATTTTTGAGAATTAATTTTCATTCAAATTATGACAAAAAAAAACGAAAATAACATGCATAAAGGTCAACATTTGAAGATCAATATATAAGAAAACAAATTAAAAATTTAAAACAAACCATATGCAACAAAATATTAGTTTAGGAATTACTGATTAGCCCAACTCGCACCGTCAACGGTTTTTGTAAAGATATTTCTTAGAACTTTATACAGCATGGACAAAGTCTCGACATAATTTTATGGAATTTAACGTTCACGAGCATTGTGTGTGGTCTTCACTTCAGCAATTACAATAATAAAATATATTTAATGAAGTAGTACAAGCTGTGAGTTTGTTCTGTACACGATTTTTTTTATTTATTAATGAATGCACAAAACCCTGTTGAAAGATTTTTTTCGTTAAAAAGAGTAACACGAAACCCAAGTCCTTTTGGGAGGTGAATTTTTCCGATAAATTATCGAAAAGGTAGCTTCATGGTGTGCCTGTACCAAAGTGAGTTCATTAAAGGTGGTGTTTAAAAACAGCTGACCCTAAACTTTTTTCTAAGCGAAGTGGGTGTAATGTCAAACTCGTTGTTTATGTTTACATTCTGATTGGCAACGTTTATACGTTTTGCGGTGTTTTGTGGTGTTTTTCGGAATTTTGCGGTTTTTTTTTCAATTTTGTGCTATAATTAATATAAAAAGACATGGGAAAGTGTGCTATTTGCTCGAAAAAAGTAGAACGAGGAACGGGACCGTTCTTCCAGGTACCAAGCGAAGATTATAAGCGCTTGTTGTGGGGTACCCATTGTCGGATGACCCAGTTTGTGGCAAACACTTTTCGCGCGAAGTAATGATTTGCGGTGGGAATAAGGCAAGATTGCTGCCAAAAGCAATTTCACATCCTCCATCGTTCGATTTATCAGGTCAGATTGCATGCCAACAGGCCCAAAAACCGTCGCTACGGATTCGTGTTTTGTTGAAATAGAGTAAGTTAACACATTGGTAGTTTATAGAAAATTATTGTTAAACTTTAATAAAGGTCGGAGAGAAGATTTTCGGTTGCCACTGAAGGTCCTCAGACGCATGACTCTCAAACGCAAACAGAGTAAGTGCTTTTGATAAAAAGTACAATGTCTTAGTGTTTCAATATTTTCCAACCTATTTCCAGCTGTATAATTTTCGAGGCCTTAATGAAGCCATATATTGCAAACCTCAAGAAGGAGATTAAAGAGTTAAAAGAAGAGTATAATTTCTTGGTGAATACCTTAAATCGAATTTTCACTGAAGGACAAGTTCGTAATTTGAGTCTGCCAGGTATGTGTTAAATTTTAGTGTAATATAAGATTGTGAATATGTTTAACAAATAATACATATATATGTAGACAGAAATATTAAATGGTTGTGGAAAGACATTTCCGACGCAATTTGTTTGCGCGTAGCTGGACCGAGAGCGTACGGTCACTTGTACGAAAAAGGTTTCCAACTGCCTAATATCTCAACACTGCAGCGTTGTTATCGGAAAACCGATATAAGCGAGGGTCTCCTGACTGCGTCCATTGATTGCATGCAATACATGTCCGAGCTTTGCGATAACGACAAAATATGTGCATTCGACGAAATGAAAGTCGTCGAAGCTTTTGAATATGATCAGGCAGGAGACTATGTTCGAAAACCCGCCAACTATGTGCAAGTGGTAATGGCCCGTGGTTTGCGTAAATCATGGAAGCAGCCTGTTTTCTTCGCGTTTGATTGTCAAATGACAAAAGAAATTTTATTTTCAGTTATAACGGCTCTAAAAAAAGTAAGCATCACAGTAGTTGCAGTTGTGTGTGACATGGGTTCCACCAATCGCAAGTTATGGAAGGAGTTGAATGTTACAATAGGTATAAATGAACTATTAATTATGTTTTCAGATGAGCCTACTTTGTACATCCAATAGATGAAAACGTAAAAGTTTTCGCATTCGCTGACGCACCGCATCTGCTGAAACTTGTTAGAAACCATTTTTTCGACAGCGGCGTTGTGTGGAATGGACAGATTCTGACGACAAAAACGATTTGAGATGCGCTGAAATATACCACAAAATCTGATGTCTCAATAACTTTTAAGCTCACTGATGAGCACATATCAGTGAAAGGAATAGGTATAAAAAAATCGCAATAATTTTATTTCATACAAAAAGCATAATATTTCAGGAAGCCAAAAAGTAAAGTTAGCAGCGCAGTTGTTTTCAAACACAACTGCCAATGCTATAAGACAATGTTATTTGGTAGGGCTTGATATTTTTCAGGCTGCGGAGACCGCTGATTTATTCAGCTAATAAAGGACTGGTTATGGACGATGTCTTAAACTCGAACATTGGAACTTTCGGATATCTTTTTAGCTTAGCTTTTTATGATTACGGTTAAAAAACTCAAGGAACCATTCGGAACAGCTCTTTCAAAACAAATGGAAGTGCTAAATCGTATGAACGAGTTCATGTCGTCACCAATTATTCCGCGAAAAACCGGATTGGAAATTTTTCAGAAGGTAATACTTATGACAAATAGGGCATTAATAAGATTATTTAATTATACTAAGCAATATTCGAATGTGGAATACATACTCACAAACCGCCTTAATCAGGATGTCTTAGAACATTTATTTGGTGCAATACGTAGTAAAGGTGGGCTGAACGACCATCCGACGCCAAAGGAATTTCAATACAGGCAGGGAAAATACATTTTGGGTATAAAAAAAAATATCAGATACTAATAATTTAATTTTTGCCTCTTATAATTTTCTCTCTTTAGCTAGAAATACAGAACGTTTGCAAGGTAGAGGTAATGTTTCGACAGAAAACACTGAGTGGCTGGCCTCAATGGAACCGCCAGTTTTGTCTAAACCCGCCGATTTAAATGAAACACTAGCAAATGTTTCACCCTGCTGCAATGAAAGTGATCCTGATCGCGGTCATGATGTTGACTACATGCGTGAGTTGGAGGAAGATTTGGACGTGTTTAAGGCGCTCGATACTTCCCATCCAGATGACTGTGGTATTCTTCAGGAGGACGCTTTAGGGTATATCTCTGGATATATAATCAAAAAGCTGAATCTTGAAGAATATAAGAGTACTGAAGCTTCGTTAACCTGGGTGGATCAAGTATCCAATGGCAATTTAAATAAGCCGTGTCCGCGATTCCTGCAATGTGTAAAAGCTCTCGAGCAAATTTTTATGAACCTCAATGCGTTGGAAATAGCCCATTGTAAAAATATTCACAAACAATTAGTAAGTAACAGCGCGGAAGTAAATCTACCCTAATTTCTGAAAATCAACCTCTGAGCGCAGTAAGGAAAAGATATAATCTCATTTTAACCATGTTTATATAACAATAAACCTTTTACTAATTTATGTTTAATTTGATTTATTTAAAATTATTTTCATTTATTATTATTTTGTTGCTATTAAGCCTTATTATAATCCGCAGATGTTTCGGGCAGAGCTAATGTCCACTTTTGGTGAACAAACAGCTGAGAACCTACGCGGACGTTTTGTTGCAGCGTTTAACTGCAGGTACTCGTACGTACATACATATATATGCGCGACGCAAGGTACAATGTTACAAAGTATTGTTATTTTTGTTTTCGAATTTTAAGTTTTACGTTTATATTGCATTTTTGTTAATAATATATATGTGTTAATAATATGTCTGTTTTGATAATACATACATACATACATACTATGTAAGCCCCGATAATCGGGTGCGCTTGACTCAACGATTTTACATTGTGTATATCTTTCCACGCTAATATCTCTAGAACTAACAAAACGAACGAATAATTTGATAATTTTGTGCAAGTGTACACACCTAGACCATTCGTTTGATATATATGTATGTATTTCACCTCTATAGCTATTACAGTGTGTTGGTCCTAGTGTCTTTATAATTTATGGAATTCCTCTTCATTATTAAGGCAGAGAGGATTCTGCCGTTCAATAGGCAGCCGTTAGGTTGCCGAAATGATTTGAGAAATAAAATGCCAGTTTTTAGCTGTCAAAATAATTCTGATTTTATTTGGTTAAACTTAAGTCTATTTATACTAAAAATGTAACTGAAAATCATTTCCATAACTACACCTCTTTTTCCAATGGTTTTAGCGTAACCAATTAAAAGAGTGCATGCAGTTAGCTATGCATTATGTGTCACTGAAATATTCTGCTGTCGCAGCGATATTCTGCTGTCGCAGCGATAGCGTTGCGCCAGTGCAGCGGTCAATGCGTTAAGCTATGTATTTGTTTACATTGCTGTATTGCACAGTCAGCGATTTAATGTGGGTCACTACACCCTTACCCTTCAGAGGAAAAATTTTATTTCGTTCGCATAATGAAATAAAATTTTTTTTTGTGTGGAGATATGCAAGTGTTTTACATGTGTATGGATATGATAATATTTTGCTTATTGCTATGATTTTGTTATATATTTAAACTATAATTTATGCTTATTATTTAATTTTGTGTTCTTAATGTAGTTCTTTGTATTTTTTTAATATGTTGTTATGTAGTTCCTTATGTTTGCCATTAATATCTAATGTGGAGTTTACTCCTCTTTTATTTACAATTTTATATGGGCCATGGTATGGGCTTTGATTTTTCTTTCTATTTTCTACTTTTACATAAACTAAGTCTCCTATTTCAAAATTACTTATATTTACATTATTGTCATATTTTGTTTTTCTTTTACTTTTAACAATATTTATTATATTTCTGGCATTTTTTATTGAGGTTTGGAGTCTCATTTTCAATTCATTGGCATAATTATCAATGTCGTAAATTTTGTTTTGTTTATTTATGTTGTCACTTGGTAGAGTTGGTAGTTTACCAAAAACTAATTCATACGGTGAATACAATGTGTCTACGTGAGGGGTGGTGTTGTATGCGAAAGTGTAATATGAGATCCACTTGTCCCATTCATAGTCGTCGGCAAATGAAAGTAAATACTCGTTAAGCGTTCTGTGGTTTTTCTCAAGTGCGCCTATTGTTTGATGGTGATATGGAGTGGAAAATATTTGTCTTGTGTTGAGTAAATTACATACGTTACTCATTAGCTCGTTTACAAATTCTGTCCCTCTGTCTGATTTTAATGTTTTAATGAAACCGTACTTTAAAATGAGTTGTTCAACTAAAGTGGTTGCTATTGTTTTTGCGTCTTTACTTTCAATTGGGTGTGCTATTACAAATTTTGATAAGTCGCATTGCATTGTCAATATGTATATGTAGCCATTAGATATGCGCAATGGGCCTACAGTGTCAATTGTTATGGTGTCAAAAGTTGTGGTTGGTGTGTCTGTCACTACAAGTGGTTCTTTTGTATGTCTAACTTCTTTGTTTTGTGTGCATTTTTTGCAGTTGTTTATAAATTCTTTTACCATCTGTCTCATATTTTTCCAAATATATCTTTGTTTGAGTTTTAAAATAGTTTTTCGGATTCCTAAGTGACCTGCAATGTTTGAGCAGTGAAATTCATCTATCAATTTATATTTAAGTATCATACTTTCTACTTCTCTTGGAGCTCTATATATTAGTATTTTTATTGGCGCGCGTTTATTCATTTCTAATTCATTGTATTTCTTCTTGAATGCATTCATATCAATGTTTTTAAATATAAAATCTTTGTCACAAAGGGCTAGCTCCTTTATACGTGAACTTCTTAGTGAACCATGTAGTTTCTCCAACAATGAATCTAGATTCAAAGGGTCATCGCTACAGGTTACGTGCACTTCATTATCAATTATTTCAATTGTAGTACTACTTTCTTTTTCAATATAAAATTTCAATTTCTTCATTTTCTTTACGTCATTAAAAGATGTACATTCCCAAATATGAAGTTGATCAGGCTTCTTGAGAGCTGTATTTAATAATGCGTGTACCGGTATTTATATTCTTTTGCGCTAATTCTTCTTCTTCAATATTCTTTAATTTTGCGGCCTTGATCCTTGTTATAACGTTAATGCTTTTATTATCTTCTTTTTCATTTTTACTTGTTGGAATCATTGCTTTAAGTATGTCACTGTTTATCTTGATGCGTGATAATGCATCTGCATTAGTGTTTATCTTGCCTTGCTTGTATATAATTTCAAAGTCATATTCAGATAAATCTATTCTAATTCTTGTCATTTTTGATGATGGGTTTCTGTGCGAAAATAGTGATACTAGTGGTCTGTGGTCTATTATTGTCTCTGATGAACATAACATTTCTACTATTGTGTTGATTTCCTTGTTCTATTTCTAGAGCAAGTTCAACAGCAGTGTCAAAAGATTTAGGTAGTGCAGCAAATACTGTTTGTTTAATATGGTCATTTAGTCCGTTTTTAAATATTGTCAGACTGTATTGTTCATTGAGTTAAGTGATCAATGATTTTTGTTCAGTTGTTGAATTTGTTCCTAGCTGTCCTATTTGCAATACATTTAGTTCTGATATCAACTGTAATATTTTATTTTTGAAATTTGCTATGCTTAGATTTCTTTGGGTGAGATTGGCGAGTTGGTTTTGTATGTGGGGTATAGTTGTTGTGCATTTGTATTTATTTGTCAGTGAATTTTTTAGTTGCTCTAATGTTTGTGGTATTTGTATTGCAGTTACGTTTGTCTTCACCGTTTGACTCAGTTTTACGTAAACCACAAAATCTATTAGTGCTGTTTTGCCTGTTTCGGTTAGGCTGTTATAGATTATTTCAATAATTTTTAGAAATGATTCCAAATCTTTGTGATTTCCGGAAAAGCTCGGAATAGCTTTCATAGCTGTTTGTAAACTAAACTCAGACATTGTAATTGTTTGTTGGCCGGACTCAATGTTAAAATTTTCAGTTGGGATTATTATTTGTGTGTTGATTGTATGTGGTATGTTTATATCTAAATTGTAACTAGCTAATATTTTAAGTAATTTGTCCCTATGTGACCAAAATACTCCTAGTCCAATTTCTTTATGTTCTTTGGTTAACCTAGTTATGTGAACATTTAGTATACTTCTAATGGTCTCTAGTGATGTAATTAATGTTCTTAAATGCTTATTTAGTGTTTCTTCTTTGACCTTTATTGTTTTATTTAAACATTTATATGATTTATTAAAATTTTCTTTTTCTACCTCTATCTTTTCGACAATTTTTAACCAATGTTCCATAATATTTTTTTTTAAATTTGGTCTTGTTTGATATTGTAGGTTATATTCTTTTTTAGCTTATTTCTATATATTGAGTGTAGTTTAATGACAAAATCTGCAACTAATATTGTTGTTATTATAAGTAATAGCAATTCTATCATTGTTTGTTTATGATCGTCTTCAACTGTTACCTCATTTATTACATTTGCTTTTGGATCGCTTATTTTAGATTCTTGGCCGCCCATATTGCTAACAATCTTATTTAGTAAAATTTAAATTTATTTTACTTTTTTTTTTTTTTTTTTATATAATTATATGATATTTAGTGTAATTTTTTTTATTTGTTGCAAAGCGATATCGTCAACAGAATGCGTCGACTCGAGTTCGGACAGCGACAACCAATCGGTGGGCTTCAAACTACTCGACACTGTATTGTCCTTGTTCTTGCCATGTCTGGGCGATGCGCTGGCGGCGGCCACAGGTAAAGCCACGAAATAGAAAATCTTCAGCGGATTCATGTTGATCGCGTTTGTAAATCAGTATGCCATGAATACAATTTTATTAATTTTTGTGATTGGCAGTAAATGGTCTTGTGGTTTGGCAGGATCGCCATGTGTTGGTCCTAGTGTCTTTATAATTTATGGAATTCCTCTTCATTATTAAGGCAGAGAGGATTCTGCCGTTCAATAGGCAGCCGTTAGGTTGCCGAAATGATTTGAGAAATAAAATGCCAGTTTTTAGCTGTCAAAATAATTCTGATTTTATTTGGTTAAACTTAAGTCTATTTATACTAAAAATGTAACTGAAAATCATTTCCATAACTCCACCTCTTTTTCCAATGGTTTTAGCGTAACCAATTAAAAGAGTGCATGCAGTTAGCTATGCATTATGTGTCACTGAAATATTCTGCTGTCGCAGCGATATTCTGCTGTCGCAGCGATAGCGTTGCGCCAGTGCAGCGGTCAATGCGTTAAGCTATGTATTTGTTTACATTGCTGTATTGCACAGTCAGCGATTTAATGTGGGTCACTACAACAGTTTAGTCTAGCTAAGCGCCGCATTTCAGAATATATATATGTATGTATAATAACTTTATAGCATATTATCGATATGCAGTACACATTTTCTTTAAAAATTGAACAATGAAAAAAATAATAAATACTTGAATTGTTGTCCATACATACATATTCTTGTTAAATTTGGAATTTTTCTAGTAAAACTTTATGTTGGTATTTATTTATTTATTATTACGGCATTTGATTTTGTATACCATAAAACAACAAACTGTAAACAAGATCCATTATTCATATGTAATTACAGTATAATAAATAAAATTCATTATAAGTAATTATAATTTAAAAATATAGCTATGCTTTGGTTTTCGAATTCCTTATTACTGCTTTTTAGGCGGCAACTGTTAGGGTCTTTTGAGACTGACGAGGTCTCAATACAGAGAAAATGGCCATCAGCTAACATCGCGTTATTTGATTCCGCTCATTACAATGGACAGTGCTAGTCTCATCTCAATATTATTTTAATATTTAATATAACTCATTCCATCAGACAATTAATACAGGTCCTCTTCCATTTGATCATTACAGTGGAGTGTTAGACGCACTTCACTATTTCTTTATTATCAAAGCGCTATGGATGCCAAGTTTTAAATATCTGCAGAGACAGCCGAGGTCTTCTTGCAGTTTTAAGTTGTCATTCTTAAATAGCACTTTGATCATATTATATTATTTTCTTTTATATTTTCGGTCAACATGGGTAACAGCGCGAGGTTAGTCCCGCTTGGTATATATGTTATATAAAAGCAAATCCTACCTCTCCCATATTGGCTTCTTTCACTCAGCGTGAAAAAGTAAAAAGGAAAAATTTCATCTTAGAGGAAGGGTTCGGCAGTAATCGAATAGACTCTTTTTAAAATTATTGAAATCGTTACTGTTCTTTATATAATTAGGAAGTTCATTGTAACTTTTTAAACCTTTATAAAATATATTTTGCTTGTCTATTTCTGTTTTAAAAAGAGGCAATCTAAAGTTATTATTCTCCCTCACTCCATGGGAGTGAGTTTCATTAACATAATTAACTTTCTCACTCAGATACTCTGGTAGGTTACCAATCTTAATACTAAAAACAAATTTCATACTATGATAAAAAATTAGCTGTTTGACGCTCAACCACATCGATCATGTTTTTTACTGGGGTGTCATACCGCATGTTTAAAATAAATGTCATGGCTTTATTTTGCATAATCTGTAGCTATCTACCTGTGCTTCATTCGCAACAAAAAATATCTTTTTTACAATCTATATAATTTTATATTTCCTACTTATATTTTTGCATGATCTTTTCATGAATCCAATTTTCTTAGAAATTTTTCCAACAACTTAGTCGATGTGCTCATTGAATTTCAATTTGTTATCAATTCCTCGATGTTTGTACCCATTATGCTCAGATTAAATTTGCGTCTTTCATTATTTAGTGATCTTGATATGATCATAAAATTAGTTTTGCTAACATTCAGTTTTAGTTTATTTTTACAAAGCCTCCTGTAAAGTGGATTTGAATCCTGTTGCATTTTGTCCGTAGCTATCATTATATAGGTTTCACTTACTTCCAGTAATACATCGTCCGCAAACAATCTTATACTGCAGTGCTCTATAGCTGAAGATATATCATTAATGTATATGTTAAATAAAATCGGAGCCAAAACCGATCCATGTGGTAATCCTATTTCCACCAACGCTTCCTCTGAGGCTGCCACCTCTATTACGGTTTTTTGTTTGCGGTTTTTGAGAAGACTCTTAAACCCGCAATTCTGTATCCCTGACACCAATATTATATAATTTGGCTAGCATTATATTTCTGTCAATTGTTTCGAACGCTCTCTTAAGATCAATGAAAACTGCAACAGTACTTTTCTTCGAATTTAGATTTTCTTTTTAGTGAAGCGGTTTCACAAGAGTGTTTTTCTCTAAAGTCTAATTGTTCTTTCATTAGTATTTTATTATTTTCCAGATAATTAATAAGTTACTTCTTTATCGCTATCTCTAACATTTTCTCTATGTTTGGCAATGTGTTAATAGGTTTTAGGTTTTCGGCTTTCATTGACTTTTTTACTTTTTTATGGGAATTATAGTAGATACTTTCCATGAATCAAGTACTACACCAGTTTTCATACCTTTATTTATAATGTCAGCATAAAAAAGGATCATGTATGTTACTGAATCTTTTATAACTCCTTCTGACAAAATGTTCTTTCCGCCTATTTTATATTTAAACTGTTTAGCAATGTGAGCATTGTCATTTGTATTAACTTCTTCAAATTTTAATCTGGTTGTTACCCTAGATTCCGACTCGCCACCACTCCCAAAAATTTCAATATCCTTATTTATCTCAATAATACTTTCAATAAAGAAATTAATTAAATTAAAATTTAAAGCTTCAGTAATGCTTTGAGGAGTTTCATATTTCACGCCTTTTACACTAACTGTTGAAATGTTATCTTTAACGTCGGTTATACCTGCTTTAGATGCTTCCACATTAATTTACTATAAAAACTATTTAACTCAACATTTCGTTCCATATGTTTCATTTTTTTGTATTTTATTCGCTATTCGTATTTTATAATATTTTGCAACATTATTATATTCAGAAAAGTCACCCGTTGAGATCGCTTGCATTTGTAGATTGTACTTAAGTTTATTGAGTTCCCTCAATTCTTGGTCATACCATTTATTTCTCACTGTTTTCTACTCTTTTCAATAACTCCACTTTCTCTGTATTAACTTTATTTATATTTTCCATCATTCTCTTAATTTCTCTTTCATTATGATTTAGAGCTGCACTAATTTCTTTTTTCTGATCACACAACATTTTCTCTATTTCACATTTTTGCTCTCTCAGATTAATTTTATTTGTTTCTGATATTGACATTATCTGCCTGAGAGCATCATCTATATTAGAAATATATGTATGTAATGCAATCATCACACATAATTATTAAAAAAGGGCAACTTACTAACCCTTGCATGCAGTAGTCATTTATTGACGCACAAGCCATACTCTTATGCCTTTACGGCACCTATTGCACTCTTCCATTCTCTTAAATTTCTGCGTACACTACACAGTTACACAGAATGACAAGCAAAATATATTTTCGATCTATTATGCATTCAATTAATTCAATTTTATATATTTAATAACGCGAAATATTTCTAATAAAAGATATAATTAACGCACAATAAATAAGTGCTTCACCGCGCGGCCAATTTAAAGTCCCTACAAATGAAATAAATACACAGCACCTGAAACACAACCTCGGCGTCCTTTATGTAAGTATATACATATGTTGGTAACTGTCCGAACAGTTACGACGATATCAAGGATTTATGTATATACAAATTATATTATTTCTGAATGAGTTTTAAATGAAAGCTTCATTATAGCGAAGAACGATGGTGTTCAGTCGCTCGCAATTATCAAACTGAATTTTACATTTCTACATATGCTTAAGCTACCGAAAAGCGAAACATAAAGTTTCGCAATTCGTTTCATAGCGGCCACACAAATATGCTGTGTTTGCCTTCTATGCAACGACATCCGGCCCAATGCTTTTTCAGCAGTTGTGACTGGAGTCGTATGGTGGTCAATAGCCTAGCATTCGTTGACTTTAGTTAACTACTCCCTTGCCTTGACAATCCGCCAAACTACAAGTCCCACGCAGATGATTGCGCAGCATAATGCTCCGACGATAAATGCTAGACGATACAACCGGTCAACATCGATCTCTTCCTTAAAATGTTGGATTGCCTCCAGATTATGTTCATTTAAACGATGAAGATAAGGGAGACTGAGGACATCGTGGCTGGCCGTGATGTTTAACAGAGGAGAGTTAGCGATTCCGGGGACTCTATTCTGTATGTTATTGTGGTTGATGAACAGAGTCCCATTTATTGTGGCCTGTTTATTAAAGGTGATCAGGTGTGTACCACGCACCCACGTTTCTGAGATGTTGTCTATTTGCACCTTCGCTGGACGGTCGTTGATTATGAGTATACCGTCATCTACCAGTGTGATAGGGCTCAGATGGCTTGGCTGTATTTCGCAGTGAGCCACACCACCAGAATGGAGCTCTCCAGCGCACGAGCTTTCCAATGATAATTAACAAAATACAGCGCCCGGAGAAGCGATGCAATTCTTGAGGGTGTGTGTCTTTCCTTCACACTCCGCTATGATGTTGTTAGGCATCCGCAAGACGAAGTTCTCGTGAGCGACGGAGAAGATGGTGATCTTTTTACACGCTATTTTAATTTTAGGAAACTTAATGACGAAGTTTATTTCGTTAGGGGATTAGAGTACTTTAACGGACGACACGGACATAAGATCCCCTATGGGGGTGTTGGTGGGTTCCTCTAGCCAAACGGATGTCAAGTCTGTGTGATCTAAAATATTTGGGCTAACAACATTTACCTTTGCGAGCGCTACAGTAAGCATAAGATTTTGCACCTCCATCATTATCATTCTATTTCTGGCCAAACATTATAATGTTTCATACAAATGGCCTGTGTCTATTTGTGTATCTTTAGCTGCTTTAAGAATCTGGTTGACGGTAGAGGTTAGTTGATTTATCTGATCCTGAACTTTTGTGTTAATTTCTATCTGTCTATTGTTTGAATTTATTAGTTGAGCCTCTGTAGTTTTAATATTCTCCAAATCTTGAAAGTTTGGTGTACCCGCCACCACCTTTAACATGGTCCCAAGGAAATCTAAGCTCCTAGCCATCCTGTGGTGTGCGCCTAGTGCTTCCACTAAGTCCCGCATATGAGCAGCATCCACGCTCAACAACTTCTATCTGTCTATTGTTTGAATTTATTAGTTGAGCCTCTGTAGTTTTAATATTCTCCAAATCTTGAGAGTCTGGTGTACCCGCCACCACCTTTAACATGGTCCCTAGGAAATCTAAGCTCCTAGCCATCCTGTGGTGTGCGCCTAGTGCTTCCACTAAGTCCCGCATATGAGCAGTATCCACGCTCAACAACTTCTTCATGTGTGATTGCGGGAACATGTCGAACAGCTTGACCGTTTCTTCCACTACACGCATGTATTCCGAGAGATTTGCCGAATGCTTGAACCTAGGCAAACTCCTCCCACACCAGGACCCGACCCTCCACAATAGGAATGTACTTGGCGTGCGTATATTTAGTGATGTGCGCACGGGCCAATGACAAGGACAAGAGGAAGATGATTCCAGACCTGTGGAATGAAATATTTACTAACTTTTTTCGTTAAAAGGCATCCCACCACCGTAATATGAACTTAAGTGAAGGTATGACGCAAAGGCCTCTTATGATTAATTAAACCTGTGCCAAGTGGCTGAAAGTTATATCTAATAAAAATGTGCCAAAGGGCTAAATAAAAAAGAATGATCGAAATGTTGTTACTTAAGGTTGTCCTTATGGACCACCCTCCCTTTAATGAGGACCGTGGTCCCCAGATCCGCTTCCACAGCTCGCTCTTCACATAAAGGCGTGAGCTTGTTGCCAAGCCTTCTGTTGGACTTAACCAAAACTTTTTCGCCAACGTCTAAGACTCGAACGATAGCAAACTTAGAAAATTTGTCAATGCATGTCAGAAAGAATTTCCTATCAGTAGAAAAAATGTGCAGCATTTCACCTACACATGAAGGTGTTTCACCAATTACCTGTTTTCTGGGGTGTCTGTCGTACTTAGCCCTAGCGCATGTCTTGCAGTTTTGGACAATTTCATTTGCCAATTTGGTCATCTTCGGGAAATAGTACTCCGAAAGTACCTGCTTGACATTTTCTTGGGCCGACCTGTGGGCTCTATTGTGTTCAGTAGTGAGGATTTCAGTCCTCTCCCAAGCCGCGAATATGTCCCCCACTCGATTTTTGCAGTGCCAAAACTTTGTAGCTGGGAATCTCCGAACTACTTCGTCCTGTATCATTGCAAGTGTGTGTAAATCACAATGAAAGGTGTTTACTCCTTAAGGTATAATTATATCCACCAGCTCGCCTAAAAGGGAGTCCTTGGAGGTGAAGCTAATTGAATGCCGTCTCTTATTTCCAAATAATATGAAACTGCGTTTTAATGGGAATCGCGCTTCTTCTAGTATTATCTGGTTTTGAAATCAGTTTAAAGGCTTGTTCGTTGTTTCAATAGTGTGCTTGAGTGACAGCACACTATGAATTGTTGCGGCACAGGACTCGGCTTCTTGTTCTTCAAGAGCGTTAAGCTGCTGTCTGGACAAGGCATCTGCAACCAGATTCTCTTTGCCCGGTTTATAGAAGATTCGTGCATTAGACTCGTCAATACGCGCTTTCCACCTTTTAATCTTAGCATTGGGATTCGATTCCGCTACTGCAAACGTTAAATAATGCTGACCGGTAAATATATTTATATCTTGAACCCCATATAGATAGTGCCGTAGTTTAGCCAGTGCCCATATGATAGCCAATAGTTCCCATTCATTGGTAGCATAATTGACTTCTCTGTCCTTCAATGATCTTGATATCATTGATTGGGCGTCCTTCTTGGGACAAGACTGCCCCTATACCATAGGCTGAAGAAGTTAACTTACACATTTGTTCGATAGCCTTTTGCACCCACATGATCACACAACAAGCCACGTATATTACATCTGTTTTTGTGGTTAAAACCTGCAGATCATGCTCGATATGAGAGTTGAATGTCAACAAAACCATCGTACTACATTTTTAAGTCTGCCCAAATGCTGCCAAGCGAGTAGTGATAACTTCCAATGAATTGTGCCATTATATTAAGTTCGGATTAGCATACTTTTTGCGAGCGGATCTCTTCCAACCAATTTTCGTAGAACTTGTCCTGCCACAATTCTAACCGTATTATCCCATCGCATATATTTTCCATATTCTGGCATAATTCTCTGGAGTTGGTGCCGCGAAATGAGTCGGCTTGAGTAGAAGCAAACTATGAGTGAAGCATCTGATTCAATTCAATCGCCATGCAATGAAGCGGCTGCAATGGAAAATTAATATGTATTAGTTCTAATTGTAATAGCAATGAGATTTCACAATAGCCTTGATTATAATAAATAAATAGAATATTAAAGCATCTTTATACTTTGTAGGTATCCATTTTATATGCCGTTTGTTCACCAGTCCGCTGTTTTCCACCAGCTTATCTGCAATGATGTAAATACCATAAGCTTTTACTTGTGCTTACGTATATACTATACACTTTTAACATTACGTACCTTGAATTTTTAATAGAATTAGGCGTTCATTAAACACAATTATGTGAACGGCAAGCCTTCCTTTCTTTTCGTTATTTTCTATTTATTTGCTGGAGAAATGTCCGATTTTGACATTTACCCCAACGGCGAATGCAGATTTTGACATTACACCCACAAAATTACAAAAACAAAATACACGGGATTTTCGGTATTACCACCTTTAATGAATTCGCCTTGGCCTGTACTATAGAGTTAACACACAAAATATCGTGCCATTACCCATCTCTACTTCAAACATGTCAGATGGTGTTTTTTTTTTATGATTGGGAGTATGGGGACAGCAAGAGGCAATCCGTCATGGTCCGGAGAACGGCCAGGAGCCAGCTGATTTTTTCGCTTTGTTGGACTGAACGTCAAAGAGCTTCGTTCTGATTGGCTGGCGATGTAAATCACCTACAGAAATTTGACATTCAGTCCAGCAAAGCAAAAACAAAATACATAGACGCCTTTTACTTATATACGCTTACCACCAACTTGAAAATTCGCCATGATCATAACGGATTGCCTTTTGATGTCCCCATACTCCCAGTCAGAAAATACAACATTATGCTTTCCAATAAGTTTCTGCTGGGATGCCACCGTAAGGGAAACCCTAATAGAAACATGCGCTCACTTGAGCCGACTCCCTGGCATATCAGGAGAACCTTTCGCAACTGACAGACGAGGTCCAGAACTACAGCAGACAGCCCGTGAACCCGACGACGTACCGAAAATGCCTAGACGATATACAAAGAAAATCAGTGTCCAGTTTTCTGGATTCACGCTCTGTGCCGGCCACACTCGGAGTCCAACTACCACTCATATCAGTTGAAGAGCTCCAGTTGCCTCGAGATTCTCGCGTCACTCTTGCATAATTACGATCTGCATACTGTAGCAAACAAAACTCGTACTTATCCAGAATCAACCCTATCAACCCCAACACCTGCCCGGCATGTTGTCTTCGTACGACACCAACCACCTATTCACATACCATACGAAACCTTCTTAACACCCTCTCCCCACGTCCGTTGCCTGGACTTCCCGCTAGTTGAGCTTGACAGGGTCGACTAATGGTGCCGCCATTCCTAGTGGGGTTTAGCTAGCCACTTAAACAACAACCACCCATTAAAGCTACTACCTCTACAATCTTGCTCGAGAGTAGTTTGCAGTTCAGCTTTGGGAGTGTCATTTGTCTCAATGGAGTCGTTCCGTTCGGCGGAGTGAGTGATTGTATCCGGGTACCACCATATCCTTACCGCTGGAGTTGTAGCAGTCCTTGGCCGGAAATAAATCCAGGTCGTTCCGATATCGTAGAACAGACTGTTTAAGTATCATAGTTCCCTGACTAATCGTTTACGGAGCCTCCTCGACACCGGGCCCCCTCGAGTAGCAGTGGCCTTACCGCGGCAAGGGGCGCTGCCGCGGCGTACGTCCCTTTTCCATACAAAAAGAAGCTGGCTGCCAAGCTTGGCCTAAGTGAAAGGTGCAGACAGGTATGAGTGTTTAATACCCTTAACCGACCAAAGCTCTGTAGGTCTCGTTCCAGCTTGGAGAAAGCAGGAGGCTGTCAGCGCTCTAGGAGTAGAAGACGCTCCACGAGTAAACTTCGAGAGCAGCGATCCAGGAGCCGGCGCTGCTCCAAGAACCGCCGTCGATCCAGAAGCGGACGCTCCGACTCCGCCGCCACACGAAGCTCCGGGTGGCAACAGATACGGAAAAGACATCGGCGGCCAGGGCTCTCCCACTTCCGCAGCCAGGTCAGCCGGAGGCGCTTGACGACCACCATAGAGCCAGTCTAAGTGGTTCCGGGTCGAAATGGTACCTCCGGTACTTGGCACAGGGGAAGTCTCCGGAGGAAGCTCGGACCATGGCTGGTGTGCCCGGAGAAGCGGGACAAATACGCAAAGCCATCAACCCGCTCCTGTTACTGGGCAGAGAAGTGGCGCACAGCAGCAGCAACAGAGACCCGCGGGGAACCCACTATTGCATGTGGAAACACAGCACCCACAACCTCCGCAAAAAGAGGATATGTGGAGATCACACCACCGGAACTACCCACAAGTAAGCGTCAGCGGGGGCAACAGCCTCTTCCCGCGACGTGGAGCAGGGGCAGGCTGTCTCGGGGGCGGGTGCGGTTGGAAGTGCGCAGCGGCCCAGCTACTCGAATGCCCTGCAAGGCGTTAGAGTGGCTGTGCTGTCCTGCGACTACCTGGCTGCTGCCCTCAGTTCGGATGATCTGACCCGCCTGCAGAACACCATTACGTTCGCGGTGGCCAGGGCATGGTCGCAACCGCTGGCGTTTTGTGGCGTACATTTCCGCTCAGGCGTGCTCCTTGTGGACTGCAAGGATGAAGGTACCGCATCATGGTTAGCGGAAAAGATTCCGCAGCTTGAAGGCTGGGTAGGACCAAATTTGTCCTTCTTAACACCCTCTCCCGCTAGTTGAGCTTGACAGGGTCGGATGATCCTTGTGGACTGCAAGGATGAAGGTACCGCATCACGGTTAGCGGAAAAGATACCGCAGCTTGAAAGCTGTGTAGGACCAAATGTGCCCTACTTAACACCCTCTCCCGCTAGTTGAGCTTGACAGGGTCGGATGATCTGACCCGCCTGCAGAACATTTACGTACGCTATCACAGAACTCTTGTTTCCACACCTCGGCCTGGAGGGTGATGTCAAAGAGCGCTGTGGAAAACGGGCTCCAACTAAACCTTTGCGTCGATGAGGAACCTTTGTAACTTAAGGGAAGCTGGCTTTGTAGTCAACTACAGGTTCAGCAGCGTCGATGCCTTCTAGAAGCTCCTGGGTGAAGGGCATTTGCTCAACTGAGCCATCGGCATCCGCTGACTCTGGCACCTCCACTGGAGCTGACGATTGGCTCGCGCCTTGCTGGCCCGATAAAACCGTCGCTGACCCAGTCACTGCAGGCTCGCCAGGAGCCACAGCCTCAGAGTTCTGGGGGGCCTGTGGCGCAGCCGTTTTGCCTGCCTGTGCCCTGGGCCGCCACGACATCATCGGGCCAGGAAGGCGCGAAGAAACCCTTGCGTCCAACTAACCTAAAGTAAAATCTGGACACAACATCTGGAGTTAGACGACAGAGTCAACAGGCTTAACAGTGTCATTACGGATGGCTTTAACTCGAGCTGTCCTGAGAATAGGCCAAGGGACAGAACCCAACCGGTGTGGTGGTCTCGGGAACCCACCAAGCTCAGGAAGGAAGTGCGAAAGCTGTTCAATGGAGCAAAGGCAACAGGACAGTGTGCTCAGTATGCAGCTAGTCTAACAAAATATAGCAAGGAAATCAGGAAAGCAAAACGTGGCAGCTTCAGAAGCTTCTGCGAAAATGTTACTGCAGTCCCTGCAGCTGCCAGACTCCATAGGGTTCTGGCAAAGGCAAACACAGACTCCAGGTTGGCAATTATGCTACCTGATGGTACTTATACAAGCAACGATAGAGAGAGGTCGCGTGCTCTGTTGGCGGCCCACTTCTCGGGTGCGGTCCCGGTGTCGCGGAATCCTGGTCTTCGGGCCCTCAGCCCGACCCCGACTGACTGGAAAGTAGCCAGGAACTTACTACTCGCTTCCCAAATTCTTCAGACCCATAAGCCTTACTCCTTTCATGCTTAAGACCATGGAGAAGATAATTGATAATGAAATTAGGCGTACCGCTCTCCAAAGGCGAAAGCCTTTTCATTTTGATCAGCATGCCTATAGGGCAGGCAGATCGACGGACACTGCACTCTTTGCTTTGACCGAGGTGACTCAGGAGGCCTTCGAATTTGGAGAAATGGTACTCTGCGCCTTCCTCGACATTGAGGGTGCCTTCAAGTGCTGGTAGGACGAGGTGTGCAGCCACCATTCGGAAATGGATAGCTGAGTTGCTGCACACCAGAATTGCGGAAGCACATACTGGCAACAGTGTGGAATAGATCAAAACAGTCAAGGGTTGTCCGCAAGGAGGAGTCTTGTCCCACTTATTGTGGGGCCTTGTCGTAGACGAACTCTTGCAGATCTTCACAGAAAATGGCATTCGCTGTCATGGATATATGCGGATGACATTGTGATCATTGCGAGTGGATAGTTCCCTAGCACTCTCTGTGACATTCAGCCTTATTGTAAACTTCATGTGAATAAACCAATCCCATGAATTTTTTATTTCACACGAACAAAAAATTCATATCGCTTATAAATTTTTATATTTTGCGATAAATACCAAAATAGTAATGATTAGTGCTTACTTGCGTCTTTGTGTAAATGAAGAGGAATATAATTCCCGTCAGCGGTTGGCTGAAAGGGTGTCCAGAAGGATTTTGCGCGACAGGTGTAATCCTCTTGAGTTACCCAATACAAGGTGCAAATGAAATTAATAATAGATACTTAAGAAATTTATAAATATTTGTGCATATTTTTATAGTTTTCACCAATTGTACAGAATAAATAAGCCTACGTTCAAATATTTGTTGGATGTGTTGCAAAACGGCTTGCCAACGGCGGGAAAACGTTTTGCAATAGACACCGTCGTAAAGCTATCGGCTTGCCTGCGATTTCTTGGTAAAGGAGCATATCAGAAAGGCGTGGGCAGGCAAGTGGATGTTGGCTTATCGCAGTCAAGTTTTAGCCAAGTCCTTTCTGAAGTACTGGACGTATTAGAGTCGTGCCTTTGTAATCAGTGGATAACGTATCCTACTAAAGAAGAGATGCGTGAAATAGCCTTACGTTTTTATCAAAAATTTAATATCCCTGGCATCATTGGCTGCATGCACGGCACGCACGTTAAAATTATAGGCCCTCAAAGTAATAAACATTCGTACTATAACAGAAAAGGCTACTTTAGTATGAATGTTTTGCTGGTAATTTAATATAATTTTCTTGTGCGCATACGCATGATAATAAAATTTTATCTGCAGGTATGTGATGACAAAATGACGATAAGATATGTTGATGCTACACACCCTGGGGCCTGCCTTGACTCATTAATTTGGAATACGAGTCAATTGAGGGCTTCAATGGAACAAGATTATTTACGGGGCAACAAAAATTTTTGGCTATTAGGTACTTTTGTAATTGAATTTTTTTAGTTTCAGACTGACTAAATTTCATTTACTTAGGAGACGCCGGATAGCCATTAGAACTTTGGCTTCTAACCCCTCATAGATCAACAATAGAAGGGTCTTCCGAAAGTAAATTTAATGAGATTCATGCTCGTGCACGAAATGTCGTCGAAAGAACTAAAGGAGTTTTGAAAAACAGATGGCGATGTGTACTAGGAGCCAGGCAGCTACATTATGCACCTAAGAAAGCTTCGAAAATTATAAACGTGTGCTGTGCATTGCACAATATTTGCATTAAGTACCGTTGTGAAGACCTGCAATTTACTTCAAATGCACGTCCCCAATCGGAAGGAGTTGAAAATGTACAGCTCGAAGAGTCAGATACAAACACAGCATATCTTAATGAGGCTAAGCGTGTAAGAGCTAGTATAGAAAACGCACTATTGTAGACTAATGAAATTAGATTTTATTAACACTACCTTTTTCATTCGAAATTGTAGAAGACGATGTTTTTGGAAGGAATTTATATTTTTAAATAGTATTAAAAAAGTTTAAAAACTGAATTTACGTACTTTCATACGTTCACTTACACACATATGTACATACATATGTATATGATTAAACATAAAATATATTGATGCATAAAAACAGAAAAATTAATTCTTTCAAGACAAAAAAGCATTTGTTAGCTATGGATATTTAATTAATTCCTAAACTTCTCTTATTTTCAAATTTCGAACTTCAATTTGACGATTGATGAGCTCCAGGTTGCGCTCCATTTCAATTTTTTTAAGCCGCTCCATTTCTTTATTATGTTTTTTTGTTTCGACTACTATTTTATCTTGGTCCTCTCGTAAATCGTCAACTGACTCCTTTAATTTGTTTGCAAGACTTTCTATTTCGTTGTAATGCGTGCTCCATATTTCCAGACTCTTGGCAAAATAAGAACTAATTTCCTTTTGGACGTTGAGTTCCTCTGCTAGTAACTCAGAGGAATTAATTTTATTTTGCCTTTCACGAATTTTCTTTTGGTATGGTGTTGAAGTTTCAGGTTGCAGTACAACGACATCTTCGCACATGCAGATTTCTTCTAGAACGCTGTGTTCATCCATACTTTCAACTTCTTGAGAAACATCTGCTGCTTTATTTGAGCCAGATACAGATAGCTTTTTATTCGTATTTTGAGTTGGCTGCAATCCGAAAGCCATACCCCCTTTACCTCCTTCCACACTTTCCATTGTCGCTGTCAAATCCAAAACTGACTGCTCTAATACGGAAAAACCATGTTCCTTACATGGGCCTCCACCGGTTTTTTTTCGGTTCTGTGCATTTTGTACAGCCTTCTTCGTACATACCTTTTCTGATCAATCCATACCTGTTAAGTAGAGGCTATATATGTATGTAAGTAAATCTAAACAACAGTTTCAAGTACCGGTTCTTTCCCTCCACGTGGGAGCAATAGAACTTATAAAAAGATTGGGAGTTGTATAACGGACATAAAGGGAAAATTTCGGTATAGTGCTCCACGCTTTGGAAAAAATGACTTTTACGGGGGGGTAGAGGGGGTTGTACAGATGACGAAACTGAAAACCAAACCGCGAGGAAACTTTTCGTTTAAAAGATATTTGCGTTTAAAGTTTTAAAATTCACCACATCGAAAAGATGAATTTCAACAGATTTTAACAAAAAAAACTGCACAAAACACATATAAATCAACAGTTTAATCTTTTTGTATTTTACAGCACTCATTAATTAGCCTAAATTATATATTTTTAATACATTTTTGAAAAACACAAAATTAATTAACACATAGGAATGGCAGTGTATAAGTAAAACTTACTTGCGAATGAGTTTGGTCGTGATGCCTGATCAATAACAAATTAAAAACGCTGCCAGATACACCAAAATTGTAATGAGTAGATTTAGTTACCCAAAATGGAGCATTTGGAACTAGTTTAGACCAAATATATTTTACGCATGAGCGAACAAACTTCGGCTACGCCATCAACAGTATTTTTGCGTAGAACTGCTTTCCGCGTGGGCGGCCTTCGGCCGCGCTTCAAAAAAATAACCCTGGCCGAGCAAACTTCGGCTACGCCATCAACAGTATTTTTGCATAGAAATCCTTTCCGCGTGGGCGGCCTTCGGCCGCGCTTCAAAAAAATAACCCTGGCCGAGCAAACTTCGGCTACGCCATCAACAGTATTTTTGCATAGAAATCCTTTCCGCGTGGGCGGCCTTCGGCCGCGCTTCAAAAAAATAACCCTGGCCGAGCAAACTTCGGCTACGCCATCAACAGTATTTTTGCGTAGAACTCTTTTCCGCGTGGGCGGCCTTCGGCCGCGCTTCAAAAAAATAACCCTGGCCGAGCAAACTTCGGCTACGCCATCAACAGTATTTTTGCGTAGAAATCCTTTCCGCGTGGGCGGCCTTCGGCCGCGCTTCAAAAAAATAACCCTGGCCGAGCAAACTTCGGCTACGCCATCAACAGTATTTTTGAGTAGAAATTATTTCCGCTTATTCAAAATGTGTATTAAATACAAAAATCACATACATTATAAGAAAGTAAGTCAAAACAATATTTTCTGTAAAGATATTTAGTAAATATTTCTAAATTGTATTAGTATTATTATAATACATCTTTTCCCTTCCTATGGCAACTCATTCCTTTGTGTAATTGCGGCCATCTTCATTCATGTTTTCATTTATGCAGACAAATTTATAAACGCGTTTTTAATAGTGAAACAATAAAACAAACTCAATAAAAAGCAAATAAACTTAATCTTAACTATTAGAAGATAGTTTATTTGTGGAAACATTAGTCATTAACAAGCTTAATAATCAAAAAGTTGACATGTAAAGTGCATACATATTAACAACAAATAAAATAGAAACTATTATTAACTCAAAAATTAAATAATTAATTTTAGTTAAAGAAACACTTAAGCTATGTTCCTGCAAAATTTCATGTGAATATTCCTAGTGGTGTGCATATAAATGCAAGTGGTGCATTATACCGAAGTCAACCCCATAATATTTAGGGAATCATTCAAATTCTTCCAGAATAACTGCACCTTTTCTTTGTTTTCCTTTTGAAAACCTCTCCCTATGTCAGCATTTTCAACCATTGCACTAACTAAAGCAGTCAGCTGTGTTTTATTAATAGACCTTTAATTTTAAAAGGATCAAAATTAAGTAAATTTTATAATACAAATATATATGTATATGTATGTATTTACATTTTATTAATGGTATTCCCCCGTTAAGAATTTGTGAACGAAATATGTGATTTTGTGTGAATAAATTTCAGTTGACGATTAGGGTAATTTTTCGAATTTGTGGATTTTTCCCCATGGGAAGTTCACGATAAGCGAAATACAAAGTTGGGAATTTTTTTATTGGGAATAGTGTTCACGCGGAGTTCACGATAAGGCTGATTATTCAGAGAGGACTTCAACCCCTCTAAGACAGTCATTGTCCCTTTTACATGGAAAAGGAAGGTGCAAGGTATGAGGAGCATAGCTATGGAGGGGGTCCCGGCTGAAATTGCCGCAGAAGTTAAGTACCTGGGCATAACCATGGACTATAAGCTTCTGTGGAAAAGCCATGTAGACGCGACCATCCCCAAAGCTACGAGGGCACTCATGGTGTGCAAGCGTCTAGCTGGTAAATTCTGGGGATGCACCCCGAAGATTTTGAGATGGATGTACACCATGATAGATAGACCAATAGTTACGTACGGAGCAGTTGCTGGGGGCTTAAGGACCAACCTGGCTACAGTAAGGCAATCTCTTGCCAAACTGCAACGCCTGGGATGTGTCTGCATTACGGGAGCAATGCGCACATGTCCGACGGCTGCGCTAGAAGTGATCCCGGACCTCGAGCCACTCCATACACATGTAGTACAGCAGTACATGTAGTACAGCAGCAAAACGCTGAAAGCTGAACTTGGCGAGAGAAAGCTACGGCAAATTTAAGGTACTACCGTCCAAAAATAGGGATACGTTGAGCTGTCAGCTCCAACTAGCTCTTTTTCCCAGGGATGACATAAATAAAGAAATTGTGTTTGAAAGACACTTCAGAATTGGTGATATTACAGACAAAATGTCGTGGAACCCCTCTCTTCTGGGGAGCTGGTTTCGGCGAAGTACATTGCAGTGGTATACTGATGGCTCAAAGACCGTGGATGGTATTGGGGCAGGCGTCTATGGTCCCAGAGCTAAACTCTCGATACCCATGGGCGCTTTTCCCAGCATCTTCCAGGCGGAAATATATGCGATCAGCGCTTGTGCCGAATTAAATCTGCAAAGGAACTATCGCGGTGAGAGAATACTAATCCTAAGCGACAGCCAGGCAGCGCTCGAAGCCCTTACGTCCTTCGAGGTAAAATCCTCAATGGTCTTGGAGTGCATAAATAGGCTCAATGAACTGGCAAAAAGGAATACCATAAATATTTCATGGGTTCCAGGTCACGCAGGCATCGAGGGAAATGAGATGGCAGACGACCTGGCCATGTCGATGTAAATAAATAAATTAAAAATCGCAATGTTTGTCACTGATGCGACTCACCGACCTAGCACGTTGTCTTGAAATTAAGTGTAGCCCAAACACATGAATGAAACAAAATCTTTACATGCAATTCTACTTTTTATTTCGGTCCGATTATGTGTAAATATGTAACATCAAATTAATTATATTTTAATAATCGCTGTGATTCGAGCCGCGAGTTTTTCTTTATGAATTAATGGGTTGTCATAAATCACTCATGCTGAAAAAACATAAAGGGTTTGTGGTGTACAACTTTAAATATTTAGAAATGAAATCATGTAAATCATTAAATGAACTCTAAGGGCCAGTTTTTCAGTGCAAGTTAAACTTTGTTTATCGTTTAAACTCATTATGCAGTTTTCAATCAACTTTAAACGGGGTTGAAACGGACGATCGCGCACGGTTAAACATAATTTAAGTTATCAGCTGTTTGCTGACTACTTCGTTTTCGTTGCAACAAATTAAATTGAGCGCAAGGAAACTTAACTAAACTTAGTTTAAACCATCACTGAAAAACTGGCCCTAAGCAATATTAATATATTTACGCAGGCGTCTTAAGCGAAACCGAGAACAATTTTTTTACAGTAATTTAAAACAAAATGCGAATTTTAATGTGCAAATATATTATCAAAATACAAAGAGTACTGGCATACGTGTAACCCGAAGTCAGGAGCGTGGTTGAGCAATTCAATTGTTCTAATTTGCAACGAAGGAGAAATTGGATTTTATTTTTAGGAGTAAAGATTTTTATTTCACAGTAAAATAAGTAGGCCACCACAAACCATTTGTGCTTACACATAAATGCAATACAATTGTTCTACATTACTGTTGTTCAGAATATTGTGCATATGGAGCTTATCATTGCATTTGCAAATTACTTTGCCAAGGCAACAACAACAAATTCATAGACAATTTACCCCAAGATCTGAATATCCTTATTATATTTATAGTTGGACTCGTCAAGTATTTGCCTTAAAATAATTGTTGCTTAAATAAATGATTTGTTTAAGTTGAATTCAACGCATTCTGTATGTGTTATATTCATGAACATCTGAAAGCTCGCCTTTAAAATGAGTTTCAATAACAAAATCTAAATCCCGGTTGTTACGTTCATTTGGCTTCATTTTAAACGTTCCTACAATTTCTTCACCCTTTTTAACTGTAAGGTAATCATCCAAGTAAAACACTGTTTGTTTCCAGTGGGTGTATGTTGCCTCAGGCGATGTGCTAAAACCAAGACGTTTATGACATTTTGTAAATTCGATATTGAAGTACGTAACCAACGCTTGTACAAAATCGTTTCGTTTAATAATGAGGTTAAACGGCGATGAAAATTCCAAGTCTTCCTTTTTTACTGTATACAAATCTACTTCTTTAACTAAATATGAGGTAGAAACAACTTGTTTCGGATCCACAACGTCGACAAGCGGCTCAGTTACGGCAACTTTTCGAATGCAGCTCATGTCAAAACCATATACATCATCCCACCAATTAATTTTTTCATCTTTATACTGGCGGTCCTCAATTGCTGTTATATATAAAGTACCACGATCTGGAAACATCATACCATCAGGTTTAAGCCATTTATCACGAGCATAAAGGACAGTGTCAAGCATCGACTCGTAGAATAAGCAATATCTAGTGTATTAAACAAACTTAAAAAAAAAACATAGGATTTAATGTTTAACTTACCCCATCCATTCTGATATAATTATATCAACATGTTCTATACCAGGAGGCAATTCTATTTCTTCAATCTTTCCTTTGATTACTTTAATAATATCTTGAAGTTTATTATCTACGACTACTTGTCGTGCATATTCTACAATATTGGAGCAATCAACCGCAATGACTTTTGCTGCACCAGCCTTAGCTGCGAACATGGACAATATACCAGTTCCGCACCCAACATCAAGAACAACCTTTAAAAACACATAGTTAATCTTAGCAAAAAAATCTTTAAAAAAAACAGCTCTTACTTTGCCTCGGAACAGATGTTTATTGTGATACATAGCATTCCTATATGTGATAGTTCGTACTTCATCTTTAAGCATCTCTTCGTGGATTCCAAAATGGGCATAGGAATCGAAATAATAATCTCTAGAAGTCATTTCCTCAGCTGTAGCTGATTGTGTGCAATTGTCTGATGTATGTTTCAAATTATTTGCCTTCAAGACCGTCTCACAACCCGATTTGTTAGATGCACCGGAATGCATTACCACGTCGTCACACTTTAAAAATTAAATATTAACATACATTTTATTAATTAAAGATAATTGTTTATTTTGCACATACCATTTTTATACCAGATTTATATTACAAATTCTTTAGTTAATACTTCAATTGTACTTATTTTGTGGTAAGAACATTAATTGAGTTGAATGTTAAATAAAAACCCAAATCATCGCCTCACGACATGAACACAATTTTACGCAAATAACACAATGCTACATGCCTTTACCATGCCGCGATTTTTTTTGGTTATCTTCCTTAGGCGTACCCTATACACTCAAAATATATTTCAACATTAAGCTCTTCGTTTGGATCTCCACAAGCAATAGTTGTTATATTGTAATGGTATCAGGAATTTATTAAATTCAACTGAGAGTTCATTGAGTCAACACATTCAATATGCACTTTGGTGTTTTTATTTCAGATGGATCCAATGTTTATTTTGTGTAGGGTTTAGTATAGTGCCGCATAAATTTGGTTTACTGTGGCGAAACGCGTATATCAAATTGAAAAATTCAAATGCACATAGATGAACAACAAAATAAACTTTTGTTTAACTATCATTTTGCAAAAATCCGCCCACAAATTTTATCAGAATTTAACTTTGAAAATGCTCTTTTTTTGGCATTTTTCACATATAGAGTGTTTGATTTTCATTCACTGAACTTTATATAGAGCCACTAATGCATTCATTTTGGCAAACACATATTATTAATACATTGTGCTATCAATTTTCAACGCTTCCCTAGGGCCCACATAGGGTCTAGAGGAACCAGTGAGGGCTTATTAAAAAGTGTATTCTTTCCCCTCTCTAACGGTGTGCTTGGAGGGGTGCCGCGCCCCCTCCTTTACCGCCCACCGCCCCATTTTTATGCGGCACTATACTAAACATTTCCCTTTATTTTTTCTTTTTAATCGCCTTCCTTCGACAAATTTGTATATACATATGTATATTATTAATTTTTTTCCTCATTCGCCTGTAATAATACATTTACATTGAGCAAAAATGCGTCGTTGTGGTATAAAATCCCAATTCGAAGCCATTGTAATGACTCATTTCAACGCATTTAAACAAACGCATCAAAACATAAAAGACCTGGTGAACGATTTGGCTAATTTTAGACAATGACGATTGAATGTCAACATAATTAGTAAGATGGCAGTTGTAGAAGTCAGTGACTTTTTGATAAAATAAATTAATTTTTGGGCAAAAAAGGCTTGCAACAACTACAACTCATATATTTGCTTTATTTCACTTGCTAGCCTACTATTAAGTACTATACATGTAAATGCAACAATGTAAATGTAATTCAATACTATTGATTTAATGCAACAATGTACAGTTTGTAAGAAAACTCTAAAGCTTCAGTTAGTCAAGACTTAACTTAACTTAACATTTTTTTAACAAATAAGATTATGAACCAATACCTGCTTGACTAAAAAACGAAATATATAGCGAACAACAGACCTAAACTGAACAGAACGAAAATTGACACTGAAGAAAGCACAACGCCGAAACCAGTTTGTCTCCAAACCAAACTTGACAAGTGATGACGGAAAATCGTTCCAACAAATAGCATAAATATTAATATTTATGAACGACGATCGAAATATTTTGAAAGACTACAGTCAAGAATATTTCTAAGTACTCCGAAACATGGTCAAATTTTAATAAAGGCCATGTGGAATATGTGCCGCAGTTCTGCATAGTCGCCTTATTCATTTTACCTACGTCTTTGTTTTGTTCTTAGTAAACAAGCCTTATAGTGCAAACAGTCACCGCCGTAGCCGTCCGTTACGTCTCAGCTAACACGATCGAACATATGAGGGTGCCATGTAAATGAAAACTCACCATCGTGTTTGTTTGCCGGTTCCGCGTGCCAATGCCCAATGGTAGAAAACTGCTCGCAGCTTCGTGATATGTGTGTGTAAATATATTTATTTACGTTTTTACAAATATACTTATGCACTTTTAAATTTGTATTTTTGTACATATTAAGCAATCTTCACCATGAACATTGAGCTACAAAAAAATGTTAATTCTAAGTTATTTCCTTCTACTAAATGTAAATATTATATATTTATTTGCAAAATTAACTGCTTTTGTTTACAAATTTAACCGAAACGAATGAATGAAATGAAGAAGAAAACTCACCACCGAAAAGCTTACTACCCAGGGTTGCTTTTTTTATTGTACACGTTGGTTATAGGAGAATTGTTGTGAGCCCTTGAATAATTATTCAAATATGCAAATAAAACAGTCGTCAACAATTTTCGCTATATATTTTTGGCTTTAAGTAATAATTGTAAAGTGTATATTCACTGATTAATGCAAATATTTCACATTCCGCAAAATTTTTTATGTGATTTTCAAAGCTTATTATGAAATATCATTGCATGCAACTTTGCTATATTTTATTTTCATTATCCACCATGAAACATCTTATCCCTGAGAACGACTTCACCTCAGTTTTACTACCGTATATACTGTGACGGCGGTGACTGTTTCCACTATTAATGGTGCAAATATCGCATCAGAGTTGCTGTTTATTTGTTCGTTTATTATCCTTATACTCAGGACACTTAACATTTTCTAACATTTACGATAATGCACCAATAATGACGGAAAATCGTTCCAAAAAATATCAACATTCCACCCTGTCTGACAAGAAAAAGAAAAAAACAATATAATTAATATTTATATTATTCTGTTATAATATCTATTACTATAGTGTACTCGTAAAAATTTAAGTATGGAGGTTTTAGCTTGAATTGTAATTTAGTTTTATTTATGGAATATTATTGTTCTTAAAAAAACAATATATTATTCAAACCGATCGCGTTTTGCCACTCCGCTACAGCGGCACGTATAGATTCCGTAAGTATGAACGTCGTGCTGGAATAAGTGCTCCCTTGACTTTCCTAATTTCAATAGCGAAATTTGCAGGCCATACCCTCTAACTCAGACTATAATTTGTAATCGTGAGGATTTAAATCTTCACTCATGTTTGTTCAATACTGAGCCTGTGGACTTTGAACTAAGTGCCGGTCATAGTTACCGTGCTATTTTGAAAGTTGTTTCCTCCTGTTATCTATCATTTGGTATTATTGTAAGTCTTCCGGGAGTACGAGGGTTGTAAGTCCCAACAGGTATTACGTCGTTTATGTCTTCAATCGGGAGCCTAGTTCGTCCTACTAACAATTTCCCTCTTTGTCGCTCTGGCCTGGGACCCATATGACTTTCGGTCGAAATGACCTGGCCATCTCGTTAAGAGATGCGTGTCATTTGGTAGCCAATATAGAGGTAGTCGTTAGTTACCACCGCGACCAATATTGCCATTAGTTTCGACAGAAAGACACAACAGTTACCCGGAACACTGAAGCTAAAGGAGATTCCCAAATTCCGGGAAATATATCCCACCGCCCAGTCGCCCTTTCCCATTACGTATATTTCCACTCTTCCTTTGAAGGTAGCGGGGTCGTAAACGCCATGGTAAAGGTAGTGGGCGGAAACTTTTATTCCAAAAAGCTCCGAGAATTTCTATAGTATCTTACCGTAACCGTAATAATTGTTTAACCATTTTTAGGGTGTTTAAACAAATTGCTTTTTTCAGAAATGTAGGAAACAGTTTGTGTATTTTCAGAAATGTAGGTCACACAATAGACGTGTGTTTTTAAAAGAAGAAGGAGCCGGATTTACAGCAACAATCTACATCGGCAAGTACCAGCGCAGCAGTGCCGCAAATCAGACGAAATACAATTATAGACAAAAAGAAAATTTAAACATAAATATAAATGACGAAAAGTTGATCATATCCTCCAATAAAGAACTGTACGCAAAATTCTGCCGGTATGTAAATTGGCACAACAAAAAGTCTTTATTTATCGGGTGAATTTGCCACCACCTTTTCCTTTGATCAAGTGACTGCTTCTTGCACATTTTGTACATTTGTGCTAAACTTAAAAACATTCGACACACATTCATTCTCCTTAGCATTTTTACAAGCAATATGCGACTCAAAAATAATCCACAAGTGCTTTTATTTACTACTTTGTACTTTGTGTCAACGGAGATATTCAAAGAACAATATGCAACAAAAATTAATCATCAAAAATTAAGTTGACATGTTGAGTAATCGCCTCCAATTCTTAAGTTAAGTTAAGTTAAGTCTTGACTAACTGACGCTTAAAATGCATTGCTGACGATGCATTGTCAGGATCACCTATAAATATCGCGCTTAGCATAGTAATACACACATTCGTCGGCTTAAGCTCATTTGGGTTAGTTCGTCCTATTTTGCAAACTTCAATAAAGTTTAAGTACAAGTATAAGCAACACATTTCAATTCGTTTATTAACTTTCTTCTTGTGTGCGACTCTCGTCCGTATTATCGGACAGGTCCAGCAAAGGAATAGTAGTCGTGGTCACAAATATATATATATAAAAGGAACTGGTGGTTGGTCACTCTTATGACCTATAGTCTGCGGAGCAGCAAGTCCATTCTTTTATTCGACATTTCCGCCCGAGCAGTTTTCTCAAATATTGGAAGCAATTTCCAGCGGCGGTAAAAGCGGTTCTCTTACAAAATGTACGTTCCGCTTTAAAGGGCAACGGGACCCAGCAGAGGTAGAAGAATTTGTTGCTGGCATTGCGGTCTACAAAGCCATCGAAAAAATTTAGGACGCAGATCCGTTACGCGGTATGCCACTGTTACTCGAGGAGTATGCAGCGACTTGGTGGATAGGAGTAAAATAATCTGTGTCAACATTCGCCGATGCCATGAAATTGATACGAGCGACATTTTCTCCTCCGGCAACGGATTGGAAAACTTATCTAAGAATTTTTGAGAATAAACAACAAGCGCGCGAAACTACCGAGAGCTTTATTTGCAAAAAGCGGCTGTTGTTCTCACAACTGAAATACATCGTCAGCGAAGTGGTGTAACTGCACATGATATAAGGCCTCATATCTGTAAAAATTGGAGAGCGCGAGCATCGTGATGCATTCTCAACGTTCGATGAACTCATATCACGTTGCCAAGATGCGGAATTGTTTCTGGGTGAATCCATCCAACTTCCGACGGCGCTGATTGAAAAGGTGGAACGCGCGGATGGGCCAAAAAGGTGCTCTATTGGCCGATTATGCGGTCACACAATAGACATGTGTTTTAAAAAGAAGAAGGAGCAGGATTTACAGCAACAATCTACATCGGCAAGTACCAGCGCAGCAGTGCCGCAGATCAGACGAACGGACTCATTTCCATGTTACGGTTATGGTGCACCGGGTGTGTACCGTGCAAACTGTCCAAAGTGTAGTGGACAAAAGAAAGCCCTCAATATCTAGCGTTTAACAGCATAAATACCACCGTTGTCGGAAGATCCTTCCATTTGTCCACATAGAGGTTTTTTGTAAGAAGGGAGAAGCGCTCTTCGACACGGGAGAAAAAACGTCTGTTGCAAGCGCTAACTTGAAAAAAATACTGTTGAGCAAAGGATGTGTTTTCCAGGATGTTCTGGCGGACGTCACGCTGGCAGATGGAAGCACGACTGCACAAAAAGTATTATCAACCATTTGCGTGAGGAGGAGCTGTTAAAGATGGTGAAGGATGGAAAAGAGCGTGGATTAATATGAGGTAAATAGTTTTGAGAATCTAGAAAGCATTATGATTCTTAATATTGTTTCCAAATAATATAAGGAGCAAGGCCAAACAAAAATCGCAGGACTTACGAAATGGAGCGAAGCGGTGTCAACTCATCTCTTAGTGATAAGCATTTAAACAGCATAGATAGGCGTATCATTGGCGTGATGAATACAGTGGCAGTTGTCGGTCAAATGGAAGTAAGAGAGCCACTGGTGAGTTGAGAGCATTTATAAAAGGCTATATTGTTATCTATAATTACGCATGATTATATGTGTATCTTAAAATGTCTAATAATTTATAATTACAGAGAAGTAGCGGTGCAGTAATATATTGAACAAATTGAATAATTTTTTGCAAAAATGAATTTTTATTAGGCTAAGTTTTTTAAGCTGTAGGACAGCGCTGTGATTTTTTATATTTCTTGTAAATAAATTAGATATTAAAGCGGTAGGTTAAGTTTTTGCAGCTGTAGGATAGCGCTGTGATTTTTTATATTTCTTGTTAAGAAATTAGATATTTAAGCGGTGTGATTTTTTATATTTCTTGTAAAAAAATTAGATATTTAAGCGGTGTGATTTTTTATATTTCTTGTAAAAAAATTAAGTATTTAATCCGTAGGTTAAGTTTTTCAAGCTGTAGGACAGCGCTGTGATTTCTATATAAAATTTCCTTAAGGAAAACAAAAACCTTTTAGTTTTAAATGCGGATAAAGGAAATGTCACTGTTATAATGGAGAAGTCTGATTATGACCATAAAATACAGCTAATCGACAACAATATTTCAAATTATAGAATTCTAAAGCGTGACCCTACAAGTAAGTTGCAAGATAAAAACAACGAAATAGTAGAAAGAATGTTTAAAAACAAGCTAATAGATGCAAAAGAAAGGAATCATTTATTCTGCAGAACATCAAACGCACCGCGGATTTATGGTTTACCAAAAATACATAAGGAGGGTATACCCCTTATACCTATTTGTTCGTCCGTCAATTTCCCGTCATATAATTTATGCATATACGTTGTTAATGTCCTTAAAAATATAACAAAATCTTCGAAATATAACGTTAAAGACGCGATGGAGTTCAAGAATAAAATCATTTTTGATGACGAAAGCCTAGTGTCATTCGACGTGGTGTCATTGTTCCCTAGTATCCCGGTAGACTCAGCCATAGATTTTATCTCTTCAAAGTGGAATGAAATTAGGGAATACACAAATTTAAATAAAGAACTATTTCTAGGTATTGTCAAGTTTTGTATAAAATAAAACCGCTATTTTAAGTACAATGGCAAGACATATAAACAACGGTCGGGAATGCCAATGGGATCACCCGCGTCACCCGTGATATCGGATATAATAGTGGAAGACTTATTGACAAAGTTTGAAAAAGACTCCACGAGTAAACCTCGTCTTCTAACCAAGCACGTCGATGATTTGTTTGCCGTGGTCAAAACGGAGGACGCGGACAAGATGCTTGACGTACTAAACAACTACAACAGGACAATAAAATTCACAATTGAAAAAGAAAAAGAAGGACAACTTCCTTTTTGGCCACCCTAGTAATTAGGAAGAACAACAAATTAAAATTTGACTGGTATTCAAAGCCTACGTCGTCGGGTCGCTTTATAAATTACTTCTCCAAACATGATAGAATAATTTTAAATACTGCATACAATTTCATACGCAGGGTCCTATCGATCAGCGACAAGGTATTTCATGAGAATAATGAAGAAATAATTAGAAGAATCCTGGAACAAAACGAGTTTCCGGCTAACATTATTAAAACCCTTTTGCGAAAATACAAAGCTAGGTCTGTGAGTGATACAGACAACAGTGACAAAAAGACATACACATCTTGGACTTATGTTCCGGGTATATCGGAGAGGATTAGGAACTCCAACCATTATGATAAAAACAATATACAAATATCATTTACATACAACGCCAATCTTGGAAACGTTTACAGCAACACTAAGGACAAAATTCCTGATCAGGAAAAATCTGACTTGGTATATAAAATATTATGTAATGGTGACGGGTCCCACTTATGCAATAAGGTATATGTAGGGACCACCAAAACGAAACTCAAGACAAGGATTTCCGCGCATAAATCAAATATTAAATTGAGGAACCAACATACGGACAATAAGACGGCCTTATCAGCGCATTGCATAAATACCGGACACCATCCAGACTTGGAAAATGTTGCCACTATAGAGGAAGAGAGAAACTACAACAAAAGATATATTTTGGAAATGCTGCATATTGTGAACACCCCTAATGACAACAGAATTAACTACAAAGCGGACACAGACAACTGCGCACACGTCTATTGCAATTTGGTACAAAAATATAAAAACAGTTCCTAACGCATGTGTTCGGCGCTCCGGTACTCTTCTACATTCGTTCCAGTCCACACTCGTTCCTTGCTCACATACGTGGGCCGATCAGCAGCAAGTAGATGTCATACATACATACATACATACATAAGCGCATATGCATATACACAATTTACACATACAAGCCCGCATACGTCCAATTGTTTAATGTTTCATATTATTGTTGTTTGTATGTTTATTGTTTACCATTACGGGATTTTAATTTCTTTACCTCCTTATTGTTTATATTTTTTCGTTTTCTCATTTTCGCTAGTTTAAGCTATAATTGCGCACTCCTAATCAGTCAAATCAGCACAAATAATTATAGTCCTGATAATGATCCCAAATTGAGGTCGAAATATCGACAGTCAAATACAAAAATAAACAAACATCGAAGTTTATGTAATTTGGGGGCCTCGAGCTTAAAAATAAAAAAATATTTTTAAAAACTTAAAATTCAAAGGCCGATCATCGTAATACACAAACATGTTTTTATTTTATTTGTTGTTAATATGTATGCACTTTACAGGTCAACTTTTTGATTATTAAGCGTGTTAATGACTTATGTATCCACAAATGAAGTATCTTCTAATAGTTATGATTAAGTTTATTTGCTTTTTATTGAGTTTGTTTTATTGATTCACTATTAAAAACGCGTTTATAAATTTGTTTGCATAAAAGAAAACAGGAATGAAGATGGCCGCAATTACACGAAGGAATGAGTTGCAATAGGAAAGGAAAAGACGTGTTGCCAGATGTATTATAATAATAATAATACAATATAGAAATATTTATTAAATATCTTTACAGAAAATATTGTTATGACTTAATTTCTTAAAACGCGGAAAGGAGTTCTACGCAAAAATACTGTTGATGGCGTAGCCGAAGTTTGTTCGCTCATGCGTAAAATATATTTGGTCTAAACTAGTTCCAAATGCTCCATTTTGGGTAACTAAATCTACTCATTACAATTTTGGTGTATCTGGCAGCGTTGGTAATTTGTTATTGATCAGGCATCACGACCATTCCTAGGTGTTAATTCAATTTGTGTCTTTCAACATTTTATTAAAAATATATAATTTAGGCTAATTAATGAGTGCTGTAAAATACAAAAGATTAAACTGTTGTGAGATTTACGGAATCGTTTGCGAAGTAAAAGAAAGTTTTTGCGAGAGTCCACGGATCTCTTCTATATTTCAGAGGAACGGTTTACTGAAATATTTCGACTTCCAAAAGAAATCTGCAGAAATGTTTTCAACGAAATTCGTCCCTTTATGCAGCAAAGGAAATCAAGTGGTGGATTGTCGAAAATTTTGAGGTTTCTTGTTGCATTGCGATTTTCGCCCAATGTATATATGTATGTACATATGAACTCTCATTTACTATTTCATTAAATGAATTGATACTTTTTTAGGAAGCTACCAACGTTCGGTGGGACAAGACTTTGGCTGGGATTTAGTATAGCATCCCCGGAATTAGAACACGCGGGAGGGGGTAGAGGGGGACCTCCTGATCACAAATATATAGTTTTTAGCTGACGCTGACTTATAGTTTTCGAGATATTTATACTTAAAGTTGAAAAATGACCCCTTTTATATTGGTTATTTCACTGAATATTACACTAAATACACATACATAACTTCCGTTTGTAAAATGCAAATAATTAACATTTCCGAGCCCGCTCAATTAAGAAAATTAATATTTAAACGTTATATTAATAAATATTAAATAAATAAAATGAAACTAATCGCGCACTTGCATACACTCAAAATGGTTGTTACTAACATTAGATGACTGTGTTGCCATATCTGTGATGTGCATAAAGGAATACGAAAAATAGTCATAGCCGCCTTTGATGTACTGTTAGTTTTTTGAAAAGTAGCGGTTAAGTGATCTGTATGTGTTTAATTTTTATATATTATCTTTCCTTAAATTAAAATGAGTGAATCTAATGAGCAAAAAGGTATGTTTTTCCTCTTTTAGTTTTTATATTCATATATATAGTTGCATATTGTTTATAGATTTTGATGCACCCTCCACCAGCCGTGCTACGCAAAGACATACAAATGTATTGACGGTATCAGAAGTGGAAATAATGTGGAACCTTGTAAAGGTTTTAAGGCGGTTGGATACCAAGGAAAAGTGTGTTTCTTTCGCGGAGGAGCAGGGGCTTATATTAAAGTCTAAGCTAAGTCGTGAGCATAAAACGGCAATGATGGTCACAAATATGGGAAATAACACCGTCGGCACTTTCCGATGCCGCAAAGGGAGCTGTCGGTCGAAAACCGACGTATCTAGGGCCACCGGTACTTGGTTTGAGAATGCCAAGATATCGCTCCCCCACATCTTCTACCTAATGTACGCGTACAGTTCGCATTGGACGCAGGCTCAAGTCAAGAAGGAGAATTTTCTCGAGGACGCCATTTTGTCTAGTGCAACCAACTGTGATTGGTACAACTACTGCCGTGAGGCAGTTGTGTTGTACCAAATCGATCATCAGGAGGTTTTAGGCAAAATTGGTGGCCCAGGGAAAATTATCCAAATTGACGAGAGCAAATTTGGGAAGCGGAAGTACAATAGAGGTACTATATTTATTTCTATATATAAAGAAAACATACTTAATAATTCATTTTATATTTCAGGTAGGAGAGTGGAAGGGTACTGGGTGATAGGCATGATCGAGGACGGTAGCGACGAGTTAAGGCTAGAGGTGTGTCCCGAAAACGTTCGGTACCTTTGATTAAAAAGCACGTGCAAGAAGGCAGTGTCATACACACTGATTTTTGGAATGCCTCAAGGATCACGGGTATGAGCACCGCAAAATTAACCACAGCGATCCCGACAATCCCTTTGTGGCAGCGACGGTACGCACACGCAGCGTATTGAATCGCAGTGGCGTGTAATTAAGCGATTATTTTCGAAAGACAATTATAATAATCCGCAATGTTTTGCGGATATGATTATCGAGTATATGTGGCGAAAAACAATTGCTCGAAATCACGAAGATGGTTTCGAAAAACTCTTGGAAGCAATAAAATTCACATATAAACCTTAAAATATGTCTTCTAAATATTTTATTTTATACTGACTTTTTGTGAAAATGTTTAATAAAAAATCACGCGATTTTTTTTTTACAAATTTTCCCCTGCGGCGCTATTTTTTCATTTTAATATTCAATTCCAATATACCTTCACAAGGAAATATAATGAAAATTGTTTATAAAAAATACGCGTTCCTGGGGCAGGATTCCCATAAGCTGAGTTTGGGTCCGTTTTTTGTGGATGGTACAGATCTTGCAGTTGTGGATGACTGAGCGTACCATATTCTTTACCTTATGAATCCAGTATTGGGTACGGATGATGCGCAACATCAGCTGATTTTCTCCGTGAAAAGATACTTTGTGGATAAACTGGACGATGAGACGGGACAACCTGCATTTATATGGCAGTATAATGGGTTGGCGCTCATTGTAGGCCAAATCCAGAGACGCGCCTAGACGACCACCAGCCCTTATAACTTTCGATTCATCAATGAATGGGTTTAGGGGCAGAATTTCGCTTTTTCCGTTGATCGATCCACCTGATCTAAGAGTCTTATATTCTTCACCAAAGTGTTTTCTTTGGGAAAGCTGTATCAAGCGTTGAGTCGTTGCTTTAATTTCATTTGCTGAGATTAGGCAAGACTTTGCTTGGAAAGACGATTTCGTTTTCGAGTAAGTTCTTTGGCAAAATCTCATAATATACGAGATAACCCGCAAAGCCCTCGGTAAATCTGAAAATCGATCAAGTGGGACCCTCCAATTCTGCTTATTTATTGTAACTGCATGTGCTTGAACCCTTTTCTCTTCAATTTGCGTTTGGTAGTCTGTGTTTTGTGGGGCCAATTGGAGCTATCTTCTTGCCACCACAAACAATTGTTCATTAGTTCATATGCTGGAAGTCCTCTGCTTGCCCAGTTAGCTGGGTTTGATGCTGAGTCCACATGTTACCAGTATTTAGTTCTAACCTTTTCAACGATTATTGTTATTCTATGGCCGACGAAGGTCGACCACGAGCAAGGTGGCTTACGTATCCACGCGAGAACGATTGGGGAGTCTGTTCACAGGTATACCTTGAAATGTCCCACGGCGCCGCAAAGTTCCAATCGTGGTAACGAGATAGTCTTGACCGGAGCTACCCTAGTTTTTACTAGTAGTAGATTTACTTCGACCTTTGACTGGTACCTAACACGGAGATATACGGCGGCACCATACGCCTTTTCTGATGCGTCACAGAAACCGTGCAATTCTACTTCATTTGTTGATGAATAGTGTACCCAACGAGGTATTCGAATGTTATTAATTTCTTGGTATATATGTATATTCTGCATCAGCATTTAGGCGACAACTTTATCGAACAATTTGCCGATGTCCGAAAGGATCGATCACTTAACCGCTGCGAAATAAAATAATATGATACCAAAACGGATTGCAAAACCGCTACTTTTCAAGAAACTAACAGTACATCAAAGGCGGCTATGACTATTTTTCGTATTCTTTTATGCACATCACAGATATGGCAACACAGTCATCTAATGTTAGTATCAACCATTTTGCGTGTATGCAAGTGCGCGATTAGTTTCATTTTATTTATGTAATATTTATTAATATTTGTTTTTTTTTTCTCTCAACATCCTTATTTACAATCTGTCGGTTGACAATAAGTAAATGGAAAAAGTATGCTTTAAGTACAATTACTCCTTTAAATATGTTAAAGGTTTTATGGAATTGAAGTTACATTAAAATTCACGTATTTTATAGGTTAACCTTGACCAATATGGAAACATCGTGTATAAGCTAACATAGTGTTTTTTTAAATGGCTTAGGATCTAAACGGCAAGTCTAGCGTGTGTAGTCTTTGTAGTCGTCGAACATCTTCGCTGTTATCTAGCAAGTTGTTAGCGTGTGTGTTGGGATGGCAGCTTAGTCTGTTGATGTATCTTGTGCTGTATCTTTTTATTTCGTCCGAAACCATAGGTGTTTTAAGATCTTTGTGCAGATGAGTATTCTTTACAAACCAAGGGGCATTCGCTATAAGTCTGAGTGTTTTTGACTGGTATCTTTGGATTACATCTAAGCTGGACTTACTTGCTGTGCCCCATATTTGAATACCATAAGACCAAACTGGTTTCAGGATCGTTTTGTAAATAAGTATTTTATTTGTAAGACTTAGTTTAGATTGAGGAGCAAGTAACCAGTACATTTTCCTTGTTTTGATTTTAAGTTGCATCCTCTTGGCTTTGATGTGTTGACGCCAAGTTAGTCTTCTGTCTAGGTGCAACCCGAGGTACTTAGCACTATTGGATTTAGGAATTATGGTTCGGTTGAGGGTGACATCGGGGCATTCTTCTTTCCTCAAGGTGAAGGTAACAAGTGCTGATTTTGAAGCATTTACTGATATGTTCCATTTGCAAAGCCTCAATTGCAACTCATTTAACTGTTTTTGTACAGTTTCAGAAGCTTCATTAGCCGAGTAGGAGGAAGAAAGAATAGCAGTGTCGTCCGCGTAAGTAGCAACAGTTAAATTACTGTCGTCTAATATTGGCATGTCAGCGGTGAAAATTGTGTAAAGAGTTGAACCCAGAACACTACATCTTGAATTTTGACATAGAAATGCCTGCAACTTAAAGATGATTTGAGGAAAAGATAGAGTGGAGTGGGCAGTATCTTTTTCAATTTATACAATAGTCCTAGGTGCCACACTCTGTCAAACGCTTGCTTAATATCTAGGAAAACTGCACAACAGTATTTTTTTCCCTCCAAACTACTAAGTATCGCTTTCACAATACGATGACATTGCTCCGGAGTACCGTGCAGCTGCCTGAAACCAAATTGATGATCTGGAATAATCGATTGTCTTTCCAACTCTGGCAGTAATCTGCGAAGAAATATTCTTTCGAGTATTTTCGAGAATATTGGCAGGAGGCTTATTGGTCTGTACGAGGATAACTCATTTTCAGGCTTATTTGGCTTTGGTATAACTATAATTTCAGCACATTTCCACTGGGTGGGGAAATGGCTAAGCCTAAAGCTACTGTTAATAATCAATACTAAGAAGATCAAACATTTTTTGGAAGTTTTTTGATTGTCCATGCATCAATATTGTCATGACCAGGATACTTGAAGTTTTTAAGCAATGAAATTTCAGCTTGAACCTCAGAGAGTTTAACGAATGCCATCGGTTTGTCCATTGGGCACGGACTGTCAAGGTATGCTTCAACATTCCGGCGGTGGCTGTCACTGCTAAGGTTGAATGGCTGAAATGTCGCCTTGAGATGGTTACCAAAAGCTTGAGCTTTACTTTCATTTGATCTGCACCATGAGTTGTTGACGTCTTTAACCGGGACCTGTCTTACGGAAGGTCGCTTTAAGTATTTGGTGGCCTTCCAGAGGTTGTGCTCGTCATCTTTATTTGGATCGGCGTTTTTAAGGTATTCACCATTTGCTTCTTCTTTTAACTCGGCCAGTTTGGATTTCAGTTCTTTGGTTGCTTTATTAAATGCTGTTTTGTCAATCGGGTTTCTGCTGTTTTGCCATATCCTTCGAAGCCGCCTCTTGTTTTTTACCATCAGAGAAACTTCATCAGAATATGGTAGCTTGTTTGTCGGTGATTGCGAATTTTTCTTATTACTGATAGGAGAAGTTAAGAAAGCAGCTTTGTGTATTTTGTGGTTGAAGTTTTCCACAGCATCATCTAAGTCTCTGCTGGAATTTATTTCCATGTTAAGATTTATTTGGGATTCAAGCCAAGTTTGAAAAAAATGTATGTCGGACCTTTTATTTAAAATACGCTGTTTCCGAACTGTGACAAATGCAGGCATATTAAAATTAATTATAAGAGCGGAATGATCTGAGCTAAGATCGTCGTTATTTATTATTTCGAGAAGATTAGGGTCGATTCCATAGTGAACTGCAAAATCGATTACATCTGGAGTTTTGTGGGGATCTGTAGGCCAGTAAGTAGGCTTGCCAGCGGACAGGACGTTTAAGTTACTTTCTGTAATGTATTTGTACAGCTCGCGCCCTTTGGGATTAGTAAGGCGGGATCCCCACCATGGGTGTTAGGCGTTGAAATCACCATTTTATTTATTAAATATTTATTAATATAACGTTTAAATATTAATTTTCTTAATTGTGCGGGCTGGGAAATGTTAATTATTTGCATTTTAAAAACGGAAGTTATGTGTATTTAGTGTAATATTCAGTGAAATAACCAATATAAAAGGGGGCATTTTTTCAACTTTAAGTATAAATATCTCGAAAACTATAAGTTGAATTGGTATATGTATGTACATATGTTATATGTTAAAACTGATAATGTAAATATTTGAAGTGGTCTAATTAAGATTATTTTAAACAGTTATTAGTTCATTTTTATGCTATTATATTTGGTATTTTAAGTTGATACATTGTACTTTATATTAAGAAATTATTTATAATTAATATGAGTTTATTTATTGTAACTTGATAAATATTGTAAAATAATAAATATTTTTTTTTTAATTTAGTAACCTAAAGGTAACCGTAAGGAAGTTAGTTACCGGCTCTGTTATCTACTTGTTATTGCTAACCACTCGTACTTGTTACCGTTATGGTTAGCTTATTGTTATCGGAAGTAGTTTGATAAGTTGCCCTATTTGTTAGCAAACCGTTACCCATTGAAAACAAAAAAATATTTAAATCAAATTTTTTTTAAATCTAAATATTAATAATTTCTAAACTAACATTAATTAGTATATATGTATATACATTTTTGTTTTAAAGAATTTTTTTCTATATCTACTTATATAACTTATATCTATTCTTCCCAGAGGAACGTCATCCTTCAACCTGCAATGGACATATGATCCAGTAATTATTGCTAAAAATATAAGAAAACAGAAAAAAAAGTTATAAATCAAAAGCAGAAAATTTGCATACAAAATATTAATATTTTTAAAAGAAAATCTCTTGAACAGAAAGATAATTGTCTGTTATTTCTAATAATATTGCTTTAAGTTTGTAATTATTTAGAAGTTTTGTAAAATTTATACCTTTCTTACAACTATATGAAATGCCGTATATGTATACTATACATGCAAAAAGGCAATTCTCAAAAGTTGACTATCTTAACAAAAAAAATTCACTAATTAAAAAAAATAGATTGGACTAATGGTAATTGATTTATCTTTCTAATTACATCCGTTTCAATTAAAAATTATAACACATATTTCAAAAATGTATACCTTAATTGCGACTTTGAGAACTGTCGTATAAGTATCCAGTACATGCACTAATACAATTCGCAAAACATACAGATTTAAATATAAAATATTAAATAATGTAGTTGCGATCAGTTCGAATTTGTATTGATATTTTTTTAGGCTTGTCTGATCTATTAATTGTTAATGCAAATAAAATACTTTTTATTTCACCTATGCAGTTTTCACAGAATCTCAAAATATTTGCTTATTTTGTATACGCAACATTTGAATTAATTAAGCTAAAGAAATATTTACCTTTATTTTACAAAGATGAAACCGCTCGCATGTCGACATTTCCTCCGGCATCCGCTGCATGTTTTCAATATTTTTTTTTTATCACATACACAAATGGATAGCTAAATAAAATAAGTCTTATTATATTATCTTTTCCAACAAGCAAACGCACTGAAATTGATAAATTTTAACTAGATTGCGCATGTTGGATATTTGCATCTATGATTCGGAACTTGAATGGATATGGACACTGATGCATTCTTTGTTTCCATTCAACAAATATTGTAGCTCTTAAAAGTAATTCATTTTACTCACTTTTTCCAATGGTGCTTCTCCGTAGAATCTGCTGGCGGCTTGGGTGCGCAATACCTGCAAGTTTAAATAACATTAGTTAAAATATATGTACGTGACGAAATTTCTATACATACCTTTGAAATACCCTTTCGGCGTTGCTTCTGCTGAAAATTAAAATACAAAATATCAATAAATTAATTAATAAAACTGAAAATAAACTCAACTTACCGCAAATCCAACGAAGTTTCACAACAAAGTGAACACTACTCATAAACTCAGAATTTACCATACGTAATATTTTTTGAGTAAGAAAACATAAACCGAATGCAAGAAAAGGCTGATAAGTACTATGGGGACACTGCATCATCATTTTCAATGGTTAAGTAGGAGTTTACGGAGTTCTGTTATTGTCGTATGAGCACTAGTGACGCCGAACGATCAAATCTTCCACCAAAACTTGTCGATAAAATCCCATCCGTGCGGTAGGTGCTGCGATTTGACACACTCGACCATAAACGTAACCGTGTGACTACTTCAAAACCTAGACAAAAATGCATGAACTGGGCTACGAGCTGCCCGTATTGCGCTATATCTGGTTCGTTGCATAGTGGATTGTAACAACAGGCCTGTTGTGTGATTGCAGCCGTGCCATATCACATTCCTTTTCTCGTTTCCATTATCTTGAAAATTTTCGCTAAGCGGAAAACATCAAAATCTACGTGCGCTCTGACAAGCACCTTTAAATTTAATTTAAAGTTTTATTACTACGTTTGCTAAAATTGTCGGGACGATTACTTCACGAGTACAATTATCAGTGTTTTTTTAATTTAATTTCTATATCGTTATTCTAATATTTGAAATGTAAAATTATTCAAAGCTCTAACAAGTCCAACGTTATTTTACCAATAGAAGCATAATATAGCTCTGATATATCATTTGTAATAACAATTGGCAAATTAAAATAAATGAATCGACCTATTTACTTAGTTTTTGAAGAAAATATTTAAATTTCATTGAAATGAAAGATTTTAGTACGGTTGCAACGAAATAGTGTACATCCACAATGGACAGCTGTTTATGTAAAATAAAACTGCATTCTTTTGCTTACGGTGCGGTGCGCATTATTTTTATTTGGTAAGATTTTTACGTTTAATTTTTAAATTAAGTTTTGTTAACAATTAAAACGTTATATTTCAGGCCAAGAAACTGAAGTTGTTAAACGCTTAAGTATACCAGTGTAATATGTACTTATTTCACATTCTCTTAAATTAGTGTTACCGCCAAACGCGTCTCGGGCTCAACTGCCTTTCTATTAGAAAATCGTTCCATTCGTTGTTTTAATAATGACAACAATAAATTGAAACTAGAAACGTTCATCCGAGTTGCTTTAAATAAAAGCTCCTCATCTTTTTCTTCAAGTTGCTTAATACAAGTTTTAAAAAATTCTTCTTCTTCGAGTGTAAGGTTAACCAGTCGAACCCACCACCTTCAGTTGCTTCCATGAGCTCCTTGTTCGCTTCATTAGCCATGTAATACGTGCAATTTTAGCAATTATCGTCACAAAATCATTTACATATTCCTGGTTGTTGATGTTAAATTAATTTATTTAGCCAAAGACACAATTTCTACAAATTGAATTTGCAGAAATGTCAAACTACATATTAACACAGCTGTTTAATATGTCGCTGCCGCCTTTAAAATGTTCAAGAAGCCGGTTTCAAGACGCCATTTTGCAAACAAGAAAATTTCGCTGGCGCTATAATTCCAACTTTTTTCATTAGTCTTACCCGACATCTGCACAAAAGATAGCCGATGTTCCAACATCTGATATTTTGACACGAAAATATGAGAAATATATTGCCAATTTTTATATGTCTTGAAGTAAACATTTGTAAAATGGCGTCAAACAAGTACGATATATGTATATATTGTTACGCCTGAAATGCTGATGATTTCTATAATCCTTCAGGTTTGAAAACTGGATTGTTAAATAAAAGTGGCTTTGATTATCTTAATGCTAACCTTATCTATTTACAAATAATTAACAACACTTACCATCGTTCTTTTATTCGCTAATACTTGTACTTGCGCACTGGCAACTTTAAACCACTTAGGGCCAGTTTTTCAGTGCTGGTTTAAACTCAGTTTAAACTAAGTTTAGTTAAACTCAGTTTATATTTAAATTTAGTTTCCTTGCGCTCAATAAAATTTATTGCAACCAAAACGAAGTAGTCAGCACACAGCTGATAAGTTAAACTAAGTTTAACCGAGCACAAACGGTCGTTTAAACTCCGTTTAAAGTTGACTGAAAAACTGCATACTGAGTTTAAACTTAGTTTAAACGACAAACAGAGTTCAACTTGCACTGAAAAACTGGCCCTTAGCCAACAGCTTCACAACTTTACTCTTCAAGGTTTAATTACAAACTAAATTACCTAACGCAGTGGCAACACCCTTTTACACCACGAGCTGCGTATACTGTGGCAGCTCTAGAACTTTATCGATCGTTATCAAAAGTTCTCGATTGCGATTGTTCTATTTCCATATTCTCGAAGTCTCTATCTCTTTCTCTTTCGCAAGTATTCGTGTTTTGGAATAACGCTACAATACGCTTTAAAACAGTAATTAGCAATTTCATTTCCACACAAACAAATATTTACAAATGCAATAGAGAGCAATTCAGTTAATTTTTTTGTAATGAAAATACCTATAATGTTGACCCCATGAAGGTTATAATACATTTAAATTAAGTCTAAATGCGCATTAGAAAGGAGTCATTTCAAAACCGTCTACATTGTCTTATGCCCGAAATCAGTAACTTCGTATCATCTCAAGTCTCAAAATGAGGCAGAGAATATTGCTTTTCCTCGCTTTCACGTTTTCCTCTTATGTTTTTATTTAAATTTTTTGTGATCTGCTCACCACCAGGTGACTATATTTTGAGGCTAGAAGCCTTATTTTGAAATTAATGAATGCCAACCAGACTAAAATGGTGACTTTTGTCTCTATTAGAGAATTCAGTCCTTATAGAGACAAAAGTCACACTTTGGACCTTTTGCCATTTATTATTTAGAGACTGAAACTGCTTACTGAATTCGGGCATTAAGTTCGACTTAAAAATGCATTGTAATACCGGCCTTTAGAGACAATATTTTGAGACTAGAGGCTTAATTTTAAAACTAATGGATGCCAACTGGCCTAAAATTGTGACTTTTGTCTCTATTAGAGACTGAGACTGCTCACTAAATTCGGGGTCAGTCTCTAATAGAGACAAAGTCACAATTTTAGACCAGTTGGCAGTCAATACTCTCAAAATAAAGCCTCTTGTCTCAAAATAAAGTCTCTAACCCCTGAATTCAGTAAGCAGTCTCAGTCTCTAATAGAGACAAAAGTCACTCTTTTAGACCAGTTGAAATTAATTAGTTTCAAAACGAAGCCTCTTGTCTCAAAATAAAGTCTCTAAATAGTGACTGTTTAAGCCGCCGCCGCCGACAAGTAAACCAACCGGCCGTACGCCCGTTTGGGACATCCGCTCGGCTATTCGGAGTTGGCCGAGTAGACCGAGCGGCCGGCCGGCCGTCCACCACAGCAGCCTGCCGCCGACAACGCAGTAGTTAGTATACAAACCGAGTTCGGAAACCGCGCACGCGCTTACAAATTAAAACCCTAGCTTATCGTGGATTAAACTTAAAATTAAATAAAATTGTAAAATAGGAATTTAAAGAAAAGTTAGAATCTTTTGATTTACACTAAGAACATTTGTGTTGACCATTAGTTGGAAAATTGGAGACCAAAGTGGACTATTTATTGGTCCTTCGCAGCCAACCTTGGCACAAGCCCTTTTGGCAAATACTACAAAATATACAAAAAATCGTTCGTTCGCAACTCAAAAATTTAATAAACAAAGTTATTGAGTGCTACAAAAAGTGACAAAAAGAACAAGTGACAAAAGCAAAAAAAAAAAAATACAATTGCACATACAGAAGTGAACAAATAAAAATTAGCTTAAAAGCAATGCGAAAATTCATTAAAGCATAAAAAATCAAAATCAACTATATTCAAAACAAATATTTATTATAAATTCAAAAATAAATAAAAGAAAACAGTGAGTGCAAGAGTACTAAAAAAAAAAAAAAAATCAACGGCAACAACTTTAAGTGGCAACAGCAGCAGCATTTGCAGCAACACAAAATGCAGACGGTGCAACATTTGCAGCAGCAACAGCTTAAAATTCCAATCCTGCAACAACAGCAGTGTGGGCAGGATCGCAAACAAAAATTAATAAAAAAGGAAAGTAAAAAGTTGTAAGTAGGCACATGTTTTAATTTCCATAAAAAATTCAACACATCCTTCATTTTCCTGAAGGTCATATTGTTTTCAAAAAAAGAAAACTGCATGCGAGAGCATATGTACATACATACATGTATCCACATGAACAAAGTACGCACATATATGTATATGTATATAAGTTAAAAAGGTAAATAAAAAGCAGATATTTTCATACCGCGGAAACTTTCACTTCGGTAATTTGCCACTATTAATAAAAATACAAAAAAGGTTGGGGAAAATAATCCGTTTTACCCAAAAAGCGGTATACATATGTATATTCCTTTACCGCCAATTTATACATACATATGTATAGAGATATATGTATATACATATACATACGCGCATATATGCATGGTACATATTTAAAAAATATTCCGTTGCAGTTTTAAATGCCTACTATCCTACTGTACATAATAAAATATCAGCAGATTACTTTCCCTACTTTCCAATTTCTGCCGTTGTTCGCAAAGGTCGTTGAACTTAGCCAAAGTGCCGAAAAACATAAGGGCATTTTTTCCATATGCCATTTACATATACGCATATACGCACATACGCACATATATTCACTCTTGCTTATTACATTATCTCCTAATATTCGCTTAGCACCCAACACTTTGTAACGAAGAGAGTGGCTATAATTTTTCAAATAATTCAGCCACTGCGCAGCCAACGCTATTTCTCTGATCTTGGCTTCTCTTTTTTAACTACTTCGCTTTACTCGGCCGCACTCACCAAGCTAAGAGAGTTCAAACAAAGCGCGCTCACGACTCACCAAGTGCAGTATCCACAACTCACCTCAGCGTTGAACGGCTTTTGGGTGTATACATATATTTGCACTCTCCCGCATACATACATACACTTCGACTTTTCAACATAAATAAATATTCACAGCTGAGCCATTACTCTGGCTTCGTATGTAATCTACATACACGCATACGTACGTGTTTGCTTACTTGCGCGCAAATATTTCTACATACGTACATATGATATTAGCATATACATGCATGCGAACAACGTAAATTGACACCGAAATTCCAAAAGATATTCTACTATTTAGATACAAAGAGGCAACCCATTAGGGAATTTTTCGCAACCAAAAAGTGAAATTTAGCAATATCTTTCAGGTGTTCAATCTTATATATACACGTATTATACAATTACATAATTACATACATACGTATATTTCAACTACGTATATAATATATATATATATCTTTTAACAAACATACGTATATTTCCACTACATATATAAAAGTGAAAGTGTTTGCGTTCTTTTTTGTGTTACTTAAAATAAAAATCCCAATTCGCGGATTTTAGTTTGGCAGTCCGGTTTCCAAGCATCCAAGTTTAAGACATACAAAAAAAAAAACGCAAACACCGCCACAAAACCTTACTCAGTTCCAGGTTCTCTGTGGCACTAAGTGCAAATTTTTCTGGTAATTAAGGGTTTTTTTTCCATAAACTCACACGCAATTTTATCGGTTACATATTTTCTTACGAGTAATTTTTTCTCGGCTTATCCCAAATGCTACTTGGACACAGTCCACCAAAAATGCCAGACATTAAGACACGGTCAAAAACCGCTGCGCTAGAAGCCAGCGTGAAAACCAAAACCAAAACTTTTGACCCCTCCGCGCAAAAGTTTGAAACGGAAAGTGACAGTCTCATGAGATACTGTGGACGATTAAGTGATGCACCAATACAAGACTACACAGAATCGTATCTGATGATAAAAGACAAATCAATAGATGATTATTGGGCACGGCTTCAATCGGTTTATGATATGGTTTTTTCAAAAATAGATGATATCCTTCCGGATAATGTCAAGAATGCTGTTGAAGGCAAATACTATGCTTGCCTTGAACAATATTAGGTGACCAAAGCAAGAATTGCTGATCAACTCACGTTGATGAGAGCAATTGCTGAGCCGAGACCACCATCCCGCGTGGAACACCCCTCAGCGGAGGCAAACGTCTGCCTTCAAGTGACACGGAGACATTTTATGGTGGTTATGAAGAAAAGCCCGCTTTTCGTGACATGTTCACAGCGGTATACATCAACCACCCGAAGCTCTCCCGTGCTCAGAAATTGTATCACCTTCGATACAAAACCCAAGGAAAAGCCGGCTCAATGGTAAAGCAATATCCGCTTAGCGATGACAATTTCGAGCTGTCATGGGAAGCTTTACGGTCACGATACGAAAACAAACGTATCCTGGTTGACAACCAGATCAAGATTCTTATGACTCTGCCCATTATCCAAACCGAAAATAGTGATCAACTTCAGAAGCTGCATACCTCGATAAACAACTGTCTGTCGATTCTTCATTCCCAAGATGTTAAAACAGACAGCTGGGATCTCATCTTGGTATACATATGCTCATTAAAGCTGCCCGAAAACACATTGTCACTTTGGGAACAATTTTCCTCTTCCCGAAGAGATTTACCTACGTGGTCTCAAATGGATGACTTCCTTACTTCAAGATACGAAGTAGCTTCATCCAAGCCAAAGAAAAACAAAACCTGTCACTCATCAAAATGCTTCGCAAAGCAGGCCCTTTAACAGGACCAACGCTTTCGACGAGAGAAGTATCCTGTGGCTACTGCAACTCTCCTCATCTGATTAGAGTCTGCCAACAATTCAAACGAATTTCGGTTCCGAACCGTATACAATTCGTAAACCAAAGCCAGTTGTACAAAAACTGTCTTGCTAATTCTCACAGCACTAATGAATGCCTGAGCAAGTGGTCGTGTACACATTGCCAACAACGGCATCACTCGCTGTTGCACGTCAATCCAAAACCACAAGCTCGCCGCTCTTGTCCGAGAACCTTTGGTGCCTCTGCGCAGCACACTACTGCCGCCTCGACATCTCCCGCTCGAAAAGTGTAGTCAAGCTCCAATTCCAGCGAGCAGCCGTGCTGTTCCAAACAGGCACACATACAATCATTGCATGCAGCCAATGACAGCAAAATTCTCCTTCCAACTGCCATGGTCGCAGTGGAACACGAAGGGGAATTGTTTCAACTTAGAGCCTTAATTGACCAAGGCTCACAAAGGACTTTTATTTCCTCTAAAGTTCAATAACGGTTGAAACTTCTATTCGAACATTTCAGCTTAGAAATATCTGGCATGGGTGGACACGTCATCCAAAACTTATCCAAACTTTGTCCTCTTACACTGGTTGCATCCAAAACCAAGCAAAGGATAAAAGTTCAGGCTATTGTGTAACCACAATTAACGAGGCATATGCCAACATTCTCCATTAGCCATGAACAATAAGCAGTTCAAAACCCTTGAGCTCGCTGACCCCAATTGCCACATACCAGCACAGACTGATATGGTCATTGGCAGCGATATTCTTCCACACATCCTGCTGAAAGGTATACAAAAGATTTGCGATACCATACTTGCGCAAAAGACAATATTTGGCTGGATTCTAAGTGGTCAAATAACGGAAAAGGTTGTGTCATTCTCGACACAAGTAGAAGAATGCTCGAACGCAGACCTCAGTTTACAACTGAGAAAGTTTTGGGAAGAAGAAGAAATTCCACAGCCTCCGCAAATATCTCTGGAGGATCGGACATGTGAGAATATGTATGCAACAACAACGACACGAGCTCCAAACGGTCGATACATTGTGCGACTTCCTTTGAAGGAAGATTTCCCCAAAAAACTCTTTCTTGGCCATTCTCGGTCTTCTGCCCTCCAGCCATTATTTAGCATGGAGCGATCGCTGCAAAAGAAAGGGGACTTGAGCACACTGTACAACGATGGGTTGCAGGAATATCTCGACCTCGGTCACATGGACTACACCAAGCCTTGTGAAATCTTATCCGACGGCAAATATTTCTCCTTCTATTTGCCGCACCATGCGGTCGTCAAACCAGATAAGGTGACCACCAAAATTCCCGTGGTGTTCAACGCCTCCAAAACATCCGGATCAGGAAAGTCCCTGAATGACGTCCTGCACACCGGTCCCACACTCCAGCCACATCTCATGCCACTCATGCAGTGGCGCATGCACAGATTCGTGTTCAATAGAGATATTAAGAACATGTATCGTCAAATACTCATCCATGAGGACGATAAACATTTTCGCTGACTCTCCGGTCACCGATTACAATCTCAAAACCGTCACATTCGGCGTTAATCACATCCTCTCAGGAAGTCATAACATTGACGACGCCACCGAATCACTTAGTCAAGTGATCAAAGTGCTAAAGTCAGCTGGTTTCGTATTAAAGAAACTGACGGCCAATCATCCGGCCATATTAGAACAGTTTCCAAAGGAGGATCTTCTCGACTCCAACTTTTTAAAATTTGAGAGCGCCTCCACAACCAAAACTCTTGGTGTTCGCTGGAACGCGCTTACAGACAAGTTTTCCTACACCATTCTGCCTATGTCACTAAAATTCGCCGTCACAAAACGACAAATTTTTGTTGTCTGTCGCACGACTTTTTGACCCGGCAGCGATCTACATCCGCGTACATACTCGCAACCAAATAAAATCCTCTCTTCTGGTTGCAAAAGGCAAAGTGGCACCAATCAAGACGATAAGCTTGCCACGTCTAGAGCTCTGTGGCGCAGTCTAACTTGCAAAACTAGTCGCGGTTGTTCGAAAACAACTCGGCTTAGAAGTATGCAAAACTTTCTTATGGTCGGATTCAGAGATTGTGCTAGCTTGGCTGGAAAAGCCACCGTGCACATGGAAAACCTATGTATCCAACCGTACCTCTCAAATCCGAGAGTTTCTTCCGAACGGTATATGGCACCATGTTGCTAGTGCTGACAATCCAGCGGACCCCGTCACCTGCTGTTGCAAGCCCCAAGACCAAATGAGCCAAAATGGCTTTCTTGCAACCCGGACTCATGGCCAAATGCAAAAGCGCGCAGCGCATCTCCTCCAGAAAAGCGCAAAATAGAGGCCTATCACGCGCTCGAGGAAAAGGTCGATTTTCTCAACCGGTTTTCATCCTTCTCTCGCGCACAACTCGCTAACTTCTTAGATTTGTTCCGCGCATTGTTCACGAAGCGGAACATATACGCATTCACTCACTAATCCTAATCTGACCCATGGCGAGTTCCAGCAAACAAAAACGCGTCTTATCGAGACGGCGCAGTTACGTCATTTTCCGAAGGAAAAAAACGCGCTGCAGGATATAAAACCCATTAACAAAAAAGCCCTCTTATTGTTCTGCCACGTTGAGATTCAACGAAAGACACCCAATCATTCTTCCAGCAAAATCGAGGTTCTGCCAGCTATATTTGGAGTTTCTACATTCGGTGCTTCTTCATGCAGAAAAGTGATTGATGCTTCAAATGGTAAGGTAAGAGTATTACGTACCAAAGCTAAAACCTCTAATTAAACGATGCATTTTCCAATGCAAAGTGTGCACTCTTTATAAGCAACGAACACGCACACAAATGATGGCCGCTCTGCCCCCTGAGCGTTGTAATTTCTCATTACCATTTTCTACCACTGGCGTATGTAGATTTTGCGGGGCCATTCCAAATTAAAGCGTCGGTATTAAGATCCACTACGCTTCTCAAAGGTTATGTAGCAGTATTCGTATGTTTTGCCACAAAGGCAATTCACCTCGAGTTGTGCTCTGACCTCACAACCGAAGCTTTTCGAGCAGCGTTTGCACGCTTATTCGGCAGACGAGGGTTCCCTCAAAAATAACGAGTGACAATGGAAAACGTTCATTGACGCTCAGCGCGCAACTGAACGTGACTTCGTCAAATTTTTAAACGAATGCTCCACAAACATTGTTCAAAAATATCCTCTTCAAGGCATCAATTGGCAATATATACCCCCCGGAGCCCCACACATTGGAGGCTTGTGGGAATCCGCAGTAAAAAGCTTTAAAATCCATCTAAAGAAAATCGCTGCATCCCACAAGTTCACATTTGAAGAATTCACGACGGTATTGGTGCGAATTGAAGCGGTCCTCAACTCGAGACCTTTGTCCGCACTACCACAGGACCCGGCTGACTTTACAGCGCTTACTCCAGGTCACTTCATTCGAGGTGCACCGCTATTGGCCATTCCCGAGCCTAACGCTGAAGACCTCTCTCTACTTAATCGCTGGGAGAAAGTCAAAGCGCTTCACCATCAATTCAGCCATAGATGGAAAGAGGAATATCTTAACGATCTACAAAAAAGATATAAGTGGAAAAATCCAGACCACAATCCTCAACCAGGCGCTCTCGTTGTGATAAAAGAATATTCGCTCCGGCCCATTGAGTGGAGACTGGGACGAATTGAAAGGGTTCGCCACGGGCCTGATAACAATGTACGTGTCGTGGAGATCCGTACGCAACACGGGGTTGTCACGCGCGCTCTGGCAAAACTGTGTTTCATCCCACAAGCGCCATCTTCACGCGAATCATAGTAATAAAACGAAAAAAAGGAAACCATCCCTACATACCATCCCTACACTATATCTACTATAGTAAAAGCTTAAAACTTCCCGTTTTAAAAGTCATCCCAAGTACTTCTCGTTTCCGTTTGCTCTTCTATTTTCAGATTGAATCCCTTAATGGCTAGCAGGAAAGCTTGCCCTCTGGCACCAACCGCGGAGACAGAAAATTGTCTCCAATGTAGACTCTGCCATCGGTACCACGCGCTGCGGACCTGCCCAGCCTTCAAGGCCATGAAGCCACCACAACTGCAGGGCGGGGAGGATGTTTAAGCCACCGCCGCAGCCAAGTAAACCAACCGGCCGTACGCCCGTTTGGGACATCCGCTCGGCTTTTCGGAGTTGCCGAGCGGACCGAGCGGCCGGCCGTCCACCACAGCAGCCTGCCGCCGACAACGCAGTAGTTAGTATACAAACCGAGTTCGCACGCGCTTACAAATTAAAACCCTAGCTTATCGTGGATTAAACTTAAAATTAAATAAAATTGTAAAATAAGAATTTAAAGAAAAGTTAGAATCTTTTGATTTACACTAAGGACATTTGTGTTGACCATTAGTTGGAAAATTAGGAAAGTGGTGAGTGCGAAAGGAGACCAAAGTGGACTATTTAGTAACCTAGTGATGAGCAGGTCGCAAAATATTAAAATAACAACAAAATAAAAAAAACGTAAAAGCGCTGAAAAGCAATAATCTCTAGCTCTTATTGAGACTTGAGATGAGACTGGATTACTGAATTCAGATATAAATTGTAACCTATTGATGCGCAGGTCACAAAAAATTAAAATACAAACAAAGCAAAAAAAACGTGAAAGCGAGGAAAAGCAATAATCTCTAGCTCATTTTGAGACTTGAAATGAGACTGAGTTACTGAATTTGGGTATTAGTGGCTCCACTCCGACATATTCGGTTTAAGGGTCCACTAAATTCTGCAGCGTCTGCTCACTACGAGGAGCGGCTGCAAGCGGGCTGTCTTGGAGCAAGCGGCTCGCTATATAAACGAATTCAAAATTTTTGTTCTTTTGGGTGCATTTTAATTTTTGTGACCTGCTCATCACCAATAGGGCGATTCTGTATCTTTTTTATCAACACTTGAAGTTGCCAACTCAGCTAAACAACAAATGTTAACAATTTATTACAAAATCAGCTGTGTTGTTAAGCTAGCGGCATTTAGTTTTGTGTTGTTAGAAACGCGATACTAGTAAATGTATTTATGTAATTAAATGTATATTGTATATAATGTATGTATATAAATGAATATTAAATGTACATATATATAAGTGTATTAGTAAAATAAACGCATTTGCAACATATAGAGAAAAATTTTATAAACCTTATTTATTCACAAAAACTTTAACAGTATCAAAATTTAATTAATAGTTAGGTACATAGTTGAAGAAATAAAAATTTTTTTATGTATTTAAAGTATTCCATTGGCAAGCTTTCTGCTACAGAGAGGCCCTCTACATACTGTCTTCCTATCAATTCCAGCACCCGCTCCTCCAGCTGCGTTAAGGGTGGCTGCTTTAAGGGCCTGTTGCCGGTTAAAGACTGCTGTCTTCTCCGGTCACGCACTCGGACACTGGTCCTACTTTTCAAATCGCACCAAACCAATGTATGTTAGAATATAAAAAAACTAATATGAAAGAAACAGGTAGAATTATACATATATACACACAAAAAGCGTATGTGCGTTGTGGCTATACATGCAACTGCCTCCGCAATATGCCCTTGTTTATCTACACAAAAAATATATTTATTTTCACAAACATTATAACACATCTATTAACTAAAGTCATGCATTTATTTATACACACGTGGTTTAATTTTTCACAATTCCAAGCGCAATGCACAATTGCCAGCACCGCACAGCTCCTTGTGGTTACATTCAAATATTACGGGGTTATTATTTACCGTGCGCATTGGTCGGCGGACATTTCACCACCACCAATGGCATTCAGTATAGAAGTCTTCTATTCCCACTTCTTTTCCAGCTCCATCCTGCCATGAAGCGTATGAAACTTTCCGCTTGCTAGCCCCGGATTCCCTTAAAGGAAATCCATCATCCATTTGCTGCTTGGCTTGTTGAGGCCATTCTGAAAATATAAAAGGAGAAGTAAATAATCTATTTAATAACTTTAAATGAGTAAACTTGCCTTTAATTTGCTGAATCTGCGCTCCAATGCTCCAACTATTGGCCAGATTAATTGCAATGTTTTATTTTTTTGCATTCCTTTTTGTGTTACTTCGTTACCTGAGATGCTACTTTTTCTTAATTAGAATAAATAGGACAAATCGGCTATTCAGTGTTGTTTAGTATGAGTTAGTGAAACGCACAATCGCTATTGCAAACCAGAAATCTTTTGAGCTAAGAACACGATTTGACGTTACTGAATCGCACTACAGGTCACTACTTAGATACCTTATTTTGAGACAAGAGCGAGGCACATTAAATGGGTAGCAGCACTAAAGAAAATGCAACAGTTCAAGGGAGGGAATGAGAAAATCAAAATTTCTTTTGCTTACAGTTGTCGTAGAAGTAACGAGTTCTACCAGCCAGTGGTCAACAGCGACATCTATCGGTACCGTGCTTAGCCTAGTATTAGACTGCAGGCTTAAACATGCCGCCTGCCTTGCAGCGACACTGCAATTAAATTCATTAAATTAATTCATTAAGTTGTACTTCAAATATTTCTTTGCCTATGACAAAATCTTAAAATAAGTCGGATGTCTCATCCTTAAATAAGCAGTGGCTCCAGAGATGATCCAACCGAAGATAGTATTCTGCGCTGCTGGACGTTTAGGTGTCGCAGGCATTAGCCCCGGGCGCATAATCGTTCCGTATACATGGATGATTGACACCGTGCTCGATCGGTAGAAGCTAGGGTCTGCTAGACGGAGGTTGTCGAAGTCGTTTACAATGCGGGCATCGACGGAACGCTCGGGGGTGACCTTTTTCAGATGGTTTACTATTTCTGCGCTGACTAATAACCTTTCCTGCCAGCCCTTTACGGTAAATGCGCCATATGACATCTCGTTGCTACGGAGGATGCGCTGTTGTCTCGCTAGAGCCTTCGACAAAGTCGTGTAAGGTTGCCCTGGGTCGATTATTGCTCGTACTGATTGGTACCTTCCTCCTAACATAATTTTAACCATGACCGTCGGAGTAAGGACAGATAAGCAAAGACCATGTGAGGTTGGCCCACTTACATCTCGGTACTGCGTGCGTTATGTTCTGCGTACATTCGGTCGGTGCGGAGTTGATCGTTTTCGTATGGTAGGACTGCGTGGTCGGTGGATAACAGACCGAATGTCTGACGGAGGTAGTCTGGGTAGCGGTTGTTCACATCGCACTGTCGCTTCGTCCTGCTCGTCTCTGAGAAGCAGGGCAGTACAGTTAAAGTGTTAGTGAGAAAGTCTCTACGAACAAGGGCAGTAAGCGCCGCCACCAAGTGCCTCCATATAAATTAATTTTCTCGTGCTTGTGAGGCTTTATACTGAATATATTGTTTAATTTACCTAATGTAAATTGCGAGGGTGGAAACGATATAAAAATCTTCAGCGGTCGGTCAATAACTGCATTTCCGTTCTGCAAATGTACAATATTGATATAGAGACCGGGGACGCCATTTTGGTATTTCTAGTATCCAGTAAATTGCCAGATACCGCGTTGGGTTTATGGGAACAGGGAATTGTGCATAAATTCGAGACCCCAAAGTGGGAAGAAACCCTAGAAACTGTAAGTGATATTCAGAGTACTCGAGTGCCAAGGACAGAACATAGTAGGACACCGGCAGTGACATTTGGAAGAAGGGTGGCTACCCATCACAGTCACATCTCGCAACCATGGTGTAAGATATGTCCTGCTCAGTCGCACTCGCTTAAATCATACCCATCGTTTTTAGCAATGAGAGTAGATGATCGCTGCAAAAAAGTTAGAAAATATAAATATTGTATGAACTGTCTAGCACACTCTCATATCGCAAGGAACTGCACCAGTACTTTTACTTGCTCCAGTTGTCATCAAAGGCACCATTCCTTGCTACATCGAATTCCAACTGTGGACAATCACGGGACCACAACTAGGAATGTTACCATAGGAAATGAAGCCTCGAATACACCAGCTTCCAGCAACATTAATGCACTTTTCGTAGCTAGTTCCAAAGCGTTATTTTGGGAACAGCAATGAAACAAATCAATCATTTAGGTGTAAACAATCCGGCGAGAGCTCTTCTTGACTCAGGGTCGGAAGGCACATTTATCTAAGAGCGGCTGCAGAAACGAATTAACCTTCCTACTCGGTCTGTCGAGACGAGTATATGCGGGATAAATGCAACTATACCTTTCAAAGTGAAAGGTAGCAGGATTCGTATTAGACTCCTCTGTTGATTCCCAAGTCAGATTTAAGGCAAGAGGCCTAATTCTACCCCAACTTACAGGATATTTCCCCCAGCTGTCAGTAAATGATAAAGCGGATCTTGGTTTTCTTCTAGCAATGGAATTTGCCGATGTCAATTGCTACAAAAGCCAACAGGTGGATATGATCATTGGTGCCGATTTATATCCAGCTATCATGCGCGGCCAGATAAAGAAAGATGTACTGGGCTCTCTTCTGGCACAGGAGACTCTGTTTGGCTGGGTACTTTCAGAGCCTTTTTCTCAGTCTGTGACAAAATCCTCAGAAGCATGTTTGTTCCTTTATACTGAATTAGCAAACTCCCAGCTAACTAGGTTCTGGGAACTTGAGCAGGTTCCGAGCGAAAAACAGGTAACTCCAGAGGAAGCATTTTGTGAACAGCATAACAAAAAGAAAACGCATCGTAAAGATAAAGGGCGATATGTAGTAGCATTGCCATTCCGACAGGAATTTCCAGATGATCTAAGTCTGGGACATTCTAGGACCTGTGCAGCCCATCAGTTTGTACGCAACGAATAGGTGATGTTGAAGAAACCTGAGCTGAAAGCAGAATATCACCGAGTACTAAAAGAATACATAACTTAAGGTCATATGAAGCCAATAAATAAGACCACATCTCCACCCCCATCAGCAACCTATTACTTGCCATACCACGCAGTGCTAAAGCCGGACAGAACAACTACAAAAGTACGAGTGGTCTTCAACGCGTCAAATCCATCTTCGAATGGAGTTAGCTTGATTGATGCGCTCTACCCTGGTCCTGTTCTTCAGGCAGATCTAATCGCTTTATTGCTGAAATGGCGATTTTCAAAGTACGTCTTCAATACAGACATCGAGAAAAGGTATCGACAAATTCTGCAGCAACCTGAAGACACACAATATCACAGGATTCTTTTTCGAGAATCACAAAATGAAGAACTGGTGGATTACGAACTTCAAACTGTCACGTTCAGGGTTAACTGTGCACCATATCTAGCGATACGAACCCTTCTTCAACCAGCGCAAGAAGTCAATCAGCAGTTTCCACTGGCAGCCTGGGTCTTAAAACACCATACGTACGTAGAAGATGTACTTGCAGGAGCCTACGACCAAGAGAGGGCCATTCGAACGCGCGATGAACTCCTAAAGGTATTACAAGGAGCTGGATTCCCTCTCCGAAAATGGACATCAAACTCCAGGGAGATCCTGGCCGCCTTGCCTAATAACCACCTTTTGAAGGAAGACCTTCTGGAGATCGACGATTTGAGTGAAGTGAGAATGTTAGGTATTCGATGGAATGCTGCGCATGACATGTTTTATTTAAGCGTAAAAACAATGCCATTAAATCCAAACTACACCAAACGAGAAGTCCTATCTAGTGTCGCAAAGTTGTTTGATCCTGCGGGTTGGCTAGGTCCTATTGTCGTTAAAGCAAAGATTCTAATGGAGGATATATGGCTAGCAAAGATTGACTGGGATGATCATCTACCACCAACCCTCTCTCAGCGTTGGGAAATGTTTTTAAGAAATTATGTGTTCATCCCACATATTAAAATGCCAACGTGGATAAACTTCACGCCTTGGGATGAATTCGAGTTCCACGGGTTTTGTGATGCTTCAGAAAAGCATATGCGGCGGCTCTGTATGTTAAGGTGCAAGAAAAATCAACGAAAAACGTCCCCTTTGTACATTTACTTGTAGGCAAGACGAAGGTAGCACCCGTGAAAACTATCTGCTTACCTCGCCTGGAGTTATGCGGAGCCATTATCTTGGCAGAGCTTATTAACGCTTTACTTCCACAGTTTGACGTCGCTTAGCCAGTACTATACAAATGGACTGTCTCCACCATCGTTCTCCCGTGATTAAAGAAACCTCCTTGCTCCTGGGCAACCTTTGTGGCGAACAGAGTCGCCAGAATTGAGGAACTGGTTGGAGTAAATGGATGGAATCACGCAGACTCCACAGATAATCCAGCAAATTTTGGAAGCCGAGGGGTCTCACCCCAGGAATTAGCAAAGAGCACATTGTAGTGGCAAGGTCCCCGCTGGCTCAAAGCAAAACCATCGGAATGGTCTCTAAAAACTGATGAAATGTTGAATGAAACGGAATTAGAACAGAAGGTGGTCCGAATACATACAACGTGTATATTAGAAAAGCAGGACTTCTTAGAAAGATTCTCCAGTTTCTCGCGAACCCTGCGAGTGATTACATGGATTTTCAGACTTTATAGCAAACCCATCCGGTGCACAAGCTGACTCGATGATACACTTCTTCTCAGATTACCTCTGAAGAAATTCGGCAGGTAAAAACACGCCTTGTTCTTCTGACACAAAAGCAGTACTATTGCAACGAGTATGAGGCACTCTCGTCATCCAATGCGATAAGCGCTAGGCTCTCACTCCGTTCCTCGACAGAAATGGGATCATGAGGGTGGGAGGCAGACTCGCGCGAGCAGAGGTGCCTTTTAATAAGCGTTACCCGATTATCTTGCCATACAACTGCCAATTTTCTAGACTTCTCGTCAGATTCTTGCACCTGCTCTCTGTACGGAGGGAATCAGCTTGTGCTGAGGCTACCGAGGTCGGAATATTGGATAGCACGGATGAAGAATTTAATTAAAAGTATAATCCACAATTGTAAAGTTTGTCTCATTTACAGAAAAGAGACACAAGTACAGCTGATGGGGGCAGGGCTCCCAAAACAGACGTGTGTTTGTCTGTTTTGCGACAAAGGCAATACATCTGGAGACCAATAGTGACTTTTCAACTACCACCTTTCTCGCGGCATTTTTAAAGTTTGTTTTGGGACGCGGATGCCCCAGAAGCATATACTCGGACAACTTGACAAATTTCGTGGGAGCTAACAAGGCATTGAGAAAAGTGAAGCTCAAGAGGTCAATTGTTGTCCCATCTGCAACCACAACCACAAACTCTTATTTTGTCGTCAACTTCGCCGAATGGAGGCTGAGGAGAGACTGAGAGCTGTCCTCCTACACCGCCATTGTGTAAACTGCCTGTCGTCGCGTCTTATAGGCAGCATTTGTACGTCCATCCACAACTGTGAATTATGTGAAGAAAGGCACCACCGTCTCCTCCACTTGTGGGAAGCTCCCAGACGTGAGGAAGATGTGTCGTCACGCCGAAACGCGGCAGACTCACCACCGCAATGACAACACCATGACGATCCCTTAGAGCTTGATATCAGCGACGATGATCTCAGGACGAGCAGGACGAAGCGACAGTGCGACGTGAACAACCGGTACCCAGACTACCTCAGTCAGACATTCAGTCAGTTATCCACCGGCCACGCAGTCATACCATACGAAGACGACCAACTCCGCACCGACCGAAGGTACGCAGAACATAACGCACGCAGTACCGAGATGTAAGTGGGCCAACCTCACATGGTCTTTGCTTATCTGTCCTTACTCCGACGGTCATGGTAAAAATTGTTTTAGGAGGAAGGTACCAATCAGTACGAGCAATAATCGACCCAGGGCAACCTTACACGACTTTGTCGAAGGCTCTAGCGAGACAACAGCGCATCCTCCGTAGCAACGAGATGTCATATGGCGCATTTACCGTAAAGGGCTGGCAGGAAAGGTTATTAGTCAGCGCAGAAATAGTAAACCATCTGAAAAAGGTCACCCCCGAGCGTTCCGTCGATGCCCGCATTGTAAACGACTTCGACAACCTCCGTCTAGCAGACCCTAGCTTCTACCGATCGAGCACGGTGTCAATCATCCATGTATACGGAACGATTATGCGCCCGGGGCTAATGCCTGCGACACCTAAACGTCCAGCAGCGCAGAATACTATCTTCGGTTGGATCATCCCTGGAGCCACTGCTTATTTAAGGATGAGACATCCGACTTATTTTAAGATTTTGTCATAGGCAAAGAAATATTTGAAGTACAACTTAAAGAATTAATTTAATGAATTTAATTGCAGTGTCGCTGCAAGGCGTGCGGCATGTTTAAGCCTGCAGTCTAATACTAGGCTAAGCACGGTACCGATAGATGTTGCTGTTGAACACTGGCTGGTAGAACTCGTTACTTCTACGAGTCCTGTAAGCAAGAGAAATTTTGATTTTCTCATTCCCCCGCTCGAACTGTTGCATTTTCTTTAGTGCTGCTACCCATTTAATGTGCCTCGCTCTAGTCTCAAAATAAAGTATCTAAGTAGTGACCTGTAGTGCGATTCAGTAACGTCAAATCGTGTTCTTAGCTCAAAAGATTTCTGGTTGGCAATAGCGATTGTGCGTTTCACTAACTCATACTAAACAACACTGAATAGCCGATTTGTCCTATTTATTCTAATTAAGAAAAAGTGGCATCTCAGGTAACGAAGTAACACAAAAAAGAAATGCAAAAAAATAAAACATTGCAATTCATCTGGCCAATAGTTAGAGCATTGGAGCGCAAATTCAGCAAACCAAAGGCAAGTATACTCATTTAAAGTTATTAAATAGATTATTTTCTTCTCCTTTTATATTTTCAGAATGGCCACAACAAGCCAAGCAGCAAATGGATGATGGATTTCTTTCAAGGGAATCCGGGGCTAGCAAGCGGAAAGTCTCATACGCTTCATGGCAGGATGGAGCTGGAAAAGAAGTGGGAATAGAAGGCTTCTATACTGAATGCCATTGGTGGTGGTGAAATGTCCGCCGACCAATGCGCACGGTAAGTAATAACCCCGGAATATTTGAATGTACCCACAAGGAGCTGTGCGGTGCTGGCAATTGTGCATTGTGCTTGGAATTGTGAAAAATTAAACCACGTGTGTATAAATAAATGCATGACTTTAGTTAATAGATGTGTTATAATGTTTGTGAAAATAAATATATTTTTTGTGTAGATAAACAAGTGCATATTGCGGAGGCAATTGCATGTATAGCCACAACGCACATACGCTTTTTGTGTGTATATATGTATAATTCTACCTGTTTCTTTCATATTAGTTTTTTTATATTCTAACATACATTGGTTTGGTGCGATTTGAAAAGTAGGACCAGTGTCCGAGTGCGCGACCGGAGAAGACAGCAGTCTTTAACCGGCAACAGGCCCTTAAAGCAGCCACCCTTAACGCAGCTGGAGGAGCGGGTGCTGGAATTGATAGGAAGACATCATGTAGAGGGCCTCTCTGTAGCAGAAAGCTTGCCATGGAATACTTTAAATACATAAAAAAATTTTATTTCTTCAACTATGTACCTAACTATTAATTTAATTTTGATACTGTTAAAGTTTTTGTGAATAAATAAGGTTTATAAAATTTTTCTCTATATGTTGCAAATGCGTTTATTTTACTAATACACTTATATATATGTACATTTAATATTCATTTATATACAGACATTATATACAATATACATTTAATTACATAAATACATTTACTAGTATCGCGTTTCTAACAACACAAAACTAAATGCCGCTAGCTTAACAACACAGCTGATTTTGTAATAAATTGTTAACATTTGTTGTTTAGCTGAGTTGGCAACTTCGAGTGTTGATAAAAAAGATACAGAATCGCCCTATTGGTGATGAGCAGGTCACAAAAATTAAAATGCACCCAAAAGAACAAAAATTTTGAATTCGTTTATATAGCGAGCCGCTTGCTCCAAGACAGCCCGCTTGCAGCCGCTCTTCGTAGTGAGCAGACGCTGCAGTCTTTAGTGGACCCTTAAACCGAATATGTCGGAGTGGATCCACTAATACCCAAATTCAGTAACTCAGTCTCATTTCAAGTCTCAAAATGAGCTAGATATTATTGCTTTTCCTCGCTTTCACATTTTTTTTTGCTTTGTTTGCATTTTAATTTTTTGTGACCTGCGCATCAATAGGTTACAATTTATATCTGAATTCAGTAATCCAGTCTCATCTCAAGTCTCAATAAGAGCTAGAGATTATTGCTTTTCAGCGCTTTTACGTTTTTTTTATTTTGTTGTTATTTTAATATTTGGTGACCTGCTCATCACTAGGTTACTAAATAGTCCACTTTGGTCTCCTTTCGCACTCACCACTTTCCTAATTTTCCAACTAATGGCCAACACAAACGTCCTTAGTGTAAATCAAAAGATTCTAACTTTTCTTTAAATTCTTATTTTACAATTTTATTTAATTTTAAATTTAATCCACGATAAGCTAGGGTTTTAATTTGTAAGCGCGTGCGCGGTTTGTATACTAACTACTGCGTTGTCGGCGGCAGGCTGCTGTGGTGGACGGCCGGCCGCTCGGGCAACTCCGAAAAGCCGAGCGGATGTCCCAAACGGGCGTACGGCCGGTTGGTTTACTTGGCTGCGGCAGTGGCTTTAACATCCTCCCCGCCCTGCAGGGATGCGCTGGCAAGCGCCGTCTGCAGATCTTTCTAGGCGCGGATGGTGTTGTATAGCACGCGTTGAGTGGTGCGGCCACGGAATCGGTTTGTCTGCAGGCCGGCCACAGTGCGCGATCGTTTCCTTCGCATTCTTCTTCGTCGTTGTCTTCTGCGTGGGTTTAACCAGCTTCCTCGGTAAAGGCACGCGTTCACTTCGCGTGTTCATTTGGCTGCGCTGGAACTTGCTGCTGAGCACGGCAGGTTTGGGTTTTGCCCGCTGCTTGGATGGCCGTTTGCGTATGCGCCCTTTCTGCTTTGCTGCCAGGTGGAGCAGCGTATCGTGCGCGAGTCCACAGCTCTTGCAGCTGCCTGTTGAGTCGCACTGACCGGTGGTGTGGGTGAGCGCAAGGCAGTTGACGCAGTAGCCTTGTGTCCGTGCTACAGTTAAGAGTTGTGGTGGCTTCATGGCCTTGAAGGCTGGGCAGGTCCGCAGCGCGTGGTACCGATGGCAGAGTCTACATTGGAGACAATTTTCTGTCTCCGCGGTTGGTGCCAGAGGGCAAGCTTTCCTGCTAGCCATTAAGGGTTCAATCTGAAAATAGAAGAGCAAACGGAAACGAGAAGTACTTGGGATGACTTTTAAAATGGGAAGTTTTAAGCTTTTACTATAGTAGATATAGTGTAGGGATGGTATGTAGGGATGGTTTCCTTTTTTTCGTTTTATTACTATGATTCGCGTGAAGATGGCGCTTGTGGGATGAAACACAGTTTTGCCAGAGCGCGCGTGACAACCCCGTGTTGCGTACGGATCTCCACGACACGTACATGGTTATCAGGCCCGTGGCGAACCCTTTCAATTCGTCCCAGTCTCCACTCAATGGGCCGGAGCGAATATTCTTTTATCACAACGAGAGCGCCTGGTTGAGGATTGTGGTCTGGATTTTTCCACTTATATCTTTTTTGTAGATCGTTAAGATATTCCTCTTTCCATCTATGGCTGAATTGATGGTGAAGCGCTTTGACTTTCTCCCAGCGATTAAGTAGAGAGAGGTCTTCAGCGTTAGGCTCGGGAATGGCCAATAGCGGTGCACCTCGAATGAAGTGACCTGGAGTAAGCGCTGTAAAGTCAGCCGGGTCCTGTGGTAGTGCGGACAAAGGTCTCGAGTTGAGGACCGCTTCAATTCGCACCAATATCGTCGTGAATTCTTCAAATGTGAACTTGTGGGATGCAGCGATTTTCTTTAGATGGATTTTAAAGCTTTCTACTGCGGATTCCCACAAGCCTCCAATGTGTGGGCTCCGGGGAATATATATGTAGAGTTTCACATACGAATGTGTAAGTGTATTACGAAATTAAAACAACTACTTTAATATTTATTAAGCGAATTTACATTCCGAATACGCGTGTGAGCCCTTTGGGATGTCATCTCAGAAGAAGGAAAAGTTGTTTGCCGTATTGAGGCATAACCTAGCGCATTTACATTTCGAGACTCGTTAACTATAGCTTAAAAGTTATGAGAGACTTAAGATCTAATGAGAGACACTACCGTACGTTTTCGAACTAATGAGTAAGTGGCAGTGTTGCTCAGAAAACAAGGTGATTGCTTTATTTGACGCCACACCTCCCTTTGTTATATTTTTTTTTAATATCTTTTAAAAAAATTTTGAATTCAAAGGAGTGAACTAGATGTTTTAATTTACATGAATGAAATTAATTTTGGACGTCAGCTGCGAAACGCACGTGCCGTGTTGAATGGCTAGTAGTGGGCTCTTCCAGTGGAACATCAGCTGCTAGCGGTTCGTCTTGTATTTCATATACAGGTTTGAGTCGATCAACGTTGACAATAAAATGTTTAGCATGCCGTGAAATAACGCGATATGGGCGCTGATATGGTGATGAAAACGATGGTCCAATTTGTCCTTGACGAATTAACACATGAGAGCCACTGTCTAATTCTTTGAAATGAAATATGGAGCGCTTGCCGTGCCGTGACATCTCGGTTGGTGCAAGATTATGAAAGTGGGTTTTTAAATACTTAAGCGCGTAGACCCATGAGCACTACTGGCAGGGCATCAAACCAGCCTTCAGTATGACACAGCAATGCTGACTTCAATTGCCTATGCAGGCGTTTAACGAGTCCGTTGGCTTGCGGATGGTACGGTGTGGTCTTCAAGTGGCTGATGCCAAAAAATTGTGAGAGTTGGCAAAATAAAGCAGACTCGAATTGTCCACCGCGGTCCGAAGTTATTCTCAGCGGAACGCCATACCTGGATATTGCCATTTTCCAACGGAATCGCCTCTGGACAACGTGTGAAACGATCGATTATGGTTAAACACAATCGAAACCCTTTTGAAGACGTTAGTGAAATCATATCAATATGGATATGCTCAAATCGCTGAGAAGGTAACTGAAATCGCGCAGGAGCCGTAACGACATGACAATGGATCTTATTCCGCTGACATTCAAAGCTCGATCTCGCCCACTCGCGACAATCTCTATTGATGCCTGGCCAAACGTAACGATTGGTCAAAATTTTCTGTGAACATCGTACGCCTGGATGTGAGAGAGAATGCAACGGTCGAACACCGCTCTTCTCAACGACGCAACGACGAAGGGTCGCACCGTTTCTAATGATACGTCGCAGTACAGGTCCACGTTGTGCTCTGGAAAATTCAGCTTTTTTAACTGAAGCGTTGTGTTAGGTGAAGCGATAAGTTGTTTTAGCTCTTCGTCTTTATCTTGAGTGTCAGCTAACTGTTGTGCTGACACTGCAGCTGAGACTACTTCGACGCGCGAAAGCGTATCTGCCACTATGTTGTTTTGTAAGAAATTGTATTCCAGAGGTGCGATCTTTTAAGAAAAGGCGGTGCGATGTTGTAATTGGAGAGTCAGTTACCGCCTCTGTTGACTCTCATTCGTGTTTCCCTTAAACTTACATCCGGGTAAACAGTGCCGGGCTTCGGCCCCAAATTTTTGATGGTACCGGCAGAGCCGGCTTTCGATAAACTTACGCGACTATGTGATGAACGGCGCATGCTATGTGGTTGCGTAGCTTGTCTACTATGACTGCGTGAATTTCTTAAAGAAAATGCTTGCAGTTGTTTGCGGATTTCACCGATTTTGGCACGCAAGGATTGCTCGACGGACACGGCGGCGACAATATGCGAAACGCTTGGGATTACCTCGTGGATTTTGTCAGCAAGGCGACTAAGGTCTTCTAATGATGCATCTGGCTGCGCTGCTAAGCAAGCAAGAGGTGAAAGTTGACTCTGCCATCTCGCTTTTATAACGTTGGCTGGTACATCAGGACAAAGGCTGCGTAAGTGGCGAAAAAATTCCGATGGAGTGCGATCACCAATTTGTTCGCCATCTAAAAGTTGCAATAGTTTGGCGTCTTTAGATTTCGTTAAACGCTCGATTAGCGCTTGCTTAAGGACTGTGTACGGCGTCAACGCTGAGGGGCGTAGAATTATGTATATCCTCAACCTCCGCTGCCGATTGCGTGTCTATTAATGCAACTGCATGGTGAAACATATCGTTTTCGCTAGAAACTGATCGAATCCTAAATTGCGATTCCAATTGCGCGAACCATACTGCCGGGCGCTCAGCGGAAAATGGTGGCGCGCGAACTGTCATATTCGAAGTGATTGATATCGGTTGCGTCATTTGCGTAGGTGAAGCAGCCTCACTGCTTGTCTGTGGAGCATCTTGAATCATAGCGGCCAAACTGCTTACGATTTGATGAAATATGCGAAATTAGGCAAAAATATTATCTATCGCGGTGGCCTGATTCTACCCGGGATCGCTGAGCTCCTTTTTAAGAACTTACATTCGTCCCTGGTTAGCGATGCGCGTGGATAAAGGGCTCACTTGTACGGAGTCGTTGCTAAAAACGATGGGTATGATTTAAGCGAGTGCGACTGATCAGGACATATCCTACACCATCGTTGCGAGATGTGACTGTGATGGGTAGCCACCCTTCTTCCAAAAGTCACTGCCGGTGTCCTACTAACCGTTTCTAGGGTTTCTTCCCACTTTGGGGTCTCGAACTTATGCACGACTCCCTATTCCCATAAACCCAACGCGGTATCTGGCAATTTACTGGATACTAGAAATACCAAAATGGCGTCCCCGGTCTCTATATCAATATTGTACATTTGCAGAACGGAAATGCAGTTATTGACCGACCGCTGAAGATTTTTATATCGTTTCCACCCTCGCAATTTACAGTGGGTAAATTAAACAATATATTCAGTATAAAGCCTCACAAGCACGAGAAAATTAATTTATATGGAGGCACTTGGTGGCGGCGCTTACTGCCCTTATTCGTAGAGACTTTCTCACTAACACTTTAACTGTACTGCCCTGCTTCTCAGTGAACAACCGGTAACCAGACTACCTCCGTCAGACATTCGGTCAGTTATCCAACGGCCACGCAGTCCTACCATACGAAGACGACCAACTCCGCACCGACCGAAGGTACGCAGAACATAACGCACGCAGTACCGAGGTGTAAGAGGGCCAACCTCACATGGTCTTTGCTTATTTGTCCTTACTCCGGCGGTCATGGTTAAAATTATGTTAGGAGGAAGGTACCAATCAGTACGAGCAATAATCGACCCAGGGCAACCTTACACGACTTTGTCGAAGGCTCTAGCGAGACAACAGCGCATCCTCCGTAGCAACGAGATGTCATATGGCGCATTTACCGTAAAGGGCTGGCAGGAAAGGTTATTAGTCAGCGCAGAAATAGTAAACCATCTGAAAAAGGTCACCCCCGAGCGTTCCGTCGATGCCCGCATTGTAAACGACTTCGACAACCTCCGTCTAGCAGACCCTAGCTTCTACCGATCGAGCACGGTGTCAATCATCCATGTATACGGAACGATTATGCGCCCGGGGCTAATGCCTGCGACACCTAAACGTCCAGAAGCGCAGAATACTATCTTCGGTTGGATCATCTCTGGAGCCACTGCTTATTTAAGGATGAGACATCCGACTTATTTTAAGATTTTGTCATAGGCAAAGAAATATTTGAAGTACAACTTAATGAATTAATTTAATGAATTTAATTGCAGTGTCGCTGCAAGGCAGGCGGCATGTTTAAGCCTGCAGTCTAATACTAGGCTAAGCACGGTACCGATAGATGTCGCTGTTGACCACTGGCTGGTAGAACTCGTTACTTCTACGAGAACTGTAAGCAAGAGAAATTTTGATTTTCTCATTCCCTTCCTTGAACTGTTGCATTTTCTTTAGTGCTGCTACCCATTTAATGTGCCTCGCTCTTGTCTCAAAGTAAGGTATCTAAGTAGTGACCTGTAGTGCGATTCAGTAACGTCAAATCGTGTTCTTAGCTCAAAAGATTTCTGGTTTGCAATAGCGATTGTGCGTTTCACTAACTCATACTAAACAACACTGAATAGCCGATTTGTCCTATTTATTCTAATTAAGAAAAAGTAGCATCTCAGGTAACGAAGTAACACAAAAAGGAATGCAAAAAAATAAAACATTGCAATTAATCTGGCCAATAGTTGGAGCATTGGAGCGCAGATTCAGCAAATTAAAGGCAAGTATACTCATTTAAAGTTATTAAATAGATTATTTTCTTCTCCTTTTATATTTTCAGAATGGCCACAACAAGCCAAGCAGCAAATGGATGATGGATTTCTTTCAAGGGAATCCGGGGCGAGCAAGCGGAAAGTCTCATACGCGTCATGGCAGGATGGAGCTGGAAAAGAAGTGGGAATAGAAGGCTTCTATACTGAATGGCATTGGTGGTGGTGAAATGTCCACCGACCAATGCGCACGGTAAGTAATAACCCCGGAATATTTGAATGTACCCACAAGGAGCTGTGCGGTGCTGGCAATTGTGCATTGTGCTTGGAATTGTGAAAAATTAAACCACGTGTGTATAAATAAATGCATGACTTTAGTTAATAGATGTGTTATAATGTTTGTGAAAATAAATATATTTTTTGTGTAGATAAACAAGTGCATATTGCGGAGGCAATTGCATGTATAGCCACAACGCACATACGCTTTTTGTGTGTATATATGTATAATTCTACCTGTTTCTTTCATATTAGTTTTTTTTATATTCTAACATACATTGGTTTGGTGCGATTTGAAAAGTAGGACCAGTGTCCGAGTGCGCGACCGGAGAAGACAGCAGTCTTTAACCTACAACAGGCCCTTAAAGCAGCCACCCTTAACGCAGCTGGAGGAGCGGGTGCTGGAATTGATAGGAAGACAGTATGTAGAGGGCCTCTCTGTAGCAGAAAGCTTGCCAATGGAATACTTTAAATACATAAAAAAAATTTTATTTCTTCAACTATGTACCTAACTATTAATTTAATTTTGATACTGTTGAAGTTTTTGTGAATAAATAAGGTTTATAAAATTTTTCTCTATATGTTGCAAATGCGTTTATTTTACTAATACACTTATATATATGTACATTTAATATTCATTTATATACATACATTATATACAATATACATTTAATTACATAAATACATTTACTAGTATCGCGTTTCTAACAACACAAAACTAAATGCCGCTAGCTTAACAACACAGCTGATTTTGTAATAAATTGTTAACATTTGTTGTTTAGCTGAGTTGGCAACTTCGAGTGTTGATAAAAAAGATACAGAATCGCCCTATTGGTGATGAGCAGGTCACAAAAATTAAAATGCACCCAAAAGAACAAAAATTTTGAATTCGTTTATATAGCGAGCCGCTTGCTCCAAGACAGCCCGCTTGCAGCCGCTCTTCGTAGTGAGCAGACGCTGCAGTCTTTAGTGGACCCTTAAACCGAATATGTCGGAGTGGATCCACTAATACCCAAATTCAGTAACTCAGTCTCATTTCAAGTCTCAAAATGAGCTAGATATTATTGCTTTTCCTCGCTTTCACATTTTTTTTGCTTTGTTTGCATTTTAATTTTTTGTGACCTGCGCATCAATAGGTTACAATTTATATCTGAATTCAGTAATCCAGTCTCATCTCAAGTCTCAATAAGAGCTAGAGATTATTGCTTTTCAGCGCTTTTACGTTTTTTTTATTTTGTTGTTATTTTAATATTTTGCGACCTGCTCATCACTAGGTTACTAAATAGTCCACTTTGGTCTCCTTTCGCACTCACCACTTTCCTAATTTTCCAACTAATGGTCAACACAAATGTCCTTAGTGTAAATCAAAAGATTCTAACTTTTCTTTAAATTCTTATTTTACAATTTTATTTAATTTTAAGTTTAATCCACGATAAGCTAGGGTTTTAATTTGTAAGCGCGTGCGCGGTTTCCGAACTCGGTTTGTATACTAACTACTGCGTTGTCGGCGGCAGGCTGCTGTGGTGGACGGCCGGCCGCTCGGGCAACTCCGAAAAGCCGAGCGGATGTCCCAAACGGGCGTACGGTCGGTTGGTTTACTTGGCTGCGGCGGTGGCTTAAACATCCTCCCCGCCCTGCAGGGATGCGCTGGCAAGCGCCGTCTGCAGATCTTTCTAGGCGCGGATGGTGTTGTATAGCACGCGTTGAGTGGTGCGGCCCGGAATCGGTTTGTCTGCAGGCCGGCCGCAGTGCGCGATCGTTTTCTTCGCATTCTTCTTCGTCGTTGTCTTCTGCGTGGGTTTAACCAGCTTCCTCGGTAAAGACACGCGTTCACTTCGCGTGTTCATTTGGCTGCGCTGGAACTTGCTGCTGAGCACGGCAGGTTTGGGTTTTGCCCGCTGCTTGGATGGCTGGTTGCGTATGCGCCCTTTCTGCTTTGCTGCCAGGTGGAGCAGCGTATCGTGCGCGAGTCCGCAGCTCTTGCAGCTGCCTGTTGAGTCGCACTGACCGGTGGTGTTGGTGAGCGCAAGGCAGTTCACGCTGTAGCCTTGCGTCCGTGCTACAGTTAAGAGTTGTGGTGGCTTCATGGCCTTGAAGGCTGGGCAGGTCCGCAGCGCGTGGTACCGATGGCAGAGTCTACATTGGAGACAATTTTCTGTCTCCGCGGTTGGTGCCAGAGGGCAAGCTTTCCTGCTAGCCATTAAGGGTTCAATCTGAAAATAGAAGAGCAAACGGAAACGAGAAGTACTTGGGATGACTTTTAAAACGGGAAGTTTTAAGCTTTTACTATAGTAGATATAGTGTAGGGATGGTATGTAGGGATGGTTTCCTTTTTTTCGTTTTATTACTGTGATTCGCGCGAAGATGGCGCTTATGGGATGAAACACAGTTTTGCCAGAGCGCGCGTGACAACCCCGTGTTGCGTACGGATCTCCACGACACGTACATGGTTATCAGGCCCGTGGCGAACCCTTTCAATTCGTCCCAGTCTCCACTCAATGGGCCGGAGCGAATCTTCTTTTATCACAACGAGAGCGCCTGGTTGAGGATTGTGGTCTGGATTTTTCCACTTATATCTTTTTTGTAGATCCTTAAGATATTCCTCTTTCCATCTATGGCTGAATTGATGGTGAAGCGCTTTGACTTTCTCCCAGCGATTAAGTAGAGAGAGGTCTTCAGCGTTAGGCTCGGGAATGGCCAATAGCGGTGCACCTCGAATGAAGTGACCTGGAGTAAGCGCTGTAAAGTCAGCCGGGTCCTGTGGTAGTGCGGACAAAGGTCTCGAGTTGAGGACCGCTTCAATTCGCACCAATATCGTCGTGAATTCTTCAAATGTGAACTTGTGGGATGCAGCGATTTTCTTTAGATGGATTCTAAAGCTTTCTACTGCGGATTCCCACAAGCCTCCAATGTGTGGGCTCCGGGGAATATATATGTAGAGTTTCACATACGAATGTGTAAGTGTATTACGAAATTAAAACAACTACTTTAATATTTATTAAGCGAATTTACATTCCGAATACGCGTGTGAGCCCTTTGGGATGTCATCTCAGAAGAAGGAAAAGTTGTTTGCCGTATTGAGGCATAACCTAGCGCATTTACATTTCGAGACTCGTTAACTATAGCTTAAAAGTTATGAGAGACTTAAGATCTAATGAGAGACACTACCGTACGTTTTCGAACTAATGAGTAAGTGGCAGTGTTGTCACATGCCTCCCTTTGTTATTTTTTTTTTTAATATCTTTTAAAAAAAATTTGAATTCAAAGGAGTGAACTAGATGTTTTAATTTACATGAATGAAATTAATTTTGGACGTCAGCTGCGAAACGCACGTGCCGTGTTGAATGGCTAGTAGTGGGCTCTTCCAGTGGAACATCAGCTGCTAGCGGTTCGTCTTGTATTTCATATACAGGTTTGAGTCGATCAACGTTGACAATAAAATATTTAGCATGCCGTGAAATAACGCGATATGGGCCCTGATATGGTGATGAAAACGATGGTCCAATTTGTCCTTGACGAATTAACACATGAGAGCCACTGTCTAATTCTTTTAAATGAAATATGGAGCGCTTGCCGTGCCGTGACATCTCGGTTGGTGCAAGATTATGAAAGTGGGTTTTTAAATACTTAAGCAAACTGTGAAACGGCTGCTCTTTATTTGCAGGATTGATGAATTCACCGGGGAGTCTAATTCTGCAGGCGTCGTAGATATGTCGTTTTTCCAGGCAGCGCGTAGACCCATGAGCACTACTGGCAGGGCATCAAACCAGCCTTCAGTATGACACAGCAATGCTGACTTCAATTGCCTATGCAGGCGTTTAACGAGTCCGTTGGCTTGCGGATGGTACGGTGTGGTCTTCAAGTGGCTGATGCCAAAAAATTGTGAGAGTTGGCGAAATAAAGCAGACTCGAATTGTCCACCGCGGTCCGAAGTTATTCTCAGCGGAACGCCATACCTGGATATCCAGTGATAAACGATTGCGCGTGCAACCGTTTCCGTATTGCCATTTTCCAACGGAATCGCCTCTGGACAACGTGTGAAACGATCGATTATGGTTAAACACAATCGAAACCCTTTTGAAGACGTTAGTGAAATCATATCAATATGGATATGCTCAAATCGCTGAGAAGGTAACTGGATTCGCGCAGGAGCCGTAACGACATGACAATGGATCTTATTCCGCTGACATTCAAAGCTCGATCTCGCCCACTTGCGACAATCTCTATTGATGCCTGGCCAAACGTAACGATTGGTCAAAATTTTCTGTGAACATCGTACGCCGTGAGAGAGAATGCAACGAGTCGAACACCGCTCTTCTCAACGACGCAACGACGAAGGGTCGCACCGTTTCTAATGATACGTCGCAGTACAGGTCCACGTTGTGCTCTGGAAAATTCAGCTTTTTTAACTGAAGCGTTGTGTTAGGTGAAGCGATAAGTTGTTTTAGCTCTTCGTCTTTATCTTAAGTGTCAGCTAACTGTTGTGCTGACACTGCAGCTGAGACTACTTCGACGCGCGAAAGCGTATCTGCCACTATGCGCGTGTCTGAGGTGAAAGTTGACTCTGCCATCTCGCTTTTATAACGTTGGCTGGTACATCAGCACAAAGGCTGCGTAAGTGGCGAAAAAATTCCGATGGAGTGCGATCACCAATTTGTTCGCCATCTAAAAGTTGCAATAGTTTGGCGTCTTTAGATTTCGTTAAACGCTCGATTAGCGCTTGCTTAAGGACTGTGTACGGCGTCAACGCTGAGGGGCGTAGAATTATGTATATCCTCAACCTCCGCTGCCGATTGCGTGTCTATTAATGCAACTGCATGGTGAAACATATCGTTTTCGCTAGAAACTGATCGAATCCTAAATTGCGATTCCAATTGCGCGAACCATACTGCCGGGCGCTCAGCGGAAAATGGTGGCGCGCGAACTGTCATATTCGAAGTGATTGATATCGGTTGCGTCATTTGCGTAGGTGAAGCAGCCTCACTGCTTGTCTGTGGAGCATCTTGAGTCATAGCGGCCAAACTGCTTACGATTTGATGAAATATGCGAAATTAGGCAAAAATATTATCTATCGCGGTGGCCTGATTCTACCCGGGATCGCCGAGCTCCTTTTTAAGAACTTACATTCGTCCCTGGTTAGCGATGCGCATGGATAAAGGGCTCACTTGTACGGAGTCGTAAAGAAAATAATAAAAATTTTGCAAAAAAAAAACTTTCGGCTATTTACGTAAAGAATCACGTCGGGGTCACCAATGTAGAGTTTCACATACGAATGTGTATGTGTATTACGAAATTAAAACCACTACTTTTAATATCAGTGATTAATATTTATTAAGCGAACTTACATTCCGAATACGCGAGTGAGCCCTTTGGGATGTCATCTCAGAAGAAGGAAAAGTTGTAACCTAGCGCATTTACATTTCGAGACTCGTTATCTATAGCTTATAAGTTATGAGAGACTTAAGATCTAATGAGAGACACTACTGTACGTTTTCGAACTAATGAGTAAGTGGCAGTGTTGCCACATATATTGCCAATTGATGCCTTGAGGAGCATATTTTTGAACAATGTCTGTGGAGCATTCGTTTAAAACTTTACCGAAGTCGCGTTCAGTTGCGCGCTGAGCGCCAATGAGGGGAACCCTCGTCTCCCGACGAAGCGAGCAAACGCTGCTCGAAAAGCTTCGGTTGTGAGGTCAGAGCACAACTCGAGGTGAATTGCCTTTGTGGCAAAACATACGAATACTGCTACATAACCTTTGAGAAGCGTAGTGGATCTTAATACCGACGCTTTAATTTGGAATGGCCCTGCAAAATCTACGCCAGTGGTAGTGGTAATGAGAAATTACAACGCTCAGGGGGCAGAGCGGCCATCATTTGTGTGCGTGTTCGTTGCTTATAAAGAGTGCACACTTTGCATTGGGAAATGCATCGTTTAATTAGAGGTTTTAGCTTTGGTACGTAATACTCTTGCCTTACCATTTGAAGCATCAATCGCTTTTCTGCATGAAGAAGCAGCGAATGTAGAAACTCCAAATATAGCTGGCAGAACCTCGATTTTGTTGGAAGAATGATTGGGTGTCTTTCGTTGAATCTCAACGTGGCACCAATCTCCCATTAACCCGTAGTATACCGTCTTTGTCCATTATCGGGTTCAGAACAAGAAGAGGGCTTTTTTCTTAATGGGGTTTTTATCCTGCAGCGCGTTTTTTTTCATTCGGAAAATGACGTAACTGCGCCGTCTCGATAAGACGCGTATTTGTTTGTTGGAACTCATCATGGGTCAGATTGGGATTAGTGAGTGTGGCTAACTTCTTAGATTTGTTCCGCGCATTGTTCACGAAGCGGAACATGTATGCAGTCACGCGGCGTGCGGGAGGGAAGAATGAAAACCGGTCGAGAAAATCAACCTCTTCCTCGAGCGCGTGATAGGCCTCTATTTTGCGCTTTTCTGGAGGAGATGCGCTGCGCGCTTTTGATTTTGGCCATGAGTCCGGGTTGCAAGAAAGCCATTTTGGCCCATGCCACCAGAGCGAGGAAATTGCCAAGTCTTGGGGCTTGCAACCGCGGGTGCCGGGGTCCGCTGGATTGTCAGCACTAGCAACATGGTGCCATGAACCGTTCGGAAGAAACTCTCGGATTTGAGAGGTACGGTTGGATACATAGGTTTTCCATGTGCACGGTGGCTTTTCCAGCCAAGCTAGCACAATCTCTGAATCCGACCATAACAAAGTGCTGTATACTTCTAAGCCGAGTTGTTTTCGAACAACCGCGACTAGTTTTGCAAGTAAGACTGCGCCACAGAGCTCTAGACGTGGCAAGCTTACCGTCTTGATTGGTGCCACTTTGCCTTTTGCAACCAAAAGAGAGGATTTTATTTGGTTGCGAGTATGTACGCGGCTGTAGATCGCTGCGCAATGCGATTTTTCCGAGGCGTCACAAAACCCATGGATTTGAGTATCTTGCCTCGGAGAGAAATTAACCCATCGAGGGATTTCGATTTGGCAGATGGCTGGCAGGTTCTCTGCGAACAGTTGCCATTTTAATAATGCTCTGGGCTTTGCACATTCAAGTTCTTGAAGCGGAATTTTTGCCTGAATCATCACTGGCGACAGCCATCCTGCCGGGTCAAAAAGTTGTGCGACAGACAACAAAATTTGTCGTTTTGTGACGGCAAATTTTAGTGACATAGGCAGAATGGTGTAGGAAAACTTGTCTGTAAGCGCGTTCCAGCGAACACCAAGAGTTTTGGTTGTGGAAGCGCTCTCAAATTTTAAAAAGTTGGAGTCGAGAAGATCCTCCTTTGGAAACTGTTCTAATATGGCCGAATGATTGGCCGTCAGTTTCTTTAATACGAAACCAGCTGACTTTAGCACTTTGATCACTTGACTAAGTGATTCGGTGGCGTCGTTAATGGTATGACTTCCTGAGAGAATGTGATTAACGCCGAATGTGACGGTTTTGAGATTGTAATCGGTGACCGGAGAGTCAGCCGATTTGCGAAAAAAAATTCGCTGAAAATGTTTATCGTCCTCATGGATGAGTATTTGACGATACATTTTCTCAATATCTCTATTGAACACGAATCTGTGCATGCGCCACTGCATGAGTGGCATGAGATGTGGCTGGAGTGTGGGACCGGTGTGCAGGACGTCATTCAGGGACTTTCCTGATCCGGATGTTTTGGAGGCGTTGAACACCACGGGAATTTTGGTGGTCACCTTATCTGGTTTGACGACCGCATGGTGCGGTAAATAGAAGGAGAAACATTTGCCGTCGGATAAGATTTCACAAGGCTTGGTGTAGTCCATGTGACCGAGGTCGAGATATTCCTGCAACACATCGTTGTACAGTGTGCTCAAGTCCCCTTTCTTTTGCAGCGATCGCTCCATGCTAAATAATTGCTGGAGGGCAGCAGACCGAGAATGGCCAAGGAAGAGTTTTTTGGGGAAATCTTCCTTGAATGGAAGTCGCACAATGTATCGACCGTTTGGAGCACGTGTCGTTGTTGTTGCATACATATTCCCACATGCCCGATCCTCCAGAGATATTTGCGGAGGCTGTGGAATTTCTTCTTCTTCCCAAAACTTTCTCAGTTGTGAACTGAGGTCTGCGTTCGAGCATTCTTCTACTTGTGTCGAGAATGACACAACCTTTTCCGTTATTTGACCACTAAGAATCCAGCCAAATATTGTCTTTTGCGCAAGTATGGTATCGCAAATCTTTTGTATACCTTTCAGCAGAATGTGTGGAAGAATATCGCTGCCAATGACCATATCAGTCTGTGCTGGTATGTGGCAATTGGGGTCAGCGAGCTCAAGGATTTTGAACTGCTGCCAGTGTTCATGGCTAATGGAGAATGTTGGCATATGCCTCGTTAATTGTGGTAACACAATAGCCTGAAATTTCATCCTTTGCTTGGTTTTGGATGCAACCAGTGTAAGAGGACAAAGTTTGGATAAGTTTTGGATGACGTGTCCACCCATGCCAGATATTTCGAAGCTGGAATGTTCGAATAGAAGTTTCAACCGTTTTTGAACTTTAGGGGAAATAAAAGTCCTTTGTGAGCCTTGGTCAATTAAGGCTCTAAGTTGAAACAATTCCCCTTCGTGTTCCACTGCGACCATGGCAGTTGGAAGGAGAATTTTGCTGTCATTGGCTGCATGCAATGATTGTATGTGTGCCTGTTTGGAACAGCACGGCTGCTCGCTGGAATGAGAGCTTGACTGCACTTTTCGAGCGGGAGATGTCGAGGCGGCAGTAGTGTGCTGCGCAGAGGCACCAAAGGTTCTCGGACTAGAGCGGCGAGCTTGTGGCTTTGGATTGACGTGCAACAGTGAGTGATGCCGTTGTTGGCAATGTGTACACGACCACTTGCTCAGGCATTCATTAGTGCTGTGAGAATTAGCAAGACAGTTTTTGTACAACTTGCTTTGGTTTACGAATTGTATACGGTTCGGAACCGAAATTCGTTTGAATTGTTGGCAGACTCTAATCGGATAAGGAGAGTTGCAGTAGGCACAGGATACTTCTCTCGTCGAAAGCGTTGGTCCTGTTAAAGGGCCTGCTTTGCGAAGCATTTTGATGAGTGACAGGTTTTGTTTTACTTTGACTTGGATGAAGCCGATTCAATCTTTCGACTACTTCGTATCTTGAAGTAAGGAAGTCATCCATTTGAGACCTCGTAGGTAAATCTCTTCGGGAAGAGAGAGATTGTTCCCAAAGTGACAATGTGTTTTCGGGCAGCTTTAATGAGCATATGTATACCAAGATGAGATCCCAGCTGTCTGTTTTAACATCTTGGGAATGAAGAATCGACAGACAGTTGTTTATCGAGGTTTGCAGCTTCTGAAGTTGATCACTATTTTCGGTTTGGATAATGGGCAGAGTCATAAGAATCTTGATCTGGTTGTCAACCAGGATACGTTTGTTTTCGTATCGTGACCGTAAAGCTTCCCATGACAGCTCGAAATTGTCATCGCTAAGCGGATATTGCTTTACCATTGAGCCGGCTTTTCCTTGGGTTTTGTATCGAAGGTGATACAATTTCTGAGCACGGGAGAGCTTCGGGTGGTTGATGTATACCGCTGTGAACATGTCACGAAAAGCGGGCTTTTCTTCATAACCACCATAAAATGTCTCCGTGTCACTTGAAGGCAGACGTTTGCCTCCGCTGAGGGGTGTTCCACGCTGGATGGTGGTCTCGGCTCAGCAATTGCTCTCATCAACGTGAGTTGATCAGCAATTCTTGCTTTGGTCACCTAATATTGTTCAAGGCAAGTATAGTATTTGCCTTCAACAGCATTCTTGAAATTATCCGGAAGGATATCATCTGTTTTTGAAAAAACCATATCATAAACCGATTGAAGCCGTGCCCAATAATCATCTATTGATTTGTCTTTTATCATCAGATACGATTCTGTGTAGTCTTGTATTGGTGCATCACTTAATCGTGCACAGTATCTCATGAGACTGTCACTTTCCGTTTCAAACTTTTGCGCGGAGGGGTCAAAAGTTTTAGTTTTGGTTTTCACGCTGGCTTCTAGCGCAGCGGTTTTTGACCGTGTCTTAATGTCTGGCATTTTTGGTGGACTGTGTCCAAGTAGCATTTGGGATAAGCCGAGAAAAAATTACTCGTAAGAAAATATGTAACCGATAAAATTGCGTGTGAGTTTATGGAAAAAAAACCCTTAATTACCAGAAAAATTTGCACTTAGTGCCACAGAGAACCTGGAACTGAGTAAGGTTTTGTGGCGGTGTTTGCCTTTTTTTTTTGTATGTATTAAACTTGGATGCTTGGAAACCGGACTGCCAAACTAAAATCCGCGAATTGGGATTTTTATTTTAAGTAACACAAAAAAGAACGCAAACACTTTCACTTTTATATTTGTAGTGGAAATATACGTATGTTTGTTAAAATATATATATATATATTATATACGTAGTTGAAATATACGTATGTATGTATGTAATTATGTAATTGTACAATACGTGTATAAATAAGATTGAACACCTGAAAGATATTGCTAAATTTCACTTTTTTGTTGCAAAAAACTCCCTAATGGGTTGCCTCTTTGTATCTATGTAAATATAAGAAAATCTTTTGGAATTTCGGTGTCAATTTACGTTGTTCGCATGCATGTATATGCTAATATCATATGTACGTATGTAGAAATATTTGCGCGCAAGTAAGCAAACACATACGTATGTGTGTATGTAGATTACATACGAAGCCAGAGTAATGGCCCAGCTGTGAATATTTATTTATGTTGAAAAGTCGAAGTGTATGTATGTATGCGGGAGAGTGCAAATATATACACCCAAAAGCCGTTCAACGCTGAGGTGAGTTGTGGATACTGCACTTGGTGAGTCGTGAGCGCGCTTTGTTTGAACTCTCTTAGCTTGGTGAGTGCGGCCGAGTAAAGCGAAGTAGTTAAAAGCGAGAAGCCAAGATCAGAGAAATAGCGCTGGCTGCGCAGTGGCTGAATTATTTGAAAAATTATAGCCACTCTCTTCGTTACAAAGTGTTGGGTGCTAAGCGAATATTAGGAGACAATGTAATAAGCAAGAGTGAATATATGTGCGTATGTGCTACATATACATATGGAAAAAATGCCCTTATGTTTTTCGGCACTTTGGCTAAGTTCAACGACCTTTGCGAACAACGGCAGAAATTGGAAAGTAGGGAAAGTAATCTGCTGATATTTTATTATGTACAGTGGGATAGTAGGCATTTAAAACTGCAACGGAATATTTTTTAAATATGTACCATGCATATATGCGCGTATGTATATGTATATACATATATCTATATACATATGTATAAATTAGCGGTAAAGGAATATACATATGTATACCGCTTTTTGGGTAAAACGGATTATTTTCCCCAACCTTTTTTGTATTTTTATTAATAGCGGCAAATTACCGAAATGAAAGTTTCCGCGGTATGAAAATATCTGCTTTTTATTTACCTTTTTAACTTATATACATACATATACATATACATATGTGCGTACTTTGTTCATGTGGATACATGCATGTATGTATGTATGTATGTACATATGCTCTCGCATGCAGTTTTCTTTTTTTGAAAACAATATGACCTTCAGGCAAATGAAGGATGTTTTGAATTTTTTATGGAAATTAAAACATGTGCCTACTTACAACTTTTTACTTTCCTTTTTTATTAATTTTTGTTTGCGATCCTGCCCACACTGCTGTTGTTGCAATATTGGAATTTTAAGCTGTTGCTGCTGCAAATGTTGCACCGTCTGCATTTTGTGTTGCTGCAAATGCTGCTGCTGTTGCCACTTAAAGTTGTTGCCGTTGATTTTTTTTTGTTTATTTTTTTTTTTTTTTTTAGTACTCTTGCGCTCACTGTTTTCTTTTATTTATTTTTGAATTTATAATAAATATTTGTTTTGAATATAGTTGATTTTGTTTATTATGCTTTAATGAATTCGCATTGCTTTTAAGCTAATTTTTATTTGTTCACTTCTGTATGTGCAATTGTATTTTTTTTTTTTGCTTTTGTCACTTGTTCTTTTTGTCACTTTTTGTAGCACTCAATAACTTTGTTTATTAAATTTTTGAGTTGCGAACGAACGATTTTTTGTATATTTTGTAGTATTTGCCAAAAGGGTTTGTGCCAAGGTTGGCTGCGAAGGACCAATAAATAGTCCACTTTGGTCTCCTTTCGCACTTACCACTTTCCTAATTTTCCAACTAATGGTCAACACAAATGTTCTTAGTGTAAATCAAAAGATTCTAACTTTTCTTTAAATTCTTATTTTACAATTTAATTTAATTTTAAGTTTAATCCACGATAAGCTAGGTTTTAATTTGTAAGCGCGTGCGCGGTTTCCGAACTCGGTTTGTATACTAACTACTGCGTTGTCGGCGGCAGGCTGCTGTGGTGGACGGCCGGCCGGCCGCTCGGTCCACTCGGCCAACTCCGAATAGCCGAGCGGATGTCCCAAACGGGCGTACGGCCGGTTGGTTTACTTGTCGGCGGCGGCGGCTTAAACAGTCACTATTTAGAGACTTTATTTTGAGACAAGAGGCTTCGTTTTGAAACTAATTAATTTCAACTGGTCTAAAAGAGTGACTTTTGTCTCTATTAGAGACTGAGACTGCTTACTGAATTCGGGGGTTAGAGACTTTATTTTGAGACAAGAGGCTTTATTTTGAGAGTATTGACTGCCAACTGGTCTAAAATTGTGACTTTGTCTCTATTAGAGACTGACCCCGAATTTAGTGAGCAGTCTCAGTCTCTAATAGAGACAAAAGTCACAATTTTAGACCAGTTGGCATCCATTAGTTTTAAAATTAAGCCTCTAGTCTCAAAATATTGTCTCTAAAGGCCGGTATTACAATGCATTTTTAAGTCGAACTTAATGCCCGAATTCAGTAAGCAGTTTCAGTCTCTAAATAATAAATGGCAAAAGGTCCAAAGTGTAACTTTTGTCTCTATAAGGACTGAATTCGGGGGTCAGTCTCTAATAGAGACAAAAGTCACCATTTTAGTCTGGTTGGCATTCATTAATTTCAAAATAAGGCTTCTAGCCTCAAAATATAGTCACCTGGTGGTGAGCAGATCACAAAAAATTTAAATAAAAACATAAGAGGAAAACGTGAAAGCGAGGAAAAGCAATATTCTCTGCCTCATTTTGAGACTTGAGATGATACGAAGTTACTGATTTCGGGCATAAGACAATGTAGACGGTTTTGAAATGACTCCTTTCTAATGCGCATTTAGACTTAATTTAAATGTATTATAACCTTCATGGGGTCAATATTATAGGTATTTTCATTACAAAAAAATTAACTGAATTGCTCTCTATTGCATTTGTAAATATTTGTTTGTGTGGAAATGAAATTGCTAATTACTGTTTTAAAGCGTATTGTGGCGTTATTCCAAAACACGAATACTTGCGAAAGAGAAAGAGATAGAGACTTCGAGAATATGGAAATAGAACAATCGCAATCGAGAACTTTTGATAACGATCGATAAAGTTCTAGAGCTGCCACAGTATACGCAGCTCGTGGTGTAAAAGGGTGTTGCCACTGCGTTAGGTAATTTAGTTAGTAATTAAACCTTGAAGAGTAAAGTTGTGAAGCTGTTGGCTAAGGGCCAGTTTTTCAGTGCAAGTTGAACTCTGTTTGTCGTTTAAATTAAGTTTAAACTCAGTATGCAGTTTTTCAGTAAACTTTAAACGGAGTTTAAACGACCGTTTGTGCTCGGTTAAACTTAGTTTAACTTATCAGCTGTGTGCTGACTACTTCGTTTTGGTTGCAATAAATTTTATTGAGCGCAAGGAAACTAAATTTAAATATAAACTGAGTTTAACTAAACTTAGTTTAAACTGAGTTTAAACCAGCACTGAAAAACTGGCCCTAAGTGGTTTAAAGTTGCCAGTGCGCAAGTACAAGTATTAGCGAATAAAAGAACGATGGTAAGTGTTGTTAATTATTTGTAAATAGATAAGGTTAGCATTAAGATAATCAAAGCCACTTTTATTTAACAATCCAGTTTTCAAACCTGAAGGATTATAGAAATCATCAGCATTTCAGGCGTAACAATATATACATATATCGTACTTGTTTGACGCCATTTTACAAATGTTTACTTCAAGACATATAAAAATTGGCAATATATTTCTCATATTTTCGGGTCAAAATATCAGATGTTGGAACATCGGCTATCTTCTGTGCAGATGTCGGGTAAGACTAATGAAAAAAGTTGGAATTATAGCGCCAGCGAAATTTTCTTGTTTGCAAAATGGCGTCTTGAAACCGGCTTCTTGAACATTTTAAAGGCGGCAGCGACATATTAAACAGCTGTGTTAATATGTAGTTTGACATTTCTGCATATTCAATTTGTAGAAATTGTGTCTTAGGCTAAATAAATTAATTTAACATCAACAACCAGGAATATGTAAATGATTTTGTGACGATAATTGCTAAAATTGCACGTATTACATTGCTAATGAAGCGAACAAGGAGCTCATGGAAGCAACAATATGAAACATATGACGCTATTTGGGATGAATTATGTACATGTTGTCTATTTGTCACTCCGAGCTAATACGAACTTAGAGGGATTGCAAAGAAGTTTTATGTAAAGACTGGCATGCCGAATTACTTGGGAGCTATAGATTGGAAGCACATTCATATTACAAGCCCCAAGAACAGCGGTACTACAATTACAAGAAAACGTTTAGCATTGTATTAATTGCAGCGTGTGATGCTAATTACGTGATCTATATGTACATATGTAGACGTCGGGCTCTAGGAAGCCAAAGTGACGGTGAAATACTTGCCCGAAGTACCTTTGGAAGCAAAATGTTGTATGGAATTTTAAAAGATCCTTGTGAAACAAACTTACCGGTAACATCGATTAGCTTTCCGTATTACTATGTCGGCGAAAGTGCGTTTCTACTGAAATAAATTTAATGCGACCATTTCCCGGCCACCATTTACCAGAAGATAAAGAAAAATTTAACTTAGCGTTGTCTATTTCCATCACTTCACTTTGGTCTAGGAATTCGGTTTCTTCATTTGCTCTGCCAATAGTACTGTAAAATAGATTATAAAATAAACATTGGTATATTTCCGAAAGCTTGTATAGTGTTTGGTTAGATTATCTAATCTTGTATAATTTAACTTACCTCCAGGAATTTGTCACATTTTCTAGAAATGATATTGCTTCAAAGTACATACATTTCCTTCTTGGAGTTTCAGCGCTACTGCCGGAAGCGACTTGCTCCATTCTTTCACATCGTTTATAGGAGTCACGGAGGCTCTTCCACCTTTTCTTGCACTCCTGTTCTAATCATAAATAGAACATAGGAATTTGATCTTGTTCATCTATAGTTTACCTTGCCGCTCAACTTTGTATTTAATGCAATTTCGTTCCATGCATAATCCTTTTCCCTTAAGTTTTTATATTCACTGTGCAAGATCATTACGCACTTCTTCAATTAAAATTTCATCCAAATCCATGGTTAAGCCTGAAATATAACGTTTTAATTGTTAACAAAACTTAATTTAAGAATTAAACGTAAAAATCTTACCAAATAAAAATAATGCGCAACGTAAGCAAAAGAACCCCGTTTTATTTTACATAAACAGCTGTCCATTGTGGATGTACACTATTTCGTTGTTACCGTACTAAAATCTTTCATTTCAATGAAATTTAAATATTTTGTTCAAAAACTAAGTAAATAGGTATATTCATTTATTTTAATTTACCAATTGTTATTACAAATGATATATCAGAGCTATATTATGCTTCTATTGGTAAAATAACGTTGGACTTGTTAGAGCTTTGAATAATTTTACATTTCAAATATTAGTGGCAACACTACAGCTGCCCATTGTCCTCGGCAACATTAGAAATAGATTAAAGGTTCAATTAGAGGTGCCATAACCATAACCATAGAAAACAGCTGATCCAACCAACCTTATGGGTTACACCAGAGAACTTATAAGAAATGAGAAGGAGCAAAATGACTCCGGCTTTTACTGTGAATAAAATTTGCGATTCTACTCGGGGGAACATACCTCAGCTCGGAGGTACACACCACGAGCAGACTCGCAGCCACCACAAGTCGGGGGTACACACCATAAAAACTTGCAGCCACAGCGGCTGCAAAGACTATTTCCACCATAGCTCGAGGGTACATACCATAGCGAAAATGAGAAAAATATAAATTACGTAATGTGCAGCGGGGTGCTTGCGGAGGCCGGCGGCTGCATATGATCGACGAAGACGAAAACAAAACAAGAATTAGAGTTAGCCGAAAAACGAACGGTAAATGCAGCAACGAATAAGAAAAATGCTGGGAATAAAAGAAAATAATTCTTTCGCCAATTCGGCACATTATTTATGAAGAATGTTCATATGAATGCTTTTATTTTTCAGCTAATATTTCAATTATTTAAACTAATATGAAAATGAATAAATAGTATAAATACCTATTTTAATATGAAATTATAATTTGCAGTTGTATATTTTTGATATCGAATTGCCGTCGGCATTTTGCATCTCAAAAATGAATTCAATATCATACATTATGTACATTGTATATGTACATATATACTTATGTACGTATGTATGTATGCATGGACTATGTATAAGATAGTCGATCAAACAAGTGAATTCCTAAAATTAATCTTATGTGCAAGCTAAAGCCAAACGCATGTTTATGTGAACACAAATATCTGCGTACATACATATGTACATATTAAAATACAAATGCACACTTGTTCACATGCCCGCAACATGCGCACACTTTCCTCACTTCCCGCTACCCAACAGAAATCAACCAGCACGCCGGCGCCATGAATCCTAAACGATTTCATTCATAAACTCCGCGTGCGTAAAACTCGTCATTCATTCATAAATTTCAGCACAACCTAAAATCTGCCAGCGAAGCACATTTTTCGCGATCTTGCAAAAATTTATAAATTTCAACAATTTCGTCTTCAGCTTTGCAAGTACAGGGGCGTTCGCATTTTTTGGCCCAGTCCGACAAATAAGTAGTTGAAAAATTATTTAAAATATGTATATTAGGCATTCCTCACTTAATACGAGATTCCTTTACTAAATACATATCTAATACATCAATATTTAATCATTACGAACCATTATTTACTAAAAAACTATTCAAAATATATCAATTCATTTGGGATAATTTCGCAAAAGCGACCTTACCAAGTTAATGGCTTAGCACATCTTCATCACCTCCATACGCGCTGTGTTCATTTGTATGAGCACATATATGTATGTAAATATGTCAACAAATTCTGTCGCATTTGAACAACAGTGTGGGTCATCACTGCATTTGCAACACATTTACCGCGATTTCTAGTTGGAGTAGGAAATCTACTACCTTGAGCAACAAATTGATAATACATTTTGGCTTTCAGGCTACTTCAAAAAGGTATTACCAAATATATTAACTTAATATTTGTTATGCACGTAAATATTATGGATTTTATCCCAGTTATATGTCTCTGAGTGATAAAAACGTACCTTTTTGTACTACTGCTTGTTTTCCTCGGCCTACTACAAAAGAAAAAATAATTTCACCCAACTCTATTTTTTGGTGGTGGTTTATTGCTTTCGTCACGCAGCAGAATTGTTGGAAGTCCGAGCAGAAGCCAACATTTAGAGTAGAGGGGTAGTTGCGGGCAAGTGAACAAGTGTGCATTTGTATTTTAATATGTACATATGTATGTACGCACATATTTGTGTTCACATAAACATGCGTTTGGCTTTAGCTTGCACATAAGATTAATTTTAGGAATTCACTAGTTTGATCGACTATCTTATACATAGTCCATGCATACATACATACGTACATAAGTATATATGTACATATACAATGTACATAGTGTATGATATTGAATTCATTTTTGAGATGCAAAATGCCGACGGCAATTCGATATCAAAAATATACAACTGCAAATTATAATTTCATATTAAAATAGGTATTTATACTATTTATTCATTTTCATATTAGTTTAAATAATTGAAATATTAGCTGAAAAATAAAAGCATTCATATGAACATTCTTCATAAATAATGTGCCGAATTGGCGAAAGAATTATTTTCTTTTATTCCCAGCATTTTTCTTATTCGTTGCTGCATTTACCGTTCGTTTTTCGGCTAACTCTAATTCTTGTTTTGTTTTCGTCTTCGTCGATCATATGCAGCCGCCTGCCTCCGCAAGCACCCCGCTGCACATTTACGTAATTTATATTTTTCTCATTTTCGCTATGGTATGTACCCTCGAGCTATGGTGGAAATAGTCTTTGCAGCCGCTGTGGCTGCAAGTTTTTATGGTGTGTACCCCCGACTTGTGGTGGCTGCGAGTCTGCTCGTGGTGTGTACCTCCGAGCTGAGGTATGTTCCCCCGAGTAGAATCGCAAATTTTATTCACAGTAAAAGCCGGAGTCATTTTGCTCCTTCTCATTTCTTATAAGTTCTCTGGTTACACTGTAATCGATTAGCGGTGCCATACCATAACGCCATAACCATAACCATAACCATAGCGACCAATTGAATTTTGGTTTTTGCCGTAACCATAAACAAATTATTGCTGATTCGCCTTGTTTATTGTGATATTTTTGTTCTTCGTGTGCAGTTTATTTTGTTTTGATGAGTTTTAATTTATATTTTTCGTCCGTGTTTTACATACTTTACTAAATTTTTATTTACTTTCAGTTTATTGCAAATATCAGCTGTTTATGGTTATGGCACCACTAATCGATTGCTTAAATATGGTTATGGTTATGACTACGATTATGGTTATGGCGTTATGGTATGGTACCTCTAATTGAACCTTTAATTGGGCGACAACGACAACTGTAAGCCTGCTGCCGTGAAGTCGTGCTGTTGTCTAAATAACTGTGCGCATAAGAACGTGTATATTTTAATATTTGACAGATGTTGCTTGTCGCTCGCTGTCTTCAATGTGTTTAACGATGCTTTTACATTGAACAATGCTGTCACGACAATAACGATATAGAAATTAAATTAAAAAAACACTGATAATTGTACTCGTGAAGTAATCGTCCCGACAATTTTAGCAAACGTAGTAATAAAACTTTAAATTAAATTAACAGGGCTTGTCAGAGCGCACGTAGATTTTGATGTTTTCCGCTTAGCGAAAATTTTCAAGATAATGGAAACGAGAAAAGGAATGTGATATGGCAGGGCTGCAATCACACAACAGGCCTGTTGTTACAATCCACGATGCAACGAACCAGATATAGCGCAATACGGGCAGCTCACACGGTTACGTTTATGGTCGAGTGTGTCAAATCGCAGCACCTACCGCACGGATGGGATTTTATCGACAAGTTTTGGTGGGAGATTTGATCGTTCGGCGTCACTAGTGCTCATACGACAATAACAGAATTTCGTAAACCTCTACTTAACCATTGAAAATGATGATGCAGTGTCCCCATAGTACTTATCAGCCTTTTCTTGCATTCGGTTTAGGTTTTCTTACTCAAAAAATATTACGTATGGTAAATTCCGAGTTTATGAGTAGTGTTTGACGCTAAACTCCAAAATAGCTCATAAACTTTAGTTAACGGCGCAGTCAGAACGTAGTATTAGATTCAAGCAAAAGGGTTACAATCCATGGTTGAAATATTTAATTTAATTGAATCCCCTTCAAGACGGAGGTAACCAAACCCACTAAACAATTTGTTCCGATTTTTTTACGAAATCGTAACGAAAAATGTATGGGAGGGTTGACACGACTAAAGAAATAGCTTAACGATTTCGTAAAGTATGCTCTCTACTAAACCGTAAGGAGTTGCCTTAACTAAATCGAAACGAATTTGTCGATACGAAATCCGTACAATTTAATCTTTGCGAATTCGTTTAGAAATTTTCGATTCGAAATCTTTAAGAATCTACCTATTCTGTTAATGAAATTTTATTTTTTTTTTAATTCATACATTTATATTTTTATTTATTATCGTTTGCATTTACAAATAGTTAAACTAATTATATAACAAATTATTCATGTTGTGTATTCGTACGTTTTGTTTGTTTGGCTTTCCTGTCCTTGGCGCCGTTAAAAAATTGTTTGATTGTTTCGTCAATTTTTGAGTAGTTCGTTTGGCGTATGTTCTCCATGCATGAATCTACATATATAAACGAAAGAATTAGATATTTGAAAGTACTAACCATTTGTTAACAACAAACCTTTAAGAACTTTTACGAATATGAAGTCTTTGACAGCTATATTGTTGTTTGTCCAAGAAAGTTAAAAGCCAAAGAATCGTTTATGAAGATGGACTTTAAGTTGGCAAATATAAACTTTTTCAGGTCATCTGTCGGTTGCTTATCGAACTTCGTTATCTAAAAAAAAGATAAGAAAGGTCATTAGAATGATGAATTAATACAGACATAGTTTACTTCAACATATAAAAACTGTGTACATTAACTTACCAAGTCTTGTTTTATTTCTTCGTCATCTTGCACGAGCTTCTCAAAGTCCAATACTTCACTAACTTCTGTGAATGGAAGACCTGGCAGTTTTGAACAAAATGTGCGTTGACGTTTGAAGGACGTTAAGACCTGCTCTATGGATCGCTTTAACCCTACGAATTCTTCCGTAAAGCGTTCGTAAATTTTACTGTTGACTTCCCGAAGGTTTTTATTTTCTTCAATCAATCAAGCAACACCTTGAGCTCCATAATAAAAGGCTGTAAAAATATGTCAGAAGTTTCTGGTTTCGTTTTAGAACTTCGGACGCCTTCCAAATCCGAATTTACATAACACCCAACTAAAAAAAGGCTGGAAACTTTGAAACATTCATCATTATAGACCAAGCAGCTTGCTTTGAGGAAAAAAATAACTGCAGTCTGTCAATTCCAAAGTTCAACTCTAATGTATGGCTATTGGAAGTTGTGGGAGAGTTTGCATATTTATAAAGAAAATCAGTAAGGCAGTCCTTCAAGCAATAGTGGAAATACGACCCTCCACCCATTATAATAATGTTGGTCTCTCTGGGAGTTGATTTCAGGGTCCGGATGTCACCAGGTAAATCATGCCCTTCGGTTTTGAGTCGCCTCAAAAGTTCGTTTGCAGCACTTGTTGAAATTCCATATCTGATTGACCACGACATAAGAAAATTTTTAAAGCTTTCGCCACCTTTGGCATGTTCTGATTCTTTCACTTCCACTGAATCTTTGCAAGAGGAAAATACATTAATTTCACTATTTAAGTTATTTTTATTGCTTTCACACATCATTTGTGCATTTTCTGAACCTTTCTCTGCCACTGAATCTTTGCAAGAAGAAAATATATTAATTTCACAGTTTAGGTTATTTTCTTTGCTTTCACACATCATTTGCACATGGTCAACCAATTCATCTTCACTTTGATTATGCAATATAGAATTTAAAATATTTTTTGTTTGTCTTTTACGACTTTTATGTTGAGCTCGTCGCGACATTTTTATTATTTGAGTTACCTCTTTTGCGTTTTCACTTTAAATGCGTTCTATTTTGTCATTTTCCTAGAATGAAAGCAAAGCCTACTAATTTCGAGTTATTCTTTACGAAATGGTAGCGAATTAGTTAAGCTAGAGCGAAAGACTTTCGAATTTATTCAGAAAAGTCTGATTTCCGACAAAGTCGGATGCTTTGGTTTAGTGGGTTTGTTGTGAAACTTCGTTGGATTTGCGGTAAGTTGAGTTTGTTTTCAGTTTTATTAATTAAAATATTGCTATTTTGTATTTTAATTTTCAGCAGAAGCAACGCCGAAAGGGTATTTCAAAGGTATGTATAGAAATTTCGACACGTACATATATTTTAACTAATGTTATTTAAACTTGCAGGTATTGCGCACCCAAGCCGGCAGCAGATTCTACGGAGAAGATGACTGCAGAAGCACCATTGGAAAAAGTGAGTAAAATGAATTACTTTTTAAAGCTACAATATTTGTTGAATGGAAACAAAGAATGCATCAGTGTACATATCCATTCAAGTTCCGAATCATAGATGCAAATGTCCATCATGCGCAATCTAATTGAAATTTATCAATTTCGGTGCGTTTGCTTGTTGGAAAAGATAATATAATAGGACTTATTTTATTTAGCTATCCATTTGTGTATGTGATAAAAAAAATATTGAAAACTGGTATTAATCTTTTTTCCAGATCACATGTAAACAGCACCATGCAGCGGAGGCCGGAGGAAATGTCGACATGCGAGCAGTTTCATCTTTGTAAAATAAAGGTAAATATTTATTTAGCTTAATTAATTCAAATGTTGCGTATACATTTGCAAATAAGCAAAAATTTTGAGATTCTGTGAAAACTGCATAGGTGAAATAAAAAGTATTTTATTTGCATTAACAATTAATAGATCAGACAAGGCTAAAAAAACATCAATACAAATTCGAACTGATCGCAACTAAATTATTTAATATTTTATATTTAAATCTGTATGTTTTGCGAATTGTATTAGTGCATGTACTAAGTCGCAATTAAAGTATACATTTTTGAAATATGTGTTATAATTTTTATTTGAAACGGATGTAATTAGAAAGATAAATCAATTACCTTTAGTCCAATCTATTTTTTTTTAATTAAGTGATTTTTTTTTGTTAAGATAGTCTTTTGAGAATTTGCCTTTTTGCATGTATAGTATACATATACGGCATTTCATATAGTTGTAAGAAAGGTATGCATTTTACAAAACTTCTAAATAATTACAAACTTAAAGCAATATTATTAGAAATAACAGACAATTATCTTTCTGTTCTGATTTATAACTTTATTAAGGTATACATTTTTGAAATATGTGTTATAATTTTTATTTGAAACGGATGTAATTAGAAAGATAAATCAATTACCTTTAGTCCAATCTATTTTTTTTTAATTAAGTGATTTTTTTTTGTTAAGATAGTCTTTTGAGAATTTGCCTTTTTGCATGTATAGTATACATATACGGCATTTCATATAGTTGTAAGAAAGGTATGCATTTTACAAAACTTCTAAATAATTACAAACTTAAAGCAATATTATTAGAAATAACAGACAATTATCTTTCTGTTCTGATTTATAACTTTATTTTCTGTTTTCTTATATTTTTAGCAATAATTACTGGATCATAGGTCCATTGCAGGTTGAAGGATGACGTTCCTCTGGGAAGAATAGATATAAGTTATATAAGTAGATATAGAAATAAATTCTTTAAAACAAAAATGTATATACATATATACTAATTAATGTTAGTTTAGAAATTATTAATAATTAGATTTAAAAAAAAATTTGATTTAAAAAATTTTTTGTTTTCAATGGGTAACGGTTTGCTAACAAATACGGTAACTTATAAAACTACTTCCTAAAACAAGAAGCTAACCATAAGGGTAACAAGTACGAGTGGTTAGCAATAACAAGTAGATAACAGAACCGGTAACTAACTTCCTTACGGTTACCTTTAGGTTACTAAATTAAAAAAAAAAAAATATTTATTATTTTACAATATTTATCAAGTTACAATAAATAAACTTATATTAATTATAAATAATTTCTTAATATAAAGTACAATGTATCAACTTAAAATACCAAATATAATAGCATAAAAATGAACTAATAACTGTTTAAAATACCAATTCAATTAATTTTCAAAATATTTATACTTGACTTACAACTATGTGAAATGCCGTACATTTACTATGCATCTGCAATAAGGCAATTTTCAAAAGTTAGAAGATTTCATAAAAATTATTTATTAAATTAAAAAAAAATATAATTGACTGAAATTTTCAAAATTTGTACACTTAGAAGTATGTGAATATGTACTGTGCACATGCATTAAGGCAATTTTGAAACGTTCGAAAATTTCATAAATATTATTTATTAAATTAAAAAATAATATAATGGACTGGAAGATTATTCTTTCTAATAATATCAACTTTTGTTTGAAATTATCGTACATTTTCAAAAAAATTATACTTGACTTACAAGTACGTGAAATGCCGTACACGTACTCTGCACATGCAATAAGGCAATTTTCACAAGTTGAAAATTTGCATACAAAATATTAACATTTTTATAAGAAAATAACATGAATAGAAAGATAATAGACTATTCTTACTTATGATATGCATTTCTATTTAAAGTTAATACATATTTTTGAAAAATCAGTGCTTCACTTAGAACTATGTGATATGCCGTATACATATATGTATGTATGTATATACATACTATACATGAAAATAGGCAATTCTGAAAAGTTGAATATTTTAACAAAAAAAAAAAAAATAACTAAATTAAAAAAAAATATATTGTACTAAAAGATAATTGATTTATCTTTCTTATTACATCCATTTCAATTAAAAATTATAACACATTTCAAAAATGTATACTTTACTTGCAACTTTGAGAACTGTCGTATGTGTATGTATCCTGTACATGCACTAAAACAATTCGCAAAACTTGCAGATTTAAATATAAAATGTTAATTTATTTAAATGAAAATATAGTGGATTGGTTATTTAACATTATTTTTAATAATAATAATTTCCATTTGCAATTATCAAGCACTTTTGCATGCATATACATATGTAGTATACACAGAATCTCAAAATTTTTGCACATAATGGTTCTAAAATTAAATAACAATACAACGGATAGAACATTAGTATATTAACATACTCTCTAATTAATACTTACAACTACAATTTTCTACAAAGAAGAAACCGCTCACATATCGATATCTACTCCGTGATCCGCTCGATGTTGGTGTAATTTGGAAAAAAGATTATTATTTTTAATCATGACTAACTTTCAATATTTTTTTATAGTGTTGATGTGTAGTAAATAAAAAAGTGGTTTATTCATACAAATTTAAAGTAATTAACATTTAATTATGTCACATTTGTCCTTGCTTCTTCTGTCAGAATACGACGATTATCATGAAATTCGTCCAATAATTCCTCTTGTAGTTTGTTTGTTGACGAATGAACGTGCGCGTTTATGGCCTTTTGTACCACCGATGTATAGTTGTACCACTTAACTGAATCGTTAACTGACAACTTCGCCAACATGGAAAGACTAACCCTATTGACTCGCGCAATCTAGTAGTTTCCACGTGAAACGGCTGTGATTATTTTAATGTGCTCAATAATATTTTTTCACAAAAATCTTTAAATAAATTTGATAAAAATGCTGAGCCTTTATCGCTTACTATCCGTTGCGGATTTCCAAACGTTCTAAGCCATGTACATACTTAAATGCTTTACTACTTCTTGAGCGTCTGTTGTTTTGGTCGTAAATAGCCAAACAAATTTGGAGAAACCGTCAACAAGAGCGAAAATATACTTATAATTCTATAATGTTGAATCTAAAATACCCAAATGATCTATATGAATGGTTGCAAGTGGGCAGTCACCCTTATCGATTCAATGCAAGAACTCTTCTTGCTTTCCCGCTTTACGATTGTGTATTATGCACTCAACGCAGTTTGCAATTTGCTGGTTCACCTTTTTTTCTAAATGCGCTATGAAAAAATCTTGTCGAATTGCATGCATCGTATTTTGCGAGCTCATGTGACCGAAATTGTGACCAATTCGTATAATTTCTTTTTCCATACTTCGCAGCACTACTAGCAACTCTTGACCATTCCAATGCATGTATAATACTCCTTTTTTCATTACATAATCTGCGTATGGTTTGTCGTCGAGAAATACTGTTATCGCTTTAAGATGCATCGTTTTGCTGAGCCTCTTGAATTTGCACTAGCACCTGCGACGTAACCACCATAACAGGATAACAACTTATGCTGTCAACATTTTTTTTCCGTCGTCGCGTGCAGACGTGCTATTGATCGCTCTCGGTTTGCATATACTTCTTTGATGAGATAAAAGAGACAGAGACTCTAATTAATTTAGCAATGCCTTGTACGTGTGGTCAGAAAGTTGACCGTAGTCAGTCTAAAGTGCGGTGCGATAAATGCAATGAATATTTTCACCTAAAGTGTGTCCAGTTATCGCCAGTTGATTTAGATTTTTTGGAAAAATCTAATCGTTCGTTTTTGTGCGAAATCTGTGCCAAAGCGCGCCGAAACTCTATACGTTCGCCACCTCTTTGTTCCACACTAACAAAGTCGCCCAAACCTCAATCTATGCCAAAAACAACACTGTCATCGGTTACAGACAATCTCAGTGCTGGTGACGATAAACAAAAAATGCCGGTAGAATTTCTACTCAGTGAAGTTATTGAACTCAAAGCCGAGAACGCGCGAATATTCTCTTTACTGCAATCATTGTCCGCTAACAAAAGCACCGAAGAGACTCTAAAAACGGTTCTTAGTGAAATAATATATCTAAAAAATGATAATACCAAAATGCTCTTTTTGCTGCAATCGCTGTCAGATGAAAAAAATACCTTAGTCAAAAAAAATGATGATCTCCAAGCTGAGATTCTCACTATGTGCATTGCAATGAGCAGCTTTAAACAACTCCCGCAAGTCTCTATTGCTACTGCTGACGCTACGCCTTTAAATGCTGAAAACTCTGCAAAGCTCACTCCTACTGCTGACACTTCAGTTGATGCTTCTAAGAGTACGCCTGCAGTTGCTGCCGCTGCCTCTACTGCTCTTGCTTCTACTACAAACACATCTACGGCGTTCTCTTCTACGCTATATTCTCATATCGCTGCCTCTGCCGCTACGATTTCTACTAACACTGTTTTGCCCACACAAGCTACTTCTATGCTCTCTTCATCGCTCGGCTCCCGTGCTGTTGTTTCGCCTGAAGCCAGCGCTCAGTCGCATACTCTTAGTGTGGACTTGAATGGCTGGACTACTGCGCGACAAAAGAAAGAACCTAAGCGTAAAAATGTCGTAATTGGTAACAATGCTAATTTTGAATTTGATGTCGTCACCAAGATGAAATGGGTACATGTTTCATCCTTCAAGCCTTCTGTAACTACAGATAGTGTCATTTCCTTTGTCTCTAAACAATCGGGCATTAGGTTAGGTTAGGTTAGAGCGGTTGTCATTTTAGACACACTTAGGCTCATGGCCCATTGTGATGCCGCATTTGGGTTGTAACTCCCCACGAAGGAACCACCCCCTAAAACCAATTGGTGCTTCGAAGGAACTTAAGGAGATCTCTTATTTCAATATCTCTAAGCTCTTCCAGGTCGTTGAAGAACTGTCTGCCCAGAGTGGAGAGTCTTCTTCGGGATAGAGCAGGACATTGGCACAGAAGGTGCACGATAGTCTCTTCCTCTTCCTCGTCGTGACAGCTTCTACAGAAGTCGTACAGTCTCAGCCCTAATCGGAAGGCGTGTTTGCCTATAAGACAGTGTCCTGTTATGACCGATATTATCATGCTCAAGTCGTGTTTATTCATGCTTAGTAGTTGCCCTGTGCGTCTTGCGCTAAGAGCCGGCCACAGTTGCTTCGATATTTTGCAGGTTGTTTCCTGCCGCCATCTATCGTTCGATGATTTTGTAAACCTTTCGGCTATACGAAGCTTGCATGTTTGCAAGGGTATTCCTAGTTCATCTTCTATATCTTCGGTCGAGAGCCCAGTACCGAGTCGGGCTAGCTCGTCGGCCTTACAGTTTCCCTCTATTCCGCTGTGGCCTGGGACCCATGTCACCCTCAGGCGAAATGACTCAGCCATCTCGTTAAGAGATGCGCAGCATTTCATAGCCACAATGGAGGTCGTTGATTGTTTTGTGAGAGATTTTATTGCCGCCTGGCTGTCAGTGAAAATGTAGATATCAATCTCGGGTATCGTATCACACTTTACCAGTTGTGTGGCCTTGTATATCGCCATCAGTTCCGCCTGAAAGACGCTACAGTGGTCCGGAAGACGGAAGCTATAAGAGATCCCCAGATGACGGGAATATACACCTCCACCAACCTTCCCCTCAAGCTTTGATCCATCTGTGTATACATGGATGGACTCGCTATTTCCAACTCTTACTTTGAAGGTAGGAGGGTCGTAAACGCCGTAGTGAGGGTAGCGGGCGGAAGAGCATAATCCACCAGACCAGGAAGCTCCGAGAATTCCGCTTGTATCTTGCCGTGACCGTAGGTACAGTTTGACCATTTCTTCAGGGTGTTCAAGCGTATCGCCGTAGCACTTGCTACCTGTTTGGCATGCAGGTCTATCGGAAGTAGATTTAGTACGGTATATAGTGACTTCGATGCCGTTGTTTTCATCGCACCAGTTATGAGAATGGACGCCAGTCTCTGAACTTTATCCATCATTTTAAAGTTTACACCTTTCTGGAGGGAATCCCACCATACTACTATGCCGTAACATAGGATCGGCCTAATCACCGCTGTGTATAGCCAGTATATAATTCTTGGCTGCATTCCCCACTTTTTCCCAATTGTCCTGTTGCAGGAGTAAAGAGCTATTGTCGCTTTACGCACTCTGTCTTGGATGTTCGACTTCCAGTTAAGCTTCCTGTACAAAATCAGTCCCAGATATTTAGTCTGTTCCTTTACTACGAGGGTGTTTCCCCCTAGAGTTATTTGTCCGAGATCTGGTGTCTTGTGCTTTCTAGAAAAGAGCACCAGGTCCTTCTTTGATGCATTTACTCCAAGTCCTCGGCTACTGCACCACAGAGTTAAGCTATTTAACGATCTTTGAAGCAGGTCCGTTGTTGTGGAGAGGTGTTTGCCTGAGATTGCTATGACGATATCATCAGCGTATGCAATTATTTTGCCACCCGCCTCCTCGAGTTTTTGGAGGAGCCCGTTAACGGCTACATTCCAGAGGAGTGGTGAGATTACTCCTCCTTGAGGCGTTCCTCTGACTGGGTACCTCCTAAGGGAAGACCCACCTAGCTCAGCGCTTAATTCTCTTCGAACAAACATACTTCCAATGAGCGAGGCCAGTGAGTTGTTCACCCCGAGGTTGACCAGTGATGAGGTGATCGCCGCGGGAGAAATGTTATTAAAAGCACCCTCGATGTCTAGAAAGGCAGCTAGGGTGTATTCCTTGTAATGCAATGATCTTTCGATCGTATTGACTAGGGAGTGTAGCGCTGTTTCCACTGATCTTCCTTTGCTGTAGGCATGCTGCGCGGTGGTAAGTCCACTGCCAATATTATCTCTAATATGCTCGTCCAGTAGCCGTTCAAACGATTTGAGTAAGAAGGACGATAAACTAATTGGTCTAAAGTATTTCGGTCTCGTATGGGTTGTTCTTCCTCCTTTAGGAATGAAGACTACTTTTACCTCTTCCCATCTCCGTGGTATACGGCTATACCGTAACACCGCCTCATAGACGTGTACGAGTATAGGCGCAATTAGCTCCGAAGTGTTCTGTAGGTCGGCAGGAATGATCCCGTCTAGTCCAGGGGATTTAAAGGGCTGAAAACTGCCAAAGGCTCGTTTTATTTTCCCTTCGGTTATAGCGAGCATGGAGAAATCATTATTGTTCTCAGATCGAGTACAAGCTATGTTGAATCTGTTATCCAAGCACCCTGGAAAGTGTGTTTGCATTAGTAGTTCTAATGTTTCACCGCTGTTTGTTGTCCAATCTCCGTCATCCTTTATGACATAGCTTATATTGCTTGGACTCGTCGACAGTACTTTCCTTAGTCTGCTAGCTTCCGAAGTGCTTTCTATCCCCTGACAGAAGTCTCTCCAGGAGGATTGTTTAGCACTTCTTACTGCATACTTAAAGCGTCGTTGACTATCCTTAAATTCATTCCAGGAGTTTGTTAACTTGGCCCGGTTGAATTTTGTTCTGCATTCTTTTCGAAGACTTGCAATTTCAGTCGACCACCATGGAGGTTTCGATTTCTTACTCGCTGCCCTTGCGGGACAGGCTTCCTTAACGGCCCGTTGGTAGGCTTTAGTTACATCGTCTACGACTTTGTCCAGTTGATGCTCTGAGTCTATTTGGCAATTTAAGCTATTAATATTAGGAACGGTTTTCGCTCTTTTACCGGTATAGATAAATTATACATCACATACATATGATCCGAGAGTGAAGCCTCTTTCGAGACTTTCCAGTCATGCAGAAGTTCTGCCCCCTCCCCATTAACACATGTAATGTCTAGGACTTCCCTCCTATTTGAAGTAACGAACGTGGGAGTATCTCCTACATTGCTAACCTGTAAGTTATTGCACATAATGAATTCAAAGATTGACTTACCCCGTTCATTTGTGTCTGAGCTACCCCAGATATGATGATGTGCATTTGCATCTGCTCCAATGATTAGCGGGGTGCCGCGCTTGAAAGCTTCCGTTACCGCATCTCTTATTGGCTGGGGTGGAGGTGGTATTTCCGCGTCGTGCGCCATGTATGAGGACGCCAGCCAAACTGTCCTACCTTCAGACTCCACTGCCACGACAACATTGTCCGCATCACTGAACTGTATTAAAAGAAACGCATTAATACACTTTCTTATCAATATGCACGACCTGGGTTTACCTTTGTCAGTAACATAGATTAATTTGTATTCCTTACTGCTCAGTCCGCACACCCGATCTTTTACGACCCAAGGTTCTTGGATGAGCGCGACGTCCTCTACTCTTTCAGTGAGACGGAGGACTAGTGCGGCCGAGGCCGCCCTGCTGTGGTGAAGATTAATTTGTATTATCCCCACCATCAGCAGTGTTGGGTGCTTCTCTCCACCCGACTATGGTCTGGTTGGCGTCCTCCTCATCGGATATGGGAGGGAGCTCCCCTGTCTCCTCCTCCATTACAGTGTCGGAGAGGTCAGAGAAGTCTCCCAGCCCTTCTTCCAAACTAACTCTTCTGAAGAGTTCGCCCACCATACCAGAGTTGGATGCTGCGTCGTCCTCTAGGACATTTTCCGCCGCCTCTGAATTCTCAGCCAGGTTTGTCTTCATTGACACATCCTGACGATAAATGTGAAGATTCAACGCTTGGAAGCCATAGTTGATCTTCCACCTCTGGTTCGCAAGCGGTTCTATTGATTCCTCATTGAGGACTATTACCGCTAACCTGCGCCTACCATCCACTTCACCGATCTTGGCTACCTTCCAGTCGTGGGTGGGTTGCTCTTGATTGCCCAGTTGGATTAGCTCCAACACTTCCTTTGGGTCGGTGTGGAACTCCGGAATCCAGGCTCTTGATCGGGGCCTGTTCGGAATGTCCTCCCGACGAACCACATCGAGGCGCGCTCCTTCCCGGAGTTCGCCTACACGACTTATTGCCAGCGTATATAGATCCACTGACCTTTGATCGGCGCACCTTATCATTTTGACGCGAGAGTGAAACCATCCCGCATCTGCGCAGCTAGGAGGTGGTCCTGGGTTTTCTTCCAGGATGCCTCTGTACACCGTCCAGAGTTTACTGTTCACCAGCTCCCAATTCTGCGGTGTAATCGCTCCATCAGGGGAACTGCGATCTATTACCGCTCTCTCAAACGCTTCCGTTGCCACATCAGCAAAGGATCTAGCCGGCTGCTCTCTCATAGCTAGAGAGGGGGACGTTTTCGTCCTCTTCGGGTCTGACCCCTCCTCTCTCGAGTTCTTTCGTTTTCCCTGAGGAACCTCGATCTTTACCTTTGCGCGGTGTTCAGCCATGAAAGTTTCAGCCCATTTCTTGGAGTCCAGCTCCTCTTTGGAGAGTTCCTCTTCTTTGACTTCCCTCAGTCTCTCCAGGATCCTGAGGGCTGACCGTTTCGTGCGGTAGTATCTCTCAGACGCGCTGATTGACTTCCGGGGATGGCTACAATCCGGGGTCACATCAGAGTCAGAGGGGCGCACATCGGCGGCCGCTGGCTTAGCCATGCGGACCGATGTCGCCGACGCCTTTTTAAGGATAGCACCTTCCGGTGCCTTTGTGCCTCCTGGAGTGGCAGGGATAGCAGAGGAGCTAGCTTGTCTTTTGACAGGGCTGCTCTTGCTTCCCGAAGACCTATCAGCGAGGTTGGGTCTTTTGCCGGAATTCAAGGAATTTGCGTCACTAACTTGTCTAATGACAGAGTTAGGGCGCTTCCCGGCAGATAACCTCGATGCCGTAGAGGCAGTCCCCGAAGGGATGGAGCGTGCGCTTGGCCCTGGCTTAGCCACAGGCTTAACACCGCTGACAAGTTTGGTCTTGTCCGCAGACAGACCTGACCTTCCTGAAGGGTTGGGTCCAGATTTTGGGGGTCCGAGGCAGGTTTTTTATTAGTTTCCATTTTTCATAAACGTCCACACTGCTCGTCAAGGCGAGCGCGGCAGACTAGTATTTTTAGGGGGGGAAAGGGAGTGGTCGACCAGGGCAGTCCCCTCTGCCAAGGCAAGGTCGTTCTACCTCCTGAGGTGACCCTGTTTCAGGAGGGCGCCGTTAAAAGACAGCCGGATACCCCTGGCTGCCAACCATCCAATGGGCACGGTGTCGCATAACACCCTGGATTAGGGGGGGAAAGATCGTCGGTGCGGTACTCTTCGCATGATGATTGGAGGTCCGGCTCCCGCGGGAACGGAAGGACGGTCAACCAATCACCATACCAAGCTTCCCTCTTAGTTCGTGCTGGGTTAATGACCTTTTTTAGAGGAAGTTAACCCACCACTTAAGCCTCATCCCCACGGCAAGGAGACCAACATGATGAGGAATCGGGCATTGATTGCAAACATTTTGCTTGCTTTAAACTACTTAAGAAGGATGCTGCACTGGATAATTTACGCAGGGTGAACATGAAACTTGGTGTATCGGCCACTTTCTACGAAAAACTTTTTAACGCGAATGTTAGGCCGTCAGAAGTTAATGTGAGACCTTTTCGTTTTTTTCAAAAGGAACAATCTACCGAAAAGTTCAAATAATTTGAATTATGATAATAACTTAAAGCTTAAGATCTATTTTCAAAATATTTCGGGCCTACGAACAAAATGTTCTAATGTTTATTTACTAAGTTCTTCCCTAGAGTTCGATATCTCTGTACTTGTTGAGTCTTGGCTGAATGAAAACTTTTTCGATTATGAAATTTTTAACCACAATCTCTTTGATGTTTTCCGAAAGGACCGCGATTTTTCCAAAACTGGATGCTCTCGTGGAGGTGGCGTTATTATTGCTGTTCGGAAAAAATATCGTGCGGCATTGGTAACTCTCGCCAACTCGGACACCCTACTTGATCAGCTTTGTGTGCGCGTTCATGGCTCCTCTGGAACCATTTATGTATGCGCCTCGTACATCCCACCAAATAGTGCTGACTATTTATATTTTGCACACACTGACAATATTCTGTCTTTGGCATCGAAAAGCTCTTTTGACAGTCATCTTTGTGTCCTAGGTGATTTTAATTTGTGCCATCTAAGTTGGCTCTCACTTAGCAACTCGAGTGCATTTATAGCCTCTAATGTCAATTCCTCAGCTGAGATTCATTTTATTGATAGTCTTTTAAGTATTGATTTACTTCAAACCAATGGATAGTATTTATTTCTAAAAATATTAATTATAGTCTATCGGAGTGTCTTACACCAATCTCTAAAACTGACAAACATCATATTCCTCTTGCTCTTGAGTTGGAATTTTATAAATTTGTGGAGGTGTCTGATGATCTTAGCATTAGGTTCAAATATGCCTCATGTGATTTCTCTACATTTAGTGGCGTATTGTCAATTATGGATTGGAGTGATACCTTCCGTGAAAATGATGTTAATTTTTGCTTTCAAAAGTTTAAAACCAAACTATATGAGATATGTTTGAAGCATATCCCTATCTCTAATAAAAAAGTGTATAAAATACCTTGGCATACCAAACGGCTAAAACAGTTAAGGAATTTAAAGAAAAAATTTTGCAAATTATATAAGGAATTTAAAGAAAAAATTTTGCAATTATATAAGGAAACCAACAATCCAATGCACCATATTAAATTTCAGAACTTCTTAAAGGAATTCAACTGTTTGAACAAGCTCTAATACAGAAATTATATTTTAAGTTATGAAAACAAGATTATCTCGAACTCTAAAATGTTCTGGGGTTTTATCAAAGCAAAAAAGTCTTGTTCAGCAGTCCCTGTTAATGTTTTCTACAATGGAAAAAACTCAAATTCCGCCAGTGAATCGGCAAACCTATTTGCTGACTTTTTCTGCTCTAATTTTGAAACCGATTTGGACCAAGAATCTATTGCTCCTTTTCAAAGTGACTCCTCGCTAAATTTTGGTTCTTTGCGCGTAACTGTTGCTGATGTTGTCAATAGCATAACTAAACTCAAGCCCTCATCTAAAACTGACTCAGATGGCCTCTCGGATATCCTGCTGAAAAACTGTCTATGTCTAGCAGAGCCTCTAACAATAATTTTTAACAAGTCGTTGGCCTCAGGCATCTTTGTAGATCACTGAAAATTGACATCCATCACCCCTGTATTTAAGAGCGGGAACAAAAACGACGTTCGTAATTATAGGCCTATTTCGAAGCTCACATCGGTCTCTAAACTTTTTGAGCTCATTGTGAATGAAAAAATATCTTTTGCGGTCAAAGGTTTTATTTCCGTTAAACAGCATGGGTTTGTTGCGAATCGGTCCACAGTCACAAATTTATCTATTTTCAATGATTATTGCATTAATGCCTTTCAAAACAAATGCCAAGTGGATACTATTTATACGGATTTTTCTAAGGCATTCGACAAAGTATCTCACCGTCTACTTCTGCGCAAACTTGCTGCAATGGGTTTTCATTCTATGTTTCTCCTGTGGATAAAGTCTTATCTCAATAATAGACTCAGTGTTGTAACTGTGGATAATGCCACATCTCATCCATTTACTGCGTCTTCTGGTGTTCCGCAGGTTAGCATTCTTAGACCCCTATTTTTTATTCTATTCATCAATGATATTGGCTCTTGCTTTTCATTTGCTGATTATCTGTTGTATGCTGATGACCTTCAAATTTTCGCGGTTGTCAACTGCTCTAGGGATTCTGAAAAGCTACAACACGATCTTGATAAGGTATATAATTGGTGTTGTCTAAATCGTCTGTCGCTGAACACAGCTAAATGTTTCCATGTAGCATATGTTAGATCAAAAATTTCTTTGAATACTTTCTATTATATTGCAGGCTCTGCCTTAAAATCCGTCAATGAGACTAAGGACTTAGGAGTTATTTTTGACTCGAAGTTGAATTTCGCCAGTCACATCAATTATGTCATAACCCGGTCTTACTCGATGCTGGCTTTCGTTCGTCGTAATTGCTCTGCCTTCACAGATCCGTATACTCTCAAAACATTGTATTGTGCATTTGTTAGATCGAGGCTTGAGTACGCCGCCTTTATTTGGAGGCCCTACCAATTAGGCCTCTCCAATCGACTTGAGAGGGTCCAGAAAGTTTTTTCTGATTTGCTCTTCGATCATTAAAATTTTCAGACCCTTTGCCATCTTACCGATCTCGTTGTCTATTGATTGACTTAAATACGCTTGAAAACAGAAGATCTATACTGTCGTGCTCGTTCGTTGTTGGCGTCATCAATGGGACTGTTGATTGTCCTGCGCTCCTTAGGAGGGTTCAGTTTAACGTCCCCTATAAGAACTTCAGGCAGTTTGAAGCCATTCACATTGAATTTTCTAGAACGTTATATGGCGCAAATGCCCCTTTCGAGGACTTTTTCAGAATTAAATTTGTTCTTTAATACTTTGGATATTGACTATACGTCGCCGTATAGCATTTTAACTAACAGTCTTAAGTCATTCTTCTGTCTGTAGTAACAAGTGTATCTGTATCTGTATCTTATCTTTTTACTTATAGTTCTACGATATTTTTTTAATTTTATGTCATTATTTTTTTTTTACTTATAGTCTGTAAGAATTTTGTTATTTCAAAGACTTTATATACAAATAAATAAACAAACATGCTTCATTCTCGCTCCCGATCGATGCTCGATATTATAGTTAAAATCTTGTAAGTGCATAAGCCACTGCACTACTTCCCTGGGTACGTATTTTTTAGCTGCTGTCTGCTTAAACGCTGAACAATCGGTAATAAGATCAATCAGAATTCCAATTAAATAATGTGGTAATTTCTTTGTTGCTAAGTACGCCGCTTTGACTTCCACAAAGTAACTAAGCTTTTCTTCTTGCGTTGAGCTCTTTCGACTCCAATAAAATGCTGAATGCCACTTCTCCTCATGCTCTTGAACTAAGGTTGCGCCAAACCCATACTTCGACGCGTCTACATGAAGTTGAGTTTTATCATTTTGCTTAAAAATGTTTATAACAGGCTTTTGTGTAAGCGCTGTCTTCAACTATTGCTTGCTGTTGCTCGGGACCAATTCGAAGTCTGCTTCCTTCTTTAACAACTATGTTAGCGGCCTAGCCATGATGGCATAATTTTTGATAAATTTCCTAAAGTATCCCGTCAACACTAGGAAAGCTTGGACGCCCCTGATTTTTTTGGTACAATAAAATTTTTAACAGCTTTAATTTTATTTTTTACAGGCCAAACGCTACCGTTCTGAATTTCATGGCCCAAAAACAAATTTTTTCTTTTAAGAATTTGCACTTGGCCCACTTTATGTCCAAGCCAAAACACTGCGCCTTCTTCAATACCATATTTACGTTCTTAAGGCTGTCCGCAGTCTGTCCAAAAAGGACTTTGTCGTCTACGTACAACTCCATAATTCCATCGTTTATCATTTGCCGAAAAATGTAGTTCACATACCGCATGAACACTGCCGGCGAGTTACAAAACCCAAAAGGTGCTTTAGTAAATTCATATAAACCTTATTTGGTTACAAATGCTGTATACTTTTGGCTACTCTTCTCAATCGGCACGTGAAAGAACCATTACAGAAAATAATTTCGCTGACTGCATCTAATACTTCATCGATGATTGGTACGAACAAATGATCTTTTAACACAGCAGTATTTAGCTAACGATAATCAATGCAAATACGATAACCACCGTCTTTTTTTTTCGCTTAGACGACTTCACTTGCTTTATTTGCATTAGACTCACGAACTATACCAAGTTTCAACCACTCATCTACTCGGCTCTTAACAACGGCACGCTCCACAGCAGCATTCGTGTTGGACTTTCATTGAAATTAATAAAATCGTCTTTCGGTATTATCTTTAGCTGAATCGAATGTTCAATCGGGCTAACAGCCGGATGGTAATCAATAATCAATTTTAAAATAACGTTCTTTTACTATGGTGACCCTAAGTAGGCTATACGCGGAGTGCGAGCTACTTAGTGATCAGGAAGCGGACACGACAATCGTGGAGAAGGTGGTATCGTGTGATGTAGGTTGTTCAGATAAACCTTCATCACAGTAAAGCAGCGTCCGCTGCACTTCTACTTTTTGGCGTCAGGGGAAGTAGACATAGCTCTGGTCCAGGAGCCATGGATCACTGGTGATAGGATCCGTGGCCTGAAGACCCCGAAATATGCTCTGTTCGGAGCTCAAGGTAAAGGGAAGCCCCGTACCTGTATTCTAGTTAAAACTATTATAAACTCTTTTATTCTACCACAGTATAGTAATGGAGACATAACCACTGTCAGCATTGAACTGACGCAGAAAAGGCTCAGGGTGGCCTTTTATCTGGCTCGTGACCACGAGGGGCCTCTGCCGCTAAAACCTATGAGGGAAGTAGTGAGGGACAGAAACCCACTCTGTACAACACTCATTATGGGAGGAGACGCTAACACCCATCACACGCAATTGGGTAGCTCCATCATCAACGAAAGAGGTGAGTCACTCTATAACTACTTACTTAATACAAATCTAGCTTTATGCAACAAAGGCACTGACCCAACTTTTATAACAGCCAATCGTAATGAAGTCCTAGGTATTACTCTTTGTACTGATAACTTTAGTAACCACATATTTAACTGGAAGGTCCTGAAAGACCACTCATTTTCGGACCATAGGTTTATAGAATTCACTATATCAGACTCACCACCCACCCCTAAGGTGATGCAGAATATCAAAAAAACAAACTGGCGTTATTATAGAAAACTGCTACTCAAGAGACTCCCTTCGGAACCACCAACTAAGCCAAAGACGTCGGAGGAACTCGACCATTTAGTATGTGTCTTTGTTGAAAACTGCAACGCAGCACTGCCCCAATAAGAAAGTAAAAGAAACATATAGGCCCCCTGGTGGACCTCAGACCTAAATAGACTACGTAAAGAATGTAGGAAAGCATTTAATGCCGCTAAGCATGATGCCCAGGAGTCTTCCTGGGCCTATTATAAAGCAATACTAAGAATCTATAAAAAAAGACACGGGGAATGCAAAGCGCACTTCATGGAATAATTTCTGCAGCGGGATAGAGACCACAACCGAAGCCTCAAGGCTTCGAAAAGTTCTGGCAAAATCACCGACGGCACCCAGTTTCCTTCAAAAGCAAGATGGGGCCTGGACCGACTCTAGCGTTGAAACAGTTAATCTGCTTCTAGACAACCATTTCTCAGAGTACACCAATGATCTTGGAAATGAGTCAGAACAAAGGAAAGTCAGATCGCAGCTTATAAACGAGATAATAAGCGACATAAGTATTTGCTGGGCCATAGAGAGTGTAGTGTTTATACCAAAAGCAGGTAGAGCCACACACTCCAAACCAAATGACTTTAGGCCTATAAGCCTTTCCTCTTTTTTACTCAAAACTTTCGAAAGACTAATTGAGATGTATATTAGGATCTCGATTAGTCCATCCCTATTGTCTAATGCGCAACATGCCTATACCAAAGGCAAGTCCACGGAGACAGCAATCCACTCACTAGTTTCCAAACTTGAAAAATCCCTAGAAGAAAAAGAATTCGCACTTGTTGCATTTCTCGACATTGCGGGGGCATTCAAAAATGTAACCCCGCGAGCAATTACCTCGGCTCTCAGGGATCTGGGAATGGACAGCTCTCTAGTTGGACTCATTCACCAAATGCTCACCAGCAATGAAGTGTGTTCGCAGCTGGGGGAAAGCACCGTTCGCCGAACCGTAAACAGAGGCACTCCACAAGGAGGAGTTCTATCTCCACTTTTATGGGTGGTAACTGTAAATAAGCTCTTGCGACGCATGGAAGGAGATGGTTACGAGGTGATCGCGTACGTCGACGATGTTGCGGTAATCGTGAGAGGAAAATTTCCTCAGACGCTATGCGAACTCATGGAAACAGCTCTCACTTCACTTGTTACCTGGACCAGAGACTGTGGTCTAGAAGTGAATCCTGATAAAACAGAACTAGTGATATTCACCAGACGGTATAAGATACCCACTCTCACACTACCAAACCTTGATTGCAAAAGCCTAATTCTTAAAAGCTACGGCGCTTTTCACTTGCAAAACAGCTATTGGTGTAAAATGGGATTTCTCCGCTAAGATAGTACACTGGATCTATACAGCCATCGTCCGCCCAATCCTATTATACGGAGCCTTGGTCTGGTGGCCACCGCTAAAAAAAATCAACAACGCGTGGTGTATTTCCCCTGAACTAAAACTTGAAACATCGTTCAGACTCCCCGACCACTATAGCGTGTACCAAGCGGAAGTGCTGGCCATCCAGGAGGCTACGCAGCACCTAATCAAAAACCCTAAAGAAAGTAAACAGGTCTTTATCTTTTCTGACAGCCAAGCTGCACTGAAAGCGCTAGACTCCTGTATAGACAATGCAAAGTCTCTCATTGAATGGCGCAGATCTCTAAACGAGATGGCTCAGCATTATAGAATTCAACTCATATGGGTGCTTGGACAACTTGATATTGAGGGCAACTGCAAAGCGGATAAACTGGCAAGGAAAGGTACGACCACCCCGATCCTTCCGAGGAGGAAGTTAAGCACAACACCACAAAGATGGCGAATGAACGTTGGGGTACTCTCCCACACTGCGAAATCTCCAAACTCACGTGGCCGTCCTACGATAAAAGGCGCACATCAACTCTTCTGGGGCTAAAAAGAAGCGAAGTCTGTACCTTAACAAGAACCCTCACAGGGCACTGTCTAATCGGTACTCATGCTAAAAGACTAGGAGTAAATGCGACGGAGCACTGTCGCAGTTGCGACGAAGAAGAGAACGTGGAACACCTACTTTGCCAATGTCCAGCTTTAAGTAGAAGAATACTTCGCACGCTTGGCAGACCATTTCTACAAAGCCTCGCGGAGATAGCGCTAATTAACCCAAAAGCACTGTCGAAATTTATCAAGTCAACAAAATGGTTTTAGCCCGATGTGCAGGAGAATTGAAGAGTGAATTCGCATATGGCAGTACAATGGGCCACGCTAGGTCTAAGTGCAAGGGAGGGTTCTCTTCCCAGCCATTCCAACCTAACCTAATCTTACCTACTACGGCGATATATCAATTTCGGACACCTTTTCTACAACATTGTATACGCATTTCAGTTTATTCTCTTCGTATATTTGGTTTATCTTATCAGAGAAAAAGTACCCATTAGTATTAAACTCTAATTGGAATTGCTGAACAAAATCATATCCGACAATAACTTCGTTGTTTGTTTCGCTATCAGATACAACAAGAAATGTATGCTCTGTTTTAATATTATCAATTTCAACTTCTCAGGTTACCGCACCCTTCGCATGCTTCTGCGCTGCGACGCTGCTGCTCTGCTTGCAACTCATTTGCTGTATAATGGGTATTTTAGATCTTCACGTACCTTTAGTCCGTCGACAATGTAGCGAATAACTACTTCGTCTTCCACCGACCCTAATGCTGCCAGCTTCCTCATTTGCAGCACATATTCATGGAAGTTTTCGTCGTTCTTCTTGCGTCTTTGCATTAGCTTCTGATATACGTCCGCACTGCTGAACTGCACGTCAAATTCTTCGATTAGCGCTTCACACAGAGATTCTTAGTTCGATACGCTTACTGTTTCAAGGAATAGTTTTGCAGTTCCTCTCATTTTATTTATCGCATTCATGTACTTTTGTTTTTCGGTCAAATCGTATGCGGCAACATTCTCATTGAAAATTGCCAACCACTTTCTAATTGGAATCGCAACACCATCGTAGTACGACAAAATTTTTGCAAATTGTTCGACTGAAACATTTTTACAGGATTCCAGCGCTTTTAGTAACTCCATTGATTTTGGGAAAATTTCGGTATAGTGCTCCACGCTTTGGAAAAAATGACTTTTACGGGGGGTAGAGGGGGTTGTACAGATGACGAAACTGAAAACCAAACCGCGAGGAAACTTTTCGTTTAAAAGATATTTGCGTTTAAAGTTTTAAAATTCACCACATCGAAAAGATGAATTTCAACAGATTTTAACAAAAAAAACTGCACAAAACACATATAAATCAACAGTTTAATCTTTTTGTATTTTACAGCCACTCATTAATTAGCCTAAATTATATATTTTTAATACATTTTTGAAAAACACAAAATTAATTAACACATAGGAATGGCAGTGTATAAGTAAAACTTACTTGCGAATGAGTTTGGTCGTGATGCCTGATCAATAACAAATTAAAAACGCTGCCAGATACACCAAAATTGTAATGAGTAGATTTAGTTACCCAAAGGGAGTATTTTGAACTAGTTTAGACCAAATATACTTTACGCATGAGCGAACAAACTTCGGCTACGCCGCGCTTCAAAAAAATAACCCTGGCCGAGCAAACTTCGGCTACGCCATCAACAGTATTTTTGCGTAGAAATCCTTTCCGCGTGGGCGGCCTTCGGCCGCGCTTCAAAAAAATAACCCTGGCCGAGCAAACTTCGGCTACGCCATCAACAGTATTTTTGCGTAGAACTTTTTTCCGCGTGGGCGGCCTTCGGCCGCGCTTCAAAAAAATAACCCTGGCCGAGCAAACTTCGGCTACGCCATCAATAGTATTTTTGCATAGAAATCCTTTCCGCGTGGGCGGCCTTCGGCCGCGCTTCAAAAAAATAACCCTGGCCGAGCAAACTTCGGCTACGCCATCAACAGTATTTTTGCATAGAAATCCTTTCCGCGTGGGCGGCCTTCGGCCGCGCTTCAAAAAAATAACCCTGGCCGAGCAAACTTCGGCTACGCCATCAACAGTATTTTTGCGTAGAACTTTTTTCCGCGTGGGCGGCCTTCGGCCGCGCTTCAAAAAAATAACCCTGGCCGAGCAAACTTCGGCTACGCCATCAACAGTATTTTTGCATAGAAATCCTTTCCGCGTGGGCGGCCTTCGGCCGCGCTTCAAAAAAATAACCCTGGCCGAGCAAACTTCGGCTACGCCATCAACAGTATTTTTGCATAGAAATCCTTTCCGCGTGGGCGGCCTTCGGCCGCGCTTTAAAAAAATAACCCTGGCCGAGCAAACTTCGGCTACGCCATCAACAGTATTTTTGCATAGAAATCCTTTCCGCGTGGGCGGCCTTCGGCCGCGCTTCAAAAAAATAACCCTGGCCGAGCAAACTTCGGCTACGCCATCAACAGTATTTTTGCATAGAAATCCTTTCCGCGTGGGCGGCCTTCGGCCGCGCTTCAAAAAAATAACCCTGGCCGAGCAAACTTCGGCTACGCCATCAATAGTATTTTTGCATAGAAATCCTTTCCGCGTGGGCGGCCTTCGGCCGCGCTCAAAAAAATAACCCTGGCCGAGCAAACTTCGGCTACGCCATCAACAGTATTTTTGCATAGAAATCCTTTCCGCGTGGGCGGCCTTCGGCCGCGCTTCAAAAAAATAACCCTGGCCGAGCAAACTTCGGCTACGCCATCAACAGTATTTTTGCGTAGAACTTTTTTCCGCGTGGGCGGCCTTTGGCCGCGCTTCAAAAAAATAACCCTGGCCGAGCAAACTTCGGCTACGCCATCAACAGTATTTTTGCGTAGAAATCCTTTCCGCGTGGGCGGCCTTCGGCCGCGCTTCAAAAAAATAACCCTGGCCGAGCAAACTTCGGCTACGCCATCAACAGTATTTTTGCGTAGAAATCCGTTCCGCGTGGGCGGCCTTCGGCCGCGCTTCAAAAAAATAACCCTGGCCGAGCAAACTTCGGCTACGCCATCAACAGTATTTTTGAGTAGAAATTATTTCCGCTTATTCACAATGTGTATTAAATACAAAAATCACATACATTATAAGAAAGTAAGTCAAAACAATATTTTCTGTAAAGATATTTAGTAAATATTTCTAAATTGTATTATTATTATTATAATACATCTGGCAATACGTCTTTTCCCTTCCTATGGCAACTCATTTCTTCGTGTAATTGCGGCCATCTTCATTCATGTTTTCATTTATGCAAACAAATTTATAAACGCGTTTTTAATAGTGAAACAATAAAACAAACTCAATAAAAAGCAGATAAACTTAATCTTAACTATTAGAAGATGCTTTATTTGTGGAAACATTAGTCAATAACACGCTAAATAATCAAAAAGTTGACCTGTAAAGTGCATACATATTAACAACAAATAAAATAAAAACTATTATTAACTCAAAAATTAAATAATTAATTTTGTTAAAGAAACACTTAAGCTATGTTCCTGCAAAATTTCATGTGAATATTCCTAGTGGGGTGCATATAAATGCAAGTGGTGCATTATACCAAAGTCAACCCTTGATTTTCGTCGTGCTCCACGGCTTTTTCAACTTCTATCAATTTCAATAAATTTTCTTCGCTTTTAAATGTTTCAGCTTCCACTTGTTCAACTTCAACTTGATTTTTTTCTGCTACTGTCTCCTTCTTTTTTTTGCTGGATCTATGTACATACGGGCATCATTCTAACGCTTTTCAATTTATTTATTCGTTCAGAGGTTGAGCCCCCATGTAAAAATGTGAATTGATGTGTGGTAAATAACAAAGTGGTTTATTCATACAAATTTAAAATAATTAACATTTAATTAGGAATTAATGATTAAATAAAGAATAGTATTTTCAGCTATGATCGACTTTACGTGTTTTCTTCGATCACTCTTTTTTCCACATTAATTAGGGTTGCCTCCATTACGCCGGGTTGCCAATATAAGGCAGGCTTACCACCATCCCATACATATGGATGGTTGAATAAAACATGTCCTATTTATTATCTTTTACAACAAGCACACCAAAAAAAAATTTTAAATTTCAAGTGTCTGACATTTGCATCTATGATTTGGGAATTGAATGGATTTCGACATTAATGCATTCTTTGTTTCCATTGAACAAATGTTTTCACTACACTTTACTAGTTTTCGCAAGTAGTTCACTATACTAACTTTTCCAATGCTTGGATGGCTGCTCCTAAGCGAACGCAAGCACGTATTGCATAGATTTATAAGTTATTACATTACTAAACTCTGAATTTACATTAATGTATACATTTTAATTTGAAATCAAATGTATTAATGAATACCCTTATAATCGGTTAAAAGCAACAGCGCTAGCAGCTGACAGATCAGTCTCACTCGCTGCTCCGTGTCATTTTTTTTATATACCTTATATATATTTTTTTTTGCCGATGAGCGAAAAAGTTTTTCTCTGTACCGCTGTGCCTTTGCTAAATATTTTATTTGTCTATTTTAGGTCCTACAATAATTAATAAAAGTGTAAAGCTACATATGAACGCAGAAAAGCGTATGTGAAAATTGGGTATCGCTTTTATTAATAAAATCCCAGCGCGCAGAAATTTTTGTGAAAGTGAAGTGTTTCATTTCGAGCAGCCGTAGTTCCTCAAAAAAAGCAAGTTGCTACCAACGTCCAGCCGACTCCATCGGCCGTCACCAAATCACAACCTTTGAGTCTATCAGCATTCAGCGTGATAACAAGTAAATACTTTGAAATAACGCTAGGGCCCTTTCACAACTGTAATTAAATAACAAAATATCAACATTTTAATTTATAAAACCAAAAGCAGAACAACTTACCACAAATCCATGCCCCTTTGCCATCTCGGCCAATTTCACAATAAATTCCACTTCAACATGGCTGCGCTGCTTAGTCTATTGCTCGCCCTCTCTAGCACACGTGATTTCTGGTCTGTAATATTCGGAATAATGCCGTTTCTTCTAACATAAGGAACTAGCGGAATATCAAAATGCGAATGTGTTGGTAACAGCTGGAAAAGTTGTGTTGGTATTTTCTTCTTCTTTCATTGGCTCGATAACCGCCTATGCGATTTTGGCCGAGCTTAGCACAGCACGCCAGTTATTTCTCTCTTTCGCTAACTGGCGCCAGTTGGAAATACCAAGCGTACCCAAGTCCTTTACCGCCTGGTCTTTCCAACGCAGAGGAGGCCTCCCTTTTCCTCTGCTACCACCGACGGGTACCGCGTCGAATACTTTCAGAGCTGGGGCGCTTTCATCCATTCGAACGACTTGACCAAGCCAGCAAAGCCGTTGAATCTTAATTCGCTGCACTATATCTATGTCGTTATAAAGCTCGTACAGCTCATCGTTCCATCTTCTCCGGTATTCGCCATCGCAAAGGCGTAAAGGCCCATAAATCTTTCGGAGAATCTTTCTCTCGAACACTCCCAGAGCCTTCTCATCAGATATCTTCATCGTCCATGCTTCTGCGCCATACATCAGGACGGGCATAATGAGAGACTTATAGAGCGTAATTTTTGTCCGTCGAGAGAGGACTTTACTGCTCAGTTGCCTACTCAGTCCGAAGTAGCACTTGTTGGCAAGAGTGATCCTCCTTTGGATTTCGAGGCTGACATTATTATTGATGTTAATTCTGGTTCCTAAGTAAACGAAGTCTTCTACTTTTTTAAAGTTATAACTGTCAACAGTGATGTTTGATCCCAATCGTGAATGTGCCGACTGTTTATTTGATGACAGGAGATACTTCGTCTTGCCCTCGTTCACCTCCAGACCCATTCGCTTTGCTTCTCTATCCAGTTTGGAGAAGGCAGAACTAACTGCGCGGTTGTTAAGGCCGATGATGTCAATGTCATCGGCGTACGCCAGCAGCTGCACACTCTTATAAAAGATAGTGCCTGACCGATTTAGTTCTGCGGCTCGAATTATCTTCTCCAGCATAAGGTTAAAAAAGTCACACGACAAAGAGTCACCCTGTCTGAAACCTCGTTTGGTATCAAACGGCTCGGAGAGGTCCTTCCCAATCCTGACGGAGCTGGTGGTGTTGCTCAACGTCATTTTACATAGCCGTATAAGTTTTGCGGGGATACCAAATTCAGACATTGCGGCATAAAGGCAACTTCTTTTTGTGCTGTCAAAAGCGGCTTTGAAGTCGACAAAAAGGTGGTGCGTGTCGATTCTTCTTTCTTGGGTCTTTTCCAAGATCTGGCGCACTGTGAATATCTGGTCGATAGTAGATTTACCAGGTCTAAAGCCACACTGATAAGGTCCAATCAGTTCATTGACGGTGGGCTTTAGTCTCTCACACAATACGCTCGACAGAACCTTATATGCAATGTTAAGAAGGCTGATACCACGATAGTTGGCGCGTATTGCAGTATCACCCTTCTTATGGATTGGGCAAAGTACACTTAGATTCCAATCAGTAGGCATGCATTCGTCCGACCATACTCTACAGATAAGCTGGTGCATGCGCTTTACCAACTCTTCTCCACCGTATTTGAATAACTCAGCTGGCAGCCCGTCAACTCCGGGCGCTTTGTTGTTCTTGAGCCGTGCTATTGTTATACGGATTTCATCGCAGTCGGGTAACGGAACATGAATTCCGTCGTCATTGATTGGGGTTTCGGGATCATCATCTTCTCCAAGGTGGTCTCTGTCACTACCACTAAGTAGTGTGGAGAAGTGCTCCCTCCATAAACTAAGTATATTCTGAACGTCAGTTACCAGGTCGCCGTTGTCGTTCTTACAGGAATTCGCCCCGGTCTTAAAACCTTCTGTTAGCCGTCGTACTTTCTGAAAGAATTTTCGGGCGCTTTTCCTGTCGGCCAACATTTCAAGCTCTTCGCACTCACGCATTTCGGCCTTCCTCTTCTTCTCTCGAAAAATGCATCTCGCTTCCTTTTTCAACTCACGATATCTCTCCCGCAAGGCTCGCGTTGCGCCCGATCGCAACGTGGCCCTGTAGGCAGCATCTTTCCGTTCCGTGGCAACGCGACATTCCTCATCGTACCAGTCATTTTTCCGGGCTCGCTGGAAACCAATAGATTGTTCAGCGGCGGTACGTAAAGAGCAAGAGATGTGGTTCCATTGCTCTGAAATATCGCTGTGTTGATTAGAGCTCTCAGAGAGCAGGAGTGCGAGTCGAGTAGCAAAGTGCGTGGCTGTCTGTTGTGATTGCAACTTTCCGACGTCGAGCTTTCCTTGTGTGCCTTTCCGCACGCTTTTTGACGTACAGAGGCGCGTGCGTATCTTGGCTGCGACAAGATAATGGTCCGAGTCGATGTTGGCTCCTCGGATCGTGCGCACATCTAGGACACTGGAAGCGTGCCTTCCGTCTATCACAACATGGTCGATTTGGTTTCGTGTTTTACCATCTGGAGACAGCCACGTAGCCTGATGTATCCTCCAATGCTGGAACCTGGTACTACAAACTACCATGTTTCGGGCCCCGGCGAAGTCGATCAGTCTCAATCCGTTATCAGACGTTTCTTCATGGAGACTGAATTTTCCGACTGTGGAACCAAAGATGCCCTCCTTACCCACCTTGGCATTAAAATCGCCTAGCACGATTTGTATATCGTGTTGGGGGCAGCGTTCGAACGTGCGCTCCAGGAGTTCGTAGAAGCAATCTTTGGTCCCATCGTCCTTCTCTTCCGTCGGGGCATGGGCGCAAATCAGGGAGATGTTGAAGAATCTCCCCTTTATGCGGATTGTGGCGAGACGTTCGTCCACCGGAGTGAACGACAGTACTTTACGGCGAAGTCTCTCTCCCACCACAAATCCGACACCAAATTTGCGCTCCTTTACATGGCAGCTGTAGTATACGTCGCAAGGGCCTACCGTTTTCCTCCCTTGCCCCGTCCATCGCATCTTGGATGGCGGTGATGTCAGCCTTCGCTCTACCGAGGACATCTACCAGCCGGGCAGAGGCACCTTCCCAATTAAGGGTTCGGACATTCCAGGCGCATGCCCTCAAATCATGGTCCTTAAAACGTTTGCCGTGGTCGTCATCTAAAAAGGGGGGTCCTGTCCGAGGCTTTGCTTTGCTTTTCATTGGAATTTGTTTTTTACGTGGCGGGTTCCAAGCCCTGCGCACAACCCATTGCTGGGGGTTGAAATTTTAAATTCTTTTATATAGCGAGCCGCTTGCTCCAAGACAGACGCCCGCTTGCAGCCGCACCTCCTGGTGAACAGACGCTGCGGACTTTAGTGGACCCTTAAACCGAATATGTCGGAGTGGCTCCACTAAAGCTCCCTCTCTATTAGCCGTGACCCATGGCTCCACACGGATTGGTTACCATATCTCGCACATGGGTTGCTCACGTTGCCCAGGGTGCACGAACGTGGACGTAAGAGTAGGGATTGAGTACAGCCGCGCAACTGTATCTGCATACCCAGAAGCACCACTGTACCCCATTGCACCCCTGGTATTAGTGGATTTAATTCGCCTTCCCAGCAAAAAACCGGTAATCGCTTTTAAAAGTAATGTGTTCCAGAAGGCATTGCCTTAGAATGCCTTATTTTTGCTTTCCCTTCTTTTCCGCATTACCGGTAATGCATAGTAGAAAAAGAATCCGATAAAGGCGTTGGTTTACATTACCTCAATTTTTTCCACTTCTGTGACAGATTACGGGTAATGCAAAATGGAATAACTAAATCCCGTTACTTTCTGTGGAAATTTCCATTGAATAATTATGTTTTGCATTGTTTGATTTAGTGTAAAGTTGAATTCAGTGAGTGAAGTGCTATTCAGAAGCAATAAGCTAAAAAATAAATATAAATAATAAAACGAAAATAAATAAAGTAGTGAAAATAATATTAAAACTAGTACGTATGTATATGAAAATCAGGAAATGGCCGTGAAATTCGTTTGAAATTCGTGACTTAAAAGGTATGTATCTCTCAGACTTATTCAAACTAATTAAATATTTTCTAACTTCGCTGTAGATAATCAGTTTTCATATATTTACCTATTTTTTTATTTATTTAACTATTTAAAAAGCACTAGTAAAAATAGAAATATAAAATAGAAAAATTAAGAAAATTTTAAATAACTGATACATTCATACGTATTAATTTAAAAATGTCAGGGACTATATTGGAACTGAAAGGAAATATGTATGTATATGTAGAAGAGCTAAAATGTATTTTGGTAGAAAATATTGCTGCGACAGAAAGTTTAAAATCGGAAATTAATGCCAACACTCTACTGCCTAAGAATCCCCATATATAGAATAAAATATAGAATTTTATAGAAAATTAGTAAAAACCAATAAAGAAAAATAAATTGAACTATGTACATATTTTTATTATTACAAGTGTACATGCATACACTTTCTGCACGAATATAGCATGTAATTTTAATACTTTCTTTTCAGAAGCTACTCAGAAACTTGGAGTTTTAGAAAAAGAGTGCATACACCAGTTGCGTTATGCAATGAAATCAGTGAAAAATCGGTACCACAAGGCCTCTTGTCTGAAGCGAAAGCGCCCTGAAGCTATACTCGAATATAGCGAAGAAGAAATAAATAATATTGAATAAAAACTTAATAAAAAATAAATAAAATATTTATATAAATTTATATGTATATACATATATATAGATATGTATATGCAGAAATAATTGGATTGAATTATATTCTATATAATTATTATTTTTGTATAAATAATTAACTATTTTAATATGTACGTATAAGCAAGAACTGAAGACTAAATTTGTGAAAATTTTAATTTTTATTATAAATGTTAATAAAGTTGTGAAATCCGAATTGAAGAAAAAAAATTTAACATCTTAAAACACCCTATTTTCCGATTCTTTAAACCAAACATGTTCATGCATTCTACGTTCGCATCTCTGTAAGGCATTAGTAATTCGTTTATTTTCAATCTTTAGAGCAAGGTATTCTTACTTCGATTCTACGGTGTTAGTGTATCAAGGCATTCTTCATTCGCTTATCTGTAAGGCGTTCTGCAGTCGTTTCTCTCCAATCGTTTAAGCAATTTGTTCTCTGATTGTTTGTAGGTAATGTAGGTTGCAAGGGCTTACGGCCAATGACATGCCCATGTTAAAGTAATGAATTCCAGAAGCGAAAGGGTAAGCGATTGCTACGGTTTATTTCGATTCCACTTTTATTTCTGCGGTAATCATGTTTTTTGCTGGGTTGTTTACCTCCGTCTTGTAGGGTACAAGACGGGTATTGGTTAGCAAACAAAGTAGCTCAGCGTTTGCGTTAACTTGCGCGATTGTTAGGAAATTAGTTGCATTTGTTCTAGCCGTGGGAAAAAATGACCATTTCCGCTCCCTGGTTCACGTCGATGTGATCATCATAATCGCTCTTACTCATGGCATTTACACATATCTTTTTCCACTTCTTGTTAGCAGTACCAGTTTTATTAGCTACCGGATTTGTTATTTATTGGTTTTTGCTAACCACTCTGTCTATTAGTTACCTACTGGTTAGCGCTAACCGTTAGCTAACGGTTACCTAGCGGTCACCTATGGTTTACTATATTTTTTTAAATCAAAAAAGGATTTTTTTTAAATTAAAGTATTTTATTATACAATTTTTATCAAGTTACATTGTTTTAACTTAAACTAATTATTAAAAATTTCTTAAAATAGGAAACTAACATTAATTAGTTAAAATATTTACATTTTTGGTTTAAAGAAGTAACATATGTATGTACATATGTACATATACAAACCAATTAATTTTTACTTCGACTTAACTCTAATTTATTTATATATCATAACTTATATTTAGGAACGCCATCTTTTATTCTGCAAATATCCATATCGATCCGTTAAATCTTGCTAAAAAAAAAAAATTTACAAATTAAAAGTTGAAAATTTGCATACAAAATATTATTTTTTTTAAAGAAAATAACATGAACTGAGAGACAATTGATTGATTGACTACTTTAAAAGTCGAACAAAATATGATTTCTCTAAAACTCGAACACAATTTTTATGATATTTACTCGGCGAAAACAATAGAAGCTACTACTTTTGAATTCAGCAAAAAAGGCTGAAATAATTAACGCACTCAAAAATGTTTAAAGTGGCATAGTTCTCTCCAAAAAATACAATATCGCTAAAAATTAGAAACAATTTAAGAATGCGTTAATTATACGTCAAACGTTACGTGCCTCAGAACTTTGAGAACCATAGAATTTAAAAATTTTGAATTTTGAAAAAAAAAATAATAATTGTATGTATAAAAGCTGATAAAACGAAGTACATACATGACATTCGAAAATTACTACAATTCGCAATTTCGAACAAGTCTGGTTTTCATTAGTTCGAGTTTTCGCGAGTGCACTGTATTTGAAATTATCGAATATTTTAAAAACATCAATACTTTACTTTTAATTATGTAAAATGCCTTATATGTACAGTGCACATGTAATACGGCAAATTTCAAAAGTTCGATGGTTTCAGAAAAAGTAATTATTAAATTAAAAAAAAAATATAATGGTCGGAAGATAATTCATTATTCTTATTATACTTGATTTACATGTATGTGAAATGCCGTTCATGTACTCTGCACATGCAAAAAGGCAGTTTTCAAAAGTTCAAAAATTTCATAAAGATTATTTAGTCAATTTAAAAAAATATATTTCACTAAAAGATAATTGATTTATCTTTCTTATTACATCCGTTTCTATTAAAAATTATAAAACATATTTAAAAAATGAATACCTTACTTGCAACTTTGAGAACTGTCATATACATACATATGTCATATATAAATATAAAATGTTAATTTTTTTAAATGAAAATATAATGGACTGGAAGGTAGTTTAACATTCTATTTAATAATAACAATTTCCATTTGAAAAAAAGCAAGGCTAAGCAAACGAATATTTTACAAGGCATGTAAAATAATTTTAAAGAAAATGTAAATGTAATTGAAATTAAGCTAAATAAATATTTGTGTTCTTATTACCTTTCATATGCATGAACAGCTGGTGAAGATGTTGTCAGGATGGTGAAAGCTGGAACTTAATTGTAGTCTAAATCGAAAGAAAAGGCAATTAGTTTTGAGTAAAACATTTGAAATTTATCGTAATTGAACCACGTACATAGCTTTATTTTACAAAGAAGAAACCGCTCACATATCGATATTTACTCCGTGATCCACTCCATGTTGGTGTTTACATGTGATCTGAGAAAAAGATGGATATTTTTAATTATAGCTAACTTCTAATCTTTTTTTATACATATGGATGGTTAAATAAAAGAAGTGCTATTATATTTTTTTTCCAACATGAACACCCATATACATAAATTGTTAAATTTCAATTAGATTGCGCATGTTGGACATTTGTATCTATGATTTGGAACTTGAATGGAATTGGACATTGATGCATTCTTTGTTTCCATTACACAAATATTTTCACTGCACTTCACTAGCTCTTAAAAGTAATTCACTATATTTACTTTTTCCAGTGGTGCCTCTGCAGCCATCTTCTCCGGAGAATTTGATGCTGGCCTGAGTGCGCAATACCTGCAAGTTTGATTAAAATTAGTTAATATATATCTACGCGTCAAAATTTCTTTCATACCTTTGAAATAGTCTTTCGGCCTTCCTTATTCTGAAATGAAAGTTGAAAATATTATTATTTTAATTAACTGAAGTTTCACAACAAAGCGATCGTATTATATGATTCGTAATGGCTAAGCAGCGTAGTCTATAGCTAGCACACTCTAGCACACGTGATTTCTGGGCTCGTATCATTCGGGGGAGTTATGTGGCATGGGGTAATGTTCTCCAACATTTCTACATAAGTACTTTATGAATTCTGTATGTGACTTGGGCTAACGATCGTCGATTTGGTAACATGAGTAACATTATTATTTGTTATGTGTAAATATGTAGATATGGGTTATCGATCGGAAATACAAGAACTGTGTGATCATCAGTTTACATTGCAGGTTCATTTAGCAAGTAAGCATAATATTAGTATATAAGCTGTATGATATTCCAAAATATAATCAGATTGAATATGAACGTAAGACAGACATCTTACATTTATTTTTCATTCTCACACAAGAGCGGCATTCTTGCCTTATTTGTTGCGTGCTTCGCAACATATACCAAAAATAAAACAAGAAAGGTGCAGCACGCCATATAATATATGGTAAGTTAAGCATTTTAAAAGACATAACCTTTACTAAATTGAAAAATTCGTTTATAAATATCATGTAGTAAAGAGGTCTTAGCTTTGGTTAAAGAATTGCTTTTCTCCTCAACATGCTGAATCACCATATTTTGCTCAAGTCGCTTACGCATTCTGTTAATCTCAACAAATCGTCAAATGGCATCTGAGTTATTTGGCAGTTTTCTAAGTCTCTTATAACGTATCTATCGTTCCCGAGAATTTTGTCTACGCTCTGGGGTACCTTGTATTTAGGAATGAGTTTTTTGTTAGTGCCAGCGGTAGTGTCTACATTTCTTATTACGACAAATTCAACCACATCGTATTTTAAGCTATCTTATAATGCTTTAAATAATATTCCCCACAACGTTCTTAGGAGCTTTGGACAATTTGCAGCTTGTGTATTCCCATGCGCTCAAAGTATTCCGTAAATTCTTCTACTATTTCTCCAGTTTGCTCTACCCCAAACAAGAGCATAATAGGTGAATTTTTTGTGGTACCTTGAACCGAAACTGATTTCTTACATGATGCATTTAAGGTAATTATGAATAAAACGCTCTACCTTCTGACGTATTTGTGGGAACCAATAATAATCAACAATTTTTATACTATTTGGTGACCGATCTTCTCTATCTCAAGCAGTATACACAGATTCTTGCGACCACTACGCCTAACTATAAAGACAAGGAAGTTTTATAGGTCAAATCCTTCACTTCCGCGTCCTTTAACTAGTGTCATATAGTTTTGATCTTCAATTCGAATTTGAAATTCTACCTAGTCAACGTCTAAAGTCACATATACTTGGCATCGACAGAATTCAAATTCAAGTTTGCGCTAACGACTTACCAAACCACAATGCAGCACACGAATTATAGATAACAAGATCACAAAAGGATATCCTGTTCAATCGGGTGATAAAATATAGCCAATGACAAGTAATTACAAATACCACTATTTTTAAATGCAGGCTGATTCCCAGCAGTAAATCAGCCTGAGGAAAACTTGAAAACTACCCAGCAGTTAACTGGTGGCTGCTGGCCTGAACATGCCGGGCCCCTTGTCATGGGCAACATTATTAAAAAGGAAAAACAATAGAACGCACCAGCCAACCCTAAGTCCATCACCAAACAGGTACATATAAATATTATTTGTCCGCCTTACATCTGGTGGGCTCCAGAAACCACCAAGCCGAATATGATACCCTGTACTAGCAGCCCTTCTACCGAATTTGGGGGCGTGGTGTTGACCATTGGGTACACGACGACGCCAAATGTCAGTCGAGAAGAAGCTGACGCGTAAAATTTAGGGTCGGTCAGCCGCATGAATTGAAAGGGCGTGGCGATTTTCGGGTCGAAGTTCGTTCGTGGACCTATCCGCATATCCTACAGTAGGTGAATCTAGCTGGAGCTCGCTAGCGAGGTCGGCATCTATCATGATATTAGTCGCGCGCTGGCCAATGAGAGCATGCATCAGATGAGAACGGCCGCAGGACTTTATCTTTACTATCGCAGTTGGCGCGATAGGTTCTAATGCTCGCATTATAGGCACGATTACATTAGTCGCTACTCGTGAAGACGGTCGGAACAGACAAGATTCTGAGCCACCTTGTCGCTACTGGTTGCAGTGTTGCGATGATCGGAACGGACGTGATTCCGAGCCACTCTGTCTCCAACTATCGTATTTAGGGCGTGGTCGGAACGGACGTGATTCCGAGCCTCGCTCTCGCCTCTCGTGTTGCAGCAGCGGTTGGAACGGACGAAGTTCCGAGCCGTCAGCAATAGAGCCGCGTGGGAGTGGATGGTGGGATCCGACGGGCGTTCTTAGCCGCCCGTGGTGCTTTTCCCGGCACTTGTGGCTGCGGTCTTTACTTTCGCAGATTTCTAATCTGTGGAAGGGCGAAAGGCAATTCAGGCAGTATCGATGTATGAGGATCACCCGGAGCCTCTCCTCGGCTGCCTTCCCGTGGTACTGGGGGACAACCTTATCCAACGCCACGACATAGCCGGCAGGCAATCGCGAACGCTTTAGCCTGCTGCTTGGACTTCACTCGGCGCGCCGTGTAACGAGTCACCTTTTCTGTAATGGGAAAAATATTCGGTTTAAAACACAATACGGTTTAAAAGCTACCGCTGATGGTTGTGGTGGGCTGGGAGGCGAGCGTAGCGCTAATTGGAGCTTCTTAGGAAGTTCTGGCGCTCTCCGATGGTAACAAGAGTAATTTGATGATCGGTCCGTGATAACTCCCTTCTCGGTAAGGATTTCTGCCACTCTGACTCCTTTATCGGCGCCGTAGTGAAGGTTGTCTTCTCGCATGACAACTAAATCGTCTACTTGCATGTCTCGTTGCTGTCGCTTCCACTTAGTCGGTTTTTGGAGTTCGTTGAGATACTCGTTTTTCCACCGTTGACAAAACGAGTGATGCAGCGCCTTCATCTCGTGCCATCTGTTGACTACGGAGGCTGGATTCTCCGTGATCTAAATCTCAGGCGGGGCTAGGATGGGACTGCTGACGAGAAAATGTCCCGGAGTCTATAGTTTTAAGCTGGAGGCGTCAGTAGGTGCTGCATTAAGTGGTCTTGAATTGAGATACCCTTCAATTGTACATAATAATATAGCAACCTCTTCGAACGTATATTTAAAATTAGATGATATTTTTAGAAAATGCGTCTTAAAACTCTTCACACCTACTTCCCATAAACCGCCCATGTTTGGAGCAGATGCTGGAATAAAGTCCCAAGAAAGCTGCTGATGAAAGTACGTTTACGTTACAGCAGACTGCGAATTATAAAGAAATGCTTTAAATTATGTTATTAAAGCTCTAGATGCTCCGACGAAATTGGTACTGGGGTGCTCAAATCATTTGCAGCTTCCGTATGGAAAGCTTTCGTTCCGAAGCAAACTAACAGGCATACGTATCCCTTCGTGATTACGCAGCCTCGCCTTCTAACTTTTGATCTCGAATGGACCAGTGAAACCTACGCCCGTATTAGTTAAAGGGCGGCCATAATCTTATTTTGCGCCTGCTTCTTATGTATCGTACAAACCTTGCAATTATGTATGATATATCTGATCATTACATTGCCCCAAGGGATTCAATTTTGCGTTCGAATAAGCCTAAACATTTACTGGATTCCCCCATGTAAAAAAATCTCATGAATAAACCGAGTTATCAGTCGCGAAAACTGAGAATTTTAGGGGAGAATTATAGGACGACGTTCACTATACATAATTTAAGTCTTTCGACGCAGAAAGTCGCCTCCCCGCTCGAAGTATACTATGTGAATCTGTTAATGTTTTTAGTGGTAGGATTTCACTCTATAAACTTATTTGTTGTCCCTTCTTTAAATTAGAACACTCACTCGAAAGTATTGTTCTTGACACAGTTGTATCATTCGTTGAGTGGTGGCTTTGATTTCCTCAGAGAAAAAGGCGTTGGACATAGCTGTAAAGTTAGCTTTTAGAATAGGATTCGAACCTTGAAGAAGTCGCAAGACGTACGACAGCACTCGCGAAGCTCTTGGGAGTGAAGGGAATCTTTGAAGAATGTCAGCCGTCTCTACGTCTTTTGTCGCGTGCGGCAGCACCCGCTTCTCTTCTTGGTCGGTCTCAAATACCGACCTCTGAGAAAGCCATTCAAATTGCCTTCAGGGCCAAGAAAGGCCCTGCCACCACAAAGAGTTCCCAACCAAGTCGGCAGCTTCTACTCCACGGCTGCCTAAATCTGCGGGATTAGATGACGAATCCACATGATTTCACCGATGTTGTCCAACTTTTTCTATTATTTTGGACACCCTATGTGCCACAGAAGTCGACCAAGAACACGGTGGCTTCCGCAGCTATGCCAGAACGATGGTAGAATCAGTCCATAAGAATATTTCCAAAGACCGAAGATCCAAGTTGGATAACACTGATTCCGTCATTTCTGCCAAGAGTACAGCGCTGCACAACTCCAAACGAGGTAGTCAAATAGTGGATCGAATAACTTGTGTTTTGTCACTTTTCGAAATTGATCCAATTCTTTCGCAGTGAAGTAGAATTGATCCGAACGAGCTTTCCATCGTATGCCGAGAGCCTTAACGCTGCTCGTATCCTCGAAGTCCAAGAAGTCTTGGCAAAGCAAATGAGAAATTGGAGTATCACGCAAGACTTCTTTACTATTTGCGGTCCACTTTCGAATTGGAAAACGTGCCGAACTTAAATCCTCGGTGATTTGATCCCGGGCCTTAATGGTGGATTCTAAGTCGTTTCAGGACTAACGAAGCAATCGGCAGCAATTCGTGAACGTCGTCGGCTAGTTGCAAAAGCGTCCTTATTGCGAGATAAGTGACAGTATTTAATTGAACTTGAACAACTGGTGCCCTGATTGAATCGGGAATCACAATTTTTTGAAATTTCCTCTGTTGAGACTGAACTAGGATCTGATGATACATTTTCTCTATGTTGCTGCTTAACACGAATTTGAATAACCTCCATCGGAGGATCAGTATCGTCATATCACTTTGTAAAAGAGGCCCATCATTGAGGCTTACTCCATTGTCAGACGGACAGGACGCATTAAACACTACCCGAACCTTCGTAGAAGTACTCTCGGGCTTCGTGACCGCATGATGGGGCCGGTAATAACTATCGGACCGGCCCTCATCTGGGAGACTGAACACGTTAGTCCTGTGATATATATACCCTAGTATATTCCTCTCTTCCCTGCGAAAGAATTGCGAGAAAGTTATCTTTCGCGAACACCCTAGGGAAACCTCTGTCGGAAAATTCCTACGAAATGGCAACGAAACTATATATTTTTTAGTTTTAAAAACTTCCTCGCAGTAGTCCTCTTCTGCTGTACGAACTCTGCTACGGGGCTTTGGATGAAGTCGTCCTTCCCATCAGAATCCATCCGAAGACAGTATCCTGAGCCAGTAGTGAGCCAAGAACGTCCTTTCGTAGACCGCAGAGCATTATTTGCGGATAAACGTCGCCTCCTAGAACAAGATCGACTTGTTCGTTCGCGAAGAATCGTTTATCTGGCAAAGTCACCAAAGTCAGACGACCTCGCAGGTCCGCAGATTTCCCGTCAGTTGAGGCAGCACCAGCGCCGTGGTCTGAATCTTCAACAAAGGATCAACCGGGGATCCTAATGTTATTGAACACGTCGGCTGGTTGGTGCCGAAACCGTGTTGCAGACACCCGTGCATTCACTTTCCTCGTTGGCAGCTTAATCCGACGTCGCAATCATAAGGTCATGAACGAACAATCGCTCTGGCCGAAAAAAATAGATCCACGATGTGTAATGTTGATCTGAGCTTTCCTTTGTTTGTGTTCGTTAAACACGACTGCACATGAGTGGGAGGATCAGTATGACTGCTGGAAGAGCTGGTACCAAAAGAGGCACGGTTGGAACTAGTTTCGGACCCACTTGCAGAAGAAATTGAGAAACCGCTTTTTCTCGAAGTAGTTTGCTGAACTGGGTTCAAATGCAACAGTAAGTGATACCTGTAGTGGCAAACTAAGCACTGCACGACCCCATGTCCGGAGGACAGGCAGTTCAGGCAGAGTTGATTCCTTCTGGCAAAGTTGCTTCTTTTTGAAGGGGACATTTTCTGAAACGGTGTGCAAGATCGAATGCTGTGTGCATCGCAATCGCACAGCTTGCATTGATTTCTAGACACACTCGCTTGAGTGCAAATCATTTAATGCATAGTATTAAAGAAGCTTGCGACGCCTCTATGAGAAAAAAGTCTGTTTCGTCCAGACGAGCACCAGTGTACTGGTGGAGCGAGGACATTGCGGATCTGCGCCGGCAATGCAATAGAGCAAGGCGAAACAACCAGAGAGCCAGAAGTCGTAGTGTCAACTTTACAGAGCAGCAAAATATGTACAAAGAAAAACGAACTACACTGAAAAAGGCAATTAAAGCTAGTAAGATTAAGTGCTTTCGAAGTTTATGTGACAACGCAGATAAAGACCCTTGGGGCTTAGCATACAAAATCGGGACCAAAAAGCTACAGAAATCAATTCAACCGCAGATAACATGCCCTAAAAAGCTTAAAACAATAGTGAGTGTTCTATTTCCAACCCAACCGCCATTTGAGCGGGAAAAATTTCCCCCTATAATAAATGAGACACCTGCGATCACAGCAGAAGAGGTTCTATTGGCCGTTAAAAGTTTAAAGGACAAAAAGGCACCAGGTCCAGATCTCGTTCCAAATCGCATTTTAAAGCTAGTTGCTAATACCAACATAGAAGCCCTTGTTCTCACATATAACGAATGTTTAAAAAAGGCATATTTCCACCAATATGGAAACGCCAACGACTGGTACTCTTACCTAAGGCTGGGAAACCCCCAGGGGACCCTACAGCGTATCGTCCAATTTGCATGCTGGACACAGCCGGTAAACTGCTTGAACGAATTATTAGCAACAGGCTGATAAATGAAATTGCAAAAGGTGGAAACCTCTCAGAAGCGCAGTTCTGATTTAGAAAAGGGCGATCAACTTTAGATGCGGCTATGCTGGTAAAGAGAATAGCAGAAGAAGCAATCAGTGGAAAAAGGTGGAAAGGTGGATCAAAAGAATATTGCCTGGTAATCACGCTAGATATTAAAAATGCGTTCAATTCCGCAAGCTGGAAGAAAATAGCTGAAGCTCTCCGCGGTTTTAAAGTGCCGATATATCTGCGGAAAATATTAAGCAACTATCTAGAAGATAGAGTACTTACATATGAAACAGACGAAGGCACCAAGCAATGCAACACTTCCGGAGGAGTACCACAAGGATCTGTTCTGGGTCCATTACTCTGGAATATAATGTATGATGGCATTCTGCGTCTGCAAATACCCGAGGGTGCGAAAATTATCGGTTTTGCGGATGATATAGCGCTAATAATCGTGGCCAAGCATCTAAAAGATGTGGAGCAAAGAGCAAACTTAACAATTAAGCGAGTTCAGACATGGCTCGAAGATTCCGGCCTCCAGTTAGCCCAACAAAAAACAGAGGCAGTATTAATAAGTAGCAGAAAAGCTCGTGAAGTCATCAAAATCAAAGTTGGAAGACATGAAATTGTCTCGAAACCTACCCTCAAATATTTAGGCATAATTTTCGACGCTAGGTTAATATTTAAGCCTCATTTAGAATATGCAGTTGAGAAAGCAGAAAAAGTTGCAGCGGCGCTTTCACGACTCATGGTGAATAAAAGAGGTCCTAAGCAACAAAGCAGGCAGCTATATGCAAGCGTGATACGGTCTGTACTTCTGTACGGTGCACCAATTTGGTCGAGTGCGCTCGAAAAGACTTCGTACGCACGCGAGATCAGATCATTATATCGCCTTTGCGCGATCAGGGTGTGCAGCGCGTTCAGAACAACGTCGGAAGAAGCAGCTCTGGTAGTGGCAGGGCTCTGTCCAATAGGGATTTCGGCGAAAGAGGTTGTGGCACCCCCGACAAATAAAGTAAGACGAGAAGCGGCGAGGCAGAGTTGCCTGCGGGGTTGGCAGAGGCGGTGGAGTGTAGCTGGTAAGGGACGGTGGACATTTAGGTTGATTCCCAGTCTGGAGAAATGGCTAGATAGGCGACATGGCGAAGTTGATTTCCACCTAACCCAAATTCTTACGGGACATGGTTGTTTCAAGTCTTATTTGCACAGGTTCAAACACGACGATGACCCTTATTGCACCTTTTGTGCAAATCAGGTGGTCGAAGACGCCGAACACTGTTTTTTCGTCTGTCCGCGGTTTGCAATAGAAAGGGATGACTCGAACACGAAGTTAGGGAAATCGCTTTCGGTTAAAAATCTAGTAGATACTATGCTCGAGTCCAAAGAAAATTGGTTTGTTGTTTGCAATTTAGCGAACAAAATCCTAATTAAACTGCGTCAAGCGGAGCAGAAATTCATAGAAAGGCAAGTCCCACACTTCGGCTTTCAATGCTTTGTGCCACCTCTAGAAAAAAAAAAAAAAAAAAAAAAAAACACTCGCTTGAAAGGTTTGTATTTTTGACTTGGATTTTTGAAACTTGATTTAGAGGGCTGCGGCTTTTGTAACTGGAAAGTACTGGGCCCTCTAATGTCAAAGACAGTTTCTAAAGTCTGGAAATCTGTCCATATCTTTCCAATTAGTCCAATTAGGAATCTCCGTTTTTTTGACCGATTGTTCCCACATTGAAAGAGTGACTTCAGGTAGCTTTTCCTTTGCCTCACCCTGAGTTTTTTGATTTAAGCGGAAAAGTTTTCCACTGGGGTGATTCGCTTTTTTGGTATATAAATAACACCAGAATGTAAAAAAGGATAAAATCCACTCATTCCAATGACGCAGATGTAAGAAACCACAATAAATTAAAGATATTGCTTTTGATTTTGTTCCTTCATATAAATATTTATGTATTTTTGAATACTAAAATAGTTGCGTTAACAATTTATTTTGTACAAAATAATTTTTTAATAACGTTTTTTAGTTAACGCAATATAAAGAATCGAATAAATTAATTTACAGTTGAATTTCACTTATAAATGCAATTTCACAGATTTTATGCTTATTGGTTTTGCAATCTTGTAGCACGAATATATTGTGTCAATATCTCGCAGTTAAATATTGTACGTGTGGTCACCTGTATGATCTCTATTTCGATCTTGTGTTCTATTATTTCTAGGCCTCATCTTTAGTAAGCGACTTACAAGAGAACACTAGATAGCCTATCGTATAGCGTGGAAAGCAACAACAAAAATAAGCGAGTTGAGTTGAAATAACCTCGCTTAAAAAATAGCCGACCTCATTGAAAGTGTTGGAAAGTGAGAAAGTGGTGCTATTGTGAAAAATCATTGGAAAGTACCAAGAGAAATTGAAAAATTTTCGCTTACCATCAAAGTAAGTAGAAAACTAAGGTAAAGCAGACGTAAATAAAATGCTAGCAAATTTTCCAAACGACCATTAATTTTGACAGACTAGTGTTGTAAAGTGTATTCCACAAATAATGGAGTTGATTATAAGCGAGTTGGACGTTCTTTTGCTAGTCGCTTACAAAAGATGACGACTTCTGTTTGTGTTTAGGCCTCTATGCCTAAAATCCAAATAAATCTCCATTAAACGACCCGCCCTAATGTGCAGCGGTCACACTTGTTCACGGCACTCATATAGTTGTGTGTGTGTGTACAGATAAGCACACACATAAGTTATACACGCATACAATTAACGCACTCATTCAATTTCTTCCGTTTACATTTTTCCGCCGGATAAACATTTTTCGTTAATTTTCCCCTAATTCGTATTGACCGACGGTTCGGACACAAAACCGTATCACCTTAAAAGGCACTTCTTTGTTGACCGAGTTCACGTGAAGATCCGAGCTACCAGCCTCAACCAGGTAAAATAATCTTTGTAAAATATTATACACCAAAAATAATTTTAAATACACACAAACACATTTATTATAACGTAAAAACTAAAACATCATTGCATTTTTTCTTTAATTTTATTCCACAATATCCCGAACAAATCCCTGGTAAAACTGAGCTTAAACGCAAAGATTACCCGCGCTTTTTCATGGTCCTTCGAGCCAGATATGAACCAGCGACCTATGGTCGATCAGCAATTAATTTTTTCGCAACGCAACACTTAACACAACACTTGCCACAGGACACCAGCACACTAAGATTTTAACTGCCACATTAGTTGTCACCGTCAACACCCATCAAGGTACGTGGTTATTACTTCAATTGTACTTTCGATTCATATATTCAAATACGAAAAACAAAATTGTTAAAAATTTAAGTTATGCGCGTGCAACGTATCGCGAGTTCACATAATTGGTGAATTTTATTTTATTAAATTAATTGTGCAATACGAGTGCCAACAATCACAGTGCAACACATCACGTCACTGTAGTACAGTGGATATACGAGTGTACATAACCTTTCAAATATATATTAAAACACGGAAGCTGTCGTAAATTTACTCCACATTTTAATTTGCGAAAAATTCCTCTTTTTACATATATTATTTAAATTTAATTGTCCACTGCTGCGAAGCGAATGCAATTGTTTCATTTTACTGCACTGCACATTACTAAGGTTACATAACCTATTATTAGTCTTTTGGTTGTTTGTTTAACCAATTAGCATTAACACTTATTCAATTTTAAACACACCGGAATTAGATTTCTCTATTTTAAACCACACAAACTCGTATGTCACAGTGTACATTCCAATTTTTTTTTACATTTAACATTGATGCGTTGCACCCTCGATTGACACTTAGCAAGGGCCTACTCGTATAGCCATATATTCGTATGGTATTAAAGAAGTTTTCGAAAACACTTTGCACATTATGTTAAAACGTTGCACATCTGTGGAAGCGGCGAAAGGCAATTCAGGCAGTATCGATGTATCAGGATCACCCGGAGCCTCTCCTCGGCTGCCTTCCCGTGGTACTGGGGGACAACCTTATCCAACGCCACGACATAGCCGGCAGGCAATTGCGAACGCTTCAGCCTGCTGCTTGGACTTCACTCCGCGCGCCGTATAACGAGTCACCTTTTCTGTAATGGGAAAAATATTCGGTTTAAAACACAATACGGTTTAAAAGCTACCGCTGATGGTTGTGGTGGGCTGGGAGGCGAGCGTAGCGCTAATTGGAGCTTCTTAGGAAGTTCTGGCGCTCTCCGATGGTAACAAGAGTAATTTGATGATCGGTCCGTGATAACTCCCTTCTCGGTAAGGATTTCTGCCACTCTGACTCCTTTATCGGCGCCGTAGTGAAGCTTGTTTTCTCGAATGACAACTTAATCGTCTACTTGCATGTCTCGTTGCTGTCGCTTCCACTTAGTCGGTTTTTGGAGTTCGTTGAGATACTCGTTTTTCCACCGTTGACAAAACGAGTGATGCAGCGCCTTCATCTCGTGCCATCTGTTGACTACGGAGGCTGGATTCTCCGTGATCTAAATCTCAGGCGGGGCTAGGATGGGACTGCTGACGAGAAAATGTCCCGGAGTCTATAGTTTTCAGCTGGAGGCGTCAGTAGGTGCTGCATTAAGCGGTCTTGAATTGAGATACGCTTCAATTTTACATAATAATGTAGCAACCTCTTCGAACGTATATTTAAAATTAGATGATATTTTTAGAAAATGCGTCTTAAAACTCTTCACACCTGCTTCCCATAAACCGCCCATGTTTGGAGCAGATGCTGGAATAAAGTCACAAGAAAGCTGCTGATGAAAGTCCGTGGACGTTACAGCAGACTGCGAATTAGAAAGAAATGCTTTAAATTATGTTATTAAAGCTCTAGATGCTCCGACGAAATTGGTACTGGGGTGCTCAAATCATTTGCAGCTTCCGTATGGAAAGCTTTCGTTCCGAAGCAAACTAACAGGCATACGTATCCCTTCGTGATTACGCAGCCTCGCCTTCTAACTTTTGATCTCGAATGGACCAGTGAAACCTACGCCCGTATTAGTTAAAGGGCGGCCATAATCTTATTTTGCGCCTGCTTCTTATGTATCGTACAAACCTTGCAATTATGTAGGATATATCTGATCATTACATTGCCCCAAGGGATTCAATTTTGCGTTCGAATAAGCCTAAACATTTACTGGATTCCCCCATGTAAAGAGATCTCATGAATAAACCGAGTTACTAGTCGCGAAAAGTGGGAATTTTAGGAGAGAATTATAGGACGACGTTCGCTATACATAATTTAAGTCTTTCGACGCACCAAGCCGCCTCCCCGCTCGGAGTATACTATGTGAATCTGTTAATGTATTTAGTAGTACGATTTCACTCTTGAAACTTATTTGTTGTCCCTTCTTTAAATTAGAACACTCACTCGAAAAGTATTGTTCTTGACAGAGTTGTATCATTCGTTGAGTGGTGGCTTTGATTTCCTCAGAGAAAATGGCGGTGGACATAGCTGTAAAGTTAGCTTTTAGAATAGGATTCGAACCTTGAAGAAGTCGCAAGACGTACGACAGCACTCGCGAAGCTCTTGGGAGTGAAGGGAATCTTTGAAGAATGTCAGCCGTCTCTACGTCTTTTGTCGCGTGCGGCAGCACCCGCTTCTCTTCTTGGTCGGTCTCAAATACCGACCCCTGAGAAAGCCATTCAAATTGCCTTCAGGGCCAAGAAAGTCCCTGCCACCACAAAGAGTTCCCAACCAAGTCGGCAGCTTCTACTCCACGGCTGCCTAAATCTGCGGGATTAGATGACGAATCCACATGATTTCACCGATGTTGTCCAACTTTTCTATTATTTTGAACACCCCATGTGCCACAGAAGTCGACCAAGAACACGGTGGCCTCCGCAGCTATGCCAGAACGATGGTAGAACCATCTATAAGAATATTTCCAAAGACCGAAGATCCAAGTTGGATAACACTGATTCCGTCATTTCTGCCAAGAGTACAGCGCTGCACAACTCCAAACGAGGTAGTCAAATAGTGGATCGAATAACTTGTGTTTTGTTACTTTTCGAAATTGATCCAATTCTTTCGCAGTGAAGTAGAATTGATCCGAACGAGCTTTCCATCGTATGCCGAGAGCCTTAACGCTGCTCGTATCCTCAAAGTCCAAGAAGTCTTGGCAAAGCAAATGAGAAATTGGAATATGACGCAAGACTTCTTTACTATTTGCGGTCCACTTTCGAAGTGGAAAACGTGCCGAACTTAAATCCTCAGTGATTTGATCCCGGGCCTTAATGGTGGATTCTAAGTCGTTTCAGGACTAACGAAGCAATCGGCAGCAATTCGTGAACGTCGTCGGCTAGTTGCAAAAGCGTCCTTATTGCGAGATAAGTGACAGTATTTAATTGAACTTGAACAACTGGTGCCCTGATTGAATCGGGAATCACAATTTTTTGAAATTTCCTCTGTTGAGACTGAACTAGGATCTGATGATACATTTTCTCTATGTTGCTGCTTAACACGAATTTGAATAACCTCCATCGGAGGATCAGTATCGTCATATCACTTTGTAAAAGAGGCCCATCATTGAGGCTTACTCCATTGTCAGACGGACAGGACGCATTAAACACTACCCGAACCTTCGTAGAAGTACTCTCGGGCTTCGTGACCGCATGATGGGGCCGGTAATAACTATCGGACCGGCCCTCATCTGGGAGACTGAACACGTTAGTCCTGTGATATATATACCCTAGTATATTCCTCTCTTCCCTGCGAAAGAATTGCGAGAAAGTTATCTTTCGCGAACACCCTAGTCACCAAAGTCAGACGACCTCGCAGGTCCGCAGATTTCCCGTCAGTTGAGGCAGCACCAGCGCCGTGGTCTGAATCTTCACCAAAGGATCAACCGGGGATCCTAATGTTATTGAACACGTCGGCTGGTTGGTGCCGAAACCGTGTTGCAGACACCCGTGCATTCACTTTCCTCGTTGGCAGCTTAATCCGACGTCGCAATCATAAGGTCATGAACGAACAATCGCTCTGGCCGAAAAAAAAAGATCCACGATGTGTAATGTTGATCTGAGCTTTCCTTTGTTTGTGTTCGTTAACCACGACTGCACATGAGTGGGAGGATCAGTATGACTGCTGGAAGAGCTGGTACCAAAAGAGGTACGGTTGGAACTAGTTTCGGACCCACTTGCAGAAGAAATTGAGAAACCGCTTTTCTCGAAGTAGTTTGCTGAACTGGGTTCAAATGCAACAGTAAGTGATACCTGTAGTGGCAAACTGAGCACTTCACGACCCCATGTCCGGAGGACAGGCAGTTCAGGCAGAGTTGATTCCTTCTGGCAAAGTTGCTTCTTTTTGAAGGGGACATTTTCTGAAACGGTGTGCAAGATCGAATGCTGTGTGCATCGCAATCGCACAGCTTGCATTGATTTCTAGACACACTCGCTTGAAAGGTTTGTATTTTTGACTTGGATTTTTGAAACTTGATTTAGAGGGCTGCGGCTTTTGTAACTGGAAAGTACTGGGCCCTCTAATGTCAAAGACAGTTTCTAAAGTCTGGAAATCTGTCCATATCTTTCCAATTAGGAATCTCAGTTTTTTGACCGATTGTTCCCACATTGAAAGAGTGACTTCAGGTAGCTTTTTCTTTGCCTCACCCTGAGTTTTTTGATTTAAGCGGAAAAGTTTTCCACTGGGATGATTCGCTTATTTGGTATTTATATAACACCAGAATGTAAAAAAGGATAAAATCCACTCATTCCAATGACGCAGATGTAAGAAACCACAATAAATTAAAGATATTGCTTTTGATTTTGTTCCTTCATATAAATATTTATGTATTTTTGAATACTAAAATAGTTGCGTTAACAATTTATTTTGTACAAAATAATTTTTTAATAACGTTTTTTAGTTAACGCAATATAAAGAATCGAATAAATTAATTTACAGTTGAATTTCACTTATAAATGCAATTTCACAGATTTTATGCTTATTGGTTTTGCAATCTTGTAGCACGAATATATTGTGTCAATATCTCGCAGTTAAATATTGTACGTGTGGTCACCTGTATGATCTCTATTTCGATCTTGTGTTCTATTATTTCTAGGCCTCATCTTTAGTAAGCGACTTACAAGAGAACACTAGATAGCCTATCGTATAGCGTGGAAAGCAACAACAAAAATAAGCGAGTTGAGTTGAAATAACCTCGCTTAAAAAATAGCCGACCTCATTGAAAGTGTTGGAAAGTGAGAAAGTGGTGCTATTGTGAAAAATCATTGGAAAGTACCAAGAGAAATTGAAAAATTTTCTCTTACCATCAAAATAAGTAGAAAACCAAGGTAAAGCAGACGTATATAAAATGCTAGCAAATTTTCCAAACGACCATTAATTTTGACAGACTAGTATTGTAAAGTGTATTCCACAAATAATGGAGTTGATTATAAGCGAGTTGGACGTTCTTTTGCTAGTCGCTTACAAAAGATGACGACTTCTGTTTGTGTTTAGGCCACTATGCCTAAAATCCAAATAAATCTCCATTAAACGACCCGCCCTAATGTGCAGCGGTCACACTTGTTCACGGCACTCATATAGTTGTGTGTGTGTGTACAGATAAGCACACACATAAGTTATACACACATACAATTAACGCACTCACTAAATTTCTTCCGTTTACATTTTTCCGCCGGATAAACATTTTTCGTTAATTTTCCCCTAATTCATATTGACCGACGGTCCGGACACAAAACCGTATCACCTTAAAAGGCACTTCTTTGTTGACCGAGTTCACGTGAAAATCCGAGCTACCAGCCTCAACCAGGTAAAATAATCTTTGTAAAATATTATACGTACACCAAAAATAATTTTAAATACACACAAACACATTTATTATAACGTAAAAACTAAAACATCATTGCATTTTTTGTTTAATTTTATTTCACAATATCCCGAACAAATCCCTGGTAAAACTGAACTGGTCCTTCGAGCCAGATATGAACCAGCGACCTATGGTCGATCAGCAATTAATTTTTTCGCAACGCAACACTTAACACAACACTTGCCACAGGACACCAGCACACTAAGATTTTAACTGCCACATTAGTTGTCACCGTCAACACCCATCAAGGTACGTGGTTATTACTTCAATTGTACTTTCGATTCATATATTCAAATACGAAAAACAAAATTGTTAAAAATTTAAGTTGTGCGCGTGCAACGTATCGCGAGTTCACATAATTGGTGAATTTTATTTTATTAAATTAATTGTGCAATACGAGTGCCAACAATCACAGTGCAACACATCACGTCACTGTAGTACAGTGGATATACGAGTGTACATAACCTTTCAAATATATATTAAAACACGGAAGCTGTCGTAAATTTACTCCACATTTTAATTTGCGAAAAATTCCTCTTTTTACATATATTATTTAAATTTAATTGTCCACTGCTGCGAAGCGAATGCAATTGTTCCATTTTACTGCACTGCACATTACTAAAGTTACATAACCTATTATTAGTCTTTTGGTTGTTTGTTTAACCAATTAGCATTAACACTTATTCAATTTTAAACACACCGGAATTAGATTTATCTATTTTAAACCACACAAACTCGTATGTCACAGTGTACATTCCAATGTTTTTTTACATTTAACATTGATGCGTTGCACCCTCGATTGACACTTAGCAAGGGCCTACTCGTATAGCCATATATTCGTATGGTATTAAAGAAGTTTTCGAAAACACTTGGGACATTATGTTAAAACGTTGCACATCACATTGAAACTTTGCACACACACTGATTTTTAGGCAACATTTGTATTAAGAGTTGCATAAACTCAAAGATTTATATATGTATGTACGTTACACAGTATACGAACACGTTGTATATTATTGAATATTAAACGCCGAATATCACGTTGATACGTTGGACGTTACACTATCAACATATTACGTATGTATATTCCACGCCTTTTATAACACCGATACACATATTTATTGCACAGTGGGGTGGTGAGCACTTTTTATAATTGTACACATACAAGCAAACAATATAAGTACATAAAAAGAAACAATTTTTATAAAGAGTTGAAAATATATTATAAATATAGACAACCTCATTACTTTTAACTTGACTGGTTCCTTTTTCGAAATATACAAGCGAGATCGAATATCAGCTTTGTTGACAGGCTTGTGTCGATTTTGGTTTTGAAACTTTGCTACATAATAACTTCTAATACAATTTAGTTGAGAAACTATTTCACCTCAACCATAAGACTCAAGGAGAGGCCAAAGATATCGTGAGAAAATGTCCACTCACCAACGAAGGCTTTCAAACTGCCTGAAAAAATCTGTTTGAGCGATACGAAAATAAACGTATACTCGTAAATACACTACTTAAAATACTTTTTAACTTACATTCGATAGAAATTGAGTGTGGTAGCTCGATAAAAATGTTGCAACGAGATATTTATAATTGCCAATCGTCCCTATCCAGTCATCAAATTGACATTTCGAATTGGGATGCAATAGTAAGTTATCTTTGCTCAACGAATTTCCCGAAAGTACGCTGGCTCTATGGGAACAGACCATAGACCACAAAAATGATATACCGAAATGGGAAGAAATGGACAGGTTCCTTTCTAATAGGTTTCAAACATTAGAAACCTTAACAGGACTAAAAGATTCCAAAGCTGTCAGAGCACCAAGGTCTCAAATACAACGACAGCCTGCTGAAGTCCCTGCTAAACGACTTGGCGCCTACCAGTCAAGCATGGCCACTTCTACGTGTAATATGTGCAAATCCAATGGGCACAAATTACGCAGCTGTTCACAATTTCTAAGCCTGACACCAGCTGACAGAATCGAATTCTTGAAGAAAAACAAAGGTTGCCTGAAATACCGTCAACTTCAAAGCAAGCTCTAGCATGGCGAGATTCTACTAAAGCAAAAACTGGTGAAAACCCAAACATGCAGTCATGCCATGCAAACACAAATACAGGCGTACTGCTGGGAACAGTTTGCGTACATATACACCTGAATGGCACAGTTTTTTCAGCACGCGCTCTTATTGATTCTGGGTCTGAATGTTCATTCATAACAGAAAGACTCAAACGAAGAATTAACCTGCCATCAACAAGAATGCATGCCCAAGTGTTATGCATTTCAAACTCGGTATCTGGAGGGTAGATAAGCGTGCAAAATAGAGTTGCGGTCACCAGTTGACCCACTCTTTCGGTTGAATGCCACTGTGCTTGCATTAGCACAACTAACTGGAAATCTCCCAACTACACCTATTAGTGCCTTAACTGAACAAGCATTTCCAGACTTAGTTTCGGCGGATAAAAAGTTCTTTGTTAATGAACCAGTGGACCTCGTGCTTGGGGGAGACATTTATCCCGAAATCATTTGAGCGGTTTGAAGAAGAATGTTCTTAGTACACTTCTTGCTCAGCAAACAGCGTTCGGTTGGATATTAACCGGCCGCACGGTTACAACAAGTCCAACTAACAATTTAGCTTCATACTTCAGTGAAGTTGCACTGGATAAGCAACTCACCTCCTTCTGGGAAGCAGAGGATTTACCAAAAAGCCGAAGCCAAATCGAAGAGGATAAATATTTTGAGAAGCTTTACAAAACTACGACCCTAGGAAGCGATTCTGGAAAATACATAGTGGCTGTTACGGAGAAACTTTAATTTTAGGCAACCACTCCCAAATAAAACACGTAGTTCAAATTAATACAATTTATTCCAGAGTTGGTTCAAAAATTCCTAAATAAAGATTATATTACAAATTGAAATTTAATATATATAATCTTACTTTAGTTCCTCACGTGGTGAAATGCAAATGCTAAAAAGGTTACTTATTACATTGATTAACATTTGTGGATGTAAGAAAAATAATGTAAAGAAGAGACCGATGACAATTCAATGTAGGTGGTGTTGTTATAAGATTTTAAGCTGGTAGTGAAGGCGGTGGAGTTGCCATACTATCCACAACACTCCCCCTCGGTATGCTATCGTCAGGATCGCCTACCAAATCCAAAACTGCAATCTTCGTCGCGGGCCTTTCATAAGACCCTGCAGCTGTTTTTATTACAGCGCTTCTTACTTGCCCATCTGTTGACTGTCTCACTGCAACTACTCTCCCGCGAGGCCAGCAGTTTCGAGGGTTTTCCGGGTCCACGATATATACAACATCACCAACATGAATTGGTTTTACATTAGAAAACCACTTACATCGTCTGGTTATTATCGGCAGATATTCACGTAACCAGCGTTTCCAAAAGGCATTTGAGATTTGTTGTGCTGTTTGCCAGTTCCGACGTAGTGATATGCCATCGCAGTCATCTTTTGTTAAGGGTTTGGAACCAGATGAATTCCCTATTAAAAAATGGTTTGGTGTTAAAGCTTCTTCAACATCTGGATCCACCGGAATGTAGGTTAGGGGCCGAGAATTGACGCACATCTCAACTTCAAGCAGGGTTGCGCGCAATAATTCTTCTGACGGTGTACAAGAAGGCAGAATTTGATACAACACTTGTTTCACGGAGCGTACAAGTCGCTCCCATACCCCTCCCATGTGAGGTGAGGAGGGAGGAATAAACTTCCAAATCGTTGCAGCTGTTGTGAAGGTGGCAATTATTTTGTCTTTGTCTACGGTTTTAAAGGCGTCTTTCAATTCACGAGCCGCGCCCTTTAAGTTGGTGCCATTATCACTCCACATTTCAATAGGGACGCCGCGACGAGCGATAAAGTTTCGCACGGCGATAATGCAGGAATCCGTCGAGAGCGAGCACACTAGCTCCAAATGTACAGCGCGGATCGTTAGGCAGGTGAACAACACACCGTAGCGCTTCTCACGGCTTCGACGCACGGCAACCATAATTGGGCCAAAATAGTCGACACCGACATACGAAAACGGACGGCAGTAAGCAGCAAGTCTAGCGTCCGGCAAAGGGCTCATAATAGGAGCTTGAGCGTGGACGGAGCGATTTCGACAGAATTGGCATGCTCTTTTGACTTTGTTTACCACTACACGAAGACTTGGTATCCAATATATTTGTCGTAACTCATTAACAACTGTCTCCGAGTTTCTGTGGTGGTAGCGCAAATGATATTCATTCACTACTAGATGAGTGACGTAGTGGTTTTTAGGCAAAATTATGGGATCTCGGTAGTAGTCACATCTGACTCGGCCACCCAAGCGAATTAGTCCAGCGTCATCCATAAAGGGTGTCAGCCTGTAAATAGAACTTGATTTGTTAATTTCTGTTCCATATTTTAATGCTGCTACTTCATCGGCAAAACTCTGTTGCTGTACAATGGAGAGAATAAGTATTTCGGCTTGTTTGAAATCCTCTCGACTTATAGGTGGTCGCTTTTGTTTATGGCTTTTAATAACGGATATCCAGCACTTGCAAATGCTTATCACCGTTGCGATGACGCGATGTAGCTTATTGTATCGTGAAAATCGGCAGAAGTCAATGTTAAGCTGAATTTCGACTCTTGATGCGGAATGGTGCCCAATATACTGCGCACGTAGGTCGTCATTTGTTGATGGGATGGTTCCACGTTCACAAGGCCAACTACATTTGTTTTCTTGTAAAAATGCGGGCCCATTGAGCCAGCGACTGTGATTAGATAAGTCAGGTGATTTTGACCACTTTGTTGCATCGTCAGCTACATTTTCGGCGGTGGGTACCCATCTCCATTGGGTGATATCCGTTATCTCCAAAATTTCACTAACACGGAAGGCGACGAATTGTCGATAACGACGCTGGTCCGACCTTAGCCAAGACAGCACAGTTCGCGAGTCAGTCCAGAGAGTTTGCGAGGCTATTGGAATTGTGAGCGATTTGACAATGCTAGCTGCCAAGCGTGCGCCGATTAAAGCAGCTTGCAATTCCAAACGAGGAATAGACATGGGCTTAAGCGGAGAAACTCGAGTTTTGCTGCCAATAATAGAGCACTTATTACGCGATCCACCAATGCAGAGCAGGTAGCTAACTGCTGCGTAGCCATTTTCGCTAGCATCCACAAATGTATGCAATTCTATCTGACTGTTAATAGATTCTTTAGCTGAATAGTAGCATCTGGGAATTTGTATACTTTCCACTTCAGGTAATAGTCGCACCCAGTGAAGCCACTTTGTGTGTTGTTCGTCGTGTATGGGATCGTCCCATGAACAATCAGTTCGCCATATTTCCTGCAGAATGATTTTAACGTATATGACGTAATGAGCAATTAAACCTAGGGGGTCGAAAATGGCCATAACTACACTAAGCATTTCACGTTTAGTTGGTTTTCTGTGCCCAGAAATAAAATCACGTTTTTTGAGTTTGTGTGACACAGCAAATGTAAAAAGGTCCTCGTTTGTGTGCCACCACATTCCTAATATCTTCTCTACTGCGAAACCACTTTCGCCGTCGAATTTCAGCGAAGTTGTCGGAGCAGCGTCTAATGCCTGAAGGACGGCATCCGAGTTTGACAACCAGTTTCGGATCTCGAAGCCTGCCTGAGAATGAATGTGATGTACATCGCGTGCAAGCTGTATTGCTTCTACTTCGGTGTCTACAGAGTCAAGCATGTCGTCTACATAGTGATTATCCACTATGCTTTCAACGGCCCTCGGATATTCGGTTTTAAATTCCTGTGCGTTTTTGTTTTTAACGAATAGCGCGCAACTTGGCGAGCAACTAGCCCCAAATGTCATCACTTGTAGTACATAAGTGTCAGGTATGTTAGCGCCATCCTCAAACCACAGAAATCGTTGGAAATGTTGGTCACGTTCTCGCACGCGCACTTGGTGGAACATTTCTGCAATGTCACCACCAATTGCGATAGGCTTCTGACGAAATCTGCGAAGTATAGAAACAAGCGAACTCAGCTGATCCGGCCCTTTGAGAAGCATAGAATTAAGCGAAACCGTATTAACTTGAGCGGCTGCGTCCCATACCAGCCTTACTTTTCCGGGCTTATTAGGATTCTTTACAGGAAAGATGGGAAGGTACCAACAGCGATGTATGTCCTTTTCGTCAGGGCGCAGCTTTCTTGCGTATCCTTTGTTAACATAGTGCTCGATTTTTTTTTTTGTATGTCTGCAAGCTCAGGCTCCTTTGCAATTTTTCGACGTAGACAGCTAGCTCTTCGTAAAGCGGAAGGGTAGCTGTCAGGCAGCGAAGGTGTTTCACAACGCCAGAGCAGGCTTGTTTCAAAACGGTCGCCAAGACGCACGGTGTGCTGTTCGAGTTGACTTACAGCAAGTTAATCCTCATCACTGAGAACTTTCGGCACTTTGGCAACATCAACGTTATCAATCAAAATGAAATCCTTTATGGTCTTCAGTAGCTCTTCAGTGTGTGAAACGTTACACTCACAAACGTGAAACAAATGTTGATTTGATCTTAGTTTACTTCGAGCTTTTTCTGCTATGGTGCCTTTAAGCGTCCACCCAAGGCGCGTTTTCTCAGCGATTGGATCAGGACCGGATCCCTCTTTGGACTTTAAGCAGGACCCCAGTTTGCTGTTATCAATTCCAATTAAAAGTCTAGGTACAGCATCGTTATACGAAGCCAATGGCACACCTATTAAATGTTTATATCTCGCTTTCACCTTCGCTGCGTCAAGCGACTGCGGAGGCAATTGCAATTTATTAACGGTATGAACATTATTTAAGGCGAACCGTTTCGCTCGGCCCAAAGCCGATATTTCGATATTGACTCGAACCGAATTATCTTCATTTCGATGAGTATCACCTGTCCACTTGAGGCAAAGGGGTTGCGGGACACCGTTCACATTAAGTTCCCTTTGAAGATCTTCATCCATTAATGTAAGAGAAGACCCATCGTCGAAAAATGCGTATGTGTCAACTTCTACACCGTTACCATGTAAAGTGACAGGAAGAAGCCGAAAGATAGCGACATGGTCTTCTTCAGTATGTGCATTACATGTTGCATCAACGGGCGCAGGCTGCTGCTGTGTAGCTGACGATGTTGTTGGTTGCTTTGCAATACACACTTTGTGCAACAATGGATGATGAGCACATCGACAATTATTAGTTCCACAAATTTTGGTTGATTTGCATTGCTCAAAGGAATGCGGTTTAAGGCAACGCTTGCATAGGGATTGTTCCCTCACAATCGTCCACTTGTCCGAACGGCTAAGCTGTTTGAAAGCGCTGCACGAGCTTACTACCTCGCAGGTAGAACCACAAATCAAGCAATGAGCTGCTGTGCTACGGTCACCATCTAAATGTGTATTTAAAGAGCCACGCTTGCGTTGTTTCGCGGCAGTACTAGGTATTATGACAGCGTTCGCTCCTTCGGCTAATTTAAAGAGCCAATTGCTGAAATTTTTCAGATTACAGTGTGTGGAAGATAGTTTCTGCATACCCCAAAAGGCAGGTAGCAAACCCGGTAATTTACAAACCAACTCCTGCTCTAACTCAGGATTATTAAGGTGGTTGGTTAGTGACGATGCCTTCATTGTGGCACAAATATTTTGCACTTCGATGGCAAAATCAACAATTGATTCGAGCTTGCTTTCTTTTGGAGGGGGTAAGTCTCTTATCTAGGCTAGCAGAACATCTATAATTAGTTCGGGTCGACCGAATTTCATTTCTAAAGTAGAAATAATTTGCGGTACGCACGAGGCGTGAAGTATTAAATTTTTTACTGCATTACGCGCAGGTCCTTCTACAGCTTGTCGTAGACGCAAAAGATTCTCAGCATCAGAGAATCCACACAGTTGTGTTGATTGGTCATATGATGCCTTGAAAAGAGGCCACTCGTCAGGCTTACCAGTAAACTTAGGAAGTTCTTTACATAAACCCTTGCGAGAGGCAATTTGCTCAGTTGTAAGTCTAAAAGATGCATACGTGCTATTTGAGGCAGCGTTGTCTGCACGTGGCAGAAATGTAAAGCCAGCAAATTGTGACATCATATCATGACACTGATTGTTCACCCTAGCAGCACCGTTAGCTGCACCAGGTATGGGTTGAATGTTATGCGTGGTGGGGGGACAGTGTAAGTCAGCTATCATATGTGCCTCAGTTGTATTCTCGAACATACTTTCTTTCTCCAATTCCGCTAGCAGTTGTTGTCGTTTTTGTACAATGTGCAACTCCTCTTCCAGAAGTTGCAATCGTTGTTGTAAGTAACGCTTACGTGATACAGGTTGTTCAGCTGTTACATAAGTCGGGCTCACCCGCGGTGATCTATTTTGTTGTAAAAGTACGCTAGAAACTTCGGCACAATGATGGTTAGTGGCCGGCTGAATATTGGCTGGTGTAGCTTCGACCACATGTGTTGTGTTGTTGAGGTTATGAACTGCCATCGGCTGACTGGTGTCTTCGGCGAGCACATCGCGTGTGGGATTTATTATATTCGCAACATGAGTTGATTCACTCGCAGCTGTAGGAGCAAATTGAGATATTTCCACGCCGCTCTCAGCAAGCTCATAGCAATCCTGGCAGCGCCATCCTCGATGATCGGTTTCTGTGGTGATACCGACACAGCGCTTGTGAAACAATGAAATGCATACGGAGCACTTAATCATTTTATCGTTGTCTTGATCATTGCACATTAGACAATTACGCAGAGCGCTTGCAATGTCTCTATCATTTGCCATTTTATATGCGTTAGTTCCCTCGACGATAGCGAGTTAAAGAATTTTTGAAGATGTTACGGAGAAACTTTAATTTTAGGCAACCACTCCCAAATAAAACACGTAGTTCAAATTAATACAATTTATTCCAGAGTTGGTTCAAAAATTCCTAAATAAAGATTATATTACAAATTGAAATTTAATATATATAATCTTACTTAAGTTCCTCACGTGGTGAAATGCAAATGCTAAAAAGGTTACTTATTACATTGATTAACATTTGTGGATGTAAGAAAAATAATGTAAAGAAGAGACCGATGACAATTCAATGTAGGTGGTGTTGTTATAAGATTTTAAGCTGGTAGTGAAGGCGGTGGAGTTGCCATACTATCCACAACAGTGGCCTTACCCTTTAAACACGATTTCCTAGTAAATACCTGCCTGGGACCATCACTAAGAAGGGCCTGCTCGCAATTCTATTGGAATGAGACGCGACTTGCCAAGAATCCAGACCTGCAAAATGAATATAACAGGGTGTTAATGGAATACGAGTCGTTGGGACATATGACAAAGGTGAAACAAATTATACCTGCATATTACTCCGATCACTATTTCGTGTCGCATCATGCTGTCATCAAGGCGGAGTGCAGCTCAACGAAAGTCCGAGTGGTCTTCAATGCCTCAAGCCCAACGGCTAATGACATAAGCCTTAACGATGTGCTCCTTCTAGGGCCAGAGCTCCAGGCAGATCTTTCCATTATAATCCTGCGTTGGAATTATCGAAATATACAAGCGAGATCGAATATCAGCTTTGTTGACAGGCTTGTGTCGATTTTGGTTTTGAAACTTTGCTACATAATAACTTCTAATACAATTTAGTTGAGAAACTATTTCACCTCAACCATAAGACTCAAGGAGAGGCCAAAGATATCGTGAGAAAATGTCCACTCACCAACGAAGGCTTTCAAACTGCCTGAAAAAATCTGTTTGAGCGATACGAAAATAAACGTATACTCGTAAATACACTACTTAAAATACTTTTTAACTTACATTCGATAGAAATTGAGTGTGGTAGCTCGATAAAAATGTTGCAACGAGATATTTATAATTGCCAATCGTCCCTATCCAGTCATCAAATTGACATTTCGAATTGGGATGCAATAGTAAGTTATCTTTGCTCAACGAATTTCCCGAAAGTACGCTGGCTCTATGGGAACAGACCATAGACCACAAAAATGATATACCGAAATGGGAAGAAATGGACAGGTTCCTTTCTAATAGGTTTCAAACATTAGAAACCTTAACAGGACTAAAAGATTCCAAAGCTGTCAGAGCACCAAGGTCTCAAATACAACGACAGCCTGCTGAAGTCCCTGCTAAACGACTTGGCGCCTACCAGTCAAGCATGGCCACTTCTACGTGTAATATGTGCAAATCCAATGGGCACAAATTACGCAGCTGTTCACAATTTCTAAGCCTGACACCAGCTGACAGAATCGAATTCTTGAAGAAAAACAAAGGTTGCCTGAAATACCGTCAACTTCAAAGCAAGCTCTAGCATGGCGAGATTCTACTAAAGCAAAAACTGGTGAAAACCCAAACATGCAGTCATGCCATGCAAACACAAATACAGGCGTACTGCTGGGAACAGTTTGCGTACATATACACCTGAATGGCACAGTTTTTTCAGCACGCGCTCTTATTGATTCTGGGTCTGAATGTTCATTCATAACAGAAAGACTCAAACGAAGAATTAACCTGCCATCAACAAGAATGCATGCCCAAGTGTCATGCATTTCAAACTCGGTATCTGGAGGGTAGATAAGCGTGCAAAATAGAGTTGCGGTCACCAGTTGACCCACTCTTTCGGTTGAATGCCACTGTGCTTGCATTAGCACAACTAACTGGAAATCTCCCAACTACACCTATTAGTGCCTTAACTGAACAAGCATTTCCAGACTTAGTTTCGGCGGATAAAAAGTTATTTGTTAATGAACCAGTGGACCTCGTGCTTGAGGGAGACATTTATCCCGAAATCATTTGAGCGGTTTGAAGAAGAATGTTCTTAGTACACTTCTTGCTCAGCAAACAGCGTTCGGTTGGATATTAACCGGCCGCACGGTTACAACAAGTCCAACTAACAATTTAGCTTCATACTTCAGTGAAGTTGCACTGGATAAGCAACTCACCTCCTTCTGGGAAGCAGAGGATTTACCAAAAAGCCGAAGCCAAATCGAAGAGGATAAATATTTTGAGAAGCTTTACAAAACTACGACCCTAGGAAGCGATTCTGGAAAATACATAGTGGCCTTACCCTTTAAACACGATTTCCTAGTAAATACCTGCCTGGGACCATCACTAAGAAGGGCCTGCTCGCAATTCTATTGGAATGAGACGCGACTTGCCAAGAATCCAGACCTGCAAAATGAATATAACAGGGTGTTAATGGAATACGAGTCGTTGGGACATATGACAAAGGTGAAACAAATTATACCTGCATATTACTCCGATCACTATTTCGTGTCGTATCATGCTGTCATCAAGGCGGAGTGCAGCTCAACGAAAGTCCGAGTGGTCTTCAATGCCTCAAGCCCAACGGCTAATGACATAAGCCTTAACGATGTGCTCCTTCTAGGGCAGAGCTCCAGGCAGATCTTCCCATTATAATCCTGCGGTGGAATTATATAAATACGTTTTCAACACCGACATAGTTTTTCGCGCAAAGTCAACCGAACCAATCAATCTTTACGAGCTAAGGACTGTCACTTTCGGTATAAATTGTGCTCGTTACCTCGCGATTAGGACACTTTTAAAACTAGCTTCTGATACAGAAAGCTCCTTTCCCATAGCTTCTAACATCTTAAGAAAGTACGTGTACGTTGACGATGTACTGACGGGAGGACATAATATCGACTCTGCAATAAAAGCCAGAGATGAAATAACTCACGTATTGCAGTCAGCCAGTTTTCCATTACGAAAATGGACTGCCAATTGTGAAAATCTCCTGAAAGCTATTCCCAAAATCGAGCTAGTTTCTGAGGATTTTCTGGAATTCGAAGAAACTAGTGCAGTAAAGGCTCTGGGCATACGATGGAACGTCCGTACGGACTTACTTTACTTTATGACGAGACCATTGAAAGGGGGTACTGCCGTTACAAAAAGAACGATCCTCTCGGACATCGCCAAATTGTTCGATAAAGTTGTCGCCAAAATGCTGATGCTGAATATATATACCAAGAAATTAATAACATTCGAATACCTCGTTGGGTACACTATTCATCAACAAATTAAGTAGAATTGCACGGTTTCTGTGACGCATTAGAAAAGGCGTATGGTGCCGCAGTATATCTCCGTGTTATGCACCAGTCAAAGGTCGAAGTAAATCTCCTACTAGTAAAAACTTTGCGGCGCCGTGCTGCTGCAAAAATCATTGAATCTGTGACAGAGAGTCTTGACTTGGGACATTTCAAGGTATACCTGTGGACAGACTCCCCAATCGTTCTCGCTTGGATACGTAAGCCACCTTGCTCGTGGTCGACCTTCGTCGCCCATAGAATAACAATAATCGTGGAAAGGGTTAGAACTAAATACTGGTAACATGTGGACTCAGCATCAAACCCAGCTAACTGGGCAAGCAGAGGACTTCCAGCATATGAACTAGTGAACAATTGTTTGTGGTGGCAAGGCCCTTCTTGGTTACAAGAAGATAGCTCCAAACGAAATCGTCTTTCCAAGCAAAGTCTTGCCTAATCTCAGCAAATGAAATTAAAGCAACGACTCAACGATTGATACAGCTTTCCCAAAAACAACACCTTGGTGAAGAGTATAAGAGTCTTAGATCAGGTAAATTGATCGACGGAAAAAGCGAAATTCTGCAAGAACTGCAAGATCTGCCCCACCCAAAAAAAGGACCCAAACTCAACTTATAGGAATCCTGCCCCAGGAACGCACTACCTATTCTCGGGCATTTACAAACACTGGTGTTGATTTCGCACCATTTGACATCAAAAGCAATCGCGGGAAAGGATGTCGAATCTCAAAAGGTTATGTCTGCTTATTTGTGTGCTTCGCAACTAAAGCCATACACCTTGAAGCCACTACTGATCTGAGTACAGCCTCGTTATTTGCAGCTTTTGCCGGGTTTGCAGCCAGACGACGTTGCTCACAAAACATGTATTCCGACAACGGCACTAACTGGGACGAATCTTAAAACTACACCCAGGTTCCGACAATAGAGTGAGAGTTGCAGAGGTACTGACCGAAAGGGGCACAATCACTTGACCAATCGTAAAATTTTTATGGTTGTTAAGGAAACAAATAAATAAAAAAATTTAATCAAAGTCGGATAACTTGATTAGTTACAAAGGAAACTAGCGTTTGTTTCATCTTTTGTTCGTAAAAACAACTCTCACATACATGCATACACACAATGATTGTTAATGATTGTTGGGCTATTATTTGCGAAATCTCCAGACATTTATCTTAACCCCATACTCGCTTACTTGTTAGACAAATTTAATAATAATGAACTTTAAAGAGAGAAAGCAAAACGCGAACGGGAACTAATTTCCCTTAAGGCAGTTATAAGTCAGAACAGTCATCGATTTCTTTGTATGCATTCATTCTTATGCATGTGTGCATATGTTTGTGCATAAATAAGTATTTTTTATTAAAAGGGTTATCCACAAAAGTGACTTAGAGTTAATGTTTCGTAATATGCAATCATTAGTATTGATACATTACACGACACAAATGTGTATCTGCTTTGGGTAATATTTCGAAAATCAGCGGTTGAGTATTCATTGATGTGTGTATATACATACATAAATAATTTTATATGACTACGTTTTAACTCTAAAATAGTTCAGCTAATGTCGAGTGTGGCCGCTGTGGTCCAGTTGGTAGCGGTGCGTGTTATAACATGATATGCCGGTGAGTTCGAGGTTCGTATCTCAGTCAGGGCAAGCAAAATCTTAATTATAGAAAAAGTTTTTTCTAATAGCGGTCACCCTTCGGCAGGCAATGACAAACCTCCGAGGGTATTTTTGCCATGAAAAAGTTTCTCATTAAATACATCTGCCGATCGGAGTCGGCACAAAACTGTAGGTCCCTTCATTTGTGGTATAATATAAAAGACGCACACACAAATGGTAGGACAAGCTCGGCCAAACACTGAGCTATATAGTGTACGCCCCATAATTATATATTATATAATGTCGACATTACAGCTGTCACGCTTGCTACCCAATTGTCGAAACAAGCAATTGAAACAGCAAAAGCTTACAATGCAATACAAGTCCACGGTATTTAAGAACCTGTTAATCACACAGTTGGTCAAATATCTAAACACAAGTTGTTGATTGTGCTTTATTTTAAGAAACCGTATTACACGAAATAGTTTTTTCAAAAGTACAATAAGGTGGATTCGGTAGGCACATTATTTCAAAAGGCAAACAAACTATATGCATACATGTAACATATGCATAGCGGAGGGTGGTTTACAAAATAAATAGCCCCCCCCCCAACCTATGCAAACTGACAGGGAAAATATGATAACAGAAAAAAAAAAAAAATTACCAACTACTCTCGCGAATGGAGGAAGTATAAAAATGCATATTTATGTGCATATGTATAAATAGCAGAAAATATTGGCAATTATGAATAGTTTTCAGAAAAACAAGAACTATACACACTGCTTTGCACTAAAAATTGTGGTAGCGGGTTTGTAAATTAAACTTTGCTATACCTTTTCATTTGCCTAGAATTTTTATCGTAACAAAAAAAGGATGATTTAACAGGCAAGTTGTTTAAATTTTTTGTATTTTATTTTGCAAGAAGTCGATTTTCTGTAATAAAAATTGAACAAGTATAATTTTTCAACCGTTAAGGCTGAACACAAAGGCAACTTTATTCTTTAAATTTTCTTTACAGCCTTTTAAGCGGAAAAGGCATTATTGGTTAATTTAAAAATTTGTTTGCTTGTAAAAACTGGATGGCGAGTAAATTGTAAGTACCGGCACGGTATACGTGCATATACATATGTATATATATAATATAATTTTGGCGCCTACATTATATAGCTCAATGTTTGGCCTAGCTTCTCCTACCATTTGTGGTGTGCGCCTTTACATTGAACCACAAATGGAGGGACCTACAGTTTTGTGCCGACTCCGAACGGCAGATGTATTTAATGAGAAGCTTTTTCATGGCAGAAATACCCTCGGAGGTTTGCCATTGCCTGCCGAGGGGTGACCGCTATTAGAAAAAACTTTTTCTATGCTTAACATTTTGCTTGCCCTGACTGAGATTCGAACCTCGAACTCACCGGCTTATCGAGTTATAGCACGCACCGCTACCAACTCGACCACAGCGCCATTTAACATCAGCAAGGAGACACATCAAATCTGTTAGTTGCTGTGAAATAAAATGCGCATATTAGTGATGGGAGAAGTATCGATACTTGTCGACAATTTTCTTCATTTCTCTCAAATGTCATTTTTATGAGTAATTGATAATAGCTGAGTTATTCAAGGCCAAAGTCAACTTTTTTGAAAAAAATGCTGATTTTTCGAAACTTTGGGGGCTTTGAGGCACCACTTCCCCCGAACCGATTTCGGAACAGGAACCGCCATCATCCAAAATCACAACAACAAAAAAGCCCATATGCACTAATGGCGGTCTAATGCACATAGTATGTGTATGTGTGTAAGTATACATACGTTGGGTGCTTTTGTCGTTAAAATCGCATAAGCATCTCTTAATAAAGCTATCAATGGGTTCCATTGGATGGGTTTTAGAAAAAAATATCTTTAGCCATTGTCTGTGTATCGATGTGAATGCTTTTTGTGTCAACATGTTTACTTGTAATATCATGCATAAAATATGTAGGTGCATTCGGGTATTTTCGTACATTTTCGTACGGACAGCAACATATCAAGCCTATACTAGTATTTAAATATTTAACTGACGAGTAAATTAAACGTATGTGAATAGTAATGCTCTTCAAGAACTTGTACCTTTCATCTCCTGCCTTTGTTTATGCATTTAGAATTGAAGTCAATGTTTGTCAATAGGAAAGCGCTGGCGGTGAACGGGACTCAACAGTAAAACCCTTGTACATGGAGAACACAGATATCTTAGCTTTTAGTTGTTGGCAGAGTTCCAAGCCAGCGCAGTTATTTTTAAATTAATTGCAATTTTCAGGAAAACATAGTTTCTAATAACACACAAATTTTATAAATATATGCCTCGTTTGACTGTTTAAAAGGCATGTAATAGTTCTGGATAACTGCTTACTTGTCTTTGCGCTCCTTTCCAGCTGTCATTCATCCTGGGCGGGATATCTGCTATTTGCACCTCTCAGCACCGGTTCATTGGGGAGTAAATTCAGTGTGGGCATGCAGGGTGGCGCAGGCTTAAAGTGCGCGTGCGTCCACACTTCGTTGAGGGATGACAAAATGTTTGTTCTTGCTGGTTCTTGTGAAGTTCTCGCGGCTTCTGTAATTTAACTTTATTGTAAGATATATTCAAGCTATCGTAAATAATTACCAGCTTCTTTGGACCTTTGGCGGTATAAGTATCATCGCCAATTTGGTTCTCGCTAAAAGTTTGTGATGAAGAACGCCTAATGGTGAAGGAGTATGTCTTAGCTAATGGTGCTGTGGTTGTTGTTGCTGCGATGTTTGTTTTTGGCTATTTTGTTGTTGTTGGTGATGATGGGATTGAAATTGTGTGTCGGTGTGCTGTCCATGATGATGTTGTTGCTCCCACACTGAATCACCCATGCTACCGCTAAAACCAATCAATCCGTCATGTCCAAATGCGCTATTGTATTTTTTAAATAATTACATAAAAGAATAAAAATTAACAAGAGTAAAATGCAAAATATTTCAAAGGAAAAACTACTTACCCCGTTTTACCTCATGGTGCGTGAAAAGAAATTGACATATCATTGAGGATATTTGCATATGAGCTGCAATTGACCATCATTGATATGTCAACAGAGATCGTAAAAACAATTACGTTCTGGCCCTTTACAAAGGCGCCCTCTAACGTGTATAGATCGAGTTCGCACACTAAATGAATAATTTAGCCGTGTCGCAAGCACCAATTGTCATTAATACTGGAACATTTTTGCTTTTGGGGTGAGAGGCTTAGGTGCAAAACACACCACTAACATTTCTTCACGATATTGTGGTATTGTTCACCAAAATACACTGCGTTACACAGGAATATCCTCAAGAAGGAAGTTATAATATATTAAATTGCTTAAAAACATTTCTTCATGTCGATTTGATATGAATATGAATAGGATGCAACATAAGAGTTACTTCTAAGAAAAAGTAATTACTTATATAAAAAAAAATTTTGTTGCTAATTTTGTTTGAGCTCAAGGCCAGTGATCCAATAATTTAATAAAACAATATTTATTTTATTAATTGGTATTTATTGTTGTCAATATTTCGATCTCAATTTGAGATCATCTTCAAAATATTTAGCAATATATTTAGCAATAAATACAAAATAACACCTTAATATGCATACAATTAATTAAATTACGTCTTTGAGTATGCCTGGTCGACTAAATTGTGATATACATATGTTACATATGAAAAGTCAAACAAACAAATATAATAAAAACAAAAATAATGAAGCAAGTAAGCAAAACGCATAAGAGCATGAAAACATAAACAATTAAAAATACAGTAATGGTAAACAAATTTTTGTACAGTAATAGTAAACAAATTTTGTACAGTAATGGTAAACAAATATTATACTATATAATGACAAAGTTTACAAACAGCGGTTTGGCATGCCAACGGGGTCACCGGCATCACCTGTCATAGCGGATATCATTATGGAAGATTTACTGACCAAATTTGAAGAAGACTCACCCCACAAACCGCGATTTCATCTTTCTTTTTACGATATTAGAGTGCATTGAAGATAACCACATACATTTTTTTGGGAATCCACAATATTTTCTCCTCCAGCATTCTAGGTTAAGAGAGATGACGAGGAACAATACTGTTGGTGCAAGATCCTGGCAATGGTGACAGAGGACAGCGCTTTATTCCATTTTATTAAGTTTCTTCAAATGTACATGAAGCTGGTAGCTCACGTTTTCACTCGTTTTTAGCCACGTTGCGTACGGCAAGGGGGCGGCAAGTTTAGCCTCTATGTATGCCTAAAATTCAAATAAATCTCCATTAAACGACCCCCCCTTATGTGCAGCGGTCACACTTGTTAACGGCACTCTTATAATTGTGTGTGTGTGTGCTTATCTGCATAAGTTACACACGCATACAATTAACGCACTCACTCAATTTCTTCCGTTTATATTTTCCCGCCGGATAAATATTCGTTAATTTTCTCCTAATTCATATTGTCCGACGGTTCGGACACAAAACCGTATCACCTTAAAAGGCACTTCTTTGTTGACCAAGTTCACGTGAAGATCCGAGCTACCAGCCTCAACCAGGTAAAATAATCTTTGTAAAATATTATATACCAAAAATAATTTTAAATACGCACAAACGCATTTATTATACCGAAAAAACTAGAACATCATTGCATTTTTTCTTTTTTTTTTTCAATATTTCGAACGAAACCCTGGTAAAACTGAGCTTAAAAGCATAGATTACCCGCGGTTTTCAGTTTTTTTATCTTGTTTATCACTTCTTATGTATCTTTTTTTTTTAATTTAGCGATCGGAAATCGCTCTATTTACACTTTTAAGATAAATTAATCCAGAAATGGCAAGCAGTGACTTTGTGTGCTCTTTTTAACGTTCTAACTTTTAAGTGCAGTATTGTTCAAATTTTTTTGAATTGAATCTGGTATCTAGAAACTACTTTGTTCTTCGATAAGTCCTTTCAATTGGACTTCAAAGTTAAACCTGCAAGGTGGTTTTATAAAGATTTTCACTTAATTCAATTCTGCGACGAATCAAACTGCACCAATTATGCGATTTTTTTTTGTTTTTATCAATATTTTTCCACAAAGTCACTAGTTCAGTGCAAAATCTTATGTATATACATATGTTGCGAATATTTTAATATTTGGTAAAATTTTTTAGCGATAATTATGCAAAGCTATCGTAAATCGCTATTCATGCTTTTCACTCGAATTTATTAAGTGTAAAAACCAAGTAATTCGCGTTAGTGGTTTTGTGTGTCGTAGCTGAATATGTATGATTAATTGAACGCTGGAGCACTTTGTAGGTAAAATAGCATACAGAACACGTACCTTTTGTATTGAAGATTTGTTCAGTTTGTTCCAATTGTTGATAAATGTATGTAGAAACGCAATTTCCGAAAAAAAACTGTAGAAGACCAATTTATAACAAGTATGTTGAGACGTTTTATAGTAAAAAACGTTGGTTCCTTTTCCAACGGGGACGAGGACCATGGACGAAGTTGTCACAAGTTCCTGCGGTCTCGTGGGCAGTCCGTTTACATTTTAATAAAAAGAAAAGGAGTTCGTATTAGCACGAATTGTCAAATATGTGTATTTATTTGTTAACAAATTGGAATATATATCACAGTAGAAAATATTGAAGGTGGAAAACTACACTTATACCTGTTTGGGAAGTCCCCTGGCGTTGGCTGGCGTTTTCTTGTATATCGGCTGCTTGATTGCTGGTCGTCGGTCCAAAACGGAGTCAACCAACAAATTTTTCCTATTTGTAAAAAGGATATCCCGTTAAATCGGGTGATAAAATATACCCAATGACAAGCAATTACAAATCCACTTTTTTTGAATGCAGGCTGATTCCCAGCAGTAAATCAGCCGGGAAAAACTTGAAAACTACCCAGCAGTAAACAGGTTCAGGCTGCTGGCCTGAACATGCCGGGCCCCTTGCCTTGCGCAACATTATTAAAAAAGGAAAAGCAATAGAACACACTACACTAACACTAAGTCCATCCGAAAACAGGTACGAATTTCTTTCGTCCGCATTACTGCTCGTGGGCTCTTGAAACCAAATCAGCACATGATCGGTGACGCCCTACAGTAGTTGATTCTAGCTGGAGCTCGGTAGCTAGGTCGGCATATGTTATGCTACTAGTCGCGCACTGGTCAATGAAAGCGTGCACCAGATGAAGACGGCCGCACTCTATCCTTACAATCGCAGTTGGCGCTATAGGTTCGAATGCGAGGTTCCGAGCAGTTGAGCCGCGTTCTCTTCTTGCGCAGGGAGTCTACGGTCGGATCGGACGTGTTTCCAAGCTGCTCACTCGGTTTAAAAAACAAAGGGTTTAAAAGTTATCGCTAATTGTTTTGGTTTGGTTGGGAGCTAGTTTATATACTCGTTTTTCCACCGTTGACAAAACGAGTGATGCAGCGCCTTCATCTTCTGCCATCTGTTGACTATCGAGGCTGAATTCTCCGTGATCTAAATCTCAGGCGGAGCTAGGATGGGACTGGCGACGAGAAAATGTCCCGGAGTCAATGGTTCTAACCTGGAGCCGTCAGCAGATGCTGCATTAAGCGGTCTTGAATTGCGATACGCGTCAATTCTACATAATAATGTAGCAAACTCTTTGAACTTATATTTAAAATTAAATGCTATTATTTGAAGATGAGACTTAAAACTCTTCACACCTGCTTCCCATAAACCACCCATGTGTGGACTTCGAATAAGAAAGAAATGCTTTAAATTATGTTTTTAAAGCTCTAGATGCTCCGACGAAATTGGTTCCGTTGTCGGAATGTATAATTTTTGGGCACCCCCTACGTCATACTGGGGTGCTCAAATCATTTGCAGTTTCCTTATGGAAAGTTTTCGTTGCGAAGCAAACGAACAGGCATACGTATCCCTTCGTGATTACGCAGCCTCGCGCTCTAACTTTTGATCTCGAATGGACCAGTGAAATCTACGCCCGTATTAGTTAAAGGGCGGGTGAGGGTAGTTCGTTCGGATGAAAGGGCAGCCATAATTTTATTTTGCGCCTGCTTCTTATTTATCGTACAAAACTTGCAATTATGTATGGTATATCTGATCATTACATTGACCCGAGGGATTCAATTTTCTGGTTTCCCCCATGTAAGGAGATCTCATGAAAAACTGAGTTACCAGTCGCGAAAAGTGAGAATTTTAGTGGAGAATTATAGGATTACGTTTGCTATAATTTAGGTCTTTTGACGCACCAAGTCGCCTCCCCGCTCGAAGTATACTATGTGAATCTATGCCAGAACGATGGTAGAATCAGTCCATAAGAATATTTCCAAAGACCGAAGATCCAAGTTGGATAACACTGATTCCGTCATTTCTGCTAAGAGTACAGCTTCAAACGATGTAGTGAAATTGTTTTCACAGGTGCAGCCCCCGTTTTTTGAAGGAGGAGATTGATCGCAACACTGTCTCTCGTTTCGACCCGCAGGTGGATAGCCGCCGCCTACGCTTTTTCTGAAGCATCGCTGAATCCATGAAGCTCCATCTTCTCCGTCAGTGCAAATTGTACCCATCGTGAAATTTTGAATTTTTCCATTGCCGAGTACTCCATGGCGAACTTTGACCAGCGCTCAAGTGGTGTTGAGGATACAACTTAACGAGTCCACAGAGGTAGGCTCGAAAAAATTAAAGTTGGATATTCCTGTGAAGGATATTCCTGTGAAAATAAAACGATCTAAATTGGTTAGTGATTTGTATATTTACCATTCCAGCTCTCTCGCGAGAATGCCAGCCAAAATATTCTTAAAGCTAACACTTAGTATCTAAATGACATGAATTAAATAAATAATTGCTGACGCTGCGCTTCCCACGAATTGCATTTTGCATTTCGCGTAAATATCAATTACGTTGCAGGTCGATTACCTGCATTGGCTATGCGCGTGTTTGGGGAAGTGCGGCATCAGCACTTTTACAGTAGTTTGTGTGCTGGCCCCCTTGTTAACTACCCCCCCTTCAAACATCTGCGTCCCGCAGATGAGTCAATTTTTGAGGAAGATCGTTGGTGTGGGTCGTTGGCTGGTCCTGATGTGCTGCTTCGGTTAATCTAGGAAAGTTGATTGTAGTCGTAAGTTTCTTCCAAAGTATATAGCATATGGCTGCCAGGACTGTCAGGGCAACAGCGTCACAAATTAAGGAGAAGTGAAAATTATTGCCAAGCTGCTTTAGATGGTGAATATTCTCTATACTGAGCTCGTGGATGTAGTCCAAATTTAATTTCAACCCATCGCTTGTAACGTTGACCAGAGCGGGTGGCAAAGCTTGGACTGCGCGTACTGATCTGCTGGTGAACCTTTGATTTCCCAAAGTGATTGTTTCGTTATTTAGTAAAATTACATAGGTTCCATTGAGGTGCGTGGAGTAGTTTCCCACTCTCAGTTCTCCTTGAAAGTTTGTTGCAAATACTGTGGCGTCTGCGATCATCTCGACGCTTCTGCGGTTGTTCGGTTCAAAGTGGCATTCGGCATCGCCGCCTTTTACTAATCTAGCTAAGCATCCGTCTTCAGGAAGTTTCGTTCATGCTTTTGGTGAGCAGATTGTTATATTGCTAATCGAAGGACAATCTTCGGTCAGTCCGAACGTTTCCCTTTCGTTTATCAGCATCTTGTTGTAATTAAGGTCGACGTGTTGTCCTCTTATAACAGCGGCCCGCGTTATTAAAAGCCTGTAACCCTCTGATTTCACTTTTGGCATTGAGAGAACGTACAGAAGGGTACTGCCGTTTGAATATACGGAAGCCGATCCGTACTCTATAGCTTCAATGGTATTTTGATATCGTAGCGAATCTTCTTCTGTAATAAGCTTTTGGATTTCATCTCGGTCGAGTAGGTTTGTATTTATGACGCCAGATTTTGCCATTTGGCAGGCTTGTATGACTTCTGAGACTTGTTCTTTCAGGATAAGAACCTTGCCCAAGTCCAGAAGCTCCAGATTTTCTTCTTCAATATTTTTGCTTACAGCGTTGATATGTAGCATCATTTCACTCGCTCTCTCGATCGCCTCTCGGGTAACGTTGAAGAGCTTTTCGTTGACGCGGTACTGGTGATTGTTATTTACTATAACGTCGTTCGTGCTTCGAAGGATATAATCCCAATCTGCTGCATCTGGGGGCCCGGCGATCCACTTCCATGCCGAACCAATCCAGTCAACGGAACGGGTTTTTCTCGACCTACTCATTTGAAGCTCGTCGAGTCGCAGCTTTGTTTGGTTTAGGTGGAATTGCAGTACAGTACGCACAGCTTTGCTTTGGATATCGTGCTGTGCTGCCTCGATCAATTTCCCCAAAGCCACGTTGAAGTAGTTAAGGTCGACTACATGGACTAGACTAAAATGTCCGTTCAGGATCCAACCACGCCCATGTTCAATGGTGACCAGTGGGGAGTCGTAGTTGTAAATGTTGAGGCCGCAAACGCCAGATATTAAAAGTAAGCTGTCTTACCATCGAGATTGAAAAATAAGTAAAAATAACAAATTTTTTTTAAATTAGTACAGTAGAATCGCGAAAAAGTTAACCAAAATGTCCCAAGGGTGTTTTACTTTTCCGAAATATTAACTTTTCCAAAGGGGTTTCGATTTTGAAAAAAAAACACGGATATAAACATAATTTTGGTGATATAATACGTTCAATTTATTTGCATGACTGACTTTTACTCTTAACAAAACATAAACTTAGATTTAGTTTGTACTTTTTCACATTATACATACATACATATGTACATATTAATTTGTAAGGGCTGGTTTAAAGAAGCGGTCGAGACTTGTTTGTTTCTTTTCTTTTGTGTAATAGCTCCTGACAATTTTCGTACGCATATTAATAAGATGTGATATCTGATTTGCATCATTATTGTTTTCATACCACTTTATCAAGGTATTGATGCATTCAACTGCTTCGGAAAAACTCACTTTCTGTTGTTGCATATCTTCCTCGACAACTGGTTCTTCATTTTCATTGTCAGACACTTCGAAATCTTCATCATCTTCCGTATTTTGATCGTCGTTCCAATTTTCGATGTCTTCACTGCTGACGTCAACACCACCCACCTTGGACAATAACGATTGTACCTCTCGAAGTGTATCATCGTGAGAACTATTTGATCTAATCAATGTATGCAATGGAATTTCGTCTTCGCTGTCGTATTGATCATCGTCCCACTGTTTTATATTTTTCCAATCTTTTATAAGCACAGCTCTTGGCAATTCATCCCATGCTAATTTAAGCAGCAAGATGGCATCACGAATTGAATGTCCTTTCAAAATATTCTCAACCGGAATGTTTTCTTGTGCTACAATGTTCCATAACAGTTTAGCCCGGTATTCTAACTTGACCAGTCTTATGGGATTTTGATCCATGGGCTGCAAAACAGCTGTCACGTTAGGTGATAAAAGCATTGCCGCAATGTTTCCATCATCTGACTGTAACTTGTCAATTGGCTTATGTGCAGTACAGTTGTCAATCAGCAATAATGCCCTTGGTGGTAAATTATTTTCAGCAGAAAATTTGCGAACCTGACAAATATTTTGGCACACTTAAAAATTTTAAAGGATAGAAAAAATAAATTTACCTGCTTAATAAAGGAATGATGGAACCAGCGGAAGAATAGCTCTGAATTCATCCAAGACTTTTGCGAGTTAGCATATTCCAATGGGTTTTCAAACCCCTTGAAGCAACGGGGGTTTGCGGATTTACCAATTATCAATGGTTTCAACTTATGCGAACCATCTGCGTTCGCACACAACATAAATGTGATTCTATCCTTTGCTATTTTTCGGCCAGGTGCCGTCTTTTCGTTTGCCGCGACAAATGTTTTATCGGGCAGGAAACGATAAAATAATCCAGATTCATCTGCGTTATAAAGCTGCATGTCCGAAATTTCCATTTCATTCATTTTTGCCCGCAAATTATGAATGAACGGTGTTATTCCTGACTTGTCGCTTGAGAGGATTTCCCCACAAATTTTTAAGTGGCGAATACCGAATCTTTTCTTGAAATTTGCAAGCCATCCATCACTTGCATGAAATTGTTTTCCTGTGTGCAATTTGGCAAATTCGAGCTTGGCTCTTGCCTTTAAAATTGGACCACTCATTGCACAATTACGCTGTCTTTGGCTTAAGAACCATTTATACAACCTTGCCTCAAGAACGGGATATTCCGATTTATGTAAAGTTTTCTTGGTTGCAACTTCATGTGTGTTTGCCACTGCCTCCAAAATTTCTTTATTTTTGAGATGGCCGCCTTAGATACAATTTAATCCAACGCCAATCGATTTCCATGAATACCTTCATCGAGTTTTCTTAAAATCTCAGCTTTTTGATGCAAATTTAATCTGATTTGCAATGATTTTCTCTGCTTTGTTGGCATTTTTTAACACACTAACCATAAACAACTCGCAAGTTTAAACGCTCATGACACACTACGTATGTATGTACCTCGCGACACCGACTATAATTTTTTACATAGAAATTCGGGGAATACATAGCAATGAGGGGAATACCTGAGCTTGTTTTTCTTGCCAAACAAACGGTTGGGTTTGAAAAAATAGAAAAGCTCAAAAAAGTTAACCCAAAGTTAACTTTTTAGAGCAGTACGTGGACGCTCAAAATCGGTAAACTTAGCCGAAGGTTTAACTTTCTCGCGAGTTAACTTTTGCGCGATTCTACTGTATTAGCATTTTTTGCCGCCTATCTCGCTAGCTTCATTACTAATATTATAAAAAAAAACTTTGTGCAGGGACGGTGAGAAGAAAAAAAGGAAAACATTTTACAAAAACAAAGTATGAGATGATTATATACAATTATTTTCTTAAATAATATTATTTTCTTAAATTAATTCACATTTTTTCTTTGTTTGTTTTTTAAACATATCAAAAATTAGTTACTAGTATTTATTACAACAACATCAAAAAAATGGAAAAGGATGTTTAAAAAAATGTTTTTTTGTGTTTTTTTTGTTTGTTTTTTACAATATATTAATTTGTTGGACTCTTGGGTTAGAGCTATATTCTTGTATTATACTATCCTACCGTCCCCAGTTCTCTTAAACTAGTGATTAGAAAATCCACAGGATCCGAGAATATAAATTTTTTGTATAGTTTTACACTTCAGATATTTAGTTATAATTCAAAATCCTAGGGTCCTGTGGTAAATTCTGCAAAAGTTGGGCCATTCGTGCCTTCTTTAAAAAAAATTTTTTTTTTTTTTTTTTTTTTTTTTCTTGATGAGCAATTTTTTGCCTCTTTTTGTAAGCGCTATTTGGTCTCGCTGTTATGATTTGTAATGGGCCAATTTTGCCTCTTTAATTTAGTGCTTTTTGTGTCGTCTGTGCTATAGTAATTTTTACTCTTGGATATATTCTCTTTTTTTTGTTTGGTGCCTTTCCCTAAATGCCATTGATAATTTAATTAAAATTTTGAGTTTCTGTTCTTTGTACCTTGTTTATTGGTTTTTTTTTTTTTTGTTTTTTTTTTTTATTATTAGTTGTTTTATTTTGAAATTGTTTTAATTTGTGCCTTATGAATCTTCCTGCCATTGTTTGTGACTAAAGTCACTCTATTATTTTTACCAACAATTTCTTTTTTATAAAAGGCCTTCTGCTTTGCCTTTATTTGTTTATCCCTAACAAAAACCGCGTCTCCTGGCTTGAAATTTTGTGGTCTTTTCCGATTCTTATTCAATCGGAGATTCCTTAGCTCCTGATTCTTCCTAATTTGTTCCCTGATCTCTTTGTGAACTCTCTCTTTGAAGTTGGTCAATCCCTGGTAGTTTATTCTTTCGGTCCTACTGAAAAAAATGTCGCTGGGTTTCTGTTTCGTTACAGAGTGTATTGTTGTGTTGTAACGATTAACTGCGATATACACTAATTCCTTTGGTCTGACGTTTTTTATCTCTTTCCGAAGGCATGTATAGATCTCAATGATGGTAGAATGCAGTTTTTCAACCTGACCGTTTACCTCACTTCTTTGAACCGGAGTCTGATACAGTTCAATTCCTAGGCCTCTTATATAATTGCACACTAGAGGCGTCATGAATCCCCTCTCGTTGTCTGTTACTATTATTTTAGGAGTTGTGAAGTAGTGTATTAATTTCGCTAGCTTGGCGCGAAGAGTTAGAGAAGCTCGGTTTTTAATGTGGAAAAGCTTGGCAAATTTAGCAAATTCGTCTATGCAGGATACAAATTTTTCCCTTTGAATTTCGAAGATGTCAACATGTACTATTTCAGATGGGTATTTCGGCACAGGAGTGTCTTTTATCGGCGGTACCGCAGGATGTCTATCATATTTGTTTGCGAGGCAAGTTTCACAAATGGAAGTAAATTTCCTTATTCTGCTCGCCATTTTAGGAAAATAGTACCTTTCCAGTATTTGTTCCTTGTTTTCCCTCGAGTTCCTATGAGCCCGCCTATGTTCATCTTCTATTATCTTACAAATTCTATCTTCGTTGGCTACATCTTCGACCACTCTCTGTGTTATCCTGATTTTATACAAAAGAAAATGTTCTAGGTATACTTCTTGTAGAAGCTGCAAATGATTTTCTGAAATTTTTATAGCGTTTATAAGTGATGGATTCAGACGTTCTTTCAAGGTTGCGGTCAAGTTGGATTTTTCAATGATAGGTAAACTAACATAGTGACGGGTGAAACCGGAATGAGGATTTTCAACACAAATCATTGCGTTCCCTTCGGTAAAAATTATTTGGTTTCAAAAAACGTTTAACGGACTTTCTACATGTGGAATGAGGTCTGACGCATCCTGATCTGCACTGTGAACTGTCCCTTCTTCGCTTCTAGCTTCTGCTGGTAAATTGTTTGGTTCTAAAGGTTCTGTTACATGGTTTGCCTGGCATGGAATTCTGGAGAGAGCATCTGCCACGACATTTGATTTACCGGGAGTGTAAATCAATTCGTGGTTATACTCTTCAATTCTAGCCTTCCACCTCTTCAACTTTGCGTTGTAGTTTCTACTTCCCAACGCAAACGTGAGAGGTTGGTGGTCAGTGAAAATCCTAATTTTTTTCGCCCCATAGAGATAAGATCTCAAATTATCTAGAGCCCAAACTGTTGCCAACATTTCCTTCTCGTTCGTGGCGTAGTTTTCCTCTGTTTTATTTAAGGGTCTTGAAATATAGGCAATGGGCCGATCTTTTCCTGGCTCTCCTTGTGACAGCACGCCACCAATGGCATAGTTAGAAGCGTCAGTCGTGAGGTTAAAAGATTTTGTGAAATCGGGAAAAGCGAGAATATCGGAGGAAATAAGCAGTTTCTTCAAATTATTGAAAGCTTGAAGGGATTCAGAGTTTAGATTTATGCGTACCTTCCTCGATTGGTTGGCCTTGACTTGCGCGTTTTCGCCCCGTGTGAGATTAGTTAAAGGTTTCGCAACCTTCGCGTAATCTCTGATGAATTTCCGGTAGTATGACGTCATTCCCAAAAACTCTTCAGTTCTTTGAGTGTTTCTGGGGCCGAAAGGTTCTCTATAGCCTGCACCTTTGAAGAATCTGGTTTTATTCCGTCAGATGTGATTACATATCCCAGAAATTCTACTTCCGTCCGCATGAATTTCGTTTTTTCAAAATTCAGCCTTAAGTTAGCCTCCGCAAGCCTAGCAAATATTATTTCCATATTTTTTAAATGTTTGTCAGTATATTTCCCAAAGACAATAATGTCATCGATATAAACATAGCATATTCGCCCAATATACACTTTAAGGACATCATCTATCATACGTTGGAATATAGCCGGCGCATTCTTCAACCCAAAAGGTAGCCTCAAAAATTCATACTTCCCATTCATGGTTGAAAAAGCGGTTTTAGGTATATCTGCCTCCTTCATTGCAATTTGATGAAAGCCTGATGTAAGGTCAATTGTTGTAAAATATTTAGCGTTTCCTAGACTAGCAAGTGTCGCATTAATATCCGGAATAGGATAAGCGTCTGACACGGTAACCGCGTTCAAACGTTTGAAATCTACAACCATCCTGTACTGATTTTCACCGGAGGGTTTAGGCTTCTTCGGGACTACTCAAATGGGAGAATTATACGGGCTTTTCGATGGCCGTATGATGCTCTCTTCGAGCAGTTCGCTAATTTGTTTTTCTACTTCTTCCCTCATGTTTGCGGGATAAGGATAGCTGATTTAATAATAAGTGATAGATGATTTAATAATAAGTGGACCGAATAAATTGGAATACTTTTCTACCAGAGACTTCACACCTGGAACTATTGCCATAGGGATTTCAGATAAATTTTCCACAAATTTTTCTGTTTATTGTAATTGGTCCCGCTACTGTCTGTACCGAGAATGGTGGATCGACTGGTGTGGAATCAGTTGCTAGACTAGGTTTAATAAAGTTTTTGTTTGCCCCTGTGTCTATAAGAAATTTTAAGACATTACTGCCGTTGGTTAGGCACGTCAGGTAGGGTATGCTTGAAAAAGAAGCACTGTTTCTCATATGAAATAGGCTGGTGGACCGGTCAATAAAAAATTTACTTGCTGTTCATCGTTGTAGGTGGGTTCAAAATGGTTAGAGGAGTTATATGCTTGTTCAGGACTGCAGGTTTCGATGTTATATAGTTTCTGTTGTTTTAGGAAGCCACCTTTTGACGATGTAGGCCCTCTCTTAAAAGCGTTTGTGCTTGATGGTCTGTTCATGTAGTTGACATTTCTTGTTTGCGCACTGCCATCAACTTCCATTTTCTCAACGGGGTTAGGACCCGTTGGCCTAGCTGGTGGTAATGGAGTCAGGCCTTGGTTTGGCTGAGGCCTATTATAAGGGTTCCTCTGATATCCCGGATTCGAATTCTTGTTCACCCAGTTATAACTCGAGCGTGCACGTGGCGGTAGAGGTGATCTCTGCATTATTTTATTCGTGGGTACAACGATCCTATTGGCTGAGTGTGAATGCACGATCGTATTCCGCAAAGTTAAATTCTGAATGTCCAGGCATGCTGAGTAAGCTTTTGGCAAAAGTTTTTGGTTTTGGCACGATGAGCATTCTAGATAACTCAGGGCTCAACAAACGTATGAACACATCTAGCGCCCTGTTGCGGTAAGTCTCTACAAAAACGGAAACTGTTTCCTGTGAGTAATCGTCGCACTTTACTTTGTTGACTATTAACGACAGTTGGTGGTTTACCGTCGCATAGAATTCGTCCAGCTTAGAAGCTCCTTGAGTAAGTTGATTCAATTGATGCTCGAGCGTTCGAATGTCCCTCTTATCCGCGTAGTGAAACGATAACACTCGCTTGATCTCTGCCCAATCGCTTTCAAAAACGTTGTACGCCACCAACGCCGCATCAGCTCCACCCCGGATTTTTTGCCTGATATGCTACAGGATGGCGCGATATAGAGGCTTCTATTTGACCCCTTCGTAGTCAGCGAGTATGCCCTTGACGTTATGAACCCACGATATGTATTGGGAGGGGCTACCCTCAAAAATTTGCAGCTCTTTTACGCAGTCGGGGAGTCTGCCAATGTCCTTTAGATCCTGTTCCGATAGGGGTGTTCGCACCGCTACCGGCACCCCTTGCGGCCTTAGGCTAGCCTGCTCTACACTACCTAACCGCCCATCAATTGGTGTCAGATTTTGGTCAATAATTACATTATTTGACTCAATCCTCCCAAGCCTAGCATGTAGAGATGCACCATTGCTCTCAATCGCACCAAGTCGTCCCTCAAGTCTCCTTATCTGCTCGAGAAGAGCATTAATACCCCCATTGAGTTCATTGACTTTGGAAGGTAAGGCGTCCATTTCACGAAAATTGAAAAATTTATTATTTTAATCAACAGTTTCTTATACGTAACAGATTCAAGGCACGGGATTGGCACTATTTTTTTTTTTTTTGTTTTTTTTTTTTTACTTTATAGCACAGTACGATAATGATAATAAAATCAATTGTTTTCTAGTTTGGCACACAGTGGCTCTTTATAAAATTTTAGGTATGCGATTTCTGTTCCTTTTTTTTGTTTAATATGTTTGTTGTTGTTGATCAGAGTTAATGGTCTTTTCTTACACTTTGACAGTTTCCTGCAAAAGAACAAGAAAATAACCGTTAATTGGTTTGTGAAACTTTTACCGTGTTCTGATGGAAACGGCGACATGTACCCAGTTGGCGTTTCACATACATTAGTCTTTAAATAAGGTAAGTTGGGCCATGGAAGGGCTGTGTTATCCTTTTTAGTCGTCAACAATCAGATTGAAGGCAACCTACTAAGGCACAGCTTGCTTCACAACACAATTTTGGACCTATCGCCATCTCCAGTGTGTTCTAATGTGTACGCTGGAAGTGCCATCGTAGTTAAGGAGCAGCTATCGTATTTTTATGTGAACGACAGCGTGCGCCCAAAACTGTTATTGGCTATGGCATGATCGCAAAATTGGCTTTTGTGGTGGTGAAATCCGGCCTAGGAGTTTAGGAACTCGGATTCACCTAGCCAATTAGATTGCGAAAGGATGTCCAGTGCCATGACTGTGGATGTGCCAAAGGTTTTTGCTTTCTAATTTTTTTTTTTTTTTTTTCATTAATAAAATTTACATGCTTATATCGAAGATTTCACTTTTTATCTCATTATATACCTGAGGGTCTTCGGGGTCACAGGATAATTTCAAGTAATGTTATTCCTGTATCAGCCCGCAAGGGTTGACAGGAGAGGACGTAGTAATTTATGGTCTAAGCCTGAGGTTCCTCGGGGTCACAGGACATAGCCGTGTTAGTTTAACTGGCCATATGTGCCTTAATTATTTAAATTTGTTTGATCTCTTCTAGGAAGAGAAGCTTTTTAACTCTGGAGTGCCCCGTGGGGATCGCAGAGCTAAGCTAATATTATAAACAGCAGGGTTCTAGTGAACCGTGGTTTCAAAATAGTTTTTTATGCGGATGTACAAGCCATTATTTATAACTTCATATTTTAATTTGTTCTTCTTTTTTTTTTTTCTCTCACACTTTGGCATAACCACTTTATCACTTTATCACTTAGCACTTTCGAACACTTTCTACAATCACTCGGGAAGGACTCCCACAATTAAGGGGATCCATCGCGGAGGAGCTCTACAGCTAAGTAGGCTCCTCACTAGGACCCACATTTCAGTGGGTCCCTGCTCGGGCGCCACTTAACGAGTCCACAGAGGTGGGCCCGCGGCCCCAGGATATTCCTGTGAAAATAAAACGATCTAAATTGGTTAGTGATTTGTATATTTACCATTCCAGCTCTCTCGCAAGAATGCCAGCCAAAATATTCTTAAAGCTAACACTTAGTATCTAAATGACATGAATTAAATAAATAATTGCTGACACTGCGCTTCCCACGAATTGCATTTTGCATTTCGCCTAAATATCAATTACGTTGCAGGTCGATTACCTGCATTGGCTATGCGCGTGTTTGGGGAAGTGCGGCATCAGCACTTTTACAGTAGTTTGTGTGCTGGCCCCCTTGTTAACTTAAATTTTTTTTTTGTTTGAATCAGACACGAAACAACGCGTGCAGAAAACAGCACTCAGACTACATGCCGTCCCTTGTACTGTTTTCATGTTCCTTTTAATCTGTTTTAAATCTGCAGGATTTACGAATAAATCTTATCAGCTTTTGGGGTGTCAAAGAGCTCAGGTGTTCGTCTCTCAACACGTCGCTACCAAATGACTCATACCTAGTTTTTGCAAAGGCGGAGCAGAAGCACAGAAAGTGTTCCGCCGTATCTTCCTCTTCAAAACAGGATGGGCATATGGAGTTGCCATGTACGCCTATCATTGTCAGGTGTCTATGTTACGTGAAGTGACCGGTTAACAGTCCAACAAGTTGCCAGCAGTCTCGGTTGTTAAGCGAGAGCAAGTGTTTTGATAGTCCTTCTGAGATTGAAGGTAACATGAGTTTTGCCCATCTGAAACCTCTCGACGCCTCCAAGCCATCGGCATCGATGGCCGAAGGTTGGAGTGCTGTAGCTGGCTGCGGGCCGAGGAACAGTTGATCCGAGCCAATTCTGGCCAAATGGTCAGATGTCTCATTACCAGGTACTCCCAAGTGACCAGGCACCCAGAGTAAAGCAAGTTCATTATGTCTACCAACATAGTTTAGTCGAGACTTGCAATGCCAACTAGTTTGGAAGTAGTTAGAGGGCTGGCCAATGCCTTGAGTGCAGCTCGGTGCAGGGAACTCAACGTTATAGAGTCTCATCAGCAAAGGAAACGGTGGCGCACTGTGCTGTGGCATTGAAAAGACGCAAGTGTCCATGACTCTGCCGCAAGCAATTTCCACCTCGCCCCACTCCGTTTCATACCAACATCCGTTCCTTTTAAGTCTGCAGGTGGCCTTTAAGGCCTCCCGACGTATAAATATACAAAGTGACGGTAAGCGCAGCAATGCGTCAAGAGCAGCGCCAGGTGTTGTAGAGAATGCCCCCGTACAGCACACGTTGATTGTTCTCTGAAGTTTAGCAAGCAGGTCTCCCACGCTATTACCTGAGACTCTGCTCCACCATACCACTGAAGCATAGCTGATTATGGGTCTGATCATAGACGTATAGATCCAGAGGATACCCTTTTGTGATAGCCCCTACATTTTGCCGAAGACCCGTTTACACTGCCAGAAGGCTGCTAATGCTTTAGAGGTCTTGTGCTCAACGTGAGATTTCCACGACAGTTGTGCATCCAGAATTACTCCTAGATACTTCACTTCGGGAGAGGTCTGAATTGTGCCTCCCTTAAGTGTGAGAGGAATGAGGCCATTCAACCTTCTCCGCCTAGTGAAGAGCACAACACTAGTTTTGGTTGGTTTTGCGGATAGCCCATTATCATCACACCAAGTGTCAATCTTATTCAGTATTGTCTACGCTTTCCTGCAAACAGCCGACAGAGATGGGCCCGTGACTAGACAGGCCACATCATCCGCATAGGCCTGAGCGCAGATATTCGAGTCATCAAGAGTGAAAGAAAGTCAATTACCAAGCACCAGAGCAAGGGGGAAAGTACATCGCCCTGAAGACAACCCTTATTTACTCCGCACTTTAGGTATTGATCTCCTTTAGCCGGAATCCTGATAATCCGCGGCGCCAGCATTGATCGAATCCAATTTACCAGCGAAGGATCTACCCCATGCCGTAGAGCAGCAGTGCACATGCCATCGAAGGTGGCCTTGTCAAAAGCACCCTCAATGTCTACAAAAATGTCCACGGCGAACTGTTTCCTATCGACGACCTCGCCAATTCTGGCAACTAGATTTTGCAAAGCCGTCTCACAGGATTTTCCCGCCTGATAGGCATGTTGATGCAAAGACTAAGGAAGTGATGAAAGCCCATCCCTACGAATGTCTTTCCAGACATTTTAGCATGAATGATGTTATGCTAATACGTCTGTAGCTTCTTGGACTAGCATAGTCGTCCTTGCAAACCTTTGGTATAAAGGCGACATTTAGCAGCCTCCAAGATTGTGGTATATATGTAAGCAAGTGCGAGCGACGCTCTCAAAATATTTGTCAACGTCGCGAACACGAGCTCGACACCTTCTTTAGGTACAATAGGTGAGATGCCATCCGGACCGGGCGATTTGAAACTGTCAAAAGACTCAATAGCATATCTCATAGCATCTTCCCTCGCCACAATTCTGGCAACAAACCAGTTATACCTTGTCGCGGTGGTTCTCGCATTCCCTCCCTCCCCTATCGAGGAAGATAAAGGCGTTACCATCACCTGATTTCCAGGACAATGAGGCTCTTAAAAAAAGTAAGTCTCAGTCATGGTCTCTGTGAAAGAGCCATCAGGACTCTTGAACGGACCCAGCTTTGCGGACTGGTCCTTTTTGAGGATACCTGCTCATCCCAGTCAGTTCCCTCCATCAGATATTCCGCATCAACATCTTTACCGCTATGATGATCGGTGCGGGCCACCCTAGTGGATGGAATAACTTAGCGATGGCTGGCAAAATCATGCGTTTTGTCACTTCTTTAAATTGATCCAATTCTTTCGCAATAAAGTAGAATTGATCCGAACGAGCATTCCATCGTATGCCGAGGGTCTTAACGCTGCTCGTATCCTCGAAGTCCAAGAAGTCTTGGCTAAGCAAATGATCAAATTGGAATATCGCGCAAGACTTCTTAACTATTGGCGGACCATTTTCGAAGTGGAAAACCTATCGAACTTATGGCCTCTGTGATTTGATCCTGAACCTTAATGGTGGATTCTAAGTGGTGTTCACCTGCGAGCACGTCGTCGACGTATATATGTTGTTTCGAGAAAAACGAAGCGATCTGAAGCAATTCGTGAAATTCGTCGGCTAGTTGCAGAAGCGTCCTTATTACGAGATAAGGAGCGCAGTTTACCCCGAAAGTAACAGTATTTAATTGAATCGCGAAATACAATTTTTTGAAAATTTCTCTGTTGAGACTGAACTAGGATCTGACGATACTTTTTTTCTATGTCGCTGTTAAAGACGAATTTATAAAATAGGTCCAGGAAGTAGCCCATCATTAAAGCTTACTCGATTGTCAGACGGACAGGACTACCCGAACCTTCGTAGAAGTACTCTCGGGGTTGCTGATACTCCTTGAGTACCCTAGTATATTCCTCTCTTCACTGCGAAAGAATTGCGAGAAAGCTATCTTTCGCGAATACCCTAGGGAAACCTCTGTCGGAAAACTCCGACGAAATGTCAACGAAACTATATATTTCCCCGATTCCTCTCGCTGGGTAGTACTTTAAAAAACTTCCTCGCAGTAGTCCTCTACCGTCAGAATCCATCCGAAGACAGTCTCCTGAATCAGCAGTGAGCCAAAAACGTCCTTCCGTAGTCCGCCGAGCCGTGGTCTGAATCTTCACCAAAGGATCAACCGGGGATCCTAATGTTATAGAACACGCCAGGCTGGTTTGCTCCAAAACCTTGTTGTTGATTCCAGACACCCGTGCATTTACTTTCCTCGTTGGCAGGTTAATCCGACGTCGCAGTCGTTCCGTCGTGAACGAACACTCATACCCAGAATCTATGAGCGCTTTGGCCGAAAAAATAGATCCACGATATGTAATGTTGATTTGAGCTGTTCCCAGTTGATCCCCTTTGTTCGTGTTCGTTAAACGGCTGCACATGAGTGGGAGGTTGAGGATTACTGCCTCCGGTTGGAACTAGTTTCGGACCCACTTGCAGAAGAATTTCAGAAACCGCTTTTTCTCGAAGAAGTTTGCTGAACTAGGTTCAAATGCAAACTGAGCAATTGAACGCACTGGTGCACTTCGCGTCCCCATGTCTGGAGGACAGGCAGTTCACGTAGAGTTTCTAGCAAAAATGCTTCTTTCTGAAGGAGAAATTTTCTAAAACCGTGTGCAAGATCGAATGCTGTGTGCATCGCATTGATTTCTTGACACGCTCGCTTGAAAGGTTTGTAATTTTCGACTTGGATTTTTTAACTTGACTTAGACAGTCAAAGACAGTTTTTAAAGTCTGGAGTCGACTTGTAAGAAATATGTCCATATCTTCCCACTTAGGAATCTCCGTTTTTTTCCAGGACCGATTGTTCCCACGGTGAAGAGTGAAGTGATCAAGTAAAAATCGATGCCGTCTCTAATTTTAATCGGAAATTTATCGAAAATAGCTGCCAAAGTACATATCAACAAAAAAATTTAACAAACAGGAAACAATTAAATGCTTAAATGGTTCTAAACGTTGAGTTTTTGAAAAAAATAATCATGTAAAAGAGGTTTTTGGGCAAACCTAGAGTGAATGAAGACGCAAAAGTATGTATGTAAATATTACAACAGCAACATATATGCCAAACGAATCACGAATGTGTCGTATAAATGGGTTCATTGGCCACTCATAACTCAACCTTGATTCACTTGGCGTGGAAACACCATTAAATTCACTAGCCCATTGAGTTAGCTCAATTGCGCCATGATGCATACTATGTATCGAGTAAAGAAATTGTAATACACATCGTTTTGTGGACTCATGCGATACAAGCTTTGGTGGTTATTTACTCAAATTGGTACAGTTTTAACTCTGTCCCGCGAATGTTTGTTATCTAATATAAGTACTATTTCACATGAAACACTAATTTTTAAAGAAGTAACATACATACTTACACAACACAAAATTTTTTACATTGACTAATATATATATGTATATATATATGTAGATACATTAACTGACCAATTCTGTGTTCAGGTTGTTGGTGGTTTCGGCTATTTGTTTATCTGCGTTTCTTTTGTCCAGCCTAATAGTTCAGTTGAGTTATATAACTTTCATATAGAAAATATCACACACATCTGTAAAAATAATAAAAATTTAAGTTTTTGCATTCTTGGTGTTTCAATCTCCCTGGCAAAAACTGGACATACTTTCAAAACTCTGGATTCCTTACCCCTACCAATGTTACTAGCTTTAATGAAATAAATTTGATAAGTTGTCTAAATTGTTAGATCTAGTAGTGTTGCAGATGAAAATTTCATATCTAACCTCTTTGAAAGCGAGTTTCGGATTTGTAAACCTGATATGCATCATAATCCTCTTACCATATCTTTGGAGTTTTTTGATAAGCTTCCCTTAATAGTACATTTACATTGAGCCCAAATGCGAATTTCGAATGAGTCATTCTGAAACCGATTAAATTGCCTTATTTACATTTCCTCTGACAGTTTATTTTAAACATCTGTTCTGTGTTATTTACATTTGTGAAAAGTGAGAAAATGGAACTAAATTCAGAAAATATCATTAGTATTTCCCAATTGAATCGTCTGATTGAAAAGTTGCAGTTGATGCTCTTGCACATTCCAGGAGCTATTACAAACAAAAACGGATACGGATAAGAGCAAAAAAAGGAGATTGCTAATGCACTTGAACATGTTATTTCAGCTGACCAGTTGGATGCAAAAATCCCGCAAGAGATTTTGGAGGAATGTAAACAAATTAATAAACCACAAGTACGTACATATTAAGTTAATTTTCAGCCCCGTCAGAGTACATTTTCGGAGCAAAAAGTCCCAGAAAGCGATAATGATTTCTTCAAAGAAAATTTCGAATGGAAAAGTAACGTTAAACGAATTGGTGATAGATATGCAAAATATCATATTAAGAAAAAAACTTAAAATTTTGGACAACAAATTGCCTTTGATAAAAGGATTGCAGTCGCGTTGTATACTCTGGGATCTTCTGCAGAGTACAGAACTATAGAAAACCTGTTTGGTATTTCCCAGTCAGCAGTATGTATGATTCTGAAAGAGTTTTGCAAGAAAGTGTGGACGGTAATGCAACCCGCGTACCTCAAAGAGTATCCTCTCAGTAAAGTAAGGGATTCAATGTATCAGCGCTGTAAATTTTACTACAATTCTCATATGGTTGCGTTGTATTTATGTAAGTTGTACATAGATGGTTGTCATATTGAAGTTCGGCCCCGGTCTAATGATGCCTCTGACTACTAAACTTCAAAAGCTGGTATTCCACAGTACTACTTGCTTCTGTAGATTACAGGTTAATGTTGAATATGTTCTGCAAAAGTATATGCTCAAATTGTCTGTTATAGGTACAGATTTATGTATATAAATATAGGCACCCCTGGACGGTGCAAGGATTCTCAGATTTCGAGGAATCTGTTTCGAAACATCATCACAAAAACCCTCTCCTTAAGCACTTGTCTACTGAAATAAACGGAGCTAACGTACCAGTTGTGATGCTTGGAGATTCAGCTTTTAGATTTTCAGACATTTTAATGAAACCTTATCCATACAGAAAAAATGCTAGCTCCCGTCTAGGTGTAAACTGGTATTCCAAAATGCATTTGGTCATCTCAAGATTTAGAAGAATTGGAAAGAGTCTTGATAACCGAATTGACAACGTAAACTTAATAATAAAAAGTGCTTGTCTTTTACACAATTTTCTAAATGAGAAGAATTATTACATAAACAACCGCTGGGTGCAACAACTAAGGGAGCAGGAGGAAACCGTAGTCCGGCCGCAACTGGAGTTTCATTGGAACCTGACTGATAATAACGCCACAGCGGAAAATTTAAGAGGTGCTATACACTGAGGGAAAAGTGCGTCCTAAATTTACGCCCGATCGTACTCAATATTAGATTATCCTATTCTTATTTTTTGTTTCTTCCAAGCGGTCTTAATATAAGACCAAATTGCTTTAAATTGAGAACAAATTCTTGATATAAGAAATATATTCTTGACTTAATAATAAAATCATTACTTTAAGAAAAAATATTAATAATTAAGATTAAATTTCTCAATATAAGAACGCCACATTCCTAAAACAAAAACGAATGGGCTTATATTTATCACGTATCTCAGTAGTCCTTACTAATAATATTAATTTGGCGCTGTCACTATATAGCTCAGTGTTTAGCCGAGCTTCTCCCTTCATTTGTGGTGTGCGTCTTGATATTTGACCGCAAATGGAGGGACCTACAATTTTGTGCCGACTCCGAACAGCAGATGTATTTAATGAGAGCTTTTTCATGGCAAAAACACCCTCGGAGGTTTGCCATTGACTGCCGAGGGGTGGCCGCTTTTAGAAAAAACTTTTTCTATGATTAAGATTTTGCTTGCCCTGGCTGAGAATCGAACCTCGAAATCAGCGGCATATCCAGTTATAGCACGCACCGCTACCCACTCGACCACAGCGGCCACAAGTCATTAGCTTTTGCAATTATTGTGTTGTGAAGTTGTCTTTTGCTCTGTGCGAACGTAGTTTTTCTTTATAAGACGATGAAAGTGTTAATATACGACATAATCGTGATTTTACTTTACAAAAAAGTGGTTTGTGATCCGATAGTACTGCTAGTGGTGAAAATGTGACAAGCGAGTGGGTTCTAATAGCAACGGAGCCAGAAGATGCTTTGGATGAAAACGTAAATCCCTGTCAAGTGATTATGGAAAATACAGAAAGTTCGTTTGAGCAATTAAAATCAGTGGAGCACTCCGCTGAAAATGAAAATCTCGACAAGGAGCAATTCTTAATTGAAAATTCCGTCTGCATAACAAATACGACTCTAGAGGAGAATTCATGTAGCGACGACTATGCAAGCCTAAAAGAATCGCTGAAAGAATTTCAACTGGAGTGCCTCTTTGATGATTTAAAGTATTTCTATTAACTGATCATTTTCAGAAAAGAGAATAATAATTGTTATTTTAGACGCACAAATCACGTATAGATGTTTACAATATATACAAAATCAGGATTTGAAATCAGCAGTCTCACACTTCGGTCTACTTATTGAATTTCGAAAAAAACTCTTCGCTTGGAAAAAACAACAGGTAACACAATAATGTGGTCAAATTAAATATGTATCGGATCCAATTTATAAAAGTTGTTGCTTATTTAGTTTGGAATTGATGACGAAACAATGTCTGTGCCTTCTAAAGTGAATGACTGTTTAAAATCCTGTAGTAATACGCAGAGTAAATCTTCTGGTAAGTTCTTAATGAATTATTATTTATGATATAATCAGCATAATTGTAAATAATATTACCCTTAATTCGTATGATTTCTCCCCTTTGGTAGACGAGATTTGTTAAATTTTTTCTACCGAAAGAGATGTCGAGGTAATCCTTGCATAACATTTTTTGTGCTTTAAGACAATTCAATTTTTATAGATTGGGGTGCAATGGGGTACAGTGGTGCTTCTGGATATGCGGTTACAGTTGCACGGCTGTACTCAATCCCTACTCTTACGTCCACGTTCGCGCACCCTGGGCAACGTGAGCAACCCATTTGCGAGATACGGTATCCAACCCGTAAGGGGTCATGGGTCACGGCTAATAGAGAGGGAGCTTTAGTGGAGCCACTCCGACATATTCGGTTTAAGGGTCCACTAAAGTCCGCACGAATTTTAAATTTCAACCCCAGCAATAGGTTGTACGCAGGGCTTGGGACCCGCCACGTAAAGCAAATATCGAATGAAAAGTAAAGCAATGCCTCGGACAAGACCCCCCTTTTTAGATGACGACCACGAAAAACGCTTTAAGGACCATGATTTGAGGGTATGCACCTGGAATGTCCGAACCCTTAATTGGTAAGATGTCTCTGCCCGGCTGGTAGTTGTCCTCGGCAGAGCGAAGGCTGACATCATCGCCATCCAAGAAATTCGATGGAAGGGGCAAGGGAGGAAAACGGTAGGCCCTTGCGACGTATACTACAGCTGCCATGTAAAGGAGCGTAAATTTGGTTGCGGACTTGTGGTGGGAGAGAGACTTCGCAGTAAAGTACTGTCGCTCACTCCGGTGGACGAACGTCTCGCCACAAACCGCATAAAGGCGAGATTCTTCAACATCTGCCTGATTTGTGTCCATGCCCCGACGGAAGAGAAGGACGATGGGACCAAAGATTGCTTCTACGAACTCGTGGAGCGCAAGTTCGAACGGCAAGAAGGCATCTTTGGTTCCACAGTCGGAAAATTCAGTCTCAACGAGGCAACGTCTGATAACGGATTGAGACTGATCGACTTTGCCGGGGCCCGAAAAATAGTGGTGTGTAGTACCAGGTTCCAGCATAGGAGCATACATCTGGCTACGTGGCTGTCTCCAGATGGTAATACACGAAACCAAATCGACCATGTTGTGAGAGACGGAAGGCAAGCTTCCAGTGTCCTAGATGTGCGCACGATCCGAGGAGCCAACATGGACTCGGACCACTATCTTGTCGCAGCCAAGATACGCACGCGCCTCTGTACGTCAAAAAGTGTGCGGAAATGGACATAAGGAAAACACGACGTCGGAAAGCTGCAATCAAACAGACAGCCACGCACTTCGCTACTCGACTCGCACTCCTGCTCTCTAAGAGCACTAATCAACACAGCGATATTTCAGAGCAATGAAACCACATCTCTTGCACTTTACGTACCGCCGCTGAACAATCTATTGGCTTTCAGCGAGCCCGAAAAAACGACTGGTACGATGAGGAATGTCGCGTTGCCACGGAACGGAAAGATGCTGCCTAAAGGGCCACGTTGCGATCGGGCGCAACGCGAGCCTTGCGGGAGAGATATGGTCCGTTGAAGAAGGAAGCTAGACGCATTTCTCGAGAAAAGAAGAGAAAATCCGAAATGCGTGAGTGCAAAAACAGGAAAAGCGCCCGAAAATTCTTTCAGAAAGTATGACGGCTATCAGAAGGTTTCAAGACCAGGGCGAATTCCTGTAAGAACGACAACGACGATCTGGTGACTGACGTTCAGAATATACTTAGTTAATGGAGGGAGCACTTCTCCACATTACTTAGTGGTAGTGGCAGAGACCACCTTGGAGAATATGATGATCCCGAAACCCCAATCAATGACGACGGAATTCATGTTCCGTTACCCGACTGCGATGAAATCCGTATAGCAGTAGCACGGCTAAAGAACAACAAAGCGGCCGGAGTTAATGGGCTGCCAGCTGAGTTATTCAAATACGGTGGAGAAGAGTTGGTAAAGCGCATGCACCAGCTTATCTGAAGAGTATGGTCGGACGAATGCATGCCTACTAATTGGAATCTAAGTGTACTTTGCCCAATCCACAAGAATGGTAATACTGCAATTCGCGCCAACTATCGTGGTATCAGCCTTCTTAACATCAAATATAAGAGTCTGTCGAGCGTATTGTGTGAGAGACTAAAGCCCACCGTCAATGAACTTATTGGACCTTATCAGTGTGGCTTAAGACCCGGTTAATCTACTATCGACCAGATATTCATAGTGCGCCAGATCTTGGAAAAGCCCCAAGAAAAAATAATCGATACGCACCACCTTTCTGTCGACTTCAAAGACGCTTTCGACAGCACAAAAAGAAGTTGCCTTTATGCCGCAATGTCTGGATTTGGTATCCCCGCAAAACATATACGGCTATGTAATATGACGTTGAGCAACACCACCAGCTCCGTCATGATTGGGAAGGACCTCTCCGAGCCGTTTGATACCAAATGAAGTTTCAGACAGGGTGACTCTTTGTCGTGTGACTTTTTTAATTTGCACATGCACGACTGGGATCAAACATCACTGTTGACAGTTATAACTTTAAAAAAGTAGAAGACTTCGTTTACTTAGGAACCAGCATTAACATCAATAATAACGTCAGCCTTGAAATCCAAAGGAGGATCACTCTTGCCAACAAGTGCTACTTCGGACTGAGTCAGCAACTGAGCAGTTAAGTCCTCTCTCGACGGACAAAAATCACGCTCTATAAGTCTCTCATTATGCCCGTCCTAATGTATGGCGCAGAAGCATGGATGATGAAGATATCTGATGAGAAGGCTCTAGGAGTGTTTGAGAGAAAGATTCTCCGAAAGATTTATGGGCTTGTACGCCTTTGCGATAGCGAATACCGTAGAAGATGGAACGATGAGCTGTACGAGCTTTATAACGACATAGATATAGTGCAGCGAATAAGGATCCAGCGGCTTCGCTGTCGTGGTCATGTCGTTCGAATGGATGAAAGCGCTCCAGCTCTGAAAGTATTCGACGCGGTACCCGCCGGTGGTAGCAGAGGAAAACGGAGGCCTCCTCTGCGTTGGAAAGATCAGGCGGTAAGGGACTTGGGTACGCTTGGTATTACCAACTGGCGCCAGTTAGCGAAAGAGAGAAATAACTGGCGTGCTGTGCTAAGCTCTGCCAAAAGCGCATTGGCGGTTATCGAGCCAATGAAAGAAGAAACAAATTTTTTATGGAATCAATGCAAAACTTTGTAAAACCTGAGTTAATATCAATTATTACACATACATATCCATGTATGTAGATAAGATTGAAAAACGAATTCCACCAAAAGTTTGAAACCTCTGTAAGCCGTTTATTTTGAAAGTGGCATAAGTGAAGCCATTTGATTTCAGTGGTCATTTACTTGTATCTGAATACGTCTGTTGCTCGCTCACCTGAATCGGCCAAAGGTAAAAAGTTTTGTCATTAGTTTATGACGGTAGGACGAATTCCAGATGAACTGCCTTAGAAGTAACCAACGATTTAAGCAGAAGATAGACATGACTTATGCCACTATCAAAATAAACGGAAATATAAAAATCAAAGAAGCAAAACAACAGTTCACAGTCACCCTCTATACAACACGATGAATCTGAAAATACGACTTCCGTAGTTGAAATTGATGAATCTATCGCTTTGACCTTAAAAACTTCATTGAGCAGATGCAGTGCTGACTGGAGCGAAATTTGTGATAATTGGAAAAAGAGTTTTCATATTAGACGAAGAGATTTCAAGACCATGAAAAACATGAAAATGAATTTTTGAAATCGTGGCCGAAACTAACGGACTCGCGGGCGCCTGATTTGGTTATAGTGGTCACATGCTCTTAAAATTTTTGTCAATAAACTTTTTACCTCTAGATCAAAACTGATTTTAATATTATGTTCCGCAAAAAGGGAACATTTGCTCTATTCCAAATGGGAAATATTTAAGGAACGGGTCCTGCGTTTCTACGAAATTACTATCCATAACGATTTTTGCAAACAGTTACTTCAACAGTTGAAATCATCAGCAAATAAAGGTATGATTAAATCTAAATATTGTGTCATCCGTACTTAATATACACATTTTATGTTTTTTCATCATTCAATTAGATGTCAAGGATTATATATGTGCCGTACTACTTAACGCAGTTTTGCAGTCTTCTGCAAGATTTAAAAACGATGCTGAAAAGCGAAAAAAAAGCTACTATAGTTGATTCCCAAGAAAATTTTGTTTTGAAGCTGGCTTCAATTAATGACTACCAGAGAAAAGTTAATGACTTCATCACCAAATATTTTAATCCATTGGGTTAACTCTGCAGCCATTTCTTATTGTCGAGGGATCACTTGACACAGACATTTAAGGTTATTACGTTTATTTTGATACCATTTTATATGAATTTAATTCATTTATACCAAGCTGAGACGTATGTTTCAAAATTTATCAAATATTTTCACTAAAATACCTCGAAGCGTGCCAGTATACTTGGACTATTATACAACAATATTTTATCTTAAATTAATACCGTTTACGATTCTAAATCTCCGAACGTTCTTCGTTTTGTAAGTTATTTAAAAAATAATTAATGTCTAGCGGCATGTGTTTTTGCTTTCGTTGTCTTAAAAATTTCGTTGAATCTAAACGCCTTATTTGTCATTTTAAAGTTGATCACTTAATGTCCACCAAGTTTCTGAAAATACGGTGCATGCAAGACAATTGTCTGTGCATTTTGTGCAAGGTTTCTCAAAATGGTAAGATCTTAAGGAACTATTTTTTATGATATAATCAGAATAATTGTTTGTAACGTAGCATTTTGACTACGATACAATGGACGCACCCCAACCCTTATTAAGTTCACGCACCTGACGGCAGACGGCAAGCATACACCCATACATACGAACAGCACACGCACACGACCACCTGTCGGCCCACTATTTCGCTCGCATTACTGCCCATCGCACATAAGGCAATAATTCTCAACCTGTTACTAGGGACATAAATTATTTCGCTCGCCACTGTCCCTAGTACTGAAGGCAAGAATTCTCAACCTGTTACTAGTAACATCAAACTTACAGGGGCTTGTGTGCACACAACCACCGAGTCTTGCTAGGTAGGTTGAGGACTTAGGTAGCAAGGAGGCTCGGCGATATACCTTTGGGTATGTCCAGCACTCCTTTCTACCTGGGTTTATCTGACCTGACCAGGGAGGGGATGCGGCGACGTGCCATTCGGCGCGAGATGAGCGATGTGGAGATAATGAGTACAGTCCGCCGATGGGACGTACATTTTTCAGGAGGCGATGCATTGTTCGAATTCCTAGAAAGAATTGAAGAGTTAGCCAAGTGCTATCGTATCCCGCTGGACAAGCTTCTCTCGCCCCTTCCTGAGATCCTTCGCGGGAAAGCGTTGATGTGGTACCGTGTCCGGAAGACACAACTCCGCTCGTGGGGAGAATTTCGCGCAGAAGCGGAGCAATTTTTTTTGCCGAGGAGGCACATCAACCAACTGGAAGATGCCATCCGCCAGCGGAAGCACCAGAGCCGCGAAAAGGCCAAATATTACATTCTGGCCCTAAAAACGCTGGTACGTCAGCACCCGACGATGGTCAAAGAGAGTCATCTCGAACGCATATACGAAGGGTTGCGAGTGGAGTACCGTCTTTTTATCAAGCGTGCCGAGATCTCGTCAATTGAAGAGCTTATGGAGCTCACTGACTATTTCGAGCTCCTTAAAAGTGAGGAGGCCAGACAGAACAGACCACCGGTACACAGCCTAGTCCCCCTGACCAAGGAGTATAACAGCGAAATAACCTGTTGGCGATGTAAACGGAGAGGCCACCACCGTCGGTACTGCCAAGGAATTAGAAGGTTGTTCTGCTCCCGATGTGACCGCGACAACATCCTCTCCAGAAACTGCCAGTGCGACACCACCAGCTCGCCCAAGGAGAAGCCACCTGTCGAGTGGGGTAGCCCAAACCCAAAGCCGAGCGACGCCGTCCCCGCAGCCATCATGATGCCTGAAGAGAAGAGGGACGGACGATTCTATGCCAATGTAGATGTGGAAGGCATGAGGGTACGAGCTTTAATAGACACCGGCGCCACACTCACCTATGTCGGCGAGACCGTGCGCCAGCACTTTGAGAGAAGGAAGATCCGATCATGGCCCAGCCACCGAAGCATACAACTTGCGAACCAAACCTGCGCCGTGAGCTCGCAAACATACCCCGTGACGATAACGTACCATGGAAAGGCAACGTCCATTGCGGTGTCAGCACTCAGCAACCTCGCCGAACACATGATATTGGGAATGGATTTCCTCAGGAAAAGAGGAATGACCATCGCCAGCAGGTCATCAACGATGAAGTCGACGAGCTGCTCGCAGCCAAGCGCATTGAGCCGTCGAGAAGCGCGTATAGTTCACCGGTCGTCTTAGTGCGGAAAAAGCAAGGAAGCTGGAGGATGTGCATCGATTATCGCCAACTCAACGCCGCAAGCGAACCCGATGCGTATCCGCTACCCCAGATCGGAGCTATCCTCGACCAACTCAAGGAAGCAAAGTATATCTCCACTCTGGACCTGAAAAACGGATACTGGCAGATACCACTGGCCAAGCAGTCCCGCCCGTACACTGCCTTCACCGTCCCGGGCAGGGGACTTTTCCAGTGGAAAGTAATGCCATTCGGTTTGCACTCCGCCCCCGAGACGTTCCACCGAGCACTAGACACCATACTCGGACCCGAACTCTACCCAAAAGTCTTCGCATACTTAGACGACATCATCGTCTGGGGAAACACTTTTGACGAACACATGAACAATCTGCAGGAAGTCCTCGCGCGCCTCCAGAAGAGCAGAATGCAGCTAAACTTTGAGAAATGCAGCTTCGTACAACGAAAACTACAGTATCTAGGACACGTGATTAGCTCTGAAGGAATCCACACCGACCCAGCTAAGATTGCCGCCGTACGTGAAATGCCGGCCCCACGCAACATTAGAAAACTCCGACGATTCCTTGGTCTTGCCTCGTGGTACCGCCGCTTCGTCGCTGACTTTTTAACCCTGGTAGCGCCACTGAATCGTCTGCTAAAGAAAGGCCAGACCTGGGAATGGGGCAGTGCACAAGAAGGCGCGTTTGAGTCACTAAAGGGAAAACTAAGCAGCGCTCCAATACTCTGTTGCCCTGACTTCGAGCGACCGTTTGTCTTGCAAACTGACGCCAGCGGAGAAGGACTCGGAGTCTTACTATTCCAGCGGCACTCCGACCACAAAAGAGTAGTAGCCTACGCCAGCCGAAGCTTAACCGACCTCGAGAAGCGTTATTCAGCCACCGAACAAGAATGCCTGGCAGTACTGTGGGGAATACGCAAGATGAGGCCATATCTGGAGGGATACCACTTCACTGCACTCGCTAAAATGGCTCCATTCGTTACAAAATCCATCGGAACGATTGGCCAGATGGGCACTGGAGCTCCAACAGTATAACTTCGACATTGAGTACCGAAAAGGAGCACTACATGTTGTGGCCGACGCCCTGTCTCGCTGTCCACTACCAACCACAGGCAACGAAAAGGATACGCTCTGCTGCGTAGGCACCGCATCAAAAGGTTGGTATGAAAGAAAGGCGAAATCAGTGGAACAGCGGCCCGACCGCAATCCCGAGTATCAGATTGTCGACAATCGCCTGTTCCGTCACATTGTTCCCCGCAGCAAGCTGTCGCGATCACCACACTGGAAGTTGTGAATATCCACCAGCAGAAAGGAGGACATTCTGCGAGAAGTCCACGATGCAACATCAGCCGGCCATTTGGGTGTAAACAAAACACTCAAGCGTGCACAACAGAACTATTATTGGCCCGGCATGTATCGCGATGTGCAACATTACTTGCGGAGATGCCTCTGCTGCGCGGAATACAAAGTCGAACAAAAACACCCCGCCGTACTCATGGCCGCCATGCAATGTTCACGACCATAGGAGGTTGTAACCGCAGACTTCATCGGACCACTACCACGCTCCAAACAAGGGCACACCTGTCTCCTGGTCCTAGTCGACAAGTTTTCAAAATGGGTCGAACTAATACCAGTACGCCAAGCAACTACAGAAGCCGTCATCAAAGCGCTCCAGAAAAGAATCATATACCGATTCGGCTGTCCAAAAATTTTCCTAAGCGACAACGGGAAACAGTTTGTGGGCAAAGCGCTGGCTAAGGTCCTCCAGGATCACCACATCCTACACAAATTTACCGCAGCATACGCACCCCATGCAAATCCAACTGAGCGAACTAATCGAGTCGTCAAGACTATGATCGCACAACGATCAAAAACAGATCATCGAACTTGGGATCAGGAAATACTTCAAATCGCCTTCGCAATAAACACCGCGCACCACGAATCAACGCAAGCGTCCGCAGCCGAAATCAATTTCGGATACAACCCCGCAGCCCCACAACAAATACGCAGTGAAGGCGCAGTTCCTGAGGAAGATCCTCCGACCTCTCCCGCCTTTACGGAGTTATGGGAAGAAATAAAGACACACCTAACCAACGCCGCAAATAAACAAAAGAAGTACTATGATTTTCGCAGACGTCCATGGAGGTCAAAGGTAGGAGAAAAGGTAATGAAGCGAGACCACCCCCTCTCATCTGCTTCCAAAAACTTTGCGCAGAAACTAGCGCCAAAATTCTCAGGCCCATATTAGGTGCAGAAGTACGAATCAAAAAACACAGTCAAACTCACACAGCCTGACCGGTCGAATAAGCAGCCAGTGCACGCACACCTCCAAGACCTAAAACCATTTTATCCATAAAAACCTCCCGCAACACCAAATACAAAACCACCACCCTCACCTACCTAGCAAAAGTCAAACCAGCGATGTACAACCAAAAAAAAACCACCAACCGACGCCCCCGGACGAACCCCAGAAGATCCGACCATGGCTGCCGCCGTTTGAAGCAACACCATGGCCTCCCAATAAGGCCCGTATACAGCAGGTGAGAATATTTCACGACCCACCGCTGTTCCCATCACCAAACACGCAACCCGAGCCGCTGTTCAGCATCAAAGATAGCCCCGACGACCCAACAAACAGCGTACGAGAAGTGGAACGGGCGATAGACCCGGAGGAAAAGACGGCAGATACCCCTCCCATTCCAAACATCTTGGAAGGGTTCGTCCTACGACGTCCAACGACGAACAAAAAGCGATGGGTGACGACATTCAAACGCCGCACCGTGTGGGTAACTCGGGTGGGGAACGACCACGCCAGCGTGAAGTACCAGGGCCACAAAGTCATAGTAAAATTCGATGTCGAGATCACATCCCCACACGCCACGTTGTAAATAAATATAAAACATAAAATAAGTTATAGTTATGTAAGAAAATGAACACTGTTGTATGTACATAAAAAAACAAAAAAATTATAATAACATACATATATTTATCATTAGAACTACTAGAATAAGCAAACAATTTGTGAATTTCTTTGAATTACTTACGTTGAATTTCATTAAAAATGCCCACTTTTTCGCTCGCATTACTGCCCATAGCACATAAGGCAATAATTCTCAACCTGTTACTAGTGACATAAATTATTTCGGTCGCGTCACTGACCCTAGTACTGGAGGCAAGAATTCTCAACCTGTTACTAGTAACATCAAACTTAAAGGGGCTTGTGTGCACACAACCACTGAGTCTTGCTAGGTAGGTTGAGCACTTAGGTAGCAAGGAGGCGCGGCGATATACCTTCGGGTATGTCCAGCACTCCTTTCTACCTGGGTTTATCTGACCTGACCAGGGAGAGGATGTGGCGACGTGCCATAGCAATCCTTATGACAAATAGACCAACTATTAATACAATTACAGTACCCGCTAGATCAGAAGTTATACGCCAAGTTTATGTAAAAACCAGTAACACTGAAATTCTAATACAACATCAAGAACTTGATAATGGCATTTTTCTTGCAAATACAATTGCGAATAAAAATCAAACATTCGTAAAAATAATAAATACAACAGATAAAAACGCAATAATTGAAAATTATGATATAAAAACAGAAAACCTAAATGACTACATAATTCTGAAAAATACTTACACGAACAACGAAAATAATAACAGAAAACTAGAGAAATTGAAAAAGAATTTCCCACCATTCGTTAGCCAACAACTTAATACACTATGTTCAGAATATATTGATATTTTTTCCTTAGAAACAGAGCCCATAACTACTAATAATTTTTATAAGCAAAAACTACGTATGAAAGATGAGGAACCAGTGTATGTAAAAAACTATAGAATACCAGAAGCACATAAAACAGAAATAAATAAACACATTACTAAACTTATAAAGGATGATATAATAGAACCATCAATGTCAGAGTATAATAGCCCAGTACTACTAGTACCAAAAAAATCACTTCCAGGTAGTACAGATAAAAGATGGAGATTAGTAATTGACTTTAGATCAATAAATAAAAAACGAACAGCAGATAAATTCCCACTACCAAGAATTGATGATATTCTCGATCAATTAGGAAGAGCAAAATATTTTTCATGTTTAGACTTAATGTCTGGATTTCATCAAATTGAACTAAGCACAGAATCTAGAGATTTTACATCATTTACAGCAGACGGTGGTACTTATCGCTTTAAAAGACTACCATACGGTTTAAAAGTAGCCCCTAATTCATTTCAAAGAATGATGACCCTAGCATTCTCAGGTCTCAAACCATCCCAAGCATTCCTATATATGGATGATTTAGTAGTATTAGGATGTTCCGAAAACCATATGATGAAAAATTTACGAGACGTATTTTCCACTTGTAGAAAATATAACCTTAAGTTACACCCAGATAAATGTTTATTTTTTAATCAAGAAGTAACATATCTTGGACATAAATGTACCAGTAAAGGAATTTTACCAGACCCTAGTAAATTTGAAACAGTTCAAAAATACCCAGCACCCAAAAATGCCGACGAAGCAAAAAGATTCGTCGCGTTCTGTAACTATTATAGAAAATTCATACCACATTTCGCACATCACTCAAGAATTTTAACAAAACTTTGTAAAAAGAAAGTAGCATTCGATTGGACAGAAGAGTGTGAAAAAGCATTTAATTATTTAAAAAATGCATTAATTAGTCCAAATATCCTACAATACCCCGATTTTAGTAAAGAATTTTGTATCACAACAGACGCAAGCGATTTCGCATGCGGAGCAGTACTAAGTCAAGAATATGATGGAAAACAACTTCCAATTTCCTATGCCTCAAGATCATTCACTAAAGGTGAAGTAAATAAATCAACAATAGAAAAAGAATTAGCAGCAATACATTGGGCGATTACTTATTTCAGACCATACGTTTATGGCAGAAAATTCCTTATCAAAACAGACCATCGACCTTTAACATACCTTTTCTCAATGAAAAATCCATCATCAAAGTTAACTAGAATGAGATTATGCTTAGAAGAATATGAATTTGAGGTGGAGTACATAGCTGGAAAAGAAAACTATGTGGCAGACGCACTATCCCGCATAGATATAAATGAATTTAAAAACATGACAATCGAAGCAAATAAAATACTTCGAGTATCGACCAGATCGGCGACTAAACAGTCGAACAAGAACAAAAATCTTAAAGAAGATGAAAAATGTCACAAAGAGAACCCTAAAATATATGAAGCGCTTAATAAATATGAAGTAAAAAGACATGTCGAGCTCGTTTTCAATCCTCCGAAATTATATTTCAAGAAAGGAAAGAAAATTTGTAGCCAAATAAATACAAGCAACCTAATTGTTGAGGCGAAAATTGACTTAGGACAATTATTTACCAGGCTTATGAAAGAAGCCGGCAATTTAGGACTTGTAAAAATACAATTGTCCTTAGGAGACAAATTGTTTAATTATACTCGAGTAGATGAATTTAAGGAAATAGGTACCAAAGTTCTCAAAAATTTAACAATCGCATTAACTCCCTAAGTTATGCAAGTGACAAATGCTGATCAAATTAATAAAATTCTTAAAGATTTTCACGATGACCCTGTTAAAGGTGGCCACCCAGGAATCAATCGTACGACTAACAAAATAAAACAAAAATTTTATTGGAAAAATATGAAAAATGACATTCGTAAATACATCAAGAAATGTATACACTGTAACAAAAACAAGACAGATAAACACCTTAAAGAACCAATGACAATTACAGAAACACCACCTAAAGCTTTTGATATAGTACAAATAGATACTATTGGACCACTTCCAAAATCAGAACATGGAAATGAATATGCAATCACTATCGTATGCCAATTAACGAAATATTTAATTGCGATTTCAATACAAAGCAAACACGCTAAAACAGTAGCAAAAGCAATATTTGAAAATTTCATTTTAATTTATGGACGTATGAAAACAATCATGACAGACATGGGAACTGAATACAAAAATAACGTTTTTGACGAGTTATGCAAACTTCTTAAAGCTGAGCATAAAACTTCAACACCGTACCATCACCAAACGTTAGGCACTGTAGAAAGAAGCCATAGAACTTTCAATGAATATGTACGTTCTTACATATCCAGTGATAAAGAAGATTGGGATGAATATATCAAATATTTTGCGTATTGTTATAACACAACACCTTCAACGGTTCATGGTTACTGTCCTTTTGAACTAGTTTTTGGAAAAATACCACCGACTTACGACTTTTTACAAGAAGACAAAATTAGCCCTCTATATAATTATGACGCATATGATAAAGAAATAAAATATAGGTTACAAGTAGCACAACAAAGAGCACAAAAATTAGTGCATCAAGCTAAGGAAAAACAAAAAATTTACTATGATAAAAACATACAAATAAAGGAAATACAAATAGGAGATTTACTATTAGTTAAAGATGACACAGGTCATAAATTAGACAGTAAATACAAAGGGCCCTATAAGGTAGAAAAAGTAGATAAGAATAATAATTATACATTAATTAATGAAAATAAGAAAATAATAATTCATAAGAATAGACTAAAATTGTTAGAATTAGAAAAATGAAATATACACAAAATAAAAATAAATCAGAAAAAAAAACCTGTTTATTTATAAGAAACAACTAATTGTTATAATATTCCACTTAGCATAATAAGAAATTGTATTAGCTAAGCAAATAAAGCATACAAAATTTTTATTACTTAAGTACAATAACCTTTTTCAAGTGTAAAGAAAATAAAAGTACTTAATTGTAAAAGAATGCTCATACATTGAACTCACAATGTATAACCATTCTTCCTAAGGAAGGAGGTGTAGTGTATCAAGAAACCACATATATACAAACACACATTTCAACACTAAATAAAACATACAAATGCACAGACATACATAAACATAAATATGCATATCAAAATACAACACGCGCAACAGCCCAAAACATAGGTCATTGCTCGAGTCGCGCATTACATTACATAAACCAATAGCGACTTGAACCTGAGTACAAGCGCATACAAACATACATACAAGTTTCTTGCTGCACTCAGCATTCTTCGCGTACGAGCCAATATTGTTATGTATACAATTGGCCGTACATATGTAAGCGTTAGTAAATAAGAATATTGTAAGTATAAATAAGCGTGAAATATGAAAATAAAATCAATTGCAATCAAACAGAGAACCTGCTTCATTACAGTGCTGCTAGCACGATAAGCACGGCGCTCCGCCTGTTACTCTCTGATCTTCCGACCATCTCAGAGAGCTCACCGTCACTCTCCCTAACCGCCTCGCCGTTGCCGACAGGCCCCCTTGACGCGTTGCTAGCGTGCTCACCGAGAGCCATCCAAACTACCTCCCTTCAGCTCCGCTCGTTCTTCCTCTCTCTTCTCTCAGCCAGGACATAAAGCTGCAGATTACTGTGCGTGTGTGTGTGTGTGCCCAACTTAAGCACATAAATACTGTGTTTTATTTGTAAGGGGTTAGTGGGACCTTCACTTGACTCTGGACAGCTCACCTCAGCCCTCGACAAAACTCACCTCATAAATGGCGCCGAGCAGGGACCCGTCTCCACAGGCGACTGTGTAAAACCGACAACAAACACCAACGCTGTGGTAGCGGGATCACAGGACACTCACGAGGAAAGAGAGAACACACACGAGAGCGTCAATGACACCAAGACGCTGAATACCGACTCCCTTGGCTGGATATACCTGTTAAAGAAAGAGAAACTGGTTGAAGAGTGCAAGCGGCATCGTATTTTTGTAGAGGGGCCCACGGTTGCCGAATTAGGCAACACATTGAGCGCCTTCGTAAAAGCAAAGCGCAGCCGCCGGTCAACAGAGAATATATTAGGGGAACTTGAGCGGGAAGTAAACGCCGAGGAGGAGCGTCCTGCTGAATCAACAACCAATGCCCCGTCCGTCCGGATTCATAACTCCCCTCTCGACCCAAAGAGAGAGAAGAACGAGACAAATCGCAACGAGATGAGCGATGTGGAGATAATGAGTACAGACCGCCGATGGGACGTACATTTTTCAGGAGGCGATGCATTGTTCGAATTCCTAGAAAGAATTGAAGAGTTAGCCGAGTGCTATCGTATCCTGCTGGACAAGCTGCTCTCGCCCCTTCCTGAGATCTTCGCGGGAAAGCGTTGATGTGGTACCGTGTCCGGAAGACACAACTCCGCTCGTGGGGAAGAAGACACAACTCGCGCAGAAGCGGAGCGATTTTTTTTTGCCGAGGAGGCACATCAACCAACTGGAAGATGCCATCCGCCAGCGGAAGCATAAGAGCCGCGAAAAGGCCAAAGATTACATTCTGGCACTACAAACGCTGGTACGTCAGCCCCCGACGATGGTCAAAGAGAGTCATCTCGAACGCATATACGAAGGGTTGCGAGTGGAGTACCGTCTTTTCATCAAGCGTGCCGAGTTCTCGTCAATTGAAGAGCTTATGGAGCTCACTGACTAGTTCGAGCTCCTGAAAAGTGAGGAGGCCAGACAGAACAGACCACCGGTACACAGCCTAGTCCCCCTGACCAAGGAGTATAACAGCGAAATAACCTGTTGGCGATGTAAACGGAGAGGCCACCACCGTCGGTACTGCCGAGGAATTAGAAGGTTGTTCTGCTCCCGATGTGACCGCGACAACATCCTCTCCAGAAACTGCCAGTGCGACACCACCAGCTCGCCCAAGGAGAAGCCACCTGCCGAGTGGGGTAGCCCAAACCCAAAGCCGAGCGACGCCGTCCCCGCAGCCATCATGATGCCTGAAGAGAAGAGGGACGGACGATTCTATGCTAATGTAGATGTGGAAGGCATGAGGGTACGAGCTTTAATAGACACCGGCGCCACACTCACCTATGTCAGCGAGACCGTGCGCCAGCACTTCGAGAGAAGGAAGATCCGATCATGGCCCAGCCACCGAAGCATACAACTTGCGAACCAAACCTGCGCCGTGAGCTCGCAAACATACCCCGTGACGATAACGTACCATGGAATGACCATCGCCAGCAGGTCATCATCGATGAAGTCGACGAGCTGCTCGCAGCCAAGCGCATTGAGCCGTCGAGAAGCGCGTATAGTTCACCGGTCGTCTTAGTGCGAAAAAAGCAAGAAAGCTCGAGGATGTGCATATTATCGCCAACTCAACGCCGCAAGCGACCCCGATGCGTATCCGCTACCCCAGATCGGAGCTATCCTCGACCAACTCAAGGAAGCAAAGTATATCTCCACTCTGGACCTGAAAAACGGTTACTTGCAGATACCACTGGCCAAGCAGTCCCGCCGGTACACTGCCTTAACCGTCCCGGGCAGGGGACTTTTCCTGTGGAAAGTAATGCCATTCGGTTTGCAGTCCGCCCCCGCGACGTTCCAACGAGCACTAGACACCATACTCGGACCCGAACTCTACCCAAAAGTCTTCGCATACTTAGACGACATCATCGTCTGGGGAAACACTTTTGACGAACACATGAACAATCTGCAGGAAGTCCTCGCGCGCCTCCAGAAGAGCAGAATGCAGCTGAACTTTGAGAAATGCAGCTTCGTACAACGAAAACTACAGTATCTAGGACACGTGATTAGCTCTGAAGGAATCCACACCGACCCAGCTAAGATTGCCGCCGTACGTGAAATGCCGGCCCCACGCAACATTAGAAAACTCCGACGATTCCTTGGTCTTGCCTCGTGGTAACGCCGCTTCGTCGCTGACTTTTTAACCCTGGTAGCGCCACTAAATCGTCTGCTAAAGAAAGGCCAGACCTGGGAATGGGGCAGTGCACAAGAAGGCGCGTTTGAGTCACTGAAGGGAAAACTAAGCAGCGCTCCAATACTCTGTTGCCCTGACTTCGAGCGACCGTTTGTCTTGCAAACTGACGCCAGCGGAGAAGGACTCGGAGTCGTACTATTCCAGCGGCACTCCGACCACGAAAGAGTAGTAGCCTACGCCAGCCGAAGCTTAACCGACCTCGAGAAGCGTTATTCAGCCACCGAACAAGAATGCCTGGCAGTACTGTGGGGAATACGCAAGATGAGGCCATATCTGGAGGGATACCACTTCACTGCACTCGCTAAAATGGCTCCATTCGTTACAAAACCACACTGGAAATCCACGATGCAACATCAGCCGGCCATTTGGGTGTAAACAAAACACTGAAGCGTGCACAACAGAACTATTATTGGCCCGGCATGTATCGCGATGTGCAACAATACGTGCGGAGATGCCTCTGCTGCGCGGAATACAAAGTCGAACAGAAACACCCCGCCGGACTCATGGCCACCATGCAATGTTCACGACCATAGGAGGTTGTAACCGCAGACTTCATCGGACCACTACCACGCTCCAAACAAGGGCACACCAAGCAACTACAGCAGCCGTCATCAAAGCGCTCCAGAAAAGAATCATATACCGATTCGGCTGTCCAAAAATTTTCCTAAGCGACAACGGGAAACAGTTTGTGGGCAAAGCGCTGGCTAAGGTCCTCCAGGATCACCACATCCTACACAAATTTACCGCAGCATACGCACCCCATGCAAATCCAACTGAGCGAACTAATCGAGTCGTCAAGACTATGATCGCACAACGATCAAAAACAGATCATCGAACTTGGGATCAGGAAATACTTCAAATCGCCTTCGCAATAAACACCGCGCACCACGAATCAACGCAAGCGTCCGCAGCCGAAATCAATTTCGGATACAACCCCGCAGCCCCACAACAAATACGCAGTGAAGGCGCAGTTCCTGAGGAAGATCCTCCGACCTCTCCCGCCTTTACGAAGTTATGGGAAGAAATAAAGACACACGTAACCAACGCCGCAAATAAACAAAAGAAGCACTACGATTTGCGCAGACGTCCATGGAGGTCAAAGGTAGGAGAAAAGGTAATGAAGCGAGACCACCCCCTCTCATCTGCTTCCATAAACTTTGCGCAGAAACTAGCGCCAAAATTATCAGGCCCATATTAGGTGCAGAAGTACGAATCAAAAAACACAGTCAAACTCACACAGCCTGACCGGTCGAATAAGCAGCCAGTGCACACACACCTCCAAGACCTAAAACCATTTTATCCATAAAAACCTCCCGCAACACCAAATACAAAACCACCACCCTCACCTACCTAGCAAAAGTCAAACCAGCGATGTACAACCAAAAAAAAACCACCAACCGACGCCCCCGGACGAACCCCAGAAGATCCGACCATGGCGGCCGCCGTTTGAAGCAACACCATGGCCTCCCAATAAAGCCCGTATACAGCAGGTGAGAATATTTCACGGCCCACCGCTGTTCCCATCACCAAACACGCAACCCGAGCCGCTGTTCAGCATCAAAGATAGCCCCGACGACCCAACAAACAGCGTACGAGAAGTGGAACGGGCGATAGACCCGGAGGAAAAGACGGCAGATACCCCTCCCATTCCAAACATCTTGGAAGGGTTCGTCCTACGACGTCCAACGACGAACAAAAAGCGATGGGTGACGACATTCAAACGCCGCACCGTGTGGGTAACTCGGGTGGGGAACGACCACGCCAGCGTGAAGTACCAGGGCCACAAAGTCATAGTAAAATTCGATGTCGAGATCACATCCCCACACGCCACGTTGTAAATAAATATAAAACATAAAATAAGTTATAGTTATGTAAGAAAATGAACACTGTTGTATGTACATAAAAAAACAAAAAAATAATAATAACATACATATATTTATCATTAGAACTACTAGAATAAGCAAACAATTTGTGAATTTCTTTGAATTACTTACGTTGAATTTCATTAAAAATGCAACCACACACACACGCCGAACCACCACCACCGCAGCCTTTTGTCCCCAAAGTGGGAGGGGGACTGTAACGTAGCATTTTGACTACGATACAATAAACGCACCCCAACCCTTATTAAGTTCACGCACCTGACGGCAGACGGAAAGCATACACCCATACATACGAACAGCACACGCACACGACCACCTGTCGGCCCACTATTTCGCTCGCATTACTGCCCATAGCACATAAGGCAATAATTCTCGACCTGTTACTAGTGACATAAATTATTTCGCTCGCGTCACTGTCCCTAGTACTGGAGGCAAGAATTCTCAACCTGTTACTAGTAACATCAAACTTAAAGGGGCTTGTGTGCACACAACCACTGAGTCTTGCTAGGTAGGTTGATCACTTAGGTAGCAAGGAGGCGCGGCGATATACCTTCGGGTATGTCCAGCACTCCTTTCTACCTGGGTTTATCTGACCTGACCAGGGAGGGGATGTGGCGACGTGCCATTCGGCGCGTCCAGCGCGCCTCCCTGGCCAGGTTAACCTAACTACAGCTCCTTGGCCGACCTCCTCTTGGCAAGCTGGGGGGAAGGCGCGCCTACGGGTCTTTTGACGCGTGTAGCGCTTCCTCCTGGTTCAGCCTACTCTCGGTCAACCGGCTTGGAGACGCGCCGACATATCTTCGGATAGGTCTAGCGCTCCCGCCTGGTTGACCACATCCTAATCCCCGCCAGCACCGTTCCAGCCCCTACATACGTAGCGTGCAACTACGGGATGGCATTTCCTCTCCAGGGAAGATCATGAGAGACGCGGCGGCATGCCTAGCATGTCCAGCGCTCCGCTCTGACCAACCCACTCCCACCCCGGGTACCGCCGTTCTTGGTGGTATTTTACCACAGGAGCCTTACTACGTTGTCCGCTCCCGCTGCTGTTAATCAAGGAGTCTTGCTAGATAGGAGTCGCCAGCTGATAGGACTGCCACCAAGATTCACCAGCGTGCTACTAGCACGATCCATACTACGCTCCAGCTGCCGAGACCGCTACCGAGATTCATCAGCGTGCTGCTAGCACGATAAGCACGGCGCTCCGCCTGTTACTCTCTGATCTTCCGACCATCTCAGAGAGCTCACCGTCACTCTCCCTATCCGCCTCACCGTTGCCGACACGCCCCCTTGACGCATTGCTAGCGTGCTCACCGAGAGCCATCCAAACTACCTCCCTTCAGCTACGCTCGTTCTTCCCCTCTCTTTTCTCAGCCAGGACATAAAGCTGCAGATTACTAAGCCAGAGCGCGTGTGTGTGTGTGTGCCCAACTTAAGCACATAAATACTGTGTTTTATTTGGTAGAGGTTAGTGGGACCTTCACTTGACTCTGGACAGCTCACCTCAGCCCTCGACATAACCCACCTCATAAATGGCGCCCGAGCAGGGACCCGTCTCCACAGGCGACTGTCTAAAACCGACAACAAACACCAACGCTGTGGTAGCGGGATCACGGGACACCCACGAGGAAAGAGAGAACACACACGATAGCGTCAATGACACCAAGACTCTGAATACCGACTCCCTTGGCTGGATATACCTGTTAAAGGAAGAGAAACTGGTTGAAGAGTGCAAGCGGCATCGTATTTTTGTAGAGGGGCACACGGTTGCCGAATTACGCAACACATTGAGCGCCTTCGTAAAAGCAAAGCGCAGCCGCCGGTAAACAGAGAATATATTAGGGGAACTTGCAACGAGATGAGCGATGTGGAGATAATGAGTACAGTCCGCCGATGGGACGTACATTTTTCAGGAGGCGATGCATTTTTCGAATTCCTAGAAAGAATTGAAGAGTTAGCCAAGTGCTATCGTATCCCGCTGGACAAGCTTCTCTCGCCCCTTCCTGAGATCCTTCGCGGGAAAGCGTTGATGTGGTACCGTGTCCGGAAGACACAACTCCGCTCGTGGGGAGAATTTCGCGCAGAAGCGGAGCAATTTTTTTTGCCGAGGAGGCACATCAACCAACTGGAAGATGCCATCCGCCAGCGGAAGCACCAGAGCCGCGAAAAGGCCAAAGATTACATTCTGGCCCTAAAAACGCTGGTACGTCAGCACCCGACGATGGTCAAATAGAGTCATCTCGAACGCATATACGAAGGGTTGCGAGTGGAGTACCGTCTTTTCATCAAGCGTGCCGAGATCTCGTCAATTGAAGAGCTTATGGAGCTCACTGACTATTTCGAGCTCCTGAAAAGTGAGGAGGCCAGACAGAACAGACCACCGGTACACAGCCTAGTCCCCCTGACCAAGGAGTATAACAGCGAAATAACCTGTTGGCGATGTAAACGGAGAGGCCACCACCGTCGGTACTGCCGAGGAATTAGAAGGTTGTTCTGCTCCCGATGTGACCGCGACAACATCCTCTCCAGAAACTGCCAGTGCGACACCACCAGCTCGCCCAAGGAGAAGCCACCTGCCGAGTGGGGTAGCCCAAACCCAAAGCCGAGCGACGCCGTCCCCGCAGCCATCATGATGCCTGAAGAGAAGAGGGACGGACGATTCTATGCCAATGTAGATGTGGAAGGCATGAGGGTACGAGCTTTAATAGACACCGGCGCCACACTCACCTATGTCGGCGAGACCGTGCGCCAGCACTTTGAGAGAAGGAAGATCCGATCATGGCCCAGCCACCGAAGCATACAACTTGCGAACCAAACCTACGCCGTGAGCTCGCAAACATACCCCGTGACGATAACGTACCATGGAAAGGCAACGTCCATTGCGGTGTCAGCACTCAGCAACCTCGCCGAAGACATGATATTGGGGATGGATTTCCTCAGGAAAAGAGGAATGACCATCGCCAGCAGGTCATCAACGATGAAGTCGACGAGCTGCTCGCAGCCAAGCGCATTGAGCCGTCGAGAAGCGCGTATAGTTCACCGGTCGTCTTAGTGCGGAAGCAAGGAAGCTGGAGGATGTGCATCGATTATCGCCAACTCAACGCCGCAAGCGAACCCGATGCGTATCCGCTACCCCAGATCGGAGCTATCCTCGACCAACTCAAGGAAGCAAAGTATATCTCCACTCTGGACCTGAAAAACGGTTACTGGCAGATACCACTGGCCAAGCAGTCCTGCCCGTACACTGCCTTCACCGTCCCGGGCAGGGGACTTTTCCAGTGGAAAGTAATGCCATTCGGTTTGCAGTCCGCCCCCGCGACGTTCCAACGAGCACTAGACACCATACTCGGACCCGAACTCTACCCAAAAGTCTTCGCATACTTAGACGACATCATCGTCTGGGGAAACACTTTTGACGAACACATGAACAATCTGCAGGAAGTCCTCGCGCGCCTCCAGAAGAGCAGAATGCAGCTGAACTTTGAGAAATGCAGCTTCGTACAACGAAAACTACAGTATCTAGGACACGTGATTAGCTCTGAAGGAATCCACACCGACCCAGCTAAGATTGCCGCCGTACGTGAAATGCCGGCCCCACGCAACATTAGAGAACTCCGACGATTCCTTGGTCTTGCCTCGTGGTACCGCCGCTTCGTCGCTGACTTTTTAACCCTGGTAGCGCCACTGAATCGTCTGCTAAAGAAAGGCCAGACCTGGGAATGGGGCAGTGCACAAGAAGGCGCGTTTGAGTCACTGAAGGGAAAACTAAGCAGCGCTCCAATACTCTGTTGCCCTGACTTCGAGCGACCGTTTGTCTTGCAAACTGACGCCAGCGGAGAAGGACTCGGAGTCGTACTATTCCAGCGGCACTCCGACTACGAAAGAGTAGTAGCCTACGCCAGCCGAAGCTTAACCGACCTCGAGAAGCGTTATTCAGCCACCGAACAAGAATGCCTGGCAGTACTGTGGGGAATACGCAAGATGAGGCCATATCTGGAGGGATACCACTTCACTGCACTCGCTAAAATGGCTCCATTCGTTACAAAATCCATCGGAACGATTGGCCAGATGGGCACTGGAGCTCCAACAGTATAACTTCGACATTGAGTACCGAAAAGGAGCACTACATGTTGTGGCCGACGCCCTGTCTCGCTGTCCACTACCAACCACAGGCAACGAAAAGGATACGCTCTGCTGCGTAGGCACCGCATCAAAAGGTTGGTATGAAAGAAAGGCGAAATCAGTGGAACAGCGGCCCGACCGCAATCCCGAGTATCAGATTGTCGACAATCGCCTGTTCCGTCACATTGTTCCCCGCAGCAAGCTGTCGCGATCACCACACTGGAAGTTGTGAATATCCACCAGCAGAAAGGAGGACATTCTGCGAGAAGTCCACGATGCAACATCAGCCGGCCATTTGGGTGTAAACAAAACACTCAAGCGTGCACAACAGAACTATTATTGGCCCGGCATGTATCGCGATGTGCAACATTACTTGCGGAGATGCCTCTGCTGCGCGGAATACAAAGTCGAACAAAAACACCCCGCCGTACTCATGGCCGCCATGCAATGTTCACGACCATAGGAGGTTGTAACCGCAGACTTCATCGGACCACTACCACGCTCCAAACAAGGGCACACCTGTCTCCTGGTCCTAGTCGACAAGTTTTCAAAATGGGTCGAACTAATACCAGTACGCCAAGCAACTACAGAAGCCGTCATCAAAGCGCTCCAGAAAAGAATCATATACCGATTCGGCTGTCCAAAAATTTTCCTAAGCGACAACGGGAAACAGTTTGTGGGCAAAGCGCTGGCTAAGGTCCTCCAGGATCACCACATCCTACACAAATTTACCGCAGCATACGCACCCCATGCAAATCCAACTGAGCGAACTAATCGAGTCGTCAAGACTATGATCGCACAACGATCAAAAACAGATCATCGAACTTGGGATCAGGAAATACTTCAAATCGCCTTCGCAATAAACACCGCGCACCACGAATCAACGCAAGCGTCCGCAGCCGAAATCAATTTCGGATACAACCCCGCAGCCCCACAACAAATACGCAGTGAAGGCGCAGTTCCTGAGGAAGATCCTCCGACCTCTCCCGCCTTTACGGAGTTATGGGAAGAAATAAAGACACACCTAACCAACGCCGCAAATAAACAAAAGAAGTACTATGATTTTCGCAGACGTCCATGGAGGTCAAAGGTAGGAGAAAAGGTAATGAAGCGAGACCACCCCCTCTCATCTGCTTCCAAAAACTTTGCGCAGAAACTAGCGCCAAAATTCTCAGGCCCATATTAGGTGCAGAAGTACGAATCAAAAAACACAGTCAAACTCACACAGCCTGACCGGTCGAATAAGCAGCCAGTGCACGCACACCTCCAAGACCTAAAACCATTTTATCCATAAAAACCTCCCGCAACACCAAATACAAAACCACCACCCTCACCTACCTAGCAAAAGTCAAACCAGCGATGTACAACCAAAAAAAAACCACCAACCGACGCCCCCGGACGAACCCCAGAAGATCCGACCATGGCTGCCGCCGTTTGAAGCAACACCATGGCCTCCCAATAAGGCCCGTATACAGCAGGTGAGAATATTTCACGACCCACCGCTGTTCCCATCACCAAACACGCAACCCGAGCCGCTGTTCAGCATCAAAGATAGCCCCGACGACCCAACAAACAGCGTACGAGAAGTGGAACGAGCGATAGACCCGGAGGAAAAGACGGCAGATACCCCTCCCATTCCAAACATCTTGGAAGGGTTCGTCCTACGACGTCCAACGACGAACAAAAAGCGATGGGTGACGACATTCAAACGCCGCACCGTGTGGGTAACTCGGGTGGGGAACGACCACGCCAGCGTGAAGTACCAGGGCCACAAAGTCATAGTAAAATTCGATGTCGAGATCACATCCCCACACGCCACGTTGTAAATAAATATAAAACATAAAATAAGTTATAGTTATGTAAGAAAATGAACACTGTTGTATGTACATAAAAAAACAAAAAAATTATAATAACATACATATATTTATCATTAGAACTACTAGAATAAGCAAACAATTTGTGAATTTCTTTGAATTACTTACGTTGAATTTCATTAAAAATGCCCACTTTTTCGCTCGCATTACTGCCCATAGCACATAAGGCAATAATTCTCAACCTGTTACTAGTGACATAAATTATTTCGGTCGCGTCACTGACCCTAGTACTGGAGGCAAGAATTCTCAACCTGTTACTAGTAACATCAAACTTAAAGGGGCTTGTGTGCACACAACCACTGAGTCTTGCTAGGTAGGTTGAGCACTTAGGTAGCAAGGAGGCGCGGCGATATACCTTCGGGTATGTCCAGCACTCCTTTCTACCTGGGTTTATCTGACCTGACCAGGGAGGGGATGTGGCGACGTGCCATTCGGCGCGTCCAGCGCGCCTTCCTGGCCAGGTTAACCTAACTACAGCTCCTTGGCCGACCTCCTCTTGGCAAGCTAGGGGGAAGACGCGCCTACGGGTCTTTTGACGCGTGTAGCGCTTCCTCCTGGTTCAGCCAATCTCGGTCAACCGGCTTGGAGACGCGCCGACATATCTTCGGATAGGTCTAGCGCTCCCGCCTGGTTGACCACATCCTAATCCCCGCCAGCACCGTTCCAGCCCCTACATACGTAGCGTGCAACTACGGGATGGCATTTCCTCTCCAGGGAAGATCATGAGAGACGCGGCGGCATGCCTAGCATGTCCAGCGCTCCGCTCTGACCAACCCACTCCCACCCCTGGTACCGCCGTTCTTGGTGGTATTTTACCACAGGAACAGCGGGTCGCGACCAGGAGCCTTACTACGTTGTCCGCTCCCGCTGTTGTTAATCAAGGAGTCTTGCTAGATAGGAGTCGCCAGCTGATAGGACCGCCACCAAGATTCACCAGCGTGCTACTAGCACGATCCATACTACGCTCCAGCTGCCGAGACCGCTACCGAGATTCATCAGCGTGCTGTAGTGTATCAAGAAACCACATATATACAAACACACATTTCAACACTAAATAAAACATACAAATGCACAGACATACATAAACATAAATATGCATATCAAAATACAACACGCGCAACAGCCCAAAACATAGGTCATTGCTCGAGTCGCGCATTACATTACATAAACCAATAGCGACTTGAACTTGAGTACAAGCGCATACAAACATACATACAAGTTTCTTGCTGCACTCAGCATTCTTCGCGTACGAGCCAATATTGTTATGTATACAATTGGCCGTACATATGTAAGCGTTAGTAAATAAGAATATTGTAAGTATAAATAAGCGTGAAATATGAAAATAAAATCAATTGCAATCAAACAGAGAACCTGCTTCATTACATGGCGATCCTGCCAGTTTTATCGGCAACTTGCCTTGTATATCGGCAAGCTGCCTTTTAATATTCAGATCCTGCCAGTTCTATCGGCAACTTGCCTTGTATATCGGCAAGCTGCCTTTTAATATTCAGATCCTGCCAGTTCTATCGGCAACTTGCCTTCTATATCGGCAAGCTGCCTTGTAATATTCAGATCCTGCCAGTTCCAGCGGCAACTTGCCTTGCATATTGGCAAGCTGCCTTAATCCTGGACCACACGCGCCTTGCCTTTAATATTGGCAAGCTGCCCTTTTAAGAAAAAAAATGAGTGCAGAAAATTTTGAAGAAATTTTAAAGAAATGGACAAATTTCTTTATCCTAAACTCTGAAAAACCAACCAAAACGGAGCATCAAATTGGACCAAAGCCGACTACTATTGAAGATGTAGGAAGCGCATAGCAGAATGTACAAAAAGATTACACTGGAGACATCGATTGCAGCAGTTCTAGACCTCAAAGACGAAATCAGGGAAATAAGGCATAATTAATTAATACTTTTCAATATTTTGGCAACCTCACGGCTGCCTATTGATGGGCAAGAATTGAAAAATTCTTGCCGTTTTTAATTTTAATAATCAAAAAAAAAAAAAATTTTTGTTTAACAATGGGTGGAGAAAACTCCAAGATTAAAGACCCGAAAGCTAACGTAGTAAACCAAATTGAAATAGTTTATCAAAAAGAATCCTTAGAGATAATAAAAACACTGCTAATTTTGTTGACAATATGCACTTGCATATCTTTAGTTTTAAGATTATATTCCATGCACAACAAATTAATAAAGAAAAAATATTTAAGTCGTGCTGATGGATTAGATAAAGTATAAATAGTTAAATTAGAAAAGAAGAAATTATAAAAAACCAAATGGAAGTAATTAATATAACTAAATGGGTAATAAATGGGATGAAATATATACAATCCTATTAGAAGAAAAATTAACCATAGACAAATCATATAAATGTATCAATAAAAACATTAAAATAAAGGAAGAAACAATCACTAAACATTTGAGTATAATATTAACAACCTTTAACAGATTAGGAAAAAAAATTAATGATTTAAAAATCCAGCTCACACCTAACCATCAAAAAGAAGCATCTCAACTATTTGCTTATATTAGAGACAAGTTAGTTTGCTCACTTGCTAGATACAACATAGAATTCACAGTACCAACTAAATACGAACAAGAAATTACCATTGACTTCGAACATTTACTAATAGAAGAGGAACAGTCAGAAAATACGAATTTCCAAACAACAAAATTCAAAATGGCACAAACAACGGTAGAATTCATTAAGACGGCATCGTCAATTCTACCCGAGTTTGACGGTAAACCAGAAAACCTACCCAGTTTTTTGGATGGTCTTGACATTCTTGAACAAATCAAGGATAGTCATGAAGCCATTGCTATCTCTATGGTAAAAACAAAGTTGAAAGGTACAGCGAGGAATTTAATAGGTAGTGAAGAATCATTACAAGCAATAAAACTAAAACTAAAAACAAGCATTAAAGGTGAATCAGTAGAAGTATTAACAGCCAAACTACTGAACGTACAACAAAGAAGTAAGACAGCCAACCAATATACTGATGAGATAGAAAAACTTACAAAATCATTAGAAGGAGCATACATCTCCGACGGACTAACTACAGAATTAGCAACAAAATATGCTACACAATCGGCTGTAAAAGCCATGTGTAAAAACTGCTCAAACGAAAAAGTAAAAATGATTATGCAAGCTGGAACGTTCACATCGATGAACGAAGCGATATCAAAATTTACTAATAGTTGTACTGAGGTAACAGGAAACCCTAACTCAGTGTTGCAAATTCGCCAGCAAAGGTATTATCGTGGTAACTTCCGTAGAGGTTATCAAAGTAATAATTACAGAACATTCCCACGCAGTAACAATAACAATAACAATAATTACCGACCAAACAATAATCATCAAAGACAGAATAGGAGTTATTATAATCAAACAAGACCGAATAACAGAACCAATGCTCGCAATGTACGTAACCTAAACCAACAAGAAAGTCAAAGTACGGGAAACCAGCAAACTCCACTTCAACAACAATAGATAGTGCAAAAAGAAGGGTATGCGTACTCAACCTACATCTAAATAGCTACATATCTTGCAAAACAGCATTAAGCAACTCATATTCAACATTCCTGATAGACACAGGAGCAGATATATCAATTATTAAAAAGAATCGAATTGATACGAACATTATTATCAATAGTTCACAAATAACAGATTTAAAAGGTATTGGTCAAGAAATAATAAATACACTGGGAATAGTTAATACAGATTTAGTAGGTGATAATATATTAATTCGACACAAATTTCACGTTGTAGAAGACAATTTTCCAATTCCATGCGACGGCATTATAGGACTAGATTTTATTAAAAAATATAATTGTAAACCAAATGATTACCATGAAGACATAGCAATCCTTATGACAAATAGACCAACTATTAATACAATTACAGTACCCGCTAGATCAGAAGTTATACGCCAAGTTTATGTAAAAACCAGTAACACTGAAATTCTAATACAACATCAAGAACTTGATAATGGCATTTTTCTTGCAAATACAATTGCGAATAAAAATCAAACATTCGTAAAAATAATAAATACAACAGATAAAAACGCCATAATTGAAAATTATGATATAAAAACAGAAAACCTAAATGACTACATAATTCTGAAAAATACTTACACGAACAACGAAAATAATAACAGAAAACTAGAGAAATTGAAAAAGAATTTCCCACCATTCGTTAGCCAACAACTTAATACACTATGTTCAGAATATATTGATATTTTTTCCTTAGAAACAGAGCCCATAACTACTAATAATTTTTATAAGCAAAAACTACGTATGAAAGATGAGGAACCAGTTTATGTAAAAAACTATAGAATACCAGAAGCACATAAAACAGAAATAAATAAACACATTACTAAACTTATTAAGGATGATATAATAGAACCATCAATGTCAGAGTATAATAGCCCAGTACTACTAGTACCAAAAAAATCACTTCCAGGTAGTACAGATAAAAGATGGAGATTAGTAATTGACTTTAGATCAATAAATAAAAAACTAACAGCAGATAAATTCCCACTACCAAGAATTGATGATATTCTCGATCAATTAGGAAGAGCAAAATATTTTTCATGTTTAGACTTAATGTCTGGATTTCATCAAATTGAACTAAGCACAGAATCTAGAGATTTTACATCATTTACAGCAGACGGTGGTACTTATCGCTTTAAAAGACTACCATACGGTTTAAAAGTAGCCCCTAATTCATTTCAAAGAATGATGACCCTAGCATTCTCAGGTCTCAAACCATCCCAAGCATTCCTATATATGGATGATTTAGTAGTATTAGGATGTTCCGAAAACCATATGATGAAAAATTTACGAGACGTATTTTCCACTTGTAGAAAATATAACCTTAAGTTACACCCAGATAAATGTTTATTTTTTAATCAAGAAGTAACATATCTTGGACATAAATGTACCAGTAAAGGAATTTTACCAGACCCTAGTAAATTTGAAACAGTTCAAAAATACCCAGCACCCAAAAATGCCGACGAAGCAAAAAGATTCGTCGCGTTCTGTAACTATTATAGAAAATTCATACCACATTTCGCACATCACTCAAGAATTTTAACAAAACTTTGTAAAAAGAAAGTAGCATTCGATTGGACAGAAGAGTGTGAAAAAGCATTTAATTATTTAAAAAATGCATTAATTAGTCCAAATATCCTACAATACCCCGATTTTAGTAAAGAATTTTGTATCACAACAGACGCAAGCGATTTCGCATGCGGAGCAGTACTAAGTCAAGAATATGATGGAAAACAACTTCCAATTTCCTATGCCTCAAGATCATTCACTAAAGGTGAAGTAAATAAATCAACAATAGAAAAAGAATTAGCAGCAATACATTGGGCGATTACTTATTTCAGACCATACGTTTATGGCAGAAAATTCCTTATCAAAACAGACCATCGACCTTTAACATACCTTTTCTCAATGAAAAATCCATCATCAAAGTTAACTAGAATGAGATTATGCTTAGAAGAATATGAATTTGAGGTGGAGTACATAGCTGGAAAAGAAAACTATGTGGCAGACGCACTATCCCGCATAGATATAAATGAATTTAAAAACATGACAATCGAAGCAAATAAAATACTTCGAGTATCGACCAGATCGGCGACTAAACAGTCGAACAAGAACAAAAATCTTAAAGAAGATGAAAAATGTCACAAAGAGAACCCTAAAATATATGAAGCGCTTAATAAATATGAAGTAAAAAGACATGTCGAGCTCGTTTTCAATCCTCCGAAATTATATTTCAAGAAAGGAAAGAAAATTTGTAGCCAAATAAATACAAGCAACCTAATTGTTGAGGCGAAAATTGACTTAGGACAATTATTTACCAGGCTTATGAAAGAAGCCGGCAATTTAGGACTTGTAAAAATACAATTGTCCTTAGGAGGCAAATTGTTTAATTATACTCGAGTAGATGAATTTAAGGAAATAGGTACCAAAGTTCTCAAAAATTTAACAATCGCATTAACTCCGGAGGTTATGCAAGTGACAAATGCTGATCAAATTAATAAAATTCTTAAAGATTTTCACGATGACCCTGTTAAAGGTGGCCACCCAGGAATCAATCGTACGACTAACAAAATAAAACAAAAATTTTATTGGAAAAATATGAAAAATGACATTCGTAAATACATCAAGAAATGTATACACTGTAACAAAAACAAGACAGATAAACACCTTAAAGAACCAATGACAATTACAGAAACACCACCTAAAGCTTTTGATATAGTACAAATAGATACTATTGGACCACTTCCAAAATCAGAACATGGAAATGAATATGCAATCACTATCGTATGCCAATTAACGAAATATTTAATTGCGATTTCAATACAAAGCAAACACGCTACAACAGTAGCAAAAGCAATATTTGAAAATTTCATTTTAATTTATGGACGTATGAAAACAATCATGACAGACATGGGAACTGAATACAAAAATAACGTTTTTGACGAGTTATGCAAACTTCTTAAAGCTGAGCATAAAACTTCAACACCGTACCATCACCAAACGTTAGGCACTGTAGAAAGAAGCCATAGAACTTTCAATGAATATGTACGTTCTTACATATCCAGTGATAAAGAAGATTGGGATGAATATATCAAATATTTTGCGTATTGTTATAATACAACACCTTCAACGGTTCATGTTTACTGTCCTTTTGAACTAGTTTTTGGAAAAATACCACCGACTTACGACTTTTTACAAGAAGACAAAATTAGCCCTCTATATAATTATGACGCATATGATAAAGAAATAAAATATAGGTTACAAGTAGCACAACAAAGAGCACAAAAATTAGTGCATCAAGCTAAGGAAAAACAAAAAATTTACTATGATAAAAACATACAAATAAAGGAAATACAAATAGGAGATTTACTATTAGTTAAAGATGACACAGGTCATAAATTAGACAGTAAATACAAAGGGCCCTATAAGGTAGAAAAAGTAGATAAGAATAATAATTATACATTAATTAATGAAAATAAGAAAATAATAATTCATAAGAATAGACTAAAATTGTTAGAATTAGAAAAATGAAATATACACAAAATAAAAATAAATCAGAAAAAAAAACCTGTTTATTTATAAGAAACAACTAATTGTTATAATATTCCACTTAGCATAATAAGAAATTGTATTAGCTAAGCAAATAAAGCATACAAAATTTTTATTACTTAAGTACAATAACCTTTTTCAAGTGTAAAGAAAATAAAAGTACTTAATTGTAAAAGAATGCTCATACATTGAACTCACAATGTATAACCATTCTTCCTAAGGAAGGAGGTGTAGTGTATCAAGAAACCACATATATACAAACACACATTTCAACACTAAATAAAACATACAAATGCACAGACATACATAAACATAAATATGCATATCAAAATACAACACGCGCAACAGCCCAAAACATAGGTCATTGCTCGAGTCGCGCATTACATTACATAAACCAATAGCGACTTGAACCTGAGTACAAGCGCATACAAACATACATACAAGTTTCTTGCTGCACTCAGCATTCTTCGCGTACGAGCCAATATTGTTATGTATACAATTGGCCGTACATATGTAAGCGTTAGTAAATAAGAATATTGTAAGTATAAATAAGCGTGAAATATGAAAATAAAATCAATTGCAATCAAACAGAGAACCTGCTTCATTACAGTGCTGCTAGCACGATAAGCACGGCGCTCCGCCTGTTACTCTCTGATCTTCCGACCATCTCAGAGAGCTCACCGTCACTCTCCCTAACCGCCTCGCCGTTGCCGACAGGCCCCCTTGACGCGTTGCTAGCGTGCTCACCGAGAGCCATCCAAACTACCTCCCTTCAGCTCCGCTCGTTCTTCCTCTCTCTTCTCTCAGCCAGGACATAAAGCTGCAGATTACTGTGCGTGTGTGTGTGTGTGCCCAACTTAAGCACATAAATACTGTGTTTTATTTGTAAGGGGTTAGTGGGACCTTCACTTGACTCTGGACAGCTCACCTCAGCCCTCGACAAAACTCACCTCATAAATGGCGCCGAGCAGGGACCCGTCTCCACAGGCGACTGTGTAAAACCGACAACAAACACCAACGCTGTGGTAGCGGGATCACAGGACACTCACGAGGAAAGAGAGAACACACACGAGAGCGTCAATGACACCAAGACGCTGAATACCGACTCCCTTGGCTGGATATACCTGTTAAAGAAAGAGAAACTGGTTGAAGAGTGCAAGCGGCATCGTATTTTTGTAGAGGGGCCCACGGTTGCCGAATTAGGCAACACATTGAGCGCCTTCGTAAAAGCAAAGCGCAGCCGCCGGTCAACAGAGAATATATTAGGGGAACTTGAGCGGGAAGTAAACGCCGAGGAGGAGCGTCCTGCTGAATCAACAACCAATGCCCCGTCCGTCCGGATTCATAACTCCCCTCTCGACCCAAAGAGAGAGAAGAACGAGGCAAATCGCAACGAGATGAGCGATGTGGAGATAATGAGTACAGACCGCCGATGGGACGTACATTTTTCAGGAGGCGATGCATTGTTCGAATTCCTAGAAAGAATTGAAGAGTTAGCCGAGTGCTATCGTATCCCGCTGGACAAGCTTCTCTCGCCCCTTCCTGAGATCTTCGCGGGAAAGCGTTGATGTGGTACCGTGTCCGGAAGACACAGCTCCGCTCGTGGGGAAGAAGACACAACTCGCGCAGAAGCGGAGCGATTTTTTTTTGCCGAGGAGGCACATCAACCAACTGGAAGATGCCATCCGCCAGCGGAAGCAACAGAGCCGCGAAAAGGCCAAAGATTACATTCTGGCCCTACAAACGCTGGTACGTCAGCCCCCGACGATGGTCAAAGAGAGTCATCTCGAACGCATATACGAAGGGTTGCGAGTGGAGTACCGTCTTTTCATCAAGCGTGCCGAGTTCTCGTCAATTGAAGAGCTTATGGAGCTCACTGACTAGTTCGAGCTCCTGAAAAGTGAGGAGGCCAGACAGAACAGACCACCGGTACACAGCCTAGTCCCCCTGACCAAGGAGTATAACAGCGAAATAACCTGTTGGCGATGTAAACGGAGAGGCCACCACCGTCGGTACTGCCGAGGAATTAGAAGGTTGTTCTGCTCCCGATGTGACCGCGACAACATCCTCTCCAGAAACTGCCAGTGCGACACCACCAGCTCGCCCAAGGAGAAGCCACCTGCCGAGTGGGGTAGCCCAAACCCAAAGCCGAGCGACGCCGTCCCCGCAGCCATCATGATGCCTGAAGAGAAGAGGGACGGACGATTCTATGCTAATGTAGATGTGGAAGGCATGAGGGTACGAGCTTTAATAGACACCGGCGCCACACTCACCTATGTCAGCGAGACCGTGCGCCAGCACTTCGAGAGAAGGAAGATCCGATCATGGCCCAGCCACCGAAGCATACAACTTGCGAACCAAACCTGCGCCGTGAGCTCGCAAACATACCCCGTGACGATAACGTACCATGGAATGACCATCGCCAGCAGGTCATCATCGATGAAGTCGACGAGCTGCTGGCAGCCAAGCGCATTGAGCCGTCGAGAAGCGCGTATAGTTCACCGGTCGTCTTAGTGCGAAAAAAGCAAGAAAGCTCGAGGATGTGCATATTATCGCCAACTCAACGCCGCAAGCGACCCCGATGCGTATCCGCTACCCCAGATCGGAGCTATCCTCGACCAACTCAAGGAAGCAAAGTATATCTCCACTCTGGACCTGAAAAACGGTTACTTGCAGATACCACTGGCCAAGCAGTCCCGCCCGTACACTGCCTTAACCGTCCCGGGCAGGGGACTTTTCCAGTGGAAAGTAATGCCATTCGGTTTGCAGTCCGCCCCCGTGACGTTCCAACGAGCACTAGACACCATACTCGGACCCGAACTCTACCCAAAAGTCTTCGCATACTTAGACGACATCATCGTCTGGCGAAACACTTTTGACGAACACATGAACAATCTGCAGGAAGTCCTCGCGCGCCTCCAGAAGAGCAGAATGCAGCTGAACTTTGAGAAATGTAGCTTCGTACAACGAAAACTACAGTATCTAGGACACGTGATTAGCTCTGAAGGAATCCACACCGACCCAGCTAAGATTGCCGCCGTACGTGAAATGCCGGCCCCACGCAACATTAGAAAACTCCGACGATTCCTTGGTCTTGCCTCGTGGTAACGCCGCTTCGTCGCTGACTTTTTAACCCTGGTAGCGCCACTAAATCGTCTGCTAAAGAAAGGCCAGACCTGGGAATGGGGCAGTGCACACGAAGGCGCGTTTGAGTCACTGAAGGGAAAACTAAGCAGCGCTCCAATACTCTGTTGCCCTGACTTCGAGCGACCGTTTGTCTTGCAAACTGACGCCAGCGGAGAAGGACTCGGAGTCGTACTATTCCAGCGGCACTCCGACCACGAAAGAGTAGTAGCCTACGCCAGCCGAAGCTTAACCGACCTCGAGAAGCGTTATTCAGCCACCGAACAAGAATGCCTGGCAGTACTGTGGGGAATACGCAAGATGAGGCCATATCTGGAGGGATACCACTTCACTGCACTCGCTAAAATGGCTCCATTCGCTACAAAACCACACTGGAAATCCACGATGCAACATCAGCCGGCCATTTGGGTGTAAACAAAACACTGAAGCGTGCACAACAGAACTATTATTGGCCCGGCATGTATCGCGATGTGCAACAATACGTGCGGAGATGCCTCTGCTGCGCGGAATACAAAGTCGAACAGAAACACCCCGCCGGACTCATGGCCACCATGCAATGTTCACGACCATAGGAGGTTGTAACCGCAGACTTCATCGGACCACTACCACGCTCCAAACAAGGGCACACCAAGCAACTACAGCAGCCGTCATCAAAGCGCTCCAGAAAAGAATCATATACCGATTCGGCTGTCCAAAAATTTTCCTAAGCGACAACGGGAAACAGTTTGTGGGCAAAGCGCTGGCTAAGGTCCTCCAGGATCACCACATCCTACACAAATTTACCGCAGCATACGCACCCCATGCAAATCCAACTGAGCGAACTAATCGAGTCGTCAAGACTATGATCGCACAACGATCAAAAACAGATCATCGAACTTGGGATCAGGAAATACTTCAAATCGCCTTCGCAATAAACACCGCGCACCACGAATCAACGCAAGCGTCCGCAGCCGAAATCAATTTCGGATACAACCCCGCAGCCCCACAACAAATACGCAGTGAAGGCGCAGTTCCTGAGGAAGATCCTCCGACCTCTCCCGCCTTTACGAAGTTATGGGAAGAAATAAAGACACACGTAACCAACGCCGCAAATAAACAAAAGAAGCACTACGATTTGCGCAGACGTCCATGGAGGTCAAAGGTAGGAGAAAAGGTAATGAAGCGAGACCACCCCCTCTCATCTGCTTCCATAAACTTTGCGCAGAAACTAGCGCCAAAATTATCAGGCCCATATTAGGTGCAGAAGTACGAATCAAAAAACACAGTCAAACTCACACAGCCTGACCGGTCGAATAAGCAGCCAGTGCACACACACCTCCAAGACCTAAAACCATTTTATCCATAAAAACCTCCCGCAACACCAAATACAAAACCACCACCCTCACCTACCTAGCAAAAGTCAAACCAGCGATGTACAACAAAAAAAAAACCACCAACCGACGCCCCCGGACGAACCCCAGAAGATCCGACCATGGCGGCCGCCGTTTGAAGCAACACCATGGCCTCCCAATAAAGCCCGTATACAGCAGGTGAGAATATTTCACGGCCCACCGCTGTTCCCATCACCAAACACGCAACCCGAGCCGCTGTTCAGCATCAAAGATAGCCCCGACGACCCAACAAACAGCGTACGAGAAGTGGAACGAGCGATAGACCCGGAGGAAGAGACGGCAGATACCCCTCCCACTCCAAACATCTTGGAAGGGTTCGTCCTACGACGTCCAACGACGAACAAAAAGCGATGGGTGACGACATTCAAACGCCGCACCGTGTGGGTAACTCGGGTGGGGAACGACCACGCCAGCGTGAAGTACCAGGGCCACAAAGTCATAGTAAAATTCGATGTCGAGATCACATCCCCACACGCCACGTTGTAAATAAATATAAAACATAAAATAAGTTATAGTTATGTAAGAAAATGAACACTGTTGTATGTACATAAAAAAACAAAAAAATAATAATAACATACATATATTTATCATTAGAACTACTAGAATAAGCAAACAATTTGTGAATTTCTTTGAATTACTTACGTTGAATTTCATTAAAAATGCAACCACACACACACGCCGAACCACCACCACCGCAGCCTTTTGTCCCCAAAGTGGGAGGGGGACTGTAACGTAGCATTTTGACTACGATACAATAAACGCACCCCAACCCTTATTAAGTTCACGCACCTGACGGCAGACGGAAAGCATACACCCATACATACGAACAGCACACGCACACGACCACCTGTCGGCCCACTATTTCGCTCGCATTACTGCCCATAGCACATAAGGCAATAATTCTCGACCTGTTACTAGTGACATAAATTATTTCGCTCGCGTCACTGTCCCTAGTACTGGAGGCAAGAATTCTCAACCTGTTACTAGTAACATCAAACTTAAAGGGGCTTGTGTGCACACAACCACTGAGTCTTGCTAGGTAGGTTGATCACTTAGGTAGCAAGGAGGCGCGGCGATATACCTTCGGGTATGTTCAGCACTCCTTTCTACCTGGGTTTATCTGACCTGACCAGGGAGGGGATGTGGCGACGTGCCATTCGGCGCGTCCAGCGCGCCTCCCTGGCCAGGTTAACCTAACTACAGCTCCTTGGCCGACCTCCTCTTGGCAAGCTGGGGGGAAGGCGCGCCTACGGGTCTTTTGACGCGTGTAGCGCTTCCTCCTGGTTCAGCCTACTCTCGGTCAACCGGCTTGGAGACGCGCCGACATATCTTCGGATAGGTCTAGCGCTCCCGCCTGGTTGACCACATCCTAATCCCCGCCAGCACCGTTCCAGCCCCTACATACGTAGCGTGCAACTACGGGATGGCATTTCCTCTCCAGGGAAGATCATGAGAGACGCGGCGGCATGCCTAGCATGTCCAGCGCTCCGCTCTGACCAACCCACTCCCACCCCGGGTACCGCCGTTCTTGGTGGTATTTTACCACAGGAGCCTTACTACGTTGTCCGCTCCCGCTGCTGTTAATCAAGGAGTCTTGCTAGATAGGAGTCGCCAGCTGATAGGACTGCCACCAAGATTCACCAGCGTGCTACTAGCACGATCCATACTACGCTCCAGCTGCCGAGACCGCTACCGAGATTCATCAGCGTGCTGCTAGCACGATAAGCACGGCGCTCCGCCTGTTACTCTCTGATCTTCCGACCATCTCAGAGAGCTCACCGTCACTCTCCCTATCCGCCTCGCCGTTGCCGACACGCCCCCTTGACGCATTGCTAGCGTGCTCACCGAGAGCCATCCAAACTACCTCCCTTCAGCTACGCTCGTTCTTCCCCTCTCTTTTCTCAGCCAGGACATAAAGCTGCAGATTACTAAGCCAGAGCGCGTGTGTGTGTGTGTGCCCAACTTAAGCACATAAATACTGTGTTTTATTTGGTAGAGGTTAGTGGGACCTTCACTTGACTCTGGACAGCTCACCTCAGCCCTCGACATAACCCACCTCATAAATGGCGCCCGAGCAGGGACCCGTCTCCACAGGCGACTGTCTAAAACCGACAACAAACACCAACGCTGTGGTAGCGGGATCACGGGACACCCACGAGGAAAGAGAGAACACACACGATAGCGTCAATGACACCAAGACTCTGAATACCGACTCCCTTGGCTGGATATACCTGTTAAAGGAAGAGAAACTGGTTGAAGAGTGCAAGCGGCATCGTATTTTTGTAGAGGGGCACACGGTTGCCGAATTACGCAACACATTGAGCGCCTTCGTAAAAGCAAAGCGCAGCCGCCGGTAAACAGAGAATATATTAGGGGAACTTGCAACGAGATGAGCGATGTGGAGATAATGAGTACAGTCCGCCGATGGGACGTACATTTTTCAGGAGGCGATGCATTTTTCGAATTCCTAGAAAGAATTGAAGAGTTAGCCAAGTGCTATCGTATCCCGCTGGACAAGCTTCTCTCGCCCCTTCCTGAGATCCTTCGCGGGAAAGCGTTGATGTGGTACCGTGTCCGGAAGACACAACTCCGCTCGTGGGGAGAATTTCGCGCAGAAGCGGAGCAATTTTTTTTGCCGAGGAGGCACATCAACCAACTGGAAGATGCCATCCGCCAGCGGAAGCACCAGAGCCGCGAAAAGGCCAAAGATTACATTCTGGCCCTAAAAACGCTGGTACGTCAGCACCCGACGATGGTCAAATAGAGTCATCTCGAACGCATATACGAAGGGTTGCGAGTGGAGTACCGTCTTTTCATCAAGCGTGCCGAGATCTCGTCAATTGAAGAGCTTATGGAGCTCACTGACTATTTCGAGCTCCTGAAAAGTGAGGAGGCCAGACAGAACAGACCACCGGTACACAGCCTAGTCCCCCTGACCAAGGAGTATAACAGCGAAATAACCTGTTGGCGATGTAAACGGAGAGGCCACCACCGTCGGTACTGCCGAGGAATTAGAAGGTTGTTCTGCTCCCGATGTGACCGCGACAACATCCTCTCCAGAAACTGCCAGTGCGACACCACCACCTCGCCCAAGGAGAAGCCACCTGCCGAGTGGGGTAGCCCAAACCCAAAGCCGAGCGACGCCGTCCCCGCAGCCATCATGATGCCTGAAGAGAAGAGGGACGGACGATTCTATGCCAATGTAGATGTGGAAGGCATGAGGGTACGAGCTTTAATAGACACCGGCGCCACACTCACCTATGTCGGCGAGACCGTGCGCCAGCACTTTGAGAGAAGGAAGATCCGATCATGGCCCAGCCACCGAAGCATACAACTTGCGAACCAAACCTGCGCCGTGAGCTCGCAAACATACCCCGTGACGATAACGTACCATGGAAAGGCAACGTCCATTGCGGTGTCAGCACTCAGCAACCTCGCCGAAGACATGATATTGGGGATGGATTTCCTCAGGAAAAGAGGAATGACCATCGCCAGCAGGTCATCAACGATGAAGTCGACGAGCTGCTCGCAGCCAAGCGCATTGAGCCGTCGCGAAGCGCGTATAGTTCACCGGTCGTCTTAGTGTGGAAGCAAGGAAGCTGGAGGATGTGCATCGATTATCGCCAACTCAACGCCGCAAGCGAACCCGATGCGTATCCGCTACCCCAGATCGGAGCTATCCTCGACCAACTCAAGGAAGCAAAGTATATCTCCACTCTGGACCTGAAAAACGGTTACTGGCAGATACCACTGGCCAAGCAGTCCTGCCCGTACACTGCCTTCACCGTCCCGGGCAGGGGACTTTTCCAGTGGAAAGTAATGCCATTCGGTTTGCAGTCCGCCCCCGCGACGTTCCAACGAGCACTAGACACCATACTCGGACCCGAACTCTACCCAAAAGTCTTCGCATACTTAGACGACATCATCGTCTGGGGAAACACTTTTGACGAACACATGAACAATCTGCAGGAAGTCCTCGCGCGCCTCCAGAAGAGCAGAATGCAGCTGAACTTTGAGAAATGCAGCTTCGTACAACGAAAACTACAGTATCTAGGACACGTGATTAGCTCTGAAGGAATCCACACCGACCCAGCTAAGATTGCCGCCGTACGTGAAATGCCGGCCCCACGCAACATTAGAGAACTCCGACGATTCCTTGGTCTTGCCTCGTAGTACCGCCGCTTCGTCGCTGACTTTTTAACCCTGGTAGCGCCACTGAATCGTCTGCTAAAGAAAGGCCAGACCTGGGAATGGGGCAGTGCACAGAAGGCGCGTTTGAGTCACTGAAGGGAAAACTAAGCAGCGCTCCAATACTCTGTTGCCCTGACTTCGAGCGACCGTTTGTCTTGCAAACTGACGCCAGCGGAGAAGGACTCGGAGTCGTACTATTCCAGCGGCACTCCGACTACGAAAGAGTAGTAGCCTACGCCAGCCGAAGCTTAACCGACCTCGAGAAGCGTTATTCAGCCACCGAACAAGAATGCCTGGCAGTACTGTGGGGAATACGCAAGATGAGGCCATATCTGGAGGGATACCACTTCACTGCACTCGCTAAAATGGCTCCATTCGTTACAAAATCCATCGGAACGATTGGCCAGATGGGCACTAGAGCTCCAACAGTATAACTTCGACATTGAGTACCGAAAAGGAGCACTAAATGTTGTGGCCGACGCCCTGTCTCGCTGTCCACTACCAACCACAGGCAACGAAAAGGATACGCTCTGCTGCGTAGGCACCGCATCAGAAGGTTGGTATGAAAGAAAGGCGAAATCAGTGGAACAGCGGCCCGACCGCAATCCCGAGTATCAGATTGTCGACAATCGCCTGTTCCGTCACATTGTTCCCCGCAGCAAGCTGTCGCGATCACCACACTGGAAGTTGTGAATATCCACCAGCAGAAAGGAGGACATTCTGCGAGAAGTCCGCGATGCAACATTAGCCGGCCATTTGGGTGTAAACAAAACACTCAAGCGTGCACAACAGAACTATTATTGGCCCGGCATGTATCGCGATGTGCAACAATACGTGCGGAGATGCCTCTGCTGCGCGGAATACAAAGTCGAACAGAAACACCCCGCCGGACTCATGGCCACCATGCAATGTTCACGACCATAGGAGGTTGTAACCGCAGACTTCATCGGACCACTACCACGCTCCAAACAAGGGCACACCTGTCTCCTGGTCCTAGTCGACAAGTTTTCAAAATGGGTTGAACTAATACCAGCACGCCAAGCTACTACAGCAGCCGTCATCAAAGCGCTCCAGAAAAGAATCATATACCGATTCGGCTGTCCGAAAATTTTCCTAAGCGACAACGGGAAACAGTTTGTGGGCAAAGCGCTGGCTAAGGTCCTCCAGGATCACCACGTCCTACACAAATTTACCGCAGCATACGCGCCCCATGCAAATCCAACTGAGCGAACTAATTGAGTCGTCAAGACTATGATCGCACAACGATCAAAAACAGATCATCGAACTTGGGATCAGGAAATACTTCAAATCGCCTTCGCAATAAACACCGCGCACCACGAATCAACGCAAGCGTCCGCAGCCGAAATCAATTTCGGATACAACCCCGCAGCCCCACAACAAATACACAGTGAAGGCGCAGTTCCTGAGGAAGATCCTCCAACCTCTCCCGCATTTACGGAGTTATGGGAAGAAATAAAGACACACCTAACCAACGCCGCAAATAAACAAAAGAAGCACTACGATTTGCGCAGACGTCCATGGAGGTCAAAGGTAGGAGAAAAGGTAATAAAGCGAGACCACCCCCTCTCATCTGCTTCCAAAAACTTTGCGCAGAAACTAGCGCCAAAATTCTCAGGCCCATATTAGGTGCAGAAGTACGAATCAACCAACACAGTCAAACTCACACAGCCTGACCGGTCGAATTAACAGCCAGTGCACGCACACCTCCAAGACCTAAAACCATTTTATCCATAAAAACCTCCCGCAACACCAAATACAAAACCACCACCCTCACCTACCTAGCAAAAGTCAAACCAGCGATGTACAACCAAAAAAAAACCACCAACCGACGCCCCCGGACGAACCCCAGAAGATCCGACCATGGCTGCCGCCGTTTGAAGCAACACCATGGCCTCCCAATAAGGCCCGTATACAGCAGGTGAGAATATTTCACGACCCACCGCTGTTCCCATCACCAAACACGCAACCCCAGCCGCTGTTCAGCATCAAAGATAGCCCCGACGACCCAACAAACAGCGTACGAGAAGTGGAACGAGCGATAGACCCGGAGGAAGAGACGGCAGATACCCCTCCCACTCCAAACATCTTGGAAGGGTTCGTCCTACGACGTCCAACGACGAACAAAAAGCGATGGGTGACGACATTCAAACGCCGCACCGTGTGGGTAACTCGGGTGGGGAACGACCACGCCAGCGTGAAGTACCAGGGCCACAAAGTCATAGTAAAATTCGATGTCGAGATCACATCCCCACACGCCACGTTGTAAATAAATATAAAACATAAAATAAGTTATAGTTATGTAAGAAAATGAACACTGTTGTATGTACATAAAAAAACAAAAAAATAATAATAACATACATACATTTATCATTAGAACTACTAGAATAAGCAAACAATTTGTGAATTTCTTTGAATTACTTACGTTGAATTTCATTAAAAATGCAACCACACACACACACGCCGAACCACCACCACCGCAGCCTTTTGTCCCCAAAGTGGGAGGGGGACTGTAACGTAGCATTTTGACTACGATACAATAAACGCACCCCAACCCTTATTAAGTTCACGCACCTGACGGCAGACGGAAAGCATACACCCATACATATGAACAGCACACGCACACGACCACCTGTCGGCCCACTATTTCGCTCGCATTACTGCCCATAGCACATAAGGCAATAATTCTCGACCTGTTACTAGTGACATAAATTATTTCGTTCGCGTCACTGTCCCTAGTACTGGAGGCAAGAATTCTCAACCTGTTACTAGTAACATCAAACTTAAAGGGGCTTGTGTGCACACAACCACTGAGTCTTGCTAGGTAGGTTGATCACTTAGGTAGCAAGGAGGCGCGGCGATATACCTTCGGGTATGTCCAGCACTCCTTTCTACCTGGGTTTATCTGACCTGACCAGGGAGGGGATGTGGCGACGTGCCATTCGGCGCGTCCAGCGCGCCTCCCTGGCCAGGTTAACCTAACTACAGCTCCTTGGCCGACCTCCTCTTGGCAAGCTGGGGGAAGGCGCGCCTACGGGTCTTTTGACGCGTGTAGCGCTTCCTCCTGGTTCAGCCTACTCTCGGTCAACCGGCTTGGAGACGCGCCGACATATCTTCGGATAGGTCTAGCGCTCCCGCCTGGTTGACCACATTCTAATCCCCGCCAGCACCGTTCCAGCCCCTACATACGTAGCGTGCAACTACGGGATGGCATTTCCTCTCCAGGGAAGATCATGAGAGACGCGGCGGCATGCCCAGCATGTCCAGCGCTCCCCTCTGACCAACCCACTCCCACCCCTGGTACCGCCATTCATGGTGGTATTTTACCACAGGAACAGCGGTTCGCGACCAGGAGCCTTAATACGTTGTCCGCTTCCGCTGCTGTTAATCACGGAGTCTTGCTAGATAGGAGACGCCAGCTTATAGAACCGCCACCAAGATTCACCAGCGTGATGCTAGCACAACGCCCACTACGCCCCAGCTGCCGAGACCGCTACCGAGATTCATCAGCGTGTTGCTAGCACGATCCGTACTACGCTGCAACTGTCGAGAGTGCTACCGAGATTCACGAGCGTGCTACTAGCACGATCCATACTACGCTCCAGCTGCCGAGACCGCTACCGAGATTCATCAGCGGGCTGCTAGCACGATAAGCACGGCGCTCCGCCTGTTACTCTCTGATCTTCCGACCATCTCAGAGAGCTCACCGTCACTCTCCCTAACCGCCTCGCCGTTTCCGACACGCCCCCTTGACGCGTTGCTAGCGTGCTCACCGAGAGCCATCAAAGCTACCTCCCTTCAGCTACGCTCGTTCTTCCCCTCTCTCCTCTCAGCCAGGACATAAAGCTGCAGATTACTAAGCCAGAGCGCGTGTGTGTCTGTGTGTCCAACTTAAGTACATAAATACTGTGTTTTATTTGGTGGGGGTTAGTGGGACCTTCACTTGACTCTGGACAGGCTGAGGTCACCCCAGCCCCCGACAAAACCCACCTCATATGTTGAAGAAGTCGTTGATGATTTCTGCCCTTTGGTAGACGAGATTTGTTAAATTTTTCCTACCGAAAGAGATGTCGAGGTAGTCCTTGCATAACATTTTCTGTACTTTAAAACAATTCAATTTTTTTATGGATTACGGTGCAATGGGGTACAGTGATACTTCTAGGTATGCGGTTACAGCTGCACGGCTATACTCAATCCCTACTCTTACTTTCACGTTCGTGCACCCTAGGCAACGTGAGCAACGTGTGCGAGATACGGTATCCAACCCGTGTGGAGCCATGGGTCACGGCTAATAGAGAGGGAGCTTTAGTGGAGCCACTCCGACATATTCGGTTTAAGGGTCCCCTAAAGTCCGCAGCGTCTGTTCACCAGGAGGTGCGGCTGCAAGCGAGAGTTTGTCTTGAATCAAGCGGCTCGCTATATAAACGAATTTAAAATTTCAGCCCCCAGCAATGAGTTGTGGGCAGGGCTTGGGACCCGCCACGTAAACCAAATATCCTATGAAAAGTAAAGCAAAGCCTTGGACAGGACCCCCTTTTTTAGATGACGACCACGGCAAACGCTTTAAGGATCATGATTTGAGGGCATGCACCTGGAATGTCCGAACCCTTAATTGGTAAGGTGCCTCTGCCCGGCTGGTAGATGTCCTCGGCAGAGCGAAGGCTGACATCACCGCCATCCAAGAAATTCGATGGAAGGGGCAAGGGAGGAAAACGGTAGGCCCTTGCGACGTATAGTACAGCTGCCATGTAAAGGAGCGTAAATTTGGTTGCGGACTTGTGGTGGGAGAGAGACTTCGCAGTAAAGCACTGTCGCTCACTCCGGTGGACGAACGTCTCGCCACAAACCGCATAAAGGCGAGATTATTCAACATCTGCCTGATTTGTGCCCATGCCCCGACGGAAAGAAGGACGATGGGACCAAAGATTGCTTCTACGAACTCCTGGAGCGCAAGTTCGAACGGAAAGAAGGCATCTTTGGTTCCACAGTCGGAAAATTCAGTATCAACGAGGAAACGTCTGATAACGGATTGAGACTGATCGACTTCGCCGGGGCTCGAAACATGGTGGTGTGTAGTACCAGGTTCCAGCATAGGAGCATACATAAGGCGGTCGGGCGCAACGCAAGCCTTGCGGGAGCGATATCGTGAGTTGAAGAAGGAAGCGAGACGCATTTTTCGAGAAAAGAAGAGAAAGGCCGAAATGCGTGATTGCGAGGAGCTTGAAATGCTGGCCGACAGGAAATGCGCCCAAAAATTCTTTCAGAAAGTATGACGGCTAACAGAAGGTTTTAAGACCGGGGCGAATTCCTTTAAGAACGACAACGACGATCTGGTGACGGACGTTCAGAATATACTTAGTTTATGGAGGGAGCACTTCTCCACACTACTTAGTGGTAGTGACAGAGACCACCTTGGAGAAGATGATGATCCCGAAACGCCAATCAATGACGACGGAATTCATGTTCCGTTACCCGACTGCGATGAAATCCGTATAGCAATAGCACGGCTAAAGAACAACAAAGCGCCCGGAGTTGACGCGCTTCCAGCTGAGTTATTCAAATACGGTGAAGAAGAGTTTGCTAAAGCGCATGCACCCCCTTATCTGCAGATTATGGTCGGACGAATGCATGCCTACTAATTGGAATCTAAGTGTACTTTGCCCAATCTACAAGAAGAGTGATACTCCAATTCGCGCCAACTATCGTGGTATCAGCCGTGTGACTTTTTTAACCTTATGCTGGAGAAGATAATTCGAGCCGCAGAATTAAATCGGTCAGGCACTATCTTTTATAAGAGTGTGCAGCTGCTGGGGTACGCCGATGACATTGACATCATCGGCCTTAACAACCGCGCAGTTAGTTTGCCTTCTTCAAACTGGATAGAGCAGCAAAGCGAATGGGTATGGAGATGAACGAGGGCAAGACGAAGTATCTCATGTCATCAAATAAACAGTCGGCACATTCACGACTGGGATCAAACATCACTGTTCACAGTTATGACTTTAAAAACGTAGAACATCAATAATAATGCCAGCCTCGAAATCCAAAGGAGGATCACTCTTGCCAACAAGTGCTACTTGGGACTGAGTCGGCAACTGAGCAGTAAAGTCCTCTCTCGGCGGACAAAAATCACGCTCTATAAGTCTCTCATTATGCCCGTCCTAATGTATGGCGCAGAAGCATGGATGATGAAGATATCTGATGGGAAGGCTCTAGGTGTGATTGAGAGAAAGATTATCCGAAAGATTTATGGGTTTTTAAGCATTTGCGATGGCGAATACCGTAGAAGATGGAACGATGAGCTGTGCGAGCTTTATAACGACATAGATATAGTGCAGCGTATTCAGATCCAGCGGCTTCGCTGTCGTGGTCATGTCGTTCGAATGGATGAAAGCGGTCCAGCTCTGAAAGTATTCGACGCGGTACCCGCTGGTGGTAGCAGAGGAAAAGGGAGGCCTCCTCAGCGTTGGAAAGATCAGGCGGTAAGGGACTTGGGTACGCTTGGTATTACCAACTGGCGCCAGTTAGCGAAAGAGAGAAATAATTGGCGTGGCGGTTATCGAGCCCATGAAAGAAGCAAACATTTTTTTATGAAATCAATGCAAAACTTTGTAAAACCTGAGTTAATATCAATTCTTACAAATACATATCTATGTATGTAGATACAATAGAAAAACGAAATCCATCAAAAATTTGAAACCTATGTAAGCCGTTTGATTTGAAAGTGGCATAAGTGATGCCATTTGATTTCAGTGGTCATTTACTTGTATCTGAATACGTCTGTTGCTCGCTCACCTGAATCGGCCAAAGGTAAAAAGTTGTGTCATTAGTTTATGACGGTAGGACGAATTCCAGATGAACTCCCTTAGAAGTAACCAACGATTTAAGCAGAAGAGGTAGACGTGACTTATGCCACTATCAAAATAAACGGGTCATGCATTGAATTTTATTTTATTTTTTATTTTAAACTAAATGTTTTGCAGGAATACTACTTTATACCAATGAATGGAAGACATAACCTAGGTGGAAAACTTTATTCGAAATATAAAAATCAAAGAAGCAAAATAAATCAATTGTTATGTTTTATATGCAACAGTTCACAGCCACCCTCTATACAACACGATAAATCTGAAAATACGACTTCCGTAGTTGAAATTGATTAATCTATCGCTTTGACCTTAATAACTCCATTGAGCAGATGTAGTGCTGAGTGTAGCGAAATTTGTGATAAATGGAAAAAGAGTTTTCATATTAGACAAAGAGATTTCAAGACCATGAAAAACAATGATTTTTTTAAATCGGGGCCGAAACTAACGGACTCGCGGGCGCCTGATTTGGTAATAGTGGTCACATGCTCTTAAAATTTTTGTCAATAAACTTTTTACCTTTAGATCAAAATTGATTTTAATATTATGTTCCGGAAAAAGGAACATTTGCTCATTTCCAAATGGGAAATATCTAAGGAACGGGTCCTGCGTTTCTACGAAATTACTATCCATAACGATTTTTGCAAACAGTTACTTCAACAGTTGAAGTCATCAGCAAATAAAGGTATGATTAAATCTAAATATTGTGTCATCCGTACTTAATATACACATATTATGTTTTTTCATCATTCGATTTGACGTCGAGGATTATATACGTGCCGTACTACTTAACGCAGTTTTGCAGTTTTCTGCAAGATTCAAAAACGATGCTGGAAAGCGAAAAAAAGCTACTATAGTAGATTCCCAAGAAAATTTTGTTTTGAAGCTGGCTTCAATTAATGACTACAAGAGAAAAGTTAATGACTTCATCAACAAATATTTTAATCCGTTGGGTTAACTCTGCAGCCATTTCTTATTGTCGAGGGATCACTTGACACAGACATTTAAGGTTATTACGTTTATTTTGATACCATTTTATATAAATTTAACTCGTTTATAGCAAGCTGAGATGGATGTATCAAAATTTATCAAATATTTTCACTAAAATACCTCGAAGCGTGCCAGTATACTTGAATTATTATACAACAATATTTTATCTTAAATTAATACCGTTTACGATTCTAAATCTCCGAACGTTCTTCGTTTTGTAAGTTATTTCAAAAATAATTAATGTCTAGCGGCATGTGTTTTTGCTTTCGTTGTCTTAAAAATTTCGTTGAATCTAAACGCCTTATTTGTCATTTTAAAGTTGATCACTTAATGTCCACCAAGTTTCTGAAAATACGGTGCATGCAAGACAATTGTCTGTGCATTTTGTGCAAGGTTTCTCAAAATGGTAAGATCTTAATGAACTATTTTGTATGATATAATCAGAATAATTGTTTGTAACGTAGCATTTTGACTACGATACAATGGACGCACCCCAACCCTTATTAAGTTCACGCACCTGACGGCAGACGGCAAGCATACACCCATACATACGAACAGCACACGCACACGACCACCTGTCGGCCCACTATTTCGCTCGCATTACTGCCCATCGCACATAAGGCAATAATTCTCAACCTGTTACTAGGGACATAAATTATTTCGCTCGCCACTGTCCCTAGTACTGAAGGCAAGAATTCTCAACCTGTTACTAGTAACATCAAACTTACAGGGGCTTGTGTGCACACAACCACCGAGTCTTGCTAGGTAGGTTGAGGACTTAGGTAGCAAGGAGGCGCGGCGATATACCTTTGGGTATGTCCATCACTCCTTTCTACCTGGGTTTATCTGACCTGACCAGGGAGGGGATGCGGCGACGTGCCATTCGGCGCGAGATGAGCGATGTGGAGATAATGAGTACAGTCCGCCGAAGGGACGTACATTTTTCAGGAGGCGATGCATTGTTCGAATTCCTAGAAAGAATTGAAGAGTTAGCCAAGTGCTATCGTATCCCGCTGGACAAGCTTCTCTCGCCCCTTCCTGAGATCCTTCGCGGGAAAGCGTTGATGTGGTACCGTGTCCGGAAGACACAACTCCGCTCGTGGGGAGAATTTCGCGCAGAAGCGGAGCAATTTTTTTTGCCGAGGAGGCACATCAACCAACTGGAAGATGCCATCCGCCAGCGGAAGCACCAGAGCCGCGAAAAGGCCAAAGATTACATTCTGGCCCTAAAAACGCTGGTACGTCAGCACCCGACGATGGTCAAAGAGAGTCATCTCGAACGCATATACGAAGGGTTGCGAGTGGAGTACCGTCTTTTCAGCAAGCGTGCCGAGATCTCGTCAATTGAAGAGCTTATGGAGCTCACTGACTATTTCGAGCTCCTTAAAAGTGAGGAGGCCAGACAGAACAGACCACCGGTACACAGCCTAGTCCCCCTGACCAAGGAGTATAACAGCGAAATAACCTGTTGGCGATGTAAACAGAGAGGCCACCACCGTCGGTACTGCCAAGGAATTAGAAGGTTGTTCTGCTCCCGATGTGACCGCGACAACATCCTCTCCAGAAACTGCCAGCGCGACACCACCAGCTCGCCCAAGGAGAAGCCACCTGTCGAGTGGGGTAGCCCAAACCCAAAGCCGAGCGACGCCGTCCCCGCAGCCATCATGATGCCTGAAGAGAAGAGGGACGGACGATTCTATGCCAATGTAGATGTGGAAGGCATGAGGGTACGAGCTTTAATAGACACCGGCGCCACACTCACCTATGTCGGCGAGACCGTGCGCCAGCACTTTGAGAGAAGGAAGATCCGATCATGGCCCAGCCACCGAAGCATACAACTTGCGAACCAAACCTGCGCCGTGAGCTCGCAAACATACCCCGTGACGATAACGTACCATGGAAAGGCAACGTCCATTGCGGTGTCAGCACTCAGCAACCTCGCCGAACACATGATATTGGGAATGGATTTCCTCAGGAAAAGAGGAATGACCATCGCCAGCAGGTCATCAACGATGAAGTCGACGAGCTGCTCGCAGCCAAGCGCATTGAGCCGTCGAGAAGCGCGTATAGTTCACCGGTCGTCTTAGTGCGGAAAAAGCAAGGAAGCTGGAGGATGTGCATCGATTATCGCCAACTCAACGCCGCAAGCGAACCCGATGCGTATCCGCTACCCCAGATCGGAGCTATCCTCGACCAACTCAAGGAAGCAAAGTATATCTCCACTCTGGACCTGAAAAACGGTTACTGGCAGATACCACTGGCCAAGCAGTCCCGCCCGTACACTGCCTTCACCGTCCCGGGCAGGGGACTTTTCCAGTGGAAAGTAATGCCATTCGGTTTGCACTCCGCCCCCGAGACGTTCCACCGAGCACTAGACACCATACTCGGACCCGAACTCTACCCAAAAGTCTTCGCATACTTAGACGACATCATCGTCTGGGGAAACACTTTTGACGAACACATGAACAATCTGCAGGAAGTCCTCGCGCGCCTCCAGAAGAGCAGAATGCAGCTAAACTTTGAGAAATGCAGCTTCGTACAACGAAAACTACAGTATCTAGGACACGTGATTAGCTCTGAAGGAATCCACACCGACCCAGCTAAGATTGCCGCCGTACGTGAAATGCCGGCCCCACGCAACATTAGAAAACTCCGACGATTCCTTGGTCTTGCCTCGTGGTACCGCCGCTTCGTCGCTGACTTTTTAACCCTGGTAGCGCCACTGAATCGTCTGCTAAAGAAAGGCCAGACCTGGGAATGGGGCAGTGCACAAGAAGGCGCGTTTGAGTCACTAAAGGGAAAACTAAGCAGCGCTCCAATACTCTGTTGCCCTGACTTCGAGCGACCGTTTGTCTTGCAAACTGACGCCAGCGGAGAAGGACTCGGAGTCTTACTATTCCAGCGGCACTCCGACCACGAAAGAGTAGTTGCCTACGCCAGCCGAAGCTTAACCGACCTCGAGAAGCGTTATTCAGCCACCGAACAAGAATGCCTGGCAGTACTGTGGGGAATACGCAAGATGAGGCCATATCTGGAGGGATACCACTTCACTGCACTCGCTAAAATGGCTCCATTCGTTACAAAATCCATCGGAACGATTGGCCAGATGGGCACTGGAGCTCCAACAGTATAACTTCGACATTGAGTATCGAAAAGGAGCACTAAATGTTGTGGCCGACGCCCTGTCTCGCTGTCCACTACCAACCACAGGCAACGAAAAGGATACGCTCTGCCGCGTAGGCACCGCATCAAAAGGTTGGTATGAAAGAAAGGCGAAATCAGTGGAACAGCGGCCCGACCGCAATCCCGAGTATCAGATTGTCGACAATCGCCTGTTCCGTCACATTGTTCCCCGCAGCAAGCTGTCGCGATCACCACACTGGAAGTTGTGAATATCCACCAGCAGAAAGGAGGACATTCTGCGAGAAGTCCACGATGCAACATCAGCCGGCCATTTGGGTGTAAACAAAACACTCAAGCGTGCACAACAGAACTATTATTGGCCCGGCATGTATCGCGATGTGCAACATTACTTGCAGAGATGCCTCTGCTGCGCGGAATACAAAGTCGAACAGAAACACCCCGCCGGACTCATGGCCGCCATGCAATGTTCACGACCATAGGAGGTTGTAACCGCAGACTTCATCGGACCACTACCACGCTCCAAACAAGGGCACACCTGTCTCCTGGTCCTAGTCGACAAGTTTTCAAAATGGGTCGAACTAATACCAGTACGCCAAGCAACTACAGAAGCCGTCATCAAAGCGCTCCAGAAAAGAATCATATACCGATTCGGCTGTCCAAAAATTTTCCTAAGCGACAACGGGAAACAGTTTGTGGGCAAAGCGCTGGCTAAGGTCCTCCAGGATCACCACATCCTACACAAATTTACCGCAGCATACGCACCCCATGCAAATCCAACTGAGCGAACTAATCGAGTCGTCAAGACTATGATCGCACAACGATCAAAAACAGATCATCGAACTTGGGATCAGGAAATACTTCAAATCGCCTTCGCAATAAACACCGCGCACCACGAATCAACGCAAGCGTCCGCAGCCGAAATCAATTTCGGATACAACCCCGCAGCCCCACAACAAATACGCAGTGAAGGCGCAGTTCCTGAGGAAGATCCTCCGACCTCTCCCGCCTTTACGAAGTTATGGGAAGAAATAAAGACACACGTAACCAACGCCGCAAATAAACAAAAGAAGCACTACGATTTGCGCAGACGTCCATGGAGGTCAAAGGTAGGAGAAAAGGTAATGAAGCGAGACCACCCCCTCTCATCTGCTTCCATAAACTTTGCGCAGAAACTAGCGCCAAAATTATCAGGCCCATATTAGGTGCAGAAGTACGAATCAAAAAACACAGTCAAACTCACACAGCCTGACCGGTCGAATAAGCAGCCAGTGCACACACACCTCCAAGACCTAAAACCATTTTATCCATAAAAACCTCCCGCAACACCAAATACAAAACCACCACCCTCACCTACCTAGCAAAAGTCAAACCAGCGATGTACAACCAAAAAAAAACCACCAACCGACGCCCCCGGACGAACCCCAGATGATCCGACCATGGCGGCCGCCGTTTGAAGCAACACCATGGCCTCCCAATAAAGCCCGTATACAGCAGGTGAGAATATTTCACGGCCCACCGCTGTTCCCATCACCAAACACGCAACCCGAGCCGCTGTTCAGCATCAAAGATAGCCCCGACGACCCAACAAACAGCGTACGAGAAGTGGAACGAGCGATAGACCCGGAGGAAGAGACGGCAGATACCCCTCCCACTCCAAACATCTTGGAAGGGTTCGTCCTACGACGTCCAACGACGAACAAAAAGCGATGGGTGACGACATTCAAACGCCGCACCGTGTGGGTAACTCGGGTGGGGAACGACCACGCCAGCGTGAAGTACCAGGGCCACAAAGTCATAGTAAAATTCGATGTCGAGATCACATCCCCACACGCCACGTTGTAAATAAATATAAAACATAAAATAAGTTATAGTTATGTAAGAAAATGAACACTGTTGTATGTACATAAAAAAACAAAAAAATAATAATAACATACATATATTTATCATTAGAACTACTAGAATAAGCAAACAATTTGTGAATTTCTTTGAATTACTTACGTTGAATTTCATTAAAAATGCAACCACACACACACGCCGAACCACCACCACCGCAGCCTTTTGTCCCCAAAGTGGGAGGGGGACTGTAACGTAGCATTTTGACTACGATACAATAAACGCACCCCAACCCTTATTAAGTTCACGCACCTGACGGCAGACGGAAGGCATACACCCATACATACGAACAGCACACCCACACGACCACCTGTCGGCCCACTATTTCGCTCGCATTACTGCCCATAGCACATAAGGCAATAATTCTCGACCTGTTACTAGTGACATAAATTATTTCGCTCGCGTCACTGTCCCTAGTACTGGAGGCTTTATAAAAAGATCATGTAAATATCTAGGAAGAAGATACAAAACCATTTTCTATAGATATAAAGTGGAACCCCACTTTATATATTGTCCAACGATATTATTCATAGTTAGCGATACCCAAGTAGATAAACTGCAAAAACTGCAAAGCCGAGCTTTGCGCTTTATACTAAATAAGCCTAATGATACACCCACGCGGGATATGATCGCTGATATGCATTGGCTGAGTGTGAAGCAGCAAGTTTTTTATCATGCTATGAAATTTGTGTTTAACATAAAAGAAGGCAGACTTCCGGATTATTTGAGTGACAACCTTCGATACATTAACGACACCCACTCATACCTACTAAGAGAGAACAACAGCTTTAGGCTACCCTTCTATAGAACCGAAGTGGATAAAAGACACATTTTCTATAAAGGGCTAAAGTGTTTTAATTAATTACCGTCGCACATAAAAAACTGCACAAACTTTACTAGTTTCAAGAAATTACTGTATGACCATTGTAAAACATTGGCTATCCGGTAAGGGCGCGGAATGGAAACTTGGTCTTTCCATCCGTCCTAGCACCAAACAAAGGCGATATGACCATGGATCGGAAACACGGCCTTTCCGACCGTGACAAATAAAGAGCAAATGGCTAAGTTCATTCGTCCACTGCTGAGCTCTGCAAGCAAAAGAAAGATATTGTGAGCGAAAAAAAAAAGTGGCAAACACTACCAAAGATAACAAACCAAGTGGTGTGGGTGTATCATATGCTAGCGCTCTAAAGGGAGTACCTCCACTAATAATAAAGCCAAAGAGTAAACAAGCAGTGGGAAAAACTAGGGTAGACCTATACAAAGTCGATGCATCGAATATGAAAATAGATAGAGTGTCAAATAAGCAAAACGGGGCCGTAGTAATAAATGCGAATAGTGTTGAAGAGAAAAATAAAATAAAAGCTGCACTAACTAACAATCTAAATGTAAAATCGCGGGTACTCTTTGCTTGTGAGCTCAGATGTACCGGATTTTATTTGGTTTGATTGTGCAAGAAAAGTAAAGGAAAAAAAAACGCAATAAGGTTTTAGTTTTTTCGTTATAATAGATATGTATGTGCTTGTGTGTATTTAAAATATTTTTATGAATAATATTTTACAAAGATTAGTTTACCTTGATGAGGCTGGTAGCTCGCTGTCTTCAGTTTAACTCGGTCAAAAAAGAAGTGTTAGCAGAAGCAAAACGGTTTTGAGTCCGAACCATCGGACCATATAAATCAGGGGAAAATTAACGAGAAAAAATGTTTATCCGGCGGGAAAATATAATGGTAGAAATTGAGTGAAAGTGTTAATTTGTACGTGTGTGTAAACTTATGTGTGTGCTCATCTACACACACACACAACTACATGAAAGCCTCCCCGTTCAGTTCCTCCGGTTATTGCACCTGCTCTCTGCGTTGCCGACCCAGAGCACATAAGAAGCTGTGGCAATAACGAGGAAAATGCCTTTCTTTGTCTTGGTAGGCTCATTGGCGACCTAAATAATATTATTGAAAGCGGCAAACGCTCAATCAACCAAAATTTTAGAGATTTGGTGAAGGCGATTGCCATCTCCTACGAGCAAGTCGCGGATGAAAGAAAGGAAGCAAACGCATGCGTAAAGGATACAAAGCAATCGCAGACAACTCCTTCGCTGAGGAAAACTGCACATGGCGCTGCAAAAAGGTCTCGCGAACAAGCTACGAGTGAATGTGAACCATCTCCTCCACAAGGCGGCCCAGCTAAAAAGAAAAAAGGGGTTTTCATAAACACAACAAACAATGTCGTTGCTGCTGAAAAGCCGGTCGCTGGAGGAGCTAGAACAATAGTTGAAAGCGAACCGTGGCAAACAGTTACGAAACGGAAGCGCCAAAAACCCAAGCCAGTACGGCCAGATGCCCTCATCGTGAAAAGCACGGGCGAATGTTCATACGCGGACATTTTGAAGGCTGTTAAAAGAGAAGAATCCCTGAGTGGAATGAACACGATGGTTCGCAAAATCCGGAAAACTGCGAACGGTGATCTCCTTTTTCAACTTGCTAAGCAATCCGATGAGAACACAGCGAAATTAAGAGAAGCGGTGGGGCAAGTTCTCGCAGGAAAAGCAGAAGTGAAATGCCTCAGGGAAGAGTCCGTCGTGGAAATACACGATATGGACGAAATAACCACCATCGAGGAAGTGTGCCTGGCGCTAAACTCTCAGCTTCCTACCTTCAATGTAGAGCCCTCGAGCATCAAATCAATGCGGAAAGCATACGGTGGAACGCAGACAGCAACGGTTTCTCTGCCCACTGAAATAACGAGAACGCTCTTAGCAAGCAGCAAAGTCCGGATTGGCTGGGTTGTTTGCCGCATTCGCGCAAAAATGCAGCCCAAACGCTGCTTTAAATGCCTCGACTTCGGCCACATAGCAAAGAACTGCTCCAGCCAAATAAATTATAAAAGTGCATGCTTTAAATGCGGAGAAGACGGCCATGTAGCGAGGATGTGCACAAATCCCCCAAAATGTTTATTGTGCGAAAAGAGACAAGAAATACGCACTGACCACTCTAGTGGTGGCATTAAATGTCCAGTATATAAAGAAGCGATCCAAAAATTAAAACCACTATGAGATTATTGCAGCTAAATCTTAACCACTGCGAAGCCGCGCAAGACCTCCTGTCGCAAACAGTTCGCGACTTAAAGGCCGACATAGCACTACTGAGCGAGCCTTACAAGAGAAAGTCGATCAATTGGACTCAGGACATCTGTGGGAAAGCCGCAATATGGTCTTGTGGACAAAATCCCGCATATATAGGAAATGTACTGAGTGAAAGAGGTTTCATACGCGGTAAAATAGACGATATTTATATATACAGCTGTTACATTCCGCCAAGTACCCCTCTTAACATGTTTGAGGAAATCGTCGAAAAAATAGCCATAGATGCCATAACAAAACAGCGGTTCATAATTGCCCCACAGAGTGGGGCTCACAGCGAACGACTCCAAAGGGAAGAGCGCTGTTGGAAGCATTTGCCTGCTTAGATGTGGCAATACTGAACACCGGCGCAGAGCACACCTTTTCGAGAAATGGCTTCGGCTCCGTCATAGACATCACACTCGTAAGCTCCAACCTTTACACGCGGTCCAAATGGAGTATAAGCGCATGCTACACTCAAAGCGATCACTCGGCTATTATATGCGATATAAAATTAAACAGTAGCAAACCTGTTAAACGACAACAGCGACTAAAGCGCCAAGGGTGGAAAATCAGCACCCTCGACCAAGAGGTGTTCAAAGAAATGCTACAAACTACAGAATACACGGGGTGTGCGAACAACAAGTGCATAAAATTTATGAATAATATTCGAACAGCATGCAATGCGTCGATGTCTCGCAAGTCTGCCACCAAGCAACACTCTCCGGTTTATTGGTGGAACGAGGACATACAAAACCTTAGAGAAGAGTGTATTAAGTCCAGAAGACGCTTCCAAAGAGCAAAAGGAAGACCACACTTCACAGACTTCAGAGAAATTTACAGATTAGCGAGGCGCGCGCTGAAGATTGCAATTAAAGAAAGCAAGCGTCAATGCTTCCTTGAACTTTGTGATGAAGCTGAAAATAATCCATGGGGAACAGCATACAAAATTGTGACAAAGAAATTAAAAGAAGTAAAAGACTCTATTCCAACATGTCCACAATTCCTAAGACAAACAGTGAACATACTTTTTCCAGAGCAAAGAAGGCTGGTATCATCTACCCCAAAAACTAGAGAGCATGTTTTCCGCAAGGTTACCGCTGAAGAAGTTATTCAAGCACTAAAGAGACTCGACGACAAAAAGTCTCCGGGTCCAGACGGAGTTCCAAACAAGGTGCTAAAACTGGCCTTTACCCACGTGACATCAACAGTAGTAGATATATTTAATACCTGCTTGGCGGAGGCAACGTTCCCATCGATATGGAAGCGACAAACGCTGGTACTTTTGCCCAAACCAGGTAAACCCCTAACGGAGCCATCTAGCTACAGACCAATATGCTTGCTCGACTCTGCAGGTAAAATCCTAGAGCGTATAATATACAACCGCCTTGAAAGCGAAGTTGATGCCGCAAACGGTTTATCTGAAACCCAGTTCGGGTTCAGAAAAGGAAGATCCACTGTCGACGCCGTAAACTTGGCTACAAAAATAGCACAAGAGGCGATTAGTGGTACTCGATGGCTAGAGGGATCTAAAAAATACTGCATAATGGTGACTCTTGATGTTAAAAATGCCTTCAACACAGCCAACTGGGCTAAAACTCTAGATGCGCTGGACCGTATTGGAATATCCAGCTACTTACGAGAAACCATGCGCAGCTATTTTGAAGGACGCGTTTTGGAGTACGCAACATCAGCGGGCGCGAGAAACTTGAAAGTCACAGACGGTGTTCCACAAGGCTCCGTACTCGGACCATTACTCTGGAACGTCATGTACGACGGGGTCCTACGTATAAAACTGCCAAACGAGGCAAAAATAATCGGATTCGCAGACGACATCGCTTTGATTACTACAGGTAAACACCTGAGCGAAATTTGCGACACCACGAATAGAGCTATAGCATTAGTTCAGTCGGGGCTGGCGCAAAATGGACTTAAACTGGCGGAGCAGAAAACAGAGTCAGTGCTCACATCCAGCAGGAAAAAGGTGGAGTCAGTCACAATAAAAGTTGGCGACCACGATATAACAACACTGCCAGCAGTTAAGTACCTGGGAATAATGATAGATAGGAGGCTATCGTTCAAATCGCACCTCGAATACGCCAACGTAAGAGCATCAGCCACAGTAACTGCACTATCGAGGATAATGCTAAATGCACGCGGTCCAAAGCAACGACGACGCCAATTAATTGCAGGCACAGTAAAGAGCCAAATATTATACGGCGCTTCAGTCTGGCACTCGGCATCAAAGTGCGCATCGTACATGCGTGGCATAAAAGCAACATACCGCCTATGCGCGCTCCGCGTGTGCTGCGCTTTTAAAACGGTTTCCGACGAAGCAACACTAGTAATCGCGGGGATGTATCCTATCGATATACTAGTGAACGAAGCGGCAATCATTGCGGAAAACACAATGGAGCGATCCCTTGCAAGAGAGGCCAGCACGCATACCTGGCAGATCAGATGGAGTAACGCAACAAAGGGTCGCTGGACATACCGCTGTATTCCAGATTTAAAAAGCTGGTTGACCAGAAAGCACGGCGAAGTAGACTTCTACTTAGCACAGTTCCTGACGGGACACGGGTGCTTTAAAGCATATCTCTACCGCTTCAAACACGAACCGGACCCGATGTGCGATTACTGTGGAGGAGACGCAACAGAAAGCGTCCACCACGTATTCTTCGAGTGCACGCGATTTGATGACATCTCACGGAAAATTCGTAACATAACCGGGGTAATTTGTACACCCGAATCGCTCGTAGCGTCTATGCTACAAAGCAGTGAAAAATGGAAGACAGCTAGTGATGCAATAGCAGAAGCAATGAAGAGGTTGAGAACCCTCGAAAGACTTCGGCGTAGCAGCGGCGACTAACCGCCTTTCCCCCACATGATGTAATGCTTGACGGCAGTTCCGTGGGGTGGAGAATTCGACGAAAAAAACAGGCTTATCCTGGTTTCAAAGGGCCACTTGAGGGTAGTGCGCTACCACAACGCCCCTGAAAAAAAAAAAAAAAAAAAAAGAAAAAAAAAAAAAAACATGAAAGCCGTGCATAAGTGTGACCGCTGCACATTAGGGCGGGTCGTTTATTGTCGGTTGATTTGAACTTTAGGCATATAGGCCTAAACATGCCGCCCCCCTTGCGGTACGCAACATGGCCAAAAAAACGAGCGAAAACGTGAGCTACCAGCTTCATGTACAGACATATGAAGAAAATTAGGAATATTGAATAAACGCTGTCCTCTGTCACCATTGCCAGTATCTTACATCCGCAGTATCATTCCTCGTCACCTCTCTAAACCTAGAATGCTGTGGGAGAAAATATTGTGAATTATGAAAAAAATGTACGTGGTTATCTTCAATGCACGCTAATATCGTAAAAAAAGGGGGATAAATTTGTAATTTTTATTTATGTTATTGTCCTGTTTAATTTTTTCATATGTATATACAATATATGTATATAATGTGTTACTGTTTTATTTCTCAGTGTATTTGTGTCCAAAAAAAAAATCCCCTTTTTTTTCTTTGTCCAACGATTATTTTCTAGCGGATCCCGATAAGATCCACCCAAAGATCGTGCTTTGGGCGACGAGCGGGCCGAAGGTGCTAGGAAGCGTTCCTGGCAAAATGACGTTTTGGTACACGTCGGCGCCGAGGAGCAAACGAACTGGGGCCGCAGTATAGAAGTTTGGATCCGCTAGCCGTATATGTGTGTAGCTCGTGGCCACTGACGGGTCGATGCTGCTGTTGGGACACATGCACCCAAAACGTTGCTTTACAACGGCATGCGTTGCTACTTGGGTATTTATACCGTACTTCCCTCGCAGACGCAGAATGCAGCCACGCTCGTTCCCGATGGTAGTTTTCTCAAGATTGAAGTCCCGCGCCAAGTCAGCTGAGACAATAGACGTAGGTGCACAGACGTCGATGAGTGCGCGAACGAGGTGCAGCCGCCCTTGTGCCTCGATCTTGACGACGGCGGTTGGAGCGATTGCCGTGGTAGGCTGTAGCGCAAAAGTATCATGGCGGCTTCGGAAAGTCGCCGGTAGCTGGCGGCGTGATGAGGGTTGTGGGCGGAAAGACCGAGATTCCGCTCCACGACGACGTTGTGCTGAAAGAGGTGGGCGGAAAGTCCGTGATTCCGCTCCCAACCCTCATCACGCCGCCAGCTACCGGCGACTTTCCGAAGCCGCCATGATACTTTTGCGCTACAGCCTACCACGGCAATCGCTCCAACCGCCGTCGTCAAGATCCGGTACATCTGAGCTCACAAGCAAAGAGTACCCGCGATTTTACATGGTCCTTTCTTCGCCGAGAAGAACTGAAATTTTACACTTCACCTCAGAAAAATCAGCCAGTTTATTCAAAACAAAAATACAGTCCACGTAGATAACAACGCCATCATTTTGATCAACTACATCGTTTTGCGCACCAGTTAATCGCCACAACACCAACATTTTTCAAAAACACATTACCATCACTTCTAGATCAACCACAACGCAACACTTTACACAGCACTTGCCACACCACCTGCCACAGAACACCAAAATTTTTCTCAACATAACACCATCACTGTGATCAACCACAACGCAACACTTGCCACATTATTTTGTCACCGTCTACATTGAACAAGGTACGTGGTTATCACTTCAATCGCACTTTCGAGTCATATATTAAAATATAAACACAAAAAACAAAATTGTTAAAAAGTGAGCATATGCTGCATTATTGGTGCATTTTATTTTACTAAATTAATTGTGCAATACTAGTGCCAACAATCACAGTGCAACGCATCACATCACTACAGCACAGTGGATATACGAGTGTACATAACCTTTTTTTTTAAATTTACTCCACATTTTTTATTTGGGAACAATTCCTCTTTTTTAATAAATACACATTTTTATTTATCCAAGTGACCACTTCATTGCAAAGCGAATGCATTTCTTTTTTTCATTTTATGACACTGCACATTAATAAGGTACATAACCTATTTTTTTTTTGTCTTTTGGTTGTTTGTTCAACCAATCAGCATTTACGCTTATGCACTTTTATACACACACATAATTAGAGTTTTTCATTTTAAAACACACAAACTCGTATATCAACGTGTGCGTTCCAAATTTTTTCGTTTCACTTTGATGCGTTGCACACTCGATTGACACTTTGGTTTGAAGAACATGCTGCACATTATATTCAAACGTTGCACATCACATTGCCACTTTGCACACACACACACAGTTTTAGGCAACATTTTTGTATTTAAAGTCGCATAAGCTCGAAGGACCATGTAAAATCGCGGGTACTCTTTGCTTGTGAGCTCAGATGTACCGGATTTTATTTGGTTTGATTGTGCAAGAAAAGTAAAGGAAAAAAAAACGCAATAAGGTTTTAGTTTTTTCGTTATAATAGATATGTATGTGCTTGTGTGTATTTAAAATATTTTTATGAATAATATTTTACAAAGATTAGTTTACCTTGATGAGGCTGGTAGCTCGCTGTCTTCAGTTTAACTCGGTCAAAAAAGAAGTGTTAGCAGAAGCAAAACGGTTTTGAGTCCGAACCATCGGACCATATAAATCAGGGGAAAATTAACGAGAAAAAATGTTTATCCGGCGGGAAAATATAATGGTAGAAATGGAGTGAAAGTGTTAATTTGTACGTGTGTGTAAACTTATGTGTGTGCTCATCTACACACACACACAACTACATGAAAGCCGTGCATAAGTGTGACCGCTGCACATTAGGGCGGGTCGTTTATTGTCGGTTGATTTGAACTTTAGGCATATAGGCCTAAACACTAAATAAGGAAATATATGATATTACTGAACCAAAAGTGAACAGCCCAAAGATATTAGTCACACATATGAATGCAGAATATAGTGAAATTGAGGTAATTAATAAAATTCTTTGAGTAATGCTAACATTAAGTGTGTTAAAGTATTCAAGTCGAAACGTAGTAATGGGGAATTAACATCCTATACTGTTTCGATTTAATATAAACAAATTATTCCCGTTAAAAAAGCTGTCAGAATTTACTTCCTGGGATATGTATACCCCTGATAATTTACTTAATTTGCTGAGACAGTATAACTTTAGTTACATAGGTAGTCTTGATGTTGAAGGGACTCTCAAGCACATTAACAATTGTATGATGTCGGCTATGCAACAATTAACCAACCAGCGACAAATTTATATTAAGATTAGAAACAAATGGTATGACAGGCAATTAGCTGAGGTTAACAAGAAGAAGTTCAGATTAGGCAGAATAGAACATGGTAAAAAAGCAGTACAAAAAAATGATCAAAATTAAGAAAATTAGCTACATGGAACAGAAAGTCGAAGCAAATAGAAATGACAGCCGATTAATGTGGAAACACTTAAAACAAGTGGTTAATAAATCAGATTGTAAAGAAAAAATAACCGAAGTTTTAATAAGTAGAATAAGTAGAAAGTATAGTAGAGATAAACAGAAGCATAGAAGACATTAGCAGTAACTTTTTCCGCAGGCTTATCAGGTAAATAACTTTGAATTCGACCAGATTAACTCTAAAGATATTGAACATACCGTAAAGAAATTTAAGAGAAAAATAGGAGGGAAAAATTTATTGTCTGAGGGTGTAATTAAAGACTCAGTAGAGTATATTGGACACTTCTACTCTTTACTGATAAATAAGAGCCTTGAATAAGGAATAGTACCTAAAGATTGGAAAATTTCGACAATTGTCCCCGTTAAAAAAGAAATGAGGCCAATTAACACTCTTCCAAACATTGAAAAAATTCTGGAAAATGTGGTTAAAACACAGTTGTTATGTCATATTGAAACTAATAACATATTCATAAAAGAGCAATCAGGTTTCCGGGAGAATCACTCGTGAGAGACTGCACTAAATTTGGTACTATCCCAGTGGAAGGAAGATCTTAATTCAAAGTTGAATATCGTAGCGGTGTTTATTGATCTGAAAAGAGCTTTTCAAACTATTGACAGGGATAGAATGTTGAAAAAACTTGAGCATATTGGTATAAAAGACAAGGAGCTTGGCTGGTTTCGGAGCTACCTTACCGATCGTGTGCAGCAAGCAGTGATCGAGTCAACTGTGTCAAAAAAAAAAAAAAAGTAGCCGTGATCATTGGGTTACCACAGGGTTAGGTGTTAGCACCAGTTCTTTTCAATATTTATATCAATGATATTAATATGGTGCTAAAACACTGTAAGATAAAATTGTTCGCTGATGACACACTCCTAACAGTCAGGGATAGGAACGTGCAGAATGCGATTGGAAAAATGAAAGAAGATCTGAATTCCTTATATAACTGGTTATGCTCTAATAAACTAAAACTGAATGTTAATAAGACGCAATTCATGGTCTTAAATAGGGCAGTCAATAACGGATGCTCAAACTACATCCTAAAAATAAGAGATGAAGTTATTAAAGAAGTTAAACTCATTAAATACTTAGGGATACACATTGATAATAAATTATAAATGGATGAGCATGTTGAATATACAGTGAAAAAAATTGCAAAAAAAATTGGCTTTATAAAAAGATCATGTAAATATCTAGGAAGAAGATACAAAACCATTTTCTATAGATCTAAAGTGGAACCCCACTTTATATATTGTCCAACGATATTATTCATAGTTAGCGATACCCAAGTAGATAAACTGCAAAAACTGCAAAACCGAGCTTTGCGCTTTATACTAAATAAGCCTAATGATACACCCACGCGGGATATGATCGCTGATATGCATTGGCTGAGTGTGAAGCAGCAATTTTTTTATTATGCTATGAAATTTGTGTTTAACATAAAAGAAGGCAGACTTCCGGATTATTTGAGTGACAACCTTCGATACATTAACGACACCCACTCATACCTACTAAGAGAGAACAACAGCTTTAGGCTACCCTTCTATAGAACCGAAGTGGATAAAAGACACATTTTCTATAAAGGGCTAAAGTGTTTTAATTAATTACCGTCGCACATAAAAAACTGCACTAACTTTACTAGTTTCAAGAAATTACTGTATGACCATTGTAAAACATTGGCTATCCGGTAAGGGCGCGGAATGGAAACTTGGTGTTTTCATCCGTCCTAGCACTAAATAAAGGCGATATGACCATGGATCGGAAACACGGCCTTTCCGACCGTGACAAATAAAGAGCAAATGGCTAGAGGTGATTCGTCCACTGCTGAGCTCTGCAAGCAAAAGAAAGATATTGTGAGCGAAATAAAAAAAAGTGGCAAACACTACCAAAGATAACAAACCAAGTGGTGTGGATGTATCATATGCTAGCGCTCTAAAGGGAGTACCTCCACTAATAATAAAGCCAAAGAGTTAACAAGCAGTGGGAAAAACTAGGGTAGACCTATACAAAGTCGATGCATCGAATATGAAAATAGATAGAGTGTCAAATAAGCAAAACGGGGCCGTAGTAACAAAAGGGGGAAAAGTGTTGAAGAGAAAGATAGAATAAAAGCTGCACTAACTAACAATCTAAATAAGGAAATATATGATATTACTGAACCAAAAGTGAACAGCCCAAAGATATTAGTCACACATATGAATGCAGAATATAGTGAAATTGAGGTAATTAATAAAATTCTTTGAGTAATGCTAACATTAAGTGTGTTAAAGTATTCAAGTCGAAACGTAGTAATGGGGAATTAACATCCTTTAATGCATTAATTGAGGTCGAACATACATTTTTCTTACAGGGGCTAGATAAGAAAAAAATAAACATTGGATGGGATCGATGTCCGGTATACGATGGGCAATCAGTGAAAATATGCTATAAATGCCTTGGTTTCAATCACAATGCTACTAATTGTACGAAGAAATTACGGTGTAGTAAATGCATGGGGGAGCATAAAGCAGAAAATTGCACAGAGAGTAGTCCAAAAACTAAAGATAGAGAAACAGAGAGTGGGATGTTAGCAACTAGACGTAAGAAAAGATCGCCAATGTTCATTAAAATGCGTGTATCTCAATATAAATAGTTTATTAGCTAATAAATTTGAACTAGAAAGACTCATGGAAAATGTTAACCCAGACATGGTGCTATGCTCCGAGACATGTATCACAAATGAAATAGATGACTCGGAGATAAATTTTCCAACATACCACGTAATAAGGTGCGATTCACACAGTAGACATACAGGCGGTGTGATCATAATTTTACGCGACACTCTTGAGCTCAAGATAAAGGTCAACAAATCGGTAAATAATAATGTATGGTGCATGGTCATCCAACTGAAAAGTTGCCAGAGTAAATGGCAGATCGGGGTGGTATACCATTCACCAAGCACAAGTGATGCCGAGTTTTTCACATATGTATGTATATGGAGGCTATTCTAACAGAAATATCTGATTACTTAATAAACACTATTGTTGTTGGAGATTTCAACATAAACATTAAAGTAGTGTCGACTTATAGTAAACAACTGAACGAGATCTTTTCACACCAAGCAATAAAACAGCTGATTAGCTTTGATACGCGGATTACGGAGCACTCCGCAACACTAATAGACTTGTTGTATTCTAACAGTAAGGAAGTCTTCCGTAAAAATTTACAGGATCACAGAATAACGGATCACGAAACTATACTGTTTCGATTTAATATAAACAAATTATTCCCGTTAAAAAAGCTGTCAGAATTTACTTCCTGGGATATGTATACCCCTGATAATTTACTTAATTTGCTGAGACAGTATAGCTTAAGTTACATAGGTAGTATTGATGTTGAAGGGACTCTCAAGTACATTAACAATTGTATGATGTCGGCTATGCAACAATTAACCAACCAGCGACAAATTTATATTAAGATTAGAAACAAATGGTATGACAGGCAATTAGCTGAGGTTAACATGAAGAAGTTCAAATTACATGAAAAAGCAGTGCTTAAAGGAGATTGGGCAGAATAGAACATGGTAAAAAAGCAGTACAAAAAAATGATCAAAATTAAGAAAATTAGCTACATGGAACAGAAAGTCGAAGCAAATAGAAATGACAGCCGATTAATGTGGAAACACTTAAAACAAGTGGTTAATAAATGAGATAGTAAAGAAAAAATAACCGAAGTTTTAATAAGGGATAAAATATTCAAAAGCAGCGATGAAATTTCAGAAAACGTAAACGATTTCTTCGTAGAAAGTATAGAAGAGATAAACAGAAGCATAGAAGACATTAGCAGTAACTTTTTACCGCAGGCTAATCAGGTAAATAACTTTGAATTCCACCAGATTAACTCTAAAGATATTGAACATACCGTAAAGAAATTTAAGAGAAAAATAGGAGGGAAAAATTTATTGTCTGATGGTGTAATTAAAGACTCAGTAGAGTATATTGGACACTTCTACTCTTTACTGATAAATAAGAGCCTTGAATAAGGAATAGTACCTAAAGATTGGAAAATTTCGACAATTGTCCCCGTTAAAAAAGAAATGAGGCCAATTAACACTCTTCCAAACATTGAAAAAATTCTGGAAAATGTGGTTAAAACACAGTTGTTATGTCATATTGAAACTAATAACATATTCATAAAAGAGCAATCAGGTTTCCGGGAGAAGCACTCGTGAGAGACTGCACTAAATTTGGTACTATCCCAGTGGAAGGAAGATCTTAATTCAAAGTTGAATATCGTAGCGGTGTTTATTGATCTGAAAAAAGGGTTTTTGAAACTATTGACAGGGATAGAATGTTGAAAAAACTTGAGCATATTGGTATAAAAGACAAGGAGCTTGACTGGTTTCGGAGCTACCTTACCGATCGTGTGCAGCAAGCAGTGATCGAGTCAACTGTGTCAAAAAAAAAAAAAAAGTAGCCGTAAACATTGGGTTACCACAGGGCTCGGTGTTAGCACCAGTTCTGTTCCATATTTATATCAATGATATTAATATGGTGCTAAAACACTGTAAGATAAAATTGTTCGCTGATGACACACTCCTAACAGTCAGGGATAGGAACGTGCAGAATGGATTGGAAAAATGAAAGAAGATCTGAATTCCTTATATAACTGGTTATGCTCTAATAAACTAAAACTGAATGTTAATAAGACGCAATTCATGGTCTTAAATAGAGCAGTCAATAACGGATGCTCAAACTACATCCTAAAAATAAAAGATGAAGTTATTAAAGAAGTTAAACTCATTAAATACTTAGGGATATACATTGATAATAAATTAAAAATGGATGAGATGTTGAATATACAGTTAAAAAATTGCAAAAAAAAAATTGGCTTTATAAAAAGATCATGTAAATATCTAGGAAGAAGATACAAAACCATTGTCTATAGATCTAAAGTGGAACTCCACTTTATATATTGTCCAACGATATTCTTCATAGTTAGCGATACCCAAGTAGATAAACTGCAAAAACTGCAAAACCGAGCTATGCGCTTTATACTAAATAAGCCTAATGATACACCCACGCGGGATATGATCGCTGATATGCATTGGCTGAGTGTGAAGCAGCAAGTTTTTTATCATGCTATGAAATTTGTGTTTAACATAAAAGAAGGCAGACTTCCGGATCATTTGAGTGACAACCTTCGATACATTAACGACACCCACTACTAAGAGAGAACAACAGCTTTAGGCTACCCTTCTATAGAACCGAAGTGGATAAAAGACACATTTTCTATAAAGGGCTAAAGTGTTTTAATTAATTACCGTCGCACATAAAAAACTGCACTAACTTTACTAGTTTCAAGAAATTACTGTATGACCATTGTAAAACATTGGCTATCCGGTAAGGGCGCGGAATGGAAACTTGGTCTTTCCATCCGTCCTAGCACCAAATAAAGGCGATATGACCATGGATCGGAAACGCGGCCTTTCCGACCGTGACAAATAAAGAGCAAACGGCTAGAGTTGATTCGTCCACTGCTGAGCTCTGCAAGCAAAAGAAAGATATTGTGAGCGAAATAAAAAAAGTGGCAAACATTAACAAAGATAACAAACCAATTGGTGTGGGTGTATCATATGCTAGCGCTCTAAAGGGAGTACCTCCGTTAATAATAAAGCCAAAGAGTAAACAAGCAGGGGGAAAAACTAGGGTAGACCTAAACAAAGGCGATGCATCGAATATGAAAATAGATAGAGTGTCAAATAAGCAAAACGGGGCCGTAGTAATATGTGCGAATAGTGTTGAAGAGAAAGATAGAATAAAAGCTGCACTAACTAACAATCTAAATAAGGATGTATATGATATTACTGAACCAAAAGTGAACAGCCCAAAGATATTAGTCACACATATGAATGCAGAATATAGTGAAATTGAGGTAATTAATAAAATTCTTTGAGTAATGCTAACATTAAGTGTGTTAAAGTATTCAAGTCGAAACGTAGTAATGGGGAATTAACATCCTTTAATGCATTAATTGAGGTCGAACATAAATTTTTCTTACAGGGGCTAGATAAGAAAAAAATAAACATTGGATGGGATCGATGTCCGGTATACGATGGGCAATCAGTGAAAATATGCTATAAATGCCTTGGTTTCAATCACAATGCTACTAATTGTACGAAGAAATTACGGTGTAGTAAATGCATGGGGGAGCATAAAGCAGAAAATTGCACAGAGAGTAGTCCAAAAACTAAAGATAGAGAAACAGAGAGTGGGATGTTAGCAACTAGACGTAAGAAAAGATCGCCAATGTTCATTAAAATGCGTGTATCTCAATATAAATAGTTTATTAGCTAATAAATTTGAACTAGAAAGACTCATGGAAAATGTTAACCCAGACATGGTGCTATGCTCCGAGACATGTATCACAAATGAAATAGATGACTCGGAGATAAATTTTCCAACATACCACGTAATAAGGTGCGATTCACACAGTAGACATACAGGCGGTGTGATCATAATTTTACGCGACACTCTTGAGCTCAAGATAAAGGTCAACAAATCGGTAAATAATAATGTATGGTGCATGGTCATCCAACTTAAAAGTTGCCAGACTAAATGGCAGATCGGGGTGGTATACCATTCACCAAGCACAAGTGATGCCGAGTTTTTCACATATGTATGTTAATGGAGGCTATTCTAACAGAAATATCTGATTACTTAATAAACACTATTGTTGTTGGAGATTTCAACATAAACATTAAAGTAGTGTCGACTTATAGTAAACAACTGAACGAGATCTTTTCACACCAAGCAATAAAACAGCTGATTAGCTTTGATACGCGGATAACGGAGCACTCCGCAACACTAATAGACTTGTTGTATTCTAACAGTAAGGAAGTTTTCTGTGAAAATTTACAGGATCACAGAATAACGGATCACGAAACTATACTGTTTCGATTTAATATAAACAAATTATTCCCGTTAAAAAAGCTGTCAAAATTTACTTCCTGGGATATGTATACCCCTGATAATTTACTTAATTTGCTGAGACAGTATAACTTTAATTACATAGATAGTCTTGATGTTGAAGGGATGCTCAAGCACATTAACAATTGTATGATGTCGGCTATGCAACAATTAACCAACCAGCGACAAATTTATATTAAGATTAGAAACAAATGGTATGACAGGCAATTAGCTGAGGTTAACAAGAATAAGTTTAAATTACATGAAAAAGCAGTGCTTAAAGGAGATTGGGCAGAATAGAACATGGTAAAAAAGCAGTACAAAAAAATGATCAAAATTAAGAAAATTAGCTACATGGAACAGAAAGTCGAAGCAAATAGAAATGATAGCCGATTAATGTGGAAACACTTAAAACAAGTGGTTAATAAATCAGATAGTAAAGAAAAAATAACCGAAGTTTTAATAAGGGATAAAATATTCAAAAGCAGCGATGAAATTACAGAAAACGCAAACGATTTCTTCGTAGAAAGTATAGTAGAGATAAACAGAAACATAGAAGACATTAGCAGTAACTTTTTACCGCAGGCTAATCAGGTAAATAACTTTGAATTCCACCAGATTAACTCTAAAGATATTGAACATACCGTAAACAAATTTAAGAGAAAAATAGGAGGGAAAAATTCATTGTCTGAGGGTGTAATTAAAGACTAAGTAGAGTATATTGGACACTTCCACTCTTTACTGGTCGCACATAAAAAACTGCACTAACTTTACTAGTTTCAAGAAATTACTGTATGACCAGTGTAATACATTGCCTTTCCGGCAAGGGCGCGGAATGGAAACTTGGTCTTTCCATCCGTCCTAGCACCAAATAAAGGCGATATGACCATGGATCGGAAACACGGCCTTTCCGACCAAGACAAATGGTTCGTATAAGTAACAGAAACGCGGAATGGAAACTAGGCCTTTCCGCCCGTGGCACATAATGGTAGACTGGAAACAAGGCCTTTCCAGCTACCCAACTACCCAACTACGCAATAATTTTTAAGCAATTTATATTTGATTTGTAAAAATATATCTAACATCTACTTACGCTTTAATGGAAAATATATTATAACTATGTAAAATTGTACATTTTGAAGTCGCAAGACTGTAAACAATCAATAAATAAAATAAATAAATAAATAACAGCGGAGCACAAGTCTTTTGTATAGGTGCTTCAAGCAGAATAAATTGTGAAAACACAAGATAGCTGTGTGTACCGCCGATGGCAATACTCAAGTGGTTTTCGATACAATAGTAAAATTTGAAGGCAAAATTTATACAATTACATTTGTCGTGATCCCAAGCATGGCACGAAAAGTTATTCTACGGATAGATTTTCGGGTCAAATTCCGAATTACGCCTCAAATCGTATCCGAAATTGCACATGATGTGGTCAATGATGATAACTCACTTTTCTTCAATTACAAGCAACAATGTCAGCTATCAATAGTTAAAAACAAATTTCTGAGCTGCGAGAAAGAAGGCTTGGGGAAAACCGTAACCGTCAAGGACGCCTCTCCTCTCCCACACATAGATGGTATATTGAGACCTGGCTAAATCTAAATTTCTATGACAGTGAGTTTTTTGTTTCGAACTTGTTTAATGAGTTTCGGAAAGACAGATTTTCAGCAAAAACTGGGCGTATGCGTGGCGGAGGTGTTTTAATTGCTGTTAGACATCATCTTCGTGTATTCTTGGTTCCGCTCAACAACAGTGACTCACTGATGGATCAAATTTGTTTTGTATTAGTGGTCCTTTATCGCGGGATTCTATATACCTACTAGCTTCATATATTCCTCCTGATAGTTCGTTCGAGTTGTATAAAGCGCATCCTGATAACGTGGTATCTCTAGTTTCAAAAAATTTAAATGATAATCACTTATGTTTGCTAGGTGATTTTAACTTATGTAAGACAAATTGGTCTACTAGTATTTGTAACTCTAATCTCACACCAAATGATGTTTCCTCAAATCGCGAGTTATATCTAGATACATTTAATAGTTTTACTACATTTAAGTTCATTATGTCTGACCGCTGTCTTGGAGTTGGTAGCGGGGCATGCTATAACTCGATATGCCGGTGAGTTCGAGGTTCGAATCTCAGTCAGGGCAAGCAAAATCTTAATCATAGAAAAAGTTTTTTCTAATAGCGGTCACCCCTCGGCAGGCAATGGCAAACCTCCCAAGGGTATTTCTGCCATGAAAAAGCTTTTCATTACATCTGCCGTTCGGAGTCGGCACAAAACTGTAGGTCCCTCCATATATGTAAAGGTCCCTCCATATATATAAAGACGCACACCACAAATGGTAGGAGAAGCTCGGCCAAACACTGAGCTATATAGACTGCTAAAAATAATGAAAAATTTTAATTTATGTATATGAGGATCCCAGACATGTAATAATAAACCAATCGATTTCTGTAATAACTTATCATGGGAATCCGACTTTAGGACCGAAACCTATTGACATTTACATAATGCCATTAAAATTTATTTTTAAGTCAATCTTTGAGATCCCTAAATTATTAGATGCCACATAGCATGTACAAAAAAATATTCAGAAAGCAACCTTTTATGTAATTTTGCTAGTGGTAATATTTTCAAAATGAAAATCAGCAAATTCAGTCGGATTTAGTTATTCCGTATAACTTATATGTTGATGATTTTCAAATAAATAACGCACTAGGAAGTCATACGTATTCAATTTGTGGGTGTTATTTTACCTTTCCTACCATGCCTCAGTACTTGTTGTCAAATTTGGACTACATTTTTCAAGCCGCTTTAATATCAAGTAACGATTTAAAAATTAGTGGGTACGGTTTATCAATTAGTTGAAGAACTTAAGCAATTAGAAGATGGGATTGAAATTATAACAATAGATAAAACGTTAAATATAAAATTAGTATTAGGCGTAATAGTAGGTGATAGTTTAGCCGTTAACAGCATATTGGGGTTCGTACAGTCATTCAACTCAAAAAAACATTGCCGTGTTTGTACGAGACCCAGGAGTCAAATGCAAGGGGATGTTTTAGAACAGACAGACTTTTTAAGAAATGCGAATAACTATGAAAATAATTACCAGGAAACTGGCATTAAATGTAAATGTATTTTTGACAATTTGAAATATTCTCACGTCACTGAACACTTTTGATTCGACTTAATGCACGACATATATGAAGGTATTTGTTCATATGATGTGTGCAATATTCTGCTTAGATTGATCAAAGACAATGTGATAACTCTGGAAGATATAAATAGTAGGAAATGGAAATCGGGAATAATTCTATTCCATTAAACCTAAGATCATTTAATTTGAAAATTACAGCGAGTGAAGTACGCTGCTTTGTTCATTTTTTACCGTTAATGATAGGCGATCTTATCCCTGCAGAGAATCCTCATTGGCATGTTTTAACAGTGTTAGCATGATTTTCTCTCAAAACCAAAGTATTCGGTTAAAGAACTGCCTTATTTCAAAACTTTGATTGAAAGAAACCATACTATGTATAAACAGCTATATTGTTCTTTGAAACCTAAACACCATTTTCTCGGACATTACACGAAGACACGAAACAAAATCGAACATGTTGTGATAGACGGAAGGCACGCTCCCAGTGTCCTAGATGTGCGCACGATCCGAGGAGCGAACATCGACTCGGATCATTATCTTGTTGCAGCCAAGATACGCACGCGCCTCTGTGCGTCAAAAAGTGTGCGGAAAGGCACACAAGGAAAGCTCGACGTCGGAAAGTTGCAATCACAACAGTCAGCCACGCACTTCGCTACTCGACTCGCACTCCTGCTCTCTGATAGCTCTAATCAACACAGCGATATTTCAGAGCAATGGAACCACATCTCTTGCTCTTTACGTACCGCAGCTGAACAATCTATTGGTTTTCAGCGAGCCCGAAAAAACGACTGGTACGATGAGGAATGTCGCGTTGCCACGGAAGGGAAAGATGCTGCCTGCAGGGCCACGTTGCGATCGGGCGCAACGGCGACCTGGTAACTGACGTTCAGAATATACTTAGTTTATGGAGGGAGCACTTCTCCACACTACTTAGTGGTAGTGACAGAGGCCCCCTTGAAAAAGATGATGATCCCGAAACCCCAATCAATGGCACGGAATTCATGTTCCGTTACCCGACTGCGATGAAATCCGTATATCAATAGCACGGCTAAAGAACAGCAAAGCGCCCGGAGTTGACGGGCTGCCAGCTGAGTTATTCAACTACGGTGGGGAAGAGTTTGTAAAGCGCATGCACCAGGTAATCTGTAGAAAATGGTCGGAGGAATGCATGCCTACTGATTGGAATCTAAGTGTACTTTGCCCAATCCATAAGAAGGGTGATACTGCAATTCGCGCCAACTATCGTGGTATAAGCCTTCTTAATACTGCATATCAGGTGCTGTCGAGCGTATCGTGTGAGAGACTAAAGCCCACCGTCAATGAACTGATTGGACCTTATCATTGTGGCTTTAGACTTGGTAAATCTACTATCGACCAGATATTCACAGTGCGCCAGATCTTGGAAAAGATCCAAGAAAGAAGAATCGACACGCGCCACCTTTTTGTCGATACGCACCACCTTTTTGTCGACTTCAAAGCCGCTTTCGACAGCACAAAAAGAAGCTGCCTTTATGCCGCAATGTCTGAATTTGGTATCCCCGCAAAACTTATACGGCTATGTAAAATGACGTTGAGCAACACCACCAGCTCCGTCAGGATTTGGAAGGACCTCTCCGAGCCGTTTGATACCAAACCAGGTTTCAGACAGGGTGACTCTTTATCGTGTGATTTTTTTAACCTTATGCTGGAGAAGATAATTCGAGCCGCAGAACTAAATCGGTCAGGCACTATCTTTTATAAGAGTGTGTAGCTGCTGGCGTACGCCGATGACATTGACATCATCGGCCTTACCAACCGCGCAGTTAGTTCTTCCTTCTCCAAACTGGATAGAGAAGCAAAGCGAATGGGTCTGGAGGTGAACGAGGGCAAGACGAAGTATCTCCTGTCATCAAATAAACAGTCGGCACATTCACGACTGGTATCAAACATCACTGTTGACAGTTATAACTTTGAATAAGTAGAAGACTTCGTTTACTTAGGAACCAGCATTAACATCAATAATAATGTCAGCCTCGAAATCCAAAGGAGGATCACTCTTGCCAACAAGTGCTACTTCGGACTGAGTAGGCAACTGAGCAGTAAAGTCCTCTCTCGACGGACAAAAATCACGCTTTATAAGTCTCCCATTATGCCCGTCCTAATGTATGGCGCAGAAGCATGGACGATGAAGATATCTAATGAGAAGGCTCTGGGAGTGTTCGAAAGAAAGATTCTCCGAAAGATTTATGGGCCTTTACGCCTTTGCGATGGCGAATACCGTAGAAGATGGAACGATGAGCTGTACGAGCTTTATAACGACATAGATATAGTGCAGCGAATTAGGATCCAGCGGCTTCGCTGGCTTGGTCATGTCGTTCGAATGGATGAAAGCGCCCCAGCTCTGAAAGTATTCGACGCGGTACCCGTTGGAAAGACCAGGCAGTAAGGGACTTGGGTACGCTTGGTATTTTCAACTGGCGCCAGTTAGCGAAAGAGAGAAATAACTGGCGTGCTGTGCTAAGCTCGGCCAAAATCGCATAGGCGGTTATCGAGCCAAAGAAAGAAGAAGAAGAATACAATTATATGTTGTTGGGCCTCTAGGCTAGTAGATGTTGGCTTGGTGTGTAGCAGTCTATTGAACCCCACAGATTAAAGCTCCGGAACGAAAACCAGTGCACACAAAACTGCTCCATAGAGGCAAGGCTGTTCGACCTCATGGAAACGGCTGGAGGGTCGCACAACAGAAAAAGCGCCCAACGTGGCACCCGAAGACCTGGGCTGTAGTTGACAGTAGCCCGTATACCTTGTGGTTTCCATTTATCATTCCCCCTGTTCTCTTAGAACTTAAGTGATTGATTGTGAATTTCAAAAACATATAGCAATATGCTACTGATTTTGACCAACTCAATCGAAAGGTAATTTCTTGTGATTTCGGTTATTGAATGGTAAATCGAATTTGACGCCGGAATAGCAGAATCTTAAAAGCTTTATGTCTTTAGATCTGACCGCTGATGACGAGGTGCACATTAATCATTTAAATTGATTTTCCTTCGAGTTTTCAGTTAGTTAAAGCGTGGGTATAATACCCCATCTGGAACTTTAGCGGCAGATGTGCTACATGCAAGTTGCTAAACCGATAACGCAATTGTCCCGCGGTTTAATGAAGCTGAGACAACTCAATTTTTATTATTTTTGTCCAATAATTTTCGAGATTTTCTTTTCAATATTTAGATTTGCATGGCATGAAATGTGATAATTTTTTTTCCATATACCACAAGCCTCAGTTGTGGCTCCTTAGCTTGGAATTGCCTTACTCTAAAATGTACATGCCACCACTTATCTTAGGAGTTAGACCAACTGTTTGTTTTAGTTTCCATTTTTTCGAATATAAAGATTTTTTTTTTTTATTTTCAACGTGAATGTGTATACGTGCATAGAAATTTTCGAAATAAATACATACCCCGCTTGGTTTTCTTATAATTTTTTTTCGCTATCATTTTGTTTTGGTCCGAAGGCTTCTGATTTCGAAATTAGTTCTATGGTTTATTTTTTCTTTATTTATTTACAAATTCGGTGTTGATCCGATCATTTTCTAACAATTAATATTATTTTTTTTCTTTGCCCACCGGAAGTGTGAGAAAGACGTTTTTTTTTCATAATGACGACTCGTTATAGCAACGAGCACATGCCAACGCAAAGTAAGGCTTGCCCCATATGCCAGGACGTTCTTTTAGACGAAGATGAAAAGCTAACGGATGCGTGCTCTCACCGATTTCATAGACTATGTCTGCTAAATTGGCTGCAAAAGAATGCCTCGTGTCTACAGGGTCGAGCTAAATTTAATAGTAGAGAGTTTCCCCAGAATACAAACGCACGCACCAGAGCTCGCACCAATCTGGGAGCAGTTAATAGGGATTTAGAATTGCCTCGTAATATCCAGGAGCAAGAACAGGCTTGCGGCGGTGCCATTAGTCAACCCGCGGCTATTTCGCAAGAAGTTAGCAATAAAGACGATGAAACTCGCCTAAGAAATATAGTTTCCGCTGTAATCTCTGCTAAGCAGGCCACATTTTTAGAAGACCTCGAAAATCGTGTTTAGCGATTAATTGAGGAAAGACTTGAAAGCACCTTCTCCACCGCAGTAGCGGGGTTAAACTTGAATAATATCAATCCACATACTCAGGGAGCACCTCAAGTAAACAATATTAACCCAGTTCTGAACCCTTCCCAGGTGAATCCTCAGCCGTTGACTCGACTCCGTACTGACCGAAAGACATTCCACCTTTGCTAGACCACTCCAATCAAAATTTTTATTGAGGGGTTGCCAAGATACCCATGGGTCGACGCGATGTCGGTCGAAATTTTATATATTGGATCGAGTGTCAAGTGGTAGATACGCTCGGGGGTAACTTCAACCTCATAAGCGAGCCCATACAAATCCGAGGGCGAAAGCAAGGAGTGAACGAAAGCTTCTAAGAGTTTCGGAACTCAGTTCTCAAACTTGCTGAACCCTTACGAGTGCCATTGACCGAAGCTGAATTGATTGAAATTCTTCAGCATAATTTGCGCCCACGCGTCCGTCAGCAGTTGCTCTTTGTGCCTATCGACTCACTTGCAGAGCTACGGAGACTTTGCTGAAAGGGTGAAAGCCTCGCAAGCGAAATCGGTAAGACCGCGAATCAAGTGCCACCAGCAAACGCCCGACCATTACCACGGCGTTATGTTAATGAAGTTCCGTATACTGACGAGGAATCCGAGGATTTGGAAGTTGAAATCAGTGACGTAGCGAAAAGATCGACAGACTCTGGTAAGATAGTATGTTGGAATTGCCGAAGTGAGGGACATAAAAACTTCGATTGTGTAAATAGCCGAACTATCTTTTGTTATGGTTGCGGCAAGGCCAATGTTTATCGACCAAATTGTGAATCATGTTCGGGAAACTTGAGAGCGAGCGAGGCTTCGAAGATGAACCCTTCTTAAGAACAGAGAAACAAATAACAGATCGGTCAATCATACGCCTGGACAAATCTAATGATTGTGCTACATCAAAAATACGCCCGGACAAATGTAGGTGTGCAACATCAATCATACGCCCTAACAAAAACTAAAAAAATAGCTAATTTGTTAATGAGATTGTGCCATACCATGTCCGTCTGAAAAACTCTATTTAAACTAGGGATCGGCTCTTTAACATAGGTATGAAACTACCAGCACCCTTTAGTCGTTCGTCCGCGTGTATAAAACAGTTTTGGCAAGACATAAAAGAGAAACGGAAATCACGTAGAAACGTAGTTTGTGCTATAACCAAGAAATCAGAATCTTAAAAGCTTTATGTCTTTAGATCTGACCGCTGATGACGAGGTGCACATTAATCATTTAAATTGATTTTCCTTCGAGTTTTCAGTTAGTTAAAGCGTGGGTATAATACCCTATATGGAACTTTAGCGGCAGATGTGCTACATGCAAGTTGCTAAACCGATAACGCAATTGTCCCGCGGTTTAATGAAGCTGAGACAACTCAATTTTTATTATTTTTGTCCAATAATTTTCGAGATTTTCTTTTCAATATTTAGATTTGCATGGCATGAAATGTGATAATTTTTTTTCCATATACCACAAGCCTCAGTTGTGGCTCCTTAGCTTGGAATTGCCTTACTCTAAAATGTACATGCCACCACTTATCTTAGGAGTTAGACCAACTGTTTGTTTTAGTTTCCATTTTTTCGAATATAAAGATTTTTTTTTTTTATTTTCAACGTGAATATGTATACGTGCATAGAAATTTTCGAAATAAATACATACCCCGCTTGGTTTTCTTATAATTTTTTTTCGCTATCATTTTGTTTTGGTCCGAAGGCTTCTGATTTCGAAATTAGTTCTATGGTTTATTTTTTCTTTATTTATTTACAAATTCGGTGTTGATCCGATCATTTTCTAACAATTAATATTGTTTTTTTTCTTTGCCCACCGGAAGTGTGAGAAAGACGTTTTTTTTTCATAATGACGACTCGTTATAGCAACGAGCACATGCCAACGCAAAGTAAGGCTTGCCCCATATGCCAGGACGTTCTTTTAGACGAAGATGAAAAGCTAACGGACGCGTGCTCTCACCGATTCCATAGACTATGTCTGCTAAATTGGCTGCAAAAGAATGCCTCGTGTCTACAGGGTCGAGCTAAATTTAATAGTAGAGAGTTTCCCCAGAATACAAGCGCACGCACCAGAGCTCGCACCAATCTGGGAGCAGTTAATAGGGATTTAGAATTGCCTCGTAATATCCAGGAGCAAGAACAGGCTTGCGGCGGTGCCATTAGTCAACCCGCGGCTATTTCGCAAGAAGTTAGCAATAAAGACGATGAAACTCGCCTAAGAAATATAGTTTCCGCTGTAATCTCTGCTAAGCAGGCCACATTTTTAGAAGACCTCGAAAATCGTGTTTAGCGATTAATTGAGGAAAGACTTGAAAGCACCTTCTCCACCGCAGTAGCGGGGTTAAACTTGAATAATATCAATCCACATACTCAGGGAGCACCTCAAGTAAACAATATTAACCCAGTTCTGAACCCTTCCCAGGTGAATCCTCAGCCGTTGACTCGACTCCGTACTGACCGAAAGACATTCCACCTTTGCTAGACCACTCCAATCAAAATTTTTATTGAGGGGTTGCCAAGATACGCATGGGTCGACGCGATGTCGGTCGAAATTTTATATATTGGATCGAGTGTCAAGTGGTAGATACGCTCGGGGGTAACTTCAACCTCATAAGCGAGCCCATACAAATCCGAGGGCGAAAGCAAGGAGTGAACGAAAGCTTCGAAGAGTTTCGGAACTCAGTTCTCAAACTTGCTGAACCCTTACGAGTGCCATTGACCGAAGCTGAATTGATTGAAATTCTTCAGCATAATTTGCGCCCACGCGTCCGTCAGCAGTTGCTCTTTGTGCCTATCGACTCACTTGCAGAGCTACGGAGACTTTGCTGAAAGGGTGAAAGCCTCGGAAGCGAAATCGGTAAGACCGCGAATCAAGTGCCACCAGCAAACGCCCGACCATTCCCACGGCGTTATGTTAATGAAGTTCCGTATACTGACGAGGAATCCGAGGATTTGGAAGTTGAAATCAGTGACGTAGCGAAAAGATCGACAGACTCTGGTAAGATAGTATGTTGGAATTGCCGAAGTGAGGGACATAAAAACTTCGATTGTGTAAATAGCCGAACTATCTTTTGTTATGGTTGCGGCAAGGCCAATGTTTATCGACCAAATTGTGAATCATGTTCGGGAAACTTGAGAGCGAGCGAGGCTTCGAAGATGAACCCTTCTTAAGAACAGAGAAACAAATAACAGATCGGTCAATCATACGCCTGGACAAATCTAATGATTGTGCTACATCAAAAATACGCCCGGACAAATGTAGGTGTGCAACATCAATCATACGCCCTAACAAAAACTAAAAAAATAGCTAATTTGTTAATGAGATTGTGCCATACCATGTCCGTCTGAAAAACTCTATTTAAACTAGGGATCGGCTCTTTAACATAGGTATGAAACTACCAGCACCCTTTAGTCGTTCGTCCGCGTGTATAAAACAGTTTTGGCAAGACATAAAAGAGAAACGGAAATCACATAGAAACGTAGTTTGTGCTATAACCAAGAAATCTTTCGACCTAAAGCCATACGCAAAAATTTAAATATTATCTGAAGAGTATTTAGGACTTCTAGACAGCAATAACATGGTGATGCAATTTACGTGCGGACGTGTTTTTGATTGCGGAAAGTTTTAAACATAATATATTATTTAATATAGTATTTTGCTAAATAATAATTGTATAACAAAATAGTCGATATTCGGATTAATAGCGACTATATAAAGGTGAATCGCTATTCAGTGTATATAAAGTAAAAGAATAAAATTGGCAAAAATAAAGTAAAACACTTGAACTAGTTGCGGTTTTAATATACATATAAATGTACATACATATAAACATAAAATAGCAGTTGACCGGTGTATACGATAATGCCTGAGTGCGGAAGATGCCGAAAGGGCATCAGAGGAGAGTCTAGCGTTCGATGCGAGGGAGTTTGTGGAAGAGTATACCACAAAACTACTGTTTGCGCGGATGTTGACGAATACGGCTTGCAAAGTGTGGAAAACTGTCGGTTTTTGCGGTTTATGTGCGATGACTGCATGACATATATCTCCAATGTTTATGATGCCCTTAAACAGATGATGAGCATAGCTGAGACAAATAAAATAAACATCAGAGAACAAAAGGGTGACATCGAAAAAATGCTAAGTGAGCACAACAAACAGCTAAGTAGGGTGATGGAAGGCATAAAGAAGACAAACCAAGAAAATTTAGAGGTAATAAAGAGAGTAGAAAGTTTATGCAAAGCCAATAAAGAGAAAATGGCTAGAGTTGATTCGTCCGTTACTAAACCAAAAGTCAACAGCCCAAAGATATTAGTCACACATATGAATGCAGAATATAGTGAAATTGAGGTAATTAATAAAATTAAGGCCCAGAACAATTCTTTGAGTAATGCTAACTGTTGCCATCATCCCTATAGGGGCACTTCCCCTACCTATTTCCACAGGGTATCTTGTTACTATGACGATATCCCGCTAGTTACGATTATTGCTATTTGTATATGCTATATTATGGACGTAATACTTAGAGAATTTTGTTTTCTTCGTTGCGCAGAGAAATCTTCTCAATCTCTTTGACAATTAGCTTATACATAATTACAAATATGTACGCATACATGTTCGTACATTAATATGCGTAAGTGGCGTGATATGCCAACTATGTAAAACTTTGCATATATGTATAAGAGGACGAAACTTAAAATCGACAGTTCATTTTTGTAAGCCCACGTGAAAATAAAACAAATGTTTTAAAGTTCCCATTAAATAAAGTTAATTAAAACTAAAATATTCGAGTTCTTTGGAAATTGTTTAGGGACGTGGGTGAACTCATTAAAGTTTCACTTTAAGAAAGTTACAAATCTTTGAAACATTTTTAAAGCCGATCCCTAGGGCTCTTTAACATATTTATGAAACTACCAGCACCCTTTAGTCGTTCGTCCGCGTGTATAAAACAGTTTTGGCAAGACATAAAAGAGAAACGGAAATCACATAGAAACGTAGTTTATTTATTTATTTTATTTATTTATTTAAGATATGAGGGTGTACATGTAAGATTTAAGTCTTTTATAATACATCAATAGAAGGCACTTGCAAAATTTGTTATATGTGATACAAACTTAAATCTAACAATAATTAATTAAATAGAATACTGGATACTTATGACTATTTTAAAGTTTGAGTTACAGTCAGAAGACAGATAATCAGAAAGTATGAGTAAACAGAAATATCGAGAAGTGAAGAAGTTTTAAACGCAATCACATTAGACTATTTACTGTGTTAAAATAATCGTGAATTACCCTTCTGTAGCCACCCCCAACCAAAGCAGTTTTTACAGATTGTGGAATGGAGTTCCACAGCCTCACAGCATTAATGAAGAATAGGAGACAGAATCTAGTTTGCTATATACTAGCTCACAGTACGTGATATGAGGCACAATAAGTTGAACAGCAAGCTTTCGTCTTGTCTCTAGAGGAGTAAACGAAGCTGACATTTTTAACCTACGTAAAATAATATAAACACTGCTAACAACTTTGTTAATATGGTCAGAACATGTCAACATAGAATTCACAACAAAGCCTAAGTTTTTTATTTTTTCAGTAAACATTAATACGCTATTGCCAATACTTAGTTTTGGAATATTCTCTAAATGTACTTTACTGTTACTAACGGGCAACACATAGGATTTAGCAGCATTCAGACGCAGAGAATTATCCTGAGCCCATTGAGAAATTGCAGACAAATCACTATTTATTTTAAAACACAAGTCGTCAACGAGACCAACACGACTGGACAAATACAATTGAATATCATCAGCGTAGGCATGGACATTCACATACTGACAAACAGAGAATACATCGTTGACAAACTGACTAAACAAGAGGGGACCGAGAACAGAACCTTGAAGAACACCAGAGACAACAGCACAAGATGCGGACGAGGTAGCTTTGCAAATTACTTTCTGAGTTCTTCCTGCAAGGTAACTGGCCATAAGTTTTACAGAGCTTAACATTGCCGTAGCACAGCTATGCTTAGGTCTAAACCCTGACTGCAATGGAGAAAGCAGATTGTTTTGTTGGACAAATTGGGTAATTTGCGCTGCCATTAAGGACTCACATACTTTAGAAAAGGCTGGTAAAATGCTAATAGGTCTATAGTCACTTGAGCTGGTGGCAATATTTTTCTTAGCAAAAGGAACAATCAAAGCCTTTTTCCAGTCTGATGGGAAACATGCCGTTGTAAAGCAGTGATTTATGATGTGTGTTAGAGCTCTCAAGATGAATGGCAGCACAAGCTTCACAAACCTCAATGATATCCCATCTGCACCGATTGCATTGGACTTAATCGCCATCAAAGATCTTAAAACATCAGCTTCTGTTACTCCATTAAATTGAAATTTATCTTCTAAAGTAATATGGTTACCTAAATTTTGGAAAGGAGGAATATAGCAGTCGTTAGTTTCACTAGTAAAGCATCTATTTAGCAAGTTGGGGTCAATTTTACATTCAGATCTAAGTTCTCCATGTACATTCAAGGTTTTTAAATTGCGCCACAAATCTTTAGAGGGTAGAGATGGATTCAGTTTAGAATTGCAATAAAGTCGCTTTGCATTTCTTATAATTACATCAGCTTTATTTCTGGCCGATTTGTACTGGGTCCAAGCAAAGTCGGTTCTGGTTCTCCTCCTTTTATTATAGAGCTTATTACGTGTTTTTATAGCTGAGCTGACTCTTTTATTATACCAAGGGCAAGAGCTGTTTATGGCCCGAACAGTACGAAGCGGGACATAGTCGTCAAACAATTTTATCAAAGTTTTATTAAGGAAGTCAAGTTTTTCATCCACACTCTCAATGAACCAACAATTAATCCAGTTTACATTTAACAGATCTACATTTAAATTACTAGTATTAATAGACTTCAAATCACGATACATAAAAGTGACTACAACAGGACAGTTAAAGGACACATTTAATGTACAAAATATAAGGTCATGGTCTGAAATAAAAAACATTTGGTCAAATTTTAGAATATGGTCAGTATTTGAGGTAATTACAAGAGCTAGCAGACTAGGAATTGAGTTGTTGGCGTATCTTGTTGGTAGTAATCTGTTAACAACAACAAGACCTGCAGCAGATATATGGTCAAGCAGTTTAAGCGCATTTGAATCTCCTAAAAGAAGGTTTACATTAAAATCACCACATATAACATAACGCTCATACTCAATCAAAAACAAAGACAACTCAGCAAAAAAAGAATCTAACATACAACTTCCATTAGGGTAATATACACAGGACACTAGTATTTTTGTTACATTATCAGAGATTTCCGCAATGATGTATTGCGTATCAGAATGATTTGACACAGCTACAGCTCTTATCTGAAGGGTGAATCTGCAATATATTGCAACACCACCACCTTTGCTGGTTGACCTATCATGACGTATAACATTAAAGTGTGAGATACTATAATGAAAGTCCGAAACATTTGGATTAAACCATGTTTCTGAAACACCTATGACATCAACTCCTGATTCTCCAAAAATATGTCTAACATAGTCCATCTTATCAACATTTAGACTTCGCGCATTAAAATGCAAAACGTTAAGGCCAATTGACTGTTGGCATAAAATATCTATTGAAATTTTGGGGTGTTCATTAATGCTGGAGGCTGAGATGGAAAGGGGTTAACTACAAATTGCAGCAAGCACAGCAAAAATGAAGCACAACAAAAGCATAAGTGATTACTAGGGACTGGAAGTTGATGCATTTAAAATTTGAATATATGTGCTAAAAACATGCTGTGAAAATAAAAAAATATGCATTGAAAAAACAAAAATATGTATTAAAAAATGTCATTCATTCATTTGTTTATTACAAATTTCATATTAAGTATTTTATTTATTCAGAATTCAAAGCTTTGTTTGTATATAAAATAAATTGTTTTTTTAAATTAGCGAATGTAAAATTCGTACGGTTTGATCTAAAAAAATTTTTGTATAGTGAAAACGATCTTTCCACATGGACCGAAGACAATGGTGCATTTTTGAAAGCGGCAAGTTCATTTGGAGTGTAATTTTTTACTGAACAATTTTCCTGGCCAAATTATTAATTTTTGAAATTTCTTAAATTTTGATGAGGACAAATAGGTGTACTTAGGAATAACCAGACTTTGATGCCTACTTGATCTAGTAAATTGTAGTCTATCATAAAGATATTTCGGTGTTTTATAATTTATGAGCTTGAACATGAATATACAATTTCTTGCCGCAAGGTAAATTAATATATCACATCCAAGAATTTTAGATTTCCATAAAGATATGTGATCATATCTTTTAAGGCCATAGACGTAACGTGTAACATTATTAAACAAATATCAATCTTGTGAGATGAGACAGAATCTAGTTTGCTATATACTAGCTCACAGTACGTGATATGAGGCACAATAAGTTGAACAGCAAGCTTTCGTCTTGTCTCTAGAGGAGTAAACGAAGCTGACATTTTTAACCTACGTAAAATAATATAAACACTGCTAACAACTTTGTTAATATGGTCAGAACATGTCAACATAGAATTCACAACAAAGCCTAAGTTTTTAATTTTTTCAGTAAACATTAATACGCTATTGCCAATACTTAGTTTTGGAATATTCTCTAAATGTACTTTACTGTTACTAACGGGCAACACATAGGATTTAGCAGCATTCAGACGCAGAGAATTATCCTGAGCCCATTGAGAAATTGCAGACAAATCACTATTTATTTTAAAACACAAGTCGTCAACGAGACCAACACGACTGGACAAATACAATTGAATATCATCAGCGTAGGCATGGACATTCACATACTGACAAACAGAGAATACATCGTTGACAAACAGACTAAACAAGAGGGGACCGAGAACAGAACCTTGAGGAACACCAGAGACAACAGCACAAGATGCGGACGAGGTAGCTTTGCAAATTACTTTCTGAGTTCTTCCTGCAAGGTAACTGGCCATAAGTTTTACAGAGCTTAACATTGCCGTAGCACAGCTATGCTTAGATCTAAACCCTGACTGCAATGGAGAAAGCAGATTGTGTTGTTGAACAAATTGGGTAATTTGCGCTGCCATTAAGGACTCACATACTTTAGAAAAGGCTGGTAAAATGCTAATAGGTCTATAGTCACTTGAGCTGCTGGCAATATTTTTCTTAGCAAAAGGAACAATCAAAGCCTTTTTCCAGTCTGATGGGAAACATGCCGTTGTAAAGCAGTGATTTATGATGTGTGTTAGAGCTCTCAAGATGAATGGCAGCACAAGCTTCACAAACCTCAATGATATCCCATCTGCACCGATTGCATTGGACTTAATCGCCATCAAAGATCTTAAAACATCAGCTTCTGTTACTCCATTAAATTGAAATTTATCTTCTAAAGTAAAATGGTTACCTAAATTTTGGAAAGGAGGAATATAGCTGTCTTTAGTTTCACTAGTAAAGCATCTATTTAGCAAGTTGGGGTCAATTTTACATTCAGATCTAAGTTCTCTATGTACATTCAAGGTTTTTAAATTGCGCCACAAATCTTTAGAGGGTAGAGATGGATTCAGGTTAGAATTTGTAATGGTCCAAGTTCCTAGTTTATTCTGCTATAAATAATTTTGCTATAAAGTTGTCGTTCCTATAATTAATGCAATTTTTATGCGTCTGGAAAAAGAAAAAAAAAAAAAAAAAAAAAAATTCTATCCTGCGATATTTCTCGCTCACTAAGCTAAGACACCAACCGCTTCCACTCACTATCACTTAGTCCGGCTTTGATTGATTCTGTTGCAGTCGTTGACAGTCCTGTACTGTATTCATTCGTAAGTAGCTGTCAAAATGATAGCAAGAAGCCTTAGAAGATTTGCCTACAAGTGCTAGGATCCTTTTCCGTTTAAGTCGTCGGCCGAGTAAGTTGATGTTGAGGAGTGATAAGAGCAATCACAATCAATTTATTTCTACGAAACGGGAAGTCATCGCGCGCAAGTAAAAGCCAATTTAGTTTGGAAACTATTTTTTTGGGTTCCGTAAATTTACTTCTTATTGAAAGCGCGATCCGCAAAACCAAACAAAAAAAAACATTAACGAAGTTAACGCGAAAAGTTTAACAAAAAAAAAAAAAAAAACCAATAAAATAACAAAAAAGCTTGTCACGCGCTTAATTTTTAACGTCGCCGAGATACGTTAATATCCTCGGCCAGACACCTGAGATCCTGCTGCGTTGATTTCTTAACGCGGAATGCCCCACGCACAGAAACTTAGGAACTTTACATCACGCCCACGGGACCTAGCAGCCACCAACGACGAGGTTGGTTATGCCTAAGCGCTGCTGGGTATAAAAATCCCGGATCCACAACCAGCATCCTCCGACGCTTCCACTGGCTGCCGCAAACGGAAAACACCGCTTACAATACCTTATTTGCCGCCTGCACGCTGTTCCGTGTTTTTGCATAGTATCTATCTATATAGTTCGATACCTAGCCATCCAGGTGGTTTTTTTTTTGTTTGTTTTTGGTTCGAGCAGATTTCGATTGGGCCATTTCGGCACTTGCCCATGCCCAAAACTGGTATCTACGAAATTACGAAAAATTCGCATGATTGCCTGCCCATTAGCCGCACCACAAAGATCATTAGGAGATAGCCAAAAATATTAATAATACTAATAATCATAAGTAATTAATAATTATGAAGCCAGAATAAAAGTCATATCGACCATGTAATGACGGTAAAATGTGTAATCACCATAAAACTGCATTTACCGATAACCTTTCAACCTAATTAATATGTAGCAGGTTACCTTGTAAATTTATAATTACGTCAATAAGTTGAGAAAACAAAAAAAAAAAAAACAAAAAAAAAAATTAATTTAGTAATTATTGTCCTTGTTCGGCTCACTGTGCATGAACACCCACGAGCGAACATAAGTCAAACAAAAAAATAAGCGGGAAGCGACAACAACATCCTACAGGTATACTTATCATACATAACATCTTTTGCATTTGCTTCGTGTTATCAGCTTAGCTACCTACTCGTCGTTGGAAGGCCTTTCAGCGGACAGCAGTGAAAATGTAAGTACTAAAACATATAATCTAATTTGACAAGTGCTTGTGGTTGTTGTTGACGCGATCAGCTAGGCAAAAGCCAACACAGGTATCGAGCACTTCTTGCCTAGCAATGGAATTTAGTAAGCGCAAACCCTTGGATCTGGTTTTATTGTGCGCAAAAAAATAAAAATAAAAAAATTGCCGGTATTGCTTTCGATTTGCCAGCCGAATGAAGTTTTTTTTAGATAGGCTTATGCTTACTCCTGGGTAATTACAACGTTTTAGATTTATTTTTTCATATGCCTATTGGTAAAAACCAAACAAACAAAAAAACGCATAATATTAGCAAGCATTATGAAAGCTATTCATGCATATTTAGCTAAACTTCAATTGCCAGTATTTTCATTTTTGCCTGGCCTTAACCCCTTTTAATTGAATTACTAAAGTTTAAGTATTATATGAAAGTATAAAAAATGGATTAAATGAAAAATAGTTTTTGTAAATAAAAGAAGTTAATTATAATGTTTAGAAAATAAAATTTTAGTTTTCCTTGTGGCTTAATGAGATAGGACAGCAACAACAACAATATAAAAAGGGCCCTCTACTAACATTGCTGGAGTGGCATGGAGGGTGGGTAAAGACCGCGCGTTGCATATCATCATAACGCGTCGCAAGTGAATTCAATTGAAAACAGCTTCAATTCGGGTTTATTTTTTTTTGGTTTCTTTTGTTTCACAGTAATAAAGATTTTTTTTGCTTTTCTATGAGTTATTTTTTCTAATCCTTATTATTTAGTTTCCGGAGGGACTCTTTAATAAAATGTGTAGTGGAGACTTCGGCCTCGGCCACGAACTCACCCAACCGCTAAGAGCTGGCACCTATAAATGGGTCCCGATCCGCCGGTAGGTCGTTAGTAAGAATCAGTGGCGTCGTTTCGCGTGTTGGTATCTTTTGCGATACCTCAGCCTGAATCTAAACTTATAAAGATCACTGTAAGACTACATCTCCTTAACCATTACAAATTGCAATAAAGTCGCTTTGCATTTCTTATAATTACATCAGCTTTATTTCTGGCCGATTTGTACTGGGTCCAAGCAAAGTCGGTTCTGGTTCTCCTCCTTTTATTATAGAGCTTATTACGTGTTTTTATAGCTGAGCTGACTCTTTTATTATACCAAGGGCAAGAGCTGTTTATGGCCCGAACAGTATGAAGCGGGACATAGTCGTCAAACATTTTATCAAAGTTTTATTAAGGAAGTCAAGTTTTTCATCCACACTCTCAATGAACCAACAATTAATCCAGTTTACATTTAACAGATCTACATTTAAATTACTAGTATTAATAGACTTCAAATCACGATACATAAAGGTTACTACAACAGGACAGTTAAACGACACATCTAATGTACAAAATATAAGGTCATGGTCTGAAATAAAAAACATTTGGTCAAATTTTAGAATATGGTCAGTATTTGAGGTAATTACAAGACCAAGCAGACTAGGAATTGAGTTGTTGGCGTATCTTGTTGGTAGTAATCTGTTAACAACAACAAGACCTGCAGCAGATATATGGTCAAGCAGTTTAAGCGCATTTGAATCTCTTAAAAGAAGGTTTACATTAAAATCACCACATATAACATAACGCTCATATTTAATCAAAAACAAAGACAACTCAGCAAAAAAAGAATCTAACATACAACATCTATTAGGGTAATATACACAGGACACTAGTATTTTTGTTACATTATCAGAGATTTCCGCAATGATGTATTCCGTATCAGAATGATTTGACACAGCTACAGCTCTTATCTGAAGGGTGGATCTGCAATAAATTGCAACACCACCACCTTTGCTGGTTGACCTATCATGACGTATAACATTAAAGTGCGAGAAACTATAATGAAAGTCCGAAACATTTGGATTAAACCATGTTTCTGAAACACCTATGACATCAACTCCTGATTCTCCAAAAATGTGTCTAACATAGTCCATCTTATCAACATTTAGACTTCGCGCATTAAAATGCACAACGTTAAGGCCATTTGACTGTTGGCATAAAATATCTATTAAAATTTTGGGGTGTTCATTAATGCTGGAGGCTGATTTTCTATTGGGATTTAAATCGATCATACTGAGTTGGAAAGGAGTTAACTACAAATTGCAGCAAGCACAGCAAAAATGAAGCACAACAAAAGCATAAGTGATTACTAGGGACTGGAATTTGATGCATTTAAAATTTGAATATATGTGCTAAAAACATGCTGTGAAAATAAAAAAATATGCATTGAAAAAAACAAAAATATGTATTAAAAAATGTCATTCATTCATTTGTTTATTACAAATTTCATATTAAGTATTTTATTTATTCAGAATTCAAAGCTTTATTTGTATATAAAATAAATTGTTTTTTTAAATTAGAGAATGTAAAATTCGTACGGTTTGATCTAAAAAAATTTTTGTATAGTGAAAACGATCTTTCCACATGGACCGAAGACAATGGTGCATTTTTGAAAGCGGCAAGTTCATTTGGAGTGTAATTTTTTACTGAACAATTTTCCTGGCCAAATTATTAATTTTTGAAATTTCTTAAATTTTGATGAGGACAAATAGGTGTACTTAGGATATCCAGACTTTGATGCCTACTTGATCTAGTAAATTGTAGTCTTTCATAAAGATATTTCGGTGTTTTATAATTTATGAGCTTGAACATGAATACACAATTTCTTGCCGCAAGGTAAGTCAATACATCATATTCAAGAATTTTAGATTTCCATAAAGATATGTGATCATATCTTTTAAGGCCATAGACGTAACGTGTAACATTATTAAACAAAATATCAATCTTGTGAAATGAGACAGAATCTAGTTTGCTATATACTAGCTCACAGTACGTGATATGAGGCACAATAAGTTGAACAGCAAGCTTTCGTCTTGTCTCTAGAGGAGTAAACGAAGCTGACATTTTTAACCTACGTAAAATAATATAAACACTGCTAACAACTTTGTTAATATGGTCAGAACATGTCAACATAGAATTCACAACAAAGCCTAAGTTTTTAATTTTTTCAGTAAACATTAATACGCTATTGCCAATACTTCGTTTTGGAATATTCTCTAAATGTACTTTACTGTTACTAACGGGCAACACATAGGATTTAGCAGCATTCAGACGCAGACAATTATCCTGAGCCCATTGAGAAATTGCAGACAAATCACTATTTATTTTAAAACACAAGTCGTCAACGAGACCAACACGACTGGACAAATACAATTGAATATCATCAGCGTAGGCATGGACATTCACATACTGACAAACAGAGAATACATCGTTGACAAACAGACTAAACAAGAGGGGACCGAGAACAGAACCTTGAGGAACACCAGAGACAACAGCACAAGATGCGGACGAGGTAGCTTTGCAAATCACTTTCTGAGTTCTTCCTGCAAGGTAACTGGCCATAAGTTTTACAGAGCTTAACATTGCCGTAGCACAGCTATGCTTAGGTCTAAACCCTGACTGCAATGGAGAAAGCAGATTGTGTTGTTGAACAAATTGGGTAATTTGCGCTGCCATTAAGGACTCACATACTTTAGAAAAGGCTGGTAAAATGCTAATAGGTCTATAGTCACTTGAGCTGCTGGCAATATTTTTCTTAGCAAAAGGAACAATCAAAGCCTTTTTCCAGTCTGATGGGAAACGTGCCGTTGTAAAGCAGTGATTTATGATGTGTGTTAGAGCTCTCAAGATGAATGGCAGCACAAGCTTCACAAACATTAATGATATCCCATCTGCACCGATTGCATTGGACTTAATCGCCATCAAAGATCTTAAAACATCAGCTTCTGTTACTCCATTAAATTGAAATTTATCTTCTAAAGTAAAATGGTTACCTAAATTTTGGAAAGGAGGAATATAGCTTCGTTAGTTTCACTAGTAAAGCATCTATTTAGCAAGTTGGGGTCAATTTTACATTCAGATCTAAGTTCTCCATGTACATTCAAGGTTTTTAAATTGCGCCACAAATCTTTAGAGGGTAGAGATGGATTTAGTTTAGAATTGCAATAAAGTCGCTTTGCATTTCTTATAATTACATTAGCTTTATTTCTGGCCGATTTGTACTGGGTCCAAGCAAAGTCGGTTCTGGTTCTCCTCCTTTTATTATAGAGCTTATTACGTGTTTTTATAGCTGAGCTGACTCTTTTATTATACCAAGGGCAAGAGATGTTTATGGCCCGAACAGTACGAAGCGGGACATGGTCGTCAAACAATTTTATCAAAGTTTTATTAAGGAAGTCAAGTTTTTCATCCACACTCTCAATGAACCAACAATTAATCCAGTTTACATTTAACAGATCTACATTTAAATTACTAGTATTAATAGGCTTCAAATCACGATACATAAAGGTTACTACAACAGGACAGTTAAACGACACATTTAATGTACAAAATATAAGGTCATGGTCTAAAATAAAAAACATTTGGTCAAATTTTAGAATATGGTCAGTATTTGAGGTAATTACAAGACCTAGCAGACTAGGAATTGAGTTGTTGGCGTATCTTGTTGGTAGTAATCTGTTAACAACAACAAGACCTGCAGCAGATATATGGTCAAGCAGTTTAAGCGCATTTGAATCTCCTAAAAGAAGGTTTACATTAAAATCACCACATATAACATAACGCTCATACTCAATCAAAAACAAAGACAACTCAGCAAAAAAAGAATCTAACATACAACATCTATTAGGGTAATATACACAGGACACTAGTATTTTTGTTACATTATCAGAGATTTCCGCAATGATGTATTCCGTATCAGAATGATTTGACACAGCTACAGCTCTTATCTGAAGGGTGGATCTGCAATAAATTGCAACACCACCACCTTTCCTGGTTGACCTATCATGACGTATAACATTAAAGTGTGAGATACTATAATGAAAGTCCGAAACATTTGGATTAAACCATGTTTCTGAAACACCTATGACATCAACTCCTGATTCTCCAAAAATATGTCTAACATAGTCCATCTTATCAACATTTAGACTTCGCGCATTAAAATGCACAACGTTAAGGCCATTTGACTGTTGGCATAAAATATCTATTAAAATTTTGGGGTGTTCATTAATGCTGGAGGCTGATTTTCTATTGGGATTTAAATCGATCATACTGAGATGGAAAGGGGTTAACTACAAAATGCAGCAAGCACAGCAAAAATGAAGCACAACAAAAGCATAAGTGATTACTAGGGACTGGAATTTGATGCATTTAAAATTTGAATATATGTGCTAAAAACATGCTGTGAAAATAAAAAAATATGCATTGAAAAAAACAAAAATATGTATTAAAAAATGTCATTCATTCATTTGTTTATTACAAATTTCATATTAAGTATTTTATTTATTCAGAATTCAAAGCTTTATTTGTATATAAAATAAATTGTTTTTTTAAATTAGAGAATGTAAAATTCGTACGGTTTGATCTAAAAAAATTGTTGTATAGTGAAAACGATCTTTCCACATGGACCGAAGACAATGGTGCATTTTTGAAAGCGGCAAGTTCATTTGGAGTGTAATTTTATACTGAACAATTTTCCTGGCCAAATTATTAATTTTTGAAATTTCTTAAATTTTTTCAAACCCTACATTATTTTTTAACACTGCTTTTAAGTTTTCTTTTATTTCTTCAGCAAATGCTCCATCCACATCGTTGATTTTTTGTTGCGCTTCATCGATTAAAATAATTTGTTGCTTTAATGATATCCGCCCTTCTAGTTTTGTGATAGTTTCACTCAAAAATCCGTAATTGCAACTTATGAATGCCAAATGTTCTTTAATACCAGCACCTTGCAAAACAATTTTTATTTTTCCGCTTATTAACGCGAGTGACGATTGCGGCATATGTTACTATGTTTGTTGTGAGGACCTAAAAAAAAATTAAAAAAAAAAAAAATTGGGACTACAGAGAAATGAAAAAAATGTGCAAAAATATGCATTTAAGACAAAATATGCAAAAATATGCAACAACAAATCAATGCCATGTTAAAGAAAAATTTATGATTCGTATATATGTTTGATCAAAACTTTTCTAAGGTTCTAAAAAAAAGACATGTAAATTCATCAAATTCCAGTCCCTAGTGATTACAATTATATAAGAAACAACTTGGGTAAAAGATAAACATTTGAAAAAGGAAAACAAGTAATAACAATAATATAAAGCAGATAGACGAAAAAGCTAACAAAAAATTTCATATTCTCTGACAAAGAGTGAGAGAGAGAAAACATATATCTAACTTATTTTCTATATTAGTATTAATTATAAATAAAGTAAATTGTATTATTGTTACAAACAAAAGGGAGACATATATCAAAAACATTGTTCTTATATTCTAGTGCCAATAAGAGCATTAACCGCTACTCTGCTGCTCACTAAAGCCTGGCTTATCGCCAGGCTTTAGCCGCAAAAAACATTCCCACGCATGGAAAACACTGGTGCTAATATTTTGCTTCTCCTTAACTCAGATGCATATGTCATCACATCTCTTTACGATTTTGGCAGACTTTCATGCAAATAAATGCTACCATAGCCCGGCAGCTCTATATCGGAGAGTGCAAGCGATCTCTTTTTATTTTTGCAAAATAAAGAGACAGCTATTAAGAGTTGATTGCGGTCATTTGCAGAGAAAAGCTTCACTATAATTGGAGAAACGCTGCCGCTCTTTTCTGCATTGCTTTTTACTTTTCGCAGACGAAAAACATCACGTACAGGTGGAGGTTTGTGCTGAGTTACATTACAAACCTTTGCAAATAATTCACTCAAACACTCACCAGCTGTTTTGGGGGATCCCGTTGATAATGGTAGCAGTAAGCTCAGAGCGTAGAGAGATAACATCGGCACATGCATTCTCTACCACATTGACTCTCTTCTCTAAGGCTACAAACGAGAGCTTCAAAATTGCCGTTTCGGCAGCCAACTCACCAATCCTCTGCATCACCCTTTCTTCTGTTTTCTCCAGAACCGCAGTCAACTGTGCAATTATGACATCTCTTTGTTTTTCCAATTTCTTCTTTATCCTATCGAATGGAGTTGTTGCCGGAGTGAGGGGAGTTATAAGTGGTGATGTAGGCTTTCTCGCTGGATTCCTTCTTGTTGATGACATTATGATGATTATTTTAAGTGGAGCAAATGCTAATAAAATCCAGGTGAAGCAGTGTATATTTAGAACCACTAACAAAAGTTTGCGCGCACGTCGGTAAAACGATATGTATGAAGGAAAATTTCGTAAAATGACCGATTAAAAATGCAAAAGTTTATTAGCACTACAAAACACATCTTACTCGTTTGCTAGCATAATACAGGGAGTGAACGAAAGCTTCGACGAGTTTCGGAACTCAGTTCTCAAACTTGCTGAACCCTTACGAGTGCCATTGACCGAAGCTGAATTGATTGAAATTCTTCAGCATAATTTGTGCCCACGCGTCCGTCAGCAGTTGCTCTTTGTGCCTATCGACTCACTTGCAGAGCTACGGAGACTTTGCTGAAAGGGTGAAAGCCTCGCAAGCGAAATCGGTAAGACCGCGAATCAAGTGCCATTAGCAATCGCCCGACCATTCCCACGGCGTTATGTTAATGAAGTTCCGTATACTGACGAGGAATCCGAAGATTTGGAAGTTGAAATCAGTGACGTAGCGAAAAGATCGACAGACTCTGGTAAGATAGTATGTTGGAATTGCCGAAGTGAGGGACATAAAAACTTCGATTGTGTAAATAGCCGAATTATCTTTTGTTATGGTTGCGGCAAGGCCAATGTTTATCGACCAAATTGTGAATCATGTTCGGGAAACTTGAGAGCGAGCGAGGCTTCGAAGATGAACCCTTCTTAAGAACAGAGAAACAAATAACAGATCGGTCAATCATACGCCTGGACAAACCTAATGATTGTGCTACATCAAAAATACGCCCCGACAAATGTAATTGTGCAACATCAATCATACGCCCTAACAAAAACTAAAAAAATAGCTAATTTGTTAATGAGATTGTGCCATACCATGTCCGTCTGAAAAACTCTATTTAAACTAGGGATCGGCTCTTTAACATAGGTATGAAACTACCAGCACCCTTTAGTCGTTCGTCCGCGTGTATAAAACAGTTTTGGCAAGACATAAAAGAGAAACGGAAATCACATAGAAACGTAGTTTGTGCTATAACCAAGAAATCTTTCAACCTAAAGCCATACGCAAAAATTTAAATATTATCTGAAGAGTATTTAGGACTTCTAGACAGCAATAACATGGTGATGCAATTTACGTGCGGACGTGTTTTTGATTGCGGAAAGTTTTAAACATAATATATTATTTAATATAGTATTTTGCTAAATAATAATTGTATAACAAAATAGTCGATATTCGGATTAATAGCGACTATATAAAGGTGAATCGCTATTCAGTGTATATAAAGTAAAAGAATAAAATTGGCAAAAATAAAGTAAAACACTTGAACTAGTTGCGGTTTTAATATACATATAAATGTACATACATATAAACATAAAATAGCAGTTGACCGGTGTATACGATAATGCCTGAGTGCGGAAGATGCCGAAAGGGCATCAGAGGAGAGTCTAGCGTTCGATGCGAGGGAGTTTGTGGAAGAGTATACCACAAAACTACTGTTTGCGCGGATGTTGACGAATACGGCTTGCAAAGTGTGGAAAACTGTCGGTTTTTGCGGTTTATGTGCGATGACTGCATGACATATATCTCCAATGTTTATGATGCCCTTAAACAGATGATGAGCATAGCTGAGACAAATAAAATAAACATCAGAGAACAAAAGGGTGACATCGAAAAAATGCTAAGTGAGCACAACAAACAGCTAAGTAGGGTGATGGAAGGCATAAAGAAGACAAACCAAGAAAATTTAGAGGTAATAAAGAGAGTAGAAAGTTTATGCAAAGCCAATAAAGAGAAAATGGCTAGAGTTGATTCGTCCGTTACTAAACCAAAAGTGAACAGCCCAAAGATATTAGTCACACATATGAATGCAGAATATAGTGAAATTGAGGTAATTAATAAAATTAAGGCCCAGAACAATTATTTGAGTAATGCTAACTGTTGCCATCATTCCTATAGGGGCACTTCCCCTACCTATTTCCACAGGGTATCTTGTTACTATGACGATATCCCGCTAGTTACGATTATTGCTATTTGTATATGCTATATTATGGACGTAATACTTAGAGAATTTTGTTTTCTTCGTTGCGCAGAGAAATCTTCTCAATCTCTTTGACAATTAGCTTATACATAATTACAAATATGTACGCATACATGTTCGTACATTAATATGCGTAAGTGGCGTGATATGCCAACTATGTAAAACTTTGCATATACATATGTATAAGAGGACGAAACTTAAAATCGACAGTTCATTTTTGTAAGCCCACGTGAAAATAAAACAAATGTTTTAAAGTTCCCATTAAATAAAGTTAATTAAAACTAAAATATTCGAGTTCTTTGGAAATTGTTTAGGGACGTGGGTGAACTCATTAAAGTTTCACTTTAAGAAAGTTACAAATCTTTGAAACATTTTTAAACGCGATACGCGAATTTGTACAATTTAATAAAATAAAGTAAAAATAAAAGCACTAATTAACTAAGAAGTAAACGGGTATGCAGCGAAGTCGGTCGAGTACAGAGCATAATTGCATCCTCTGTGACAAGTGGGATGATGAACACATGGTGCAGTGTGACCATTGCGATAAATGGTATCACTTCGATTGCGTAGGGGTCAACAGTGGTGTCGCTGGAGTAAATTGGAGCTGCACTAACTGCAATCCACTAGCCATCAAAGCCACAACGAGTGCTACAGCTCCTCCTACAAACACGCAATACGATACACCACGTGAAGTTCATTCAAATCACCGAAAGGCGTCATCTTCGCCGTCGAACGAATTGCGAGCATCGCCACCTGTTCCAGTAACAAATTTTGCATTATCTAAAAGATCGACTACGACGGTCGGTAACGTTATGCCGAACGAAGCAGCGCGTCCAACGGCTCTGCCAACGAAATTGACCGCAGAAACATTACATGCGCCGGCAACATATCCCGCAACAATGTACCCAAGTCTCAAGGCAGACCAACACCCGACGGCAACAAATCCGACTATGCAGCTAACTGAGAACGAATCAAAAAAACTTTGTCTTCGTCTCGCGATGTTAGAAGAGGAAAAGGAGCTTCAACAATATTACCTGGAGAAAAAATACGAGATCTTATCGGAATCGCGAGTCGCATCTACGCCATGCCTTAACAACACGAGTTCGCGTTCTGCACCTACTGCCACCCAGATAGCAGCTAGGCAAGCAATCCCAAGGGACTTACCACATTTTCATGGCGATCCGGAGGAATGGCCAATTTTTAAAAGCAGCTTTGAGACAAGCACTCAGGTTGCCTGCTACTCAGACGCAGAAAATCTGATGCGACTCCAGGCAAGCCTAAAGGGAAGAGCGCGTGAAATGGTTCGAAGTAAACTGCTACTGCCAGCGATGGTTCCAGAAATAATCGAAACTCTGCGCATGTACTATGGAAGGCCGGAGTTCATTATTGAAAATTTGATCGAGAAGGTGAGAAACGTGCAGCCGTTTAAAGACAAGCTGGAAGCGCTGATTGATTACGCGCTGTGCGTGCGCAACATATGCTCTACGATGACATCGTGTCATATGGATTCATACATGAGCAACCCCATATTAGTCAAGGAACTAGTGGAGACTCTACCAAATACGTACAAGCTGTCCTGAGCCATGCATCCCAAAGATAACCGAATTCCGGCAGTTAAAGCCTTTAGCGATTGGCTTTAATCGTTAGCAGAAGCAGCATGTAAGGTTGTTACGCCTACAACGTTCAAGAGGAGTGGTATGGTAAATACCCACTTACTTTGAAATGCTGTCGCTGGATCACAAGTGGGAGGTCGTGCGTTCTTTAAAGTTATGCCGACAGTGCTTAAACACTCACCGACGGCGCTGCTTTGTAAATAAAGCCTGCGCTATTGATGGATGCAACGCAAAGCATCATCAATTACTTCACCGAAGCTTCCTCAAACAGGATGTGTAGAGTATCGAGCGCCCAGCAAATGGGTCATTGAATTCACACAGTACCCAGCAAAAGGACTCGCCTTATTTTCGAGTCATTCCGGTTCGTATTCATGGCAATAATAATTACTTAGATACGTTTGCATTTCTAGATGAGGGATCGTCCGTCACGTTGGTAGAAGACGCTGTTTTCAACCAGCTTCACTTAAAGGGCGTTTCGGATCCACTCTGTCTGCGGTGGACCGGCGACAACACCCGCAATGAAGCTTCATCGAAAAGGACTATGCTTTGCATCGGCAACATGCACAACGGTAAAATATTCACCATAAACGATGTGCATACTGTTCGCAATCTGGGGCTCCCAACGCAAACTGTAGATATGAGCCAAATCGCTAATGAATACCCACATCTCAATGGGTTAACAATACGATCATACACCAAAGCAAAACCAACCATTCTTATTGGATCTGACAACTGGCACCTCGCTGTCCCAATTAAAGTACGTGAGGGCAACTGGCACCAACCGATCGCGGCCGAAACCAGATTGGTTGGACGATTCAAGGGCGTGGATCCAATCCGTCACAGAGCTTGCATTTGAATATTCACACATGTGCATGCAGGCAAAACTACGATACATTACACGAACTAGTTAAGGAAAGCTTCAAGCTAGATTCGTCGCCGCCATCACAGCTGATGTCACCCCAAGACTCGAAGGCGATGGCTATACTAGACGCAACATGTCAAAAGGCAGGAGATAGGTACAAAGTCGGGCTGCTGTGGCGCCATGATGAAGTGAACCTGCCCGATAGCTACGAAATAGCGTACAAGAGGCTATTGTGTTTTCACAAAAGATTCATAAAAGAACCCACTCTTAAGGCAGCAATGCAAGGCCAAATAAAAAACTTACTTACAAAAGGATATGCCATTAAGCTAAAACCTGCACAATTACAAGCGAATAGTGGGCGCGTCTGGTATTTACCAATATTTGTGACTCAAAGTCCAAATAAGCCTGAGAAACTACGCCTAGTATGGGACGCAGCAGCCAAAAGCAAAGGCGCATCGTTGAACGACGCCATATTAAGCGGGCCCGATTTGTTGAATCCTCTGGTGGAAATGCTACTAGCGTTCCGTGTCGGTCGCATAGCTATCTGCGGGGACATCGCCGAGATGTTCCACCAGATCAACGTGCGTGAGGCGGATATGCACGCGCAAAGGTTTCTGTGGTGGGACAAAAATGATGAGTTCGACAAGCTCAGCGTATACGTCATGCGCGCTATAACATTCGGCATAAACTGTGCGCCATGCATTGCACACTACATCCGCAACAAAAACGCAGAAAATTTCGTTCAACAACTGCCTAGAGCTGTCGACGCCATCAAAAACCATCACTATGTAGACGATTTCATAGATTGTGAGGACAGCGAACAAGCGGCGATAGATCTAGCGGAAGCGGTCAAAGCAATACACGCATCAGGCGGCTTCCATATACGTAATTGGGCGTCAAATTCACCTTTTGTTCTTAGGTGCTTGAAAGAGCCTGGCGGAAAAGAGCAAGCTGCCGTGCAATTGGCCGCGTGTGAAAAAATTCTTGGTGTATACTGGGACCCGAATAGGGACGTCTTTAAATATGCGTTCAGGTTTGTCAGGCTGAAACGAGATGTTGTTGTCAGCAGCTTATGTCCAACAATGCGCGAGGTCCTGCAAGTTTTAATGTCGATATTCGATCCTTTAGGTTTTTTGTCAAATTTTACAATCGCACTCAAAATTTTACTCCAAGAAATCTGGCGTGCACGCATTGACTGGGTCGAAGAGCTTTCCGATGATCTGTACTCTAAGTGGCGTCAATGGAAAGCAACAGTACCGCAGATGTTGCGCATAGAAGTACCGCGGTGCTATTCGCCAGATCTGAATGGTTCCAAAGACGTCCAATTGCATACCTTCGTAGATGCCGGAGAATATGGGTATGCAGCTGTGAGTTACTTGCGCGTAGAGTTCGGCGGCGAAGTCAACTTATCGTTCATAGCTGCTAAATCTAAAGTGGCACCCCTTACTCCAGTAACAATACCGCGGCTGGAATTGCAGGCTGCGGTAACAGGCGTTCGGCTGGCAAAAAAATAGATGGTACCCCACGTCTACCTATCAAGCGCAGAGTGTTCTGGACAGACTCGTCTACGGTGTTAAAGTGGCTCAGCATGGACCCTAGGTAATTCCGGCAATTTGTCATGTAGCCGAAATACTGGAGGATACAAATCTCCAACAATGGCGGTGGGTCCCATCGCGACTAAACCCTGCAGACCTCGCAACAAAGCATGAATCGAAGGTGGATGAGGAGGCGTGGATTGATGGGCCTGATTTTTTGAAAGCCGATGAATATGATTGGCCCTTCCGCAGCGATTTCGGCCCACTTGACAACATGGAAACCAGACATCACGTTTTACACATGCGTACGGTTAAGCAACAAGTGGTAGCTATGAACTTTTAATACTTTTCGAAGTGGAAGCGATTGTACCGTGCTGTAGCTACGTTTATCTTATACACTAAGAGGTTGCAAGCTAAGGTGCACGCAGTCTCCTCCCAGCAAAGTCAACTTTGAAATTATTGATATGGCGAAGGTGACCCTTATGAGGCAAGCGCAGCTCAGCGAATTCCTGCAAGAGTTTGTTTCTCTGAAACGCGGTTAGAACATTGAAAAAACAAGTAAACTAATATCGCTTAATTTATTCTTAGACGAACAAGACATCATACGAGTGAAAAGTCGAGCTGAATTTATATGCTCACAAGATGCTATCGTACTTCCGCTACATAATTTACTTGATCGTTAAAGACATTCACGAAAGATACTATCATCTGTCTCATGAAGCCGTAGTAAACGAAGTCAAGGGCAAGTTTTATATCCCTCGGTTGCGCGTGTTATACCGAACCATACGAAAGGCTTGCAAAATTTGCAAAAATAAAGCCGCGACGCCGTTAAATCCGCAGATGGCACCGCTGCCACACGCGAGACTGGCATGCTATGAGAGGGCTTTTAGCTATGTTGACATTGACTATTTCGGGCCGATATTCGTGGTCGTAGGCCGCAGGCGAGAAAAGCGTTGGGGCGTTATATTCACATGCCTTACCATACGCGCAGTTCACATAGAGGTAGCTCACAGCCTTGATACCAGCTCCTGCATTATGTGCATCAACAATTTTATATCTCGTCGGGGCACTCCAAGGGAAATTTATACTGACAACGGGACAAACTTCAAGGCGGCAGAGAAAATCATGCGCAGCGAATCAGAAAAAATTAACTACTCTTCTGTAGAATCCAAGTTCGATAACATTCGCTGGAAGTTTAACCCACCAGCGGCGCCCCATATGGGGGAGCATGGGAACGTCTCATCAGATCAGTTAAAACTGTTCTATATGCGATGAACCCAGAACATACCTTTAACGACGAAACACTACGAAGCGCGCTTTTAGAAGTCGAATTTATGATCAACTCTAGACCTCTGACCTTCGTTTCCATAGATGCGGCCGATGACGAGCAATAACACCCAATCACATGCTTTTTGGATCAGCGGGTGGTTATAAACCTATCGGAAGCACTGGAGACATACATCAACGCTACCGCCAATCGCAAATGTTCGCTGATAGGTTCTGGCAAAGATGGATAAAAGAGTACAAACCGACGCTGACAAAAAGAACAAAATGGTTTACGAAGCAACCACCACTGAAAACGGGAGACGTTGTAATAGTTGTCGACGAGTCTCAACCCAGAAATCGCTGGCCCAAGGGAGTAGCTATTAACGTCGTATCAGCACAAGATGGAGAGGTCCGCCGCGCTACGGTGAAAACGCAATTCGGTATAATGGCCTGCTGCGAAACTGGCGGTTCTGGATGTCGGCAATCGAGAGGAGTAAGCTAACGGGGCTTGCTTACTTGGGGGGGAATGTTGCCGTCATTCCTATAGGGGCACTTCCCCTACCTATTTCCACAGGGTATCTTGTTACTATGACGATATCCCGCTAGTTACGATTATTGCTATTTGTATATGCATACATAATATGTAATACTTAGAGAATTTTGTTTTCTTCGTTGCGCAGAGAAATCTTCTCAATCTCTTTGACAATTAGCTTATACATAATTACAAATATGTACGTATACATGTTCGTACATTAATATGCGTAAGTGGCGTGATATGCCAACTATGTAAAACTTTGCATATATAAGAGGACGAAACTTAAAATCGACAGTTCAATTTTGTAAGCCCACGTGAAAATAAAGCAAATGTTTTAAAGTTCCCATTAAATAAAGTTAATTAAAACTAAAATATTCGAGTTCTTTGGAAATTGTTTCGGGACGTGGGTGAACTCATTAAAGTTTCACTTTAAGAAAGTTACACTAACGTGAAGTGTGTTAAAGTATTCAAGTCGAAACGTAGTAAAGGGGAATGAACATCCTTTAATGCATTAATTGAGGTCGAACATAAATTTTTCTTACAGGTGCTAGATAAGAAAAAAATAAACATTGGATGGGATAGATGTCCGGTATACGATGGGCAATCACTGAAAAGATGCTATAAATGCCTTGGTTTCAATTACAATGATACTAATTGTACGAAGAAATTACGGTGTAGTAAATGCATGGGGGAGCATAAAGCAGAAAATTGCACAGTGAGTAGTCCAAAATTAATTTGCAGTAATTGCTGTAACGCTAAACCAAGAGCTAGGTCTAAAATTATATGTAGAACATAGTGTTTTTAGCCGAGAGTGTTCAGTCTATGTTAGAAAACTAAAGATAGAGAAACAGAGAGTGGGATGTTAGAAACTAGACGTAAGAAAAGATCGCCAATGTTCATTAAAATACGTGTATCTCAATATAAATAGTTTATTAGCTAATAAAATTTAACCAGAAAGACTCATGGGAAATGTTAACCCAGACATGGTGCTATGCTCCGAAACATGTATTACAAATGAAATAGATGACTCGGAGATAAATTTTCCAACATACCACGTAATAAGGTGCGATTCACACAGTAGACATACAGGCGGTGTGATCATAATTTTACGCGACACTCTTGAGCTCAAGATCAAGGTCAACAAATCGGTAAATAATAATATATGGTGCATGGTCATCCAACTGAAAAGTTCCCAGACTAAATGTCAGATCGGGGTGGTATAACATTCACCAAGCACAAGTGATGCCGAGTTTCTCACATATATGAAGGCTATTCTAACAGAAATATCTGATTACTTAATAAACACTATTGTTGTTGGAGATTTCAACATAAACATTAAAGTAGTGTCGACTTATAGTAAACAACTGAACAAGATCTTTTCACACCAAGCAATGAAACAGCTGATTAGCTTTGATACGCGGATTAGGGAGCACTCCGCAACACTAATAGACTTGTTGTTTTCTAACAGTAAGGAAGTGTTCTGTGAAAATTTAAAGGATCACAGAATAACGGATCGCGAAACTATACTGTTTCGATATAATATAAACAAATTAATCCCGTTAAAAAAGCTGTCAGAATTATAACTTTAGTTACATAGGTAGTCTTGATGTTGAAGGTATGCTCAAGCACATTAACAATTGTATGATGTCGGCTATGCAACAATTAACCAACCAGCGACAAATTTTTATTAAGATTAGAAACAAATGGTATGACAGGCAATTAGCTGAGGTTAACAAGAAGGAATTCAAATTACATGAAAGAGCAGTGCTTAAAGGAGATTGGGCAGAATAGAACATGGTAAAAAAGCAGTACAAAAAAATGATCAAAATTAAGAAAATTAGCTACATGGAACAGAAAGTCGAAGCAAATAGAAATGATAGCCGATTAATGTGGAAACACTTAAAACAAGTGGTTAATAAATCAGATAGTAAAGAAAAAATAACCGAAGTTTTAATAAGGGATAAAATATTCAAAAGCAGCGATGAAATTGCAGAAAACGTAAACGATTTCTTCGTAGAAAGTATAGTAGAGATAAACAGAAACATAGAAGACATTAGCAGTAACTTTTTACCGCAGGCTAATCAGGTAAATAACTTTGAATTCCACCAGATTAACTCTAAAGATATTGAACATACCGTAAAGAAATTTAAGAGAAAAATAGGAGGGAAAAATTTATTGTCTGAGTGTGTAATTAAAGACTCAGTAGAGTATATGGGACACTTCTACTCTTTACTGATAAATAAGAGCCTTGAATCAGGAATAGTACCTAAAGATTGGAAAATTTCGACGAAAAGGTACTATAAAAGTTGAAGAAATGAGGCCAATTAACACTCTTCCAAACATTGAAAAAATTCTGGAAAATGTGGTTAAAACACAGTTGTTATGTCATATTGAAACTAATAACATATTCATAAAAGAGTAATCAGGTTTCCGGGAGAAGCACTCGTGAGAGACTGCACAAAATTTGGTACTATCCCAGTGGAAGGAAGATCTTAATTCAAAGTTGAATATCGTAGCGGTGTTTATTGATCTGAAAAGAGCTTTTGAAACTATTGACAGGGATAGAATGTTGAAAAAACTTGAGCATATTGGTATAAAAGACAAGGAGCTTGACTGGTTTCGGAGCTACCTTACCAATCGTATGCAGCAAGCAGTGATCGAGTCAACTGTGTCAAAAAATAAAGTAGCCGTGAACATTGGGTTACCACAGGGCTCGGTGTGAGACCAGTTCTTTTCAATATTTATATCAATGATATTAATATGGTGCTAAAACACTGTAAGATAAAATTGTTCGCTGATGACACACTCCTAACAGTCAGGGATAGGAACGTGCAGAATGGATTGGAAAAATGAAAGAAGATCTGAATTCCTTATATAACTGGTTATGCTCTAATAAACTAAAACTGAATGTTAATAAGACGCAATTCATGGTCTTAAATAGAGCAGTCAATAACGGATGCTCAAACTACATCCTAAAAATAAAAGATGAAGTTATTAAAGAAGTTAAACTCATTAAATACTTAGGGATATACATTGATAATAAATTAAAAATGGATGAGCATGTTGAATATACAGTTAAAAAATTGCAAAAAAAAAATTGGCTTTATAAAAAGATCATGTAAATATCTAGGAAGAAGATACAAAACCATTGTCTATAGATCTAAAGTGGAACTCCACTTTATATATTGTCCAACGATATTCTTCATAGTTAGCGATACCCAAGTAGATAAACTGCAAAAACTGCAAAACCGAGCTATGCGCTTTATACTAAATAAGCCTAATGATACACCCACGCGGGATATGATCGCTGATATGCATTGGCTGAGTGTGAAGCAGCAAGTTTTTTATCATGCTATGAAATTTGTGTTTAACATAAAAGAAGGCAGACTTCCGGATCATTTGAGTGACAACCTTCGATACATTAACGACACCCACTCATACCTACTAAGAGAGAACAACAGCTTTAGGCTACCCTTCTATAGAACCGAAGTGGATAAAAGACACATTTTCTATAAAGGGCTAAAGTGTTTTAATTAATTACCGTCGCACATAAAAAACTGCACTAACTTTACTAGTTTCAAGAAATTACTGTATGACCATTGTAAAACATTGGCTATCCGGTAAGGGCGCGGAATGGAAACTTGGTCTTTCCATCCGTCCTAGCACCAAATAAAGGCGATATGACCATGGATCGGAAACACGGCCTTTCCGACCATGACAAATGGTTCGTATAAGTAACAGAAATGCGGAATGGAAACTAGGTCTTTCCGCCCGTGGCACATAATGGTAGACTGGAAACAAGGCCTTTCCAGCTACCCAACTACCCAACTACGCAATAATTTTTAAGCAATTTATATTTGATTTGTAAAAATATATCTAACATCTACTTACGCTTTAATGGAAAATATATTATAACTATGTAAAATTGCAATTACATTTGTCGTGATCCCAAGCATGGCACGAAAAGTTATTCTAGGGATAGATTTTCGGGTCAAATTCCGAAATGCGCCTCAAATCGTATCCGAAATTGCACATGATGTGGTCAATGACGATAACTCACTTTTCTTCAATTACGAGCAACAATGTCAGCTATCAATAGTTAAAAACAAATTTTTGAGCTGCGAGAAAGAAGGCTTGGGGAAAACCGTAACCGTCAAGGATGCCTCTCCTCTCCCACACATAGATGGTATATTGAGACCTGGCTAAATCCAAATTTCTATCACAGTGAGTTTTTTGATTCGAACTTGTTTAATGTGTTTCGGAAAGACAGATTTTCAGCAAAAACTGGACGTATGCGTGGCGGAGGTGTTTTAATTGCTGTTAGACATCATCTTCGTGTATTCTTGGTTCCGCTCAACAACAGTGACTCACTGATGGATCAAATTTGTTTTGTGTTAGTGGTCCTTTATCGCGGGATTCTATATACCTACTTGCTTCATATATTCCTTCTGAGAGTTCGTTCGAGTTGTATAAATCGCATCCTGATAACGTGGTATCTATAGTTTCAAAAAATTTAAATGATAATCACTTATGTTTGCTAGGTGATTTTAACTTATGTAAGACAAATTGGTCTACTAGTATTTGTAACTCTAATCTCACACCAAATGATGTTTCCTCAAATCGCGAGTTATATTTTATTGATAATATTCTTAATCTTAATTTAAGTCAAGTTAACAATTTTGTAAATTCTCTGAGTAGAGTCTTGGATCTTATATTTGTAAGTGATAACTTAAGCTATAGAGTTAGTGAATGTTTGAAGCCCATAACTCCTAAGGATAAGCATCATCTACCTTTAGTTGTAAAACTCGATTTCTATTGTTTTGCTGTTTTTCCTTTTAATGCCAGGATATCATTTATTGCGATTTTCCTAGTTTTAATGAATTACTCCTCGAGATTGACTGGGCTAATTTGCTGGCAGATCTAGATACATTTAATAGTTTCACTACATTTAAGTTCATTATGTCTGACCGCTGTCTTGGAGTTGGTAGCGGGGCATGCTATAACTCAATATGCCGGGGAGTTCGAGGTTCGAATCTCAGTCAGGGCAAGCAAAATCTTAATCATAGAAAAAGTTTTTTCTAATAGCGGTCACACCTCGGCAGGCAATGGCAAACCTCCCAAGGGTATTTCTGCCATGAAAAAGCTTTTCATTACATCTGCCGTTCGGAGTCGGCACAAAACTGTAGGTCCCTCCATTTGTGGTATAATATAAAGACGCACACCGCAAATGGTAGGAGAAGCTCGGCCAAACACTGAGCTATATAGTGTACGCGTCAAAATTATATATATGTATATATACAAACTTTTGTGAAGACCCATTTTAGGAAATAAAATCTGAATACAGACTGCTAAAAATAATGAAAAATTTTAATTTATATGAGGATCCCAGGCATGTAATAATAAACCAATCGATTTCTGAAATAACTTATCATGGGGATCCGACTTTAGGACCGAAACCTATTGACATTTACATAATGCCATTAAAATTTATTTTCAAGTCAATCTTTGAGATCCCTAAATTATTAGATGTCACATAGCATGTACAAAAAAATATTCAGAAAGCAACCTTTTATGTAATTTTGCTAGTGGTAATATTTTCAAAATGAAAAACAGCAAATTCAGTCGGATTTAGTTATTCCGTATAACTTATATGTTGATGATTTTCAAATAAATAACGCACTAGGAAGTCATACGTATTCAATTTGTGGGTGTTATTTTACCTTTCCTACCATGCCTCAGTACTTGTTGTCAAATTTGGACTACATTTTTCATGCCGCTTTATGTAATATCAAGTAACGATTTAAAAATTAGTGGGTACGGTTTATCAATTAGTTGAAGAACTTAAGCAATTAGAAGATGGGATTGAAATTATAACAATAGATAAAACGTTAAATATAAAATTAGTATTAGGCGTAATAGTAGGTGATAGTTTAGCCGTTAACAGCATATTGGGGTTCGTACAGTCATTCAACTCAAAAAAATATTGCCGTGTTTGTACGAGACCCAGGAGTCAAATGCAAGGAGATGTTTTAGAACAGACAGACTTTTTAAGAAATGCGAATAACTATGAAAATAATTACCAGGAAACTGGCATTAAATGTAAATGTATTTTTGACAATTTGAAATAGTCTCACGTCACTGAACACTTTTGTTTCGACTTAATGCACGACATATATGAAGGTATTTGTTCATATGATGTGTGCAATATTCTGCTTAGATTGATCAATGACAATGTGATAACTCTGGAAGATATAAATAGTAGGAAATGGAAATCGGGAATAATTCTATTCCATTAAACCTAAGATCATTTAATTTGAAAATGACAGCGAGTGAAGTACGCTGCTTTGTTCATTTTTTACCGTTAATGATAGGCGATCTTATCCCTGCAGAGAATCCTCATTGGCATGTTTTAACAGTGTTAGCATGATTTTCTCTCAAAACGAAAGTATTCGGTTAAAGAACTGCCTTATTTCAAAATCTTGATTGAAAGAAACCATACTATGTATAAACAGCTATATTGTTCTTTGAAACCTAAACACCATTTTCTCGTACATTACACAAAGACACGAAACCAAATCGAACATGTTGTGATAGACGGAAGGCACGCTACCAGTGTCCTAGATGTGCGCACGATCCGAGGAGCCAACATCGACTCGGACCATTATCTTGTTGCAGCCAAGATACGCACGCGCCTCTGTGCGTCAAAAAGCGTGCGGAAAGGCACACAAGGAAAGCTCGACGTCGGAAAGTTGCAATCACAACAGTCAGCCACGCACTTCGCTACTCGACTCGCACTCCTGCTCTCTGATAGCTCTAATCAACACAGCGATATTTCAGAGCAATGGAACCACATCTCTTGCTCTTTACGTACCGCAGCTGAACAATATATTGGTTTTCAGCGAGCCCGGAAAAATGACTGGTACGATGAGAAATGTCGCGTTGCCATGGAACGGAAAGATGCTGCCTGCAGGGCCACGTTGCGATCGGGCGCAACGCGAGCCTTGCGGGAGAGATATCGTGAGTTGAAGAAGTAAGCGAGACGCATTTTTCGAGAGAAGAAGAGAAAGGCCGATATGCGTGAGTGGGAGGAGCTTGAAATGCTGGCCGACAGGAAAAGCGCCCGAAAATTCTTTCAGAAAGTACGACGGCTAACAGAAGGTTTTAAGACCGGGGCGAATTCCTCTAAGAACAACAACGGCGACCTGGTAACTGACGTTCAGAATATACTTAGTTTATGGAGGGAGCACTTCTCCTCACTACTTAGTGGTAGTGACAGAGACCCCCTTGAAAAAGATGATGATCCCGAAACCCCAATCAATGACGACGGAATTCATGTTCCGTTACCCGACTGCGATGAAATCCGTATATCAATAGCACGGCTAAAGAACAGCAAAGCGCCCGGAGTTGACGGGCTGCCAGCTGAGTTATTCAAATACGGTGGAGAAGAGTTGGTAAAGCTCATGCACCAGCTAATCTGTAGAGTATGGTCGGACGAATGCATGCCTACTGATTGGAATCTAAGTGTACTTTGCCCAATCCATAAGAAGGGTGATACTGCAATTCGCGCCAACTATAGTGGTATAAGCCTTCTTAGCATTCCTATAAGGTTCTGTCGAGCGTATTGTGTGAGAGACTAAAGCCCACCGTCAATGAACTGATTGGACCTTATCAGTGTGGCTTTAGACTTGATAAATCTACTATCGACCAGATATTCACAGTGCGCCAGATCTTGCAAAATACCCAAGAAAGAAGAATCGACACGCACCACCTTTTTGTCGATACGCACCACCTTTTTGTCGACTTCAAAGCCGCTTTCGACAGCACAAAAAGAAGCTGCCTTTATGCCGCAATGTCTGAATTTGGTATTCCCGCAAAACTTATACGGCTATGTAAAATGACGTTGAGCAACACCACCAGCTCCGAGCCGTTTAATATCAAACAAGGTTTCAGACAGGGTGAGTCTTTATAGTGTAATTTTTTTAACCTTATGCTGGAGAAGATAATTCGAGCCGCAGAACTAAATCGGTCAGGCACTATCTTTTATAAGACTGTGTAGCTGCTGGCGTACGCCGATGACATTGACATCATCGGCCTTAACAACCGCGCAGTTAGTTCTGCCTTCTCCAAACTGGATAGAGAAGCAAAGCGAATGGGTCTGGAGGTGAACGAGGGCAAGACGAAGTATCTCCTGTCATCAAATAAACAGTCGGCACATTCACGACTGGGATCAAACATCACTTTTGACAGTTATAACTTTGAAAAAGTAGAAGACTTCGTTTACTTAGGAACCAGCATTAACATCAATAATAATGTCAGCCTCGAAATCCAAAGGAGGATCACTCTTGCCAACAAGTGCTCCTTCGGACTGAGTAGGCAACTGAGCAGTAAAGTCCTCTCTCGATGGACAAAAATCACGCTCTATAAGTCTCTCATTATGCCCGTCCTAATGTATGGCGCAGAAGCATGGACGATGGAAGATATCTGATGAGAAGGCTCTGGGAGTGTTCGAGAGAAAGATTCTCCGAAAGATTTATGAGCCTTTACGCCTTTGCAATGGCGAATACCGTAGAAGACGGAACGATGAGCTGTACGAGCTTTATAACGACATAGATATAGTGCAGCGAATTAAGATCCAGCGGCTTCGCTGGCTTGGTCATATCGTTCGAATGGATGAAAGCGCCCCAGCTCTGAAAGTATTCGACGCAGTACCCGTTGGAAAGACCAGGCGGTAAGGGACTTGGGTACGCTTGGTATTTCCAACTGGCGCCAGTTAGCGAAAGAGAGAAATAACTGGCGTGCTGTGCTAAGCTCGGCCAAAATCGCATAGGCGGTTATCGAGCCAATGAAAGAAAGAAGAAGAATTTTCATTCAAATTATGACAAAAAAAAAGGAAAATAAGATGTATATGACCTTTAGCACCAATTGAAGATCAATTTAAAAGAAAACCAATTAAAAATTTCAAACAAACCATATGCAACAGAATGTTAGTTTAGGAACTAATCGCACCGTGAACGGTTTTTGTAAAGATATTTCTTCGAACTTTATACAGCGTGAACAAAATCTCGACAGAATTGTATGGAATTTAACGTTCACGAGCTTTGAGTGTGGTCTTCACTTCAGCAATTGCAATAATAAAATATCTTTAATGAAATATGTAGTTCCTTGCTGCACAATACCCTGTTGAAAGATTTTTTTTGTTAAAAAGAGTAACACGAAACCCAAGTTCTTTTGGGATGTGAATTTTTCCGATAAATTATTGAAAAGGTTGCGTACTGTATATACACGATTTAGAAAATACAGAGGTTGCGCCTTCCGCAAACCGCTATTCACTCTCAGCAAATTTGACAGAATCAGCTGTGTATGCTACGTCACAAAACGCGGTTGTATGTAAGCATACAATTGTTTGTGCTTAAATTCAATGCTTAAACTGATTATATTTAAAATAAAGTTATTAAACATGAAGTGCGCAGTGTTAAGTATTAAATCGCAAAGTCTTTCAATGATACGGGGCTATTCAGCTGTGCGCACTTGGTAGCAAGTTAAGCTTCTTGTGTCTCCTAATGCTGCACTGTGGTTTTTTTCAAGGCATCCAATCAAACACAGAGCATTTGTGGAGTTATTTGAATATAAATATGTTGCATAAAGTGCCGAAATTGGTAAAAACTTTAAAATTGACAAATCATAGGAGAACCTAACCTCACATTTTTCCTGCAATTTCTTCCGATTCTCAGTCAATTCACGTTCATGTCGTTGCACGCATTTTGCTTCACATCATTTTTCGTCGGGAAGGCGCAATCTTGTATTTTTTCGTTCTTGCTGTATATACTGTGCCTCAACGGTGGCGGAGAAACTGCAAAGTCTTCAAATTTTCTGCGATATTTTTTTTGTTTTCATGTTGATTTCATATTTATAAATGATCTTTAGGCATAAAGGTAAATAACATCTCTTATATATTCTTATTTTAATTGCATTTTCATTTATTCTGTTAGCAAACCTCAACCACAGTATGTGCAGTAATAAAACTCAGGTGAAGTCCTTCTCAGGGATAAGAGTTTTCATGGTAGATAATGACAATAAACTATAGCAGAGTTGCATGCAATGATATTTCATAATCAACTTTGAAAATCACATAAACAATTTTGCGGAATGTGAAATATTTTCATTAACCAGTAAAGATCCACATTACAAGTATTACTGAAAGCCAAAAATGTATAGCGAAAATTTGTGACGACTGCTTTTATTTGCATATTTGAATAATTATTCAACGGCTCACCACAATTCTCCTATAACCAACGTGTACAATAAAAAAAGCAACCCTGGGTAGTCAACTTTTCGGTGGTGAGTCTTCTTCTTCATTTCATTCATTCGTTTCGGTTAAATTTGTTAACATAAGCAGTTAATTTTGCAAATAAATATATTAATTTTCTTATAACTGGAACATTTTTACATTTACTGTAGGAATTAACTGCCTGGAATGGAGCGCAAGCGAAACAACATCTATATATTAAAGCAGAGTATTCCTAGAATGGTACATGCATAATCAAAAAGAAAGCTAATTTTTAATGATTTCAGGGCCAATAAAACAGCTGCGATAGACTTTTGATACTTCAATACCTTAGAATAACCATCGGTTTTTTTGTAGCACAATGCTCATGGTGAAGATTCCTTAATATGTACAAAAATACAAATTTAAAAGTGCATATATTTGTAAAACCGTAAATAAATATATACATACACACATATCACGATGCTGCGAGCAGTTTTCTACCATTGGGCATTGCCACACGTTCAGTATTTATTGACGTGATGCAAGTATCGTGTTATTTCTTGACCGTGTAGCATCCAATATATATGGATAAGAATAAGGATTGGAAAATAATTAAATCCATGGATATGGGATCGCAATACCGTCAATAAAAATTGTACCATTTATTTTTCGTCGAAGCGACTAATTTCTACTCCAGTACCTTCTCTCTACTTGTTTTGTTTTTAATGAAAATGCCAGTATTATAGCTAAACATGCACAAACTTTATTTTCTTGTTCCATTGCCTATATATATTTCGAACCACGCAGCGTGCAAAGTATATAAATACTGACGGGATACATGTATAAGTTATCGTAAATATGTTCTCACGATAACATTTTCGTCAACAACAACATCTTGTTGACGCAACCCCACTCAGGGTGGTTGCACCTAACGTTCCACACGCGCAACCATGTCAGCAGAATTGCGGTCACACGGTTTGGCTGCACCGAATATTCTACACGCGCGGCCATGTCAGCAGAATTGCGTTCGCATGGACTGGCTGCACCGAATACTCTACACGCACAGCCATGTCAGCAGAATTGCGTTCGCACGGTAGAACGCTAGCAGAACAGCAGCAGCGCAGCGCGAAGCCGTGGGCTAGGTGTAAGCTAGGGCACGATTGTAAGTTCAGTTTGAAAAACTCATTAAAGACAACAGCTAGTGCGCTGTAGAAAACAATCGAATAAAATTAAATCGTTTTATTGGCGCCCAACGTGGGGCTCGCGAATATAAAACCGAAAATTAATTAACACCACTACTGGATAAGGAAGAAAGGCGATTAACGGGACCAATCCTGGAACGCGAATATAAAACCGAAAATTAATTAACACCACTACTGGATAAGGAAGAAAGGCGATTAACGGGACCAATCCTGGAACGGGAATATAAAACCGAAAATTAATTAACACCACTACTGGATAAGGAAGAAAGGCGATTAACATATCATGAACGCTGACCAAGTAGGCGAGTTGATTAGAGCAGAGGTGAGCAGGGCATTAGCGGCTCAAAAATTAGAATTCGACAGAAAGATAATTGCAATTCAGAATCAGGTCGCTTTGACGAAGCCAAAAATAGAAAAGTTTACAAGGGTTGCTATCATTCCTACAGTAAGTTGCGAGATTACGCTTGACGCTATTAAATCTCTTCCTGAATTCTTTGGCCACCCAGGTACGTATGTGTCCTGGCGTGAGGCTGCACATAATACATACGAATTATTTAAAAGATACGATGGCAGCGAACGCCACTATCAAGCAGTTACTATTTTGAGAAATAAGGTACGAGGGGCGGCCGATGCAGTACTTTCGTCCTTTAACACGGTGCTGAATTTTAGCGCAATAATTTCTCGCCTCGACTTTACCTACGCGGACAAGCGACCAATATACCTCATTGAACAGGAACTATCTACACTGAGACAAGGTTCAATGTCATGTCTAGAATTTTACGATGAAGTAGAGAAGAAACTAACTCTGTTAGCAAACAAAACTATTATGTCCTACGAAAGTGGAGTAGCAGACACCATAAATGAAAAGTACAGGGCCGATGCACTCAGAGTGTTCATATTAGGTTTAAGGAAGCCACTATGTGACATCCTGTTCACGTCTAGGCCTTCGGACCTTCCATCGGCCCTGGCCTTGGCACAGGAGGTGGACGCTAATAACGAGCGTTACGCATTTGCAACAAATTTTGCAAACAGATCTCATGAAACTTCTTACAACAAGAAAGCCAACGCTATCCAGATCCTCAGTAATCAAAAGAGCTTTAATTCTGACCACAGTGGGGGTCACAAGAATCCACATTATTCAGTTAGTAAACAAAATAAGCAAGCCGGTCATGCACAAAGTTCCACTAATAACTTGAAGCCATATACTAGTAGTAACTATTCAGGTCAAAGGCGTGTCGAGCCTATGGAAGTAGATCCTTCCACATCCCACTTTAAACACCTTCCCAATAGTCCTGGCCAAGATCATAACGGCAGGCAGCAGGGGAATCTGCAGAAGCGCACAGCGAATTCGGGACGGTACACCGGCCCTAAGATACAGCGCGTAAATCATCTGAATGACGAGCCTGATTCATCTAACGAACGAACGTATGACAAAGAAGCGGAAGAAGCAGCAGATAACATTAAAAATGATGAGCTCAATTTTTTAGAGCAAAATCCCTCCTTCCCTGGATTTCGAGGTCAATAGGAGGGAAAGAAGTCAAACTCCTTGTCGATACTGGCGCGTCAAGGAGTTATATCAAACAATTGCCAGACTTAAAAGGGTTACCCCCATTAAGCACAAATGCAAAGTTAAAATTTTTGGAGTAGTGGCAGACTTTTTCATACTACCGAATTTGACATCATTCGATGGTGTAATTGGCCTCGACTTATTGAACAAGGTACACGCGACTATTGATCTAAAGACAAATACAATTGGGCATGACTTTGGCAAGGAGGTTATTTTATTGATCACCAGCCAGGATGTAAGTCATCTGCAACTGCAGTTTAAGTCAATTCCCAATCATTTAGAGGAAGCCGTCGTCAAAATAATTAGTAGTGTAAATGGCGTATTTGCAGATCCCAATCAGGCGCTTCCATATAATACCAATGTCGTGGCAACGATTCGCACAGACAACGAGGAACCAGTGTACTCAAGGTTATACCCGTACCCACTGGGCGTTTCGGATTTCGTAAATAAGGAAATCCAGGACCTTTTGGCGAATGGCATCATTCGGACCTCTAGGTCCCCATACAACAACCCTATATGGGTAGTTAAGAAGAAAGGTCTTGATGAAGACGGCAGAGAAAAAAACGATTAGTTATAGATTTTCGGAAACTGAATGAGAAAACAATCAGTGATAAGAACCCAATCCCCGATATTACAGGGATCTTGTCCAATCTGGGCGGGAGCAAATTCTTTACTACTCTAGATTTGAAGTCTGGTTTTCACCAGATAAAACTATTAGAGCGCGATAGAGAAAAGACTGCCTTCTCCGTGAAGAACGGAAAGTATGAATTCTGTCGGCTACCCTTCGGCCTGAAGAACGCTCCCAGTATCTTCCAGAGGACAATAGACGATGTGTTGAGAGAACACATAGGAAAAAACTGTTTTGTCTACGTAGACGATGTCATTATATTCTCAAAGGATGAGCAACAACACTTAAAGGATATTGAAGCAATTCTTAGAAGTTTATTCGAAGCCAATATGAGGGTTTCGGCAGAAAAGTCCAACCTTTTTAAAAGCGAAGTTGAATACTTGGGATTTTTGGTTTCACAAGGGGGAATTAAAACATGTCCATGGGGCTCGCGAATATAAAACCGAAAATTAATTAACACCACTACTGGATAAGGAAGAAAGGCCATTAACGGGACCAATCCTGGAACGCGAATATAAAACCGAAAATTAATTAACACCACTACTGGATAAGGAAGAAAGGCGATTAACGGGACCAATCCTGGAACGGGAATATAAAACCGAAAATTAATTAACACCACTACTGGATAAGGAAGAAAGGCGATTAACATATCATGAACGCTGACCAAGTAGGCGAGTTGATTAGAGCAGAGGTGAGCAGGGCATTAGCGGCTCAAAAATTAGAATTCGACAGAAAGATAATTGCAATTCAGAATCAGGTCGCTTTGACGAAGCCAAAAATAGAAAAGTTTACAAGGGTTGCTATCATTCCTACAGTAAGTTGCGAGATTACGCTTGACGCTATTAAATCTCTTCCTGAATTCTTTGGCCACCCAGGTACGTATGTGTCCTGGCGTGAGGATGCACATAATACATACGAATTATTTAAAAGATACGATGGCAGCGAACGCCACTATCAAGCAGTTACTATTTTGAGAAATAAGGTACGAGGGGCGGCCGATGCAGTACTTTCGTCCTTTAACACGGTGCTGAATTTTAGCGCAATAATTTCTCGCCTCGACTTTACCTACGCGGACAAGCGACCAATATACCTCATTGAACAGGAACTATCTACACTGAGACAAGGTTCAATGTCATGTCTAGAATTTTACGATGAAGTAGAGAAGAAACTAACTCTGTTAGCAAACAAAACTATTATGTCCTACGAAAGTGGAGTAGCAGACACCATAAATGAAAAGTACAGGGCCGATGCACTCAGAGTGTTCATATTAGGTTTAAGGAAGCCACTATGTGACATCCTGTTCACGTCTAGGCCTTCGGACCTTCCATCGGCCCTGGCCTTGGCACAGGAGGTGGACGCTAATAACGAGCGTTACGCATTTGCAACAAATTTTGCAAACAGATCTCATGAAACTTCTTACAACAAGAAAGCCAACGCTATCCAGATCCTCAGTAATCAAAAGAGCTTTAATTCTGACCACAGTGGGGGTCACAAGAATCCACATTATTCAGTTAGTAAACAAAATAAGCAAGCCGGTCATGCACAAAGTTCCACTAATAACTTGAAGCCATATACTAGTAGTAACTATTCAGGTCAAAGGCGTGTCGAGCCTATGGAAGTAGATCCTTCCACATCTCACTTTAAACACCTTCCCAATAGTCCTGGCCAAGATCATAACGGCAGGCAGCAGGGGAATCTGCAGAAGCGCACAGCGAATTCGGGACGGTACACCGGCCCTAAGATACAGCGCGTAAATCATCTGAATGACGAGCCTGATTCATCTAACGAACGAACGTATGACAAAGAAGCGGAAGAAGCAGCAGATAACATTAAAAATGATGAGCTCAATTTTTTAGAGCAAAATCCCTCCTTTCCTGGATTTCGAGGTCAATAGGAGGGAAAGAAGTCAAACTCCTTGTCGATACTGGCGCGTCAAGGAGTTATATCAAACAATTGCCAGACTTAAAAGGGTTACCCCCATTAAGCACAAATGCAAAGTTAAAATTTTTGGAGTAGTGGCAGACTTTTTCATACTACCGAATTTGACATCATTCGATGGTGTAATTGGCCTCGACTTATTGAACAAGGTACACGCGACTATTGATCTAAAGACAAATACAATTGGGCATGACTTTGGCAAGGAGGTTATTTTATTGATCACCAGCCAGGATGTAAGTCATCTGCAACTGCAGTTTAAGTCAATTCCCAATCATTTAGAGGAAGCCGTCGTCAAAATAATTAGTAGTGTAAATGGGGTATTTGCAGATCCCAATCAGGCGCTTCCATATAATACCAATGTCGTGGCAACGATTCGCACAGACAACGAGGAACCAGTGTACTCAAGGTTATACCCGTACCCACTGGGCGTTTCGGATTTCGTAAATAAGGAAATCCAGGACCTTTTGGCGAATGGCATCATTCGGACCTCTAGGTCCCCATACAACAACCCTATATGGGTAGTTAAGAAGAAAGGTCTTGATGAAGACGGCAGAGAAAAAAACGATTAGTTATAGATTTTCGGAAACTGAATGAGAAAACAATCAGTGATAAGTACCCGATCCCCGATATTACAGGGATCTTGTCCAATCTGGGCGGGAGCAAATTCTTTACTACTCTAGATTTGAAGTCTGGTTTTCACCAGATAAAACTATTAGAGCGCGATAGAGAAAAGACTGCCTTCTCCGTGAAGAACGGAAAGTATGAATTCTGTCGGCTACCCTTCGGCCTGAAGAACGCTCCCAGTATCTTCCAGAGGACAATAGACGATGTGTTGAGAGAACACATAGGAAAAAACTGTTTCGTCTACGTAGACGATGTCATTATATTCTCAAAGGATGAGCAACAACACTTAAAGGATATTGAAGCAATTCTTAGAAGTTTATTCGAAGCCAATATGAGGGTTTCGGCAGAAAAGTCCAACTTTTTTAAAAGCGAAGTTGAATACTTGGGATTTTTGGTTTCACAAGGGGGAATTAAAACATGCCCAGACAAAGTTGACACAATTCGGAATTTCCCTGAGCCCACCACTTTGAGGGGGCTTAGATCATTCTTGGGCCTGGCGGGGTATTACCGCTGTTTTATAAGAGATTTCGCTAAGATAGCAAAGCCCCTGTCAAATATTATGAGGGGAGAATACGGTCGAGTTACTGCATCACAGTCGAAAAAAATCAAAATTGATTTGACTGACGAACAGAAAAAGACCTTCAATACATTAAAGGAAATTCTAGCATCCGAGTGTTACGACAATAACATATCCGGATTTCAGCAACCCGTTCGATTTGACTACTGATGCGTCCTCACACGCTATCGGTGGCGTCCTTTTACAGGAGGGCAAACCTATTACCATGATCTCTCGCACCTTGTCCGGTAGCGAGGAGCATTACGCCACAAACGAAAGAGAATTACTAGCCATAGTTTGGGCATTAAAATCGCTCAGAAATTACCTTTACGGTGTACCCAAGCTTAATGTGTTTACGGACCACCAGCCACTAACCTTTGCGGTTTCCGACAGAAATCCAAACTCAAAAATTAAGAGATGGAAAGCTTTCATAGATGAATGCAATGCAAAGCTCATCTACAAACCGGGTAAGGAAAACGTGGTTGCGGATGCATTGTCTAGGCAGCATATAAACGCTTTAGACAATATGAGTATTGAGACAGTACACAGCGAGGTATCGTCTACTATTGAAAGAACCGATAAGCCGGTTAACTGTTTCCGAAACCAAATACTTTTAGAAGAAGGCGTAGAACCTCAAAGAAGAACTTATATTATTTTTGGAAAAAAAACAAGGCATTTAATTTCATTCAAAACCAAGGATGATTTAATGAAACTCCTGCAAGAGGCAGTGAAAGTGGATGTAGTGAACGCAATACATTGTGACCTACACACCCTAGCACAATTTCAACATGAATTGACTGAACTCTTTCCAACAGTAAAACTCAGACATACAGAGAAATTTGTTAATGACATATTTGACCCAAACGAACAACAAGAAATAATTGCGGCTGAGCATAATCGAGCTCATCGCGCAGCTCAAGAAAATACAAAACAGATATTAGAAGACTACTTTTTCCCAAAATTGGAAAAGAAGGCTAAGCAGTTCGTGGCCAACTGCCGCGTATGTTCTCAGGCGAAATACGACCGCCACCCAAAAAAGCAACTTATTGCTCGGACACCCATACCGACATATTGCGGAGAAATCCTTCACATCGACATATTTTCTACTAGATCGAAGTATTTTTTGACTTGCATCGACAAATTTTCGAAGTTTGCAATAGTACAGTCGCTTAGGTCTAGGACGATAGTAGACGTAAAACCCCAGCTTCTGCAGCTACTTAATATGTTTTCCGGAACCAAAACCATATATTGCGACAACGAAAAGTCCCTAAATTCATTTAGCGTCAAGGCGACACTAAATAACCATTTTAGGATAGAAATCGCGAACGCCCCACCACTTCATAGTACATCAAATGGACAGGTAGAGCGATTCCATAGCACACTGACGGAAATATCGCGATGCCTAATAATCGATAAAAATCTTGAAGATATCGAGGAAATAATCCTTTTGTCCACAATTGAATATAATAACTCAATTCATACGGCAACAGGAATGAAGCCCATTACAGTCTTTCGTCCAAAAAAGGACGATGCGCAGATAGCGTCTCGCTTAAAGGATGCGCAAGAAAAGGAATTAGTAGCGCACAATAAGAATAGAATAGATAGGGAATTCTCAGAGGGCGACAAAGTCCTGGTCAAAAACAATAGGAGACTAGGCAATAAGCTGACACCCCTTTATACTGAGGAAAATGTTGAAAAGGATTTGGGCACAACGGTGCTCATAAGAGGGAGGAGGGTCCATAAGGACAACCTTCGCTAAATTAAAATTAAAAATTATCTAATTACTTTTACGTTCATGTACTTCTAGGGTTATCTTAAATCTGATCATGGCTATACTAGTGTCGGGAACGAAGGGACGAATAATAAACTACTCCCACGCAAAGTACATTCCGATAGTTTACGGGGACCTCATAATTTGGGAGAACTTTGGACATATCAAACACGTTACGAATTTGACTCTTTATGAAATCCTAAGGGATGAGACAATTAACGCCACAGACCTCTTCCCGCTAACACATATGAGGAAGTTGTTGGACGCGGACGTAAAACAGATAAATAGACTTATTCAGACGGTAAATACTCACCACATGCAGACGAGGAGTTTGGACGCACTGGGGACAGTACTGAAATATATTGCTGGGACTCCCGATCACGATGACTTTGAAAGACTGACAAACGCAGCGGAACGGCTGATTGACTCGCAGGACAGACAATTCATCATTAACACAGAAGTTCAAAAGGAAATCAATAGCCTTACCGTCACAGTAAACAAAATTTTGGAAGGAGCAAAACAAAAAGAATTAGATACGGGTCACCTCTACGATATTCTCATGGCCAGAAACAGAGCAATAATAACAGAATTAGATAGCATTATTACCTCCATTACTTTCGCAAAAATTGGAACACTCAACCCCATAGCAAACGAGCACTTCACAAACCTTACAGTAACCGACATGATGTCTTTAGCTAAGATTAAGATTCTACAATATAACAATGTCATTTATTTTTTAATAAAATATCCTATTCCTAAGTTTAGATGTAAGAAACTTAATATTTTGCCAGTAGCCCACGGCCACGAAATCCTGCACCTACAGGAGTCCATCTTAGCTACGTGCCACAACCGCACACTCGCGGTAAAGAACTGCAGCAACACCGTACCAACGTTTTGTTTAGCATCTTCACTCACGTCATGCGCTCTACAACTAGTGGCACGCAATACCGCCAACTGCGGCACAACATTTTACAACCTCCCACCTATTGCGCAGGTCAGCGACGGTTTGGTTGCCATCAACGACCAACTGGCGGACATAGAAGAAAATTATGAAGCTCCTATCACAGTCAACGGTACCTACCTGGTTGTCTTCAAAGATCGTGTGAGAATTAGTGGTACGACATTTTACAATGAAAACGCAACGACGCCTTTGAAACCGGAAATACCATGGGCCGCCACAATCAACCTTACGGAGCACACAGAGATACTTACCGCACCTTACCTTTACCATGTAAACCAAAAGAATCTGCAGCACATCAAACATCTGCAGAAACGTGTAGAGAAAGTTCATGTCGCAAGTCTAACGACCATCGGGGTAATATTCATTGTGGGTCTGGTCGCCTATGCTGTCAGACGCATGATCGCTTACAGGAGGAAGCTTTACATAACCAAATCGGTCGAAGTAGCAATCAAAAACGCCGCTACGAGGCCCGTGGACGTCCCTGTCTTAGAAGGGAAGGAGTTATCGTAAATAAGTTCTCACGATAACATTTTCGTCAACAACAACATCTTGTTGACACAACCCCACTCAGGGTGGTTGCACCTAACGTTCCACACGCGCAACCATGTCAGCAGAATTGCGCTCACACGGTTTGGCTGCACCGAATATTCTACACGCGCGGCCATGTCAGCAGAATTGCGTTCGCATGGACTGGCTGCACCGAATACTCTACACGCACAGCCATGTCAGCAGAATTGTGTCCGCACGGTAGAACGCTAGCAGAACAGCAGCAGCGCAGCGCGAAGCCGTGGGCTAGGTGTAAGCTAGGGCACGATTGTAAGTTCAGTTTGAAAAACTCATTAAAGACAACAGCTAGTGCGCTGTAGAAAACAATCGAATAAAATTAAATCGTTTTATTTATATACTGAGGATCAAAAGTGATTTGTCAGGGATCATTTTCCTTTGAAAATGTGTTTGCATTCTTTTCCGGTTGAAAAATTTAATCAGAACAGAAAATATATAAAAAATGATAAGCATTCGCGTATTAAAATATATACTTGTATAATAAATATCACCGAAAAATGTATTGTATATTTTGCATGCAACTATTATGAGGTAGGGTCAAAGTCCTATGTATGAATAACGCCTTGAAATGTTAATAAAATATGAAAATTTACGTATAGTAAATTTATGTTCATTGACTTCATAAACAATTGAATATATATATTAGAACAAATAAATTAATGAATATATTACAATTAATTTTGAACTCAGCCTGTGTGCGATTAAGTCTGAATTGCTATCTAAGCGCCGGTTTTAAATATCCAGTTACAATTCCAGCAGGTTATATTTTTGAGAATTAATTTTTATTCAAATTATGACAAAAAAAAAGGAAAATAACATGTATATGACCTTTAGCACCAATTGAAGATCAATTTAAAAGAAAACCAATTAAAAATTTCAAACAAACCATATGCAACAGAATATTAGTTTAGGAACTAATCGCACCGTGAACGGTTTTTGTAAAGATATTTATTTATTTATTTATTTATTTACTTATTAATCTACAGTACAAAGTACCTTACAGACTAAGAAAAATAATATTGAGTGGCCAAAATTGGCTAATATAATACTAGCAATTAATATCAATACCATGCTATGCTATTGAACGTAGAGTTTTCACAAAATTATTTCTAGATAAAGCGAAATCAAGTACGCTCGAATTAGATAAAGCATTAAATTCCCGAAGTGCACGAGCTATTGGGGCGTTACTTGCAAAGTTAGTCTTAAAGTTCTCTACGTAAAAAGGGAAAAAATTGCGAAGACTTCTCTGTGGAACATTAAAGCTAATCCGCTCAAGTAAAACAGGGCAATCAGTGATGCCATTAATAATATTGAATGTGAACGAAAGTGAAAGGACAGTCCTTCTCTTTTCTAGAGGCTCCAGGCTAATTAGCATAAGCCGCGAAGCATAGGAAGGAACAGGAGCCTCAAATCGTAGGGAACGTAAAGCTTGCTTAAGAAAGATTTTTTGAACACGCTCAATTCTCAATTCCCAGAACTGAGTAAGCTTTTGTAAGAATAAAAGTAATATGATTATGGAATGAAAGTTTTGAGTCGAATATAACTCCGAGATCCTTGAACTCCGTAACATTTTGTAGTACATAACTAGCGATGGTGTATGATGTGCTAGAAACGTTATGTCGCCTCGAGAATGATAAATGAAAACATTTTTTAATATTCACGGAGAGACGCGACTTAACGCACCAACGATGAAGATTGTTCAGATCTCCTTGAAGCCTCTGAGCATCCACTGAATTCAGCACGGTTGAAAATATTTTTAAATCATCAGCTTAGAGCAGAAACTTTGAAGAAGAAAAGCAACTGCTGATGTCGTTGATAAAAAGAACAAAGAGAAGTGGCCCCAAGATGCTCCCTTGGGGAACACCTGAAGCGGCAACAAAGTGGTTCGACAAAACACCTTCGATTGACACCACGCAACATCTATCCGACAGATAAGATTTGAGCCATTGCAGGAAGGTGGAGTGAAAACCCAAGCAAGCTAACTTATTTGTAAGAACGCTATGCGATACACTATCAAACGCCTTAGCGAAGTCTGCATAAATACAATCGACTTGTAGTCCTTTCGAAAACGATGACATACAGTATTCACTAAAAACAGCAAGATTAGTGGCTGTGGAGCGACCAGTGACAAAACCATGTTGTTCTGGTATAATTAAAGATTTCACCGCAAAATAAATCTTGTCCTTGACAATGCATTCGAAAAGCTTTGAGATGCTAGACAGCTTGGCAATTGGCCTATAGTTCCGAACATCATTTTTCTTTCCACTTTTAAAAAAAGGCGTAATGACTGTATATTTCCATTCATTCAGAAAAATACCTGAAGACAGAGATTTATTAAAAATAATCTGAAGAGGAATTGCTAATGCCGGACAGTTCTTCAGCAAGCTAGCTGATAGCCCGTCAGAGTCTGTTTGAGTCGAAGGCTTCAGGGAAACCAACCCCATGGTAATGTCTTCGGATGAAAAAAGTAACGAGCCAATGTTAAGAATTGAAGAAATCTCCGAAGAAAAGTCCGGAGACTCATCCTCGTCAGAAACGTAATTTGACATAAAGAATTCAGCAAATAGATTAGCTGCTTCGGCAGGTGTACTAGCAACTTTTTTATCCAGACACACCGCGGTAGGTACACTAGAGCACGACTTTTTTGACTTAACGAACCTCCAAAACGACTTCGGATTAGTTTTGATGTTCCGCTCAGTGCGATTGATATAATTTTTGTAAAGCCGGTTATCCAAAGACTTAAATTCCTTCTAAAATGTTGGAATTTTACGAAGAGTGCGTGGTTATTAGTTGCTTTAAATTTCTTAAGGTACTTGTTTTTGAGATTCTTTAGTTTTTTTAATTGCTGATTATGCCAAGGAGAGTGATAACATCGCTTCTTTTTTAAAGGAATATAATTAGTGCAAAATTCATGCATCAGTGTCTTAAACGAAGAAAAACAACTGTGAGTATCCAAGTCAGATAATAATTCATCCCAGTTAAATTCTAAGAGAGAATCGTTTAAACTTGGAAAATCACAGGATGCATAATCAAAAGCAGTTACGTCACCAATCGACAGTGGTAAAAACTCAAAAAACAATAACTTAATATCTAAGGGCACATGATGTATACCAGCATCTGATAATGGAGAAATACATTTTGAAATGCTATAGTTAATATTATCAGTTACGAAGATAAGATCTAATAATCTATTTAACTGATTAAAAATACCATTAACTTGCTTAAGGTTTATGCTAAGAAAACTATCAATAACGAGAGATTCTGGCGGAGTAACAATATTATTAGCTGTGAGGCCTGCATTATAAGAGTTTGAGATACTACACCATCTAATGTTACATAAATTAAAATCCCCTAATACACAAAGATGACTATCGGTTATTTCATCTAACACCAGAGCAGTAATATTATCCACATGCGCCTTATAGAGTTCCAGGTTACTATTAGGCGGGATATATGAGGCAAATAAATATAAGCAGCCATATGAATTGGAACCAATGATGCATACACAAAGTTGATCCAGCAGTGAGTCGCAGTTTTTGAGGGTGACTAAGAACGCACGGTACTTTCTTTTGACGGCAATCAGAACGCCACCACCTCTCAAGCAGCCAGTCTTAACAGCATCGCGATCTTTACGAAATACATCATACTGATTTAAATCAAAGAATTCACTGTCATAAAAGTCCGCGGTCAGCCACGTCTCAACAATGACAATGATATCATAAGCCTCTTCAGCGCTAAATTGGCTGACAATATTTGATTTAGTTCTTATGCCTGAAGTGTTGTGATAATATACCTTCAGCCCATCATTAGTTTCGGTAACTTCATTATAGTCGTTCCGTGTCACGTTAGTTGTACTAGAGCTGGCTGTTTTTGAAAAAAACGAAATGGCCTTATTCTGACGTTAGCTGGCCAAAGCGACGCATTTAATATTTTATCGAAGCTGGTTGATGAAACACCTAGCTTGAAATTCACCCGTTTATATTTGTCTACTGGGTTGTCTTTCTTGATCAGAGGAAAGCATGAGAGAGAGTTTATCTCAATACTTGCATGTTTAGCTACGAAGTTTATTATGTCAGCTGCAGTGACAGACGGCTCAAACGAGGATAGATGTACCCATTTCTTCCGAACAGAGACACTCAATTCGGTGGTATCGCTTACACCAACAAGAACCTTTGCCTTTGCCTTCTTCCTCCCTTCATTCCTCACCTCAGTCCATGCAGCGTTGTCCATCAAAACTTCGTTTGCATTAAGCGATGATGATTGAGAAGCAGTCATAACAGTAGAGGGAACATTACCAACAACAGCAACAGAGTTATTTGTGCGCACAGCATTAGAAGCATTAGAAATATTTGTAGCATTAGGTACGGCAGTGAGATCGACAGTGTCGTATACCCGAAGCATAGCAGCAGCAGCAACATCAGCAAACGAAACAGCATTAGCAGACGTAACTGAATTACGACGAGACGTTGACTTAACATTATTAGCTTTAGTTGCTTTCGATTGTTGTGTGGAGCGAGCCGTGAACGAGGGAGAACAGCCGTTATCACTAGTCACACTGGGGGTTAGCGCAGACATGCATAAAGGTGTTAACATGTTGAGCGACGGTGAGACAGCAGTAAATTCTTTTGCGAAAGACTCACGATTGCACTCGCTGTTATTATTCATAACATTAGACGAGCAGACAATACTTTTAATAGCATCAACATTAGCAGCTAGCACTTCCAAGCACTTTTCTTTGTTGTTGTCACAATCGATTTTAGATTTATTACCAGCAATGATTTCAGATTTAATTTCAGCTATTTGCGAGGCCAAGTATTTAAATTTTAATTCGAAGGTACTAATAATGGCTTCGAATCCCAGTTTCTGAGTGACAATCACTGTATCATAAGCTTTACGCAAACTTTCAGGCAAATTTACACAGTCTGGACACATGTAGCCAATATGGCGGTTCAGTTTAAATAGCTTCACATCGTATTCAGTTAATGTTCCCACACAACAGGCGCGATGATATATTTTCTTACAGAAACCACTGCATGGAACGGTAAAACAGTCTTTTCTAGAAAACGATTTGTCACACTTTGCACAAAATTCGTCCATAATGACCAATAAAAGATTAAAAATTGCACGAGCAAAAACACAACACGTCTGCACTCGACAGCTTATTACTTTCTTCGAACTTTATACAGCGTGAACAAAGTCTCGACAGAATTGTATGGAATTTAACGTTCACGAGCTTTGAGTGTAGTCTTCACTTCAGCAATTGCAATAATAAAATATCTTTAATGAAGTAGTACAAGCTGTGAGTTTGTTATATACGCGATTGTTTATTTATTAATGAATAAAAAAAAAAAATGTGTAGTTCCTTGCTGCACAATACCCTGTTGAAAGATTTTTTTCGTTAAAAAGGGTAACACGAAACCCAAGTTCTTTTGGGATGTGAATTTTTCCGATAAATTATCGAAAAGGTTGCGTACTGTATATACGCAATTTAGAAAATACAGAGGTTGCGCCTTCCGCAAACCGCTATTCGCTCTCAGCAAATTTGACAGAATCAGCTGTGTATGCTACGTCACAAAACGCGGTTGGTTTTGTTTGCATGTATGTAAGCATACAATTGTTTGTGCTTAAATTCAATACTTAAAGTGATTTTATTTAAAATAAAATTATTAAACACAACACTGCGCACAAGTATTAAATCGCAAAGGCTTTTAATGATACGGGGCTATTCAGCTGTGCGCACTTGGTAGCAAGTTAAGCTCCTTGTGTCTCCTAATGCTGCACTGTGGTTGTTTTCAAGGCATCCAATCAAACACAGAGCATTTGTGAAGTTATTTGAATATAAATATGTTGCATAAAGTGCCGAAATTGGTAAAAACTTTAAAATTGACAAATCATAGGAGAACCTAACCTCACATTTTTCTTGCAATTTCTTCCGATTCTCAGTCAATTTACGTTCATGACGTTGCACGCATTTTGCTTTACATCATTTTTCGTCGGGAAGGTGCAATCTTGTATTTTATCGTTCTTGCTGTATATACTGTGCCTCAACGGTGGCGGAGAAACCGGAAAGTCTTCAAATTTTCTGCGATTTTTTTTTTGTTTTCATGTTGATTTCATATTTATAAATGATCTTTAGGCATAAAGGTAAATAACATCTCTTATGTATTCTTATTTTAATTGCATTTACATTTATTCTGTTGGCAAACCTCAACCACAGTATATGCAGTAATAAAACTGAGGTGAAGTCCTTCTCATGGATAAGAGTTTTCATGGTAGATAATGAAAAGAAACTATAGCAGAGTTGCATGCAATGATATTTCATAATAAACTTTGAAAATCACATAAACAATTTTGCGGAATGTGAAATATTTTCATTAACCAGTGAAGATACACATTACAATTATTACTGAAAGCCAAAAATGTATAGCGAAAACTTGTGACGACTGTTTTTATTTGCATATTTGAATAATTATTCAACGGCTCAACACAAATCTCCTATAACCAACGTGTACAATAAAAAAAGCAACCCTGGGTAGTCAACTTTTCGGTGGTGAGTCTTCTTCTTCATTTCATTCATTCGTTTCGGTTAAATTTGTAAACATAAGCAGTTAATTTTGCAAACAAATATATAAATTTTCTTACAACTGGAACATTTTTACATTTACTGATGGAATTAACTGCCTGGAATGGAGCGCAACAACATCTATAAATTGAAGCAGAGTATTCCTAGAATGGTACATGCATAATCAAAAAGAAAGCTAATTTTTAATGATTTCAGGGCCAATAAAACAGCTGCGAAAGACTTTTGATACTTCAAGACCTTAGAATTAACATCGATTGTAGCTCAATGTTCATGGTGAAGATTCCTTAATATGTACAAAAATACAAATTTAAAAGTGCATTTATTTGTAAAAACGTATATAAATATATACATACACACATATCACGATGCTGCGAGCAGTTTTCTACCATTGGGCATTGTCACACGTTCAGTATTTATTGACGTGATGCAAGTATCGTGTTATTTCTTGACCGTGTAGCATACAATATTTATGGATAATTATAAGGATTGCAAAATAATTAAATCCATGGATATGGATCGCAATACCGTCAATAAAAATTGTACCATTTCTTTTTCGTCGATGCGACTAATTTCTATTTCAGTACCTTCTCTCTACTTGTTTTATTTTTAATGAAAATGCCAGTATTATAGCTAAACATGCACAAACTCTTTTTTCTTGTTCCATTGTCTATATATATTTCGAACCACGCAGCGTGCAAAGTATATACATAAATACTGACGGGATACATGTATATACTGAGGATCAAAAGCGATTTGTCAGGGATCATTTTCCTTTGAAAATGTGTTTGCATTCTTTTCCGGTTGAAAAATTTAATCAGATCAGAAAATATATAAAAAATGATAAGCATTCGCGTATTCAAATATATACTTGTATAAAAAATATCACCGAAAAATGTATTGTATATTTTACATGGTCAAAATCCTTTGTATGAATAACGCCTTGAAATGTTAAAAAAATATGAAAATTTACGTATAGTAAATTTATGTTAATTGACTTCATAAACAATTAAATATATATATTAGAACAATTAATTAATGAATATATTACATTTAATGTTGAACTCAGCCTGTGTGCGATTAAGTCTGAATTGCTATCTAAGCGCCGGTTTTAAATATCCAGTTACAATTCCAGCAGGTTATATTTTTGAGAAATCATTTTCATTCAAATTATGACAAAAAAAAGGAAAATAACATGTATATGAGCTTTAGCACCATTTGAAGATCAATTCAAAAGAAAACCAGAATATTAGTTTAGGTACTAATGCTGCATAAAGCGCCGAAATTGGTAAAAACTTTAAAATTTACAAATCATAGGAGAACCAAACTTCACATTTTTTTGCAATTTCTTCCGATTCTCAGTCAATTTACGTTCATGACGTTGCACGCATTTTGCTTCACATCATTTTTCGTCGGGAAGGCGCAATCTTGTATTTTATCGTTCTTGCTGTATATACTGTGCCTCAACGGTGGCGGAGAAACTGCAAAGTCTTCAAATTTTCTGCGATATTTTTTTTGTTTTCATGTTGATTTGATATTTATAAATGATCTTTAGGCATAAAGGTAAATAACATATCTTATATATTCTTATTTTAATTGCATTTTCATTTATTCTGTTAGCAAACCTCAACCACAGGATATGCAGTAATAAAACTGAGGTGAAGTCCTTCTCAGGGATAAGAGTTTTCATGGTAGATAATGAAAAGAAACTATAGCAGAGTTGCATGCAATGATATTTCATAATAAACTTTGAAAATCACATAAACAATTTTGCGGAATGTGAAATATTTGCATTAACCAACGTGTACAATAAAAAAAGCAACCCTTGGTAGTCAACTTTTCGGTGGTGAGTTTTCTTCTTCATTTGATTCATTCGTTTCGGTTAAATTTGTAAACATAAGCAGTTAATTTTGCAAATAAATATATTAATTTTCTTATAACTGGAACATTTTTACATTTACTGAAGGAAATAACTGCCTGGAATGGAGCGCAAGCAAAACAACATCTATATATTGAAGCAGAGTATTTCTAGAATGGTACATGCATAATCAAAAAGAAAGCTAATTTTTAATGATTTCAGGGCCAATAAAACAGCTGCGATAGACTTTTTATACTTCAAGACCTTAGAATTAACATCGGTTTTTTTTTAGCACAATTAATTTTGAACTCAGCCTGTGTGCGAGTAAGTCTGATTTGGTATTTAAGCGCCGGTTTTAAATATCCAGTTACAATTCCAGCAGGTTCTATTTTTGAGAATTAATTTTAATTCAGGTGTGCGCAGGGCTTGGAACCCGCCACGTAAAAGACCACTTCCAATGAAATGTAAAGCAAAGCCCCGGACAGGACCCCCCTTTTTTGATGACGACCACGGCAAACGTTTTAAAGACCATGATTTGAGGGCATGCACCTGGAATATCCGAACCCTTAATTGGGAAGGTGCTGGTAGATGTCCTCGGCAGAGCGAAGGCTGACATCACCGCCAAACAAGAAATTCGATGGACGGGGCAAGGGGGGAAAACGGTAGGCCCAGTTAGAACAGTTCCCATGTAAAGGAGCGCAAATTTGGTGTCGGATTTATGGTGGGAGAGAGACTTCGCCGTAAAGTACTGTCGTTCACTCCGGTGGACGAACGTCTCGCCACAATCCGAATAAACGCGAGATTCTTCAACATATCTCTAATTTGCGCCCATGCCCCGACGGAAGAGAAGGACGATGGGACCAAAGATTGCTTTTACGAACTCCTGGAGCACACGTTCGAACGCTGCCCCAACACGATATAAAAATCGTGCTCCTACTCTATGAGAGCTTTAATCAACACAGCGATATTTCAGAGCAATGGAACCACATCTCTTGCTCCTTACGTACCGCAGCTGAACAATGTATTGGTTTCCAGAGAGCCCGGAAAAATGACTGGTACGATGAGGAATGTCGCGTTGCCACGGAACGGAAAGATGCTGCTTACAGGGCCACGTTGCGATCGGGCGCAGCGCGAGCCTTGCGGGAGAGATATCGTGAGTTGAAGAAGGAAGCGAGACGCACTTTTCGAGAGAAGAAGAGAAAGGCCGAAATGCGTGAGTGCGAAGAGCTTGAAATGCTGGCCGACAGGAAAAGCGCCCGAAAATTCTTTCAGAAAGTACGACGGCTAACAGAAGGTTTTAAGACCGGGGCGAATTCCTGTAAGAACGAAAACGGCGACCTGGTAACTGATGATCAGAATATACTTAGTTTATGGAGGGAGCACTTCTCCACACTACTTAGTGGTAGTGACAGAGACCACCTTTGAGAAGATGATGATTCCGAAACCCGGAATTCATGTTCCGTTACCCGACTGCGATGAAATCCGTATAGCAATAGCACGGCTAAAGAACAACAAAGCGCACGGAGTTGACGGGCTGCCAGCTGAGTTATTCAAATACGGTGGAGAAGAGTTGGTAAAGCTCATGCACCAGCTAATCTGTAGAGTATCGTCGGACGAATGCATGCCTACTGATTGGAATCTAAGTGTACTTTGCCCAATCCACAAGAAGGGTGATACTGCAATTCGCGCAAACTATCGTGGTATAAGCCTTCTTAACATTGCATATAAGGTTCTGTCGAGCGTATTGTGTGAGAGACTAAAGCCCACCGTCAATGAACTGATTGGACCTTCTCAGTGTGGCTTTAGACCTGGTAAATCTACCACCGACCAGATATTCACAATACGCCAGATCTTGGAAAAGACCCGAGAAAGAAGAATCGACACACACCATCTTTTTGTCGACTTCAAAGCCGCCTTCGACAGTACGAAAAGAAGTTTCCTATATACCGCAATGTCTGAATTTGGGATCCCGGCAAAACGTATACGGCTATGTAAAATGACGTTGAGCAACACCACCAGCTCCGTCAGGATTCGGAAGGACCTCTCCGAGCCGTTTGATACCAAACGAGGTTTCAGACAGGGTGACTCTTTGTCGTGTGACTTTTTTAACCTTATGCTGGAGAAGACAATTCGAGCCGCAGAAATAAATCGGTCAGGCACTATCTTTTATAAGAGTGTGCAGCTGCTGGCGTACGCCGATGACATTGACATCATCGGCCTTAACAGCCGCGGAGTTAGTTATGCCTTCTCCAAACTGGATAAAGAACCAAAGCGAATGGGTCTGGAGGTGAACGAGGGCAAGACGAAGTATCTAATGTCATCAAATAAACAGTCGGCACATCTACGACTGGGATCAAACATCACTTTGACAGTTATAACTTTGAAAAAGTAGAAGACTTCGTTTACTTAGGAACCAGCATTAACATCAATAATAATGTCAGCCTCGAAATCCAAAGTAGGATCACTCTTGCCAACAAGTGCTACTTCGGACTGAGTAGGCAACTGAGCAGTAAAGTCCTCTCTCGACGGACAAAAATCACGCTCTATAAGTCTCTCATTATGCCCGTCCTAATGTATGGCGCAGAAGCATGGACGATGAAGATATCTGATGAGAAGGCTCTGGGAGTGTTCGAGAGAAAGATTCTCCGAAAGTTTTATGGGCCTTTACGCCTTTGCGATGGCGAATACCGTAGAAGATGGACCGATGAGCTGTATGAGCTTTATAACGGAATAGATATAGTGCGGCTTCGCTGGCTTGGTCTTGTCGTTCGAATGGATGAAAGCGCTCCAGCTCTACAAGAATTCGACGCGGTACCCGCCGGTGGAAGCAGAGGAAAAGGGAGGCCTCCTCTGCGTTGGAAACACCAGGCTGTACGCTTGGTATTTCCAACTGGCGCCAGTTAGCGAAAGAGAGAAATAACTGGCGTGCTGTACTTAGCTCGGCCAAAATCGCATAGGCGGTTATCGAGCCAATGAAAGAAAGAAGAAGAATTTTCATTCAAATTATGACAAAAAAAAGATATTTCTTCGAACTTTATACAGCATGAACAAAGTCTCAAAAATCTTTAATGAAGTGTTACAAGCTGTGAGTTTGTTCTATACGCGATTGTTTTATTTATTAATGAATAAATTAAAACTTGTGTAGTTCCTTGCTGCACAAAACCCTGTTGAAAGATTTTTTTCGTTAAGAAGGGTAACACGAAACCCAAGTTCTTTTGGGATGTGAATTTTTCCGATAAATTATCGAAAAGGTTGCGTACTGTATATACACAATTTAGAAAATACAGAGGTTGCGCCTTCCGCAAGCCGCTATTCGCTCTCAGCAAATTTGACAGAATCAGCTGTGTATGCTCCGTCACAAAACGCGGTTGGTTTTGTTTGTATGTATGTAAGCATACAATTGTTTGTGCTTAAATTCAATACTTAAAGTGATTTTATTAAGAATAAAATTATTAAACATGAAGTGCGCAGTGTTAAGTATTAAATCGTATAGTCTTTCAATGATGCGGGGCTATGTAGCTGGGCGCACTTGGTAGCAAGTTAAGCTTCTTATCGTTCTTGCTGTATATACTGTGCCTCAACGGTGGCGGAGAAACTGCAAAGTCTTCAAATTTTCTGCGATATTTTTTTGTTTTCATGTTGATTTGATATTTATAAATGATCTTTAGGCATAAAGGTAAATAACATCGCTTATATATTCTTATTTTAATTGCATTTTCATTTATTCTGTTAGCAAACCTCAACCACAGTATGTGCAGTAATAAAACTCAGGTGAAGTCCTTCTCAGGGATAAGAGTTTTCATGGTAGATAATGACAATAAACTATAGCAGAGTTGCATGCAATGATATTTCATAATCAACTTTGAAAATCACATAAACAATTTTGTGGAATGTGAAATATTTTCATTAACCAGTGAAGATCCACATTACAAGTATTACTGAAAGCCAAAAATGTATAGCGAAAATTTGTGACGACTGTTTTTATTTGCATATTTGAATAATTATTCAACGGCTCACCACAATTCTCCTATAACCAACGTGTACAATAAAAAAAGCAACCCTGGGTAGTCAACTTTTCGGTGGTGAGTCTTCTTCTTCATTTCATTCATTCGTTTCGGTTAAATTTGTAAACATAAGCAGTTAATTTTACAAATAACTATATTAATGTTCTTATAACTGGAACATTTTTATATTTACTGAAGGAATTAACTGCCTGGAATGGAGCGCAAGCGAAACAACATCTATAAATTGAAGCAGAGTATTCCTAGAATGGTACATGCATAATCAAAAAGAAAGCTAATTTTTAATGATTTCAGGGCCAATAAAACAGCTGCGAAAGACTTTTGATACTTCAAGACCTTAGAATTAACATCGATTGTAGCTCAATGTTCATGGTGAAGATTCCTTAATATGTACAAAAATACAAATTTAAAAGTGCATTTATTTGTAAAAACGTAAATAAATATATACATACGCACATATCACGATGCTGCGAGCAGTTTTCTAGCATTGGGCATTGTCACACGTTCAGTATTTATTGACGTGATGCAAGTATCGTGTTATTTCTTGACCATGTAGCATACAATATTTATGGATAATTATAAGGATTGCAAAATAATTAAATCCAATGGATATGGATCGCAATACCGTCAATAAAAATTGTACCATTTCTTTTTCGTCGATGCGACTAATTTCTATTCCAGTACCTTCTCTCTACTTGTTTTATTTTTAATGAAAATGCCAGTATTATAGCTAAACATGCACAAACTCTTTTTTCTTGTTCCATTGTCTATATATATTTCGAACCACGCAGCGTGCAAAGTATATAAATACTGTATATGGGATACTGTACGGGATACATGTATATACTGAGGATCAAAAGTGATTTGTCAGGGATCATTTTCCTTTGAAAATGTGTTTGCATTCTTTTCCGGTTGAAAAATTTAATCAGAACAGAAAATATATAAAAAATGATAAGCATTCGCGTATTAAAATATATACTTGTATAAAAAATATCACCGAAAAATGTATTGTATATTTTGCATGCAACTATAAAGAGGTAGGGTCAAAATCCTATGTATGAATAACGCCTTGAAATGTTAATAAAATATGAAAATTTACGTATAGTAAATTTATGTTCATTGACTTCATAAACAATTAAATATATACATATATTAGAACAAATAAATTAATTAATATATTACAATTAATTTTGAACTCAGCCTGTGCGAGTAAGTCTGAATTGGTATCTAAGCGCCGGTTTTAAATATCCAGTTACAATTCCAGCAGGTTATATTTTTGAGAATTAATTTAATTCAGGTGTGCGCAGGGCTTGGAACCCGCCACGTAAAAAACCACTTCCAATGAAAAGTAAAGCAAAACCTCGGACAGGACCCCCCTTTTTAGATGACGACCACGGAAAACGTTTTAAGGACCATGATTTGAGGGCATGCACCTGGAATGTCCGAACCCTTAATTGGGAAGGTGCCTCTGCTGGTAGATGTACTCGGCAGAGCGAAGGCTGACATCACCGCCATCCAAGAAATTCGATGGATGGGGCAAGGAAGGAAAACGGTAGGCCCTTGCGACGTATACTACAGCTCCATGTAAAGGAGCGCAAATTTAGTGTCGGATTTGGGGTGGGAGAGAGACTTCGCCGTAAAGTACTGTCGTTCACTCCGGTGGACGAACGTCTCGCCACAATCCGCATAAAGGCGAGATTCTTCAACATCTCCTTAATTTGCGCCCATGCCCAGACGGAAGAGAAGGAATATGGGACCAAAGATTGCTTTTACGAACTCCTGGAGGGCACGTTCGAACGCTGCGCCAACACGATATAAAAATCGTGCTAGGCGATTTTAATGCCAAGGTGGGCAAGGAGGGCATCTTTGGTTCCACAGTCGGAAAATTCAGTCTCCACGAGGAAACGTCTGATAACGGATTGAGACTGGTCGACTTCGCCGGGGCCCGAAACATGGTAGTCTGTTACCAGGTTCCAGCATAGGAGGATACATCAGGCTACGTGGCTGTCTCCAGATGGTAAGACACGAAACCAAATCGACCATGTTGTGATAGACGGAAAGCACGCTTCCAGTGTCCTAGATCTGCGCATGATCCGAGAAGCCAACATCGACTCGGACCATTATCTTGTCGCAGCCAAGATACGCACGCGCCTCTGTGTGCCAGATCTTGGAAAAGACCCGAGAAAGAAGAATCGACACACACCATCTTTTTATCGACTTCAAAGCCGCCTTCGACAGTACGAAAAGAAGTTTCCTATATGCCGCAATGTCTGAATTTGGGATCCCGGCAAAACGTATACGGCTATGTAAAATGACGTTGAGCAACACCACCAGCTCCGTCAGGATTGACCTCTCCGAGCCGTTTGATACCAGACAGGGTGACTCTTTGTCGTGTGACTTTTTTAACCTTATACTGGAGAAGACAATTCGAGCCGCAGAAATAAATCGGTCAGGCACTATCTTTTATAAGAGTGTGCAGCTGCTGGCGTACGCCGATGACATTGACATCATCGGCCTTAACAGCCGCGCAGTTAGTTCTGCCTTCTCCAAACTGGATAGAGAACCAAAGCAAATGGGTCTGGTGGTGAACGAGGCAAGACGAAGTATCTAATGTCATCAAATAAACAGTCGGCACATCTACGACTGGGATCAAACATCACTGTGGCAGTTATAACTTTAAAAAAGTAGAAGACTTCGTTTACTTAGGAACCAGCATTAACATCAATAATAATGTCAGCCTCGAAATCCAAAGTAGGATCACTCTTGCCAACAAGTGCTACTTCGGACTGAGTAGGCAACTGAGCAGTAAAGTCCTTTCTCGACGGACAAAAATCACGCTCTATAAGTCTCTCATTATGCCCGTCCTAATGTATGGCGCAGAAGCATGGACGATGAAGATATCTGATGAGAAGGCTCTGGGAGTGTTCGAGAGAAAGATTATCCAAAAGATTTATGGGCCTTTACACCTTTCCGATGGCGAAAACCGTAGAAGATGGACCGATGAGCGGTATGAGCTTTATAACGGAATAGATATAGTCGCATTGGGATTTTGGCGTGTGAATAGCCAGTACCATTCCTCCGATCGTCCTGACAAAAATAGGTGGAAGGTTGCCATCAATTGCTCATATGTGCATTGCGTCCGTTCGCACAGGGTGTCTAACTTGAACAGGAAGTCGGACACGCTACCCGTGCCGTTGTATGACACCTTCCAATCCTGCGGCTTAATGGAGACACTAGCGGTGGGTAGTGGCTGTCTATAAAGAGGAACTTGAGGTTGGCTACGACTTGGAGGAGTGAAATCCCTTGGGTGTCTGGTTGCTGCTTGCGAAGTGGCTACTGCCGCGCTCAAGGCGTCAATATTTTCCCTCATTGTCCCTAACTCAGTCCTCATTTCTTCCTGAGAAGTGCGAAAGAGTTGCTGAAGCACGCCCGCCCAGGATTCTCCCGGTGGTCCTTCGTTCTTGCGCCGCCTATCAGTCCCGCTTATGTCCCTATTGTTGTTCACTGGCAACGCTCTAGCCTCCTCTGGTGGTCTTCCTACCAATGCTGTTATAGATTCGCTGGAGATGTTATACCCGGATGTCTCGAGTGGTGTCGCCTCCCATAAGTTGGAGTTCCGGCTATCTACCTTCAGACCTGGACCAGGATTATTAGTGGAAGTCGACGGTTGCAAGCCTTCTCCTCCTGTATCAGTGATTGGTGAGTGCATTACCAGTGGACGATTACTTGACATGGCTGGAGTATCCCTTTCGGGGCCTCGTGACTTAGCACCCTTTCCTCTTGCCGAACTTCGCGTGCTCACTTGACTCATCCGATCTTCCTGCTGATCCATGAACTGAATTTCGAAATCTACCAAGTCCAAAACTCAAGTAATATTTATAAAAAAAAATTTTTGGTTGCTTCCGGGTTTAAGATTGTCAAAGAAAGTCCAAGAAATGTGGGGTGCCTTTACCGCACTCAATTGCGCAACCGAGTATCCGGGGAAAGAAAAAAAATCGCTATTATGCTATTACCCCTCCTAGCTACTAATTTACCGCGTACCGGGAGGTGTAATAAAAAAACTTTTTAACCGACAAGTCAAAAAAAAATCAGTTAGCGTATTGAATATAAATAACGCTGTTAAAACTCTCAAAACAACTTATTATCTGTGTATTAGTAAATAGGCATATTAAGTTGATTAGAGCGTATTGAATATAAATAACGCTGTTAAAACTCTCAAAACAACTTATTATCTGTGTATTAGTAAATAGGCATATTAAGTTGATTAGTTAGATATACGTGTGAAATATACGTGGAAAAAAAATCAAAGTGGTAATTTGCCAAACTATCGTTATATATATATATTTTAAGGTATATTGGGAATGCTGACCTCCCCTCATTAGTAAGGCACAAGTTCGTATCAAAACAAAACAAAATACATATTTACTTTCAGTCCCAGCACACCCGACCGCAATGCAGCAAGGGGCAGAAAATACATGCCCCCCTGAGTCTTGAAGGGTGTGCTAGTACCGCGACAATGTTGCTGATCTATCTTTCGGTCCCAGTACACCTCGCCGCAATGCAGGAAGGGCAGTAGCGACATGCCCCCTGAGACTTGCGAAGTGACTGAGACCCCGATAGTCGCTTGAGAATTCGGCTCCCAGCCCACTCCATCGCAGTACGCGAGCCGACTTGTCCGCTCCGCGCAGACCTATGGAGCGAGACTGGGGCCGTACAAAAAAAATCGTTATTAAAAAAATTCGGCTAAAGCTAAAACTACATAAAAAAATCTTTGCTCTCTTAGCGGAATCATAGTTCTAAGTCTATGGCCGACATATCGGACAACTGAACACAAAAAAAAATGCAATAATAAAAAACTAAAAGCGTTTAACACTGCCTCATCGGGTGAATACCAACTCCGGAGGACGTGACGTTTAGTCGTGGAGAAGCCATCCGCTCCGGTTCGACCGCCCCATCCGAACTGCCCCTGGGACTTGCGGGATAGTGAAGCCTCTCATGCCAGCTCAGGCTGGTCAATCTGGCCGAAACGTCGGGCCACCCCGTTGGGCGCCATCTGTTATGGAATACGCATTTTTGTTGAGAGCAACAGTGAAGGCTGGCATGACATTTCGGGTGCACTGTGGCTAGTCATTGTCGGCTGGGGCGGATTCTTGCCCTCATTGCTGTCCTCTGCGCCATAAACAGAGAAACTGTCATGCCTTACAATCAAAATTCATTTCCGGCCCGGCCGGAACTCAATATATGTACATACATAATGCAAAAGGAAAAAAAAATATATTCAAATAAAACCGCCAAAAGAATAGAAAAAAAATGCTGAAAAGAGAGATAAAGTTATAATAAGCAAGGACGGCCGAATATAGGGCATCACCGTTGGTGGTGTGAAGCCTGGTGCTAGCCCACCCTAATCCATGGCTGCAGTCGCACCCTTATGCCAACAGCCCCTATACAAACTCCTGTGTGCCTCCTAAATCATTGGATCAACCAGCATTCCCATTTTCTTAAAACTTTTATTCACAAATCATACTAATACTAACATATAAATACAGTAGCTAAGTGCTCTTAAATCTATATAATCTTAGTATAAAGGTATATGTTGTTTCAACAAAGTAAGCATCAAAAAGTAAATAGGATTTCAATAAAGTAAGTATCAAAATGTAAATAGGATTTCAATAAAGTAAGTATCAAAATGTAAATAGGATTTCAATAAAGTAAGTATCAAAATGTAAATAGGATTTCAATAAAGTAAGTATTCGCAAGTATGAATAAAGTACAGATACTATTATAATATTTCATTGCGACACTCTTCGCAGATAAGTGGGAAGAAAAAGGAGAAAAAAAAATGTACGTATTAATCAAATGGGCTAATCAATTATTTCCTAAAGAAAAGAATATAACCCAAAAGTTTAGTCACCCCATCCGGATGTCTTAGCGTTAGGTTCGGTCTCCCTTTTATTTAGGTTATATGTCTTATGTTGACTTGTATTATAGTAGGCCTTTAGTTAGTTATAGGTTGTTTTGCTTTAGTTGTTGATTTAATTCAATTTATTTAATTCATAGGCAGGTTAAGTAAAGGTACTCGGAGGGTACAAAAAAGTCATTTACCGTCCCCAAGTGAGTCTTACGTCAAAACCCGGTTATTCCCTAAAACTACTTCGGAATATTATATCAAAACTATTAAATTACGTAATATTCAGTTCAGACATTACCTGTCCAATATGTAATCACTTAAACGGATAAATTTACTTAATTAGTGCTAACGGTAACTAACAAGACGAATTTAATTGAAGGTGGATTCACAAAAAAAAACCCGTCTATACATGGGAATGCAAATCGACCTTCACCACAGGCACTCACATTGCTTCCTTATAACTTTTTTTTTTAACTATTTTAAAGGTTTCATAATAACAATGCACAAATAAGTCGTTCATATGTACATCTTAGAAGTACTATTGGAAAATTTAATTAGTATAGAACAGAAGGGTTCATTAGTTTAACTGGTTTTAATTTACTAACCAGACTTAAAAATAGATTACACTAATTACATATGCGCGATTAGGCAACAACATATTTGTTGCAACTATATTTTCACTGTCTTACCACCCGATGCAGCAGGCTTTGGTTTGGCCGTGCTGTGGTTGTCTGCTAGTTGTCGTTGTTGTTGTTGCTGCTGAGGCAAATGTTGACGTTTCTGTAGCTGTTGACGTTGTTGTTGTTGCTGCCACCTTCGGTGCAGGTTGCCGCACTACTGTACGAGGAGGGCCACCCCTTCACTCGTCTGCTGTTGTTGTTGTTATTGCTGCTGTCGTGAAGTGGTTGCTGCTGCTGCTGATGCCGTTGTTGTTGCTGCCACTTTTGTGCAGGTTGCCGCACTACTGTACGAGGAGGGCCACCCCTTCACTCGTCTGCTGTTGTTGTGGTTATTGTTGATGTCGTTGAAGTGGTTGCTGCTGCTGCTGATGCCGTTGTTGTTGCTGCCACTTTTGTGCAGGTTGCCGCACTACTGTACGAGGAGGGCCACCCCTTTACTCGTCTGCTGTTGTTGTTGTTATTGCTGCTGTCGTGAAGTGGTTGCTGCTGCTGCTGATGCCACTTTTGTGCAGGTTGCCGCACTATTTTACGAGGAGGGCCACCCCTTCACTCGTCTGCTGTTGTTGTGGTTATTGTTGCTGTCGTTGAAGTGGTTGCTGCTGCTGCTGATGCCACTTTTGTGCAGGTTGCCGCACTATTTTACGAGGAGGGCCACCCCTTCACTCGTCTGCTGTTGTTGTTGCTGCCGGTTTGAGGTGTTGCTGTTGCTGTTGATGCAACTGATGCATATGTCGCTGTGGTTGCTCTTGAGACGATGGTTGGTGCTGTTGATGTCGTTGGTGTTACTGTTGCTGGCGATGCAACCGATGCAATTTCCTTGCTATGGTTTTTTTGTTTTTTTGTAAATTAATTTTCACTTCACAGTTCAAGTTTTTTTGAGGCTGAGATTTCCTTTACGGAACCAATGCCTTTTTTTAGCCAAAGTATTTGGAATATTTCATTAGCAATATTTTAATACAAAACCGCACAAATCACTTTTCTTTTTGTTAGTACACTTTCTTAAACACATTATAAACATAATGCACATACATATTCTTTTGCTAAAATTTTAACAATAAATTCTTCTAATTGCGATATTTATATATCTTGCTAATTGCACAATGTTCTAAGCATAGTTGTTGTCAGATGGCCGCGAAGTATCTGTCATGCCAGATCACACACACTCAACTCGACAACTTCACACTCTGCCAGCCATTCTCCACTGCCACTCTGATGCTAACTAAATAGTGCCGTGCTGCCAGCGGGTTTTTATATCCGCCGTCAGACATGCAACGGAATTTTCCATGGCATGCTGGGGATGGCCAGCCCTCGATAACCTCGTTCAATCGGAATATGAAAAATGAGTTTATTGTTAGAATAAATGTTTATTAAAATGCTTTATACTAATAATGACCGAATAAGAAAAGTTAATGTGTGAAATTTTTCTTTTTATCTATTTAATTGGAATAATCATGAAATTTTGCAATAATTTCGAATATGATATAATTGGTAAATTTTTCTTTTTCTTAGACTATAACCGCGCTATATTTTGATTGATATGGAAGAATAGAAGAAAGAGAAAAAAAAATTTAACGTAATTAAAGTTTGGCTATATCTTTATTTTTAGTAAGGAAATTTAATAAGATAAGGTACAAGAAATATTTTCACAACGCCATATATCGGAGGTCATCGTTGACCACCCACCTCCAGGATGCTCAGACCGGTTTTTTTTTTTTTTTTTTTTTTTTGTTTTGCTTTTCTCCTTTTCGCTAACGGTAAAATCGCGCCACCTCGGTGACACGCGCTTTTCCCGCCATCTCTTCTTCCACTATTTCTGCCTCCTTCATTTCGCTATCCCGTTAAATCACGCCACTACGGTGACGCGTGATTTTCCCGCCATTGCCTTTTGCCTTCTCCACCTCTTCTACCAATCCTGCCTCCTCCTATTCTGACATCCTTCCAACCAACATGCACGACGATCTGGCTTTGCCGCATTGCCAGTCCACATATTCGGGAGATGCTGCCATCTCGTCTGCAGCAAGATTTCCTAGCCACAGGGTAGCCTGTACCTAGTGGACGATAACAAGATATATTACATCTTAAGAAATCTGTGGCAAAAATGTTACTGTCTACCCATCAACACAAAACTTAAACACGTACAGGCCCTAATTGTCCCCCATATATCTTATTTTGAAGCGGTATATGGTAATATAGAAAGCGAATCTAAAAATAAATTAAATCTAGCTTTAAACAATGCGGCAAGATTTATTTATTTCAAGCGAAAGATTGATCATATTTCGTTTTATACAAAAAGTATTTTAGGTTTTAGTCTGGAAAATTACCTTAATGTTCGAAATATTTTATTCCTTTTCAAAATAATTAGTTATCATCAGCCTCGTTACTTATTTCAAAAATTAAACTTGGTTCAGTCCGCTCGCACACATAATATTGTTCTTCCAAAATATACAACTTTAACGGCTTCGAGATTGTTTTTTGTTAGTGCCATCAGGCTGTGAAATTCCTTACCATTATCAATTAAATGTATTAAATCAAGTAGATGCTTCAAAATGGCAGTTACAAATTTGTTTATGTAATACTCTTTCAACTCTTTTCCTTTGCCTCTTCTATAGTATAAGCATATTACTTATATATAAGCTAATGTCAACTTAAGTTTTAAAAACATAGTTAAATGAAAATTGAAAATAAATGTTTGTAATTTAACTTTCAAATATTACGTACACTGAAAAGACTTCATGTCTTACTGTACACACATGTGAAATTAATAAATAATATATCAGGAGCGGGAATTAGACCCTCTGAAGAAAAAGTTACAGCTATTCGCAGTTTCGAACGACCAAAATCGGTTAAGCAAGCTCAGAAATTTATTGTTATGGTTAATTACTACCATCGATATATATCAAAATTAGCAGTGTTTACAGCAGTGATTTACGACTTAATCGATCGAACTAATAAGAAATGTGACACGATCCTGATTTGGGACGATGCATCAAAGAAAAGTTTACATCTAAGATATTGTAAAACCATTTTACCAAAGATGACAAACTCTATTTAAATGTAGATTAGACTGGCCCTTATTTATAGAAAATTCCTTCGATTTCCGATTGCTGGGCGGAAAAAGTTTCCTTTTGATACCAAATGCTTAGCATTAAAATTTGGTAGCGTTCGGAGAACGTTTGAGCCTGCCGTCTTGGGCGGTTTGAAAGTTTGAAAAATCGAAATATATGGAAAAAATCAATGTTTTTATTGAAATACTTAAATTTAAATACATAAAACTAGTTTTAGTTGTTGATTTTTAATATTTAGTCGAATTGCCAATTAAATTATCATTTCAACGAGCTTTATAAATCCAAAATTTATTGAAAAATATCAAAGTTAGACAATTTTATAGCTGAAAAATACTAAATACAAGCAAATTTAAGTGAGTGTGGATTTCTTATGTGAAGGGAATTTCTGACGAGTCATAACTGAAATACCAATTGTTTTTGATTTTCGTCATTTGTTAAGATTCGATTGTAATCTTTCATGAATTTGACGCCGCGTTAGGCAGCATCGTTTACTACGAACAAATTACGACAAAATTCCAAAGCGTCTTGATAGTCATCATCTTCTTCCCATAACGATGGATCTTTTTCCAAAAAACAGGCAGACAAACCAAATGCAGTGAAAAAATATTTTGTTTTATATGATACTAAATCGCTCAATGAACTGGAACGTAAAACTTTAACGTTTGCAATTCGACGGTTCTCCAATAGGTTTACGTTCGGTTCACTTGATTGGAGACATTTGATCATTTTGCGCTTTGCTTCATCTGAAACGGAAGGATCAAAACATGCTAAAGCAACGTTTTCTGGTGCTAGATACCACAAATGGTTTTTGATTTTTGATAGAACTATGTTGGACACTGCTGCATCTGTTTCAGCATATGCGATCGAGTCCTTTACAAATTGTAGATCTTGATTTGGAGCTGTGATGGCATTTGGGCATCCATACCAGACTTTGACATATATGTAGTCGAACTAGAAAAATACATACATCTCGCTGCGCGCTCAATTGTCTATCTGTGCATTTGAATTTTTCGCAAAAAAGAAATATTTTCAGGCAATAAACTGCTTTTCCCATAAACGTTGAACTACACGTCCTAAAATTGCCACCGTTTACACCAAAGAATGTGACTGTGAGCTGTAGAAATTCTTTATAATCAGCGCGAATTTGACCTTTTTGTAAATTTTGATAGCAGACATGTTTAACTTCATCACAATCCTCTTCGCTTATTTTTGAACGGACAATTTCGTCGTCGAGACCGCATTTGAATGAAGTGTGATTGAGATTGTCCCAAGCTTCCGCAAATCGATTGAAAATAGGAACTTCGGGTGCACTGGTCGCTGAGTATTTCAAGTCAAAAACACTTTTCAAGACAATTTCGAAAATATGATGACGACATGGAAGTTTGATTAATTTCCGGTCTAAATATTGTTGTAAGAATGCGATTGAACCATTGTTAGGACCAGTGTTTGAAGAAGTAGTGTCGAAACTCATCGCACCAACGCGATCAATGATATTCCAACTGATTAAAGCATTACGAACAGCGCCCGCAATATTCTCTCCCGTGGCGGGTTCTACAATTGCTGCACTGAGAAATTTTGCGGTGCCTTTATAACTGACGAGAATTGCGATTCGCTCAACTTTTTTTTTTATCAACTATTGCTTCCACTAATTTGCCATCCCAATGAAAAACTAATGATTGTGCACTATTTATCTACGGAAAAAAAATATATACATACATATATAATTAAAATTAAACCAGAAGTAAAGTAAATTACGTCTTCGACGAACTCTGCCAGAATCTTCTCAAATTCTTTTTCACGGTGCTTTCTTCGTAAATTTTGGAGAGACGTTTGATTGACAACATGCTCATCAACGTTGACACGCAAGGCTTCTGCCACTGCCATTATTATATGTATTGATTTTCTATCGGAAACCTTAGCATCATCCAGAGCGGCTGAAAGACGTGGTGTTATCAATTGCGTAAGGCCTCTTCTTTCCTCTGGTTGAGTGTCATAATCGTCCACGTCCTTTGTTGGATCGTTGTCGTCGGAAATATTATCGCTTTCACTAGCACTATTGTTTTCTTCAATCGCTGAATGAAATCATAAAAGAAGTTAGAAATTCATTCATTCCAATAATTGATTGCGATTGCTTTTCACGGCTGAATAAATGCATATCGACTCCGATCATGCATCTGGGGCGCCCTTTTTGTCTTTGTTTCAATAAAAATTCCCGATCCTCTTCAATGCGAATCATCTGCAACGCGTTGTCGTGAGCAATGTCGAAGAGATTGTCCAAATTTTTGAGAAATTCTGCCTGATCTTTGTTCGCTTTCCCTTTCGACGACTTTTTAGAAACACGTCGCCATTCATTGTACAGTTTTATCAATTTATCAGCACATTTGTACAAATCAAGGATAGGTAAGCGGGCTTGTGGCCAAAAAAGGGATGCAGCGTTCACTGCCAATCTTGCACTTTCTTTCTGCGATAATTTGGCGAATCGAATATTATAAAAATAGACTTGCAATACTTGTCGATTGGAGGGTAATTTAGCTCCACTTATTTGATGTGTCACATTGCCAATCAAATATATTTGACGTAATACTTTATCAGACGCACGAGTAATCACTTTTGATGTGGTTGGTTCCATTTCGGCAGAGGTTGATGGTTCGTCCGACATTATATTATCAAGCTGCAAATCAAAAATGCAATCTTGGGTACAGACAATTTAATTATTATATTAATTATTTCACTATAATTTTTGTTTTATCAACGATATTACACTCCAGTTATATTTATTATATGAAAAGATATTAATTTTTAATTAATTAAAGGTTTAATTTTTATGCTGTGTAATCACACTGTTCCCAAATGAAATAAATTATTTTCCCAGTCATGCCAAGTTTCTAAAATTGAACTCTATATATAGCTCTGTATAGAGTTGATTAAAAAACGCACCTAATGATAACTTAAATATTGAAACAAGTTAACGAAAATCTGCGGTGAATATAAAGGGCGTATTTGTTTATTCATTCCGGATAAAGAACAGATAGAAAACATTGATTTTTCCCATATATTTCGATTTATCAAACTTTAAGTCTTGGACGGCAGGCTCAAACGTTCTCCGATCGCTACCAAATTTTAATGCTAAGCATTTGGTATCAAAAGGAAACTTTTTCCGCCCAGCAATCGGAATTCTATTTTTAGTGGCCAGTCTAATGTAGATGCATCTAATACTTTCTCCAACCGGAGTTAAATATAGTGCGTTTGACAAAAAAATTATTGGTCATTTATTTGAACCTTAAACATTTTGGAATTTATTGCACAATTTACTAATGACACTCAGTATATTAAAGGAAAAGAAAATATTGTACCAAGAATTAGTACAATAAGATCTATGATCTTTTATAGTACAACAAATCATTGGTAAAATTAGAAAACCAAATAATAATAAATAAATAAATAAATAAAGGTAGTTATCAAAGCTAAGTTTTTAAAGGATACTATAGAAAATTATAAATAAAGCAGTGGATTACATATTGGGCAGAAAGTAGGAATTAGATAGCGAAACTCATAATAATACAATACATACATATATATTTATTTTATTTTAACGAAAGTACATATGTATATAAGACATTCTTGAAGTTGCTTTTATTCAGACTACTGCGAATGTGCATTGGAATAAAGTTCCACGTACATATGGCATTGACAAAGAATAGCCGTGCGGATGATATATAATTATAACTCGGTACTATCAAGTCAATAATTCGAGTTGACTTAGGAAAAATAAGCTTGTCGTAAAGATAGCTCGGTTCCTTATACATAATAAGTCGACAGAGAAAAATACAGTTTCTGGCTTTCAAACAATCGGTAATTTCACAGCCTAATAAACGCGATCTCCAGCCGGATATGTGATCAAATTTTGCTAACCCGAACACATAGCGTGTTACATGATTGGATACTATATTTATTTCATGACCGGAGTGAGAATTTAATTTACTGTAAACTAGTTCAGGGTAGCAGATGATCAGAAAGCAAAATTTCTACGAACAGGGACCGGCGTAAAAGTTGCAGACATTCGTAAATTTCTTCAAATATTGTGCACTTTGTTAAGTATCGAGTTAACATGATCATCAAACGTTAAGCTTGTGTTAATAACGAACCCGAGATTAGTCACTTTTGACACAAGTTTAAGACACTTGTCGGCAATATATAGAGGCGGTATATTTAAAATATGTATTCGTTTTTTAGTTATAGGCAGCGCATACGATTTATCGCTGTTTAGACATAGCTCGTTTATCCTCGCCCATGCAGAGATGGATTTTAAGTCATTATTAAACTTTGTACAGAAATAACCAGTTTCCTCATAAGTTCCAGATAGATATAGTTGAACATCATCAGCATATGCATGTATATGTACATGCTGGCATGCATAAAATATGTCATTTATAAAGAGACTGAATAATAACGGACCCAAGATAGATTCTTGGGGTACACCAGCTAACATTGGGTTCTACCCGCTAAGTAGCTCCGCATAAAACGCGTTGCGGAATCCCCGAATCCAAAGTAGTTTTTTAGCTTTATGCAGAGTAAGTCATGATTCACAGAGTCAAAAGCTTTTGAAAAGTCAAGTAGGCATAACAAAGTCAGTTGGTTTTTGTCAACCGGAGTTCTAATGTCATCTGGAATTTTTAAGATAGCCGTGGAACAGTTATGCTTTGCTCCACCCGTCAATGTGGTCATGAATTTGTTCAGACATCAACATCCCAATTACTTTGAGAAATCCGGGTAAAATGCTGAACGGCCGAAAATCACCGGGACTACATGCAGACTTGTTTTTGGCAATTTACATCAGAAAATCAGATCGTGGTCAGAGATAAATGACATTTGGTCAAGTTTAAGAACAACAGACATATCAGACACAATAAAATAATCAAGAAGGCAGAAACATCAGAACATTAACGATCTCTAGACCAACGCCGGAAACATAATCTAACAAACGTCCACTATACAAATCACCACATAACAGATTTACATTAAAATCTCTAAAATAATAATATCATTATAATCAACAGCGACAGAGGACAACATAGTAAAATATGCAGTTACATCACAACATATATGAGGATTATAGACGCACTACAACAGAACTTTGGACAGTGAACTAGACACTTCAACTAACAATTGCTCAGTAGCGCTATCAGTTATTCCTGGTATCAATTGAGTTTTTAGGTACTTTTTACAATACATAGCAACACCGCCGCCCCTTTTAATCTTCCTGACCATCCTATAGATTCTGTAACCCTTTACCTCCGGTCTAAACCAAGTCTCTGAGACACAAATCACATGAACACAAGAGAATTCAAATATCACTCTGATCGTATCCATTTTTTCGTTGTTCAAAATGCGGGCATTAAAGTGCACAACGTTAAATCCATTTTGGCGCTTGCATAAAATATTCAGCATTGCGAGGCCATTGTCCTCAATGCCATTCATATTCCTATTGTTCGCACTCATTTAAAGCAACTGAAGTAAAAGCAACTACAAGGCAACAAAAGCGAAAATAAAAGAGAAAACCTAAACTAAACAAACTGAGTTGCGCTATCATAAAAGAAATAAACAAAAAACAAAACAAGCATACAATCATAAAGACATTTTTGCACAAGACTTTTGTTGGTTGGGTGGCTTTATCTTTGCTTTGCCTTACATGCACGAAGCCACGGAGTGTGATTGCAGACTGAACTTCCCTTCACGCCGCAATTTTATGGCCGCTTGCAGGAGAATCCTATTTTAATTGGTTAGGCTCTCAAAAATGTGAAAACTCCAGTGTATTCCAAGGGGCTGCAAGGAAACAACAGCGTTTGTACGCTTGCGATAGTCACCAAAGGCACGAAGAGTGCGATTGCGATCGAGTGGAGAGTGAAATTTTATCACAATCGCACCGTTCACACCTGCTCGCGAAGGCTTCGTTCGAAAAATATCTCGTATCTTAGGAGCTAAGAAGTCAATCGACAGAAAAAACTTGGTTGAATATGCTAAAACTCCCGTTTAATTTTTTTTTAGGGTTTTATAGCCGAGTGCCCCACGTTGGGCGCCAGCCACTCACACACATTTTCGTATTGAATTTGTTGTTCTCTCTTAGTTTAAATTGAAAGTCAACAGTTATTTGCAAATTTTCTTCAGTGTTCTTCTATCAACGAATTGTGTTAAAAAGTAAAATTGTTATTCGCGTCACTACAATCTAAATTTCTTAAAAGTCAACAATGCAACAAATACACACAAAAAAAAACTACAACTATAACAGTCGGCAGCAAGAGCATAGGGATTACCAAAAACAATCTAATTATAAAGGAGGAGGCAAAGTTAACACACTCGTAGCGGACGGGTGTGCAACAATAACAACAATAACATAATTACATCAACAGCAACAACCAGTATAATTTAATTTGGTGAGCTGTATCATTTATAATTTAAGATTTTTATATGAATGTATAGTATTTATTTTACAGTTATAGATTAATTTATTTCTCAAATTAAACAAAAATTACAAAACAATATTTTTCAAATGGAGTTAGAAAATCATTATAAAACTCAAAATAATAATGAAATTTTTGCGACTTTAATTAAGCTTCCACAATTTTGGATAAGTTGTCCTGAAGTATGGTTCATCCATGCTGAAATGCAATTTAATACTAAAAATATAACTCAAGAGACAACAAAGTATGACTTCCTCAGGATGTCATTAATACAATATTAGATTTTATTTAAAATTCACCGCAAGATAATAAATTTTTTGCATTAAAAAGGATTTTGATTCTTTAAGTGAGAATGCTAAATTAGATAAAGTGTTATCCGATTCTGAAATATGTGATCGTATATTCTCGGAATTTTATCGGTCACTTGCAATACTTTCTGGTTCTAATTTCAGTCAATTTCTTTTAAAGAAACTTTGAATGAGGAAGTTACCAAATAATCTGAATATGAATTTAGCGAGTTCTAATTCCAGTGATTTTAATAAATTGACAAAATTAGCTTATAACGTTTGGGAAGTTATCAATAAAAATGAAATAGCTGTAATGAAATAGAAAACTCAGTTATAACTCATTTAGTCAAGACAAATGCTCTCATTTGTGAAATATTTTAGAAACTTACTAGAGCTCTGTGAAATGAGGAAGGAATTCAATAACAGTTATTCGAGGTCACGTTCAGTAAGTTGAAATCGTTTTAGAAGCCGGTCAAAATCACGCGATAATCCAAATTGGTGATGTAGATATCATTATAAGTGTGTGTAACTCTCCGTCTTGTTCGATCTCCATTGTAAATTTTATTGTCCCATAATAGTTGTTTAGTGCGTTAGGTAGGTAGGTAGGTATATGTGGCTGTCACCGTTGCTTCAGCGACCCACTTAGGCCATGATTGGAGGCCCGTTGTGATACCACTAGCTAAGTGTTCATTCCCTTTTTCTAAACCATTTTGAGCTCTTGACGAATCTCGGCAAGCATCTTGGGTCTATAGAACCTAATTATCCGAGGTCTCCAAAAAGTGGTACCCCTAGAAAGCGTAGCCTGCTTCTTGCTAGCGCTGGACAATTGCACAGAAGATGAAGAACAGTTTCCTCCTCTTCATAATTTTTGCAGCTTTTACAGCATCTGTGAAAGGGTACATCGAGACGCCCCGCGTGGTTGCCTATGAGGCAGTGCCCCGTAAGGGCTCCAATGACCTGAGATATATCATCCCGTTTTAAGGTGTACAGACCACGCGACCGTTTACGATCCCATCTAGGCCAAGTCTGCCTAGATATCCTACAAGTCGTGGTCTGTGCCCACCTCTCATTCGCACGAGCATAAGCATATTCTTTTAAGAGCAGCCTGCAAGTACCAAAGGGCATACCAAAGCGTTCTTTGCCAGGAAGAATCTGCTTGGTTGTCCCTTCCCTCGCAAGTTCATCGGCTATACAGTTACCCTCGATGTCCCTGTGGCCTGGAACCCAGATGAGGTTTAGTGTGTTCTGCTTAGCCATCTCCTGAAGAGATCGGCGGCAGTCCAGTACAATCTTTGAAGTTATCGCAGCTGAGCTCACTGCTCTAATTGCCGCTTGGCTATCGCTAAATATAAAAACGTTGTTGGCTTTTAAGACGGTTTGCAACCTGTCCACAGCCTCCTTAATGGCTGAAACCTCAGCTTGAAAAACACTACAGTGATCCGGCAGCCTAAAACAACAGCTCAGAGATAAGTCTCGCGAGAAGACCTCTCCTCCCACTCTGCCATTCAGCTTCGAACCATCTGTGAAAACCGTAATACTTCCAGGTGGGGTATAGAAATTTTTAGACCACTCCTCCCTACCTGGATTAACATCGCGAAGTTTCTGTCTGGGACCATGGTATCGACGCAGCGATCAGTGCTGTCCGGAAGGAAGCTATACTTACTCAGTATGCTTGAGTGCCCACATAGGCTAGACTCCCATTGATATGTATCTCTTAGTCGAAGCGCGGCAAGAGCCGCCATCTGGTGACCCACTAAGTCGAGGGGTAGAAGGTCCAGAAAAACATTCAAGGCGTCGTTTGGTGTTGTTCGTAAAGCTCCGCTAATGCAGATAATACTGGCATAAGGAAGAATCGGTCTTACCACCGCTGTATAGATCCAGCGGCATACGCTTGGATTTAGACCCCATTTCTTTCCAATGGCCCTTTTGCAGGAGTATAGGGCCACAGAAGCCTTTTAAGTCCGCTGGACAATATTATTTCTCCAGCTTAGTTTCATATCTATTGTGACGCCAAGAAACTTGGCTTCCTTCTTTAGATTTAAACGAATACCATTCAGTACCGGAGTAATTAACTCCGTTGTCTTATATTTTCTAGTGAAGAGTACCAACTCCACTTTTTCCGAGTTGACGCTAAGACCACATCGCGTGGACCAGTTCCCTACAGCGCGAAGTGTTCTTTGCATCAAATCACACAAGGTCTGCGGGAACTTGCCCATGTATGCTATGGCGATGTCATCTGCATATGCGACAACCCTGGCGGCACCCCATTCCGTCTCTCGCAAGAGTGAATTTACAGTTAGATTCCAGAGTAGGGGTGAAAGTACACCACCCTGTGGCGTTCCGCGAGACACATGCCTCGAAACACGGTTTGCGCCGACATCTGCTGTAATATTTCTACCTAAGCGCATTTGCTCTATAAATTCAACCAGGGAGTTTTCTACACCAAGTCCTCTTAAGGCCTGAGTTATGGCCCCCGGATTAATGTTGTTAAAAGCTCCCTCAATGTCAAGAAAAGCTACGAGGCAAAATTCCTTGTAACTAAAAGATCTCTCAATGTAGCTGACTAGGGCATGTAGCGCAGTGTCTGTGGACCTTCCCTTTAGGTAAGCATGCTGGTTATTTGACAAAAGTCTTTTATCGATTGTGAAAGAGAGGTGGTTGTTAATCAGCCTCTCTAGAGTTTTGAGAACAAAGGATGACAGGCTTATTGGTCTGAGATCATTCGGGTTCGTATGTGATACTTTTCCGGCCTTGGGAATGAAGACCACTGAAACAGATCTCCATGCCGTTGGTACGTAGTTTAGTTTAAAGCTGGCCCTAAACATGCTTAGTAGCCCATTCGCAGAAGTGTCGATGGTTGCATCCAGCTGCGCGGGTATGATGCCATCCGGCCCAGCTGTTTTATAAGGTTTAAAGTTTTTATAGCTGAAATAATACTTTCTCTTGAGATAGGGAGATTAACGATTGCAGCCGAAGGGGGGCACTCTACAGCGAGTCTAAGTCGTGGGACCACCAGTGTGGCCTACGCTTTCCCCAAGTTTTGGGGTCAGGGCAGGCTCTGGCCAGGGCCTGCGAGCAGCTCGCATTAAAAAAGTCCACCATGTAGTCCAGTTTACCGATGGTGTGGTAGGTTGCTTTCGAGAATTTCCCTATAGAGAAGCCAGTCAGTGTTTCTCAGGTTCTTACGAACCTTCGTAGCACTGGTAAACAGATCTAGAATTGTCTCAATATATCTATGGTCTGAAAAAGAGTGTTCAAGAACCTTCCAATTGGTTACCATATCATATAGCTTTTCACTACATAAAGTGAGGTCTATGACCTCCTGTCGATTTTTAACGATAAAAGTGGGCTCTGTGCCTCTATTGCATATAACTAAGTTAGTGGTTAAGAGGTAATTGAAAAGAGACTCACCTCGATTGTTAACGTTGGTGCTATTCCACTGTACATGGTGGGCGTTAGCGTCGCACCCGATGAGAACTAAACCCTCTGCGTGGTCGTTCGCTAGATCGCGTAGTAGATCCTGAGGGGGATTCTCAGCCTCATATGCCATATATGTGGAGGCCAGTAGCAAAGACTTGCCTCCGATCTCCAGCAGTGTTGTCGTCATGTCTCCATTACTATAACAAGGTAAAAGAAAAATGTTTAGATCTTTCTTCGCCATTACACAGGTTATTAGTTTACCTTTACCACGCTCAACAATAGCCTATAGCCCACCGCACCTAGACCGCAGACCCCCGGGTTATTAACCCAGGGTTCCTGGATTAGTGCGATGTCTATGTCGTCGCCAAGTAGGCGACTCAGGAGAGCAGCGGATGCTGCCCTAGACCGGTGGAGGTTGATCTACAGAACCCCCATCATTTAAGGTTCCTATCAACTCCGCCACCGCAACGACAGTGACGTCAGCGCTGTCTTCCCCTTCGCTAAAGAGCAGCTCCTCCTCAGCATACATTCTTTGCATCGCCGATGCCAAGTTTGATTGCCAGGAGGCTCCGCTCTCCGCATCGGAAAAGTCAGCCTCCGGTTCAGGTCCCTCAATGTCCACCTCCATTGAGGCACCCGCTTCGGAGGCACGCTGCGCGTCACCACGGTACACTCGCAGAGCCATCTCGTCAAGGCCGTAGTAAACACGGCCCTGTCTCTGAACAGGGGCTCTTTGGAGATCCTTGACGGCCCATCCGCCTCCTCTACTCGTAGGACCTTCCAGTCGCCCGTAGGTATTGTCGGGTTCATCACCTGGAGCATCTTTAAGACCGCGGGTCGACCTGCAGTTTCCAGCATAGCCTTCGCAGCCTTACTGGTGCTTGGCCCCACCATAACGCGCGTAATCACGGGTCGGCTCGGGGTCTCCCCTGGAACAGAACCGGAAGTGCTCGCTATGCGGCGAAGCGGTGCATTAGGCACATGCGCCTGCACTGTCTTACCCCATGAAGGGGAAGATGACGTATTTTTCTTATTTGACCTTTCCATGTTTAACTGGGTCCCCACTCGAAGCCGCTATCATCACTCGGTGTTGTAGTCGCTAAGGATCCCATGGTTATCTATGAAGCAGGGAGGCCATGCAAGGGTTGGCACCAACCCTTATGGGGTTAGGTGCTCAGAGCCAGATCCAGCGCAAAAGCGGGAGGGTCGGCTCAACCGCTACCTACAACCACCAACTAAATGGCAACGAGATTGGAACGTACTTCGAGGCCTGCCAGGGTTTTAACGGGACGGAGGCAGTCACGGCATTAGCCTGAAAGCCATTTCTGCAGGGTTTCACCACCAACTCGGTATCGACAAAACAAATCATAAGGGAGAGGGTAGTCAAGGGACGAAATACAGGTCAAGCCAAGGGGAGGGTTCTCACCTTCCTTTATTTGCTCCCCAGCCGAGGCTTAGGTTAACAGTGCTACCAAGCGTGAAGGAAAAGGAGGAGATTGATAGTGAGAGGTGGAAAGGCATCACATCCGATGATCAGCCGTCGCGTTGCAATTCACTACCCTTTAAGCACCATGTACTTTTTCGAAAAACAATAGTCCCAAAAACTAAATTCTTCCGTTGTTGCGGCGACAAATAACGGAAACTTAGATGTATCAACTCGTCACTTATTTATATTTAACAAAGGAAACAAATTTCGGTACTTCCAGCTTCAAAGTTCTGTTATACAAGGATATCTTCAGATATAATTTTAACAACTGCCAACGATTCTAATATTTCAACATACGGAAAAAAATATTTAAACGTAAGTTTAGGGTTAAGGCGCGAAATTCCATTTACCTTTTTGATTGCTGATATAGCTAAGCCAATTATAGCGTCCGACTTTCTGTGCAAATATGCTCTCCTCATTGACATTAAACACAATTTCGTGCTCTTCCAAAAATTTTCTCCGTTGATAATGAATACAAAAAATTATTGAAGAAATATCCTTCACTGATTGCCGAACCCGATTATTCGAAACCAGTTAAACATACTACGGTTTACAGACTTAATACTGAAGGAAACCTTCCATATTCTAAGCCAAGGCGGTTAGATCTTATAAAGTATAAAGTTGCTAAAACATAATTTGATTTGTTGGTTAAAACAGGTATAATCAATACACAAAATTATTGAAGGGATGAATATGCTTCACTGATTGCCGAACCCGATTATTCGAAACCAGTTAAACATACTACGGTTTACAGACTTGTTACTGAAGGAAACCTTCCATATTCTAAGCCAAGGCGGTTAGATCTTATAAAGTATAAAAAGTATAAAGTTGCTAAAACAGAATTCGATTTGTTGGTTAAAACAGGTGTTTGTAGACCTTCAAATTCTTCAGTAGCTTCACCACTTCATTTAATATCCAAAAAAGAATGAAACGACTGCCGTCCTTGTGGTGATTTACGAAGACTAAACGTTGTGACTGTACCGGACCGTTATCCTTTACCTCATGTTCAATACTACAACATGAACCTCAGGAATAAGAACATATTTTCGAAATTAAATTTAGTAAGAGCTTCTTTTGGTATGTTTTAATTCATCCGAGTGCCTTTTGGACTTAGAAATTCAGCGCAAACTTTTCAAAGATTCATGAATGAAGAATTAAGTAGCAAGCGAAAATGAGGAACATTATTTAAAAGGCCTCAATGTACTTTTTAAACGTCTAACAGAGTACGGTTTAAATGTAAAACCAAGCAAATGTACTTTTGGCGTTACAAGTGTTGATTTTTTAGGATATAATATATCAGGAGCGGGAATAAGATCCTCTGAAGAAAAAGTTACAGCTATTCGCAGTTTCGAACGACCAAAATCGGTTAAGCAAGCTCAGAAATTTATTGTTATGGTTAATTACTACCATCGATATATATTAAAATTAGCAGCGATTTACGACTTAATCAATCGATCTAATAAGAAATGTGACAAGATCCTGATTTGGGATGATGCATCCAAGAAAAGTTTACATCTAAGATATTGTAAAACCATTTTACCAAAGATGACAAACTCTATTTAAATGTAGATGCATCTAATACTTTCTCCAACCGAAGTTAAATATAGTGCGTATGACAAAAAGTTACTGGCCATTTATTTGAACATTAAACATTTTCGGAATTTATTGCACAATTTACTAATTCAGTATATTAAAGGAACAGAAAATATTGTACCTGACACATTATTTATTTAATTTTTCATTTCATTTATTGCCAAAAATTAGTACAATAAGATCTATGATCTTTTATAGTACAACAAATCATAGGTACAATTAGAAAACCAAATAATAAGAAATAAATAAAGGTATAATAGTTATTAAAGCTAAGTTTTTAAAGGATACTACAGAAAATTATAAATAAAGCAGTGGATTACATATTGAGCAGAAAGTAGGAATTACATAGCTAAACTCATAATAATACAATACATATATTTATTTTATTTTAACGAAAGTACATATATAAGACATTCTTGAAGTTGCTTTTATTCAGACTACTGCGAATGTGCATTGGAATAGAGTTCCACGTACATATGGCATTGACAAAGAATAGCCGTGCGGATGATAGATACTTATAACTCGGTACTATCAAGTCATTAATTCGAGCTGACTTAGGAAAAATTAACTAGTCGTACATAATAAGTCGACAGAGAAAAATACAGTTTCTGGCTTTCAAATAATCGGTAATTTCACAGCCTAATAAACGCGATCTCCAGCAGGATATGTGATTAAATTTTGCTAACCCGAACACATAGCGTGTTACATGATTGATTACTACATTTATGTGGGATCACCACTTCATAATAGCGACATCTATTGAATATCGACAGGACCTACTAAACACAGCACTTAGAATCGACAACACTGATCGACCACAAAAATGCAACAGAAGACCGATGCGCACCGCAACCCAATAACGACAGAAAATACATTAAGAACAGATTGGCATTAACCACGAACGAGTAAGCACGGACAGCGAACCACACAAACGCACTTATTAAGCTGTACACATATGTACACAATTTAATTTGGGAAATTAACTGTATTTCATATATATTTAAACCGCTAAGTTTGAAGTCGCTTTTATTTTAAGCAAACATATTTTGGTGTCAGAATCGGGAGTGAATTACTTTCATTAACTAGTGAATTAACAGAACTAGGTGTGTGTGCAGAAAAAATTGTGCGCATAGCTGTACCAAAGTACCGTCCAGTTAAAAACTAGCAAAAACCAATTGATAAGTTCTAGTGCAGAAAAAATTGGTGTGCATAGCTGTACCAAAGTACCGTTCTGTTAAAAAACCAGCAAAAACACAGTTAACCGAATAGCAGACGTAAGTGGCGTCCTAGCGGGATAAAGTGTTGTTGCGAGAAAAGCCGAACACAAAAAAAAAAAACATTGCTGCGAAAAAAAAAACTTTATTGCGAACATTGAAATTAAAATAAGTTCCTGAACAAAGTCGTTAAAAGATTTTGAACATTTTTTGCGATACACATTGTTGCTAACAGCAAAGAGTCGTTGAATCAAAATTTGTGTAAACTGCGAGTTGAAAGTGTTGACAACCTATTTCTGGTTGCAAGAAAAGTTGCTGAACATTGTTGTGAAGTCGTCAAAGTTGCAAAGCAATGTTGCTGAACATTGTTGTGAAGTCGTCAAAGTTGCAAAGCAAAGTTGCTGAACATTGTTGTGAAGTCGTCAAAGTTGCAAAGCAAAGTTGCTGAACACTGTTGTGAAGTCGTCAAAGTTGTAAAGCAAAGTTGCTGAACATTGTTGTGAAGTCGTCAAAGTTGCAAAGCAAAGTTGCTGAACATTGTTGTTACGTCGTGAAAGTTGCGAACTAAGTTTTAACAAACTAATTTGCGAAACAAAGTTGTCGCCAAACAAACGAATCTTGCTGAGCTAGCACGAACGATGCCATAAAGAACGTTGCCGTTGTATACAAGCGAAGTGCTTATTAACTGCTAAGAAGCGTTGTTGCATAAAACTACTACCAGTATTTTGCTGAGGTTGCCGAACATTGTTGCTGGTTGCTGATAATCGAGGCTGATTGTTGCTGACGTTTGTTGTTTGTTGCTGATGTTTGCTGATTGTGGCTGATTGTCGCCAAACAGAGAAGAAGCAGAGTAAAGCTAAGAAATATTGTAGAAAGTAGATACTTACCTTCTCATTGCTTTGTTTATTTTTTCAATTTGTAATACTTATTAATTTATTATTATTACACTACATACTTTATTCTTTCTGTAATATTAACTTATTTAAAATTGGATATTTTTCAATTTGTAATACTTGCTAAATTAATATCATTACATTTCATTCTTTTTTCATATAAACTAATTTATTATTAGTATATTACTTATATTTTAAACTGTCATATTTGCTAACTTTTAATTACATACACAATTGCGAATTTAAATTTTGAAATAGTTTACCTATTCATTAATTGCGCAAAGTGTGGTTAGCGAAATGGACAGAGACGACATATTGGGACGGAGAGTCAATGAGCTTAGAGAAAGGCTGACAGAGTTAGGTTTACCTACAGTGGGTCGAAAAGTAGTGTTAAAAGATCGACTATTTGAACACTTCGGAATAGAAGTAAGTGACGATGATGAGGAAGACAATGAATTTGAGGCAGCATCTTCAAATCGCTGGTGCGGCGCATGAAGTGGCCAGAACACCTTTTACGCTGCGTGATGCTCAGGACTCAATGTGTTCGTTCTCAGGGTCAGGTCAGCCAACTGTCGAAAAGTGGTTGGCAAGTTTTGAAGAAAATGCGGAAGTTGTGCAATGGAACGCGTTGCAAAAGTTCATATACGCTAAACAATTGTTGGTCGGCGCAGCTAAAATATTTGTGCGTAGCCAGAGCGGAATAGTTGGGTGGGATTCACTAAAAAGGTCACTCAAAGATGAATACGGGTCGACGCTTCCGGCGAGCGAGGTACATAGGTTGTTGCGTAATAGGCGTAACCGCCAGGGAGAAGACCACAAAGAATACCTATACAGTTTAATGGAGTTGGGGAAACAGGTTAATTTGGATGATGTTAGCCTAATCGGGTATTTCATTGAAGGCTTACCGGACTCAAGGTCCAATAAGGCAAATCTTTACCAAGCAAGGAATGTTAGGGAGTTGAAAGATCAAATAGCCGTATATGAGAGAATCAGGGCGATTGCCGGGCCTGTCACCACGAACGGTGTCAATAATTCGATCCAACGGAAAGAGTCAGGGAAACATTGCTTTAGGTGCGGTGACGATAAACATTTATTGCGAGACTGTCCACAGAAAGTAACCACGTGCTTCTAATGTGGCAAGCTTGGCCACATTGCATCGAAATGCAATTCATCAAAGCAAAATGTAAACGCTAGACCCGAAATTGTTGGCATGGCCGGTGAAGTAGGAAGTGGCAGCGGCTTAATTTTCAAAGATATTGGTATAGAAGGTTTCAAGTTTGCGGCTCTCATCGACACTGGTTGCGATCTGTGCCTGATACGGTATGATGTCTTGATGGTATTAGGTGAGTTCGAGCTCTCTGGTGACACTCGACAATTGTTTGGTATAGGGACCGGTATGATCGCGACAATGGGTAGTTTTACGTGCGATACCCAACTGAATGAGGAAACATTTAAGATAACATATCACATTGTACATGAAAAAGACTTACGTTACGGTATAATCTTAGGTAACGACATACTCAAATTCGTAGATTTTTATGTTTCAGACAGTGGCGTAGAAATGAAAGGCAGACGACAAGTGGTCGAAGATAGTAAAGCTAGGAAAGGCACAATCGTTGAGGAGGTATCAGAACTAACCAAGGAATTCGAGACCTTGTGTGCAATATCTACGAAAAGGGAAGACGAATCATTTGATTTGTTACATCTCCCTAAGGGGATAGAGATTAGGTCAATTATACAAAATTATAACCCTTTCAGGAACGTTAAATCACCCGTTGAGATGAAAATTCAGTAACGGATGAAACACCGCTATTTCAAAGGCCCAGAAGATTGTCCATTGAGGACAAATGCGTAGTGGAGGAGCAGACTTCCGTGTGGTTAACTGAAGGCATTATCCAACACAGCACCTCGGAATACGCTTCCCCTATTGTGTTGGTATCAAAAAGGGACGGAAATAAGAGATTATGTTGCGATTTCCGCCTGCTAAATTCAAAGATAGTGAGGGACAACTTCCCAATGCCATTGATCGACGATGTGTTAGAGCGTTTGCAGGGAGCTAAGGTGTTCACTACCCTTGACTTGTCTAATGGATTTTTTCACGTACCCATGGAAGAGAATTCGAGAAAGTACACGTCTTTTGTGACGCACAATGGACAGTACGAGTTTCTTTTCGTGCCTTTCGGCATTTACAACTCGCCAGCTGTCTTTTGCCGTTATATTGCAGCAGTCTTACGTGAGTTAATCACATCCGGGGTAGTAGTTGCGTACATGGACGACTTAGTTATACCTGCGAAAGATGAAGAAGAGGGGATGCTAAGATTAAAAGTGGTATTAGAAGTGGCGGCGTCAAAAGGGTTAAAAGTTAAATGGTCCAAGTGCCAATTCTTCAAGCGTCGAATTGATTTCCTGGGTTATACGATCGAAGATGGAGCTATCAAACCATCAGAGTTAAAAGCGAGAGCGGTGAAACAATTTCCTGTCCCATCCACTAAGAAGGGTCTACAACGCTTTCTGGAGTTGACTTCCTATTTCCGGAGATTTATTGAGTCTTATGCTATTATAGCGAAACCACTGTCGGAGGGATGTGAAGCTTGCAATGCGCGATATAGAGTTGGCAGCGTTTGAGCAGCTTAAAGCTGCATTAGGTTGTGCCCCAGTATTGAAACTTTACAGCCCTAAAGCGGTTACGGAAGTGCACACAGATGCGAGCATGTTTGGTTACGGTGCTGTTTTGCTGCAACGAGATTTCGATGACAGGGAGTTCCATCCAGTGCAATTTATGAGTCGAAAAACGAAACCCCATGAGGAGAAGCTTCACTCATACGAGCTGGAGGTTTTAGCCATTATAGAAGCACTTAAAAAATGGAGAATCTATTTGTTAGGGATTAAGTTTAAAATCGTAACTGATTGCAATGCGTTTACGATGACGCTTAAGAAGCGGGACGTTCCATTAAGAGTGTCGCGTTGGGCTCTCTATTTAGAAGATTTTAACTATGTCATCGAACATCGAAGCGGAAGCAGAATGCGGCATGTTGATGCGTTAAGCAGGGTGTCTTGTTTGATTCTAGAAGACTCGTTGAGTCATAGACTGAAGTTAGCGCAGCTGGACGATATTTGGGCGAGGGCAGTTCGGAAAATCGCGGAGAATGGTTCCTACGAAGATTTTTATTTAAAGAACGATATCTTATACAAAGATCTAGTCAAGGAGTTAGTAGTCGTCCCCGAGAAAATGGAAGACGAAATAATTATAACTGCACACAACCAAGGCCATTTTTCCATTTGAAGGACTCAGGACGCAGTAGAGAAAATGTTTTTTATTCCGCAGCTATCCGCGAAAGTAGCTAAGATTGTTAGGTCATGCATAGGCTGTATAATTGCTGAGGCTAAACAGGGGAAGAAGGAAGGGCTTTTGTCTCCCATCAATAAAGAGGATCAGCCTTTAGGTACTTTTCACATAGACCACGTAGGGCCAATGGAGTTGACAAAGAAAAGGTATAACTACATTCTCGTAGTAATTGATGCTTTTTCCAAATTAACTTGGCTTTACCCTTCAAAGTCTACTGCAGCTGATTATGTCGTCGAATGCCCGAAAAAGCAGTCATCCCTTTTTGGAAACCCAAAGCGTATTATATCTGATCGAGGCACAGCATTTACGTCTCATTTATTCAAAGAATATTGCGAGGGCGAGGGGATACAGCATCTGCTTATAGCTACGGGCGTTCCGCGCGGGAATGGACAGGTAGAGAGGATCCATAGAGTAATCATACCAATGCTTACTAAGCTCTGCTACGAAGATCCAAGCTGCTGATATAAGTACGTAGAGCGGGTTCAGAGGGCCATAAACAGCACGCCTCCGAGAAGTACGAAATTCTCTCCGTTCAGAATTTTAACAGGTTTAGAGATGAGGGTTCCGGATATGCCAAACATTAAAGAGTTGTTAGATAAGCTAAATGTAGAAGAAATTGATGTTGCACGAGGGGAGGTTCGTAAAGAGGCAAAGGCAAATATAAAAAAAATACAGCAGGAGAATAAAGAAAATTTTAACTCGAAACGCAAGGAGGAAAGAATATACTGCGTAGACCAACTGGTAGCCGTTAAGCGTACCCAGTTTGGGGCCGGTCTAAAGTTAAGACAGTGGCAGAGTATATGAAGCCCTGGGATCCTTAGTTCGGGACGAACGGTGGCTAAGGATGGCCGGATGTGGGATCACCACTTCATAATAGCGACATGTGTTGAATATCGACAGGACCTACTAAACACAGCACTTAGAATCGACAACACTGATCGACCACAAAAATGCAACAGAAGCCGATGCGCACCGCAACCCAATAACGACAGAAAATACATTAAGAACATATTGGCATTAACCACGAACGAGTAAGCACGGACAGCGAACCACACAAACGCACTTATTAAGCTGTACACATACACAATTTAATTTGCGAAATAAACTGTATTTCATATATATTTAAACCGCTAAGTTTGAAGTCGCTTTTATTTTAAGCCCACATTTATTTTATGAGCGGAGTGAGAATTAAATTTACTGTAAACTAGTTCAGGGTAGCATATGATCGGAATTATTAATTGTAAAGCAAGTTTTCTACGAACACGGACCGGCGTAAAAGTTGCAGACATTCGTAAATTTCTTAAAATATTGTAAGTGTACTATTGTTAACTATCGAGTTAATATGATCATCACACGTTAAGCTTGTGTTAATAACGAACCCGAGATTATTCACTTTTGACACAAGTTTAAGACACTTGTCGGCAATATCTAGAGGCGGTGTATTTAAAAAATGTATTCGTTTTTTAGTTTTAGGTAGCACATACGATTTATCGCTGTTTAGACATAGATCCCTTCTCCTCGCCCATGCAGAGGGGGATTTTAAGTCGTTATTAAACTTTGTACAGAGATAACCAGTTTCCTCATAAGTTCCAGATAGATATAGTACATGTACATGCTGGCATGCATTAAATATGTCATTTATAAAGATACTGAATAATAACGTCATCTTGAATTTTTAATATAGCCGTGAAACAGTTATGCTTTGCTCTGAATACCGACTGATACGGAGACAGCACTTTAAATTTGTCAATGTGGTCATGAATTTGTTCAGACATCAGCATCCCAAGGACTTTGGAGAATGCGGGTAAAATGCTGATCGGCCGAAAATCACTGGGACTACAAGCAAACTTGTTTTTGGCAATTGGTTGCACCGTGGCAACTATCCACGCATCAGGAAAGCTAGAAGTTGTTATACTATGATTGATGACATGAGTGAGAGTAGGCAATATTTTTACAAATTTAATTGGTATACTATCCGCTCCGATTGCATTCGACCTAATCTTATTGACACACAAAACTACATCACATTCCGACACAGTATTAAACTCAAAGACTTGACAAACGGACGCTACGGACGAGGAACAGAGTATAAAACAAGTATTGACACAAGATGGAGTAGCACGACTGACAAAAGCATCATTAAGGTCTTCAGGTGTAAGGGAACAATGGGAACTGTCAATAACATGTACTCGAAGATTTTTTAAGTTGCGCCACAAAACATGATTTGGGAGCGAGGTGTCCAACATTTTCTTATAGTATCTACATTTCTCTCTCTATATAAAGACCGTGGTTTCATTTCGGGCAAGCTTATATGCATGCCAGTTGTTCTCGGTGCGGTTCTTTTTCCAGATAGAATACCTTTTATTGCGTTTTACTATCATTGGGCGAATAAACTTGTTCAACCAAGGACACAAGGAAGATTTACCACGGTGAGTGCGAGTCGGAACGTGAGTTCTATATAGATATAAGATGATCTCATTCAAAAAGCTCAATTTATCATGCACCGAACTTAGACCCCAGCAAGCGAACTAATTGACGCAGGAACTGTCGTTTAAAAGATTATTTACATTCAACAAACGATAGTCTGGTAAGATGGACGGACTAGCTACTTTACAGTGGTTGTCAAATTTTACATCAAATGCACAGAAAATTAGATCGTGGTCAGAGATAAATGACATTTGGTCAAGTTTAAGAACAACAGACATATCAGACACCATAAAATAATCAAGAAGGCTGGGACAACAGTTTTGCCCATATCTTATGGGTACAGAAACATTAACGACCTCTAGACCAACACCGGAAACATAATTTAACAAACGCCGACTATACAATTCACCATATAACAGATTTACAATAAAATCTCCACAAATAATAATATCATTATAATCAACAGCGACAGAGGACAACATAGTAAAATATGCAGTTACATTATAACATTTATGAGGATTATAGACGCACGACAACAGAACTTTGGACAGTGAACTAGACAATTCAACTAACAAGTGCTCAGTAGCGCTACCAGCTATCCTGGTATCAATTGAGTTTTTAGGTACTTTTTACAATACATAACAACACCACCACCCCTTTTAATCTTCCTGTCCATCCTATAGAGTCTGTAACCTTGTATGTCAAAATGAGCATCCCTTACCTCCGGTCTAAACCAAGTCTCTGAACACAAATGACATGAACACAAGAGAATTCAAATATCACTCTGATCGCATCCATTTTCCGTTGTTCCAAATGCGGACATTAAAGTGCACAACGTTAAATCCATTTTGGCGCTTGCATAAAATATTCAGCATTGCGAGGCTATTGTCCTCAATGCCATTCATATCCCTATTGTTCGCACTCAGTTAAAGCAACAGAAGTAAAAGCAACTACAAGGCAACAAACGCGAAAATAAAAGAGAAAACAAAACAAGCATACAATTATAAAGACACATAGGTTTACAGCTAGCGAAACTGCTCTAAGTCATTTTCGCACAAGACTTTGGTTGGTTGGGTGGTATTATCTTTGCTTTGCCTTACATGCACGTAGCCACGGATTGTGATTGCAGACTGAACTTCCCTTCACGCCGCAATTTTATGGCCGCTTGCAGGAGAATCCTATTTTCCGTGGATAGGCTCTCAAAAACGTGAAAACTCCGCTGTATCCCAACGGGCTTCAAGGAAACAACAGCGTTTGTACGCTTGCGATAGTCACCAAAGGCACGAAGAGTGCGATTGCGATCGAGTGGCAAGTGAAATTTTATCACAATCGCACCGTTCACACCTGCTCGCGAAGGCTTCGTTCGAAAAATATCTCGTATCTTAGGAGCTAAGAAGTCAATCGACAGAAAAAACTTGGTTGAATATGCAAAAACTCCCGTTTAATTTTTTTTTTTAGGATTTTATAGCCGAGTGCCCCACGTTGGGCGCCAGCCACTCACACACATATTTGTATTGAATTTGTTGTTCTCTCTTAGTTTAAATTGAAAGTCACAAGTTATTTGCAAAGTTTCTTCAGTGTTCTTCTATCAATGAATTGGGTTAAAAAGTAAAATTGTTATTCGCTTCACTACAATCTAAATTTCTTCAAAGTCAACAATAACACAAATACACACACAAAAAAACTACAACTATAACAGTTAAGTGAGCGGTGCTAAGAAGTCTTAAAGAATTTATTTAAAGGAGGATGCAAAGTTAACACACTCGTAGCGGAAAGGGTGTGCAACAATAACAACAATTACATCAACAGCAACAACCAGTATAATTTAATTTGGTGAGCTGTATCATTTATAATTTAAGATTTTTATATGAATGTATAAGTATTTATTTTACAGTTACAGATTAATTTATTTCTCAAATTAAACGAAGTTACAAAGTGATAACATTGTAAACTCTTTCTTTTTGAGATATTTGCACACTTTGCAAATAAACAATTGAAATGTTTCATTCACCGCAACACGACACACATCCAACTACAGGAACACATACTTTAAACGGATAACTTATTGATTTACAAAACAATATTTTTCAAATAGAAGAAACTTTGAATGAGGAAGTTACCAAAAAATCTGAATATGAATTTAGCGAGTTCTACTTCCAGAGATTTTAATAAATTGACAAAATTAGCTAAAAAGGTTTGGGAAGTTATCAATAAAAATGAAATAGCTGTAATGAAATAGAAAACTCAGTTATAACTCATTTAGTCAAGACAAATGCCAAACTTACCAGAGCTCTGTGAATGAGGAAGGAATTCAATAACAGTTATTCGAGGTCACGTTCAGTAAGTTGAAATCGTTTAGAAGCCGGTCAAAATCACGCGATAATCCAAATTGGTGATGTAGATATCATTATAAGTTTGAAAATAATGCTAGGAAATGTGAGCAGCCATGTACTTTTTCGAAAAATAATAGTCCAAAAAACTAAATTCTTCCGTTGTTGCGGCGACAAATAACGGAAACTTAGATGTATCAACTCGTCACTTATTTATATTTGACAAAGGAAACAAATTGAACTTTTTAATCGATAGCGGAGCAGAAATTTCGGTACTTCCAGCTTCAAAGTTCTGTTATACAAGGATATCTTCAGATATAATTTTAACAGCTGCCAACGAGTGTGCGATCAAACATTCGGATCAAGCATGTAACCCGATCGGACTAATGTCCACTACATGATGGCCAACAGTGAAGGCATTTGAGTGAGAAAGTTCACTGAAGCCACTGTTCGGTAAAGCAAACCGGTGTGTGTTTATATGTTAACTTACCACAGTATGCGTGTGTTTAGATGTCAAGTTGGCACAGTGTTCTGGTTTGAGTATCTTTTTCCGCGGGTACATAGTTCAAATGAACTGTCTGGCAAGAAAAAGGGTATAAAAGGACCTGCAACACGACAAACGGGGCGATTAGCGAAAATTGCGGTTTGTTAAGAAACAAAGTAGTGCGGTGCAAAGTGCAAAAAAAAAAAAAAAATAAATAAAAAATTAAATAAAATAAAATAAAAATATAAGTGCAAAGAAAAAAAAAAGAGAAATAAATAAAATAAAATAAACTATTTTTGTAGTGCTAAAGTGCTGGTGCATAAAAACCTGAGTGGATCACAGAAGTCCTACACGGAATTCAGATCAGCCAGCATAAACTATTTTTGTAGTGCTAAAGTGCTGGTGCATAAAAACCTGAGTGGATCACAGAAGTCCTACACGGAATTCAGACCAGCCAGCGATTGTAAAATTATTGCCTGGAACTGGAGGTAAGTTTGAGTTTAGCAACTCAAAGATGCGCGCGGAAGAAGCATAAATATGCCCAGACATGCATGCATATATGTACATACATACATGCGTATGTATATCAAACCTACGTTTGGGTGCACTTGAGTACACATGTATATGACAGGTTAGCATGTATGGGTACTAATGCAATGTTATTTAATTTTATAAACACTAATACCTAGCTTAACTAATATCATTATGATTACAGGTCGCCTGCTAACCCAGCCAAAGGACCTCCCCTTTTCAGTTTACCAAGGCACCTGGAGCCCGCAAATCCTGAGCTGATACCAGCAAATTTCATATGAACACATATGTACATACACATACCAGCCTACTTGCTGGCAACAAATAAGAAAATGTCAGCATCAGCTGTGTCTGTAAAGCTAGCCGGAGTAGGTCAACGGCCACTGGACAGCAGTAACAGTGGACTATAAGGGGACAGAAAAATCATCATATCTAAAGCATAATCGGGAGCATAGCAGTGGAACGGATCAGAGTCTCAACAGCTTCAGAGTCTGCAAAACGGAGACTAAGAGAGAAGAAGAGACTTGTCTCCACCACTGATCGCCAGCAGCGGACACTGAAGCGTTCAGCAGCCGACGTCGCCGACAGCAGCAGCACAACAGCAGAGCAGCATTTAATTTTATTTTTGTTTTGAGACATATATATTTATTTTCCTTTTTTTTTGTTTAACTTACCGGTAGAAACCTTCATGTTCATAATTTTTTTTTTGGTTAATCAATAGCCCAGATTTTGTTATTTCAATCCATAATACTCATAGATTTATAACTTTGATTCCATTTTGCGCACGTGGCTCATTTCTTTTCTTTATGCACTTGGTATATTTTATTCTCTCACTATACCTATGTATATACATATATATATATATACATATATATTTATATTTGCTCATTTTTTGCAACTCTGATATTATTATTTTTGTATATTATATTTTTGAATAATTCTTGAACTCTTGATTTTATTATAACAGTTAACTTCACCTACTATATTTACTTTTTCTGAAGGCCACTTAATTTTATTTTTTTATTAATTTATCCGAACACTAATTATAATATCTTAGAAGAAGTAGTTGGACAGTACGTAGTGAATACGACCCACTCGGCGCCCGCTACCGCGAGTGAGTGATCATCACATAATTTTAAAATCACATTTACTTAATAGAACAGGCAATGTAGGTATGCTATGTACATATATGTATATGTATATTTTTCAGTTTTTGTTGTAACAGGCTCTCAAATACATGTTGGTACCATCATCGTTGGAGACCAAGGTGAGTAGTCAAATCTTATTCACTCGTTTGCTATGCTATACATATATATACATACATATCAATATATATATTATATACCTTTTTTTTATGGCTAGTTAAAACCGATTGATTACAAACTAGACTCCCTTTGTTACTGAATGATAGAAAAAAAAAGAATAGTAATAATTTGCAATCCGAAAGGTTGAAAGAATTTGGATTAGTTTTGTTTGTTAAAAGTATGCAAATTTTAATTTAAGAACTTTCATCTTATCGTTAATGGTAATATTATATCATCAATAAAGTATAGTCATAATATGAAATGAAAGAACAGGTTTCTGTCATTATAACCGGAATTGCAATGAAGTACTAAGCACGGATTTTTGGTGTGGGTGTTGCCTTTGTGCAACAGAGGGGAAGTAGGAGCGGACATATAATGGCGTGAGGACAACTGACGAACAGATAGACGAAAGAATGTCAGGAAAGGGGGCATTGTAAGTTAGCAGAGGAGTCGCTACAATGCCCAAGGCTTCGCGTGTAGTCAACGTTGAAGAGGGCTGGGATGACTCCACCTGACAGGACTGGACGAGACTTCTTCTATCTGCTACTTTTCATTATTTTCTTTGCTCTCCGTCTCAACTTTCCTTTCAATATAGTCGGGCATGATTCTCTTTTTTTTGTTTATTTGGTTTAGCAAGGTAGGAGGTAATGACCCACCCCAACGACGAGCTAGCTTGGGATGCAAGCATGCCTGCATGTCACCCCACCTGACCCAAGGGAAACAACTACATAACAACCAGTTAAACATACTACGGTTTACAGACTTGTTACTGAAGGAAACCTTCCACATTCGAAGCCAAGGCGGTTAGATCTTATAAAGTATAAAAAGTATAAAGTTGCTAAAACAGAATTCGATTTGTTGTTTAAAACAGGTATTTGTAGACCTTCAAATTCTTCAGTAGCTTCACCACTTCATTTAATATCAAAAAAAAGAATTAAACGACTGCCGTCCTTGTGGTGATTTACGAAGACTAAACGTTGTGACTGTACCGGACCGTTATCCTTTACCTCATGTTCAAGACTACAACATGAACCTCAGGAATAAGAACATATTTTCGAAATTAAATTTAGTAAGAGCTCCTTTTGGTATGTTTTAATTCATCCGAGTGCCTTTTGGACTTAGAAATTCAGCGCAAACTTTTCAAAGATTCATGAATGAAGTATTAAGTGGTTAAGACTTCGTTTTTACATATATTGATGATCTATTAGTAGCAAGCGAAAATGAGGAACAACATTTAAAAGACCTCAATGTACTTTTTAAACGTCTAACAGAGTACGGTTTAAATGTAAAACCAAGCAAATGTACTTTTGGCGTTACAAGTGTTGATTGTTTAGGATATAATATATCAGGAGCGGGAATTAGACCCTCTGAAGAAAAAGTTACAGCTATTCGCAGTTTCGAACGACCAAAATCGGTTAAGCAAACTCAGAAATTTATTGTTATGGTTAATTACCACCATCGATATATATCAAAATTAGCAGTGTTTACAGCAGTGATTTACGACTTAATCGATCGAACTAATAAGAAATGTGAAAAGATCCTGATTTGGGACGATGCATCAAAGAAAAGTTTACATCTAAGATATTGTAAAACCATTTAACCAAAGATGACAAACTCTACTTAAATGTAGATGCATCTAATACTTTCTCCAACCGAAGTTAAATATAGTGCGTTTGACAAAAAAATACTGGCCATTTATTTGAACATTAAACATTTTCGGAATTTATTGCACAATTTACTAATGACATTCAGTATATTAAAGGAAAAGAAAATATTGTACCTGACACATTATTTATTTCATTTTTCATTTCATTTATTGCCAAAAATTAGTTCAATAAGATCTATGATCTTTTATAGTACAACAAATCATAGGTAAAATTAGAAAACCAAATAATAATAAATAAAGGTATAATAGTTATTAAAGCTAAGTTTTTAAAGGATACTACAGAAAATTATAAATAAAGCAGTGGATTACATATTGAGCAGAAAGTAGGAATTACATAGCTAAACTCATAATAATACAATACATATATTTATTTTATTTTAACGAAAGTACATATATAAGACATTCTTGAAGTTGCTTTTATTCAGACTACTGCGAATGTGATTTGGAATAGAGTTATAACTCGGTACTATCAAGTCATTAATTCGAGCTGACTTAGGAAAAATTAACTTGTCGTAAAGATAGCTCGGTTCCTTATACATAATAAGTCGACAGAGAAAAATACAGTTTCTGGCTTTCAAACAATCGGTAATTTCACAGCCGAATAAACGCGATCTCCAGCCGGATATGTGATCAAATTTTGCTAACCCGAACACATAGCGTGTTACATGATTGATTACTACATTTATTTTATGAGCGGAGTGAGAATTTAATTTACTGTAAACTAGTTCAGGGTAGCAGATGATCGGCATTATTAATTGTAAAGCAAGTTTTCTACAAACACGGACCGGCGTAAAAGTTGCAGACATACGTAAATTTCTTAAAATATTGTACACTTTGTTAACTATCGAGTTAAGCTAACTATTAAGTTAAGTTAAGTTAACATCACACGTTAAGCTTGTGTTAATAAGGACCCCGAGATTAGTCACTTTTGACACAAGTTTAAGACACTTGTCGGCAATATATAGAGGCGGTGTATTAAAAAAAGTTATTCGTTTTTTAGTTAGACATAGCTCATTTATCCTCGCCCGTGCAGAGGTGGATTTTAAGTCAATATTAAACTTTGTACAGAAATAACCAGTTTCCTCATAAGTTCCAGATAGATATAGTTGACACAGTATTAAACTCAAAGACTTGACAAACGGACGCTACGGACGAGGAACAGGGTATAAAACAAGTATTGACACAAGATGGAGTAGCACGACTGACAAAAGCATCATTAAGGTCTTCAGGTGTAAGGGAACAATGGGAACTCTCAATAACATGTACTCGAAGATTTTTTAAGTTGCGCCACAAAACATGATTTGGGAGCGAGGTGTCCAACATTTTCTTATAGTATCTACATTTCTCTCTCTATATAAAGGCCGTGGTTTCATTTCGGGCAAGCTTATATGCATGCCAGTTGTTCTCGGTGCGGTTCATTTTCCAGATAGAATACCTTTTATTGCGTTTTTCTATCATTGGGCGAATAAACTTGTTCAACCAAGGACACGAGGAAGATTTAGCACGGTGAGTGCGAGTCGGAACGTGAGTTCTATATAGATATAAGATGATCTCATTCAAAAAGCTCAATTTATCATGCACCGAACTTAGACCCCAGCAAACGAACTAATTGACGCAGGAACTGTCGTTTAAAAGATTATTTACATTCAACAAACGATAGTCTGGTAAGATGGACGGACTAGCTACTTTACAGTGGTTGTCAAATTTTACATCAAATGCACAGAAAATTAGATCGTGGTCAGAGATAAATGACATTTGGTCAAGTTTAAGAACAGCAGACATATCAGACACCATAAAATAACCAAGAAGGCTGGGACAACAGTTTTGCCCATATCTTGTGGATACAGAAACATTAACGATCTCTAGACCAACACTGGAAACATAATTTAACAAACGCCGACTATACAATTCACCATATAACAGATTTACAATAAAATCTCCACAAATAATAATATCATTATAATCAACAGCGACAGAGGACAACATAGTAAAATATGCAGTTACATTATAACATTTATGAGGATTATAGACGCACGACAACAGAACTTTGGACAGTGAACTAGACAATTCAACTAACAAGTGCTCAGTAGCGCTACCAGCTATCCTGGTATCAATTGAGTTTTTAGGTACTTTTTACAATACATAACAACACCACCACCCCTTTTAATCTTCCTCTCCATCCTATAGAGTCTGTAACCTTTTATGTCAAAATGAGCATCCCTTACCTCCGGTCTAAACCAAGTCTCTGAACACAAATGACATGAACACAAGAGAATTCAAATATCACTCTGATCGCATCCATTTTCCGCTGTTCCAAATGCGGACATTAAAGTGCACAACGTTAAATCCATTTTGGCGCTTGCATAAAATATTCAGCATTGCGAGGCTATTGTCCTCAATGCCATTCATATCCCTATTGTTCGCACTCAGTTAAAGCAACAGAAGTAAAAGCAACTACAAGGCAACAAAAGCGAAAATAAATGAGAAAACCTAAACTAAACAAACTGAGTTGCGCTATCTTTACATAAAAGAAATAAAGAAAAAACAAAACAAGCATACAATCATAAAGACACATAGGTTTACAGCTAGCGAAACTGCTCCAGGCCATTTTCGCACAAGACTTTGGTTGGTTGGGTGGCTTTATCTTTGCTTTGCCTTACATGCACGTAGCCACGGAGTGTGATTGCAGACTGAACTTCCCTTCACGCCGCAATTTTATGGCCGCTTGCAGGAGAATCCTATTTTAATTGGTTAGGCTCTCAAAAATGTGAAAACTCCAGTGTATTCCAAGGGGCTGCAAGGAAACAACAGCGTTTGTACGCTTGCGATAGTCACCAAAGGCACGAAGAGTGCGATTGCGATCGAGTGGCAAGTGAAATTTTATCACAATCGCACCGTTCACACCTGCTCGCGAAGGCTTCGTTCGAAAAATATCTCGTATCTGAGGAGCTAAGAAGTCAATCGACTGACAAACCTGGTTGAATATGCTAAAACTCCCGTTTGGACGCCAGCCACTTACACACATTTTCGTATTGAATTTGTTGTTCTCTCTTAGTTTAGATTGAAAGTCAACAGTTATTTGCAAATTTTCTTCAGCGTTCTTCTATCAACGAATTGTGTTAAAAAGTAAAATTGTTATTCGCTTCACTACAATCTAAATTTCTTAAAAGTCAACAATGCAACAAATACACACAAAAAAAACTACAACTATAACAGTCGGCAGCAAGAGCATAGGGATTACCAAAAACAATCTAATTATAAAGGAGGAGGCAAAGTTAACACACTCGTAGCGGAAGGGTGTGCAACAATAACAACAATACTTGCAATACTTTCTGGTTCTAATTTCAGTCAATTTCTTTTAAAGAAACTTTGAATGAGGAAGTTACCAAAAAATCTGAATATGAATTTAGCGAGTTCTACTTCCAGCGGCCGACTTTGTGAGCAAATATGCTCTCCTCATTGACATTAAACACAATTTCGTTCTTTTGTGATATTCCTCTTCCAAAAATGTTCTCAGTTGATAATCAATACACAAAATTATTGAAGGAATATCCTTCACTGATTGCCGAACCCGATTATTCAAAACCAGTTAAACATACTACGGTTTACAGACTTGTTACTGAAGGAAACCTTCCATATTCGAAGCCAAGGCGGTTAGATCTTATAAAGTATAAATAGTATAAAGTTGCTAAAACAGAATTCTATTTGTTGGTTAAAACAGGTATTGGTAGACCTTCAAATTCTTCAGTAGCTTCACCACTTCATTTAGTTTCCAAAAAAGAATTAAACGACTGCCGTCCTTGATTTACGAAGACTATTTTCGAAACATATTTTCGAAATTAAATTTAGTAAGAGCTTACCACCAAATTCCAATGGTAGAAGATGATATTATAAAACTGGTATGTTTGAATTCATCCGAGTGCCTTTCGGACTTGGAAATTCAGCGCAAACTTTTCAAAGATTCATGAATGAAGTATTAAGTGGTTAAGACTTCGTTTTTATATATATTGATGATCTATTAGTAGCAAGCGAAAATGAGGAACAACATTTAAAAGACCTCAATGTACTTTTTAAACGTCTAACAGAGTACGGGTTAAATCTAAAACCAAGCAAATGTACTTTTGGCGTTACAAGTGTTGATTGTTTAGGATATAATATATCAAGAGCGAGAATTAGACCCTCTGAAGAAAAAGTTACAGCTATTCGCAGTTTCGAACGACCAAAATCGGTTAAGCAAGCTCAGAAATTTATTGTTATGGTTAATTACTACCATCGATATATGTATAACAAAATTAGCAGTGTTTACAGCAGTGATTTACGACTTAATCAATCGAACTTATAAGAAATGTGACAAGATCCTGATTTGGGACGATGCATCAAAGAAAAGTTTACATCTAAGATATTGTAAAACCATTTTACCAAAGATGACAAACTCTATTTAAATGTAGATGCATCTAATACTTTCTCCAACCGGAGTTAAATATAGTGCGTTTGACAAAAAATTACTGGCCATTTATTTGAACATTAAACATTTTCGGAATTTATTGCACAATTTACTAATGACATTCAGTATATTAAAGGAAAAGAAAATATTGTACCTGACACATTATTTATTTCATTTTTCATTTCATTTATTGCCAAAAATTAGTTCAATAAGATCTATGATCTTTTATAGTACAACAAATCATAGGTAAAATTAGAAAACCAAATAATAATAAATAAATAAATAAATAAAGGTATAATAGTTATTAAAGCTAAGTTTTAAAAGGATACTACAGAAAATTATAAATAAAGCAGTGGATTACATATTGAGCAGAAAGTAGGAATTAGATAGCGAAAATCATAATAATACAATACATATATTTATTTTATTTTAACGAGTGTACATATATAAGACATTCTTGAAGTTGCTTTTATTCAGACTACTGCGAATGTGCATTGGAATAGAGTTCCACGTACATATGGCATTGACAAAGAATAGTCGTGCGGATGATAGATAATTATAACTCGGTACTATCAAGTCATTAAGTCGAGCTGACTGAGGAAAAATAAGCTTGTCGTAAAGATAGCTCGGTTCCTTATACAAGTTATCGTAAATAAGTTCTCACGATAACATTTTCGTCAACAACATCTTGTTGACGCAACCCCACTCGGGGTGGTTGCACCTAACGTTCCACACGCGCAACCATGTCAGCAGAATTGCGTCCGCACGGTAGAACGCTAGCAGAACAGCAGCGCAGCGCGAAGCCGTGGGCTAGGTGTAAGCTAGGGCACGATTGTAAGTTCAGTTTGAAAAACTCATTAAAGACAACAGCTAGTGCGCTGTAGAAAACAATCGAATAAAATTAAATCGTTTTATTGGCGCCCAACGTGGGGCTCGCGAATATAAAACCGAAAATTAATTAACACCACTACTGGATAAGGAAGAAAGGCGATTAACGGGACCAATCCTGGAACGCGAATATAAAACCAAAAATTAATTAACACCACTACTGGATAAGGAAGAAAGGCGATTAACGGGACCAATCCTGGAACGCGAATATAAAACCGAAAATTAATTAACACCACTACTGGATAAGGAAGAAAGGCGATTAACGGGACCAATCCTGGAATATTATAAGAATATGTTAAGGATGAAAGGGTGAGTGAAGTGCTTGTCTCGTTTAAAAATTACTTGTAGTAATAGTGAAATATAATAAAGTGAAAATACAATTTTTGCGAATAGTTGATGAGTGAATTACTTGAAATAAAACAAAGTTAAAATAGAACAAGAATTTTTAGGGGAAGTAGATGAGTGAAGTGTTAGAGGACTTGTTTAAAAATCTTAAATTAGAAAACACAGAGGAACATATCATGAACGCTGACCAAGTAGGCGAGTTGATTAGAGCAGAGGTGAGCAGGGCATTAGCGGCTCAAAAATTAGAATTCGACAGAAAGATAATTGCAATTAAAAGCGAAGTTGAATACTTGGGATTTTTGGTCTCGCAAGGGGGAATTAAAACATGTCCAGACAAAGTTGACACAATTCGGAATTTCCCTGAGCCCACCACTTTGAGGGGGCTTAGATCATTCTTGGGCCTGGCGGGGTATTACCGCTGTTTTATAAGAGATTTCGCTAAGATAGCAAAGCCCCTGTCAAATATTATGAGGGGAGAATACGGTCGAGTTACTGCATCACAGTCGAAAAAAATCAAAATTGATTTGACTGACGAACAGAAAAAGACCTTCAATACATTAAAGGAAATTCTAGCATCCGAGGACGTAACACTAACATATCCGGATTTCAGCAAACCGTTCGATTTGACTACTGATGCGTCCTCACACGCTACCGGTGGCGTCCTTTCACAGGAGGGCAAACCTATTACCATGATCTCTCGCACCTTGTCCGGTAGCGAGGAGCATTACGCCACAAACGAAAGAGAATTACTAGCCATCGTTTGGGCATTAAAATCGCTCAGAAATTACCTTTACGGTGTACCCAAGCTTAATGTGTTTACGGACCACCAGCCACTAACCTTTGCGGTTTCCGACAGAAATCCAAACTCAAAAATTAAGAGATGGAAAGCTTTCATAGATGAATGCAATGCAAAGCTCATCTACAAACCGGGTAAGGAAAACGTGGTTGCGGATGCATTGTCTAGGCAGCATATAAACGCTTTAGACAATATGAGTATTGAGACAATACACAGCGAGGTATCGTCTACTAATACTATTGAAAGAACCGATAAGCCGGTTAACTGTTTCCGAAACCAAATACTTTTAGAAGAAGGCGTAGAACCTCAAAGAAGAACTTATATTATTTTTGGAAAAAAAACAAGGCATTTAATTTCATTCAAAACCAAGGATGATTTAATGAAACTCCTGCAAGAGGCAGTGAAAGTGGATGTAGTGAACGCAATACATTGTGACCTACACACCCTAGCACAATTTCAACATGAATTGACTGAACTCTTTCCAACAGTAAAACTCAGACATACAGAGAAATTTGTTAATGACATATTTGACCCAAACGAACAACAAGAAATAATTGCGGCTGAGCATAATCGAGCTCATCGCGCAGCTCAAGAAAATACAAAACAGATATTAGAAGACAACTTTTTCCCAAAATTGGAAAAGAAGGCTAAGCAGTTCGTGGCCAACTGCCGCGTATGTTCTCAGGCGAAATACGACCGCCACCCAAAAAAGCATCTTATTGCTCGGACACCCATACCGACATATTGCGGAGAAATCCTTCACATCGACATATTTTCTACTGGATCGAAGTATTTTTTGACTTGCATCGACACATTTTCGAAGTTTGCAATAGTACAGTCGCTTAGGTCTAAGACGATAGTAGACGTAAAACCCCAGCTTCTGCAGCTACTTAATATGTTTTCCGGAACCAAAACCATATATTGCGACAACGAAAAGTCCCTAAATTCATTTAGCGTCAAGGCGACACTAAATAACCATTTTAGTATAGAAATCGCGAACGCCCCACCACTTCATAGTACATCAAATGGACAGGTAGAGCGATTCCATAGCACACTGACGGAAATATCGCGATGCCTCAAAATCGATAAAACTCTTGAAGATATCGAGGAAATAATCCTTTTGTCCACAATTGAATATAATAATTCAATTCATACGGTAACAGGAATGAAGCCCATTACAGTCTTTCGTCCAAAAAAGGACGATGCGCAGATAGCGTCTCGCTTAAAGGATGCGCAAGAAAAGGAATTAGTAGCGCACAATAAGAATAGAATAGATAGGGAATTCTCAGAGGGCGACAAAGTCCTGGTCAAAAACAATAGGAGACTAGGCAATAAGCTGACACCCCTTTATACTGAGGAAAATGTTGAAAAGGATTTGGGCACAACGGTGCTCATAAGAGGGAGGAGGGTCCATAAGGACAACCTTCGCTAAATTAAAATTAAAAATTATCTAATTACTTTTACGTTCATGTACTTCTAGGGTTATCTTAAATCTGATCATGGCTATACTAGTGTCGGGAACGAAGGGACGAATAATAATAATAACAGAATTAGATAGCATTACTACCTCCATTACTTTCGCAAAAATTGGAACACTCAACCCCATACTCCTGGACAGTAATGAAATAAATTCCGTTATATCAAACGAGCACTTCACAAACCTTACAGTTACCGACATTATGTCTTTAGCTAAGATTAAGATTCTACAATATAACAATGTCATTTATTTTTTAATAAAATATCCTATTCCTAAGTTAGATGTAAGAAACTTAATATTTTGCCAGTAGCCCACGGCCACGAAATCCTGCACCTACAGGAGTCCATCTTAGCTACGTGCCATAACCGCACACTCGCGGTAAAGAACTGCAGCGACACCGTACCAACGTTTTGTTTAGCATCTTCACTCATGTCATGCGCTCTACAACTAGTGACACGCAATACCGCCAACTGCGGCACAACATTTAACAACCTCCCACCTATTGCGCAGGTCAGCGACGGTTTGGTTGTCATCAACGACCAACTGGCGGACATAGAAGAAAATTATGAAGCTCCTATCACAGTCAACGGTACCTACCTGGTTGTCTTCAAAGATCGTGTGAGAATTAGTGGTACGACATTTTACAATGAAAACGCAACGACGCCTTTGAAAAATACCATGGGCCGCCACAATCAACCTTACGGAGCACACAGAGATACTTACCGCACCTTACCTTCACCATGTAAACCAAAAGAATCTGCAGCACATCAAACATCTGCAGAAACGTGTAGAGAAAGTTCATTTCGCAAGTCTAACGACCATCGGGGTAATATTCATTGTCGGTCTGGTCGCCTATGCAGTCCGACGCATGATCGCTTACAGGAGGAAGCTTTACATAACTAAATCGGTCGAAGTAGCAATCAAAAACGCCGTTACGAGGCCCGTGGACGTCCCTGTCTTAGAAGGGGAGGAGTTATCGTAAATAAGTTCTCACGATAACATTTTCGTCAACAACATCTTGTTGACGCAACCCCACTGGGGGTGGTTGCACCTAACGTTCCACACGCGCAACCATGTCAGCAGAATTGCGCTCACACGGTTTGGCTGCACCGAATATTCTACACGCGCGGCCATGTCAGCAGAATTGCGTTCGCACGGACTGGCTGCACCGAATACTCTACACGCACAGCCATGTCAGCAGAATTGCGTCCGCACGGTAGAACGCTAGCAGAACAGCAGCAGCGCAGCGCGAAGCCGTGGGCTAGGTGTAAGCTAGGGCACGATTGTAAGTTCAGTTTGAAAAACTCATTAAAGACAACAGCTAGTGCGCTGTAGAAAACAATCGAATAAAATTAAATCGTTTTATTTACATAATAAGTCGACAGGGAAAAATACAGTTTCTGGCTGTCAAATAATCGTAATTTCACAGCCTAATAAACGCGATCTCCAGCCGGATATGTGATCAACTTTTGCTAACCCAAACACATAGCGTGTTACATGGTTGAATACTACATTTATTTTATGAGCGGAGTGAGAATTTAATTTTCTGTAAACTAGTTCAGGGTAGCAGATGATCGGCATTATTAATTGTAAAGCAAGTTTTCTACGAACAGGGACCGGCGTAAAAGTTGCAGACATTCGTAAATTTCTTAAAATATTGTACACTTTGTTAACTATCGAGTTAACATGATCATCACACGTTAAGCTTGTGTTAATAACGAACCCGAGATTTGTCACTTTTGACACAAGTTTAAGACACTTGTCGGCAATGTAGTGGGAGGTCAAATGAAAAACGTGCTTGCTGATCTGATGACATTTATTGAGTGAGTGTTGGTTGATGAGTTAATTATGCTCATTGAGCTACAATACATTGTTTGTAAAGATTTTACTTAACGATAGAGCGAACAGTAGAATACGCTTACATATGTACATATATAATATCTTCGCTTATATAACAGGGTATTCACAAACTCTCTATATCTCCCCTTTTTGCTTTACGTGTATTCATAACTACTTTTTGCTTTTATAGTTAGTTGGTTACTTACATATTTCAATTTGCGTGAATCTCATGATTTCATAGTTACACACGTTTTCTTAAAAAGTACGAATTTCTTCGGACCGTTTTACCATTTGTTGATATGATGTACGACCGTGGGTTTGAGGTTTGTTTAACCACTTGTGCTGCAAACCAACAGTTTCCTTCTTTAATCCATACATCTTCTCCCTCTTTAAATTAATGTTTCTTCTTTGCGTTTTTAATATAAAGGTCTTACTTGATTGGATACATTCGCGTTATCAAAAAAGTTACGACTACGGGGCACCAAAGTTCTCGTTTGTCTACCCATTAGCAACTGTGTTGGAGAAAATTTTGAATTTTTGATTGGTGTATTGCGATATTCAAAAATTGCGTGCCACAGATTGCATTTTTCAGCACCACATTTCAAAACTAATTTTTTAGCTATCTGCACCATGCGCTCAGCAAATCCGTTGGACTGAGGATACAAAGGGCTTGTTGTAGTGACTTTAACATCTATTTCTTTAGCCCATTGCTTGAATTCAAACGAGCCGAAAGGAACATTATCTGCTATTATTTCCAATGGGTATCCATGTGTTGCAAACGTAATGTTGAGTTTTTGCGATATTACAGTTTTTCTTATTAAAGGAATAATTTCTAAGTATTTTGAATAGTAGTATCCTATAACTAAGAAATTACTACCTGCTACTTCCACCACGTCCATGGCAATTTTCTCATATGGCCCCTCTGGTACTTTATGATTTATTAAAGGTTCCTTAGTGTTGCTCGACCTATATTTTTGACACAGACTACATTTACTTATCATCCATTCTATGGCTTGGTTCATACTCGGCCAGTACAAAAGCTGTTTAGCCCTACTTTTTATTTTTTCGATACCTAAATGGGATTTGTGTAGCTGTGTCAATACAATCCCACACAATGTCTGTGTTACAAAAATACGATTCTCAAGATAGACAATATTATCTTCTACAAATAACTCTCCGCGAAGCTTCCATAAAAATTTAGCTTTTTCGTAGACTTTTGTTTTATCTTTAGGCCACCCATTTTTGCAATATTCGACCACCTTTTGTAGAAGGCCATCTTTCGCTGTTTCTTTCTGAAATTGTTCCTGCCTTTCATCCGAGATGTTAATTGAGTGTACCTATTCCTTCAATTTTATCTTCGTCTTCGATTTTGTTCGCATAACTACGAGACAGCCAGTCGGCTATGTATAAATATTAACCAGGCAAATAACTAAAATTTAGGTCGTATCTTTGCAGTTTCAGTTTCATGCGTTGTAATTTTGGCGAAGGTATTTTATTATAATCTTTTTTCATGATCCCTAACAGAGGCTTGTGATCCGTGACCAAATCAACGCTTCTTCCGTAAATATAATTGTGAAATTTTTGGCAGGCGAACACCACGGCCAACATTTATTTCTCTATTTGCGCATATCTCGTCTCGGCATCAGTTAAACTCCTCGAGGCGAAACAAACAGGTCGCTTTTGTAGTAACAATGTACACCCAATACCATTTTTTGATGCATCTGTTTGTAACGTTATTTGCTCTTTCGGGTCGAACGGCTTCAAAATCGGAGCATTTAAAATCACCTTAATCTTAATCATAAATTTTACGTTCTTTTCTGTTGCTCTTTGCAACACTTTTTCAAGAGCTTCGTCATGCTCCTTTTCATCCTATGTAGCAATCAAAATATCATCAATATATACTGTAACGTTTTCAATGTCTCCGAAGTTTTCTTCATTTATTTTTTGAAACGCTTCTGCGGCTACCTTTATGCCGAACGGCAAACGCTTAAACCTATAGCAACCAAATGGTGTACTAAAAGTGCAATTTCTTATTCACCAGCTTCGTTTTTATTTGGTCAAATGTTGGTATTTCATAGTAGTTATTTTTAATGGCCGTGTTTAATTATTTTGGGTTAATGCATATCCTGATTTTTTTGTTTGGTTTTTCCACAATGACAATGTTAGAAATCCACGAACTTGGTTTGTCAGCTTATTCAATAATTCCCTTTTCGACTAAATTTTTCAATTCTTTCTTTAGTGGCTCTCTTAATGCAATGGGTATTCTCGCTGCTGGCTTGGAACACGGTGTTGCATTTTCTTTAAGCTCAATTTCAAAATCTTTTTTAAAACACCCTGTCCCACAAAAACGTTTTTATATTTATCTAGCACCTCTTCCTTAGTAAATTTATTGACCACATTTATTCTTCTTATAAGACCTAGCTGTATACACGTTTCTAGCCCAAGAATCGGAATAGCATTTGAGTTATCGCTAACTAGAAAGAATTTATTTTTTTCCCTTTTGTCGTTGCACTTACACTCCAAGCCCACTGTTCCGAAGTTTTCTATAGCCGTCCCATTGTATACGATCAATTTTTCAAAACTTTCTTCAACTTTTATATTTATCATTTTTTGTACCCATTTTATAGGCAAAATGTTTACCATTGCTCCTGTATCCAATTTAAATTCAATTTTTTTGCCTTCAACTTCAATCATTTCATACCACATTCTAACCATTTTCTCATTAATAATAGCATCCAGCGAAATGATTTTTCCCTCTACACTTATTACATATTTTCCCATAAGCAGGACAATTGCCCTTTACATGTGATCTTCCACAAAATGAACAGTTTATCATTTCATTCCTATATCTCTGAAAATTATTATTTTTATCATATGTTCTTACTCCGACATTCTCCATGTTATTACGCACCGCATCAACTGCTGCTTCGAGTCCGTGCATTTTGGTGATTTTCTGATTGGACACCTCTGCCGAACGCGCTAAATTAACCGCCATCTCCATTGTCAGGTTTGGCGTCTCCAACAATTTTTTCTGCAACTTTTTGTCACTCGTTCCCAGCACAATTCTGTCTCGCACCATAGGGTTCTCGTTTGCGAATCCACACCGTCGCACCATCTTCTTAATTTCCGGTAAAAAGTTATCAAACGGTTCGCCATTCGCCTGGTTCCGATTATCGAAAACGAAACATTCGTACACCTCATTGCATTTCGGCTTGCAGAATACTTCAAAAGCAGCGGTCACTTCTTTGTACTTCTTCCTATCTTCGTCTCTTAGGTTCAAAGCATTACAAATATCGACCGCTTCCGGACCAACTGCCTTTAGAAAAATCGCCTCCTTTACTGTTTCTGGTTTTTTATCTAGCTCTATAGCTACTGCAAAAATTTCGAAGTTTTGCCAAAAGATTCGCCAATACACTTATTACATATTTTCCCATAAGCAGGACAATTGCCCTTTACATGTGATCTTCCACAAAATGAACAGTTTATCATTTCATTCCTATATCTCTGAAAATTATTATTTTTATCATATGTTCTTACTCCGACATTCTCCATGTTATTACGCACCGCATCAACTGCTGCTTCGAGTCCGTGCATTTTGGTGATTTTCTGATTGGACACCTCTGCCGAACGCGCTAAATTAACCGCCATCTCCATTGTCAGGTTTGGCGTCTCCAACAATTTTTTCTGCAACTTTTTGTCACTCGTTCCCAGCACAATTCTGTCTCGCACCATAGGGTTCTCGTTTGCGAATCCACACCGTCGCACCATCTTCTTAATTTCCGGTAAAAAGTTATCAAACGGTTCGCCATTCGCCTGGTTCCGATTATCGAAAACGAAACATTCGTACACCTCATTGCATTTCGGCTTGCAGAATACTTCAAAAGCAGCGGTCACTTCTTTGTACTTCTTCCTATCTTCGTCTCTTAGGTTCAAAGCATTACAAATATCGACCGCTTCCGGACCAACTGCCTTTAGAAAAATCGCCTACTTTACTGTTTCTGGTTTTTTATCTAGCTCTATAGCTACTGCAAAAATTTCGAAGTTTTGCCAAAAGATTCGCCAATTGTCGGCCAAATTACCGCTTAACTTTAGTTCATCCACTTTTTTCACATATTCCATTGTCTGGTTTTTGTAAATATACCGAATAGTCTTTGGTGATCTTCCTCGTGGTTGAGCTCGTGCAAAACTTTTATCTAATTTTGCTTTTCCCATAAAATTATATTTTTTCGTATGAGTCCACGTTGTTTAACTTTTTCACCGGCTGCGCCATGTAGTAGGAGGTCAAATGAAAGACGTGCTTGCAGATCTGATTTCATTTATTGAGTGAGTGTTGGTTGATGAGTTACTTATGCTCATTGAGCTACAATACATTGTTTGTAAAGCTTTTACTTAACGATAGAGCGAACAGTAGACTACACTTACATATGTACATATATAATATCTACTCTTAGATTACAGGGTATTCACATACTCTCTACAGGCAATATATAGAGGCGGTATATTTAAACAATTTATTCGTTTTTTAGTTATAGGTAGCACGTACGATTTATCGCTGTTTAGACATAGCTCGTTTCTCCTCGCCCATGCAAAGATGGATTTTAAGTCGTTATTAAACTTTGTACAGAGATAACCAGTTTCCTCATAAGTTCCAGATAGATATAGTTGAACATCATCAGCATATGCATGTATATGTACATGCTGGCATGCATAAAATATGTCATTTATAAAGAGACTGAACAATAACGAACCCAAGATAGATCCTTGGGGTACACCAGCTAACAATGGTTTTAGACCAGAGGTCTGAGAGCCAACACTGACACATTGGGTTCTACCCGCTAAGTAGCTCCGCATAAAACGCGTTGCGGAATCCCCGCATCCAAAGTAGTTTTTTAGCTTTATGCTGAGTAAGTCATGATTCACAGAGTCAAAAGCTTTTGAAAAGTCAAGTAGGCATAACAAAGTCAGTTGGTTTTTGTCAAAAGAAGTTCTAATGTCATCTAGAATTTTTAAGATAGCCGTGGAACAGTTATGCTTTGCTCTGAATCCCGACTGATACGGAGACAGCACTTTAAATTTGTCAATGTGGTCATGAATTTATTCAGACATCAGCATCTCAAGGACTTTGGAGAATGCGGGTAAAATGCTGATCGGCCGAAAATCACCGGGACTACATGCAGACTTGTTTTTGGCAATTGGTTGCACCGTGGCAACTTTCCACGCATCAGGAAAGCAATAAGTTTTTATACTATGATTGATGACATGAGTGAAAGTAGGCAATATTTTTACAAATTTAATTGGTATACTATCCGCTCCGATTGCATTCCACCTAATCTTATTGACACACATAACTACATCACATTCCGACACAGTATTAAACTCAAAGACTTGACAAACGGACGCTACGGACGTGGAACAGGGTATAAAACAAGTATTGACACAAGATGGAGTAGCACGACTGACAAAAGCATCATTAAGGTCTGCAGGTCTAAGGGAACAAAGAGAACTGTCACTAACATGTATACGAAGATTTTTTAAGTTGCGCCACAAAACATGATTTGGGAGCGAGGTGTCCAACATTTTCCTATAGTATCTAATTTCTCTCTCTTTATAATGGCCGTGGTTTCATTTCAGGCAATCTTATATACATGCCAGTTGTTCTCGGTGCGGTTCTTTTTTCAGATAGAATACCTTTTATTGCGTTTTACTATCATTGCGCGAATAAACTTGTTGAACCAAGGACACGAGGAAGATTTATCACGGTGAGTGCGAGTCGGAACGTGAGTTCTATATAGATATAAGACGACCTCATTCAAAAAGCTCAATTTATCATGCACCGAACTTAGACCCCAGCAAGCGAACCAATTGACGCAGGAAATGTCGCTTAAAAGAATATTTCCATTCAACAAACGATAGTCTGGTGAGATGGGCGGACTAGCTACTTTACAGTGGTTGTCAAATTTTACATCAAATGCGCAGAAAATTAGATCGTGTCAGAGATAAATGACATTTGGTCAAGTTTAAGAACAACAGACATATCAGACACAATAAAATAATCAAGAAGGCAGAAACATCAGAACATTAACGATCTCTAGACCAACGCCGGAAACATAATCTAACAAACGTCCACTATACAAATCACCACATAACAGATTTACATTAAAATCTCTAAAATAATAATATCATTATAATCAACAGCGACAGAGGACAACATAGTAAAATATGCAGTTACATCACAACATATATGAGGATTATAGACGCACTACAACAGAACTTTGGACAGTGAACTAGACACTTCAACTAACAATTGCTCAGTAGCGCTATCAGTTATTCCTGGTATCAATTGGGTTTTTAGGTACTTTTTACAATACATAGCAACACCAGCGCCCCTTTTAATCTTCCTGACCATCATATAGAGTCTGTAACCCTTTACCTCCGGTCTAAACCAAGTCTCTGAGACACAAATGACATGAACACAAGAGAATTCAAATATCACTCTGATCGTATCCATTTTTTCGTTGTTCAAAATGCGGGCATTAAAGTGCACAACGTTAAATCCATTTTGGCGCTTGCATAAAATATTCAGCATTGCGAGGATATTGTCCTCAATGCCATTCATACCCCTATTGTTCGCACTCATTTAATGCAACAGAAGTAAAAGCAACTACAAGGCAACAAAAGCGAAAATAAAAGAGAAAACAAAACAAGCATACAATTATAAAGACACATAGGTTTACAGCTAGCGAAACTGCTCTAAGTCATTTTCGCACAAGACTTTGGTTGGTTGGGTGGTATTATCTTTGCTTTGCCTTACATGCACGTAGCCACGGAGTGTGATTGCAGACTGAACTTCCCTTCACGCCGCAATTTTATGGCCGCTTGCAGGAGAATCCTATTTTCCGTGGATAGGCTCTCAAAAACGTGAAAACTCCGCTGTATCCCAACGGGCTTCAAGGAAACAACAGCGTTTGTACGCTTGCGATAGTCACCAAAGGCACGAAGAGTGCGATTGCGATCGAGTGGCAAGTGAAATTTTATCACAATCGCACCGTTCACACCTGCTCGCGAAGGCTTCGTTCGAAAAATATCTCGTATCTTAGGAGCTAAGAAGTCAATCGACAGACAAACCTGGTTGAATATGCAAAAATTCCCGTTAAATTTTTTTTTTTTAGAATTTTATAGCCGAGTGCCCCACGTTGGGCGCCAGCCACTCACGCACATTTTCGTATTGAATTTTTTGTTCTTTCTTAGTTTAAATTGAAAGTCAACAATTACTTGCAAATTTTCTTCAGTGTTCTTCTATCAACGAATTGTGTTAAAAAGTAAAATTGTTATTCGCTTCACTAGAATCTTCTTAAAAGTCAACAATACAACAAATACACACAAAAAAAAAACTACAACTATAACAGTCGGCAGCAAGAGCATAGGGATTACCAAAAACTATCTAATTAGTGAGCGGCTTTAAGCAGTCTTAAAGAATTTATTTAAAAGAGAAGGCAAAGTTAACACACTCGTAGCGGAAGGGTGTGCAACAATAACAACAATAACATAATATTTTACAATTTTATTGAGCTCAAGGCCAGTTTGTGGAAGATTATTTTTGTGAAAAAACAACAACAGTTTTTAATGGTTGAAGTTATAGTACTATTTCGGAAATCACCACATTTCCTCATCAGACTTCTTTTTTTTGATTTTTAAATTAAAGTAATTTTTAATTTTTAAATTTTTCATAACCACTTCATAACATTTACTAGGCCAACAGAAAAATGAACAAACATTTTGTATACAAGGATGAGCACGCCTTAAAAATGCATTAAAATGTAAAGAAAATACCTTATACAGAATTTGCAAACAAAAACACAAACAACAACCACACAAACAAGTTAAATAGCGGCAGATCAGTTGCTCTTGTTTGTAGTTGGTTTGTTTAAGGAAGATGAAATAAACACAACAGCCAACTCGGCTAGCGTAGCACAATAGGTAGCGTATTGGCCCTGCAACTCCGAGCTCCCGGGTTCAAAGCCTGAGAGAAGTGGCTATGAAAAATTAAAAAAAAATTAAAAATTAATTTAATTTAATAATCAAAAAAAAAAAGAAGTCTGATGAGGAAATGTGGTGATTTCCGAAATAGTACTATAACTTCAACCATTAAAAACTGTTGTTGTTTTTTCACAAAAAAAATCTTCCATAAACTTGCCTTGAGCTCAATAAAATTGTAAAATATTTACATTTACTAGGCCAACAGAAAAATGAACAAACATTTGGCTATGAAAAATTAAAAAAAATTAAAAATTAATTTAATTTAATAATCAAAAAAAAAAAGAAGTCTGATGAGGAAATGTGGTGATTTCCGAAATAGTACTATAACTTCAACCATTAAAAACTGTTGTTGTTTTTTCACAAAAAAAATCTTCCATAAACTTGCCTTGAGCTCAATAAAATTGTAAAATATTTACATTTACTAGGCCAACAGAAAAATGAACAAACATTTTGTTTACAATAACATAATTACATCAACAGCAACAACCAGTATAATTTAATTTGGTGAGCTGTATCATTTATAATTTCAGATTTTTATATGAATGTATAATAGCGTGGTCGAAAAATTTTTTTTTGAGAAATTTGACCGCGCCCCCGTCTAAATTTTGTATGGCTAGTCATGTGATTAACATATTGATATTTGAAAAAAATTCTTTCACTAGATGTACATGCTAAAAATTCGTCGGTTTTGAAAGAAAGACCCCGTGTTTAGATGAAATATAATAATACAACAATACAGCATTATTTAAATGAACTTATAAAAGTGTATTTATTTTAATGTTATGATAGAAAAAAAAAATTATTTCATAGTATTTCATAAATTATTATTTCGTAGTTATTGATCTAAAACTTTCTGCTGTGTCGTTCACTACCCGCAGTTTTTTTATTAGTTTTTGGCCCATAATGTAATCGGCATTATTTCCCCAATTATTAGGGGATTCTTTGACTCTATTATCAATAATGCCATGAGCAGAGCAGTTCCAAAAAAGGTAGTTAAATTAGGCTCGCCGGCACTTCCGCAGCATATTGTTTCAGCCATCAAAACCAGAAATGGACATTTGAGGCAATGGGCAAGAACTAGGCATCCATTTCACAAATATTCTTTAACTGAAATAAATAAATATATTCATAAACAACTTATCTTTCTTCGTAATAAGGAATGGAATGAGAAGATAACTAGTCTCGACAAGGCCTCAAAACCGTTCTGGAAAATAACTAAATAACTTAAACGTAAACATCAACCTATTCCCACTCTCGCACACAACGATAATTTTTACTACAGCAATTTAGCTAAGGCTAATTTACTTAAAGATTATTTTATAGCTAAGCATCATCTTACTTCAACTCTTTCCGACAATTTAACTATCACAGCAGTCAATGAAAAAATAAATAATTATATGAATCCGAACTTTTCTTCTGTTGAAACTCCACTAACTTGTTACTCAGATATCAAAAATATGATAAAGTCATTAAAAGCTTCAAAAAGTCCTGGACCAGATGGTATTTCCAATAACTGCCTCAAATTTCTTCCTAAAAAATGCATTCAACATCTTGTGTACATAATAAATTGCTGTTTGGAACTTTGCTATTTTCCCCTAGACTGGAAAATTGCCAAAGTTATTCCAATCTGTAAACCTGGTAAATCTCCTGAGAGGTCAGATAACTATCGTCCTATTAGTTTGCTTAATGCTTTTTCAAAAATATTTGAAAAAATTATTAAGCAAAAACTAACTATGTTTCTTGAAGAAAAGAATATTTTACCTGATGTCCAATTTGGTTTCCGTGCTGGTCATAATTGCTGCCACCCACTGCTCAGAATTAAAAATTTTGTTAAAAAAAGCTTTAATGATAAAAAATCAGTTGGCTTGGTTCTACTTGATATACAAGCAGCTTTCGATACGGTCTGGCATGACGGGCTAATATTCAAATTATTTAACATTAAAGCACCTATATATTTAATTAAAATCATTCAAAATTTCCTAAAAGACAGACATATGTTTGTTTCTATCAACGGTGCAAACTCTTGTACTGCAAAAATTCCTGCTGGTGTTCCACAAGGATCTGTTCTGGGTCCAATATTATTTAATATATACATTTCCGATATGCCTATTCCACAGAATTGTCAAATTTCTTTAAACGCAGATGATACCTCTATTTTTACTAGTAGCTGCAGCCCTATCATAATAGACTCCACTTCAGGCAACGCAGTTCATGTTCTTAACGTTTACTTTCACAAATGGAAAATCAAACTTAATATTTCGAAAACAACGGCAATTTTTTTTTCTCGTAAAAGACTTTCATGTAACCTTCCTTCTACTAATCTCCGTCTTAATTCGGGTAGTATACAATGGGTTTCTACTGTCAAGTATCTAGGAGTCCTTTTGATACTAAACTTACGTTTCAAAAACACATACAATCATGCCTAGCTAAATTAAAAATTTGTACAACACTGCTCTACTCTTTAATTAACCGTAAATCTAAAATGTCGTTTCCCAACAAAATAATCCTTTTAAAAACAGTATTTTTACCTATTGTTCTCTATGCTGCCCCTGTATGGTCTGACTGCGCTAAATGTCATATAAATAAAATTCAAATTGCTCAAAATAAAATTCTAAAAATGTTTCTAAATTTGCCTTTCTTTTATTCCACAATTAAATTACACGATAAAGCTCGAGTCAGTCCCATTTCAGATACCATCATTAAATTCACAAATAATTTCAAAAATAAATTGACATATTCTGATAACCAATTAATTAGAAAATTTTAGTTATTACGTTTAGTCTGTAAGTGTTTTATAATAAAATAAAATTTTCTAAGGTTTTTGTTAACTTTTCGCCTGTTAAAATTTATTTCGTACACAAAATATTATGTTATCTATATCATGTCTTAGTTGTAAAGAGAACTTTATTTTCTCTAAAACTCTATAAAATATTGTAAATAACGTATTCGCAAAATTGTACATTTACATATGAATAAACTTATTTGAAAAAAAATTAGGGGGATTCTTCGTGAATGATATTTTAATACCTAAGAGCAATAGAGTTTTTGCTGTTCTCTGCGTTGCGAAGTCTGACAAATTGGAATTTGTATTCAAAATGGCAACGATACCTTTTACAAACCGCGGGCCAGGTTCAATACGCATTCCGCGAACAATTGCTGCTTTTTTGGCACTATCTACTTTTTCTGAAAATAGCGCAAATGCTATTAGTTCATCTGATAAGTACCACAAATGCCTTTCTAAGACAACCCTGGCTGCATTTGCAATTTCAAAATCAACAGCTTCGTACAGATTTTTCCACAGTTGCAGGTCACCCGCTGCTGCCTCTGCCGCCAAAGGAGCTTCAATCCACGCTTTTGTATAAATTAGTGAACCAAATTGTACAAACCGGCATATCTGACGTTCTTCGCGTATTGTTAGTTTGAATACTTGTTTTTGATTTTTAAATAAGTATATTTTAAGGGCATACAACAATTTTGCCATCCAGCGGGCATGATGTATTGCACCAGGTGATCGCCAGTGAACCCTTGTTGGAGGTTTGCCTAATAAAATCATGGTCAGTTCAGTAAGCTCACGGTAATCATCTCTGATTTGTTTTTCCTCTAAAGCTTTTGAAAGACTTTCGATGGTACTTTGTAGTAATACCATTGGAAGTGAAATAGTGTCTAAGCATTCATATTCATTAACTGAAATTCCGCTCCAAACGTCTCGAAATCTTTTGAATAAAGGTATTTCTGGTGAGCTTGAGGCTCCAAAGCATACACTAAATACTTTTGACAAAATAATTTCAAGAACATGATGGCGACATGCAAGCCATAATAGATCACCACCTAATCTTGCTTCTAGTAGAGTACACGCACCTTTCTGGATTCCAGTATTCGTAGAAGTTGTGTCGAAGCTCATGGCTCGCACTTGATCCTTCAGGTTCTACTGTACCAACAAGTCAAACACGGCATTTGATATACATATGTTGTCCAGTTCCTTTTGCAAGTTTTGGTACACCAAACAATTTTTCACCACTTTCTCCAGACACTAGCACCGGTAGGCGATCTACTTTTTTGTTTTCCACTACATCAAGAAGTATTTTACCATCCCAATGTACTACGATGGGTTCATCGCATACATAAGTGTTTTCAATATTATTATTGATCTCAAATCGACCTTGGTTGCGTTTACGTCGGATTGTGCTTCTTGAAATAGGAATAGATGAAGGATCATGACCTAGTGCAGCTGTTACCGGTATCATTAATTTGACAACCTCTCGATCAGTGATTTTATTGCGATCTAAAGCTCCAATAACATGGGGTGTAAAAATATTTACATCAGTTTTTTTTTTTCTTTTATAACGTTTCCTATATAATCGCTTAAGCTAGAAAACGAGTCTTCTTTTGAAACAGGCACTTCGAATAAAGAACTTTTGGAAGCTTTTTGTTTTAATTCTTAAGCTCGGAATGTGCGCTTTTGAGAGCGTTCTATTTTTTCTTGTAACTTTTTATCAACTGTCGTCATTACCATTTTACGTGCGTCTCTTTGATCAATTAGGAAATGTTTATCCTCCTCTATCTTAATAGATTGAAGGGCATCTGCGCTAGCAATATCAAAAAGCTTGTCTAGTTCAATGTTGAATAAATCTTCACGATTAATTTGTGCTTGCGAAATCAAACCCTTGTTTTTTTAATTTGAATCCATTTTTGGTGAAGTTGTTCCAATTTTGTTATGCATTTATCGCGCCGTCTAGTCGGAATAAACGCCTTGCTCCAAACCTCAAATACTTCTTCGATAACAAAATAAGCAGCATTTTTCGTACTCTTTTTTCTCTAAACAATTCGTAATAACGTAAAAGAACTTGCCTAAGCGTTGGTAGTTTAATCAGCACAGTTAACGATTTGTAGTCTCTTATACCAATGAGATAAATCTCATCCTTATGACGTGTTGAACACGCCATTTCCAGAACAAACAATATAAAATTATATTTAAATGTTTAATATCACTCTCATGAGCAAGGGCACGAATAAAACTAAGTAACAATAAGCAAATGTGCTGGCGATTTGTTTTTCCAAGAAAGCATTGAAGTAGCAGTCTGATTAAAAAACAGCCGTTATCAGTGGCGCCGTCTAGCTTGGTAAATATTGTTATTTATGACACTTACAGTTTAAACGTAATGCAGCAAAACTACTTTTATATTCCTTGTGATGACATTTTTCGGACTGTAGTTGAAGAAAACAAAATTCTAAAAACTTAAACCTAAAATCTTTTTAGCGAGTACTTCTAATGCGAATTTACTGCAAAAACTTTTTTAGGTTAATAATATGGATAGACATAAAAAATTTAGGGGGGGGATGATTTCTAACGTATGTATAAGTATTTATTTTACTGTTACAGATTTATTTATTTCACAAATTAAACAAAACTTACAAAGTAACTTCATTTTGAACTCTTTCTTTTTAAGATATTTGCACACTTTGAGAATAAACAATAGAAATGTTTCATTCACCGCAACACGACACACATCCAACTACAGGAACACATACTTTAAACGGATCACTTATTGAATTACAAAACAATATTTTTTAAATGGAGTTAGAAAATCCTTATACAAATCAAAATAATAATGAATTTTTTGCGACTTTAATTAAGCTTCCACAATTTTGGATAAGTTGTCCTGAAGTATGGTTCATCCATGCTGAAATGCAATTTAATACTAAAAATATAACTCAAGAGACAACAAAGTATGAATATGTAATTACTGCACTCCCTCAGGATGTCAATATTACAATATTAAATTTTATTTAAAATTCACCGCAAGATAATAAATTTTTTGCATTAAAAAGGATTTTGATTGAAAGACATTATTTAAGTGAGAATGCTAAATTAGATAAAGTGTTATCCGATTCTGAAATGGGTGATCGTATATTTTCGGAATTTTATCGGTCTCTTGCAATACTTTCTGGTTCTAATTTCAGTCAATTTCTTTTAAAGAAACTTTGAATGAGGAAGTTACCAAAAAATCTGAATATGAATTTAGCGAGTTCTAGTTACTTCCAGTGATATTAATAAATTGACAAAATTAGCTGAAGGAATTTGGGAAGTTGTCAATAAAAATTAAATAGCTTTAATGAAATAGAAAACTCAGTTATAACTCATTTAGTCAAGACAAATGCTCTCATTTGTGAAAAATTTTAGAAACTTACTACAGCTCTGTGAAATGAGGAAGGAATTCAATAACAATTATTCGAGGTCACGTTCAGTAAGTAGAAATCGTTTTAGAAACCCATTTAGACGCCGGTCAAAATCACGCGATAATCCAAATTGGTGATGTAGATATCATTATAAGTTTGGAAATAATGCTAGGAAATGTGAGCAGCCAAGTACTTTTTCGAAAAATAATAGTCCAACAAACTAAATTCTTCCGTTGTTGCGACGACAAATAACGGAAACTTAGATGTATCAACTCGTCGCTTATTTTTATTTGACAAAGGAAACAAATTGAACTTTTTAATCGATAGCGGAACAGAAATTTCGGTACTTCCAGCTTCAATTATCTCTTGTCTTCAGATATAATTTTAACAGCTGCCAACGATTTTTTGATTGCTGATATAGCTAAGCCAATTATAGCGTCCGACTTTCTGTGCAAATATGCTTTCCTCATTGACATTAAACACAAGCGTTTAGTTGATCCACTGACAAACCTTTCAGCAAACACAATTTCGTGCTTTTGTGATATTCCACTTCCAAAAATTTTCTCAGTTGATAATCAATACACAAAATTATTGAAGGAATATCCTTCACTGATTGCCGAACCCGATTATTCGAAACCAGTTAAACATACTACGGTTTACAGACTTGTTACTGAAGGAAACCTTCCATATTCGAAGCCAAGGCGGTTAGATCTTATAAAGTATAAATAGTATAAAGTTGCTAAAACAGAATTCTATTTGTTGGTTAAAACAGGTATTGGTAGACCTTCAAATTCTTCAGTAGCTTCACCACTTCATTTAGTTTCCAAAAAAGAATTAAACGACTGCCGTCCTTGATTTACGAAGACTATTTACGAAACATATTTTCGAAATTAAATTTAGTAAGAGCTTACCACCAAATTCCAATGGTAGAAGATGATATTTATAAAACTGCAATTACAGCTCCTTTTGGTATGTTTGAATTCATCCGAGTGCCTTTCGGACTTAGAAACTCAGCGCAAACTTTTCAAAGATTCATGAATGAAGTATTAAGTGGTTAAGACTTTGTTTTTACATATATTGATGATCTATTAGTAGCAAGCGAAAATGAGGAACAACATTTAAAAGACCTCAATGTACTTTTTAAACGTCTAACAGAGTACGGGTTAAATCTAAAACCAAGCAAATGTACTTTTGGCGTTCAAGTGTTGATTTTTTAGGATATAATATATCAAGAGCGGGAATTAGACCCTCTGAAGAAAAAATTACAGCTATTCGCAGTTTCGAACGACCAAAATTGGTTAAGCAAGCTCAGAAATTTATTGTTATGGTTAATTACTACCATCTATATATGTATATCAAAATTAGCAGTGTTTACAGAAGTGATTTACGACTTAATCAATCGAACTTATAATAAATGTGACAAGATCCTGATTTGGGACGATGCAAGTAAATCAAACACGGTAAGTCTGTGGTTTAATTATTTATTTCCCTTGCTATGCAAGGGCAGCCGATAAGGCCGAGCGAGTTAATACAACTGAATTGCGGTGTCTGCACCTGAATGCCTAGTTCCCTAACTACCAACACCTCACGTAGACTGCCGCGTGACTCTTTTTAGCTGAGTCGGCGATTCTCACGATTTCGGACTGCTGGCATGCGCTTCCGTTGTTGTGTCTGCGTTACCTGAGCTGCGCATTTTATTTGTTTCAGTTGTTGTTGGTTCGTTTGAAGTCGCCTACTATGGTATGTTAACTATTCCCCCGCTAGAAGAGGAGACGTCCACGGATTCCTTAAGAACGCTGTCCAATATTGCGATACTAACATTGCGCTTCCGGCGATTGTTGATTATGTAAGCTAATATGGCAAATACAAAAAAAGCAATTGTAACGGCGTAAGCTATAAGCCATTGAGATGATTGTGCTTCAACAAATCCCCTCAATGATGCAATATGTCGCAGATTCTTTTGGTTTATGTTGTGCAGGTATGGAAGTGACAAGAATGTTGTATGATTTGTTAGGTTCAGAAATTGTGCGGGTACGGCCTCAGGATACAAGCGTACCATCTTCCGCCAGTTCGTGTATGTTGTGCCATTAATGGTTACATTCTCTGTAAACTGTATCACAAATGTTCCATTCAAAATTACTGGTAGGGAATCTTTTTCGCGAACTTCAATCAATTTATCGTTAATAACGACTAGGCCTTCGTCAATTTCCTCCACCGGGTCGATATGGTCAGCTGTAATAGTCTGGCAGGATGCTGGTCGTTGGCTTAACAAGTTTAAAACACAAGAGCTATTTACATTTGATAATTGACAAAATATAGTTGATACTGAGTTTTTACAATTTTGAAGCTGTTGATATTTGTTGTTACATTTTGACACTATACTAGTCTCTATTATAATTGATTTGGAATCTTTTACAACCGGCTTAATTTTAAATTTCTTACAATTCTGTTTTACAATTGGGTATTTAATTACGAAATAAATGTTTTCATGGTCTTGTAAAATTTTCAATTTTGACACTGTTAGTAAATCGCTTATTGTTATATCTGTAGAGTGCTCGGTGGTTAGTAAGTTCTTAACCGCATCACTATTTAACAACATTGGATTAATTAATTGTATCTTACTTGTCGTCTATTACTGCTCTGTTTGTTGCTGATATCAAATCAAAAAGGTATCCAGTATCGAGTTCATGTTTTTTCGTTATACTAATTATTTTGTTTACGGTGTCAGTTAGCTGGTTATAAGGTTGCTTTTAATTTCTTGCAGATATTTTGATGACGCGAAATGAATTATGTCGATGGGCCGTTGTCCTGTCACGGAGTGTATTGTCCTGTTGTATTTGTAAGTCGCGAGTAGGATAAGATCGTTCGTGTCATTTAGTCCCTGGCTTAGTTTGATACACCGACTGATTTCTGAAAGAGTTCCGTGAAAACGTTCTATCTGTCCATTCGTTGTACTATGGTGCGGGGGTGTCGTAAATATTGAACTATTAAAATGGTCTTTTAGCAGTGACTTTCTTGTGTTAGAATTTAGTGATTTTTCATTATCACATACAATATTCTGAGTGTTTTTAAAAAAATTCATAATGCGGATCAAGGGTTCCTTTATATCGACTATTGACCTAGAGGGAATTGACTGAACTATGGCAAATTTCGAAAATTTGTCGATACAAGTTAAATAGTGTTTCTCATCGGTGGAAAAAATATCTACATGCAGGATTTCTCCGGGTTTGCTAGGGATTGGCGTCCGCCCCATTTCAGGGCTTGGCGGGTGGCGCTGATATTTCGCTTCTGCGTCAGCCTAGCTGTCAATGCGTCCACTGTCGATTGGAATTCTCGTCTCGTTTGTTCTGTTGCGGCACCCATTAAAGCGCGAATGCTATTTTCGTCCATGTCGAGTCACTTTGTTATAATGTTATAATATAACTTTTCTAAGAGGTCTTTCTTTTATATCTTTCCTAACTTAATTTTATGGAGCACTCTACTTACAGGTTCATGCTACTCTAGACTCTAATTAATATTCCCGTCTTCCAGTTCCTTTGGTCAGCCAGGTGGAGAGGGAGTTGATTGTTGTTTTAATTTTATGATTTGATGATTCTTTCCTTGTTTTTAGCCTTCAGCTAAATGTCCTTGATTTAACACTGTTAGTGGTCAAACTACGGCTATACGGCCTTTTTTTATTCAAACACTTTAATTTAGTTTTTGTTCGTGTTCACTTTTGGCTATACGGCCTTTTTTATTCAAACACTTTAATTTAGTTTTTGTTCGTGTTCACTTTTGGCTATACGGCCTTTTTTATTCAAACACTTTAATTTAGTTTTTGTTCGTGTTCACTTTTGGCTATACGGCCTTTTTTACTCAAACACTTTAATTTTAGTTTTTGTTCGTGTTCACTTTTCGGCTATACGGCCTTTTTTAAACACTTTAATTTTAGACACTGCCCTGGGTCCGGGCACACGGCCACGATACTTTACTATTAAATACGCGTGGCCCCACGTTGGGCGCCAGTAAATCAAACACGGTAAGTCTGTGGTTTAATTATTTATTTCCCTTGCTATGCAAGGGCAGCCGATAAGGCCGAGCGAGTTAATACAACTGAATTGCGGTGTCTGCACCTGAATGCCTAGTTCCCTAACTACCAACACCTCACGCAGACTGCCGCGTGACTCTTTTTAGCTGAGTCGGCGATTCCCACGATTTCGGACTGCTGGCATGCGCTTCCGTTGTTGTGTCTGCGTTACCTGAGCTGCGCATTTTATTTGTTTCAGTTGTTGTTGGTTCATTTGAAGTCGCCTACTATGGTATGTTAACTTGCATCAAAGAAAAGTTTACATCTAAGATATTGTAAAACCATTTTACCAAAGATGACAAACTCTATTTAAATGTAGATGCATCTAATACTTTATCCAACCGAAGCTAAATATAGTGCGTTTGACAAAAAATTACTGGCCATTTATTTGAACATTAAACATTTTTGGAATTTATTGCACAATTTACTAATGACATTCAGTATGTTAAAGGAAAAGAAAATAGTGTACCTGACACATTATTTATTTCATTTATTGCCAAAAATTAGTACAATAAGATCTATGATGTTATATAGTACAAGAAATCATAGGTAAAATTAGAAAACCAAATAATAATAAATAAATAAAGGTATAATAGTTTTTTGTTGTTTTTTCACTCCGACAAGGTTGAAAGTTGATGTATTTTGGAACGATTTTGCATGGATCCTTGTCAAATTTGGTTTTGGATCAAACCTGTTTCGGCGTTGTGCCATCTTCAGGGTTATTTTTCGAAGACACAAATGACATGAACACAAGAGATTTCAAATATCCCTCTGATCGTATCCATTCTTCGTTGTTCAAACTGCAGGCATTAAAGTGCACAACGTTAAATCCATTTTGGCGCTTGCATAAAATATTCAGCATTGCGAGGCTGTTGTCCTCAATGCCATTCATACCCCTATTGTTCGCACTTATTTAAAGCAACAGAAGTAAAAGCAACTACACGGCAACAAAAGCGAAAATAAAAGAGAATACTAAACCAACTGAGTTGCGCTATCTTTACATAAAAGAAATATACAAAAAACAAAACAAGCATACAATCATATAGACACATAGGCTTACAGCAAGCGCAACTGCTCCGGGTCATTTGCGCACAAGACTTTGGTTGGCTGGGTGGCATTATCTTTGCTTTGCCTTATATGCACGTGTCCACGGAGTGTGAATGCAGACTGCAACTTCCCTTCACGCCGCAATTTTATGGCCGCTTGCAGAAGAATCCTATTTTCCGTGGATAGGCTCTCAAAAACGTGAAAACTCCGCTGTATCCCAAGGGGCTGCAAGGAAACAACAGCGTTTGTACGCTTGCGATAGTCACCAAAGGAACGAAGAGTGCGATTGCGATCGAGTGGCAAGTGAAATTTTATCACAATCGCACCGTTCTGAGGAGCTATGAAGTCAATCAACAGAAAAACCTGGTTGAATATATAATTCGAGCTTTGTTTTACGCCCTTCACTAATTCCGCTTTTAAGCACTCAATTTCACGCACAGACTTTTCCATTCTTTCCCTTAGCACTGAAATGCACTCAGTTGATTCAGCAACAGCAGCGGTGAGCGTTGAAATCTCCTCCTCAATCCGTTTGTTTAACTTGTTTTCCACTTCTACAAGTTTGTGAGAGACACTCTCGATCAGCGGCCGCAACTGTTCAGTCTGCTGCTGCAGCCATTGCTCTACCTATTTTAGTGTATTGTACACAGCTGTGAGTGTGATTGCTGCGCCTTCATCAACTTTTGCTGTTTTTGCAGTGGGAGTGCCCTTGCTCAGTCAACGCTTTAGTGATGCGGTAGCGGTAGACATATCAACGAACAACAATACACAAGAACGAGCGGGAAAACAGACAGGCGAATTATGAACAATTTAGTTTTATTTTATTTAGCTTTGCTATTTATTGCTGCACTTTCTTGACAGAAATATTCATAAGCAAAATCACAATTTGTAAAGTTAGTTTGAAAAACAAACAACTACTCGAAAAGAAACCAAAACTGCGGAGCAAAATAAAGCACGTCTACTCTGTTTTGTTTCAAATATGTTCATTATCTCCATGATTCAATTATAAAAGGTTGGATAACTAAGCAACCTTCTCCCTCACTCTTAACAGGTGGTCTATCTTATTTAACATAGTTGCATTTTCTAAGCATTTTTTTGTGTGAATTATTAAAAATATTTTCAAATTGTGGTAGAAAGTTAAACTTTTAACTGAAAATAGGAAATTGACATCACTGATTCGTTTTGACTGTTTGACTTTTTCTTATTCGCTAAACATATTTTTTCAAATTGCGTGAAGTGAGTAAGTATTTTACAAGAAATTCAGATATTTTGAAATAGAATTATATATTTTACATTCATTAGGTCATAAAATCTCGTTAGCTGCTTATTCCACAGAGTTGTGCTGTTTTTCGCGGATTTGTTGCTGTTTTCTTGGCCAAAGATGTATGTAAGCATAAATGTATTAAAGTAAGTTGCATTCCGGCTTTTTCACAATGAAAATGTTGTTAAACCTTTTTACAGGATTTCCTACAATTTTAACCGGAGATGGAAAACTCGGCACTAAGAAGTGTACATTTATATAAAAACATAAATGCAAAAATTTTTCTTGCAGATCACGATTAACTTAGTTTCCACGACGCGTCGCGTTGCTGAGGACAGCATAGTTTTACGCGCACATATGTTATGTTGTCGCTACTTTTCTGGAGTGTTCCTGCCCAGTTCAGCACCTGTTTGTGAGTGTATTCCGGCCCGAGTACTTCACTTGTACACGTACAACTAAGTCCAAGCAAATCGCAGCTTAAATGTAAATATGAAAATATTAAAAAGAACTTTTTCCTTTCAGGTTTTGGATCCGTATTTCTGTCCGAGTGTAGCACCGTATTGGCACCCGTTTGTCAGTGTGTTCATGCCTCAGTGCAGTACCCTTATAATTTTTTATAAAAATATACAAAAAAACCTAGTTTTAAAATTTTGATTCACGTAATTTTATTTATGGCTATAAACAAAAAATATAAAAATTTCACGACCTTTTGTAGAGTTTTTATAAATTTTGTTAAAAGTTAAAAATCTCATTTAAGCGATTTTTTGTTGAATTATGAACTATACTTATTTTAATCTATAAAAACTTTGAAATCCCAGAAATAAAAACTTTAATTTTATCAAATGTATTTCAAATTAAATAATCAGGCTTGTTCTCATTTCGATTTAAAAAAAATGTGGTGGTAATCGGAATGAATAGCGTTGCCCGAGTGCAGTGCCCTTTTACGAGTAAGCATACGCATTATATTCGTGGTATTTTGTATGTAAGTGTTATAATCGTTCAAATCCATTCTTGCAAAAATGCACAAACGCCCTAGGATCGACTGCGTGCAGATTAATAGCGGAAGAAATATCACTCCATGTCCAATGGACGTTTTTGTCGACATATCTAAGTTTCCGCACCTGCTCTTCCTTGAAAATAGACTCCACATTTGTTTAGAGCCCCTCAAATTCAACGAATTTGTTTTTAAGGATTTCCTCCTCTGCGCCTCGAGAACTGCCTCTCGACAATCTTTTCTAAAGTACAAAGCAAATTTAAAAATGCTTTCGAGTGAAATTTTCGTTATATTCACTATGTTCACTTTTTGAATGGTTTTTCAATCCGAAATTATTTTTAAAAGCTCAAATAACATTAAATTGATGTTAATACGCGCGACAGTCTTTACGGGTGTAAACCTCTTGCATAAAATCATAATAAGTACCATTTTCTCAAAAATATATTTTGTTGTTATGTAATTTACATTCTACCACCAATGACCTACTTGGTGTACTTTTCTACCGCATTCTCGCAAAAGGGGATTACATTTTGCCCCATTTCTACTTCCTTCGTAAATGCAACCTTTTGTAAGATAGAACCAAATTTGGCTGTCATTATTTACCCAACCTTTAATAATTGAATCATGCATTATCTCGAACTTTTGAGATTGACGTTATTAAAAACACAGAATTGAATTTTAAAATTTTACAAAATGAACCATGATGGAATAATGAAAGGTGTTGTACGTTGTGACAGCTCCAGCTCAATATTGTATTTTGGAAGTATTAGAGAAACGGGAATAAAAGAAGGCCGTTCCTAGGAAAAAGTACAAATAAGTGAAGATATTTAAATAAAATTTACCCACAATGATTCGAATACCATGAATTGTATATGAAAACTGACAAAAAAAATTAATAATATAATTTGTATTTACGTACGAGTTTTTAGTGTTTTTGGATGCCAAAATTAAAAAAACAAACTTCTTCGATAATGGTTATTCAAATATGACGCAAACGGCTTTTGAGAAATAGGAGTTTTTCTATGACGATAATTTTATGGAGCAGCGTCAATCATTTAAATTTGAGCAGATTATCGAACGAAATAGAGGATATCTTCAGAGCTCATAGAGAAATATTAACTATTTTTGATACTTTATCAAAAAACGGACTTTTGTTTTGTCGAATATAATATTGTATTGGAAATGCCAATAAAATTGTTTTTCCTGTCTTCCGAAATGAACCCCAGAGCTGTATTCCACTTAATAATTTAACAAATAATGTTTTAATATACAAATACTTGACAATTTTTATAAAAACTTATTCGAACTCTCTCTTTTAGAAAACCTTTTACCAACAAATGAGAAAAATTATACAAAATGTCAAAACAATCCATAATACATATTATAAGTTCCACATGAAAAACTTAATTTTCTGCTACAATTCAACATTTTTTTTTACAAAACTGGTAACCAAATTCGGCAAAGGAACAACACAGTTTCTAAGGGCGTTCAAGATGGCTGATTTAGAGCGAGAAGTTGCCAACGTACAACACCTTTCATTATTGCATCATGAAAATGAACAGGATCTGAACGAAGAACTAAACAATTTAAAATCAGAACAAACATCACATAATCGTAAATTAATTCAAATTCCTTTTTAAAATTTTTAAATTTGGTGTGAAATGACTGGTGGAAATCCTAGACCGTTTGTACCAAACAGTTTTCGCAAAACAGTATTTAACATACTACATGGGATTACACATTCTGGGACAAGGGCTACATGCCGTCTAATTATAAAAAAGTGATATTGGCCAAAAATCAATAAATAAATTAACACTTGGTCAAAAGAATGTATAAGTTGTCAAAAATCGAAAGTTTATCGTCATACTAAACCTCCAATAATTAAAATACCGATTCCGAAAAGTAGATTTGAGCTTATTTATTTAGATATTGTTGGACCTCTACCTATTTCAAAAGGACATCTTTACATTAGTAGTTAAAACAAGAAACGAGTTACTTCTCACGAAGGGGGAGTATTGTAGGGTTCATATTTTAGTTATCTATAAGTATTATTCAGCCCTATTCTGCATTTCGACTCGAATCGAAATTTTCTCACTTTGGCAACTTTGGTATTCTGCGTTTCGATGAGTTTCGATCAATCTTCGAATTTTACAATTTTATGTATTCTACATTGCGATCGTAGTTACGTTTTTGTAAGTTGAAATTTTGTTGGCGGCGGACGGTTAGATTTTTATTTTCGTGTACTTTTAAAATATAATTTTCCCAAAAATGTGAGTAAAACTTGTTGTTGATAGTTGTAAAAGTCATCAACATGATTTTTATAAGTTTTTTGGGCTTTATTGATGTTTTTTGATATGTTTGCAGGTCAAAAACAACAACGCCGGAGCATAGCATTGATGCTAAAAAATCCTTTTCTATTGTAATATAGAAACCCCTCTTCAGATGGCTTCACTATTTTTATGTGCGTACCACCAACACACATGATGACTCCTGGGAAGCTAGCCTTCGCAAAAAACTCTTGCTTCGCTTGCATTTTTTCCTCTTCACTCTGTTCAAATTTGGTCCACTCAGGGCAAAGCTTTCGTTGCATCACATCGAGAAAAGTAGAGAGTGACTTTGATACAGTTGACTGACCCATTCCGACATTATAATATGCGCCAACTCCATGTTGGTAACTGTAAATCAATGAATTAAGAATTATCACTTTCAAGCTCAATTTCTTACAATTCCTCACTCATCTGAAATGGATCACACATATCTCGCAATCTTCTCCTTTTAACTTTTGTGTCAGCATTCTCGGATGCGTTGTCGTCGTCCTCAAGTAGTATTGCCGCGGCTATTGAATCCATTACGCGATTATATTTTTATTTATTTTATTTAAAAAGCAATAGTTTGGCCACAAATTTGTATCTGTTTGCTTTATTTTGTTTCAATTTCACACATTCCAAGGCAAACAGCTGATTTCGAAAAGGTTGCCGCTCTTCCTCTTTTTCTTTCGAGTCCGTCGTAACTCGGAATACCTAATTCCAATCGACGCGGAGCGGAATGCGGGAACGTAATAGAAATGCAGAATAGGGCTGATTAAATATTATACTTTGTTCTTTTCAACTTTGTTAATTAACCAAAAAATAGAATTGATTTTTGTAATCAAATATCAAAAAGAAAATTTGTAATGTTTTAAAATTCATTAATAAAATTATTTTCAACCATTACACAAAGATGCAGCCGTGCTCTCAGTTTCACATTCACAAATTTCTCTGTGGATTCGGGGTGAAATCACATGTTTGGTGCTCCGAATTTCACATTTACATACATACATTTTTGTGAATTGAATCCGAATGCTTGGTTGTATGTGAAATGAAAAGTAAATCACAAAAAGTATGTCAATGTTTAATTATTTTCGATTGGAAAATTTTTTAAAATATTCTTTGAGGTTTGTAGAAGCCATTTATGACATTTCTGTATTAGCTATTCATTGAAATATGCGAATTTTTAAATGTTTTGCTGATGACTCCTCAAAAAAGCATACATAGCTGAAACCAAAGGGGAAATTTCAACAACAGCTGTCACCAGCAAACAACGAAATACGTCAAAAGTCAATAAGTCTACGCTCGAAACTACGGTAAAGCGGAAAAATGGATCGATTATATTATTAATATGAGCATTGGAAATATGATTTACGTCGTTCATACTAAGCAGGGTTACATCAAACGTCACGTCAACCAGCTCAAACCAAAGTACAGCTCCAGTGACTCCAACATCTGCGCGATCCCAAAAGTTTTAGAGACACCCGGCACAGTCACAATCATCCCGCCACCGTATTCGTCACAAACATTTCAGCCAGTTACAACTTCAGCCCAAATTAGTCTCCGAAATGACGAACCAATTTCCAACCCAGTACCAAATACACAAGAAACTCCGACATCAATCATGCAACACGATTCGAGCACACCCATTCGCAAAAGTAGTCGAATCCGTTGAGGCGTTAGTCGGTATTCACCGCACGTCTTCCGAAAAATAAAAAAAACATTAACTTAGATATATCTTTTATCAAATTAGGGGTGGAGATGTGTCCACTCCAATCAAATACTTAAATCCTAAAAATGTAAAATATACCTTCCTTCTCTCAAACACATACATTCATATTCATGTTCATATTCACCACACTTTATTCTTATAATTACAACTGTAAACCTATTTCGTAAAACTAAATAAAGCCAGTCTTTCATCTACCTCAACCGCAGCTCGTGTGACTTTAAAAATAAAACATTCACCATGCAGCCATCTTTCATTTTCTCCAATTTTCCATTGCAACGAACATCGCCTACCAACCGGATGCAGAAAGCGATATTCCAACATGGTATCCACGAAATAGAATGTTGGAAAACGAGTTTCTTAAGCGGTTTTTGTGCTCTTGCAGTTGGACAAATCTCACTAGGATTAATTTTGCAACGTCGAAACATCTCAATTGGGCTGGATCGTTTCATATGTCTTTTGTGGCAAATCCTAATTTAAAGAAACGTTATCTTTATATACAACATCATTATATTCTCAAGCTGAGCAGAAAATCACAAAACAAGTGTGGTAAACACACTAGCTAGGGTCTAACCTTTGGCAATATACTATAACTGCAGAAACCGCCAAGACGAACAGGCAACTACTTTTGAACAAAAGAGAAATACCACTATAGCTATTCTGGTATGGAGAAGACCGGGAACTCCTCCAGAACGCGATCATACATTGCAGTCCACAGCCTTCACTATTTAGCAGACAAGTACGTGGACTGGTTCCGAGTTGATGTCTCGGTTATAAAATTCTCTTTATATATAATGTTTTGTGGATTTGAGAGAACTAATGTCTTGCGTACGGTAAAGGAACACGTCATTGCAATACTCGAAGTAATTTTCCATTCATAAAATGACAACCCAACTACCCCGACTTCAGGGGATGCGAAGTATCAAATAATCCCATTGTCACCGAAGATTTAGTATCTAGTTTACTTGGCTTATCATGGGATCGATAGGATGACGAATTTTCTTTAGTATTCTCACCAAAACAAGTTTACACTACGATCACAAAGCAAAGGATGTTTTTTTCTTTGATTGCTTTAACACTCTTTGACTAGTTATACCACTTCTGATTATATCCAAACCAAACACATAGAATTATACTTCCTTAAATTTCATTGAAACGAATACGGGCCACAAAATTTTCAACATGTCTGGAATCAATACTTATCGTCACTTGATTTGTTATATATACTCTTAATGCCGCGTTACTGCCTCTAGCCGAACACACGCAAGATTCACTCATTCACTTGACGAATTATGTGACCCATCAGTTCGGTTGCTATTACCGAAGTCATGAAAAGGTTATGAAAAAAAATCTCTTCTGAAGCCCATCGCTCAGTTGTATATTAAAGTAAGGACGGGATTTTCAAATAATGTTGTTTCGCGAACTAGTGCTTCATTAGCTGCAATAGAGCTCGGTCACATTGTCAACTTTCGTATAAAACAGAGTCTCCGACATTAAAAAGCTAACAGAAAATGACCAAATTAGATTCGTATCGATTCAACAAAATGCCGAAGAATCAGTATCAAGTTGTTGCAGAATGATTTAAAGGTGAACGACTTCTTGTTGTCCTATTTGTTGTACGTCGAATGACTACCGAAATTCGGTTGATCACTACCTAGCTTCGACCAACACAATAATAATAAAAATAATCCCAACGGTTTTTACGCTACATTCCCGTCCAACCGACGCGAAGGGGCATCCGCATGACGCACATTTTTTTTTCTCATGCAGTTTGTTAGGTGTCTAGATCTGAAACTGTTTTACAGGAAAAAAAGTTTAACAGCTGATTTTAAATTTAAATTATTTTGGATGGTAAAAGTAGTATTAAAGCGTAATTGGGTATGTAATCAGTAATTTATTGAGAGTGCAAAGTATAGCATTCTTTATGTAAAAACGTGAGTCTGAAATATTAAAAATTTAAAGTTGAAAAAGAGTCCGGAAAAGTATGGAAACTCAGAAGGGAACGTTCCACTTCACTTCGGCTAGAAGAGATGAGCTAGAAATCAATCCTGTCAGTAACTTTACCAAAAATGTTATGCCTAACATTTCTCTACCACTAGCAAGCGTAGGCAGATTAATAAGTTTTAAACTCTCTTAAAGCGAAAATCAGCAATTGTGTTTGAATAAACTCAATCTTGCCTCAGTAAACTTGATAGCGCGGGTTCCAAACGATGTATGTAGCCATATTCTTGTATTGGACTTACCAACGTTGTGAAAATAGCCTTCGTAATGTAGGGGTTAAATTCTTTTGATCATCGTTTTACAAATACAAAAACACCCTTAGCATTGTTGACTGCAGCATTGATGTAAAGATTGCAGTTGAGTTTTGGTTCCATTGTGATTCCTAGGTCAACATAATTGAACACCTGTTCCAGACTATAGTTACATACATACATACATACATATATCCTAAGAAGCTGGCGGTTGACCTTCGAGAAAAGCACATTACTTAAAATCTTTTAAGGTTTAGTGGCATATCATTTATTGCAGAAGAAAATACCTTTCATGATTAAAAAAATTTTTGGAATATTTTGCTACAGAAGTAATTATTTTTTTTAACTATGCAATATGCCCAATGGCACTTGTTGTGGGACGGTTTTTAGTGACGAGAAAAAATTTAATTTAAATGGACCCGACGGCAATGGCAAATATTGGAGAGATATTCGACGACCACTAGAAACAAGGCATTCGAGAAATTTCCAGGGATGATCTCTCATGGTATGGGGCGCTTTCAGGTACAATGGTGCAACCCCAATTCGTTTTATAAGGCTGCGTGCATGTCGGAGCTGCGATAAGCGATAAGAGCGTCGATAAGAGCGAAGCGTAGAAAATTTATACATGTAATTTAATAGAAGTGTTCATGTCGGAGCAGCGCGCGAACTCACTCTTTGCTGACCTCAGCGATAAGAGCGTAGAAATTGTAGGTCAGTAATTTCTTTGCTCTTATCGATGATGGACACGGAAGATTTAATAAGTGCAGTATTTTTAAAACCTGCAATCTGGGATCAAAAAGATCCAAACCACCACAACAGGTTCGTTTTGGATAAATTGTGGCTAGAAATATCCACACAATTTAATACAAAAAGTAAGTGCAATAATATGTTTTCATGTGTTTTATTGCAAAATTGTTACTTAAATATGAATTTAAGCCAACAGTGAATTTGTGCTGTTTTTCCATTGTTTTTTTTTTCAATAGTAATTTGTTGATGCTTATGAGCAGCAGAACAACAAAAATGTACCGTTTACTTTGATTTGAGCAGGTGTTTCTTTTCGTATGTCGCATATGCCTTTTAAAACGGTTAAGTTTGTGTTATTGTGCCATTTATGTTAAAAACTCATTAAATTGGATTATGACAAAAGTGTAGCTTGAATACATTGCGAATATTCTCTGCAGTTTGATTCTGTCGCCCTGCGACAGTTTGGTTTATTACTATATTTCTAGTCATTAAAGTCCAGTTTTGAGTTAAATGATGTTCAATTCCTTCTCTATCAATAATTATATTATGCAGTAAGCAAATGCACTTCATTATAACGTCAGCTAAAGTTGGGGCGGTTTGAATAGATGTAGATAAAATTCTCCATTTGGAATAAATTTTACCAAAAGCACATTCAACCGTTCTTCTTGCCCTTGACAGCCTAGCATTATAATATTCCTCGTCCGCATCTAATCTTTTTCTACTATAAGGTTTTAATAAATTCGGTAAAAGTGGATAAGCTTCATCGCCTATAATAACAAAAGGTGCAATGATGTCAGAATTTGGTAACGCACAGGCTTCAGGAATTTTGAGTCTTCCGTCCGTTAAGTATAAAAATAAATTCGAAGCCCTAAACGTTCCACCATCACTCTGCTTACCGTAACCACCAACATCAATGCATATAAACTTGTAATTGGCATCTACTAATGCTTGTAAAACAATGGAAAAAAAATTTTTGTAATTGTAGTACATTGTTCCAGAATGTGGAGGGCTTTGAACACGAACGTGCTTCCTGTCTATACTCCCAATGCAATTAGGGAAATCCCACATATTTTTGAAATCGTCCGCAATTTTTAAAAAGTCGCTTTCGTCTGGAACTTTCATGTTGCCATATAACGTTCACAGCTGCTTTTACAATTTGTCCAACTGTTGAAGCTCCCATTCGAAATGAAAACGCTAGACTCCGAAATGATTGACCAGTTGACAAAAATCTTAAATAAAAAAGTTTTAGAGACACATTTTAACCAATGTATTAATTTAAAATTTGCATTAAGTATTGTTTAATTTTTTATTGTAGTTCCCGTAGTTCGAAATAAATGGAAAGGTTTACGTGACAAATACAGAATTACGCTGGCAAACATTTCCAACCCAAAATCTGGTTCCGCTCGAATGGCGGATTACAGAGGCTCGTGGCAATATTTTGATAACCTGTCATTTTTAAAAGATCAGTTTACTGCCAGGAACTTACCAGTCACAGTTGAAGATGAATCTATGAATTCTTTGATGGATGAAATTTTACCTGATGATGAAAGTCAAGATTGTATTTTAAAAGAAACAAGCGAAATTGAAGTTCCAACATTTTCACAGCAACCTTTAAATACTTCTAGAAAGTAAAGACAAAGCGTTCAGAAGAAGGTATTGGAAATGCATTGCTTGAAATGGAAAAGGAAAAACTTCGGTTTTTGCAAGAAAAGAGAGCAAAAAAAGATGAAGACGATGAAGATCTATGTTTTTTTAAAAGTTTATTGCCTCATGTGAAAAATATGTCTTCAACGGATAAGGTACAATACAGGATAAAGGTATTGCAGCTAACACATGACTGGATTAGCCCTAAAACTGTATATATCGAATATACCAATGAAAACACCATGGCTAGTACTACCCAGCAAAAAACATGATTACCGCAGAAATAAAAGTGGAATCGAAATAAACCGTAGCAATCGCTTACCCTTTCGCTTCTGGAATTCATTACTTTAACATGGGCATGTCATTGGCCGTAAGCCCTTGCAACCTACATTACCTACAAACAATCAGAGAACAAATTGCTTAAACGATTGGAGAGAAACGACTGCAGAACGCCTTACAGATAAGCGAATGAAGAATGCCTTGATACACTAACACCGTAGAAGCGAAGTAAGAAAACCTTGCTCTAAAGATTGAAAATAAACGAATTACTAATGCCTTACAGAGAAGCGAACGTAGAATGCATGAACATGTTTGGTTTAAAGAATCGGAAAATAGGGTGTTTTAAGATGTTAAATTTTTTTTCTTCAATTCGGATTTCACAACTTTATTAACATTTATAATAAAAATTAAAATTTTCACGAATTTAGTATTCAGTTCTTGCTTATACAAACATATTAAAATAGTTAATTATTTATACAAAAATAATAATTATTATATAGAATATAATTCAATCCAATTATTTCTGCATATACATATCTATATACATATATGTATATACATATAAATTTATATAAATATTTTATTTATTTTTTATTAAGTTTTTATTCAATATTGTTTATTTCTTCTTCGCTATATTCGAGTATAGCTTCAGGGCGCTTTCGCTTCAGACAAGAGGCCTTGTGGTACCGATTTTTCACTGATTTCATTGCATAACGCAACTGGTGTATGCACTCTTTTTCTGAAACTCCAAGTTTCTGAGTAGCTTCTGAAAAGAAAGTATTAAAATTACATGCTATATTCGTGCAGAAAGTGTATGCATGTACACTTGTAATAATAAAAATATGTACATAGTTCAATTTATTTTTCTTTATTGGTTTTTACTAATTTTCTATAAAATTCTATATTTTATTCTATATATGGGGATTCTTAGGCAGTACAGTGTTGGCATTAATTTCCGATTTTAAACTTTCTGTCGCAGCAATATTTTCTACCAAAATACATTTTAGCTCTTCTACATATACATATTTCCTTTCAGTTCCAATATAGTCCCTGACATTTTTAAATTAATACGTATGAATGTATTAGTTATTTAAAATTTTCTTAATTTTTCTATTTTATATTTCTATTTTCACTAGTGCTTTTTAAATAGTTAAATAAATAAAAAAATAGGTAAATATATGAAAACTGATTATCTACAGCGAAGTTAGAAAATATTTAATTAGTTTGAATAAGTCTGAGAGATACATACCTTTTAAGTCACGAATTTCAAACGAATTTCACGGCCATTTCCTGATTTTCATATACATACATACGTACTAGTTTTAATATTATTTTCACTACTTTATTTATTTTCGTTTTATTATTTATATTTATTTTTTAGCTTATTGCTTCTGAATAGCACTTCACTCACTGAATTCAACTTTACACTAAATCAAACAATGCAAAACATAATTATTCAATGGAAATTTCCACAGAAAGTAACGGGATTTAGTTATTCCATTTTGCATTACCCGTAATCTGTCACAGAAGTGGAAAAAATTGAGGTAATGTAAACCAACGCGTTTATCGGATTCTTATTCTACTATGCATTACCGGTAATGCGGAAAAGAAGGGAAAGCAAAAATAAGGCATTCTAAGGCTGGGTTTTTGCTGGGTATATGCCATGACAATGCAGGAAACAATAAAAATTGTCAATCGACATCGCTTTCGATTCACAATAATCAAAATGCTTAACAAATGTTATTTACATACATACATATGTATGTATATTATTTACCAATAAATTTGCTTTACTTATGATATAGTATTTTTTTAAATTGTCTCCAATAAATGTTTTTGTACGTACCTTATGGTTAGCATCAATCGCTCCTCTTGAAGTATTGGCCTGTTGTGGCAATTTTGCCAGCCTTGCTGCAGTCGAACAGAAATTTGAGACAGAATGTAATCGAATGTATCGCTTGTCATTCTCATGTATTCGAAAAACTTTTTTGGATCCTGTCTCAAGCTACAATAAAGATGATGAAATTCTCCGAAATTTGGTCTTTCTTGGTTTATAGGATGCGCCGAAAACTGACGTTTTTTCCCCTCAGTATTATGCATATGATAATATGCAGCACTGGACGTCAACAACAAAATATTTTCTTCTTCAGAATCACTCATTTTTTTAGCTGTTCACTATACAAAACTTAAATTGCAAATGCAGTTTACGCTCTTATCGCAGCTCTGTTATGCACACCACACAAAACTATGACTCGACGCTATGCTCTCTCGTTGCTCTTATCGACGCTCTTATCGCTTATCGCAGCTCCGACATGCACGCAGCCTAACGCATAAAATGAATGCGATGAATAATGTTAAACTATTAGACAGCGTCTTAATAGGCTTTTCGAAACGGTTTTGTGAGGAACCTTGGATTTTTTTAGCAAGATAACACCGCGATACACAATGCCGTTATTTTAGCTAACGGTAACCATATAAATTATTTATATTTTAAATAAGTTTAATTTAATATGAAATATTTGTTTGAATCCATGGATGATATTGGAAGACCGGAGAACGAAAGTGTGTGAGGTAGCTGAGGTTGTAGGCAACCAACTGAGCGGGACCATCACATTTAACACAAATATTTGTATATAAAAAAGCTATCCGCGCGATGGGTGCCGCGATTGCTCACACTTGACGATAAGCGTAACCGGTTGATCTCTTCAAACTCCATATATTGGACTACGAATTGCTACAACATCCAGCATATTTTCCAGATTTAGCCCAATGCGATTTTTTCCTATTTCTAAACTTGAAGATATGGCTGGGCGGTAAGAGGTTTGGGTGAAATGAAGAGAATATCTCAAAAGCAAACGCTTATTATTTTAAAAGCCTTTGTAAACAAAATTAATCAAATTACACAAACAAAAATTTAAAATATTGATGCAAAAACACCGTCACCACAAATCGCCGTACGAGTATACCATGGAGTTGCCTTCGCATTCACCATTGCACAGTGGTCAATGCCATCGCAAGCATTATTAAATAAAGAAATTTCAATTAAACTCAAAGTTTCTTAAACACCTCAATGATAACGCTTGACAGTTGTTCATAAACTCAAAACCACTAACTCGAGTTTACTGCGCATTAGAACATAGTATTAGACAAAAAATATGTGTATGGTAAACTCCGAGTTTATGAGAAGTGTTTCACTTTAAACTCAAAAATTGCTTATAAACTCTAGTTAACGGCGCAGTCAGAACATAGTCTAAAAGTTGATTTTCCTTTAGAGAACCCACGTTGCGTACTAGAAATAGTAGAAGATATGGAATACGTTAAGCGGTTAACAACAATAACTTCAAATAATTTTGGAATAGCAAAAAGCTTTGATATACCCCGATAATTTATGGAGGGACCTACAGTTTTGTGTCGACTCCGAACGGCTGATGTATGGCAGAAATACCCTCGGAGGTTTGCCATATCCTGCCGAAGGGTGACTGCTATTAGAAAAAAACTTTTTCTATGACTAAGATTCCATCCTCGAACTTAACGGCATATCGAGTTATAGCACGTACCGCTACCAACTCGACCACAGCGGCCAAACCAATGGGAAAACTCTAAGTTTAAGAAATAAATTTTTAAGGGTTCATATATATATTCAGGACAGTCTTTAAGGAAGCAAGTCGGGATCAAATCGGGGCCGGACTTATAAGATTCCTTGAAGGTACTTAAAGAAATGAGGAAGAGCGAAAGTGTAATTCGGTACAAAGCCCAACAAACAATGCTAGAAAACAAAGGCTCAAGCAAAGAAGAAAGGATATAAAGGAGTAATCGAGATTTCGTGTACATAGAAATTGGACGACGAAGACTTCGGAATATTGCAAATTATTAGAACCGTTCAACAGGATGCTGCTGACTTTGCGACACCTTCAGCGCACTCCTCTCGCTCACTCGCTTCATTCGTAGCCTAGCTAGGACAAAATGGGACTCGACTCGTCTGAAAAAAAGGCGCAGTTTAGTTGCAGAGTTTACCCAAACTTTAAATAGTGGGATGCTTCTGTCCGCCTGAATGATGTCCCCGTTCGAGAACCGGTTGACTTTGCCTCTATCTATCTATCTATATAAGCTTTTCGCAATTTAGAAGAGCTCTAAGACTATGGACCACATAGCTCTCCATTTCAAAAGCGCTAAATTAGGCATTGGGTTTTCATTACGAGTTGGTCCCAGTTTTATTGTTTAAATTTGCTGCGACTCTGATTTAGTTATCTCGTAGCTCTTAATCTGCAATTGAGCCTTTAATAACACTGTGTAACACTGAAAATGAACTTTGAAAGAGACCTAGCCTAGGCGTTAGGCCTTATAAAACTAAGAAAAACTGTATACTTGAAATTTGCGAAACACCCCCAAAATCTCATTTTAGGGCCAAAAAACTGTTTTTGAGGTCATTCGCTAGTCAATCATCAATATCTTTGCGAATTTTCATCCGATTCAAAAGTTGTTTATATATTTTGAAAGGTGACAAATCACTATTTTAATGGCGTATAACTCATCAAAATCAAACGAGAACTGACGAAGCTACACAGAAAAAAAATCGTTACTTAATAAAAAAAAATTAATTTTGAAACTTTGACTACGATTTTACGATAGTCTTAATTCAGAAAGGTACCTAGCAAAGACAATATTATTAAAGTGAATTTAGTACTGCGTCGATTAAGCTATTTCAATCGAAAATCGGTTAGAAATTGACAGAGTTATTACTATTTAAATTATTTTAGATGATGACCATATTTAAAAATTCATACATTTTGATTATCTTTCAACTTCAAATTTTTATTGTGACTGAAAATAAAAAAAATTAATCATTAAAATGCTAAATAACTTTATAGCTAAAAATGTTTGCTTGATCTTCTGCGTTTATAAGACGAGTCATCTGTTTCACGTTTGAGTGACCAGCAGTAATTAGCTATCATCCTAACTTGGTTCTTTCCTGTTAACCGTTTTTCAATGTTGGAGATTTCTTGGTGAAATCTTTCACCTTGTTCGTCGCTGAATTGACCAAGATTATCCGGGAAAAATTCCAAATGAGAATGCAAAAAGTGAATTTTTATAGACATGTTGCATCCCATTTCTCCATAAGCTTCCAAAAATTCATGGATCACCTCAACGTAATTTGAACTTCTCGTGTTTCCAAGAAAGTTTCGGCACAAAGAAATGAAACTCAGCCATGCTCTTTTCTCTACTGGGTTCAATTTTTTTATGAAGTCATCATCAGTCATAATCTTACGAATCTGCGGTCCAACGAAAACGCCTGTAATTCATGATCAAAATGTAAAAATAAATTACGATGAATTCTTTTTGAAGAATTCTTGTTAGGAAATTTTTATAAGTACCTTCTTTAATCTTGGCGTCACTCAACTTGGGGAATACAAGTTTCAGGTGTAGAAAAGCCTCGCTGTTTTTTTCGAGTCGTTTAACAAACTGTTTCCCAATTTTAAATGCAATGGCGGCAAAATTATATCATCAGGCTTAACTAATGCAATATTGAGAACATTATTTTTGCCAATTTGAAACTTTCTCGGTGGCCATATGTTACACTTGTAATGATTTTTGGCACGACTGTCCCATTCACAAAAGTAACAAGGATATTTAGTGTAGCCACCTTGCATTCCAAGTAGAATTGTCAGGACTTTAAGGTCCGAGACAATCTGCCAGCGAAATTTATTGTATTTAAGCAATCGTAGAATTTTTTCCATCGTTTGATAAGTCTCTTTCATATCAGTAGCGTATGCCACTGGAACTGATGGCAATTCATTTCTGTTGTGCAGCAATACTGCTTTCAGACCTACGATGTTAGTCAATTGAAAATGAATTGATAAATTGTATTCAAATTTAGTTCTCTCACACTCATAACACATTAAATACTTACTTTTGCAAGAACCGTCTAGAAATAATCGCCAATCTTGTGGACAGTGCACGTGATCGAGTGCAGCAAACAATTGATCCACATCAACGCAATAAACTAGTTTGTTACTGGTGTCATCAGCTTTGAAAATGTGTTCGAACGAAGATAGGTCTCTGTCTCGTGCAGACGTTACTTTAAAGTTACTGTCTACTATATTCCACTGCTTTAATCTGGAGGGCAGAATCTCTGTCTGCCTTATAGACAGATCCATATCCCGCACAAGATCAAAATAATCGTGATTTGACACGAAATGACGTTCCGTTTCTATTGCTTTGGTTGGAAGGTACGGTTCGTCATTTACCTCATTAGAAGATTTGTGGCTTGAATCAGGAAATGTAGCTGGATTTTAGTCTTTAGTTCGCTGATCTTGTTTTCCTCTTGGAATCGGTTTCGATACAGTCAACACATTGGCATATTCTATGAGGTGGCGACTTTTATAGTGGTGACCAGTGATTTTTGTTTGGCAAAAGTAGCAATCCTCCGGCTTGTGATATATTTGATAATGCCAAGCCATAGGAGTCACAAACGGCAGACGCTGGTCATCGCATTTACCGGTTTTCCATTGTTTTAATGTTGTACAGCACATCGAACAAATATATTCGATTTCATACCAAGCACTTTCCACGTATGAGCAACTGAAAAAGAGGTTGAACGCTTCAACCACAGCTTTATTTGTTCTTAAATCGAACCGATATTTCTTATCAACAAATAGACCGCGGGCGTAACAAAATTTGTTGCGCCTATCACACATTTTACCACACTTATTACACAATATAATTGCGAAGCGGTCGCAAGGTTGAATTGACGGCGTAAATTTATTAGATGACCCCTCAAAATTTTTGGAAATGAATGTGTTTAAAATAATTCCTCATACTTGCTATGTTTCTAGTAAAATAACGCAATGAAATGCGGTCAAAGTAGAAAAATTAAAAAAAAAAAAACTTTTCGCAAGGTAAATTTATTTAATAGCAGAAAAAATTTAATAGCTTCGTCAATTTTTGTCCGATTTCATTGCATGAGCACTCAAAATTTTTGGACATGAATGTACTTTCAAAATAATTCCTCATACTTGATATATTTTTAGTAAAATACTGCAATAAAATGCGGTCAAAGTAGAAAAATTTGAAGAAAAAACAAATTTTCCAAGTTTACCCGATGAAAACTTACAACACGCTAGCTCAAAAAATAGATCAATGAGAATGCAAAAAGTGAATTTTTATAGACATGTTGCATCCCATTTCTCCATAAGCTTCCAAAAATTCATGGACCACCTCAACGTAATTTGAACTTCTCGTGTTTCCAAGAAAGTTTCGGCACAAAGAAATGAAACTCAGCCATGCTCTTTTCTCTACTGGGTTCAATTTTTTTATGAAGTCATCAGTCATAATCTTACGAATCTGTGGTCCAACGAAAACGCCTGTAATTCATGATCAAAATGTAAAAATAAATTAGGATGAATTCTTTTTGAAGAATTCTTGTTGGGAAATTTTTATAAGTACCTTCTTTAATCTTGGCGTCACTCAACTTGGGGAATACAAGTTTCAGGTGTAGAAAAGCCTCGCTGTTTTTTTCGAGTCGTTTAACAAACTGTTTCATGTACCCCAATTTTAAATGCAATGGCGGCAAAATTATATCATCAGGCTTAACTAATGCAATATTGAGTACATGATTTTTGCCAATTTGAAACTTTCTCGGTGGCCATATGTTACACTTGTAATGATTTTTGGCACGACTGTCCCATTCACAAAAGTAACAAGGATATTTAGTGTAGCCACCTTGCATTCCAAGTAGAATTGTCAGGACTTTAAGGTCCGAGACAATCTGCCAGCGAAATTTACTGTATTTAAGCAATCGTAGAATTTTTTCCATCGTTTGATAAGTCTCTTTCATGTCAGTAGCGTATGCCACTGGAACTGATGGCAATTCATTTCTGTTGTGCAGCAATACTGCTTTCAGACCTACGATGTTAGTCAATTGAAAATGAATTGATAAATTGTATTCAAATTTAGTTCTCTCACACTCATAACACATTAAATACTTACTTTTGCAAGAACCGTCTAGAAATAATCGCCAATCTTGTGGACAGTGCACGTGATCGAGTGCAGCAAACAATTCATCCACATCAACGCAATAAACTAGTTTGTTATTGGTGTCATCAGCTTTGAAAATGTGTTCGAACGAAGATAGGTCTCTGTCTCGTGCAGACGTTACTTTAAAGTTACTGTCTACTATATTCCACTGCTTTAATCTGGAGGCCAGAATCTCTGTCTGTCTTATAGACAGATCCATATCCCGCACAAGATCACAATAATCGTGATTTGACACGAAATGACGTTCCGTTTCTATTGCTTTGGTTGGAAGGTACGGTTCGTCATTTACCTCATTAGAAGATTTGTGGCTTGAATCAGGAAATGTAGCTGGATTTTTGTCTTTAGTTCGCTGATCTTGTTTTCCTCTTGGAATCGGTTTCGATACAGTCAACACATTGGCATATTCTATGAGGTGGCGACTTTTATAGTGGTGACCAGTGATTTTTGTTTGGCAAAAGTAGCAATCCTCCGGCTTGTGATATATTTGATAATGCCAAGCCATAGGAGTCACAAACGGCAGACGCTGGTCATCGCATTTACTGGTTTTCCATTGTTTTAATGTTGTACAGCACATCGAACAAATATATTCGGGTTCATACCAAGCACTTTCCACGTATGAGCAACTGAAAAAGAGGTTGAACGCTTCAACCACAGCTTTATTTGTTCTTAAATCGAACCGATATTTCTTATCAACAAATAGACCGCAGGCGTAACAAAATTTGTTGCGCCTATCACACATTTTACCACACTTATTACACAATATAATTGCGAAGCGGTCGCAAGGTTGAATTGACGGCGTAAATTTATTAGATGACCACTCAAAATTTTTGGAAATGAATGTGTTTAAAATAATTCCTCATACTTGCTATGTTTCTAGTAAAATAACGCAATGAAATGCGGTCAAAGTAGAAAAATTAAAAAAGATGTGAGTGTTTGAACTCAAGGTAGATGTGTAAACTGTTAAATTTGCAGTATTTAGAAATATTAACCCCTATATAATACTTTACAATCTCGTTAATAATGGTTGTATCTTTAAAGGTATCATGGGCATTCAAGGGTTAAGTCAATCATACATATTTATCTTGTTTAATTTTTAAAATTTAATTTATTTTATTATTTATGTTGCAATAGTTAAAATAGGCTTATGATAGCTAAAATAAGAAACGTACACCTTTGATTCAATACTGGTAAGTAGTCTGGAAAAAACGGCCAGCAGGCATAGCTTTAAGGTCGTTTTTAAACCACAATCTATCACACACAGCGCATGCGTATCCAAAGTCGTTGTCGATCATTTTTAATTTAAATTGTTTATGGGCATTAACATGGTTAAGATAATGCTCATATTGCAATTCAATGTTTTGGTAATTTGGTTGTTGTTGCTGTTGTAAATGTTGTTGTTGCTGTTGTTGTTGCTGCTGTAAATGTCCACGTAGCCTATTAATGATTGCGATGTTCTCTACAATAATAATTAATATTAGTATTTGACCTGTAATTTATTTAGAAACATGAATATTACCTGCATTTCGGTTATATACCTCCAGTTTAAACGTTTAATTTATTGTTTTAAAGAACACCAATCAGCTGAGTTGTAGAAACACAAAGCGATCAGCTGTTCAAAAGTAGTACCAACGCAAAGCGAATAAATGAATTTCAATCAAAATTTAGAGAACACGCTGTGCTCTAATTCACTCAGCAAAGAACGTAGATAATGTACGTTCTTTGCACACAGTTTGTAAAAATTTGCGCCTAATTGCATGCAACTCAAAGGTACAGGGTGCTCCCGATTAAATATAATTAATTTTGCTTTTTGTGTCAATACCAAAGAACGTAGATAATACCCAAGACAGACATGGGAGCTTATCTGCATTAACAGCCTTTATTGGCATTAACTCGTGCATTATTCTCTTCACTGCATTTCTATCTGGCAAAGCTGTCAAGTGGACAGGTGTATGTTCGGACAAATTAAACAGGTTTTTTGTTCCATCAAACCAAGAATGATAGAATACAAGATTGCGCAATCCCGTTGCGGATGAAATATCTTGAGTAATAATAAACAAAGAATAGGGGGAGAATAGTGGGAAGAGAATAATGAGCAATTTGCAATTTTTCAAGGAGAAATGAATTTTTTTGGTGCTTAAGTATAAAACTATGAATAATAGAAGGAATGCATCAAACAAAAATTTATTGAGTGGTACCGCTTCTGTTTCCGCGAAATTAAAATTAAAATCTCCACCCAAGATAAGTGAATGCCACTGAAAATTGTTTCCTAATTCCCGTGCACCAGCAAACCGATTAAACTGTGTCAATCTAAATTTAGAGAACACCCTATGCTTTAAGCCGCATAGTTTATAAAAATTATGCGCCTAATTGCATGCAACACAAAGATAATTGATTTTGCTTTCTGGGTCAATATAATACTAACACATACGTCAGACGGCACACGCATTTTCACACACGAGTCGTTCTTGACCAATCAAAAACGTCTTACTTTTTTTTATATGGAGTTTCTATGGTAGTATTAGCGTAAGAGATTTGCCCTACCGCGGCTATAGATGTTTACACATAAAAAAAAAAAAACTTTTCGCAAGGTAAATTTATTTAATAGCAGAAAAAATTTAAAAGCTTCGTCAATTTTTGTCCGATTTCATTGCATGAGCACTCAAATTTTTTGGACATGAATGTACTTTCAAAATAATTCCTCATACTTGATATATTTTTAGTAAAATACTGCAATAAAATGCGGTCAAAGTAGAAAAATTTGAAGAAAAAACAAATTTTCCAAGTTTACCCGATGAAAACTTACAACACGCTAGCTCAAAAAATAGATCTTTATATCTCAATTTTAAGGTATAATCCTTACCTTTCCAAAACATATTTCATATTGAAAATCGGTAAAGAAATGGCCAAGTAATGAAAAGATTAGCGCGTACACTTCCGAAGACAGTTTTTTAACGGTAAAGCAAGATTTTGAGGGTGTTACAAATTTTCCAAAAACCGTTTTGAGTTATATTCGACCAGGTGAACAATTTCCAATATGTCACTTTAAAAGTTCATTAAATTTTTTCCATTTTGAAACACTGTGTAACTTTTATATCAAAATATCGATTTTAATATATGTACGTAGTAAGTAAGTACGCACGTAAGCAAGTATGTAAGTAAGTATGTCATGAGTAAGTATATACAATAAGAAATTTGTTAACGAAATTGCCCTCGAATTATGACAAACTACCAAATAAATAAAGTTTTTCTCTAAGGACTTTTTCATTATGCTCTAAATTCATTAGATATGCTGCCAAACATGGTTTTACATCAAACGCCTGCCGAGCATGAAGATGAGAGAAGGCTCTACTTATTGTTGAACCCAAAACACACTTAATTTCAGCGGAGAGGCCATAAAGTACGTGAAGCGATTTATCTGTTAAAGCATGAGATATACAACTATTAATTATGTATGTACTTCTATTAAATTGTCATACCTTTTGGTAACCAAATATAGTCCTTAAAACAACAACAGCAATCCATGTCCATATTGTATGTACATTGTTTGAAAAAGGACTGCAACTTAATTTCACATTTTTTTATTATTGCAACTTCTTTAGTAAATAGTTTGTGAAGTTCGCAAATATCCTTTTCGCAGTTATTTATGACAGGTGCATCATTCGATTTTATCGCATATTTTTTTAAGTAATCAATGGTATTTTCATGAAACTGTTTAAATTTGCATTTTTCGGAATTCAAAGTTAAAAAACATTGCCGCGAATCACTAATAATCTGTGCACGAATTTTGTTTATTCCTTCGGTTTTCCTCGAAAAGTATTGATTAAGATCGTGCATGATGTTAATTTTCTTAGTAAATCCAATAATTGTGTCAGATCCTTTGCACTCCGTTTCATTTAACTCTAGATTACCGAAATTTATTTTTTGCATTGAATCTTTATATTCATATTGTATGTTGCGTAACTCTGTATTGATACGCCGCAAATCATTGTCATAGCAGATAAGCGCACTCAGGATTTTATGAACACAATTCCTATGAGCGTTAGGTAGCTCCTCCTTACATGATGTAAGCATTTTATGTATGTATGTAAATATTATTTAGAGAAAAATATTAAAAAGAGGGATATAAATCAAAGTTGATAACTAAACAAATTGGAAAAAAAATTTAATTTATTAACCTACTAGGTTATTTTGAACACAGTGAGCACCCATCGTACAGGTCTAAAAGTAAGATAACAATCAGCTGGTTTCCCGAATACCTCACAGCTGAGATCCCCTGATTTTCAGAGTTGATTTTCAGAGCACACTTGTATTTATGTAGACTTCTAAATACTGACAGAGGCGCATAAAATATAAGTTAATTTTCTTAAAATAGTAGTTAAAATTTGTACTGACTTCCGAGGCAAAGAGCAATATGCATTAGACCTTTAAATGTGAAAAATTATTAACACTTCAGTCTCATTTTATTCTTTTTTTTGAGGAATTTTAATTTGTTGATATCGAAATACGAGTATATAAGCTTGTTAAACTCATATGTGAAGGCAATGATATGCGAAATGTGATTTATAATAAATAAATTCCATGTTAATTCATTATTCTTTCAACTCTTCCATGTTTTCTGCTTCACTGGGCATTTTAAAGGCATACTTCTTCATTATCAATGTGTCGTCAAGTAAGAAGGTGCGTGTCTTTCGCGACACCCCCTTTTGTCATTTTTACTAATCCAAAGGCCTTTTTTTGATAGAGAGGACTCTAACAAATACGACGTTGCGAAATGAGCGAGCGCTCGCTTACTGATCGATTTGGGAGAAAATCATATCTCAAGTTAGTGAGAATTGAAAGCTGAGATCATATTTATTAATTGCAATTTAATGTCCAATAATTAATAATGATTTTTAAAGTAAATTGTATCCCTAATAAAAAGATATCCCAATTAAGTAGTGTCAGAAAGTTTTAACTTACCTTAAGTAAAATATTTATTTTTTGACTGCGAGTTCACCTAAATTAGTTGAAGTCAGTTGCTACAAGTTAAAATATAGTTGAATGCTATTTTAAAGTAATTTTTCAGGACCGATGTTAGGTTAGGATTAGGTAGAAGTGGCTGCCAGCGATCTCAACAGCACACTTAGGCCTTGTTAGCCCCATTGTGGTACCACGCGGACTAAAACGCCCTACTCGAATCAGCGAGTGAAATCTGCAAATTTTAATTGCATGCGTAGTTCTGCAAGTCGCTTAAGGACTCTGATCCTAAGAATTTCCTCCTCTTTGTCCATAGTGCGGGACATTCACATAGGAGGTGCCTTACCGTTTCAGGCTCCTCTTCATTTCTGCAGCTTCTGTGCGTGTCTACCTATCAGTAGGTGACCTGTTATTATACCTAAAGCTAAGGACAGGTCTCCTCTGCTCAGCAAGAGCAGACCTTGTTATTTTTTGATGTCCCACTCAAGCCACAAGAGTGTGGATTTGATGCAGGTATTACTGTTATTCCTGCGGCTCCCTGCTCACTTAAGAGATGAGTCCCTTAGAATGAGCTTACAGGTAGCGAGCGGCATAGCTAAACTTTAGGACTGACTAGTGGCCGCTGTGGTCGAGTTGGTAGCGATGCGTGCTATAACTTGATATGGAAGTGAGTTCGAGGTTCGAATCTCAGTCAGGGCAAGCAAAATCTAAATCATAGAAAAAGTTTGTTCTGATAGCGGTCACCCTTCGGCAGGCAATGGCAAATCTCCGAGGGTATTTCTGCCATGAAAAAGCTTCTCATTAAATACATCTGCCGGTCGAAGTCTGCACAAAACTGTAGGTCCCTCCATTTGTGGTATAATATAAAGACGCACACCACAAATGGTAGAAGAAGCTCGGGCAAACAGTGAGCTATATAGCGTACGCGCCAAAATTATATTATATTAGTTTAGGACTGATGTTAAATCTGATCGCTTTCAGAATCATATCTTGTATACATCAAGTATTTTCCCAAGAATGCATGAACATTCATAACTGGTTAAGGGTAGTTTTGTGCAAAATAATACTAATATTACATATCCTATACATATGTACTTATGTATGTACGTATATATGTGAACAAATATGTATGTACGATTGTCCAACAAATACTGGACAGGTGCAGTGGCAAGCAAGATTCCTGATTTAGAATACTGCTCGTTGTATTCAACCAAATAAACAATCATAAACATACATACATACATACGATCGTGATTCCTTTGTTATTATGTTGCCTTCCACAGACTATCGAAGATCAGCAGATTCTAAGGCAAAGAACCTAATGGCAGATCTAAAAGTAGCGTGTGATGCATCAATTGTAAGGAAATCTGGTTCGAAACATCGCCAGGAGGTTTACTGGGGGACCAAAAATATAGCACCATTAAGGAAAGAATGCTTAAGAAGTAGACGAAACTCACACCGACCTAGGGGATTAGAAAACTTTGCAGAAGCCCGTACAGCTTATAAAAAAGCACGGGACGCACTTAAAAAAGCCATTAAAGAAAGCAAGCGCAAGTGTTTTCGAGAACTTTGTGATGACGCAGAAAGAAATCCGTGGGAGGCAGCATATAAAATTGACACAAAGAAATTAAACAAAGGCAAAAATATGATGCCTACTAGTTCAGGATATTTAAAGTTAGTGGTAGAAACCCTTTTCCCTGCACAGAGGCCGTTGGTTTCCGCCCGAGACGAAAATCTGTCAACGGATTTTGATTCTATAACAGAAGAAGAAGTTACAATGGCAGCAGCTAAGCTGGCAGCAAAAAAAAGCTCCTGGACCTGACTGCATTCCAAACGAGGCACTAAAAATTGCAGCTATTGAACGTATTGCGATATTTCAAGAGGTTTTTCATGACTGCTTCAAGCATGGAATCTTTCCTCAGATTTGGAAAAGACAAAAGCTTGTACTGATACCCAAACCCAAGTCTCGAAGTTCAAGAGAAAGGTAGTATTTCAGCAAATCAGTACGGTTTCAGAAAGGGGAAGTCTACAATAGATGCGATATCTGAAGTAGTAAGGATTGTGAGCGAGGTTATTAGTGGCACGCGGTGGTTAGGGGGAGGAAAACATCAGAAACGCGTCCAATAGTGCAAATTGGGCCAAAATACTCGATAGATTAGAGAACATCGGATTTTCATACTATATACGCAGGCATATCCGAAGCTACTTCCACCCCCGTGTATTACTGTACGATACCGAGAAAGGTTTGGAGAGAGCAGAAATAACAGGCGGAGTTCCACAAGGGTCCGTTCTTGGACCTTTACTATGGAACATAATGTAGACGATATCGCAGTATTGGTAAAAGCGAAACATCGTGAAACTATCTGCGAAAAAGCCTAGTCCGCCGTTACAGTTATTAAAGACTAGATGGAAAGTTACGGGCTTAACCTGGCACCGCATAAAACAAAAGCAATACTCGAATCGAAAGAAGCTTGAAGAAGTGGAGCTAAAAATTGGCGACTACACTGTCTCGACTAAGCCTACCATTAAATACCTAGGTATGATACTGGACAAACGCTTAACCTTCAAAGCCCACTTAAACTACGCTAGGGAAAAAGCAGCTGCAACATTAACGGCACTGTCGAGAATAACGCTTAAAACAAGACCAAAGGGGCGTCGACGTCAGTTTTAGCGAGTGTGGTTAAAAATCAAATTCTCTATGGGGCGCCTATCTGGGCACATGCAACACAGTGCGCGGCATATTACCGCGGAATCAACTCTACATACCGCCTTTGCTCACTACGGGTTTGTAATGCATTTAGAACGGTATCTGATGATGCAGCTTTCGTAATAGCTAGTATGACACCTATAGACATACTGGCAAAAGAGGTGCATAGGCTGGCTACGGCATCAACCTACGTTACACAACAGGACCGAGATCGTGCTCGGAAGAGTAGCCTCCTGGAGTGGAAAACAGGTGGAATAACACCTCAAAAGGTCGTTGGCCCCATCGATGTATTCCAAATCTGGCCACTTGGGTTAACAGAATACATGGCGAGGTTGACTTCTACTTAACGCAATTCCTGAGCGGACACGGTTGTTTCAAGGCATACCTGTTTAAGTACAAACACGACAACGACCCATACTGCGATATATGCCATGGCGACATAGAAGATGTTTACCATGTATTTTTTGTGTGCGTACTGAGGACTACAATTGGTGTGGTGCTTGCACCGGAGGCCATCATCAGTCACATGACGAAAGGTCTTAGTGAATGAACTTCAAAAAGCGATGTAATTGCTTCAATCTTAAAACAACTTAGAGGCCTGGAACCTCGTCCGTTCCGACAGCCCTTTAAAAATATAAGTGTCCGATTGAAAATACAACAACTTTATAGACCTGGCGTCCAGACAATAATAAATAAAAAGCCAACTAGTGCACTAGTGCAGTAGTCAACAAATTAGTGCTTTCGGGTCTTCATCCATAGACGAAGCCTATAAGCGAGGCTGCTCGGAACCTAGTCCGTTCCGACGGCCGCACTTATTCAAAGCAACGGCTAATAAATACTCTGCCATACTAAATGCTCTGCGGCAAGATAAATAGATGCAGCAACTATGGAGTCAAATCAAAATATGGAAAACTATCTGTGATGTAATAGCAGAAGCAATGAAGAGGTTGAGAACTCTCACCAGACAACAGCGTAGCAGCGGCGACTAACCGCCTTTCCCCCCCATGATGTAATGTTTGACGGCTGTCCCGTGGGGAGAGCAATTCGACGAAAACAGGTTTATCCTGGTTTCAAAGGGCCACTTGAGGGTAGTGTGCCACCACAACGCCCCTGAAAAAAAAAAAAACATCGGGTCATAACGGGCAACATGCTAAAATTATGTACATATTAAAATTTAATTACGTGTACGTGTACACATGTACGTATACCTTATTGCATTTTCTTATCCTGTTCACGCAACTGGTTTCTTCTATATATGTATGTACATACATATGTACATGCATACATACATACATTATGCAAACACAAGTACGTAAGGCCGCTTTCAACTATACCGCTCAAATTCAGAAACACCACAAATTTTTCGCGGGTGCGACAATGGAGTGGTTAGTGCTGCAAATTTGTACATTGTTCCTAACATTTTTTTACAAACACATGAAGCAAGATCTTGCCTAAGTATGTATACACATATATACAGTACCCCGCCAACCCATTAGAAACACGTTAAGTATATGCATGGATTTACTAATAACAGGCTGGTATTAATTTGTAGGCGAATTATTCTATTTTTTTTCACTGCCTAAGCGTTAAGTAGGCTGTGCACAATATATTAAGCTATGCCAAATACAAAAACAAATATTCCGTTACAATAAACGGGACTAAAAAGATAAGAACACTAGGAATTTTCTACTTTACTTATAAGTTAGCATTTGTGAATAAGACTAATTGGCGACGAATCGTATGACGAAGTGGACAAAATCGACAGTTTTCACAAATCTGAGCATATTAGTTTTTAGTTTTCATTGTTAATTTGTTTGGTAAGTATTTTATTTGCAAATTTTTGGGCAAGTTATAAAAAATACCTTTTTCAAGAAATGGGCAAAAAATCTGACGTTTCAAACGAAGCTAAAAGTGCAATAGCCGCACTTTTGAAAGAAAAATGTGCATCGTATAGAGATATAGCAAAAAAAACTGGAGTGAGTGCGGCCACTGTTGCTCGAGTGGCGAGAATTATTCACACTTTTGAAAATGGAGCTGTTGCTAGCACAAGTAAGCGGAATAATGCTGGTCAAAATAGAAGGATTTCTGAGCGCATTCGTCGAAGAGTAGTGAGGCTCGCTCTGGAGACTCGCAGCAAACCGGCTAGAGAAATTACAAAGGAGTTAAACGATGCCCATGTGAAAATATCGCTAAGAACAGTGGAACGCATATTTTCAGAAAACAACTTAAAATGCCGCCGTCCAGCAAAAAAGCCGAAACTGACTAAGCGAATGAAAAATCAGCGCTTAATATGGGCCAGACTTCATCAGAATTACACACAAACGGATTGGGATAAGGTAAACATAAAAAATTATGAACGATCCCCGAAATATCTGTATTTAAATTTACGCTCCTATTTAACATGATTTTTTTGGTCAACAAAGATTATTTTTAGCGACGAATGCCGGTTGGAAGCGGTGACAGAAGCTATCCAATTTGTGCGGCGTAGGCCGGGAGAACGATATGCAGAGAACTGCATCAAAAAAACCGTGAAACATCCACCCAGTGTAATGATCTGGAGCTGCATATCGGTGGAAGGTCCTGGACCAATTTATTTTGTTGAGGGAACAATGAACAGCGAGCAGTACATCCATGTAATTGAAAGTATTTTTGTACCATATTTGGCAACTTGGAAATATCCAGCAGAACAGTACACATTTATGCAGGATGGGGCGCCCTGCCATAGATCCCGACGAACGACTGATTTCCTTACAAACTTGGATGTTGCCATATTACCTTGGGCGGGCAATTCACCCGACCTAAACCCCATAGAAAACTGTTGGGGGGTATCTAAAATCGAAGGTTTACTCACGTCGAAACTCCACACTAGCCACACTCAAAGATAACATAAAGGATGCGTGGCAACATGATCCAAACTTAAGAATAATGATAAATAAATGTTTCAACAGTATGCCTCAAAGAGTAAAGGCTGTTATTAAAAATAAAGGTTGGTCAACCAAATATTAAAACAAAAATGTTTTCTTGATTTTTTGAAAAAAGGACATTTTAAATAAACGTTCTCCAAAAAATTGGCTTAATATACTAATTTCTGTTAGATTACTTGCTTCTGAAAGAAAAACTGCTTGAATAATTTTCTATGTTTCTAATGGGTTGGCGTTTGTTACTAAAACAAAATAAAAACACTAATTGTTGCCCTTATCCCTATACGTCAGGCACATACTACATACCGCATATGTATCGGGTGTTTTTTTTAGGGGTATAGAACTTCGAATTGAAATAAAACACAAGAAAATCGTTTTAAGGTCCATCCATTTGGCTTTATTGGAAGAATAATTTTATGCCATTAATGTTTAAATATGATTTCGGGCATGTGGCCGCCGCGGCTGGCTCGAATAAAGCCAATTCTACAGGTCCAATTTTCAACCACTTTTTCGAGCATATGGGGCCGTATGTCGGCAATAACGCCACGAATGTTGGCTTCCAATTCCCCTAACGTTTCTGGTTTGTTGGTGTAGACGAGCGACTTCACATATCCCCAAAGAAAATAATCCAATGGTGTCAAATCACACGATCTTGGTGGCCAATTGACAGGTCCATTCCGCGAAATTATGCGCTCAGCGAATGTTTCCTTCAATAAATCGATTGTGACGTGCGCTGTGTGGCATGTAGCGCCGTCTTGGTGGAACCACAACTCATCCACATTCATGCCATCCAATTCGGGAACAAAATAGTCGGTTATCATGGCTCTATCATGACGTAGCCATTCAACCAAAAATGAGCCTCATCACTGAACAAAATTTTGCGATGAAAATCAGCATCGAGATCAATCTCATTTTCGGCCCATACACCAAAATCACGACGCATTGCATGGTCTCGCGGCTTTAATTCTTGCACAAGCTGGATCTTGTAAAGTCGCAAGCCAAGATCTTTGCGCAAAATCTTCCATAAAGTTGATGGACAAAGCTCCAATTGCTGTGCACGGTGGCGAATCGATTCATTCGGGTCCTCTTCAACACTTTGCTCTACAGCGGCAATTGTTTCTTCGGTGCGCACTGTTCGACGTCTCTGCGGATGCGTATTATAGCATAGAGTAAACGTAGTGCGAAAACGATCCATGGTTAACCGAATTAATTGCTCTGATGGACGATTATGTCGACCATAAAATGGACGGAGCTCACGGTAAACTTCGCGAACTGAACCATTATTTTCGATTTGCAAGCGTTGTTCTTTTGTCAACCTGTTCATGATGAAATGGCAAACCAAACTGAACATAAATGACATTAGAGTTGCCAGATTTGACCACAAAATGCCAGTTTTATCTCTATTCGAAAAACAAACCTGTAAAAAAAACACCCTATATGTATGTATGCATATAAATATGTTTTCACAAATCTGAGCATATTAGTTTTTAGTTTTCATTGTTAATTTGTTTGGTAAGTATTTTATTTGCAAATTTTTGGGCAAGTTATAAAAAATACCTTTTTCAAGAAATGGGCAAAAAATCTGACGTTTCAAACGAAGCTAAAAGTGCAATAGCCGCACTTTTGAAAGAAAAATGTGCATCGTATAGAGATATAGCAAAAAAAACTGGAGTGAGTGCGGCCACTGTTGCTCGAGTGGCGAGAATTATTCACACTTTTGAAAATGGAGCTGTTGCTAGCACAAGTAAGCGGAATAATGCTGGTCAAAATAGAAGGATTTCTGAGCGCATTCGTCGAAGAGTAGTGAGGCTCGCTCTGGAGACTCGCAGCAAACCGGCTAGAGAAATTACAAAGGAGTTAAACGATGCCCATGTGAAAATATCGCTCAGAACAGTGGAACGCATATTTTCAGAAAACAACTTAAAATGCCGCCGTCCAGCAAAAAAGCCGAAACTGACTAAGCGAATGAAAAATCAGCGCTTAATATGGGCCAGACTTCATCAGAATTACACACAAACGGATTGGGATAAGGTAAACATAAAAAATTATGAACGATCCCCGAAATATCTGTATTTAAATTTACGCTCCTATTTAACATGATTTTTTTGGTCAACAAAGATTATTTTTAGCGACGAATGCCGGTTGGAAGCGGTGACAGAAGCTATCCAATTTGTGCGGCGTAGGCCGGGAGAACGATATGCAGAGAACTGCATCAAAAAAACCGTGAAACATCCACCCAGTGTAATGATCTGGAGCTGCATATCGGTGGAAGGTCCTGGACCAATTTATTTTGTTGAGGGAACAATGAACAGCGAGCAGTACATCCATGTAATTGAAAGTATTTTTGTACCATATTTGGCAACTTGGAAATATCCAGCAGAACAGTACACATTTATGCAGGATGGGGCGCCCTGCCATAGATCCCGACGAACGACTGATTTCCTTACAAACTTGGATGTTGCCATATTACCTTGGGCGGGCAATTCACCCGACCTAAACCCCATAGAAAACTGTTGGGGGGTATCTAAAATCGAAGGTTTACTCACGTCGAAACTCCACACTAGCCACACTCAAAGATAACATAAAGGATGCGTGGCAACATGATCCAAACTTAAGAATAATGATAAATAAATGTTTCAACAGTATGCCTCAAAGAGTAAAGGCTGTTATTAAAAATAAAGGTTGGTCAACCAAATATTAAAACAAAAATGTTTTCTTGATTTTTTGAAAAAAGGACATTTTAAATAAACGTTCTCCAAAAAATTGGCTTAATATACTAATTTCTGTTAGATTACTTGCTTCTGAAAGAAAAACTGCTTGAATAATTTTCTATGTTTCTAATGGGTTGGCGTTTGTTACTAAAACAAAATAAAAACACTAATTGTTGCCCTTATCCCTATACGTCAGGCACATACTACATACCGCATATGTATCGGGTGTTTTTTTTAGGGGTATAGAACTTCGAATTGAAATAAAACACAAGAAAATCGTTTTAAGGTCCATCCATTTGGCTTTATTGGAAGAATAATTTTATGCCATTAATGTTTAAATATGATTTCGGGCATGTGGCCGCCGCGGCTGGCTCGAATAAAGCCAATTCTACAGGTCCAATTTTCAACCACTTTTTCGAGCATATGGGGCCGTATGTCGGCAATAACGCCACGAATGTTGGCTTCCAATTCCCCTAACGTTTCTGGTTTGTTGGTGTAGACGAGCGACTTCACATATCCCCAAAGAAAATAATCCAATGGTGTCAAATCACACGATCTTGGTGGCCAATTGACAGGTCCATTCCGCGAAATTATGCGCTCAGCGAATGTTTCCTTCAATAAATCGATTGTGACGTGCGCTGTGTGGCATGTAGCGCCGTCTTGGTGGAACCACAACTCATCCACATTCATGCCATCCAATTCGGGAACAAAATAGTCGGTTATCATGGCTCTATCATGACGTAGCCATTCAACCAAAAATGAGCCTCATCACTGAACAAAATTTTGCGATGAAAATCAGCATCGAGATCAATCTCATTTTCGGCCCATACACCAAAATCACGACGATTTGCATGGTCTCGCGGCTTTAATTCTTGCACAAGCTGGATCTTGTAAAGTCGCAAGCCAAGATCTTTGCGCAAAATCTTCCATAAAGTTGATGGACAAAGCTCCAATTGCTGTGCACGGTGGCGAATCGATTCATTCGGGTCCTCTTCAACACTTTGCTCTACAGCGGCAATTGTTTCTTCGGTGCGCACTGTTCGACGTCTCTGCGGATGCGTATTATAGCATAGAGTAAACGTAGTGCGAAAACGATCCATGGTTAACCGAATTAATTGCTCTGATGGACGATTATGTCGACCATAAAATGGACGGAGCTCACGGTAAACTTCGCGAACTGAACCATTATTTTCGATTTGCAAGCGTTGTTCTTTTGTCAACCTGTTCATGATGAAATGGCAAACCAAACTGAACATAAATGACATTAGAGTTGCCAGATTTGACCACAAAATGCCAGTTTTATCTCTATTCGAAAAACAAACCTGTAAAAAAAACACCCTATATGTATGTATGCATATAAATATGTTTTCACAAATCTGAGCATATTAGTTTTTAGTTTTCATTGTTAATTTGTTTGGTAAGTATTTTATTTGCAAATTTTTGGGCAAGTTATAAAAAATACCTTTTTCAAGAAATGGGCAAAAAATCTGACGTTTCAAACGAAGCTAAAAGTGCAATAGCCGCACTTTTGAAAGAAAAATGTGCATCGTATAGAGATATAGCAAAAAAAACTGGAGTGAGTGCGGCCACTGTTGCTCGAGTGGCGAGAATTATTCAAAGGATACAAAGGGCTTGTTGTAGTGACTTTAACATCTATTTCTTTAGCCCATTGCTTGAATTCAAACGAGCCGAAAGGAACATTATCTGCTATTATTTCCAATGGGTATCCATGTGTTGCAAACGTAATGTTGAGTTTTTGCGATATTACAGTTTTTCTTATTAAAGGAATAATTTCTAAGTATTTTGAATAGTAGTATCCTATAACTAAGAAATTACTACCTGCTACTTCCACCACGTCCATGGCAATTTTCTCATATGGCCCCTCTGGTACTTTATGATTTATTAAAGGTTCCTTAGTGTTGCTCGACCTATATTTTTGACACAGACTACATTTACTTATCATCCATTCTATGGCTTGGTTCATACTCGGCCAGTACAAAAGCTGTTTAGCCCTACTTTTTATTTTTTCGATACCTAAATGGGATTTGTGTAGCTGTGTCAATACAATCCCACACAATGTCTGTGTTACAAAAATACGATTCTCAAGATAGACAATATTATCTTCTACAAATAACTCTCCGCGAAGCTTCCATAAAAATTTAGCTTTTTCGTAGACTTTTGTTTTATCTTTAGGCCACCCATTTTTGCAATATTCGACCACCTTTTGTAGAAGGCCATCTTTCGCTGTTTCTTTCTGAAATTGTTCCTGCCTTTCATCCGAGATGTTAATTGAGTGTACCTATTCCTTCAATTTTATCTTCGTCTTCGATTTTGTTCGCATAACTACGAGACAGCCAGTCGGCTATGTATAAATATTAACCAGGCAAATAACTAAAATTTAGGTCGTATCTTTGCAGTTTCAGTTTCATGCGTTGTAATTTTGGCGAAGGTATTTTATTATAATCTTTTTTCATGATCCCTAACAGAGGCTTGTGATCCGTGACCAAATCAACGCTTCTTCCGTAAATATAATTGTGAAATTTTTGGCAGGCGAACACCACGGCCAACATTTATTTCTCTATTTGCGCATATCTCGTCTCGGCATCAGTTAAACTCCTCGAGGCGAAACAAACAGGTCGCTTTTGTAGTAACAATGTACACCCAATACCATTTTTTGATGCATCTGTTTGTAACGTTATTTGCTCTTTCGGGTCGAACGGCTTCAAAATCGGAGCATTTAAAATCACCTTAATCTTAATCATAAATTTTACGTTCTTTTCTGTTGCTCTTTGCAACACTTTTTCAAGAGCTTCGTCATGCTCCTTTTCATCCTATGTAGCAATCAAAATATCATCAATATATACTGTAACGTTTTCAATGTCTCCGAAGTTTTCTTCATTTATTTTTTGAAACGCTTCTGCGGCTACCTTTATGCCGAACGGCAAACGCTTAAACCTATAGCAACCAAATGGTGTACTAAAAGTGCAATTTCTTATTCACCAGCTTCGTTTTTATTTGGTCAAATGTTGGTATTTCATAGTAGTTATTTTTAATGGCCGTGTTTAATTATTTTGGGTTAATGCATATCCTGATTTTTTTGTTTGGTTTTTCCACAATGACAATGTTAGAAATCCACGAACTTGGTTTGTCAGCTTATTCAATAATTCCCTTTTCGACTAAATTTTTCAATCCTTTCTTTAGTGGCTCTCTTAATGCAATGGGTATTCTCGCTGCTGGCTTGGAACACGGTGTTGCATTTTCTTTAAGCTCAATTTCAAAATCTTTTTTAAAACACCCTGTCCCACAAAAACGTTTTTATATTTATCTAGCACCTCTTCCTTAGTAAATTTATTGACCACATTTATTCTTCTTATAAGACCTAGCTGTATACACGTTTCTAGCCCAAGAATCGGAATAGCATTTGAGTTATCGCTAACTAGAAAGAATTTATTTTTTTCCCTTTTGTCGTTGCACTTACACTCCAAGCCCACTGTTCCGAAGTTTTCTATAGCCGTCCCATTGTATACGATCAATTTTTCAAAACTTTCTTCAACTTTTATATTTATCATTTTTTGTACCCATTTTATAGGCAAAATGTTTACCATTGCTCCTGTATCCAATTTAAATTCAATTTTTTTGCCTTCAACTTCAATCATTTCATACCACATTCTAACCATTTTCTCATTAATAATAGCATCCAGCGAAATGATTTTTCCCTCTACACTTATTACATATTTTCCCATAAGCAGGACAATTGCCCTTTACATGTGATCTTCCACAAAATGAACAGTTTATCATTTCATTCCTATATCTCTGAAAATTATTATTTTTATCATATGTTCTTACTCCGACATTCTCCATGTTATTACGCACCGCATCAACTGCTGCTTCGAGTCCGTGCATTTTGGTGATTTTCTGATTGGACACCTCTGCCGAACGCGCTAAATTAACCGCCATCTCCATTGTCAGGTTTGGCGTCTCCAACAATTTTTTCTGCAACTTTTTGTCACTCGTTCCCAGCACAATTCTGTCTCGCACCATAGGGTTCTCGTTTGCGAATCCACACCGTCGCACCATCTTCTTAATTTCCGGTAAAAAGTTATCAAACGGTTCGCCATTCGCCTGGTTCCGATTATCGAAAACGAAACATTCGTACACCTCATTGCATTTCGGCTTGCAGAATACTTCAAAAGCAGCGGTCACTTCTTTGTACTTCTTCCTATCTTCGTCTCTTAGGTTCAAAGCATTACAAATATCGACCGCTTCCGGACCAACTGCCTTTAGAAAAATCGCCTCCTTTACTGTTTCTGGTTTTTTATCTAGCTCTATAGCTACTGCAAAAATTTCGAAGTTTTGCCAAAAGATTCGCCAATACACTTATTACATATTTTCCCATAAGCAGGACAATTGCCCTTTACATGTGATCTTCCACAAAATGAACAGTTTATCATTTCATTCCTATATCTCTGAAAATTATTATTTTTATCATATGTTCTTACTCCGACATTCTCCATGTTATTACGCACCGCATCAACTGCTGCTTCGAGTCCGTGCATTTTGGTGATTTTCTGATTGGACACCTCTGCCGAACGCGCTAAATTAACCGCCATCTCCATTGTCAGGTTTGGCGTCTCCAACAATTTTTTCTGCAACTTTTTGTCACTCGTTCCCAGCACAATTCTGTCTCGCACCATAGGGTTCTCGTTTGCGAATCCACACCGTCGCACCATCTTCTTAATTTCCGGTAAAAAGTTATCAAACGGTTCGCCATTCGCCTGGTTCCGATTATCGAAAACGAAACATTCGTACACCTCATTGCATTTCGGCTTGCAGAATACTTCAAAAGCAGCGGTCACTTCTTTGTACTTCTTCCTATCTTCGTCTCTTAGGTTCAAAGCATTACAAATATCGACCGCTTCCGGACCAACTGCCTTTAGAAAAATCGCCTACTTTACTGTTTCTGGTTTTTTATCTAGCTCTATAGCTACTGCAAAAATTTCGAAGTTTTGCCAAAAGATTCGCCAATTGTCGGCCAAATTACCGCTTAACTTTAGTTCATCCACTTTTTTCACATATTCCATTGTCTGGTTTTTGTAAATATACCGAATAGTCTTTGGTGATCTTCCTCGTGGTTGAGCTCGTGCAAAACTTTTATCTAATTTTGCTTTTCCCATAAAATTATATTTTTTCGTATGAGTCCACGTTGTTTAACTTTTTCACCGGCTGCGCCATGTAGTAGGAGGTCAAATGAAAGACGTGCTTGCAGATCTGATTTCATTTATTGAGTGAGTGTTGGTTGATGAGTTACTTATGCTCATTGAGCTACAATACATTGTTTGTAAAGCTTTTACTTAACGATAGAGCGAACAGTAGACTACACTTACATATGTACATATATAATATCTACTCTTAGATTACAGGGTATTCACATACTCTCTACAGGCAATATATAGAGGCGGTATATTTAAACAATTTATTCGTTTTTTAGTTATAGGTAGCACGTACGATTTATCGCTGTTTAGACATAGCTCGTTTCTCCTCGCCCATGCAAAGATGGATTTTAAGTCGTTATTAAACTTTGTACAGAGATAACCAGTTTCCTCATAAGTTCCAGATAGATATAGTTGAACATCATCAGCATATGCATGTATATGTACATGCTGGCATGCATAAAATATGTCATTTATAAAGAGACTGAACAATAACGAACCCAAGATAGATCCTTGGGGTACACCAGCTAACAATGGTTTTAGACCAGAGGTCTGAGAGCCAACACTGACACATTGGGTTCTACCCGCTAAGTAGCTCCGCATAAAACGCGTTGCGGAATCCCCGCATCCAAAGTAGTTTTTTAGCTTTATGCTGAGTAAGTCATGATTCACAGAGTCAAAAGCTTTTGAAAAGTCAAGTAGGCATAACAAAGTCAGTTGGTTTTTGTCAAAAGGAGTTCTAATGTCATCTAGAATTTTTAAGATAGCCGTGGAACAGTTATGCTTTGCTCTGAATCCCGACTGATACGGAGACAGCACTTTAAATTTGTCAATGTGGTCATGAATTTATTCAGACATCAGCATCTCAAGGACTTTGGAGAATGCGGGTAAAATGCTGATCGGCCGAAAATCACCGGGACTACATGCAGACTTGTTTTTGGCAATTGGTTGCACCGTGGCAACTTTCCACGCATCAGGAAAGCAATAAGTTTTTATACTATGATTGATGACATGAGTGAAAGTAGGCAATATTTTTACAAATTTAATTGGTATACTATCCGCTCCGATTGCATTCCACCTAATCTTATTGACACACATAACTACATCACATTCCGACACAGTATTAAACTCAAAGACTTGACAAACGGACGCTACGGACGTGGAACAGGGTATAAAACAAGTATTGACACAAGATGGAGTAGCACGACTGACAAAAGCATCATTAAGGTCTGCAGGTCTAAGGGAACAAAGAGAACTGTCACTAACATGTATACGAAGATTTTTTAAGTTGCGCCACAAAACATGATTTGGGAGCGAGGTGTCCAACATTTTCCTATAGTATCTAATTTCTCTCTCTTTATAATGGCCGTGGTTTCATTTCAGGCAATCTTATATACATGCCAGTTGTTCTCGGTGCGGTTCTTTTTTCAGATAGAATACCTTTTATTGCGTTTTACTATCATTGCGCGAATAAACTTGTTGAACCAAGGACACGAGGAAGATTTATCACGGTGAGTGCGAGTCGGAACGTGAGTTCTATATAGATATAAGACGACCTCATTCAAAAAGCTCAATTTATCATGCACCGAACTTAGACCCCAGCAAGCGAACCAATTGACGCAGGAAATGTCGCTTAAAAGAATATTTCCATTCAACAAACGATAGTCTGGTGAGATGGGCGGACTAGCTACTTTACAGTGGTTGTCAAATTTTACATCAAATGCGCAGAAAATTAGATCGTGTCAGAGATAAATGACATTTGGTCAAGTTTAAGAACAACAGACATATCAGACACAATAAAATAATCAAGAAGGCAGAAACATCAGAACATTAACGATCTCTAGACCAACGCCGGAAACATAATCTAACAAACGTCCACTATACAAATCACCACATAACAGATTTACATTAAAATCTCTAAAATAATAATATCATTATAATCAACAGCGACAGAGGACAACATAGTAAAATATGCAGTTACATCACAACATATATGAGGATTATAGACGCACTACAACAGAACTTTGGACAGTGAACTAGACACTTCAACTAACAATTGCTCAGTAGCGCTATCAGTTATTCCTGGTATCAATTGGGTTTTTAGGTACTTTTTACAATACATAGCAACACCAGCGCCCCTTTTAATCTTCCTGACCATCATATAGAGTCTGTAACCCTTTACCTCCGGTCTAAACCAAGTCTCTGAGACACAAATGACATGAACACAAGAGAATTCAAATATCACTCTGATCGTATCCATTTTTTCGTTGTTCAAAATGCGGGCATTAAAGTGCACAACGTTAAATCCATTTTGGCGCTTGCATAAAATATTCAGCATTGCGAGGATATTGTCCTCAATGCCATTCATACCCCTATTGTTCGCACTCATTTAATGCAACAGAAGTAAAAGCAACTACAAGGCAACAAAAGCGAAAATAAAAGAGAAAACAAAACAAGCATACAATTATAAAGACACATAGGTTTACAGCTAGCGAAACTGCTCTAAGTCATTTTCGCACAAGACTTTGGTTGGTTGGGTGGTATTATCTTTGCTTTGCCTTACATGCACGTAGCCACGGAGTGTGATTGCAGACTGAACTTCCCTTCACGCCGCAATTTTATGGCCGCTTGCAGGAGAATCCTATTTTCCGTGGATAGGCTCTCAAAAACGTGAAAACTCCGCTGTATCCCAACGGGCTTCAAGGAAACAACAGCGTTTGTACGCTTGCGATAGTCACCAAAGGCACGAAGAGTGCGATTGCGATCGAGTGGCAAGTGAAATTTTATCACAATCGCACCGTTCACACCTGCTCGCGAAGGCTTCGTTCGAAAAATATCTCGTATCTTAGGAGCTAAGAAGTCAATCGACAGACAAACCTGGTTGAATATGCAAAAATTCCCGTTAAATTTTTTTTTTTTAGAATTTTATAGCCGAGTGCCCCACGTTGGGCGCCAGCCACTCACGCACATTTTCGTATTGAATTTTTTGTTCTTTCTTAGTTTAAATTGAAAGTCAACAATTACTTGCAAATTTTCTTCAGTGTTCTTCTATCAACGAATTGTGTTAAAAAGTAAAATTGTTATTCGCTTCACTAGAATCTTCTTAAAAGTCAACAATACAACAAATACACACAAAAAAAAAACTACAACTATAACAGTCGGCAGCAAGAGCATAGGGATTACCAAAAACTATCTAATTAGTGAGCGGCTTTAAGCAGTCTTAAAGAATTTATTTAAAAGAGAAGGCAAAGTTAACACACTCGTAGCGGAAGGGTGTGCAACAATAACAACAATAACATAATATTTTACAATTTTATTGAGCTCAAGGCCAGTTTGTGGAAGATTATTTTTGTGAAAAAACAACAACAGTTTTTAATGGTTGAAGTTATAGTACTATTTCGGAAATCACCACATTTCCTCATCAGACTTCTTTTTTTTGATTTTTAAATTAAAGTAATTTTTAATTTTTAAATTTTTCATAACCACTTCATAACATTTACTAGGCCAACAGAAAAATGAACAAACATTTTGTATACAAGGATGAGCACGCCTTAAAAATGCATTAAAATGTAAAGAAAATACCTTATACAGAATTTGCAAACAAAAACACAAACAACAACCACACAAACAAGTTAAATAGCGGCAGATCAGTTGCTCTTGTTTGTAGTTGGTTTGTTTAAGGAAGATGAAATAAACACAACAGCCAACTCGGCTAGCGTAGCACAATAGGTAGCGTATTGGCCCTGCAACTCCGAGCTCCCGGGTTCAAAGCCTGAGAGAAGTGGCTATGAAAAATTAAAAAAAAATTAAAAATTAATTTAATTTAATAATCAAAAAAAAAAAGAAGTCTGATGAGGAAATGTGGTGATTTCCGAAATAGTACTATAACTTCAACCATTAAAAACTGTTGTTGTTTTTTCACAAAAAAAATCTTCCATAAACTTGCCTTGAGCTCAATAAAATTGTAAAATATTTACATTTACTAGGCCAACAGAAAAATGAACAAACATTTGGCTATGAAAAATTAAAAAAAATTAAAAATTAATTTAATTTAATAATCAAAAAAAAAAAGAAGTCTGATGAGGAAATGTGGTGATTTCCGAAATAGTACTATAACTTCAACCATTAAAAACTGTTGTTGTTTTTTCACAAAAAAAATCTTCCATAAACTTGCCTTGAGCTCAATAAAATTGTAAAATATTTACATTTACTAGGCCAACAGAAAAATGAACAAACATTTTGTTTACAATAACATAATTACATCAACAGCAACAACCAGTATAATTTAATTTGGTGAGCTGTATCATTTATAATTTCAGATTTTTATATGAATGTATAATAGCGTGGTCGAAAAATTTTTTTTTGAGAAATTTGACCGCGCCCCCGTCTAAATTTTGTATGGCTAGTCATGTGATTAACATATTGATATTTGAAAAAAATTCTTTCACTAGATGTACATGCTAAAAATTCGTCGGTTTTGAAAGAAAGACCCCGTGTTTAGATGAAATATAATAATACAACAATACAGCATTATTTAAATGAACTTATAAAAGTGTATTTATTTTAATGTTATGATAGAAAAAAAAAATTATTTCATAGTATTTCATAAATTATTTTTTCGTAGTTATTGATCTAAAACTTTCTGCTGTGTCGTTCACTACCCGCAGTATTTTTATTAGTTTTTGGCCCATAATGTAATCGGCATTATTTCCCCAATTATTAGGGGATTCTTTGACTCTATTATCAATAATGCCATGAGCAGAGCAGTTCCAAAAAAGGTAGTTAAATTAGGCTCGCCGGCACTTCCGCAGCATATTGTTTCAGCCATCAAAACCAGAAATGGACATTTGAGGCAATGGGCAAGAACTAGGCATCCATTTCACAAATATTCTTTAACTGAAATAAATAAATATATTCATAAACAACTTATCTTTCTTCGTAATAAGGAATGGAATGAGAAGATAACTAGTCTCGACAAGGCCTCAAAACCGTTCTGGAAAATAACTAAATAACTTAAACGTAAACATCAACCTATTCCCACTCTCGCACACAACGATAATTTTTACTACAGCAATTTAGCTAAGGCTAATTTACTTAAAGATTATTTTATAGCTAAGCATCATCTTACTTCAACTCTTTCCGACAATTTAACTATCACAGCAGTCAATGAAAAAATAAATAATTATATGAATCCGAACTTTTCTTCTGTTGAAACTCCACTAACTTGTTACTCAGATATCAAAAATATGATAAAGTCATTAAAAGCATCAAAAAGTCCTGGACCAGATGGTATTTCCAATAACTGCCTCAAATTTCTTCCTAAAAAATGCATTCAACATCTTGTGTACATAATAAATTGCTGTTTGGAACTTTGCTATTTTCCCCTAGACTGGAAAATTGCCAAAGTTATTCCAATCTGTAAACCTGGTAAATCTCCTGAGAGGTCAGATAACTATCGTCCTATTAGTTTGCTTAATGCTTTTTCAAAAATATTTGAAAAAATTATTAAGCAAAAACTAACTATGTTTCTTGAAGAAAAGAATATTTTACCTGATGTCCAATTTGGTTTCCGTGCTGGTCATAATTGCTGCCACCCACTGCTCAGAATTAAAAATTTTGTTAAAAAAAGCTTTAATGATAAAAAATCAGTTGGCTTGGTTCTACTTGATATACAAGCAGCTTTCGATACGGTCTGGCATGACGGGCTAATATTCAAATTATTTAACATTAAAGCACCTATATATTTAATTAAAATCATTCAAAATTTCCTAAAAGACAGACATATGTTTGTTTCTATCAACGGTGCAAACTCTTGTACTGCAAAAATTCCTGCTGGTGTTCCACAAGGATCTGTTCTGGGTCCAATATTATTTAATATATACATTTCCGATATGCCTATTCCACAGAATTGTCAAATTTCTTTAAACGCAGATGATACCTCTATTTTTACTAGTAGCTGCAGCCCTATCATAATAGACTCCACTTCAGGCAACGCAGTTCATGTTCTTAACGTTTACTTTCACAAATGGAAAATCAAACTTAATATTTCGAAAACAACGGCAATTTTTTTTTCTCGTAAAAGACTTTCATGTAACCTTCCTTCTACTAATCTCCGTCTTAATTCGGGTAGTATACAATGGGTTTCTACTGTCAAGTATCTAGGAGTCCTTTTGATACTAAACTTACGTTTCAAAAACACATACAATCATGCCTAGCTAAATTAAAAATTTGTACAACACTGCTCTACTCTTTAATTAACCGTAAATCTAAAATGTCGTTTCCCAACAAAATAATCCTTTTAAAAACAGTATTTTTACCTATTGTTCTCTATGCTGCCCCTGTATGGTCTGACTGCGCTAAATGTCATATAAATAAAATTCAAATTGCTCAAAATAAAATTCTAAAAATGTTTCTAAATTTGCCTTTCTTTTATTCCACAATTAAATTACACGATAAAGCTCGAGTCAGTCCCATTTCAGATACCATCATTAAATTCACAAATAATTTCAAAAATAAATTGACATATTCTGATAACCAATTAATTAGAAAATTGTAGTTATTACGTTTAGTCTGTAAGTGTTTTATAATAAAATAAAATTTTCTAAGGTTTTTGTTAACTTTTCGCCTGTTAAAATTTATTTCGTACACAAAATATTATGTTATCTATATCATGTCTTAGTTGTAAAGAGAACTTTATTTTCTCTAAAACTCTATAAAATATTGTAAATAACGTATTCGCAAAATTGTACATTTACATATGAATAAACTTATTTGAAAAAAAATTAGGGGGATTCTTCGTGAATGATATTTTAATACCTAAGAGCAATAGAGTTTTTGCTGTTCTCTGCGTTGCGAAGTCTGACAAATTGGAATTTGTATTCAAAATGGCAACGATACCTTTTACAAACCGCGGGCCAGGTTCAATACGCATTCCGCGAACAATTGCTGCTTTTTTGGCACTATCTACTTTTTCTGAAAATAGCGCAAATGCTATTAGTTCATCTGATAAGTACCACAAATGCCTTTCTAAGACAACCCTGGCTGCATTTGCAATTTCAAAATCAACAGCTTCGTACAGATTTTTCCACAGTTGCAGGTCACCCGCTGCTGCCTCTGCCGCCAAAGGAGCTTCAATCCACGCTTTTGTATAAATTAGTGAACCAAATTGTACAAACCGGCATATCTGACGTTCTTCGCGTATTGTTAGTTTGAATACTTGTTTTTGATTTTTAAATAAGTATATTTTAAGGGCATACAACAATTTTGCCATCCAGCGGGCATGATGTATTGCACCAGGTGATCGCCAGTGAACCCTTGTTGGAGGTTTGCCTAATAAAATCATGGTCAGTTCAGTAAGCTCACGGTAATCATCTCTGATTTGTTTTTCCTCTAAAGCTTTTGAAAGACTTTCGATGGTACTTTGTAGTAATACCATTGGAAGTGAAATAGTGTCTAAGCATTCATATTCATTAACTGAAATTCCGCTCCAAACGTCTCGAAATCTTTTGAATAAAGGTATTTCTGGTGAGCTTGAGGCTCCAAAGCATACACTAAATACTTTTGACAAAATAATTTCAAGAACATGATGGCGACATGCAAGCCATAATAGATCACCACCTAATCTTGCTTCTAGTAGAGTACACGCACCTTTCTGGATTCCAGTATTCGTAGAAGTTGTGTCGAAGCTCATGGCTCGCACTTGATCCTTCAGGTTCTACTGTACCAACAAGTCAAACACGGCATTTGATATACATATGTTGTCCAGTTCCTTTTGCAAGTTTTGGTACACCAAACAATTTTTCACCACTTTCTCCAGACACTAGCACCGGTAGGCGATCTACTTTTTTGTTTTCCACTACATCAAGAAGTATTTTACCATCCCAATGTACTACGATGGGTTCATCGCATACATAAGTGTTTTCAATATTATTATTGATCTCAAATCGACCTTGGTTGCGTTTACGTCGGATTGTGCTTCTTGAAATAGGAATAGATGAAGGATCATGACCTAGTGCAGCTGTTACCGGTATCATTAATTTGACAACCTCTCGATCAGTGATTTTATTGCGATCTAAAGCTCCAATAACATGTGGTGTAAAAATATTTACATCAGTTTTTTTTTTTCTTTTATAACGTTTCCTATATAATCGCTTAAGCTAGAAAACGAGTCTTCTTTTGAAACAGGCACTTCGAATAAAGAACTTTTGGAAGCTTTTTGTTTTAATTCTTAAGCTCGGAATGTGCGCTTTTGAGAGCGTTCTATTTTTTCTTGTAACTTTTTATCAACTGTCGTCATTACCATTTTACGTGCGTCTCTTTGATCAATTAGGAAATGTTTATCCTCCTCTATCTTAATAGATTGAAGGGCATCTGCGCTAGCAATATCAAAAAGCTTGTCTAGTTCAATGTTGAATAAATCTTCACGATTAATTTGTGCTTGCGAAATCAAACCCTTGTTTTTTTAATTTGAATCCATTTTTGGTGAAGTTGTTCCAATTTTGTTATGCATTTATCGCGCCGTCTAGTCGGAATAAACGCCTTGCTCCAAACCTCAAATACTTCTTCGATAACAAAATAAGCAGCATTTTTCGTACTCTTTTTTCTCTAAACAATTCGTAATAACGTAAAAGAACTTGCCTAAGCGTTGGTAGTTTAATCAGCACAGTTAACGATTTGTAGTCTCTTATACCAATGAGATAAATCTCATCCTTATGACGTGTTGAACACGCCATTTCCAGAACAAACAATATAAAATTATATTTAAATGTTTAATATCACTCTCATGAGCAAGGGCACGAATAAAACTAAGTAACAATAAGCAAATGTGCTGGCGATTTGTTTTTCCAAGAAAGCATTGAAGTAGCAGTCTGATTAAAAAACAGCCGTTATCAGTGGCGCCGTCTAGCTTGGTAAATATTGTTATTTATGACACTTACAGTTTAAACGTAATGCAGCAAAACTACTTTTATATTCCTTGTGATGACATTTTTCGGACTGTAGTTGAAGAAAACAAAATTCTAAAAACTTAAACCTAAAATCTTTTTAGCGAGTACTTCTAATGCGAATTTACTGCAAAAATTTTTTTAGGTTAATAATATGGATAGACATAAAAAATTTAGGGGGGGGATGATTTCTAACGTATGTATAAGTATTTATTTTACTGTTACAGATTTATTTATTTCACAAATTAAACAAAACTTACAAAGTAACTTCATTTTGAACTCTTTCTTTTTAAGATATTTGCACACTTTGAGAATAAACAATAGAAATGTTTCATTCACCGCAACACGACACACATCCAACTACAGGAACACATACTTTAAACGGATCACTTATTGAATTACAAAACAATATTTTTTAAATGGAGTTAGAAAATCCTTATACAAATCAAAATAATAATGAATTTTTTGCGACTTTAATTAAGCTTCCACAATTTTGGATAAGTTGTCCTGAAGTATGGTTCATCCATGCTGAACTGCAATTTAATACTAAAAATATAACTCAAGAGACAACAAAGTATGAATATGTAATTACTGCACTCCCTCAGGATGTCAATATTACAATATTAAATTTTATTTAAAATTCACCGCAAGATAATAAATTTTTTGCATTAAAAAGGATTTTGATTGAAAGACATTATTTAAGTGAGAATGCTAAATTAGATAAAGTGTTATCCGATTCTGAAATGGGTGATCGTATATTTTCGGAATTTTATCGGTCTCTTGCAATACTTTCTGGTTCTAATTTCAGTCAATTTCTTTTAAAGAAACTTTGAATGAGGAAGTTACCAAAAAATCTGAATATGAATTTAGCGAGTTCTAGTTACTTCCAGTGATATTAATAAATTGACAAAATTAGCTGAAGGAATTTGGGAAGTTGTCAATAAAAATTAAATAGCTTTAATGAAATAGAAAACTCAGTTATAACTCATTTAGTCAAGACAAATGCTCTCATTTGTGAAAAATTTTAGAAACTTACTACAGCTCTGTGAAATGAGGAAGGAATTCAATAACAATTATTCGAGGTCACGTTCAGTAATAGAAATCGTTTTAGAAACCCATTTAGACGCCGGTCAAAATCACGCGATAATCCAAATTGGTGATGTAGATATCATTATAAGTTTGGAAATAATGCTAGGAAATGTGAGCAGCCAAGTACTTTTTCGAAAAATAATAGTCCAACAAACTAAATTCTTCCGTTGTTGCGACGACAAATAACGGAAACTTAGATGTATCAACTCGTCGCTTATTTTTATTTGACAAAGGAAACAAATTGAACTTTTTAATCGATAGCGGAACAGAAATTTCGGTACTTCCAGCTTCAATTATCTCTTGTACAAGGATATCTTCAGATATAATTTTAACAGCTGCCAACGATTCTAATATTTCAACATACGGAAAAAAACATTTAAATGTAAATTTAGGGTTAAGGTGCGAATTTCCATTTACCTTTTTGATTGCTGATATAGCTAAGCCAATTATAGCGTCCGACTTTCTGTGCAAATATGCTTTCCTCATTGACATTAAACACAAGCGTTTAGTTGATCCACTGACAAACCTTTCAGCAAACACAATTTCGTGCTTTTGTGATATTCCACTTCCAAAAATTTTCTCAGTTGATAATCAATACACAAAATTATTGAAGGAATATCCTTCACTGATTGCCGAACCCGATTATTCGAAACCAGTTAAACATACTACGGTTTACAGACTTGTTACTGAAGGAAACCTTCCATATTCGAAGCCAAGGCGGTTAGATCTTATAAAGTATAAATAGTATAAAGTTGCTAAAACAGAATTCTATTTGTTGGTTAAAACAGGTATTGGTAGACCTTCAAATTCTTCAGTAGCTTCACCACTTCATTTAGTTTCCAAAAAAGAATTAAACGACTGCCGTCCTTGATTTACGAAGACTATTTACGAAACATATTTTCGAAATTAAATTTAGTAAGAGCTTACCACCAAATTCCAATGGTAGAAGATGATATTTATAAAACTGCAATTACAGCTCCTTTTGGTATGTTTGAATTCATCCGAGTGCCTTTCGGACTTAGAAACTCAGCGCAAACTTTTCAAAGATTCATGAATGAAGTATTAAGTGGTTAAGACTTTGTTTTTACATATATTGATGATCTATTAGTAGCAAGCGAAAATGAGGAACAACATTTAAAAGACCTCAATGTACTTTTTAAACGTCTAACAGAGTACGGGTTAAATCTAAAACCAAGCAAATGTACTTTTGGCGTTCAAGTGTTGATTTTTTAGGATATAATATATCAAGAGCGGGAATTAGACCCTCTGAAGAAAAAATTACAGCTATTCGCAGTTTCGAACGACCAAAATTGGTTAAGCAAGCTCAGAAATTTATTGTTATGGTTAATTACTACCATCTATATATGTATATCAAAATTAGCAGTGTTTACAGAAGTGATTTACGACTTAATCAATCGAACTTATAATAAATGTGACAAGATCCTGATTTGGGACGATGCAAGTAAATCAAACACGGTAAGTCTGTGGTTTAATTATTTATTTCCCTTGCTATGCAAGGGCAGCCGATAAGGCCGAGCGAGTTAATACAACTGAATTGCGGTGTCTGCACCTGAATGCCTAGTTCCCTAACTACCAACACCTCACGTAGACTGCCGCGTGACTCTTTTTAGTTGAGTCGGCGATTCCCACGATTTCGGACTGCTGGCATGCGCTTCCGTTGTTGTGTCTGCGTTACCTGAGCTGCGCATTTTATTTGTTTCAGTTGTTGTTGGTTCATTTGAAGTCGCCTACTATGGTATGTTAACTATTCCCCCGCTAGAAGAGGAGACGTCCACGGATTCCTTAAGAACGCTGTCCAATATTGCGATACTAACATTGCGCTTCCGGCGATTGTTGATTATGTAAGCTAATATGGCAAATACAAAAAAAGCAATTGTAACGGCGTAAGCTATAAGCCATTGAGATGATTGTGCTTCAACAAATCCCCTCAATGATGCAATATGTCGCAGATTCTTTTGGTTTATGTTGTGCAGGTATGGAAGTGACAAGAATGTTGTATGATTTGTTAGGTTCAGAAATTGTGCGGGTACGGCCTCAGGATACAAGCGTACCATCTTCCGCCAGTTCGTGTATGTTGTGCCATTAATGGTTACATTCTCTGTAAACTGTATCACAAATGTTCCATTCAAAATTACTGGTAGGGAATCTTTTTCGCGAACTTCAATCAATTTATCGTTAATAACGACTAGGCCTTCGTCAATTTCCTCCACCGGGTCGATATGGTCAGCTGTAATAGTCTGGCAGGATGCTGGTCGTTGGCTTAACAAGTTTAAAACACAAGAGCTATTTACATTTGATAATTGACAAAATATAGTTGATACTGAGTTTTTACAATTTTCAAGCTGTTGATATTTGTTGTTACATTTTGACACTATACTAGTCTCTATTATAATTGATTTGGAATCTTTTACAACCGGCTTAATTTTAAATTTCTTACAATTCTGTTTTACAATTGGGTATTTAATTACGAAATAAATGTTTTCATGGTCTTGTAAAATTTTCAATTTTGACACTGTTAGTAAATCGCTTATTGTTATATCTGTAGAGTGCTCGGTGGTTAGTAAGTTCTTAACCGCATCACTATTTAACAACATTGGATTAATTAATTGTATCTTACTTGTCGTCTATTACTGCTCTGTTTGTTGCTGATATCAAATCAAAAAGGTATCCAGTATCGAGTTCATGTTTTTTCGTTATACTAATTATTTTGTTTACGGTGTCAGTTAGCTGGTTATAAGGTTGCTTTTAATTTCTTGCAGATATTTTGATGACGCGAAATGAATTATGTCGATGGGCCGTTGTCCTGTCACGGAGTGTATTGTCCTGTTGTATTTGTAAGTCGCGAGTAGGATAAGATCGTTCGTGTCATTTAGTCCCTGGCTTAGTTTGATACACCGACTGATTTCTGAAAGAGTTCCGTGAAAACGTTCTATCTGTCCATTCGTTGTACTATGGTGCGGGGGTGTCGTAAATATTGAACTATTAAAATGGTCTTTTAGCAGTGACTTTCTTGTGTTAGAATTTAGTGATTTTTCATTATCACATACAATATTCTGAGTGTTTTTAAAAAAATTCATAATGCGGATCAAGGGTTCCTTTATATCGACTATTGACCTAGAGGGAATTGACTGAACTATGGCAAATTTCGAAAATTTGTCGATACAAGTTAAATAGTGTTTCTCATCGGTGGAAAAAATATCTACATGCAGGATTTCTCCGGGTTTGCTAGGGATTGGCGTCCGCCCCATTTCAGGGCTTGGCGGGTGGCGCTGATATTTCGCTTCTGCGTCAGCCTAGCTGTCAATGCGTCCACTGTCGATTGGAATTCTCGTCTCGTTTGTTCTGTTGCGGCACCCATTAAAGCGCGAATGCTATTTTCGTCCATGTCGAGTCACTTTGTTATAATGTTATAATATAACTTTTCTAAGAGGTCTTTCTTTTATATCTTTCCTAACTTAATTTTATGGAGCACTCTACTTACAGGTTCATGCTACTCTAGACTCTAATTAATATTCCCGTCTTCCAGTTCCTTTGGTCAGCCAGGTGGAGAGGGAGTTGATTGTTGTTTTAATTTTATGATTTGATGATTCTTTCCTTGTTTTTAGCCTTCAGCTAAATGTCCTTGATTTAACACTGTTAGTGGTCAAACTACGGCTATACGGCCTTTTTTTATTCAAACACTTTAATTTAGTTTTTGTTCGTGTTCACTTTTGGCTATACGGCCTTTTTTATTCAAACACTTTAATTTAGTTTTTGTTCGTGTTCACTTTTGGCTATACGGCCTTTTTTATTCAAACACTTTAATTTAGTTTTTGTTCGTGTTCACTTTTGGCTATACGGCCTTTTTTACTCAAACACTTTAATTTTAGTTTTTGTTCGTGTTCACTTTTCGGCTATACGGCCTTTTTTAAACACTTTAATTTTAGACACTGCCCTGGGTCCGGGCACACGGCCACGATACTTTACTATTAAATACGCGTGGCCCCACGTTGGGCGCCAGTAAATCAAACACGGTAAGTCTGTGGTTTAATTATTTATTTCCCTTGCTATGCAAGGGCAGCCGATAAGGCCGAGCGAGTTAATACAACTGAATTGCGGTGTCTGCACCTGAATGCCTAGTTCCCTAACTACCAACACCTCACGCAGACTGCCGCGTGACTCTTTTTAGCTGAGTCGGCGATTCCCACGATTTCGGACTGCTGGCATGCGCTTCCGTTGTTGTGTCTGCGTTACCTGAGCTGCGCATTTTATTTGTTTCAGTTGTTGTTGGTTCATTTGAAGTCGCCTACTATGGTATGTTAACTTGCATCAAAGAAAAGTTTACATCTAAGATATTGTAAAACCATTTTACCAAAGATGACAAACTCTATTTAAATGTAGATGCATCTAATACTTTATCCAACCGAAGCTAAATATAGTGCGTTTGACAAAAAATTACTGGCCATTTATTTGAACATTAAACATTTTTGGAATTTATTGCACAATTTACTAATGACATTCAGTATGTTAAAGGAAAAGAAAATAGTGTACCTGACACATTATTTATTTCATTTATTGCCAAAAATTAGTACAATAAGATCTATGATGTTATATAGTACAAGAAATCATAGGTAAAATTAGAAAACCAAATAATAATAAATAAATAAAGGTATAATAGTTTTTTGTTGTTTTTTCACTCCGACAAGGTTGAAAGTTGATGTATTTTGGAACGATTTTGCATCGATCCTTGTCAAATTTGGTTTTGGATCAAACCTGTTTCGGCGTTGTGCCATCTTCAGGGTTATTTTTCGAAGACACAAATGACATGAACACAAGAGATTTCAAATATCCCTCTGATCGTATCCATTCTTCGTTGTTCAAACTGCAGGCATTAAAGTGCACAACGTTAAATCCATTTTGGCGCTTGCATAAAATATTCTGCATTGCGAGGCTGTTGTCCTCAATGCCATTCATACCCCTATTGTTCGCACTTATTTAAAGCAACAGAAGTAAAAGCAACTACACGGCAACAAAAGCGAAAATAAAAGAGAATACTAAACCAACTGAGTTGCGCTATCTTTACATAAAAGAAATATACAAAAAACAAAACAAGCATACAATCATATAGACACATAGGCTTACAGCAAGCGCAACTGCTCCGGGTCATTTGCGCACAAGACTTTGGTTGGCTGGGTGGCATTATCTTTGCTTTGCCTTATATGCACGTAGCCACGGAGTGTGAATGCAGACTGCAACTTCCCTTCACGCCGCAATTTTATGGCCGCTTGCAGAAGAATCCTATTTTCCGTGGATAGGCTCTCAAAAACGTGAAAACTCCGCTGTATCCCAAGGGGCTGCAAGGAAACAACAGCGTTTGTACGCTTGCGATAGTCACCAAAGGAACGAAGAGTGCGATTGCGATCGAGTGGCAAGTGAAATTTTATCACAATCGCACCGTTCTGAGGAGCTATGAAGTCAATCAACAGAAAAACCTGGTTGAATATATAATTCGAGCTTTGTTTTACGCCCTTCACTAATTCCGCTTTTAAGCACTCAATTTCACGCACAGACTTTTCCATTCTTTCCCTTAGCACTGAAATGCACTCAGTTGATTCAGCAACAGCAGCGGTGAGCGTTGAAATCTCCTCCTCAATCCGTTTGTTTAACTTGTTTTCCACTTCTACAAGTTTGTGAGAGACACTCTCGATCAGCGGCCGCAACTGTTCAGTCTGCTGCTGCAGCCATTGCTCTACCTCTTTTAGTGTATTGTACACAGCTGTGAGTGTGATTGCTGCGCCTTCATCAACTTTTGCTGTTTTTGCAGTGGGAGTGCCCTTGCTCAGTCAACGCTTTAGTGATGCGGTAGCGGTAGACATATCAACGAACAACAATACACAAGAACGAGCGGGAAAACAGACAGGCGAATTATGAACAATTTAGTTTTATTTTATTTAGCTTTGCTATTTATTGCTGCACTTTCTTGACAGAAATATTCATAAGCAAAATCACAATTTGTAAAGTTAGTTTGAAAAACAAACAACTACTCGAAAAGAAACCAAAACTGCGGAGCAAAATAAAGCACGTCTACTCTGTTTTGTTTCAAATATGTTCATTATCTCCATGATTCAATTATAAAAGGTTGGATAACTAAGCAACCTTCTCCCTCACTCTTAACAGGTGGTCTATCTTATTTAACATAGTTGCATTTTCTAAGCATTTTTTTGTGTGAATTATTAAAAATATTTTCAAATTGTGGTAGAAAGTTAAACTTTTAACTGAAAATAGGAAATTGACATCACTGATTCGTTTTGACTGTTTGACTTTTTCTTATTCGCTAAACATATTTTTTCAAATTGCGTGAAGTGAGTAAGTATTTTACAAGAAATTCAGATATTTTGAAATAGAATTATATATTTTACATTCATTAGGTCATAAAATCTCGTTAGCTGCTTATTCCACAGAGTTGTGCTGTTTTTCGCGGATTTGTTGCTGTTTTCTTGGCCAAAGATGTATGTAAGCATAAATGTATTAAAGTAAGTTGCATTCCGGCTTTTTCACAATGAAAATGTTGTTAAACCTTTTTACAGGATTTCCTACAATTTTAACCGGAGATGGAAAACTCGGCGCTAAGAAGTGTACATTTATATAAAAACATAAATGCAAAAATTTTTCTTGCAGATCACGATTAACTTAGTTTCCACGACGCGTCGCGTTGCTGAGGACAGCATAGTTTTACGCGCACATATGTTATGTTGTCGCTACTTTTCTGGAGTGTTCCTGCCCAGTTCAGCACCTGTTTGTGAGTGTATTCCGGCCCGAGTACTTCACTTGTACACGTACAACTAAGTCCAAGCAAATCGCAGCTTAAATGTAAATATGAAAATATTAAAAAGAACTTTTTCCTTTCAGGTTTTGGATCCGTATTTCTGTCCGAGTGTAGCACCGTATTGGCACCCGTTTGTCAGTGTGTTCATGCCTCAGTGCAGTACCCTTATAATTTTTTATAAAAATATACAAAAAAACCTAGTTTTAAAATTTTGATTCACGTAATTTTATTTATGGCTATAAACAAAAAATATAAAAATTTCACGACCTTTTGTAGAGTTTTTATAAATTTTGTTAAAAGTTAAAAATCTCATTTAAGCGATTTTTTGTTGAATTATGAACTATACTTATTTTAATCTATAAAAACTTTGAAATCCCAGAAATAAAAACTTTAATTTTATCAAATGTATTTCAAATTAAATAATCAGGCTTGTTCTCATTTCGATTTAAAAAAAATGTGGTGGTAATCGGAATGAATAGCGTTGCCCGAGTGCAGTGCCCTTTTACGAGTAAGCATACGCATTATATTCGTGGTATTTTGTATGTAAGTGTTATAATCGTTCAAATCCATTCTTGCAAAAATGCACAAACGCCCTAGGATCGACTGCGTGCAGATTAATAGCGGAAGAAATATCACTCCATGTCCAATGGACGTTTTGTCGACATATCTAAGTTTCCGCACCTGCTCTTCCTTGAAAATAGACTCCACATTTGTTTAGAGCCCCTCAAATTCAGCGAATTTGTTTTTAAGGATTTCCTCCTCTGCGCCTCGAGAACTGCCTCTCGACAATCTTTTCTAAAGTACAAAGCAAATTTAAAAATGCTTTCGAGTGAAATTTTCGTTATATTCACTATGTTCACTTTTTGAATGGTTTTTCAATCCGAAATTATTTTTAAAAGCTCAAATAACATTAAATTGATGTTAATACGCGCGACAGTCTTTACGGGTGTAAACCTCTTGCATAAAATCATAATAAGTACCATTTTCTCAAAAATATATTTTGTTGTTATGTAATTTACATTCTACCACCAATGACCTACTTGGTGTACTTTTCTACCGCATTCTCGCAAAAGGGGATTACATTTTGCCCCATTTCTACTTCCTTCGTAAATGCAACCTTTTGTAAGATAGAACCAAATTTGGCTGTCATTATTTACCCAACCTTTAATAATTGAATCATGCATTATCTCGAACTTTTGAGATTGACGTTATTAAAAACACAGAATTGAATTTTAAAATTTTACAAAATGAACCATGATGGAATAATGAAAGGTGTTGTACGTTGTGACAGCTCCAGCTCAATATTGTATTTTGGAAGTATTAGAGAAACGGGAATAAAAGAAGGCCGTTCCTAGGAAAAAGTACAAATAAGTGAAGATATTTAAATAAAATTTACCCACAATGATTCGAATACCATGAATTGTATATGAAAACTGACAAAAAAAATTAATAATATAATTTGTATTTACGTACGAGTTTTTAGTGTTTTTGGATGCCAAAATTAAAAAAACAAACTTCTTCGATAATGGTTATTCAAATATGACGCAAACGGCTTTTGAGAAATAGGAGTTTTTCTATGACGATAATTTTATGGAGCAGCGTCAATCATTTAAATTTGAGCAGATTATCGAACGAAATAGAGGATATCTTCAGAGCTCATAGAGAAATATTAACTATTTTTGATACTTTATCAAAAAACGGACTTTTGTTTTGTCGAATATAATATTGTATTGGAAATGCCAATAAAATTGTTTTTCCTGTCTTCCGAAATGAACCCCAGAGCTGTATTCCACTTAATAATTTAACAAATAATGTTTTAATATACAAATACTTGACAATTTTTATAAAAACTTATTCGAACTCTCTCTTTTAGAAAACCTTTTACCAACAAATGAGAAAAATTATACAAAATGTCAAAACAATCCATAATACATATTATAAGTTCCACATGAAAAACTTAATTTTCTGCTACAATTCAACATTTTTTTTTACAAAACTGGTAACCAAATTCGGCAAAGGAACAACACAGTTTCTAAGGGCGTTCAAGATGGCTGATTTAGAGCGAGAAGTTGCCAACGTACAACACCTTTCATTATTGCATCATGAAAATGAACAGGATCTGAACGAAGAACTAAACAATTTAAAATCAGAACAAACATCACATAATCGTAAATTAATTCAAATTCCTTTTTAAAATTTTTAAATTTGGTGTGAAATGACTGGTGGAAATCCTAGACCGTTTGTACCAAACAGTGTTCGCAAAACAGTATTTAACATACTACATGGGATTACACATTCTGGGACAAGGGCTACATGCCGTCTAATTATAAAAAAGTGATATTGGCCAAAAATCAATAAATAAATTAACACTTGGTCAAAAGAATGTATAAGTTGTCAAAAATCGAAAGTTTATCGTCATACTAAACCTCCAATAATTAAAATACCGATTCCGAAAAGTAGATTTGAGCTTATTTATTTAGATATTGTTGGACCTCTACCTATTTCAAAAGGACATCTTTACATTAGTAGTTAAAACAAGAAACGAGTTACTTCTCACGAAGGGGGAGTATTGTAGGGTTCATATTTTAGTTATCTATAAGTATTATTCAGCCCTATTCTGCATTTCGACTCGAATCGAAATTTTCTCACTTTGGCAACTTTGGTATTCTGCGTTTCGATGAGTTTCGATCAATCTTCGAATTTTATAATTTTATGTATTCTACATTGCGATCGTAGTTACGTTTTTGTAAGTTGAAATTTTGTTGGCGGCGGACGGTTAGATTTTTATTTTCGTGTACTTTTAAAATATAATTTTCCCAAAAATGTGAGTAAAACTTGTTGTTGATAGTTGTAAAAGTCATCAACATGATTTTTATAAGTTTTTTGGGCTTTATTGATGTTTTTTGATATGTTTGCAGGTCAAAAACAACAACGCCGGAGCATAGCATTGATGCTAAAAAATCCTTTTCTATTGTAATATAGAAACCCCTCTTCAGATGGCTTCACTATTTTTATGTGCGTACCACCAACACACATGATGACTCCTGGGAAGCTAGCCTTCGCAAAAAACTCTTGCTTCGCTTGCATTTTTTCCTCTTCACTCTGTTCAAATTTGGTCCACTCAGGGCAAAGCTTTCGTTGCATCACATCGAGAAAAGTAGAGTGACTTTGATACAGTTGACTGACCCATTCCGACATTATAATATGCGCCAACTCCATGTTGGTAACTGTAAATCAATGAATTAAGAATTATCACTTTCAAGCTCAATTTCTTACAATTCCTCACTCATCTGAAATGGATCACACATATCTCGCAATCTTCTCCTTTTAACTTTTGTGTCAGCATTCTCGGATGCGTTGTCGTCGTCCTCAAGTAGTATTGCCGCGGCTATTGAATCCATTACGCGATTATATTTTTATTTATTTTATTTAAAAAGCAATAGTTTGGCCACAAATTTGTATCTGTTTGCTTTATTTTGTTTCAATTTCACACATTCCAAGGCAAACAGCTGATTTCGAAAAGGTTGCCGCTCTTCCTCTTTTTCTTTCGAGTCCGTCGTAACTCGGAATACCTAATTCCAATCGACGCGGAGCGGAATGCGGGAACGTAATAGAAATGCAGAATAGGGCTGATTAAATATTATACTTTGTTCTTTTCAACTTTGTTAATTAACCAAAAAATAGAATTGATTTTTGTAATCAAATATCAAAAAGAAAATTTGTAATGTTTTAAAATTCATTAATAAAATTATTTTCAACCATTACACAAAGATGCAGCCGTGCTCTCAGTTTCACATTCACAAATTTCTCTGTGGATTCGGGGTGAAATCACATGTTTGGTGCTCCGAATTTCACATTTACATACATACATTTTTGTGAATTGAATCCGAATGCTTGGTTGTATGTGAAATGAAAAGTAAATCACAAAAAGTATGTCAATGTTTAATTATTTTCGATTGGAAAATTTTTTAAAATATTCTTTGAGGTTTGTAGAAGCCATTTATGACATTTCTGTATTAGCTATTCATTGAAATATGCGAATTTTTAAATGTTTTGCTGATGACTCCTCAAAAAAGCATACATAGCTGAAACCAAAGGGGAAATTTCAACAACAGCTGTCACCAGCAAACAACGAAATACGTCAAAAGTCAATAAGTCTACGCTCGAAACTACGGTAAAGCGGAAAAATGGATCGATTATATTATTAATATGAGCATTGGAAATATGATTTACGTCGTTCATACTAAGCAGGGTTACATCAAACGTCACGTCAACCAGCTCAAACCAAAGTACAGCTCCAGTGACTCCAACATCTGCGCGATCCCAAAAGTTTTAGAGACACCCGGCACAGTCACAATCATCCCGCCACCGTATTCGTCACAAACATTTCAGCCAGTTACAACTTCAGCCCAAATTAGTCTCCGAAATGCCGAACCAATTTCCAACCCAGTACCAAATACACAAGAAACTCCGACATCAATCATGCAACACGATTCGAGCACACCCATTCGCAAAAGTAGTCGAATCCGTTGAGGCGTTAGTCGGTATTCACCGCACGTCTTCCGAAAAATAAAAAAAACATTAACTTAGATATATCTTTTATCAAATTAGGGGTGGAGATGTGTCCACTCCAATCAAATACTTAAATCCTAAAAATGTAAAATATACCTTCCTTCTCTCAAACACATACATTCATATTCATGTTCATATTCACCACACTTTATTCTTATAATTACAACTGTAAACCTATTTCGTAAAACTAAATAAAGCCAGTCTTTCATCTACCTCAACCGCAGCTCGTGTGACTTTAAAAATAAAACATTCACCATGCAGCCATCTTTCATTTTCTCCAATTTTCCATTGCAACGAACATCGCCTACCAACCGGATGCAGAAAGCGATATTCCAACATGGTATCCACGAAATAGAATGTTGGAAAACGAGTTTCTTAAGCGGTTTTTGTGCTCTTGCAGTTGGACAAATCTCACTAGGATTAATTTTGCAACGTCGAAACATCTCAATTGGGCTGGATCGTTTCATATGTCTTTTGTGGCAAGTCCTAATTTAAAGAAACGTTATCTTTATATACAACATCATTATATTCTCAAGCTGAGCAGAAAATCACAAAACAAGTGTGGTAAACACACTAGCTAGGGTCTAACCTTTGGCAATATACTATAACTGCAGAAACCGCCAAGACGAACAGGCAACTACTTTTGAACAAAAGAGAAATACCACTATAGCTATTCTGGTATGGAGAAGACCGGGAACTCCTCCAGAACGCGATCATACATTGCAGTCCACAGCCTTCACTATTTAGCAGACAAGTACGTGGACTGGTTCCGAGTTGATGTCTCGGTTATAAAATTCTCTTTATATATAATGTTTTGTGGATTTGAGAGAACTAATGTCTTGCGTACGGTAAAGGAACACGTCATTGCAATACTCGAAGTAATTTTCCATTCATAAAATGACAACCCAACTACCCCGACTTCAGGGGATGCGAAGTATCAAATAATCCCATTGTCACCGAAGATTTAGTATCTAGTTTACTTGGCTTATCATGGGATCGATAGGATGACGAATTTTCTTTAGTATTCTCACCAAAACAAGTTTACACTACGATCACAAAGCAAAGGATGTTTTTTTCTTTGATTGCTTTAACACTCTTTGACTAGTTATACCACTTCTGATTATATCCAAACCAAACACATAGAATTATACTTCCTTAAATTTCATTGAAACGAATACGGGCCACAAAATTTTCAACATGTCTGGAATCAATACTTATCGTCACTTGATTTGTTATATATACTCTTAATGCCGCGTTACTGCCTCTAGCCGAACACACGCAAGATTCACTCATTCACTTGACGAATTATGTGACCCATCAGTTCGGTTGCTATTACCGAAGTCATGAAAAGGTTATGAAAAAAAATCTCTTCTGAAGCCCATCGCTCAGTTGTATATTAAAGTAAGGACGGGATTTTCAAATAATGTTGTTTCGCGAACTAGTGCTTCATTAGCTGCAATAGAGCTCGGTCACATTGTCAACTTTCGTATAAAACAGAGTCTCCGACATTAAAAAGCTAACAGAAAATGACCAAATTAGATTCGTATCGATTCAACAAAATGCCGAAGAATCAGTATCAAGTTGTTGCAGAATGATTTAAAGGTGAACGACTTCTTGTTGTCCTATTTGTTGTACGTCGAATGACTACCGAAATTCGGTTGATCACTACCTAGCTTCGACCAACACAATAATAATAAAAATAATCCCAACGGTTTTTACGCTACATTCCCGTCCAACCGACGCGAAGGGGCATCCGCATGACGCACATTTTTTTTTCTCATGCAGTTTGTTAGGTGTCTAGATCTGAAACTGTTTTACAGGAAAAAAAGTTTAACAGCTGATTTTAAATTTAAATTATTTTGGATGGTAAAAGTAGTATTAAAGCGTAATTGGGTATGTAATCAGTAATTTATTGAGAGTGCAAAGTATAGCATTCTTTATGTAAAAACGTGAGTCTGAAATATTAAAAATTTAAAGTTGAAAAAGAGTCCGGAAAAGTATGGAAACTCAGAAGGGAACGTTCCACTTCACTTCGGCTAGAAGAGATGAGCTAGAAATCAATCCTGTCAGTAACTTTACCAAAAATGTTATGCCTAACATTTCTCTACCACTAGCAAGCGTAGGCAGATTAATAAGTTTTAAACTCTCTTAAAGCGAAAATCAGCAATTGTGTTTGAATAAACTCAATCTTGCCTCAGTAAACTTGATAGCGCGGGTTCCAAACGATGTATGTAGCCATATTCTTGTATTGGACTTACCAACGTTGTGAAAATAGCCTTCGTAATGTAGGGGTTAAATTCTTTTGATCATCGTTTTACAAATACAAAAACACCCTTAGCATTGTTGACTGCAGCATTGATGTAAAGATTGCAGTTGAGTTTTGGTTCCATTGTGATTCCTAGGTCAACATAATTGAACACCTGTTCCAGACTATAGTTACATACATACATACATACATATATCCTAAGAAGCTGGCGGTTGACCTTCGAGAAAAGCACATTACTTAAAATCTTTTAAGGTTTAGTGGCATATCATTTATTGCAGAAGAAAATACCTTTCATGATTAAAAAAATTTTTGGAATATTTTGCTACAGAAGTAATTATTTTTTTTAACTATGCAATATGCCCAATGGCACTTGTTGTGGGACGGTTTTTAGTGACGAAAAAAAATTTAATTTAAATGGACCCGACGGCAATGGCAAATATTGGAGAGATATTCGACGACCACTAGAAACAAGGCATTCGAGAAATTTCCAGGGATGATCTCTCATGGTATGGGGCGCTTTCAGGTACAATGGTGCAACCCCAATTCGTTTTATAAGGCTGCGTGCATGTCGGAGCTGCGATAAGCGATAAGAGCGTCGATAAGAGCGAAGCGTAGAAAATTTATACATGTAATTTAATAGAAGTGTTCATGTCGGAGCAGCGCGCGAACTCACTCTTTGCTGACCTCAGCGATAAGAGCGTAGAAATTGTAGGTCAGTAATTTCTTTGCTCTTATCGATGATGGACACGGAAGATTTAATAAGTGCAGTATTTTTAAAACCTGCAATCTGGGATCAAAAAGATCCAAACCACCACAACAGGTTCGTTTTGGATAAATTGTGGCTAGAAATATCCACACAATTTAATACAAAAAGTAAGTGCAATAATATGTTTTCATGTGTTTTATTGCAAAATTGTTACTTAAATATGAATTTAAGCCAACAGTGAATTTGTGCTGTTTTTCCATTGTTTTTTTTTTTCAATAGTAATTTGTTGATGCTTATGAGCAGCAGAACAACAAAAATGTACCGTTTACTTTGATTTGAGCAGGTGTTTCTTTTCGTATGTCGCATATGCCTTTTAAAACGGTTAAGTTTGTGTTATTGTGCCATTTATGTTAAAAACTCATTAAATTGGATTATGACAAAAGTGTAGCTTGAATACATTGCGAATATTCTCTGCAGTTTGATTCTGTCGCCCTGCGACAGTTTGGTTTATTACTATATTTCTAGTCATTAAAGTCCAGTTTTGAGTTAAATGATGTTCAATTCCTTCTCTATCAATAATTATATTATGCAGTAAGCAAATGCACTTCATTATAACGTCAGCTAAAGTTGGGGCGGTTTGAATAGATGTAGATAAAATTCTCCATTTGGAATAAATTTTACCAAAAGCACATTCAACCGTTCTTCTTGCCCTTGACAGCCTAGCATTATAATATTCCTCGTCCGCATCTAATCTTTTTCTACTATAAGGTTTTAATAAATTCGGTAAAAGTGGATAAGCTTCATCGCCTATAATAACAAAAGGTGCAATGATGTCAGAATTTGGTAACGCACAGGCTTCAGGAATTTTGAGTCTTCCGTCCGTTAAGTATAAAAATAAATTCGAAGCCCTAAACGTTCCACCATCACTCTGCTTACCGTAACCACCAACATCAATGCATATAAACTTGTAATTGGCATCTACTAATGCTTGTAAAACAATGGAAAAAAAATTTTTGTAATTGTAGTACATTGTTCCAGAATGTGGAGGGCTTTGAACACGAACGTGCTTCCTGTCTATACTCCCAATGCAATTAGGGAAATCCCACATATTTTTGAAATCGTCCGCAATTTTTAAAAAGTCGCTTTCGTCTGGAACTTTCATGTTGCCATATAACGTTCACAGCTGCTTTTACAATTTGTCCAACTGTTGAAGCTCCCATTCGAAATGAAAACGCTAGACTCCGAAATGATTGACCAGTTGACAAAAATCTTAAATAAAAAAGTTTTAGAGACACATTTTAACCAATGTATTAATTTAAAATTTGCATTAAGTATTGTTTAATTTTTTATTGTAGTTCCCGTAGTTCGAAATAAATGGAAAGGTTTACGTGACAAATACAGAATTACGCTGGCAAACATTTCCAACCCAAAATCTGGTTCCGCTCGAATGGCGGATTACAGAGGCTCGTGGCAATATTTTGATAACCTGTCATTTTTAAAAGATCAGTTTACTGCCAGGAACTTACCAGTCACAGTTGAAGATGAATCTATGAATTCTTTGATGGATGAAATTTTACCTGATGATGAAAGTCAAGATTGTATTTTAAAAGAAACAAGCGAAATTGAAGTTCCAACATTTTCACAGCAACCTTTAAATACTTCTAGAAAGTAAAGACAAAGCGTTCAGAAGAAGGTATTGGAAATGCATTGCTTGAAATGGAAAAGGAAAAACTTCGGTTTTTGCAAGAAAAGAGAGCAAAAAAAGATGAAGACGATGAAGATCTATGTTTTTTTAAAAGTTTATTGCCTCATGTGAAAAATATGTCTTCAACGGATAAGGTACAATACAGGATAAAGGTATTGCAGCTAACACATGACTGGATTAGCCCTAAAACTGTATATATCGAATATACCAATGAAAACACCATGGCTAGTACTACCCAGCAAAAAACATGATTACCGCAGAAATAAAAGTGGAATCGAAATAAACCGTAGCAATCGCTTACCCTTTCGCTTCTGGAATTCATTACTTTAACATGGGCATGTCATTGGCCGTAAGCCCTTGCAACCTACATTACCTACAAACAATCAGAGAACAAATTGCTTAAACGATTGGAGAGAAACGACTGCAGAACGCCTTACAGATAAGCGAATGAAGAATGCCTTGATACACTAACACCGTAGAAGCGAAGTAAGAAAACCTTGCTCTAAAGATTGAAAATAAACGAATTACTAATGCCTTACAGAGAAGCGAACGTAGAATGCATGAACATGTTTGGTTTAAAGAATCGGAAAATAGGGTGTTTTAAGATGTTAAATTTTTTTTCTTCAATTCGGATTTCACAACTTTATTAACATTTATAATAAAAATTAAAATTTTCACGAATTTAGTATTCAGTTCTTGCTTATACAAACATATTAAAATAGTTAATTATTTATACAAAAATAATAATTATTATATAGAATATAATTCAATCCAATTATTTCTGCATATACATATCTATATACATATATGTATATACATATAAATTTATATAAATATTTTATTTATTTTTTATTAAGTTTTTATTCAATATTGTTTATTTCTTCTTCGCTATATTCGAGTATAGCTTCAGGGCGCTTTCGCTTCAGACAAGAGGCCTTGTGGTACCGATTTTTCACTGATTTCATTGCATAACGCAACTGGTGTATGCACTCTTTTTCTGAAACTCCAAGTTTCTGAGTAGCTTCTGAAAAGAAAGTATTAAAATTACATGCTATATTCGTGCAGAAAGTGTATGCATGTACACTTGTAATAATAAAAATATGTACATAGTTCAATTTATTTTTCTTTATTGGTTTTTACTAATTTTCTATAAAATTCTATATTTTATTCTATATATGGGGATTCTTAGGCAGTACAGTGTTGGCATTAATTTCCGATTTTAAACTTTCTGTCGCAGCAATATTTTCTACCAAAATACATTTTAGCTCTTCTACATATACATATTTCCTTTCAGTTCCAATATAGTCCCTGACATTTTTAAATTAATACGTATGAATGTATTAGTTATTTAAAATTTTCTTAATTTTTCTATTTTATATTTCTATTTTCACTAGTGCTTTTTAAATAGTTAAATAAATAAAAAAATAGGTAAATATATGAAAACTGATTATCTACAGCGAAGTTAGAAAATATTTAATTAGTTTGAATAAGTCTGAGAGATACATACCTTTTAAGTCACGAATTTCAAACGAATTTCACGGCCATTTCCTGATTTTCATATACATACATACGTACTAGTTTTAATATTATTTTCACTACTTTATTTATTTTCGTTTTATTATTTATATTTATTTTTTAGCTTATTGCTTCTGAATAGCACTTCACTCACTGAATTCAACTTTACACTAAATCAAACAATGCAAAACATAATTATTCAATGGAAATTTCCACAGAAAGTAACGGGATTTAGTTATTCCATTTTGCATTACCCGTAATCTGTCACAGAAGTGGAAAAAATTGAGGTAATGTAAACCAACGCGTTTATCGGATTCTTATTCTACTATGCATTACCGGTAATGCGGAAAAGAAGGGAAAGCAAAAATAAGGCATTCTAAGGCTGGGTTTTTGCTGGGTATATGCCTTGACAATGCAGGAAACAATAAAAATTGTCAATCGACATCGCTTTCGATTCACAATAATCAAAATGCTTAACAAATGTTATTTACATACATACATATGTATGTATATTATTTACCAATAAATTTGCTTTACTTATGATATAGTATTTTTTTAAATTGTCTCCAATAAATGTTTTTGTACGTACCTTATGGTTAGCATCAATCGCTCCTCTTGAAGTATTGGCCTGTTGTGGCAATTTTGCCAGCCTTGCTGCAGTCGAACAGAAATTTGAGACAGAATGTAATCGAATGTATCGCTTGTCATTCTCATGTATTCGAAAAACTTTTTTGGATCCTGTCTCAAGCTACAATAAAGATGATGAAATTCTCCGAAATTTGGTCTTTCTTGGTTTATAGGATGCGCCGAAAACTGACGTTTTTTCCCCTCAGTATTATGCATATGATAATATGCAGCACTGGACGTCAACAACAAAATATTTTCTTCTTCAGAATCACTCATTTTTTTAGCTGTTCACTATACAAAACTTAAATTGCAAATGCAGTTTACGCTCTTATCGCAGCTCTGTTATGCACACCACACAAAACTATGACTCGACGCTATGCTCTCTCGTTGCTCTTATCGACGCTCTTATCGCTTATCGCAGCTCCGACATGCACGCAGCCTAACGCATAAAATGAATGCGATGAATAATGTTAAACTATTAGACAGCGTCTTAATAGGCTTTTCGAAACGGTTTTGTGAGGAACCTTGGATTTTTTTAGCAAGATAACACCGCGATACACAATGCCGTTATTTTAGCTAACGGTAACCATATAAATTATTTATATTTTAAATAAGTTTAATTTAATATGAAATATTTGTTTGAATCCATGGATGATATTGGAAGACCGGAGAACGAAAGTGTGTGAGGTAGCTGAGGTTGTAGGCAACCAACTGAGCGGGACCATCACATTTAAACCAAATATTTGTATATAAAAAAGCTATCCGCGCGATGGGTGCCGCGATTGCTCACACTTGACGATAAGCGTAACCGGTTGATCTCTTCAAACTCCATATATTGGACTACGAATTGCTACAACATCCAGCATATTTTCCAGATTTAGCCCAATGCGATTTTTTCCTATTTCTAAACTTGAAGATATGGCTGGGCGGTAAGAGGTTTGGGTGAAATGAAGAGAATATCTCAAAAGCAAACGCTTATTATTTTAAAAGCCTTTGTAAACAAAATTAATCAAATTACACAAACAAAAATTTAAAATATTGATGCAAAAACACCGTCACCACAAATCGCCGTACGAGTATACCATGGAGTTGCCTTCGCATTCACCATTGCACAGTGGTCAATGCCATCGCAAGCATTATTAAATAAAGAAATTTCAATTAAACTCAAAGTTTCTTAAACACCTCAATGATAACGCTTGACAGTTGTTCATAAACTCAAAACCACTAACTCGAGTTTACTGCGCATTAGAACATAGTATTAGACAAAAAATATGTGTATGGTAAACTCCGAGTTTATGAGAAGTGTTTCACTTTAAACTCAAAAATTGCTTATAAACTCTAGTTAACGGCGCAGTCAGAACATAGTCTAAAAGTTGATTTTCCTTTAGAGAACCCACGTTGCGTACTAGAAATAGTAGAAGATATGGAATACGTTAAGCGGTTAACAACAATAACTTCAAATAATTTTGGAATAGCAAAAAGCTTTGATATACCCCGATAATTTATGGAGGGACCTACAGTTTTGTGTCGACTCCGAACGGCTGATGTATGGCAGAAATACCCTCGGAGGTTTGCCATATCCTGCCGAAGGGTGACTGCTATTAGAAAAAAACTTTTTCTATGACTAAGATTCCATCCTCGAACTTAACGGCATATCGAGTTATAGCACGTACCGCTACCAACTCGACCACAGCGGCCAAACCAATGGGAAAACTCTAAGTTTAAGAAATAAATTTTTAAGGGTTCATATAGATATTCAGGACAGTCTTTAAGGAAGCAAGTCGGGATCAAATCGGGGCCGGACTTATAAGATTCCTTGAAGGTACTTAAAGAAATGAGGAAGAGCGAAAGTGTAATTCGGTACAAAGCCCAACAAACAATGCTAGAAAACAAAGGCTCAAGCAAAGAAGAAAGGATATAAAGGAGTAATCGAGATTTCGTGTACATAGAAATTGGACGACGAAGACTTCGGAATATTGCAAATTATTAGAACCGTTCAACAGGATGCTGCTGACTTTGCGACACCTTCAGCGCACTCCTCTCGCTCACTCGCTTCATTCGTAGCCTAGCTAGGACAAAATGGGACTCGACTCGTCTGAAAAAAAGGCGCAGTTTAGTTGCAGAGTTTACCCAAACTTTAAATAGTGGGATGCTTCTGTCCGCCTGAATGATGTCCCCGTTCGAGAACCGGTTGACTTTGCCTCTATCTATCTATCTATATAAGCTTTTCGCAATTTAGAAGAGCTCTAAGACTATGGACCACATAGCTCTCCATTTCAAAAGCGCTAAATTAGGCATTGGGTTTTCATTACGAGTTGGTCCCAGTTTTATTGTTTAAATTTGCTGCGACTCTGATTTAGTTATCTCGTAGCTCTTAATCTGCAATTGAGCCTTTAATAACACTGTGTAACACTGAAAATGAACTTTGAAAGAGACCTAGCCTAGGCGTTAGGCCTTATAAAACTAAGAAAAACTGTATACTTGAAATTTGCGAAACACCCCCAAAATCTCATTTTAGGGCCAAAAAACTGTTTTTGAGGTCATTCGCTAGTCAATCATCAATATCTTTGCGAATTTTCATCCGATTCAAAAGTTGTTTATATATTTTGAAAGGTGACAAATCACTATTTTAATGGCGTATAACTCATCAAAATCAAACGAGAACTGACGAAGCTACACAGAAAAAAAATCGTTACTTAATAAAAAAAAATTAATTTTGAAACTTTGACTACGATTTTACGATAGTCTTAATTCAGAAAGGTACCTAGCAAAGACAATATTATTAAAGTGAATTTAGTACTGCGTCGATTAAGCTATTTCAATCGAAAATCGGTTAGAAATTGACAGAGTTATTACTATTTAAATTATTTTAGATGATGACCATATTTAAAAATTCATACATTTTGATTATCTTTCAACTTCAAATTTTTATTGTGACTGAAAATAAAAAAAATTAATCATTAAAATGCTAAATAACTTTATAGCTAAAAATGTTTGCTTGATCTTCTGCGTTTATAAGACGAGTCATCTGTTTCACGTTTGAGTGACCAGCAGTAATTAGCTATCATCCTAACTTGGTTCTTTCCTGTTAACCGTTTTTCAATGTTGGAGATTTCTTGGTGAAATCTTTCACCTTGTTCGTCGCTGAATTGACCAAGATTATCCGGGAAAAATTCCAAATGAGAATGCAAAAAGTGAATTTTTATAGACATGTTGCATCCCATTTCTCCATAAGCTTCCAAAAATTCATGGATCACCTCAACGTAATTTGAACTTCTCGTGTTTCCAAGAAAGTTTCGGCACAAAGAAATGAAACTCAGCCATGCTCTTTTCTCTACTGGGTTCAATTTTTTTATGAAGTCATCATCAGTCATAATCTTACGAATCTGCGGTCCAACGAAAACGCCTGTAATTCATGATCAAAATGTAAAAATAAATTAGGATGAATTCTTTTTGAAGAATTCTTGTTAGGAATTTTTATAAGTACCTTCTTTAATCTTGGCGTCACTCAACTTGGGGAATACAAGTTTCAGGTGTAGAAAAGCCTCGCTGTTTTTTTCGAGTCGTTTAACAAACTGTTTCCCAATTTTAAATGCAATGGCGGCAAAATTATATCATCAGGCTTAACTAATGCAATATTGAGAACATTATTTTTGCCAATTTGAAACTTTCTCGGTGGCCATATGTTACACTTGTAATGATTTTTGGCACGACTGTCCCATTCACAAAAGTAACAAGGATATTTAGTGTAGCCACCTTGCATTCCAAGTAGAATTGTCAGGACTTTAAGGTCCGAGACAATCTGCCAGCGAAATTTATTGTATTTAAGCAATCGTAGAATTTTTTCCATCGTTTGATAAGTCTCTTTCATATCAGTAGCGTATGCCACTGGAACTGATGGCAATTCATTTCTGTTGTGCAGCAATACTGCTTTCAGACCTACGATGTTAGTCAATTGAAAATGAATTGATAAATTGTATTCAAATTTAGTTCTCTCACACTCATAACACATTAAATACTTACTTTTGCAAGAACCGTCTAGAAATAATCGCCAATCTTGTGGACAGTGCACGTGATCGAGTGCAGCAAACAATTGATCCACATCAACGCAATAAACTAGTTTGTTACTGGTGTCATCAGCTTTGAAAATGTGTTCGAACGAAGATAGGTCTCTGTCTCGTGCAGACGTTACTTTAAAGTTACTGTCTACTATATTCCACTGCTTTAATCTGGAGGGCAGAATCTCTGTCTGCCTTATAGACAGATCCATATCCCGCACAAGATCAAAATAATCGTGATTTGACACGAAATGACGTTCCGTTTCTATTGCTTTGGTTGGAAGGTACGGTTCGTCATTTACCTCATTAGAAGATTTGTGGCTTGAATCAGGAAATGTAGCTGGATTTTAGTCTTTAGTTCGCTGATCTTGTTTTCCTCTTGGAATCGGTTTCGATACAGTCAACACATTGGCATATTCTATGAGGTGGCGACTTTTATAGTGGTGACCAGTGATTTTTGTTTGGCAAAAGTAGCAATCCTCCGGCTTGTGATATATTTGATAATGCCAAGCCATAGGAGTCACAAACGGCAGACGCTGGTCATCGCATTTACCGGTTTTCCATTGTTTTAATGTTGTACAGCACATCGAACAAATATATTCGATTTCATACCAAGCACTTTCCACGTATGAGCAACTGAAAAAGAGGTTGAACGCTTCAACCACAGCTTTATTTGTTCTTAAATCGAACCGATATTTCTTATCAACAAATAGACCGCAGGCGTAACAAAATTTGTTGCGCCTATCACACATTTTACCACACTTATTACACAATATAATTGCGAAGCGGTCGCAAGGTTGAATTGACGGCGTAAATGTATTAGATGACCCCTCAAAATTTTTGGAAATGAATGTGTTTAAAATAATTCCTCATACTTGCTATGTTTCTAGTAAAATAACGCAATGAAATGCGGTCAAAGTAGAAAAATTAAAAAAAAAAAAACTTTTCGCAAGGTAAATTTATTTAATAGCAGAAAAAATTTAATAGCTTCGTAAATTTTTGTCCGATTTCATTGCATGAGCACTCAAAATTTTTGGACATGAATGTACTTTCAAAATAATTCCTCATACTTGATATATTTTTAGTAAAATACTGCAATAAAATGCGGTCAAAGTAGAAAAATTTGAAGAAAAAACAAATTTTCCAAGTTTACCCGATGAAAACTTACAACACGCTAGCTCAAAAAATAGATCAATGAGAATGCAAAAAGTGAATTTTTATAGACATGTTGCATCCCATTTCTCCATAAGCTTCCAAAAATTCATGGACCACCTCAACGTAATTTGAACTTCTCGTGTTTCCAAGAAAGTTTCGGCACAAAGAAATGAAACTCAGCCATGCTCTTTTCTCTACTGGGTTCAATTTTTTTATGAAGTCATCAGTCATAATCTTACGAATCTGCGGTCCAACGAAAACGCCTGTAATTCATGATCAAAATGTAAAAATAAATTAGGATGAATTCTTTTTGAAGAATTCTTGTTAGGAAATTTTTATAAGTACCTTCTTTAATCTTGGCGTCACTCAACTTGGGGAATACAAGTTTCAGGTGTAGAAAAGCCTCGCTGTTTTTTTCGAGTCGTTTAACAAACTGTTTCCCAATTTTAAATGCAATGGCGGCAAAATTATATCATCAGGCTTAACTAATGCAATATTGAGAACATTATTTTTGCCAATTTGAAACTTTCTCGGTGGCCATATGTTACACTTGTAATGATTTTTGGCACGACTGTCCCATTCACAAAAGTAACAAGGATATTTAGTGTAGCCACCTTGCATTCCAAGTAGAATTGTCAGGACTTTAAGGTCCGAGACAATCTGCCAGCGAAATTTATTGTATTTAAGCAATCGTAGAATTTTTTCCATCGTTTGATAAGTCTCTTTCATATCAGTAGCGTATGCCACTGGAACTGATGGCAATTCATTTCTGTTGTGCAGCAATACTGCTTTCAGACCTACGATGTTAGTCAATTGAAAATGAATTGATAAATTGTATTCAAATTTAGTTCTCTCACACTCATAACACATTAAATACTTACTTTTGCAAGAACCGTCTAGAAATAATCGCCAATCTTGTGGACAGTGCACGTGATCGAGTGCAGCAAACAATTGATCCACATCAACGCAATAAACTAGTTTGTTACTGGTGTCATCAGCTTTGAAAATGTGTTCGAACGAAGATAGGTCTCTGTCTCGTGCAGACGTTACTTTAAAGTTACTGTCTACTATATTCCACTGCTTTAATCTGGAGGGCAGAATCTCTGTCTGCCTTATAGACAGATCCATATCCCGCACAAGATCAAAATAATCGTGATTTGACACGAAATGACGTTCCGTTTCTATTGCTTTGGTTGGAAGGTACGGTTCGTCATTTACCTCATTAGAAGATTTGTGGCTTGAATCAGGAAATGTAGCTGGATTTTAGTCTTTAGTTCGCTGATCTTGTTTTCCTCTTGGAATCGGTTTCGATACAGTCAACACATTGGCATATTCTATGAGGTGGCGACTTTTATAGTGGTGACCAGTGATTTTTGTTTGGCAAAAGTAGCAATCCTCCGGCTTGTGATATATTTGATAATGCCAAGCCATAGGAGTCACAAACGGCAGACGCTGGTCATCGCATTTACCGGTTTTCCATTGTTTTAATGTTGTACAGCACATCGAACAAATATATTCGATTTCATACCAAGCACTTTCCACGTATGAGCAACTGAAAAAGAGGTTGAACGCTTCAACCACAGCTTTATTTGTTCTTAAATCGAACCGATATTTCTTATCAACAAATAGACCGCAGGCGTAACAAAATTTGTTGCGCCTATCACACATTTTACCACACTTATTACACAATATAATTGCGAAGCGGTCGCAAGGTTGAATTGACGGCGTAAATGTATTAGATGACCCCTCAAAATTTTTGGAAATGAATGTGTTTAAAATAATTCCTCATACTTGCTATGTTTCTAGTAAAATAACGCAATGAAATGCGGTCAAAGTAGAAAAATTAAAAAAAAAAAAACTTTTCGCAAGGTAAATTTATTTAATAGCAGAAAAAATTTAATAGCTTCGTAAATTTTTGTCCGATTTCATTGCATGAGCACTCAAAATTTTTGGACATGAATGTACTTTCAAAATAATTCCTCATACTTGATATATTTTTAGTAAAATACTGCAATAAAATGCGGTCAAAGTAGAAAAATTTGAAGAAAAAACAAATTTTCCAAGTTTACCCGATGAAAACTTACAACACGCTAGCTCAAAAAATAGATCAATGAGAATGCAAAAAGTGAATTTTTATAGACATGTTGCATCCCATTTCTCCATAAGCTTCCAAAAATTCATGGACCACCTCAACGTAATTTGAACTTCTCGTGTTTCCAAGAAAGTTTCGGCACAAAGAAATGAAACTCAGCCATGCTCTTTTCTCTACTGGGTTCAATTTTTTTATGAAGTCATCAGTCATAATCTTACGAATCTGCGGTCCAACGAAAACGCCTGTAATTCATGATCAAAATGTAAAAATAAATTAGGATGAATTCTTTTTGAAGAATTCTTGTTGGGAAATTTTTATAAGTACCTTCTTTAATCTTGGCGTCACTCAACTTGGGGAATACAAGTTTCAGGTGTAGAAAAGCCTCGCTGTTTTTTTCGAGTCGTTTAACAAACTGTTTCATGTACCCCAATTTTAAATGCAATGGCGGCAAAATTATATCATCAGGCTTAACTAATGCAATATTGAGTACATGATTTTTGCCAATTTGAAACTTTCTCGGTGGCCATATGTTACACTTGTAATGATTTTTGGCACGACTGTCCCATTCACAAAAGTAACAAGGATATTTAGTGTAGCCACCTTGCATTCCAAGTAGAATTGTCAGGACTTTAAGGTCCGAGACAATCTGCCAGGGAAATTTACTGTATTTAAGCAATCGTAGAATTTTTTCCATCGTTTGATAAGTCTCTTTCATGTCAGTAGCGTATGCCACTGGAACTGATGGCAATTCATTTCTGTTGTGCAGCAATACTGCTTTCAGACCTACGATGTTAGTCAATTGAAAATGAATTGATAAATTGTATTCAAATTTAGTTCTCTCACACTCATAACACATTAAATACTTACTTTTGCAAGAACCGTCTAGAAATAATCGCCAATCTTGTGGACAGTGCACGTGATCGAGTGCAGCAAACAATTCATCCACATCAACGCAATAAACTAGTTTGTTATTGGTGTCATCAGCTTTGAAAATGTGTTCGAACGAAGATAGGTCTCTGTCTCGTGCAGACGTTACTTTAAAGTTACTGTCTACTATATTCCACTGCTTTAATCTGGAGGCCAGAATCTCTGTCTGTCTTATAGACAGATCCATATCCCGCACAAGATCACAATAATCGTGATTTGACACGAAATGACGTTCCGTTTCTATTGCTTTGGTTGGAAGGTACGGTTCGTCATTTACCTCATTAGAAGATTTGTGGCTTGAATCAGGAAATGTAGCTGGATTTTTGTCTTTAGTTCGCTGATCTTGTTTTCCTCTTGGAATCGGTTTCGATACAGTCAACACATTGGCATATTCTATGAGGTGGCGACTTTTATAGTGGTGACCAGTGATTTTTGTTTGGCAAAAGTAGCAATCCTCCGGCTTGTGATATATTTGATAATGCCAAGCCATAGGAGTCACAAACGGCAGACGCTGGTCATCGCATTTACCGGTTTTCCATTGTTTTAATGTTGTACAGCACATCGAACAAATATATTCGGGTTCATACCAAGCACTTTCCACGTATGAGCAACTGAAAAAGAGGTTGAACGCTTCAACCACAGCTTTATTTGTTCTTAAATCGAACCGATATTTCTTATCAACAAATAGACCGCAGGCGTAACAAAATTTGTTGCGCCTATCACACATTTTACCACACTTATTACACAATATAATTGCGAAGCGGTCGCAAGGTTGAATTGACGGCGTAAATTTATTAGATGACCACTCAAAATTTTTGGAAATGAATGTGTTTAAAATAATTCCTCATACTTGCTATGTTTCTAGTAAAATAACGCAATGAAATGCGGTCAAAGTAGAAAAATTAAAAAAGATGTGAGTGTTTGAACTCAAGGTAGATGTGTAAACTGTTAAATTTGCAGTATTTAGAAATATTAACCCCTATATAATACTTTACAATCTCGTTAATAATGGTTGTATCTTTAAAGGTATCATGGGCATTCAAGGGTTAAGTCAATCATACATATTTATCTTGTTTAATTTTTAAAATTTAATTTATTTTATTATTTATGTTGCAATAGTTAAAATAGGCTTATGATAGCTAAAATAAGAAACGTACACCTTTGATTCAATACTGGTAAGTAGTCTGGAAAAAACGGCCAGCAGGCATAGCTTTAAGGTCGTTTTTAAACCACAATCTATCACACACAGCGCATGCGTATCCAAAGTCGTTGTCGATCATTTTTAATTTAAATTGTTTATGGGCATTAACATGGTTAAGATAATGCTCATATTGCAATTCAATGTTTTGGTAATTTGGTTGTTGTTGCTGTTGTAAATGTTGTTGTTGCTGTTGTTGTTGCTGCTGTAAATGTCCACGTAGCCTATTAATTTCTTTTTGGCGTTGACGTTCTCGGTAGGCACGTTGATATCCAGCGTTTCTGGATCTTCTTAATGATTGCGATGTTCTCTACAATAATAATTAATATTAGTATTTGACCTGTAATTTATTTAGAAACATGAATATTACCTGCATTTCGGTTATATACCTCCAGTTTAAACGTTTAATTTATTGTTTTAAAGAACACCAATCAGCTGAGTTGTAGAAACACAAAGCGATCAGCTGTTCAAAAGTAGTACCAACGCAAAGCGAATAAATGAATTTCAATCAAAATTTAGAGAACACGCTGTGCTCTAATTCACTCAGCAAAGAACGTAGATAATGTACGTTCTTTGCACACAGTTTGTAAAAATTTGCGCCTAATTGCATGCAACTCAAAGGTACAGGGTGCTCCCGATTAAATATAATTAATTTTGCTTTTTGTGTCAATACCAAAGAACGTAGATAATACCCAAGACAGACATGGGAGCTTATCTGCATTAACAGCCTTTATTGGCATTAACTTGTGCATTATTCTCTTCACTGCATTTCTATCTGGCAAAGCTGTCAAGTGGACAGGTGTATGTTCGGACAAATTAAACAGGTTTTTTGTTCCATCAAACCAAGAATGATAGAATACAAGATTGCGCAATCCCGTTGCGGATGAAATATCTTGAGTAATAATAAACAAAGAATAGGGGGAGAATAGTGGGAAGAGAATAATGAGCAATTTGCAATTTTTCAAGGAGAAATGAATTTTTTTGGTGCTTAAGTATAAAACTATGAATAATAGAAGGAATGCATCAAACAAAAATTTATTGAGTGGTACCGCTTCTGTTTCCGCGAAATTAAAATTAAAATCTCCACCCAAGATAAGTGAATGCCACTGAAAATTGTTTCCTAATTCCCGTGCACCAGCAAACCGATTAAACTGTGTCAATCTAAATTTAGAGAACACCCTATGCTTTAAGCCGCATAGTTTATAAAAATTATGCGCCTAATTGCATGCAACACAAAGATAATTGATTTTGCTTTCTGGGTCAATATAATACTAACACATACGTCAGACGGCACACGCATTTTCACACAGAGTCGTTCTTGACCAATCAAAAACGTCTTACTTTTTTTTATATGGAGTTTCTATGGTAGTATTAGCGTAAGAGATTTGCCCTACCGCGGCTATAGATGTTTACACATAAAAAAAAAAAAACTTTTCGCAAGGTAAATTTATTTAATAGCAGAAAAAATTTAAAAGCTTCGTCAATTTTTGTCCGATTTCATTGCATGAGCACTCAAATTTTTTGGACATGAATGTACTTTCAAAATAATTCCTCATACTTGATATATTTTTAGTAAAATACTGCAATAAAATGCGGTCAAAGTAGAAAAATTTGAAGAAAAAACAAATTTTCCAAGTTTACCCGATGAAAACTTACAACACGCTAGCTCAAAAAATAGATCTTTATATCTTAATTTTAAGGTATAATCCTTACCTTTCCAAAACATATTTCATATTGAAAATCGGTAAAGAAATGGCCAAGTAATGAAAAGATTAGCGCGTACACTTCCGAAGACAGTTTTTTAACGGTAAAGCAAGATTTTGAGGGTGTTACAAATTTTCCAAAAACCGTTTTGAGTTATATTCGACCAGGTGAACAATTTCCAATATGTCACTTTAAAAGTTCATTAAATTTTTTCCATTTTGAAACACTGTGTAACTTTTATATCAAAATATCGATTTTAATATATGTACGTAGTAAGTAAGTACGCACGTAAGCAAGTATGTAAGTAAGTATGTCATGAGTAAGTATATACAATAAGAAATTTGTTAACGAAATTGCCCTCGAATTATGACAAACTACCAAATAAATAAAGTTTTTCTCTAAGGACTTTTTCATTATGCTCTAAATTCATTAGATATGCTGCCAAACATGGTTTTACATCAAACGCCTGCCGAGCATGAAGATGAGAGAAGGCTCTACTTATTGTTGAACCCAAAACACACTTAATTTCAGCGGAGAGGCCATAAAGTACGTGAAGCGATTTATCTGTTAAAGCATGAGATATACAACTATTAATTATGTATGTACTTCTATTAAATTGTCATACCTTTTGGTAACCAAATATAGTCCTTAAAACAACAACAGCAATCCATGTCCATATTGTATGTACATTGTTTGAAAAAGGACTGCAACTTAATTTCACATTTTTTTATTATTGCAACTTCTTTAGTAAATAGTTTGTGAAGTTCGCAAATATCCTTTTCGCAGTTATTTATGACAGGTGCATCATTCGATTTTATCGCATATTTTTTTAAGTAATCAATGGTATTTTCATGAAACTGTTTAAATTTGCATTTTTCGGAATTCAAAGTTAAAAAACATTGCCGCGAATCACTAATAATCTGTGCACGAATTTTGTTTATTCCTTCGGTTTTCCTCGAAAAGTATTGATTAAGATCGTGCATGATGTTAATTTTCTTAGTAAATCCAATAATTGTGTCAGATCCTTTGCACTCCGTTTCATTTAACTCTAGATTACCGAAATTTATTTTTTGCATTGAATCTTTATATTCATATTGTATGTTGCGTAACTCTGTATTGATACGCCGCAAATCATTGTCATAGCAGATAAGCGCACTCAGGATTTTATGAACACAATTCCTATGAGCGTTAGGTAGCTCCTCCTTACATGATGTAAGCATTTTATGTATGTATGTAAATATTATTTAGAGAAAAATATTAAAAAGAGGGATATAAATCAAAGTTGATAACTAAACAAATTGGAAAAAAAATTTTATTTATTAACCTACTAGGTTATTTTGAACACAGTGAGCACCCATCGTACAGGTCTAAAAGTAAGATAACAATCAGCTGGTTTCCCGAATACCTCACAGCTGAGATCCCCTGATTTTCAGAGTTGATTTTCAGAGCACACTTGTATTTATGTAGACTTCTAAATACTGACAGAGGCGCATAAAATATAAGTTAATTTTCTTAAAATAGTAGTTAAAATTTGTACTGACTTCCGAGGCAAAGAGCAATATGCATTAGACCTTTAAATGTGAAAAATTATTAACACTTCAGTCTCATTTTATTCTTTTTTTTGAGGAATTTTAATTTGTTGATATCGAAATACGAGTATATAAGCTTGTTAAACTCATATGTGAAGGCAATGATATGCGAAATGTGATTTATAATAAATAAATTCCATGTTAATTCATTATTCTTTCAACTCTTCCATGTTTTCTGCTTCACTGGGCATTTTAAAGGCATACTTCTTCATTATCAATGTGTCGTCAAGTAAGAAGGTGCGTGTCTTTCGCGACACCCCCTTTTGTCATTTTTACTAATCCAAAGGCCTTTTTTTGATAGAGAGGACTCTAACAAATACGACGTTGCGAAATGAGCGAGCGCTCGCTTACTGATCGATTTGGGAGAAAATCATATCTCAAGTTAGTGAGAATTGAAAGCTGAGATCATATTTATTAATTGCAATTTAATGTCCAATAATTAATAATGATTTTTAAAGTAAATTGTATCCCTAATAAAAAGATATCCCAATTAAGTAGTGTCAGAAAGTTTTAACTTACCTTAAGTAAAATATTTATTTTTTGACTGCGAGTTCACCTAAATTAGTTGAAGTCAGTTGCTACAAGTTAAAATATAGTTGAATGCTATTTTAAAGTAATTTTTCAGGACCGATGTTAGGTTAGGATTAGGTAGAAGTGGCTGCCAGCACACTTAGGCCTTGTTAGCCCCATTGTGGTACCACGCGGACTAAAACGCCCTACTCGAATCAGCGAGTGAAATCTGCAAATTTTAATTGCATGCGTAGTTCTGCAAGTCGCTTAAGGACTCTGATCCTAAGAATTTCCTCCTCTTTGTCCATAGTGCGGGACATTCACATAGGAGGTGCCTTACCGTTTCAGGCTCCTCTTCATTTCTGCAGCTTCTGTGCGTGTCTACCTATCAGTAGGTGACCTGTTATTATACCTAAAGCTAAGGACAGGTCTCCTCTGCTCAGCAAGAGCAGACCTTGTTATTTTTTGATGTCCCACTCAAGCCACAAGAGTGTGGATTTGATGCAGGTATTACTGTTATTCCTGCGGCTCCCTGCTCACTTAAGAGATGAGTCCCTTAGAATGAGCTTACAGGTAGCGAGCGGCATAGCTAAACTTTAGGACTGACTAGTGGCCGCTGTGGTCGAGTTGGTAGCGATGCGTGCTATAACTTGATATGGAAGTGAGTTCGAGGTTCGAATCTCAGTCAGGGCAAGCAAAATCTTAATCATAGAAAAAGTTTGTTCTGATAGCGGTCACCCTTCGGCAGGCAATGGCAAATCTCCGAGGGTATTTCTGCCATGAAAAAGCTTCTCATTAAATACATCTGCCGGTCGAAGTCTGCACAAAACTGTAGGTCCCTCCATTTGTGGTATAATATAAAGACGCACACCACAAATGGTAGAAGAAGCTCGGGCAAACAGTGAGCTATATAGCGTACGCGCCAAAATTATATTATATTAGTTTAGGACTGATGTTAAATCTGATCGCTTTCAGAATCATATCTTGTATACATCAAGTATTTTCCCAAGAATGCATGAACATTCATAACTGGTTAAGGGTAGTTTTGTGCAAAATAATACTAATATTACATATCCTATACATATGTACTTATGTATGTACGTATATATGTGAACAAATATGTATGTACGATTGTCCAACAAATACTGGACAGGTGCAGTGGCAAGCAAGATTCCTGATTTAGAATACTGCTCGTTGTATTCAACCAAATAAACAATCATAAACATACATACATAAAGGGTGTTTTTTTTACAGGTTTGTTTTTCGAATAGAGATAAAACTGGCATTTTGTGGTCAAATCTGGCAACTCTAATGTCATTTATGTTCAGTTTGGTTTGCCATTTCATCATGAAGAGGTTGACAAAAGAACAACGCTTGCAAATCGTGCAAATTTATTTCGAAAATAATGGTTCAGTTCGCGAAGTTTACCGTGAGCTCCGTCCATTTTATGGTCGACATAATCGTCCATCAGAGCAATTAATTCGGTTAACCATGGATCGTTTTCGCACTACGTTTACTCTATGTGATAATACGCATCCGCAGAGACGTCGAACAGTGCGCACCGAAGAAACAATTGCCGCTGTAGAGCAAAGTGTTGAAGAGGACCCGAATGAATCGATTCGCCACCGTGCACAGCAATTGGAGCTTTGTCCATCAACTTTATGGAAGATTTTGCGCAAAGATCTTGGCTTGCGACCTTACAAGATCCAGCTTGTGCAAGAATTAAAGCCGCGAGACCATGCAATGCGTCGTGATTTTGGTGTATGGGCCGAAAATGAGATTGATCTCGATGCTGATTTTCATCGCAAAATTTTGTTCAGTGATGAGGCTCATTTTTGGTTGAATGGCTACGTCAACAAGCAAAATTGCCGCATTTGGAGTGAAGAGAATCCACATGAGACCCTTGAAACGCCATTACATCCACAAAAACTGACTGTTTGGTGTGCTCTATGGGCTGGTGGAGTCATTGGGCCATACTTCTTCCGCAATAATGCTGGAGAGGCAGTTACCGTTACTGGAGACCGGTATAGAGCCATGATAACCGACTATTTTGTTCCCGAATTGGATGGCATGAATGTGGATGAGTTGTGGTTCCAACAAGACGGCGCTACATGCCACACAGCGCACGTCACAATCGATTTATTGAAGGAAACATTCGCTGAGCGCATAATTTCGCGGAATGAACCTGTCAATTGGCCACCAAGATCGTGTGATTTGACACCATTGGATTATTTTCTTTGGGGATATGTGAAGTCGCTCGTCTACACCAACAAACCAGAAACGTTAGGGGAATTGGAAGCCAACATTCGTGGCGTTATTGCCGACATACGGCCCCATATGCTCGAAAAAGTGGTTGAAAATTGGACCTGTAGAATTGGCTTTATTCGAGCCAGCCGCGGCGGCCACATGCCCAAAATCATATTTAAACATTAATGGCATAAAATTATCCTTCCAATAAAGCCAAATTGATGGACCTTAAAACGATTTTCTTGTGTTTTATTTAAATTCGAAGTTCTATACCCCTAAAAAAAACACCCTTTACATACGATCGTGATTCCTTTGTTATTATGTTGCCTTCCACAGACTATCGAAGATCAGCAGATTCTAAGGCAAAGAACCTAATGGCAGATCTAAAAGTAGCGTGTGATGCATCAATTGTAAGGAAATCTGGTTCGAAACATCGCCAGGAGGTTTACTGGGGGACCAAAAATATAGCACCATTAAGGAAAGAATGCTTAAGAAGTAGACGAAACTCACACCGACCTAGGGGATTAGAAAACTTTGCAGAAGCCCGTACAGCTTATAAAAAAGCACGGGACGCACTTAAAAAAGCCATTAAAGAAAGCAAGCGCAAGTGTTTTCGAGAACTTTGTGATGACGCAGAAAGAAATCCGTGGGAGGCAGCATATAAAATTGACACAAAGAAATTAAACAAAGGCAAAAATATGATGCCTACTAGTTCAGGATATTTAAAGTTAGTGGTAGAAACCCTTTTCCCTGCACAGAGGCCGTTGGTTTCCGCCCGAGACGAAAATCTGTCAACGGATTTTGATTCTATAACAGAAGAAGAAGTTACAATGGCAGCAGCTAAGCTGGCAGCAAAAAAAAGCTCCTGGACCTGACTGCATTCCAAACGAGGCACTAAAAATTGCAGCTATTGAACGTATTGCGATATTTCAAGAGGTTTTTCATGACTGCTTCAAGCATGGAATCTTTCCTCAGATTTGGAAAAGACAAAAGCTTGTACTGATACCCAAACCCAAGTCTCGAAGTTCAAGAGAAAGGTAGTATTTCAGCAAATCAGTACGGTTTCAGAAAGGGGAAGTCTACAATAGATGCGATATCTGAAGTAGTAAGGATTGTGAGCGAGGCTATTAGTGGCACGCGGTGGTTAGGGGGAGGAAAACATCAGAAACGCGTCCAATAGTGCAAATTGGGCCAAAATACTCGATAGATTAGAGAACATCGGATTTTCATACTATATACGCAGGCATATCCGAAGCTACTTCCACCCCCGTGTATTACTGTACGATACCGAGAAAGGTTTGGAGAGAGCAGAAATAACAGGCGGAGTTCCACAAGGGTCCGTTCTTGGACCTTTACTATGGAACATAATGTAGACGATATCGCAGTATTGGTAAAAGCGAAACATCGTGAAACTATCTGCGAAAAAGCCTAGTCCGCCGTTACAGTTATTAAAGACTAGATGGAAAGTTACGGGCTTAACCTGGCACCGCATAAAACAAAAGCAATACTCGAATCGAAAGAAGCTTGAAGAAGTGGAGCTAAAAATTGGCGACTACACTGTCTCGACTAAGCCTACCATTAAATACCTAGGTATGATACTGGACAAACGCTTAACCTTCAAAGCCCACTTAAACTACGCTAGGGAAAAAGCAGCTGCAACATTAACGGCACTGTCGAGAATAACGCTTAAAACAAGACCAAAGGGGCGTCGACGTCAGTTTTAGCGAGTGTGGTTAAAAATCAAATTCTCTATGGGGCGCCTATCTGGGCACATGCAACACAGTGCGCGGCATATTACCGCGGAATCAACTCTACATACCGCCTTTGCTCACTACGGGTTTGTAATGCATTTAGAACGGTATCTGATGATGCAGCTTTCGTAATAGCTAGTATGACACCTATAGACATACTGGCAAAAGAGGTGCATAGGCTGGCTACGGCATCAACCTACGTTACACAACAGGACCGAGATCGTGCTCGGAAGAGTAGCCTCCTGGAGTGGAAAACAGGTGGAATAACACCTCAAAAGGTCGTTGGCCCCATCGATGTATTCCAAATCTGGCCACTTGGGTTAACAGAATACATGGCGAGGTTGACTTCTACTTAACGCAATTCCTGAGCGGACACGGTTGTTTCAAGGCATACCTGTTTAAGTACAAACACGACAACGACCCATACTGCGATATATGCCATGGCGACATAGAAGATGTTTACCATGTATTTTTTGTGTGCGTACTGAGGACTACAATTGGTGTGGTGCTTGCACCGGAGGCCATCATCAGTCACATGACGAAAGGTCTTAGTGAATGAACTTCAAAAAGCGATGTAATTGCTTCAATCTTAAAACAACTTAGAGGCCTGGAACCTCGTCCGTTCCGACAGCCCTTTAAAAATATAAGTGTCCGATTGAAAATACAACAACTTTATAGACCTGGCGTCCAGACAATAATAAATAAAAAGCCAACTAGTGCACTAGTGCAGTAGTCAACAAATTAGTGCTTTCGGGTCTTCATCCATAGACGAAGCCTATAAGCGAGGCTGCTCGGAACCTAGTCCGTTCCGACGGCCGCACTTATTCAAAGCAACGGCTAATAAATACTCTGCCATACTAAATGCTCTGCGGCAAGATAAATAGATGCAGCAACTATGGAGTCAAATCAAAATATGGAAAACTATCTGTGATGTAATAGCAGAAGCAATGAAGAGGTTGAGAACTCTCACCAGACAACAGCGTAGCAGCGGCGACTAACCGCCTTTCCCCCCCATGATGTAATGTTTGACGGCTGTCCCGTGGGGAGAGCAATTCGACGAAAACAGGTTTATCCTGGTTTCAAAGGGCCACTTGAGGGTAGTGTGCCACCACAACGCCCCTGAAAAAAAAAAAAACATCGGGTCATAACGGGCAACATGCTAAAATTATGTACATATTAAAATTTAATTACGTGTACGTGTACACATGTACGTATACCTTATTGCATTTTCTTATCCTGTTCACGCAACTGGTTTCTTCTATATATGTATGTACATACATATGTACATGCATACATACATACATTATGCAAACACAAGTACGTAAGGCCGCTTTCAACTATACCGCTCAAATTCAGAAACACCACAAATTTTTCGCGGGTGCGACAATGGAGTGGTTAGTGCTGCAAATTTGTACATTGTTCCTAACATTTTTTTACAAACACATGAAGCAAGATCTTGCCTAAGTATGTATACACATATATACAGTACCCCGCCAACCCATTAGAAACACGTTAAGTATATGCATGGATTTACTAATAACAGGCTGGTATTAATTTGTAGGCGAATTATTCTATTTTTTTTCACTGCCTAAGCGTTAAGTAGGCTGTGCACAATATATTAAGCTATGCCAAATACAAAAACAAATATTCCGTTACAATAAACGGGACTAAAAAGATAAGAACACTAGGAATTTTCTACTTTACTTATAAGTTAGCATTTGTGAATAAGACTAATTGGCGACGAATCGTATGACGAAGTGGACAAAATCGACAGTTTTCACAAATCTGAGCATATTAGTTTTTAGTTTTCATTGTTAATTTGTTTGGTAAGTATTTTATTTGCAAATTTTTGGGCAAGTTATAAAAAATACCTTTTTCAAGAAATGGGCAAAAAATCTGACGTTTCAAACGAAGCTAAAAGTGCAATAGCCGCACTTTTGAAAGAAAAATGTGCATCGTATAGAGATATAGCAAAAAAAACTGGAGTGAGTGCGGCCACTGTTGCTCGAGTGGCGAGAATTATTCACACTTTTGAAAATGGAGCTGTTGCTAGCACAAGTAAGCGGAATAATGCTGGTCAAAATAGAAGGATTTCTGAGCGCATTCGTCGAAGAGTAGTGAGGCTCGCTCTGGAGACTCGCAGCAAACCGGCTAGAGAAATTACAAAGGAGTTAAACGATGCCCATGTGAAAATATCGCTAAGAACAGTGGAACGCATATTTTCAGAAAACAACTTAAAATGCCGCCGTCCAGCAAAAAAGCCGAAACTGACTAAGCGAATGAAAAATCAGCGCTTAATATGGGCCAGACTTCATCAGAATTACACACAAACGGATTGGGATAAGGTAAACATAAAAAATTATGAACGATCCCCGAAATATCTGTATTTAAATTTACGCTCCTATTTAACATGATTTTTTTGGTCAACAAAGATTATTTTTAGCGACGAATGCCGGTTGGAAGCGGTGACAGAAGCTATCCAATTTGTGCGGCGTAGGCCGGGAGAACGATATGCAGAGAACTGCATCAAAAAAACCGTGAAACATCCACCCAGTGTAATGATCTGGAGCTGCATATCGGTGGAAGGTCCTGGACCAATTTATTTTGTTGAGGGAACAATGAACAGCGAGCAGTACATCCATGTAATTGAAAGTATTTTTGTACCATATTTGGCAACTTGGAAATATCCAGCAGAACAGTACACATTTATGCAGGATGGGGCGCCCTGCCATAGATCCCGACGAACGACTGATTTCCTTACAAACTTGGATGTTGCCATATTACCTTGGGCGGGCAATTCACCCGACCTAAACCCCATAGAAAACTGTTGGGGGGTATCTAAAATTGAAGGTTTACTCACGTCGAAACTCCACACTAGCCACACTCAAAGATAACATAAAGGATGCGTGGCAACATGATCCAAACTTAAGAATAATGATAAATAAATGTTTCAACAGTATGCCTCAAAGAGTAAAGGCTGTTATTAAAAATAAAGGTTGGTCAACCAAATATTAAAACAAAAATGTTTTCTTGATTTTTTGAAAAAAGGACATTTTAAATAAACGTTCTCCAAAAAATTGGCTTAATATACTAATTTCTGTTAGATTACTTGCTTCTGAAAGAAAAACTGCTTGAATAATTTTCTATGTTTCTAATGGGTTGGCGTTTGTTACTAAAACAAAATAAAAACACTAATTGTTGCCCTTATCCCTATACGTCAGGCACATACTACATACCGCATATGTATCGGGTGTTTTTTTAGGGGTATAGAACTTCGAATTGAAATAAAACACAAGAAAATCGTTTTAAGGTCCATCCATTTGGCTTTATTGGAAGAATAATTTTATGCCATTAATGTTTAAATATGATTTCGGGCATGTGGCCGCCGCGGCTGGCTCGAATAAAGCCAATTCTACAGGTCCAATTTTCAACCACTTTTTCGAGCATATGGGGCCGTATGTCGGCAATAACGCCACGAATGTTGGCTTCCAATTCCCCTAACGTTTCTGGTTTGTTGGTGTAGACGAGCGACTTCACATATCCCCAAAGAAAATAATCCAATGGTGTCAAATCACACGATCTTGGTGGCCAATTGACAGGTCCATTCCGCGAAATTATGCGCTCAGCGAATGTTTCCTTCAATAAATCGATTGTGACGTGCGCTGTGTGGCATGTAGCGCCGTCTTGGTGGAACCACAACTCATCCACATTCATGCCATCCAATTCGGGAACAAAATAGTCGGTTATCATGGCTCTATCATGACGTAGCCATTCAACCAAAAATGAGCCTCATCACTGAACAAAATTTTGCGATGAAAATCAGCATCGAGATCAATCTCATTTTCGGCCCATACACCAAAATCACGACGCATTGCATGGTCTCGCGGCTTTAATTCTTGCACAAGCTGGATCTTGTAAAGTCGCAAGCCAAGATCTTTGCGCAAAATCTTCCATAAAGTTGATGGACAAAGCTCCAATTGCTGTGCACGGTGGCGAATCGATTCATTCGGGTCCTCTTCAACACTTTGCTCTACAGCGGCAATTGTTTCTTCGGTGCGCACTGTTCGACGTCTCTGCGGATGCGTATTATAGCATAGAGTAAACGTAGTGCGAAAACGATCCATGGTTAACCGAATTAATTGCTCTGATGGACGATTATGTCGACCATAAAATGGACGGAGCTCACGGTAAACTTCGCGAACTGAACCATTATTTTCGATTTGCAAGCGTTGTTCTTTTGTCAACCTGTTCATGATGAAATGGCAAACCAAACTGAACATAAATGACATTAGAGTTGCCAGATTTGACCACAAAATGCCAGTTTTATCTCTATTCGAAAAACAAACCTGTAAAAAAAAACACCCTATATGTATGTATGCATATAAATATGTTTTCACAAATCTGAGCATATTAGTTTTTAGTTTTCATTGTTAATTTGTTTGGTAAGTATTTTATTTGCAAATTTTTGGGCAAGTTATAAAAAATACCTTTTTCAAGAAATGGGCAAAAAATCTGACGTTTCAAACGAAGCTAAAAGTGCAATAGCCGCACTTTTGAAAGAAAAATGTGCATCGTATAGAGATATAGCAAAAAAAACTGGAGTGAGTGCGGCCACTGTTGCTCGAGTGGCGAGAATTATTCACACTTTTGAAAATGGAGCTGTTGCTAGCACAAGTAAGCGGAATAATGCTGGTCAAAATAGAAGGATTTCTGAGCGCATTCGTCGAAGAGTAGTGAGGCTCGCTCTGGAGACTCGCAGCAAACCGGCTAGAGAAATTACAAAGGAGTTAAACGATGCCCATGTGAAAATATCGCTAAGAACAGTGGAACGCATATTTTCAGAAAACAACTTAAAATGCCGCCGTCCAGCAAAAAAGCCGAAACTGACTAAGCGAATGAAAAATCAGCGCTTAATATGGGCCAGACTTCATCAGAATTACACACAAACGGATTGGGATAAGGTAAACATAAAAAATTATGAACGATCCCCGAAATATCTGTATTTAAATTTACGCTCCTATATAACATGATTTTTTTGGTCAACAAAGATTATTTTTAGCGACGAATGCCGGTTGGAAGCGGTGACAGAAGCTATCCAATTTGTGCGGCGTAGGCCGGGAGAACGATATGCAGAGAACTGCATCAAAAAAACCGTGAAACATCCACCCAGTGTAATGATCTGGAGCTGCATATCGGTGGAAGGTCCTGGACCAATTTATTTTGTTGAGGGAACAATGAACAGCGAGCAGTACATCCATGTAATTGAAAGTATTTTTGTACCATATTTGGCAACTTTGAAATATCCAGCAGAACAGTACACATTTATGCAGGATGGGGCGCCCTGCCATAGATCCCGACGAACGACTGATTTCCTTACAAACTTGGATGTTGCCATATTACCTTGGGCGGGCAATTCACCCGACCTAAACCCCATAGAAAACTGTTGGGGGGTATCTAAAATCGAAGGTTTACTCACGTCGAAACTCCACACTAGCCACACTCAAAGATAACATAAAGGATGCGTGGCAACATGATCCAAACTTAAGAATAATGATAAATAAATGTTTCAACAGTATGCCTCAAAGAGTAAAGGCTGTTATTAAAAATAAAGGTTGGTCAACCAAATATTAAAACAAAAATGTTTTCTTGATTTTTTGAAAAAAGGACATTTTAAATAAACGTTCTCCAAAAAATTGGCTTAATATACTAATTTCTGTTAGATTACTTGCTTCTGAAAGAAAAACTGCTTGAATAATTTTCTATGTTTCTAATGGGTTGGCGTTTGTTACTAAAACAAAATAAAAACACTAATTGTTGCCCTTATCCCTATACGTCAGGCACATACTACATACCGCATATGTATCGGGTGTTTTTTTTAGGGGTATAGAACTTCGAATTGAAATAAAACACAAGAAAATCGTTTTAAGGTCCATCAATTTGGCTTTATTGGAAGAATAATTTTATGCCATTAATGTTTAAATATGATTTCGGGCATGTGGCCGCCGCGGCTGGCTCGAATAAAGCCAATTCTACAGGTCCAATTTTCAACCACTTTTTCGAGCATATGGGGCCGTATGTCGGCAATAACGCCACGAATGTTGGCTTCCAATTCCCCTAACGTTTCTGGTTTGTTGGTGTAGACGAGCGACTTCACATATCCCCAAAGAAAATAATCCAATGGTGTCAAATCACACGATCTTGGTGGCCAATTGACAGGTCCATTCCGCGAAATTATGCGCTCAGCGAATGTTTCCTTCAATAAATCGATTGTGACGTGCGCTGTGTGGCATGTAGCGCCGTCTTGTTGGAACCACAACTCATCCACATTCATGCCATCCAATTCGGGAACAAAATAGTCGGTTATCATGGCTCTATCATGACGTAGCCATTCAACCAAAAATGAGCCTCATCACTGAACAAAATTTTGCGATGAAAATCAGCATCGAGATCAATCTCATTTTCGGCCCATACACCAAAATCACGACGCATTGCATGGTCTCGCGGCTTTAATTCTTGCACAAGCTGGATCTTGTAAAGTCGCAAGCCAAGATCTTTGCGCAAAATCTTCCATAAAGTTGATGGACAAAGCTCCAATTGCTGTGCACGGTGGCGAATCGATTCATTCGGGTCCTCTTCAACACTTTGCTCTACAGCGGCAATTGTTTCTTCGGTGCGCACTGTTCGACGTCTCTGCGGATGCGTATTATAGCATAGAGTAAACGTAGTGCGAAAACGATCCATGGTTAACCGAATTAATTGCTCTGATGGACGATTATGTCGACCATAAAATGGACGGAGCTCACGGTAAACTTCGCGAACTGAACCATTATTTTCGATTTGCAAGCGTTGTTCTTTTGTCAACCTGTTCATGATGAAATGGCAAACCAAACTGAACATAAATGACATTAGAGTTGCCAGATTTGACCACAAAATGCCAGTTTTATCTCTATTCGAAAAACAAACCTGTAAAAAAAACACCCTATATGTATGTATGCATATAAATATGTTTTCACAAATCTGAGCATATTAGTTTTTAGTTTTCATTGTTAATTTGTTTGGTAAGTACAGGTCCAATTTTCAACCACTTTTTCGAGCATATGGGGCCGTATGTCGGCAATAACGCCACGAATGTTGGCTTCCAATTCCCCTAACGTTTCTGGTTTGTTGGTGTAGACGAGCGACTTCACATATCCCCAAAGAAAATAATCCAATGGTGTCAAATCACACGATCTTGGTGGCCAATTGACAGGTCCATTCCGCGAAATTATGCGCTCAGCGAATGTTTCCTTCAATAAATCGATTGTGACGTGCGCTGTGTGGCATGTAGCGCCGTCTTGTTGGAACCACAACTCATCCACATTCATGCCATCCAATTCGGGAACAAAATAGTCGGTTATCATGGCTCTATCATGACGTAGCCATTCAACCAAAAATGAGCCTCATCACTGAACAAAATTTTGCGATGAAAATCAGCATCGAGATCAATCTCATCTTCGGCCCATACACCAAAATCACGACGCATTGCATGGTCTCGCGGCTTTAATTCTTGCACAAGCTGGATCTTGTAAAGTCGCAAGCCAAGATCTTTGCGCAAAATCTTCCATAAAGTTGATGGACAAAGCTCCAATTGCTGTGCACGGTGGCGAATCGATTCATTCGGGTCCTCTTCAACACTTTGCTCTACAGCGGCAATTGTTTCTTCGGTGCGCACTGTTCGACGTCTCTGCGGATGCGTATTATAGCATAGAGTAAACGTAGTGCGAAAACGATCCATGGTTAACCGAATTAATTGCTCTGATGGACGATTATGTCGACCATAAAATGGACGGAGCTCACGGTAAACTTCGCGAACTGAACCATTATTTTCGATTTGCAAGCATTGTTCTTTTGTCAACCTGTTCATGATGAAATGGCAAACCAAACTGAACATAAATGACATTAGAGTTGCCAGATTTGACCACAAAATGCCAGTTTTATCTCTATTCGAAAAACAAACCTGTAAAAAAAACACCCTATATGTATGTATGCATATAAATATGTTTTCACAAATCTGAGCATATTAGTTTTTAGTTTTCATTGTTAATTTGTTTGGTAAGTATTTTATTTGCAAATTTTTGGGCAAGTTATAAAAAATACCTTTTTCAAGAAATGGGCAAAAAATCTGACGTTTCAAACGAAGCTAAAAGTGCAATAGCCGCACTTTTGAAAGAAAAATGTGCATCGTATAGAGATATAGCAAAAAAAACTGGAGTGAGTGCGGCCACTGTTGCTCGAGTGGCGAGAATTATTCACACTTTTGAAAATGGAGCTGTTGCTAGCACAAGTAAGCGGAATAATGCTGGTCAAAATAGAAGGATTTCTGAGCGCATTCGTCGAAGAGTAGTGAGGCTCGCTCTGGAGACTCGCAGCAAACCGGCTAGAGAAATTACAAAGGAGTTAAACGATGCCCATGTGAAAATATCGCTAAGAACAGTGGAACGCATATTTTCAGAAAACAACTTAAAATGCCGCCGTCCAGCAAAAAAGCCGAAACTGACTAAGCGAATGAAAAATCAGCGCTTAATATGGGCCAGACTTCATCAGAATTACACACAAACGGATTGGGATAAGGTAAACATAAAAAATTATGAACGATCCCCGAAATATCTGTATTTAAATTTACGCTCCTATTTAACATGATTTTTTTGGTCAACAAAGATTATTTTTAGCGACGAATGCCGGTTGGAAGCGGTGACAGAAGCTATCCAATTTGTGCGGCGTAGGCCGGGAGAACGATATGCAGAGAACTGCATCAAAAAAACCGTGAAACATCCACCCAGTGTAATGATCTGGAGCTGCATATCGGTGGAAGGTCCTGGACCAATTTATTTTGTTGAGGGAACAATGAACAGCGAGCAGTACATCCATGTAATTGAAAGTATTTTTGTACCATATTTGGCAACTTTGAAATATCCAGCAGAACAGTACACATTTATGCAGGATGGGGCGCCCTGCCATAGATCCCGACGAACGACTGATTTCCTTACAAACTTGGATGTTGCCATATTACCTTGGGCGGGCAATTCACCCGACCTAAACCCCATAGAAAACTGTTGGGGGGTATCTAAAATCGAAGGTTTACTCACGTCGAAACTCCACACTAGCCACACTCAAAGATAACATAAAGGATGCGTGGCAACATGATCCAAACTTAAGAATAATGATAAATAAATGTTTCAACAGTATGCCTCAAAGAGTAAAGGCTGTTATTAAAAATAAAGGTTGGTCAACCAAATATTAAAACAAAAATGTTTTCTTGATTTTTTGAAAAAAGGACATTTTAAATAAACGTTCTCCAAAAAATTGGCTTAATATACTAATTTCTGTTAGATTACTTGCTTCTGAAAGAAAAACTGCTTGAATAATTTTCTATGTTTCTAATGGGTTGGCGTTTGTTACTAAAACAAAATAAAAACACTAATTGTTGCCCTTATCCCTATACGTCAGGCACATACTACATACCGCATATGTATCGGGTGTTTTTTTTAGGGGTATAGAACTTCGAATTGAAATAAAACACAAGAAAATCGTTTTAAGGTCCATCCATTTGGCTTTATTGGAAGAATAATTTTATGCCATTAATGTTTAAATATGATTTCGGGCATGTGGCCGCCGCGGCTGGCTCGAATAAAGCCAATTCTACAGGTCCAATTTTCAACCACTTTTTCGAGCATATGGGGCCGTATGTCGGCAATAACGCCACGAATGTTGGCTTCCAATTCCCCTAACGTTTCTGGTTTGTTGGTGTAGACGAGCGACTTCACATATCCCCAAAGAAAATAATCCAATGGTGTCAAATCACACGATCTTGGTGGCCAATTGACAGGTCCATTCCGCGAAATTATGCGCTCAGCGAATGTTTCCTTCAATAAATCGATTGTGACGTGCGCTGTGTGGCATGTAGCGCCGTCTTGTTGGAACCACAACTCATCCACATTCATGCCATCCAATTCGGGAACAAAATAGTCGGTTATCATGGCTCTATCATGACGTAGCCATTCAACCAAAAATGAGCCTCATCACTGAACAAAATTTTGCGATGAAAATCAGCATCGAGATCAATCTCATTTTCGGCCCATACACCAAAATCACGACGCATTGCATGGTCTCGCGGCTTTAATTCTTGCACAAGCTGGATCTTGTAAAGTCGCAAGCCAAGATCTTTGCGCAAAATCTTCCATAAAGTTGATGGACAAAGCTCCAATTGCTGTGCACGGTGGCGAATCGATTCATTCGGGTCCTCTTCAACACTTTGCTCTACAGCGGCAATTGTTTCTTCGGTGCGCACTGTTCGACGTCTCTGCGGATGCGTATTATAGCATAGAGTAAACGTAGTGCGAAAACGATCCATGGTTAACCGAATTAATTGCTCTGATGGACGATTATGTCGACCATAAAATGGACGGAGCTCACGGTGAACTTCGCGAACTGAACCATTATTTTCGATTTGCAAGCGTTGTTCTTTTGTCAACCTGTTCATGATGAAATGGCAAACCAAACTGAACATAAATGACATTAGAGTTGCCAGATTTGACCACAAAATGCCAGTTTTATCTCTATTCGAAAAACAAACCTGTAAAAAAAACACCCTATATGTATGTATGCATATAAATATGTTTTCACAAATCTGAGCATATTAGTTTTTAGTTTTCATTGTTAATTTGTTTGGTAAGTATTTTATTTGCAAATTTTTGGGCAAGTTATAAAAAATACCTTTTTCAAGAAATGGGCAAAAAATCTGACGTTTCAAACGAAGCTAAAAGTGCAATAGCCGCACTTTTGAAAGAAAAATGTGCATCGTATAGAGATATAGCAAAAAAAACTGGAGTGAGTGCGGCCACTGTTGCTCGAGTGGCGAGAATTATTCACACTTTTGAAAATGGAGCTGTTGCTAGCACAAGTAAGCGGAATAATGCTGGTCAAAATAGAAGGATTTCTGAGCGCATTCGTCGAAGAGTAGTGAGGCTCGCTCTGGAGACTCGCAGCAAACCGGCTAGAGAAATTACAAAGGAGTTAAACGATGCCCATGTGAAAATATCGCTAAGAACAGTGGAACGCATATTTTCAGAAAACAACTTAAAATGCCGCCGTCCAGCAAAAAAGCCGAAACTGACTAAGCGAATGAAAAATCAGCGCTTAATATGGGCCAGACTTCATCAGAATTACACACAAACGGATTGGGATAAGGTAAACATAAAAAATTATGAACGATCCCCGAAATATCTGTATTTAAATTTACGCTCCTATTTAACATGATTTTTTTGGTCAACAAAGATTATTTTTAGCGACGAATGCCGGTTGGAAGCGGTGACAGAAGCTATCCAATTTGTGCGGCGTAGGCCGGGAGAACGATATGCAGAGAACTGCATCAAAAAAACCGTGAAACATCCACCCAGTGTAATGATCTGGAGCTGCATATCGGTGGAAGGTCCTGGACCAATTTATTTTGTTGAGGGAACAATGAACAGCGAGCAGTACATCCATGTAATTGAAAGTATTTTTGTACCATATTTGGCAACTTTGAAATATCCAGCAGAACAGTACACATTTATGCAGGATGGGGCGCCCTGCCATAGATCCCGACGAACGACTGATTTCCTTACAAACTTGGATGTTGCCATATTACCTTGGGCGGGCAATTCACCCGACCTAAACCCCATAGAAAACTGTTGGGGGGTATCTAAAATCGAAGGTTTACTCACGTCGAAACTCCACACTAGCCACACTCAAAGATAACATAAAGGATGCGTGGCAACATGATCCAAACTTAAGAATAATGATAAATAAATGTTTCAACAGTATGCCTCAAAGAGTAAAGGCTGTTATTAAAAATAAAGGTTGGTCAACCAAATATTAAAACAAAAATGTTTTCTTGATTTTTTGAAAAAAGGACATTTTAAATAAACGTTCTCCAAAAAATTGGCTTAATATACTAATTTCTGTTAGATTACTTGCTTCTGAAAGAAAAACTGCTTGAATAATTTTCTATGTTTCTAATGGGTTGGCGTTTGTTACTAAAACAAAATAAAAACACTAATTGTTGCCCTTATCCCTATACGTCAGGCACATACTACATACCGCATATGTATCGGGTGTTTTTTTTAGGGGTATAGAACTTCGAATTGAAATAAAACACAAGAAAATCGTTTTAAGGTCCATCCATTTGGCTTTATTGGAAGAATAATTTTATGCCATTAATGTTTAAATATGATTTCGGGCATGTGGCCGCCGCGGCTGGCTCGAATAAAGCCAATTCTACAGGTCCAATTTTCAACCACTTTTTCGAGCATATGGGGCCGTATGTCGGCAATAACGCCACGAATGTTGGCTTCCAATTCCCCTAACGTTTCTGGTTTGTTGGTGTAGACGAGCGACTTCACATATCCCCAAAGAAAATAATCCAATGGTGTCAAATCACACGATCTTGGTGGCCAATTGACAGGTCCATTCCGCGAAATTATGCGCTCAGCGAATGTTTCCTTCAATAAATCGATTGTGACGTGCGCTGTGTGGCATGTAGCGCCGTCTTGTTGGAACCACAACTCATCCACATTCATGCCATCCAATTCGGGAACAAAATAGTCGGTTATCATGGCTCTATCATGACGTAGCCATTCAACCAAAAATGAGCCTCATCACTGAACAAAATTTTGCGATGAAAATCAGCATCGAGATCAATCTCATTTTCGGCCCATACACCAAAATCACGACGCATTGCATGGTCTCGCGGCTTTAATTCTTGCACAAGCTGGATCTTGTAAAGTCGCAAGCCAAGATCTTTGCGCAAAATCTTCCATAAAGTTGATGGACAAAGCTCCAATTGCTGTGCACGGTGGCGAATCGATTCATTCGGGTCCTCTTCAACACTTTGCTCTACAGCGGCAATTGTTTCTTCGGTGCGCACTGTTCGACGTCTCTGCGGATGCGTATTATAGCATAGAGTAAACGTAGTGCGAAAACGATCCATGGTTAACCGAATTAATTGCTCTGATGGACGATTATGTCGACCATAAAATGGACGGAGCTCACGGTGAACTTCGCGAACTGAACCATTATTTTCGATTTGCAAGCGTTGTTCTTTTGTCAACCTGTTCATGATGAAATGGCAAACCAAACTGAACATAAATGACATTAGAGTTGCCAGATTTGACCACAAAATGCCAGTTTTATCTCTATTCGAAAAACAAACCTGTAAAAAAAACACCCTATATGTATGTATGCATATAAATATGTACTTATATACACACTATCACTAATTAAAACTCTGCTATGGGCATAAACGATCGAAAAGGACAACGTTTCAGCCTAATTTTTTTAGCTCATGTTTTATTTTGTATATGTGATTTGTTTAGGCCTCTATGCCTAAAAATTAAAATATCCCACCATTAAACGACCCGCCCTAATGTGCAGCGGTCACCCGTATTCACGGCACTCATATAGTTGTATGTGTGTGTGTACAGATAAGCACACACAAGTTACACACACATACACATTAACACATTCACTCAATTTCTTCCGTTTTACATTTTCCCGCCGGATAAACATTTTCGTTAATTTTCCCCTAACTCATATTGTCCGACGGTTCGGACACCAAACGGTTTTACTTCTGCTGACACTTCTTTTTTGACCGAGTTAAAGTGAAGACATCGAGCTACCAGCCTCATCCAGGTAACATAACTGTGTGAAATATTATTCATCAAAATATTTAAATATACACAAACACATATATTTGTACCGAAGTACTAAACCATTGCGTTTTTTCTTTTGTTTTCTTATAATCACGCCGAATAAAACCCTGGTAAACCTGAGCTTAAGAGCAAAGATTACCCGCGGTTCAACATGGTCCTTTCTTCGCCGAGAAGAACTGAAATTTTTATACTTCAATCAGAAAGATCAACCAGCTTTTATCACCGAAATACAGTCCACAAAAATTACTAAAGTACATCTTTTGCGCACAAGCTAATCGCCACAACACCAACATTGTTCAAAAAACACAAAATCATCACGATCAACGATTCACCCTTTGGATTTGTTCACTACACAACACCATCACTTTGATCAACCACAACGCAACACTTTACACAGCACTTGCCACACCACCTGCCACAGAACACCAGCATTTTTCTCAACACAACATCATCACTGTGATCAACCACAACGCAACTCTTGCCACATTATTTTGTCACCGTCTACATTGAACAAGGTACGTGGTTATCACTTCAATCGCACTTTTCGAGTCATATATTAAAATATAAACACAAAAAACAAAATTGTTAAAAAGTGAGCATATGCGCGTGCAACGTATCGCGAGTTCGTTAGAAACACATTATTGGTGCATTTTATTTTACTAGCAGAATTGTGCAGTACTAGTGCCAGCAATCACAGTGCAACGCATCACATCACTACAGCACAGTGGATATACGAGTGTACATAACCTTTTTTTTTTTAATTTTACTCCACATTTTTATTTGGGAAAAATTCCTCTTTTTTAATAAATACACATTTTTATTTATCCAAGTGACCACTTCATTGCAAAGCGAATGCATTTCTTTTTTTCATTTTATGACACTGCACATTAATAAGGTACATAACCTATTTTTTTTGTCTTTTGGTTGTTTGTTCAACCAATAAGCATTTACGCTTATGCACTTTTATACACACACATAATTAGAGTTTTTCATTTTAAAACACACAAACTCGTATATCAACGTGTGCGTTCTAAATTTTTTCGTTTCACTTTGATGCGTTGCACACTCGATTGACACTTTAGTTTGGAGAACACGCTGCATATTATACTCAAACGTTGCACATCACATTGCCACTTTGCACACACACACACAGTTTTAGGCAACATTTTTGTATTTAAAGTCGCATAAACTCGAAGAATTTATTCGTTGCACAGTAGACAAACGCGTTGCATATTATTGTATTTTTAAACGCCGTTTTTTCACGTTGATACGTTGCACAGTACACTATCTACATACTACGTTTATATTCCTCGACATTTATAGTACCGATACACGTATTTGTTAACACAGTTGGGTGGCGAGCACTTCTTAAAGAATTGTACACATACTCTGCAAGCAAACAATATACATAAGTACATTAAAATAAACAATTTAAATAAAGAGTTGAAAGTATATTATAAATATAAACAACCTGATATCTTCTAAATTTGTTGGTTCATTTCTACGAAACATACAAGCGATATCGAGTATCCGCTTCGTTGACAGGCTTGTGTCGATTTAGGTTTTTAAAGTTCGCTTCATAAATAATAACTTCTCATACAATTTAATAAAGCTTCCATACTAGCTTATAGTTATTTTTGAAAAATGGAAGCATTCATACGCTTAGCAGAATCAATAATTGAATTTGACGCAGATTTCAGCAGCACTTCCGCCTCAGATCAAAATAAACATGGTCTTGCCATTCAGCAAGAGGAGTTAAAAGCTCTCTGGGAGAAGACAAAACTTGGTCACGACAATCTGAGTAATGCGGAGGGGTTGTCCAAAGCGGACAATCAGGCAATTCGGAAGAAATACAAAACTTCTTTTGCCAGCTATATTAAATGCATGTCTGCAATAGCCTCTCAATTGGAGGCGCTTGAAAAATCAGACAAGGATGAAAAGGATCTCCTCTCTCTTCCGGTTCGCGAACACAATATCCACCTTCCTCCGTGTGATACGGACGTGTTCAAAGGAGATTATGAGTCGTGGCCGTCTTTCCGTGATATGTTCACGGCCATATACATCCTGAACAAGCGCCTCACTCCGGTTGAGAAACTATTTCACCTCAACCATAAGACTCAAGGAGAGGCCAAAGATATCGTGAGAAAGTGTCCACTCACCAATGAAGGCTTCCAAACTGCCTGGAAAAATCTGTATGAGAGATACGAAAATAAGCGTATACTCGTAAATACACAATTAAAATTACTTTTTAATTTACATTCAATAGAAAATGAGTGTGGTAGCTCGATTAAAAGATTGCAGCGAGATATTAATAATTGCCTATCGTCCCTATCCAGTCATCAGATTGACATTTCGAATTGGGATGCAATTGTAATTTATCTTTGCTCAACGAAATTACCCGAAAGTACGCTGGCTCTATGGGAACAGACCATAGACCACAAAAATGATATACCGAAGTGGGAAGAAATGGACCGGTTCCTTTCAAATAGGTTTCAAACATTAGAAACCTTAACAGGGCTAAAAGATTCCAAAGTTGTCAGAGCACCAAGGTCTCAAATACAACGACAGCCGGCTGATGTCCCTACTAAACGACTTGGCGCCTACCAGTCAAGCATGACCACTTCCACATGTAAAATGTGCAAATCCAATGAGCACAAATTACGCAGCTGTTCCCGATTTCTAAGGCTGACACCAGCTGACAGAATCGAATTCTTGAAGAAGAACAACGGTTGCCTGAATTGTCTAAGCTTTGGACATACTGTGTCAAGATGCACTAGCGCATTCAATTGCAATACGTGTCACTCGCGACATAACACGCTCCTTCATTTACAGACAATTCAGCCAAAGGCACCGCCTCGCCGAACGCCTACGAGCCCTTCAGACGATATGCCGTCAACATCTAAGCAAGCTCTAGCATGGCGAGATTCTTCAAAGGCAAAAACGGCTGAAAACCCAAATATACAGTCATGCCATGCAAACACAAACACAGGCGTACTGCTGGGAACAGCTCGCGTACATATACAACTGAACGGCACAGCTTTTTCAGCACGCGCTCTTATTGATTCCGGGTCTGAATGTTCATTCATAACAGAAAGACTCAAACGAAGAATCAACCTGCCATCAACAAGAATGCATGCCCAAGTGTCAGGCATTTCAAATTCGGTATCTGCGCAGGTTAGAGAAGCGTGCAAAATAGAGTTGCGGTCACCAGTTGACCCACTCTTTCGATTGAATGCCACTGTGCTTGTATTAGCACAACTAACTGGAAATCTCCCAACTACACCGATTAGCGCCTTAACTCAACAAGCATTTCCAGACTTAGTTTTGGCAGATAAAAGGTTCTTTGTTAATGAACCAGTGGACCTTGTACTTGGGGGAGACATCTATCCCGAAATTATTTTGAGCGGTCTGAAGAAGAACGTACTTAGTACGCTTCTCGCTCAGCAAACAGTGTTCGGTTGGATATTAACAGGCCGCACGGCCATAACAAGTCCAACTAACAATATAGCCTCATATTTCAGTGAAGTTGCACTGGATAAGCAACTCACCTCTTTCTGGGAAGTAGAGGACTTACCGAAGAGCCGAAGCCAAAGCGAAGAGGATAAATATTGTGAGACGCTATACAAAACTACGACCCTAAGAAACGATTCTGGAAAGTATATAGTGGCCTTACCCTTTAAACAGGATTTCCTAGTAAATACCTGCCTGGGACCATCACTAAAAAGGGCCTGCTCGCAATTCTATCGGAATGAGACGCGGCTTGTCAAGAATCCAGATCTGCAAAAGGAATATAATAGGGTGTTAACGGAATACGAGTCTTTGGGACATATGGCAAAAGTGAATCAAATTATACCTGCAGATTCCTCCGATCATTACTTCCTGCCGCATCATGCTGTCATCAAGGCAGAGAGCAGCTCAACGAAAGTCCGGGTGGTCTTCAATGCCTCAAGTCCAACGGCTAATGGCATAAGCCTCAACGATGTGCTCCTGCCAGGACCAGTGCTACAGGCAGATCTTCCTATTATAATACTGCGTTGGAGATTATACAAATACGTTTTCAATACCGACATAGAGAAGATGTACCGTCAAATACTGGTACACGACAAATATACGAAGTATCAGCGCATAGTTTTTCGCGCAAAGTCAACCGAACCAATCAGTCTTTACGAGCTGAGGACTGTTACTTTCGGTATAAATTGTGCTCCTTACCTCGCGATAAGGACACTTTTACAACTCGCTGATGATACAGAAAGCTCCTTTCCCATAGCCTCTAACATTTTAAGAAAGTATATGTACGTTGACGATGTACTGGCGGGAGGACATAGTATCGACTCTGCAATAAAAGCCAGAAATGAAATAACTCACGTTTTGCAGTCAGCCGGTTTTCCATTACGGAAATGGACTGCCAATTGTGGAGATCTCCTAAAAGATATTCCAAAAATCGATCTACTTTCTGAAGATTTTTTGGAATTCGAAGAAACGAGCGCCGTAAAGGCTCTGGGCATACGATGGAATGCCCGCACGGACTTATTTTACTTTATGACGAGGCCATTGGAAGGGGGTATTGCCGTCACAAAAAGAACGATCCTCTCGGCCATCGCCAAATTATTCGATCCTCTAGGCTGGCTCGCTCCTATCATAATTGTCGCCAAAATGCTGATGCAGAATATTTGGCTTGAAAAAACGGACTGGGACGAAGCAGTAACCCCGACCACTCTCGAGCGATGGAATAATTTCATACATCAATACGACGAAATTAATAACATTCGAATACCTCGTTGGGTACACTATTCACCAACAAACGAAGTAGAATTGCACGGTTTCTGTGACGCATCAGAAAAAGCGTATGGTGCAGCAGTATATCTACGTGTTAGGCACCAGTCAAGGGTCGAAGTAAGTCTACTACTAGCAAAAACCAGGGTAGCCCCGGTCAAGACTATCTCGTTACCACGATTGGAACTTTGCGGCGCCGTGCTGCTAGCAGAAATAATTGAATCTGTGACGGAGTCTTGACTTGGGACATGTCAAAGTTTACCTGTGGACAGACTCCACAATCGTTCTCGCGTGGATACGTAAGCCACCTTGCTCATGGTCGACCTTCGTCGCCCATAGAATAACAAAAATAGTTGAAAAGGTCGGTACAAAAAACTGGTCACATGTGGACTCAGCATCAAACCCAGCTGATTTGGCAAGCAGAGGACTTCCAGCATATGAACTAGTCAACAATTGCTTGTGGTGGCAAGGCCCTTCTTGGCTACAAGAAGATAGCTCCAATTGGCCCACACAAAATTCAGACTACAAAACGCAAATTGAAGAGAAAAGGGTTCAAGCACATGCAGTTACAATCAATAAACAGAATTTTAGCGACCTACTTGATCGATTTTCAGATTTACCGAGGGCTTTGCGGGTTATCTCATATATTATGAGATTTTGCCGGGGAGCTCACTCCAAAACAAAATCGTCTTTCCAAGCAAAGTCTTGCCTAATCTCAGCAAATGAAATTAAAGCAACGACTCAACGCTTGATACAGCTTTCCCAAAGACAACACTTTGGTGAAGAGTATAAGAGTCTTAGATCAGGTGGATCGATCAACGGAAAAAGCGAAATTCTGCCCCTAAACCCATTCATTGATGAATCGAAAGTTATAAGGGCTGGTGGTCGTCTAGGGGCGTCTCTGGATTTGGCCTATAGTGAGCGCCATCCCATTATACTGCCATATAACTGCAGGTTGTCCCGTCTCATCGTCCAGTTTATCCACAAAGTATCTTTGCACGGAGAAAACCAGCTGATGTTGCGCATCATCCGTACCCAATACTGGATTCCGAGGGTAAAGAATATGATACGCTCAGTCATCCACAACTGCAAGATCTGCACCATCCACAAAAAACGGACCCAAACTCAGCTTATGGGAATCCTGCCCCAGGAACGCAGCACCTATTCTCGGGCATTTACAAACAGCGGAGTGGATTTCGCAGGACCATTTGACATCAAAAGCTATCGCGGGAGAGGATGTCGAATCTCAAAAGGTTATGTCTGCTTATTTGTGTGCTTCGCAACTAAAGCCATACACCTTGAAGCCACCACTGACCTAAGTACAGCGTCATTCTTGGCAGCTTTTGCCCGGTTTACAGCCAGACGAGGTTGCCCACAAAACATGTATTCCGATAACGGCACCAACTTTGTCGGAGCTTCCCGATCTTTACGATCCGAAGCTAAAGCTTTCATGATTGAAGCGCGTAACAGCACCTTGTCCAGGTACGCGCATCAATTGCTTTCATGGCATTTCATCCCCGCTGCAGCTCCACACATGGGCGGACTGTGGGAGGCGGGAGTGAAAAGCTTTAAGAGCCATTTTAAGAAAATAGCATTGAACTACAAATACACCTTCGAAGAATTTATGACTCTTTTATGTAGAGTTGAGTCTTGTCTCAACTCTCGTCCAATAAGTCCCTCTTCAAATAACCCATCTGACCTGGATCCGCTTACCCCAGGCCACTTATTAGCTCCACCAGAACCAGATATCAACGAGAACCCTGCATCCATAATAAACCGATGGCAAAAGCTCAAAGCCCTGCACCAAGGTTTTTGTAAAAGATGGAAGGCAGAGTATCTAGTAGAGATGCAAAAACGCATCAAATGGAAGCATCCACAAGACAACTTGCAGGTAGGAGATTTTGTTGTCATAAAAGAGGATAATCTATCTCCGAATGAATGGAGACTGAGACGAATCTTAAAACCACACCCAGGCTCCGACAACAAAGTGAGAGTTGCAGAGGTACTGACCGAAAAGGGCACAATCACCCGACCAATTGCAAAATTAGTGCTACTTCCGCCCTACAGAGATGGCAACGAGAACGAGGCAACCTCCCAGTAGGTCATCACTAATCGCCATAATTCACTTTCCCAATCCCACTTCCAAAACAGCCATAAAAAATTTCCACCATTCCACTTCTTAACCCTTATAGGATTCCACCTCAAGAATAGCAAATATTATAGGAATCGAACCCATAAATTTTAATCATTCCACTTCGTAATCCCTGTAATATGCCACATCTGGTATCGCGAATAATGTAGAAATCGTACTTTCCATCCCCTGGCCATTCACATAACAATATATGTATGTATGTATGTATGTACATATGTTGTATAGAATTTCATAGCTGATTACCAATGGGATGCATTAACATCTACCAAGGGAGTAAATGTACATAGGTATATGTGTATAAGTATACGCAAAGTAAAAGCTTTAAGGCTATTTTCCGTTTGGGTTTTAAGGCACTGTCAAAGTAAATGAGTGATGTGTGCATGCATGCATGCACATGTGTATTAAAGTGAGATATTTGATTGTTGAAACGACAAATCTACATTGATTAACTAATATACCTTAGGAAAAAGTACTAAATCGAGATAAGCCTCAAATTGCGAGATGTAGGTTTCGTCTTAATAAACATTATGCATACAGGAGTACTAATCTCTATGGTCAGCTTTGCTGGTAGCTTGGGAGCATTACGGGAAAACACTTGCTTGCTTAAATTTTATACGATGTGCTCATTAATGTTCTCCCTGCTGGAACTCGCTATAACCATAATGGGCTTAGTATGCCCTCACAATATGAATTCTTTCCTTGAAGACAAATTTACTGATAAAATTATACATTTATATCGAGATGACCCAGATTTGCAGAACCTCATCGATTTTGCCCAACTCGAGTTCAAATGCTGTGGACTAAGCAATTCTGGATACCAAGATTGGAGTAAGAACGAGTATTTCAGCTGCTCCTCACCATCAGTAGAACGTCGCGGTGTACCATATAGTTGTTGCATTAACGCAATTGATGTCGTCTCGGGTTTGGTCAATATTATGTGCGGTTATGGTGTGCAGGAGTATTCGGTTGCCGCAGCCAGTAAACGCATATGGACGAGTGGCTGCATTGAGATTGTACATGTTTGGGCAGAGCGGATTTTCTGTGCCATATCTGGTATTGCACTGGGTGTAGCACTAATACAATTATTCATTATATTTAGCTAAAACTTTAGAAGGCCAAATTGATTTGCAAAATCTCGATGGACTGCGTGAGTGTGCCAATATTTCAAGTAATACACAATATGTACGTGCGGTCTTATTGGTAATTTGAGATATTTTTTTTTGCGCTCAAATTTTTATATGAAATTTTTAATTGGAAGTAAGTTTGTATGTGTGTGTCAGTTTATGTTCAGGGAGTTATGACTTAAATGCATTTTGAATTCCATTTAAATGGAGTTTATAGTGCATTTGATACACGAGTAGGACCCCATTAACTTGATAGACGCTTAACAAGAACTTTGATAAAGCGCATTTTCAACTGGACACATATTCTTGCATTTCTTTCAAATTCTTTATATGGTAACGCACGTTAAGCGCTTGTTCATGCAAACGAAAATTGATTAATCTACATATGAAGGGTTTTAATCATACATAAAATGCTCAGTATGCAATATATGTATGTACATATATATGTGCGTATTTTTAACTTACGAATTCTGGTTTTTCAAAACAGGTTATGTTAAACAGGTCACACTGTATCTAATTAATGTGCGTATCTTCCAATTTTCGAGTTCATATCATGTTTGCAAGGAAATCACAATATGTCGTTTCAATTTAAGGAACCAAATCTTATTTAACAAGCGAAAATTTGTACGTTTTTAAATGTAATGTTTCAGTATTTAAAAAAAGATATCACCAACAACTTCATAAAATATATGTATTACCAAACATAATTCGTTATTCGCGAATGTAAAGCGAAACGGTCCTAACTCACACAAAATCGTTCCTGTGCTTTTCGAATCATTTATAACACATGCGACGGAAACACTGGTCATTAATCAATTTATCTTTATCAATCTTTAGTTCTTAATGTTATATGTATGTATGTACGTAAATTAAAAGAGGTGCATATTTTTTAACTTTATAGACATTCGTTTCATACATGCATACCTATGTATGCATTTGGTGCAAGCATATGTATACATGCACATGTGCATATGCAATGAATATTCAACTAACCCTTTAGAGAGCAATGTTTTTGTACGTACATACATGTGTATGAACAGGCATAGCAGGCATATGCAAGCACTCTTGAAACAAAATTTTACAATTTGCAAATTATAAATTTCAAACTGAACGTATACACATACATGTGTATGTGCGACAACTAAACGATGCCATTTGAAAAATTTGGACTAGTTTTATATTTGTGTAAAACATTTTAAAATAAGAATCTATTAAAATGAATCTCTTGGCTCGAATTCTCTTAAGGTCCTAACAGCTCAAAACGTTTTTTTTCTAAAAACTACTGTTACTATTTGAGCATACCTACAATATTTTTTTTAAGATTACGTCTATTGTTGAATATTTAATATGTATGTATGTATATGCAATTTTTTATTTCATACATTTTACAATTGATTACAATCACAGTTTATATCGAAATTTTTGTATGCGTATAATATGACATGTAAAGGGCCGATACAAACTCAAACTATTTGTAGGCGTAAAAATCACAAAAAATAGCATAATAAATAATTCAAGTTTTGAAAGTTAATTTGAGCTAAAATTATCAAACCGAAAATAATACAAGATGGGATGTGTATGCAAATGTAAATCAAACATATGTATGTATGTTAAAACCATGAATGCGATAAATTATATGCAATACAATTCGGGCCGAATACTTATTGTTTCATTTCCTATGATTTTTTGTGCTAGCTTTAGTAAATTATTAACATACATGTGTGGTTACAAATGCATATTTCTCTGAATAAGTGTGAACATACATTTGTAGTTATATTTCTCTGAATGAGTTTGCGTATGCATTTTAAATCATTACATAAGATTGCGCCATCTTTTTTCCTTTTTTTCTTCTCGCACAATCAACTAATAAGATACGGACTTACCAAAAACGTTTACAACGTTTTGAGCGCGTTGTAAATTGGGTGGAAGTCCTATTTCCGTCTGGGTGCCACCCATTACATGATGCATGTGCACACAACCAATGCTCTCCGAATGTGCATGTGTATGCTGATGAGCATACTGGTGGAAGGCATTTTGCATTTCACGGCCAGGGTATGCGAAGGAATAAAATCCTTTTTAGGTGTCTGTAAGTGGAATGAACATTACTATCATTACGGCTATGTAGTGTACATATATATAAAAAAAACAAGAGCATTTTACATACCTGAACTGTAAACCACACGCTGTTTCGTTTCTCCGTGAATGAAAATGACAGCCATACGGACTTACCAAAAACGTTTACAACGTTTTGAGCGCGTTGTAGATTGGGTGGAAGTCCTATTTCCGTCTGGGTGCCACCCATAACATGATGCATGTGCACATAACCAATGCTCTCCGAATGTGCATGTGTATGCTGATGAGCATACTGGTGGAAGGCATTTTGCATTTCACGGCCAGGGTACGCGAATGAATAAACTCCTTTTTGGGTGTCTGTAAGTGGAATGAACCTTACTATCATTACGGCTATGTAATCTACATATATATCTAAAAAACAATAGCATTTACATACCTGAACTGTAAACCACACGCTGTTTCGTTTCTCCGTGAATGAAAATGACAGACATTCACGGAAGTCAGCAAAGTCTTCCGAGGCGAAATGGTCGATGGTGTATCGATTGTAAATAACCGAGTACACTGCATGAGTACTTCTACCCGGCGACCACTTAACGAGTACTCTTCGTAAAACCGAGTATTTCTTTGTACTTCGATTGATGTATACAAGTACTTGATGGATACAAAAATTAACAAGTACTTATTTCTTAATATCAAGTTGTTATATTTACATTTTTGTTTCGATGCATGTATATAAGCACTTAGGGGGTTTTTTTTGAGTGCATTGCATGATTAGTTTACTCGTGGAAAATTACATCAATCACTTAATAATTTAATAATACATGAATGAGTAACAGAACTCATCATAGCAAATTTAAAATAGGGTAAATCCAACACCTCTTTTGTATCAAAACTCTTAAGTATCAAACTCTTTACCATACAAGAGACATTTCTACGCATCACTGGCGACATCTGTTGCCCGCTAGCAATTACATGAAGGTTGCTCGCTTTGCTGCAATTTCTTTGGGTGGCAGGATAGGTATAGATTCCACATATTTACCACACCTAAATAAGTCAAATCTAAACGAAGTAATAATACAACCTTTTGTTCACATATAAACAATTCCCCGACATTTTTGTAACAATCTCATTTGTGTGCACATCACTAAGAGTGGAAGCCAACTTACCAGGGTTGCCTAGTACATAGTTTGCCGAATTATAATATATCAATATAATGCCTAGGTTACACCGAATAAATTAGTCAAATACATAATGCAATGTGCACACATTCAATTTTATGTATAGCGCACACGTTTGGTTCACGAACGATGTATTCACGCATCATAAAATGCTCGCCACCCAGCTACAATAACCCATAAATACATAACAAAATCATGACTTTTTCTATGATATTTTTGTTACGAACATACAGCAAAATCAAGTAGCAGAAAGATGACTCGTTACGCCGCTCTTTTAAAAAAGGCTGAGCAACAGGCCCATCGCTATCCACAACCGTGTCGTCTATGTGAAGGCAAACACCCGATAAGGCTTTGCCCAGTATTTCGGGCAAAAACCGCTGAAGAAAGGCTCCGGGAGTCCCTTCTTGGCAAATATTGCGCCAATTGCCTGTCAGTGGCGCATCGAGCCGAAACATGTCCGAGTGCTGTCAGATGCCATCAGTGCAATGAAAAGCACCATACAATGTTGCATCTGGACGAGGAAATTGAGGAGCATCGTCCTGTCGACACCAGCCCATGGAGCGAGCAAGTCGCAAGCGAGATGGATTCCGACAATGATCTGTCAATCCACGCATCCGACTCCGGTATGGAGACACGGTCAACCCGCCCAGAACCCGAAGAAGGTGGGCTGGGTGCCGGAGCGGAATCTCGGACTTTCCGCCCGGCTGCTCGCAGAGGATTAGAATCCCGACCGTTCCGCCCTTTGCTAAGGCACGAAAGACGCCATCAGAGTGGAGCGGAATCTAGGACTTTCCGCCCACTCCCACCAGCACAAACCAGACGTGGAGCGGAATCTCGGACTTTCCGCCCACTCCCAACACCGCATTATCGACGTGGAGCGGAATCACGGACTTTCCGCCCACGCCCACCAGCACAACTACGCCGTGGAGTGGAATCTCGGCCTTTCCACCCACGTTCTTTACACACACGCGCACCACCAAATCGCCAGTTACCGGCAACTTTCCGGAGCTGTCATCCTACCATTGCGCTGCAGCCTACCACGGCAATCGCTCCAACCGCCGTGGTCAAGATTGAGGCACAAGGGCGACTGCACCTCGTTCGCGCGCTCATCGACGTCTGCGCGCCTACGTCGATTATTGCCGCTGACTTAGCGCAAACCCTTAACTGTGAAGAAACGATCGTCGGGAACGAGCGGGGTTGCATTCTGCGTCTGCGTGGGAAGTATGGGGTAAACACCCAAGTAGCAACGCATGCCGTGGTAAAGCATCGCTTCGTGCGCAGGTGCCCCAACAGCAGCATCGACTCGTCCATTGCCACGCATTTTACCCATATACGGCTCGCCGATCCAAATTTTCACACCGCGGCCCGAGTTCGTTTGGTCCTCGGCGCTGACGTCTACCAGAGCGTCATGTTGCCAGGCACACTACCTGGCACCTTCGGCCCACTCGTCGCCCAAAGCACGATCTTTGGGTGGATCTTGTCGGGATCGGCGAGAAACTAACCGATATACGAAAAAACAAAAAAAAAAATAATAATAATAATGAAATTTTACGAATTACTTAAAAATAAAACACTAACCCAAAATGTATACATAAATGAAAAATTTCATCCTTTTTTTTTACGATATTAGAGTGCATTGAAGTTGACCACGTACATTTTTTTTATAATTCCCAATCTTTTCTCCAGCAGCATTCTAGGTTACGATACATTCGAGGAACGATACTGCGGATGCAAGATCTTGGCAATGGTGACAGAGGACTGCGTTTATTCAATATTACAAATTTTTTTCATATGTACATGAAGCTGGTAGCTCACGGTTTTCACTGGTTTTTGGCCATGTTGCGTACCGCAAGGGGGGCGGCATGTTTAGGCCTCTATGCCTAAAAATTAAAATATCCCACCATTAAACGACCCGCCCTAATGTGCAGCGGTCACCCGTATTCACGGCACTCATATAGTTGTATGTGTGTGTGTACAGATAAGCACACACAAGTTACACACACATACACATTAACACATTCACTCAATTTCTTCCGTTTTACATTTTCCCGCCGGATAAACATTTTCGTTAATTTTCCCCTAACTCATATTGTCCGACGGTTCGGACACCAAACGGTTTTACTTCTGCTGACACTTCTTTTTTGACCGAGTTAAAGTGAAGACATCGAGCTACCAGCCTCATCCAGGTAACATAACTGTGTGAAATATTATTCATCAAAATATTTAAATATACACAAACACATATATTTGTACCGAAGTACTAAACCATTGCGTTTTTTCTTTTGTTTTCTTATAATCACGCCGAATAAAACCCTGGTAAACCTGAGCTTAAGAGCAAAGATTACCCGCGGTTTTACATGATTAAATATGTACGTACTGAAATATTTGAACTACATACATACATATAATTATACAATTTATTACTTTTAATTTTAACATAAGTAATATGTACATTAGTGTGATCCAAAAAATTAAAAGTCAAGATATCTTTTTGGAACGAGTTTTTTTTCATGCCATTACACTTAATTCACCGTGCAAAAAAACAAAAAATTGAAAAAAACTATGATTAGTGGTCGCTCCAATCGATTTATTGTTTTATCAAAGTGTAGTACAATTTACATATAATTTTCAATTTTTATTTTAAAAGGGCTGCCTTTGAGGGTACAGGAAACTGTTTTTTGTGGTTTGCTACTAATACATTGCATTTGTTCTTTATCTTGAGTAAGTGTCTGGTTATAATTTTTTAATAGACCCATTCCGCATTCAGCAGTGTCGTTAACCACTCTCATATTGCGACTACATTCATAAAACATTTTATAAAAATTGTAATCCAACCATAGTTCTGTTTTAATATTTAAAAGCTGTTGCGCTTTATTTTTTCCTTCGTCAACTAATAAATCAAAGATATTATTTGTTCTTTTAGTTACAAAGTCTTCTATTTTTCATTTCTTCATTTTTGTCTTTGTTTCTGCTGGAATTCTATCATCAAAAAAAGAAAGTGCAACCAAGTGTTCTGAAAGAAACCAAATGTGCCTGGAGAAAGCAGTGTAGGCTCTCTCACCAATGGTTTTATTAGGATAATTTTTTAAAAGGCGTATAAGCAAAATATCATTGTATGGAGCTTGAATTGCAAGCGGAGACTCATTCCAATACTTTACATACACTAGACAAATAAATACAGCCATATTAACCATTTTTGCTTCGTCTTTAGGTTTTAAGGACAACTGTTTTTTAAAGAGACATATTTTCAGGCAATATATTTCTTTTGCTAACGATCGAGCATGATGTGAAGCTCCCGGAGATCGAAACGCCACTTTGTCGGCTTTTCCACCAAGAAGCAATAGAGATAATTGTAATAGTTCGCGGTAGTCGTCCCTTGGTTGTTGATTTTTCAAAGCATTTGGTAAATATTCTGGCATTTCTATTTTCAATTTCTTCAAAATAGGGTTTAAAAATAGGTTATCATCTCCTGCATTATATGTAGTGTGATCAAGATTTGGTCCTACTAACGACAATTCCTTTTGGTCAACTATTGCGGCTTTTTTTCTCTCCTCTATTCTCGAGCGCCTAATAGAACTTCTTGAAAGTGTGACATTAGAAATGTCATGTCCTAATGCTTTAGCAACATTTCCTACAACAAACAATGCACTTCTATCAGATATTTTTGACCTATCCAATGCTGCGACGACTCCTGGAAATTCGAAAATGTGGTATTTTCCTTGTTTTAAAATTACAGATTTTTCAGATGTTGTCACTGGGGCTTCAAATTCTTTGTCGCTTTCACAAAGTTGTGACGAGGAAGGTGAAGAAATATTTAAATTTTCCTGAGCTAAATTTGCATTTTCTCGTTTAATTTTTTTTTCTTTAGCAAACTTCTCCACTTCTTCCCTCTGTTTTTTCGCTTTTCTTTATTTACTGAAACTAAGTCGACAACACCCATGCTGCATGTAAAGACATCTTCTCTCTGCTTTTCGGGGAATGCTCGGTCTTCACAGTTTTTTATTTCCGTCAAAGCATCTGCCGTAGCTATGTCAAACAATTTTTCAATAACCTTCTGAAATATATCGCGAAGCACAATATCATTTTCTCTTTGACGAAAGCGATTTTTTTTAATGCTAAATATTGTTCGTATAGCTTGGAAAGTTTTCTAACGCATGAGCTTCGGCGTGGTGTTGGAATTCGAGAAATAACATCAACAGCTTCACAGGACAATATATACGCGGATGATAATGTTTTACCCTATATTAAATGATGATATTGAACCATACGTAATGCGTCAATGCCACGAGGAAGTCGGGCAGTAGGGAAATTGGAGATTGGCGTACCTAAGAGCCAATACGTTGGCGCAGATCTCAGTTGCAAACGAGACATATTGGCTAGCAACTAAAAAAATTTTAATTATTGTTAAAACTATGTAACAGAAACACAAATTCCTCTCCGCTGTCTTTCACTTTCACTTGGTTGTATATTATTTTATTAAGCCTTTAGAACTTAATTGAAGAAAACTCCTTTTCCGTTTCGTTTGATTAGAAAGAAAGAAACCGATATTCACAGCTGTTTCGAATTCAGTGCTGCCAATTTCCATATAGAAAGTGACACTTGTCAAACACTTTTTCAGATTTGTTTGAGTTCTGTCAATTGAGACATAGAAAGTGACACTTGCAAATTTAAATGAGTTGGAGCGACCAGTAAACTTTAAAACATCAAATTAAAATTATAAATCTGATTTGATCTAAGAAAGTGGCAAAAAATTAGCAATGTTCCGCAACATTTTTTTTCTCCATATATGCTTGGACCACACTAATGTACATACATATGTATTTATTTAAAAAGATACAATTAGGCTTACTAAACTTACGTCTATGTTTAATTCTTACATGTTATATGAACTACGTATTTCTGTCAACAACCGTTGCACGTCACATTCGCTTTTTAACTATTTCGCATAATTTAATCATTCGAATTACCCACTGCACTAGAATATTTATTAGTGATCGCAAACATCATTCAACTTCCTCTGCGCACAAGTTCTATTCTATTCATTTTCTACAATGTTCATTCAAACCAAAGTACATGAATTCATACGTATGTACCATCCTGTTGAGCCAAATACATACATATGTATACTGTAGTAAGCAAGGTTGCGGAACCAAAAAATTTACAAATTATTTGAATAGCTAAAGATATACAACGATGCTTTTGTTTTACATACATATATTCACAATATTTCTCGTGATATAATTTTTGGATAATTTTTATAGCACCTAACTAAAAAACAATCGTGTGAATATTAATATATATATACTCGTATAACATATGAAAACATTTGATATAGCATAAAATGCCGAGTCTGTTTGCAGCATTAGTATAAAACAAAAACGAAAAATTGTGTAATGAAAAGCCTACCGAATTTTTGAAAAAATTTCCCTTTGTCACGTTTTGCTCGTCACTATATATTGTAAAATAAGATTATGCTATAATAATAAGCAACGTTTTCGGTTGGTGCATCTCTTCAGCAACTTTACCACTTAAGCTGCACACAATTTACATGCACATACATATGTATATAAAATGGCGCGTATTCTTGCTTAGACAGAATCGTTTCTGTGCATTTGTGCTGACAAAGTTACAAAGTGGTTTTTAAAAATTAAATGAACATGCAAATTAAATTAACTATGTCAAAATGCAATAATATCACATTCTGTTTTCCGAGGTTCCTTAGTTCGAGCTTTAGAAGACGTGTCAAACGAAAAAATTATAACGACTGTTGGGGAGATAGTATGATCTCCGAGAAAGTGGCTATAACTTCTACAACTTGTTGGTTTTTCAAATAAAATTTTGAACCAATAAAATCCGGCTCCGAGCTAATAACAGTCCTAGAAAAATCGTTGCTAACTAAAATATTAAAATGCGAGATTGATCACACCTTAAAGTATATTCCGAAATGCAAATAAAAAGTTAATACTCGCTGCATCGAACTAGAGATTTGGCTTTTCTGGCGTAAATATACATAATTTGTTAAACGGCCAACATAGCCCTTATTCAGTTTTCTGCTTATTTATAAAATAAATCGGTATTTATAAAATCTTTTTTCTTTCGTGATATTTCCGAGTTAAATATAATAGGAAATTGAATTTGTTATTATCTACTAGGATTGAAAATTTGCTTAACTTAGACTTTGTTAAAGAATAAAATTATACTTAAATTAAAGATGTTAATAAATATAAGTGACATTCAATATCATTTGTAATTTGGTTTGAAATCAATATGAGAAACAGTTTTTTTAGTTTTTTACATAAAATACAATTATAAAAAATATATTATATAAATAAGGCAACTGCTACAAGCTTATCACAACTGTAAACAAGTAAATTGCATTGTATATAGTGCGAAATATACGAGTATGCTTCCAAATTTATAATGTATTTATGTATTCGCAAAATGTGCAAACAAGTAACTTTGTTTTTTCTTCCGCAATCACAGTGAGCAAGACTGGATCTCCCACGTGTAGTATTTCAGCAATATCCTCAATTGGACGCATCAAAAATATTTCACCTGAAAATTATATACAGTTAGTTGTATGCAACAAAATAAGATATCGACATATAATCATTAATAACAATTAGAGTTTACATAAAGTTTCCCATTTTTTTCCGGAATTTTCTTTAAATTTTTTGTGGTAAGTTAGTATCAAGAGTTAGTGGAAAGAGCAAGGCTGATGTGTACTTCCACACTCTTGCCGAGGCGAGCAGTTTCCTGTTGATTTGCTTGCACGAGTAAGACGAGTGAGTGAATGAGTACGATTCAGCGCTGGACGTAAAATCATCGAGCAAATATGTAGCTTTGTGCAGTTTTAGTGGCAGCTACTTCTTTCTACCTAGCCTTGGTAAAAACTAATGAAGATTTGTTGTTGTGTACTTTCCATCAACTGTGTAATAATGTGTTTTCAAAGGACAATTTTAGTTAAGTGAGCCTTAGAAATATTACTAAAAAATACGATTTGTTTAAATTTTTGTCATCGTGATGAATTACAAATGCTTGGAAATCTTCTAGATTTGATCGCGTTTCGGTTAAACATATTACTTTTGAAATATATCGGGTAAAGAGCTTCGGTTTAAGCAATGGGTTAAATTAATTAAATATTTGGTAATTTAATTAAACATTTGGTAATTAAACTAAATATTTGGAAAGCGAGTTATTAACGTACAACGCTTTGGGTGTTGTGGTTTTTTCTCTATAAATTTTCCAATAAATATTGGCCTCTAGCTCATTTAAAAAAAAGCATAAAATTATTAAACAATAAAAAAAAGTACAGACTTATGTTGTACAAAAGAGTCTACCTCGCTCGACTGCCTCACTTATGAGATTACTAGCTTGCCTCGCTCATCTGTTCGCTCATGTAAGGCCGTAGTGTGAGCGAGGATCGTCTGCTTGTCGTACTGCTCCTGCTTTGGTCTCGTTTGCCTACTCGCTCGCTTGATACTAGGTGTGTGCGCTCGTGCTTATGAGTTGCTCGTTTGCAAATAACCTCGTCTGACGCTCAGCAAGCTGCAGCCTCGCAATCCACCAGTTGTGTGGGTGATGAGCAAGAATGAGGCAAATCTGAACTCTGGTTTCTGGTATTGCACCATGGGCCAGACATCGTCGCTAAGGAAGGCTCCTTGCTCCGTGCTGATCAATTCTTATCTATACCCTTGGATAGGGCTGATGGCGAAGTTTTTCCTGGCTTGGAGTACCTCGAATGGCATTAAGTGTTACTCAGGAAGAAGAAGAACGCCGTGAAAAGTGTTCTCAAAAACACTTTCCCATGAGGGTTGCATCTGCGCTGTGTAGCCATAGAGGTATTACCGCCGACTCCTCGTCGGCTGGGTAATCGTATGTGCAGGCCTATCACTGAGACTGGCAGCCAGAGCCTCGAGGAAGCAAATTGACCATATCAATGGACAGTCTACTTTTGATTGAGGAGAAGCCCGAAAATACCATCCGGGCGGCTGGAGAAAACCAGTTTGCAAAAGATTTAAGAATCGTAGATAGTGGTGCTTTGACTTCAAGTAGAGGGTCAATAGTATCAGTGGTGTAACCGATAACGGTGAAGCCTGGTAAGGACAAGTCGTGCATTAGTAAACCAAAAACGGATGAAGAGCTTACAACAAGTTACCTGGAGAGGTGAAGACAGAAGGACAAACTAGCCGTGTTAGCATTCCAGTATGCACCTGTAAAGGCATACGTCAGCACGTCTGTTAGCTTATCTATTTGGAACTTTCCTTTACTGTCAACCAGGGGCTTGTGCAAGCAGGAAGCAAGGAAAATATAAACCTGGGATAACTAAAAAATCGTCGCAAACGATGTAGGTAGAGGGTAGGAGAGTAAAATTCCTTATGTGGATCCAAAAGTATACATAAGTGTATAGAAGGGCTGTATAAAAGCGAGTGGCGCGTATACTCATACACCAGAGGAAGACAGGAGCTGCAGCTGTGGGGAAGGCTTTTTTATGGTGGTGGGCATAGACGTTGGCTCGTTGGAAATTCTTCGGATGCCCATACAACTGCGAAATAGGATCTCCGAGTCCGGGATAAGAAAAAGTGAAAAGAGAATAATTAATGTATGTGTTAACCTCACATGGGTTTGGCTGAAACTATTTTTACACAAATTAATCTACAGTACAAGCATACAAATCTCCAAATAATACTAATTTAAGAACCTGTGAATGCTGAGGGATAGGCTTTAGGGGTGCAATATCCTTTATTTCAGCGGGAAAAAAACACTTGCGTGCATTATTTACCACGATCGATGAAGTACACGATGCTTAGAAAATTCTGCTATCAAGATGTCGTAGCTATAAAATCTATGTACTGTAGATGTAGGCGTGAAATCGAAAGGCCTGTCTCAATGATTAGACTTGATTACCTCGGAAAAACTGATGGATCATATACCACGTATTTGTCCGAAACTTATAACACTCTCCTGAAAACCCATTTCCCGGCCATCAGGCTGATTTCTGACGCCGGGAATAAAAAAGCTTCTCAGGGAAGTCTGTGCAATTATATGGATAGTCCTGAATAAGATTGATGATTGGTGCACATCGCAGTATCTTGATATTAACCCAAAAAACCTTGGTAATGATTTCATGAAAAAAGGAAACTAAAAGACCTCAACCTTTCGTGGGTAACTCTAGAGAGGAAGCTGCCGCAGAGGACTTAAGTCCATCGCTGAATTTTTTTGGACAATGTTGCAGAAAGTTAAGTGAGACAGGTCTGAGGTCGGCTATTTTTGGAATACACTGCTTTAATCAGACCAATCAACACGTGCTCCTCCGAGGCATGGTGGCCGAGAAACATATTAAAGAGCAAGGTTTCTCTGCTGAACAGATAACCGAAGACTGTGTGTAAAATCAACCGTTAAATTTTCCTCAAGAGAGCAATGAAGAAATCGGAACTCACCTTTAGGGACTTCATCAAAAACTATTTATGCGGACGGTTTCGATGTATGTATATATTTAAGGGTCTTTTCAATCAACAATAAAATTTACATACAAAGTAACTTAAAATTTTAATACAAATATAAATTTTGGTACAGCAGCAAATACATATACAGTAAAATTACTTTTAATGACTATTGGAGATCAATATTAAAAATTAATATATGCCACAGTACATGAAGTAAAAAAAAACCATACATCAAGTAAAAATGTAATACATAACCCATTCCATTTTGAGCGAGTCAGATTTATTCCTTTAAAATCCGATATAAAGAAATAAAAGCATTAAGTGGTTATCCTTGACCTAAGTGGAGAAGATCATATACATATAATATTTATATTAATTATAAATGAAAATTGACTTCCGGTGCATTAGCCTTGTAATGAGTTTATTAAGAAAGTTATTACTCAAAGTAGATTTCTCCCATTTTATTTCCTCTAGCATACAATTTTAAGTAATCCTACATATGAATACGCCCATGTTGCGAGCACATAAGGCTTCAAAAGTTACTTTGACTGGGTGGTGCTGTTTTATCAATAAAAATAATGCTTTGTGTTGCCCTTGAAAAGTAGATATCTGTGATAAAAAAAATGTTTAATTGTTTTCAGCAATCCTGGGGCTTAAATAGACTAATCCTGGGACATTCGGGAGTTTAAAATTATCGAAATCCCGGGATTGGCGTTCCTAGTAAGAACAGAGTTTGAAAGAGTGTTCAGTCGACTAATTTCTTTTGTCGCATATAAACATTTGCATTTCAAGCGAGCTACACTGACATGAGTTTATGCGATACCGTGTTTAATACAATATACGAGTACTTATACGCGTAAATAATCAAGCCGTTTCGCACAATATCATCTATAGAAAACTTGAAAGCACAAACAACTTATCGGCCTCGAGCATCAGAATTAAATTATTACTTAATTTAAATAACTGCTTCCACTTTATCAAATGCCACTCTTTCCCATGTTTTCTAGCCTCTTAAGCATACTATTCCAAAGGCTAATGCTAAATTTACCTTTCTGCGACGTTATTCTAGGGATTTTAAACACCCCCTGGTGGCCGCTGTGGTCGAGTTGGTAGCAGTGTGTGCTATAACTCGATATGCTGGTGAGTTCGAAGTTCGAATCTCAGTCAAGGCAAGCAAAATCTTAACCATAGAAAAAGTTTTTTCTAATAGCGGTTACCCATCGGCAGGTAATTTCAAATCTCCGAGGGTATTTCTGCCATGAAAAAGCTTCTCATTAAATACATCTGCCGGTCGAAATCTGCACAAAACTGTAGGTCCCTCCATTTGTGGTATAATATAAAGACGCACACCACAAATGGTAGGAGAAGCTCGGTCAAACACTGAGCTATATAGCGTACGCGCCAAAATTATATTATATTAGTTTAGGACTGATGTTAAATCTGATCGCTTTCAGAATCATATCTTGTATACATCAAGTATTTTCCCAAGAATGCATGAACATTCATAACTGGTTAAGGGTAGTTTTGTGCAAATATACATATAAAAATAATACTAATATTACATATCTTATACATATGTTTGTTTTTTTTTTTTTTTTTTGGGGAACTCCCGTGAAGAGAAAACTCTCATGAGTACTGCTATTCCCATAGCAGCATGCACGACTTGCAGTCTCTTGACTACACCTACGTTACTAAACTCTCTCCACCCTGACCACTCTCCCCGCGGAACTGCCAAAAGAGGTATTACCTCACGGGGCTGGTTAGCTTACTCGCTCTTTACCTGTGTTGTTGGCTACGTCTTGCTATCTCTGCACGCCTAAGATCTATGTGAATGCGCGATACGAGAGCACATATTTTTCCCCACCTTTCGCTTGACTGGAGCATGAAGTCAATGATGTTTACTCCGTCTAAGATTGTACGAACTTGAGGAGCGTAACGTGGACATTGGAACATAATGTGTTCCGCATCTTCTTCGCTGTCTCTACATGTTGGGCAGCAAGGGGAACTATCATGACCAAATTTAGTTAAGTACTTCCGATATACTCCATGTCCCGAGAGGAACTGTGTAAGGTGAAAGTTTGTGTCACCATGGTTTCTCTCCAACCATTTGCTGATGTTTGGTATCAGCTTATATGTCCACCTGCCTTTTGTGGAGCTATCCCAACGATTCTGCCAGGTGTTCATTGATCGGCATCTTTCTTCCTCTTTTACTTCTTTGGGTTTATTGTTCCGTTACTCCCGGAAAGCCTTTCATAAATTCGTTTCATTTCATGAGCCATGATATCTACTGGAATTTGTCCAGCTATAACATAAGATGCTTCGTCTGAAATTGGACAGAATCCACAAACCGCTCGTAAGGCGCTTAGCCGATAGACAGTTGTTATCTTTTTCGCGTAGCTTTTCACCAGCAGCGCGTCGGCCCAGACTGGGGCCGCATACAGTAGGATTGAGCTAATAACCCTACTGTAGAGGATTCGTTTACTGTGTCTCGGTCCTCCGTTATTTGGCATAATGCGCGATAAGCTTGACTGCACTCTAGATGCTTTCTTAGAGACGTACTCCAAGTGGGGCTTGAAATTGAGTCGGGAGTCTATCATCACACCCAAATATTTGATAACAGGCTTGGATGTGATTACCTCTGTCCCCACGCGAATATTCAGAAACTCCACTGCCTTTCTGCTGCTTATTAAAAGTGCCTCGGTCTTATGGTCGGCCAGCGTTAGGTGCATTGATTGAAGCCATGTTTCGATTTTAAGTACAGCTTCGCCAGCTGCTGCTTCAATTTGTTGCAAATGTTTTGCAACAATTACAACCGCGATATCGTCTGCAAAACCAACGACTTTTGTGCGTGGAGGCATTTCCAGGTTAAAGACGCCGTCGTACATAAGGTTCCACAAAAGTGGTCCAAGGACTGATCCTTGTGGGACGCCTGCTTTTACGTCATAAACCTCTGGCCCGTTATCGCTTCTGTAGAGGAGTTTGCGGTGCGAAAAATAGCTTCCTATAATTTTGAGGATATAACTTGGAGTGCCTTTTCTTAATAATGTATCCATGATGTTTCGCCAGCTTGCGGTATTGAAAGCGTTTTTAACGTCTAATGTTACAATGGCGCAGTATTCTTTTTTCCCGCCACGCCACCTTGTGCCTTCTATTGCTTTAGCCGCAACTTCAACTACTATTTTGATTGCATCTATCGTGGAACGGGATTTTCTGAAGCCGAACTGGTTTATCGACAGGAACCCATTTTCTTCGGCGAACGACGTAAGTCTGTTGCATACTATTCTTTCAAGAATTTTTCCAAGCGTGTCTAGTAAACATATCGGACGGTACGACGACGGCTCATCTGGGGGCTTGTTGCCTTTAGGTAGCAGCACTAATGTTTGCTTCTTCCATGTTGCTGGGAAACAGCCTTGAATAAGACACGCGTTGAATGCATGCACAAATATTTCTGGGCGCTTTATGATAGCGGCTTTCAGGGCCTTATTTGGTATACCGTCCGGCCCTGGAGCTTTACAATTTTCGATCTTCGTGCATGCAGTTAGCAACTCCTCTTCAGTTACCCTTGGGATTTCACTTGTTTCATAACGCGGAAAGACTGATGGGATGTCTTCGACCCTTTGAGGAAAAAGGGTTGTTATGATATTTCTCAACATTACTGGGCAAGTAATGTTTGGTGACTTTACGCTTTTTGCTTTTGATAGAACTACTCTGTAAGCGGTGCCCCAGGGATTGATGTCTGCTTCGTCGCAAATTTTTCTAAAATGTTCCTGTTTGCTTGCTTTTATGGCTGCTTTAAAGCCTTTCCTTGCCTTCCTCAGAGCAGCTAGGTTTTCGGGAAATTCAGAACTTCCTCTGCTGCGTTGCATTTTACGTCTTGCACTGAGACATTTCTTTCTTATCAGTGCTATATTCCTGTTCCACCAATAGCACGGGACGAATTTCTTGTTAAGTGACCTTCTTGGCATCGACGCATCGCATGCTTCAGTTAGGCCCAAAGCTAAGTTACTCACAACGTCTTCTGCCGGCCCTTCTATGAGTTTATACTCTTCGATTATATACTCCAAAGCATCATTATCGAGCATAGATTCTTTCCATTTTGGCCCTGTGAACTTTGGCTTTAGCTTTTGTCTCTCCTCTGCTATGTCCATTATATTGGCTTGGTGATCACTATGGGTGTACTCCTCGCTTACCCTCCATTTGATTTTGTTGGCCAGTGAATCGCTTGCGAGGGATATATCTATTATAGACCCCGTTCCCATTTTTCTGAAGGTTAGCGCAGATCCGGTATTTAGGATCGTGGCATCAAGCTGGGCAAATGTTTCCAGCAGCATTTCACCTCTCTTATTTGTTACTCTACTGCCCCATTCTATTGCCCAGGCATTGAAGTCCCCTGCGATGATTAATGGAGACTTGCCGCGAGCTTCCAGGGCAATATCGCACAAAAGTTTTTGGTACTCTGTTTTTGAGAGACTTGGCCTTGCATAGCAACTGATGATGTGTGTCCCATTTATTTTGCAACGCACGAATCCTTCTTCCGCGCTATGCATCTCTTGGTATGCATATGCACCGCAAAGCCAGATAGCTGTGCTTTTTTTCTTGTCGCTGGCCCAAGCTCCATCATCTTTGCACTTGTACGGTTCGCTGATGATTGCCAAGTCAGCTCTTATATCTTTCACCGTCTGCGATAATAGATCTTGCGCAGCTTCGCAGTGATTTAAATTTATTTGTATAATTCCTATATGCGTCGGTTAGCTAAGGCCTTCCTGAAAGCAGCGCATTTATAGCTACCTGCTACATGGTCAATGTTATCCCTATTATTTGATTTGCACAAGACGCAGTGTGGGCTGTTTTTGCAGTCTTTTGCGAAATGTCCCTCGACGCCGCATTTTCTGCATTGCTTCGATCTATCTATCTCGCTAGTGCAGTTTCGAGACACGTGACCATACTCCAGGCATTTAAAGCACTTTTGCAAGAGCACACGTTCACGTATACGGCAGATGACCCACCCTATTTTAATTTTGCCAACCTGGAGAAGCTTCTGGGCTGTTTGAGCTGGCAAGCTAAGGGTAACTGTTTGAGTTCCAGCATCATCTTATACATATGTACTTAAGTATGTACGTACATATATATGTGAACAAGTATGTATGTACGATTGTCCCACAAATACTGGGCAGGTGCAGTGGCAAGCAAGATTCCTGATTTAGAATACTGATTGTTGTATTCAACCAAATAAACAATCATAAACATACATACATACATACGATCGTGATTCCTTTGTTATTATGTTGCCTTCCACGGACTATCGAAGATCAGCAGATTCTAAGGACAAGAACCTAATGACAGGTCTAAAAGTAGCGTGTGATGCATCAATTGTAAGGAAATCTGGTTCGAAACATCGCCAGGAGGTTTACTGGTGGACCGAAAATATAGCACCATTAAGGAAAGAATGCTTAAGAAGTAGACGAAACTCACAACGACCTAGGGGATTAGAAAACTTTGCAGAAGCCCGTACAGCTTATAAAAAAGCACGGGACGCACTTAAAAAAGCCATTAAAGAAAGCAAGCGCAAGTGTTTTCGAGAACTTTGTGATGACGCAGAACGAAATCCGTGGGAGGGAGCATATAAAATTGACACAAAGAAATTAAACAAAGGCAAAAATATGATGCCAACTAGTTCAGGATATTTAAAGTTAGTGGTAGAAACCCTTTTCCCTGCACAGAGGCCGTTGGTTTCCGCCCGAGACGAAAATCTGTCAACGGATTTTGATCCTATAACAGAAGAAGAAGTTACAATGGCAGCAGCTAAGCTGGCAGCAAAAAAAAGCTCCTGGACCTGACTGCATTTCAAACGAGGCACTAAAAATTGCAGCTATTGAACGTATTGCGATATTTCAAGAGGTTTTTCATGACTGCTTCAAGCATGGAATCTTTCCTCAGATTTGGAAAAGACAAAAGCTTGTACTGATACCCAAACCAGAAAAACCATTAGATGACCTTTCAAGCTTCCGACCCATTTGCCTATTAGACTCAGCGGGAAAAATTCTAGAGCATATAATATCTACGCATGCAATCAAAATTTACTGATTTTACTCGCTGGTTCGAGTAGGGGATTTTAATCCGCATGTTAGCACAATGGGGCTAACAAGGCCTAAGTGTGCTGTTGAGATCGCTGGCAGCCACTTCTACCTAATCCTAACCTAAAATCAAAGTCCAAGAAAAAGGTGGTATTTCAGCAAATCAGTACGGTTTCAGGAAAGGATAGTCTACAATAGATGCAATATCTGAGGTAGTTAAGTTTGCGAGCGAGGCTATTAGTGGCACGCGGTGGTTAGGGGAAGGAAAAGAATAATGTGTAATCATCACCCTGGACATCAGAAAGGCGTTCAATAGTGCAAATTGGGCCAAAAACTCGATAGACTAGAGAACATCGGAGTTTCGTACTATATACGCAGGCTTATCCGTAGCTACTTCCATTCTCGTGTATTACGAGACCGAGGAAGGTTTGGAGAGAGCAGAAATAACAGGCGGAGTTCCACAAGGGTCTGTCCTTGGACCTTTACTGTGGAACATAAAGTACGACGGGGTACTCCGCGTGGAGATACCCGAAGGCTCAACCATAGTTGGCTTTGCAGACGATATCGCTGTACTGCTTAAAGCGAAACATCGTGGAACTATCTGCGAAAAAGCCTCGTCGGCCGTTATAGTTATTAAAGACTTGATGGAAAGTTACGGGCTTAACCTGTCACCGCATAAAACAGAGGCAATACTCACCTCGAGTCAAAAGAAGCTTGATGAAGTGAGGCTGAAAATTGGCGACTACATTGTCTCGACTAAGCCTACCATTAAATACCTAGGTATGATGCTCGACAAACGCTTAACCTTTAAAGCCCACTTGAACTAGGGAAAAAGCAGCTGCTAAACACAAGAGGACCAAAGGAGCGTCGACGTCTACTTTGAGCGAGTGTGGTTAAAAACCAAATTTTCTCTCTCCTAGTTGGGCACTCGCAACACAGTGCGTGGCAGACTACCGTGAAATCAACGCCTTTGCTCACTACGGGTTTGTAATGCATTTAGAACGGTATCTGATGATGCAGCTTTCGTAATAGCTAGTATGACACCTATAGACATACTGGCAAAAGAGGTGCATAGGCTGGCTACGGCATCACCCTACGTTACACAACAGGCGGAGATCGTGCTCGGAATAGTAGCCTCATGGAATGGCAAAACTGGTGGAATAACACCTCGAAAGGTCGTTGGGCCCATCGATGTATTCCAAATCTGGCCACTTGGGTTAACAGAACCCATGGCGAGGTTGACTTCTATTTAACGCAATTCCTGAGCGGATACGGCTGCTTCAAGGCATACCTGTTGAAGTACAAACACGACAACGACCCATACTGCAATATATGCCATAGCGACGTAGAAGATGTCTACCATGTATTTTTTGTGTGCCCCCGTATTTTTTGTGTGCCCCCGTTTTAGTCGCCAAATGAACGTACTACAATTGGTGGGGTGCTTGCACCGGAGACCATCATCAGTCACGTGATGAAAGGTCTTAGTGAATGAACTTCAACCAGCGATGTAATTGCTTCAATCTTAAAACAACTTAGAGGTCTGAAGAAACAGCGCCGAGCAAACCATTAAGCTACCACAAACCACGTGCCCAAAACAGGTTGCTCAAGGACCCAGCGAAGGGGATGCTCGGAACTCCGTCCATTCCGACATTGCGCAAAATGTGAAGCTCTCTATCAGGCTGGTCAGAATCTCGTCCATTCCGACAGCCTCCAGATAGATAGGGAGGGTGCTGCTCGGAACCTTGTTCGTTCCGACAGCTTTTTAAAAATATGAGTGTTCGACTGTAAATACAACAACTTTATAGACTTGGCATCCAGACATTAATAAAAGCCAACTAGTGCACTAGTGCAGTAGTCGTCAAACTAGTGCTTCCGGGTCTTCATCCCTAGACGAAGCCTATCAGCGAGGCTGCTCGGAACCTCGTCCGTTCCGACGGTCTCCTTTAGCCCTACTGCAGTCGCACTTATTCAAAGCAGCGGCGAATAAATTCTCTGCCATACCAATTGCTCTTAATGAAGTCTGCGGCAAGATAAATAGATGGAGCAAATATGGAGTCGAATCGCTCATAGTGTCTATGCTACAAAGCAGAGAAATATGGAAGACAGCCTGTGATGTAATAGCAGAAGCAATGAAGAAGTTGTGAACTCTCAACAGACTACTGGCGACTACCCGCTTTCCCTCCCATGATGTAATTCTTGACGGCAGTCCCGTGGGGAGAGGAATTCGACGAAATAAGGTTTATACATATGTACATATACAAAATGCTTTATAACATATGTTCAGTATACAAAATTCGTATTAGTACACCCTCTCATAAGAACAAGTATCAATAATTTTTTCAAATATATCTTAAAACAATCCGTTACAATCAATTTATTTCGCAACAAAATTAATAATAGTAAGGTTGAATAACAAAAACGTAGAAAATAATGCATTGTACTTAACAAAATAGAGTCAGACCACGTCAAGTGAGCCCAGAAATTTCAACTATATCATCGAATTTGAAAATAAACATATGATTGCATACAGAGCATGACGCATAGTTTATGATATGAATATTTTGTTTTGTATGTTGTTCGCAATTTTAGGAAAAAATTTAAATTACATTTAAAGAAAATTTCATTTAAATTTGGATTTTTTCAGTTTTGACCAATAAGAATCGGCTGATTGAAGATTCAAATTGAGAATTTAATTATGAAAACAAAAAAACGATGATTCTCTTCAATTGGATAAAATCAACGATATTGTGAACCACCAATTAAAACAAAATGTCACGCAAAATTTAGCGCAAAACCTTAACAGAAATCATTGCAGAAATTATTGATAAAAAAACACAAAGAAAACTGCTGAATTGGCTAAAAAAGTAGGTAAAAGCATTTCGGATACAGAATTCGTAAAAAATATAAAAATCGCCTTGCGTGAAAACATAGTCCAAAAGATAAAAAAATCCTGACAACTGTTCCAGATAATTGGTCTATACCATGGCAGATTTAACAGGTAACCTCGGTAATGTTTATAATTTGATTTTTTTCATTTAATTGTCAAACTTTGTTTTCAGTTGATAAAAACAAAAATATATCTTTACATCTGATTTGAGCTTTAAGTGAAAAAATATATTGAACAGTTTTCTCAGGAAATGAATGAATATCTTGTACATGATTCAATCATAAAAGGTTGGGTACTTATTGACGTTTAAGTTTTCCGACTGCCTTGTAAGGTTGCATTTAGGAAGGTCTGATAAAGGGGAAAATAGTTTATCCCTTTTCGTGCAAAGGTAGTAGAAAAGTAGGTAACTAGTAGCGAAATGCGGTTTGTACATAGAATGAAACATATTTGCAGAAATTTGATATTTCAATTTAATATAATATAACCGAATATTCAACCACACATGTATGTACATACTATATAAATAACACCTTAATACAACAAACTATATAAACAAAAAACGCAAGTGTGATTTAGAAGCAAATATTTTTTACACATTTTGTTAACAAAAACAATGTGATTTCAACCTTTTTAAAATTTTTACATGCAGAAAAAAGAACTATCACATTTGGAAAAATTTTGATAATACTTTTTTTTTCTTTAATTCAATATCAATTTTAGCAACCAAAATAAGAGGTATCTATTAAAAGCCCAGTAACTATGATTGTATATATATTTCATTACAAATTCAAACTTTTTTAAAAATATAATTACCATTTTTGTAGATCACAAAATTGTAAGATTCAAGTCACTAAAAATGTAACATTAGTTGTTCGAAACATTTTTTTCTTATATGGAAAACATTCACAATACCTTCGTCAAAAAATTAACGGAATTTCTATTGATATATGTACATCTGTTAGAAATCAAGTCAAGACGTTAGTCAAAACTGGTCAAAATACTAATAAATGTTCATCTATTCGATATTTTAACTGTATAATTTTATGGTTGTTAATATTTATATAAATTCTTTTTTTTTAATTTTATGTTATTTTATGTAAAATATATACAGTAAAAATTTAAAAACATAAAATGCTTTCTTTGAAAAAAAATATCAAACAAAATGATCTGACCTGACCGGGAATCTAAACAACGACCAATCAATTTCATACATGCAAAGAAAAAAAATTTCAATTCCTGTTCGCTGGTAATTCGATTATTTAATGTAGGGCATTCTGAAATAATTTAAAAACTACAAAGAGGCAACAGTGTTGTCTGCCAGGCCATTTCACAAGAAAAGTACTAATTTCCACGTGTTTGATTACATTTTTTTCTTAAATTAAAAGAGAGCAATACAGGCTACCTTAAGGCAGCGTGCAAGAGTGAGAAAACTGCCTAATTATCCAACCTTGTATGATTGAATCATGTATCTTGTATATTAGTGGAAATACAGGTATCTACCTAAACTAGAAGTATGTTTAATTAACGCTCAAAAATGAAATATGCCTAGCCAGAACCATGTGTTTGACGGGAGGTTAAAATTATATGAAGCGGTGACATAAATTGTTATTCTACATTAAAAACACTTTTTTTTAACGATTGGCTTTTCTCTTGTAGTCAGTAGTGGCAGTGTCGCTCTGGAAGCTCCAACACTAGTCTGCAAGCATGGCTGGCTCCCATCTACCCTGATAACGCTTCTCGTACTCTGCAATTTCTTAATGACATCCTTGACCGTCTTCTTCACTTACTGAACCCATGATAATATATGCTTGTGACCTAAAGCTGACATTAATCCATCAATATTAATGCAGAACTATAATCCATCTTCTTTTGAATAAAAGGTAGCTAAGGTAATGGGACGTTTTCGATAAGCTGTAATTTTAACTTTAGTGTGCAATAGATCCTATTGTTTTAATCTTGAGCCTAATATTTCAGATTTTTCTTTGGTCAAATCTAAATCTCGGATTGGCTAATCAAATGTGGTTCGGTATTTTATTTTATTTATAAATACCTCTTCGGACTCAATAAATTTGACATATACATAATCTTTCCGGTACTGGAATGTCTGGAGAATGTGCTAGCGGCATAGACACTGATGATACAGTAGCATAATTCACCGAGTGTTTCGACTTTTTTTGAAAAACCTTTCACAGTTGTTAAACAGAAGTAACAGGCGTACATCATAAAATGAAAAATTAGACTTTGCCACTGCTATTTAAAAGTAACTGGTCACTGCAGTGACAAAGTAGCAGTCACAGTATTATGATATTGTGACTTTGAAAAAGTAGCAGTAACAGTCACAATCGCGAACTTAGTCTGTGACAAAGTAGCAGTCGCATAACCGCAATGGGATACTGCGACAGTGAAAAAGTACCAGTCGCTATAACGCTTGAATACAGCGACTTTGAAAAATTTGCATTATCCACACTTTAAAATATGTTTATTACATATAGATGAGATAGATTGTAAACCTAGATATTTTAAGTATTTTGAACATTTAAAGAATGTCATTGAAAACATCGAACTGAAATAGTAAAATTCATATTTTTTCCTACATGCATGAGTTTGTTAAAATTAATGTAAAACACTCGGATTGTAAATTATTTTCCTTAACTGGCTTTTTAGAAAAAGGTAGTTTTTAATTTTATATATGTACATTTCTATAATATTTTGACATTAAAGCATTTATGTCTTTAATAAATACAAATAAATATCTATGCATGCACCCATGCATAAATATGAAGTGGCGTTAAAATTTTTTAAGTTGTTTCATTTGCATTTTTCTGTCACAGTTTTTGTCACAGTCACAATTTAAAATCACAATGACTGGAAAATCAGAGTCACGAATAACACTGTTCCTGAAAAGTCACGAGATCATAGATGTGTACATATGTACATATAAGAATATTTGCTAAGGACTATTTTTAAATTAATAACGTAAGTAATCGAATTTCGGGATAATGTTTAGTGATCAATCGCTAATATTTTTTTTTTTGTTTTTTTAACACATTTTATTTGCAATCTGTCGGTAGGCAATATGTTAATTGTTGTAATTTATATTAATGACATTGATGCGTAGAGTGAAATTTGTTCCTTAAATATAGATTAGAGTGAAGCTAACATAATGAACAATTGTTAAAATTAAAAGCTATGTCCTAAATGGTAGGTATAATGGATGCAGCCTCTGTAGCCGCCGAGTGTCTTCGCTGTTGTCTAATAAGTTGATGGCGAGAGTATTTGCATGATAGTTTAATCTGTTAACATATCTGGCACTATATATTTTAATTTCATCCTTTACGTTGGCTATTCCAAGACCTTTATGTAAATGCATGTTCCTAATGTACCATGGCGCGTTAGCTACTAATCGTAGAGTTTTCGATTGGTATCTTTGGAGGATATCCACTTTGGAATTACTTGCTGTACCCCACAACTGGATTCCATACGTCCAAATTGGTTTTAAAATTGATTTGTATAGTAGTATGTTATTTTTTATGCTAAGTTTAGATTTGGAACCAAGAAGCCAGTACATTTTACTTGTTTTCTTCTTAAGCTGTAATCTCTTGGCTTTTATATGTTGCTGCCAAGTAAGCCTCCTATCCAAGTGCATACCGAGGTATTTAGTAATGCTACATTTTGAAATAACTGTTTGGTTAAGGCTGACACTGGGGCAGTCTCCCTTTTTCATGGTAAAAGTGACGTGAGCTGACTTTGTGCTATTCACCACGATGTTCCACTTTCGTAGCCAAGACTTTATATTGTTCAATTGCTCTTGAACAGTTTCCGATGCCTCAACGGGAGAGGGAAAGAATGCGAGGATGGCAGTGTCATCTGCATAGGTAGCAACTGTCAGGTTTTCATCTTCTATAACTGGCATATCAGAAGTAAATATCATGTACAGTGTTGGTCCAAGTACACTACCTTGCGGGACACCTGCATTTATCTCGTAGATATCGGATGTTTCGTCTTGAATGTTTACAAAAAAGTGTCTTCCATCTCGGTATGATCTTAGAAATAAGTAAAATGGCGTTGGTAGTATTATTTTTTAGCTTAAAGAGAAGTCCTGTGTGACACACCCTCTCGAAAGTTTGTTGTATGTCCAGAAAAACTGCAAAACAGTATTTTTTGTCTTCCAAGCTACATAAAATAGATTTTACTACACGGTGGCATTGCTCCGGTGTACCACGCATAGGTCTGAAACCAAATTGGTGGTCAGGTATGATTTAAGAGTACTCCAGTACCGGCAATAATCTCTGAAGAAATATTTTCTCGAGTATTTTTGAGAATATTGAGCAAACCATTAAGCTACCACAAACCACGTGCCCAAAACAGGTTGCTCAAGGACCCAGCGAAGGGGATGCTCGGAACTCCGTCCATTCTGACATTGCGCAAAATGTGAAGCTCTCTATCAGGCTGGTCAGAATCTCGTCCATTCCGACAGCCTCCAGATAGATAGGGAGGGTGCTGCTCGGAACCTTGTTCGTTCCGACAGCTTTTTAAAAATATGAGTGTTCGACTGTAAATACAACAACTTTATAGACTTGGCATCCAGACATTAATAAAAGCCAACTAGTGCACTAGTGCAGTAGTCGTCAAACTAGTGCTTCCGGGTCTTCATCCCTAGACGAAGCCTATCAGCGAGGCTGCTCGGAACCTCGTCCGTTCCGACGGTCTCCTTTAGCCCTACTGCAGTCGCACTTATTCAAAGCAGCGGCGAATAAATTCTCTGCCATACCAATTGCTCTTAATGAAGTCTGCGGCAAGATAAATAGATGGAGCAAATATGGAGTCGAATCGCTCATAGTGTCTATGCTACAAAGCAGAGAAATATGGAAGACAGCCTGTGATGTAATAGCAGAAGCAATGAAGAAGTTGTGAACTCTCAACAGACTACTGGCGACTACCCGCTTTCCCTCCCATGATGTAATTCTTGACGGCAGTCCCGTGGGGAGAGGAATTCGACGAAATAAGGTTTATACATATGTACATATACAAAATGCTTTATAACATATGTTCAGTATACAAAATTCGTATTAGTACACCCTCTCATAAGAACAAGTATCAATAATTTTTTCAAATATATCTTAAAACAATCCGTTACAATCAATTTATTTCGCAACAAAATTAATAATAGTAAGGTTGAATAACAAAAACGTAGAAAATAATGCATTGTACTTAACAAAATAGAGTCAGACCACGTCAAGTGAGCCCAGAAATTTCAACTATATCATCGAATTTGAAAATAAACATATGATTGCATACAGAGCATGACGCATAGTTTATGATATGAATATTTTGTTTTGTATGTTGTTCGCAATTTTAGGAAAAAATTTAAATTACATTTAAAGAAAATTTCATTTAAATTTGGATTTTTTCAGTTTTGACCAATAAGAATCGGCTGATTGAAGATTCAAATTGAGAATTTAATTATGAAAACAAAAAAACGATGATTCTCTTCAATTGGATAAAATCAACGATATTGTGAACCACCAATTAAAACAAAATGTCACGCAAAATTTAGCGCAAAACCTTAACAGAAATCATTGCAGAAATTATTGATAAAAAAACACAAAGAAAACTGCTGAATTGGCTAAAAAAGTAGGTAAAAGCATTTCGGATACAGAATTCGTAAAAAATATAAAAATCGCCTTGCGTGAAAACATAGTCCAAAAGATAAAAAAATCCTGACAACTGTTCCAGATAATTGGTCTATACCATGGCAGATTTAACAGGTAACCTCGGTAATGTTTATAATTTGATTTTTTTCATTTAATTGTCAAACTTTGTTTTCAGTTGATAAAAACAAAAATATATCTTTACATCTGATTTGAGCTTTAAGTGAAAAAATATATTGAACAGTTTTCTCAGGAAATGAATGAATATCTTGTACATGATTCAATCATAAAAGGTTGGGTACTTATTGACGTTTAAGTTTTCCGACTGCCTTGTAAGGTTGCATTTAGGAAGGTCTGATAAAGGGGAAAATAGTTTATCCCTTTTCGTGCAAAGGTAGTAGAAAAGTAGGTAACTAGTAGCGAAATGCGGTTTGTACATAGAATGAAACATATTTGCAGAAATTTGATATTTCAATTTAATATAATATAACCGAATATTCAACCACACATGTATGTACATACATATATAAATAACACCTTAATACAACAAACTATATAAACAAAAAACGCAAGTGTGATTTAGAAGCAAATATTTTTTACACATTTTGTTAACAAAAACAATGTGATTTCAACCTTTTTAAAGTTTTTACATGCAGAAAAAAGAACTATCACATTTGGAAAAATTTTGATAATACTTTTTTTTTCTTTAATTCAATATCAATTTTAGCAACCAAAATAAGAGGTATCTATTAAAAGCCCAGTAACTATGATTGTATATATATTTCATTACAAATTCAAACTTTTTTAAAAATATAATTACCATTTTTGTAGATCACAAAATTGTAAGATTCAAGTCACTAAAAATGTAACATTAGTTGTTCGAAACATTTTTTTCTTATATGGAAAACATTCACAATACCTTCGTCAAAAAATTAACGGAATTTCTATTGATATATGTACATCTGTTAGAAATCAAGTCAAGACGTTAGTCAAAACTAGTCAAAATACTAATAAATGTTCATCTATTCGATATTTTAACTGTATAATTTTATGGTTGTTAATATTTATATAAATTCTTTTTTTTTAATTTTATGTTATTTTATGTAAAATATATACAGTAAAAATTTAAAAACATAAAATGCTTTCTTTGAAAAAAAATATCAAACAAAATGATCTGACCTGACCGGGAATCTAAACAACGACCAATCAATTTCATACATGCAAAGAAAAAAAATTTCAATTCCTGTTCGCTGGTAATTCGATTATTTAATGTAGGGCATTCTGAAATAATTTAAAAACTACAAAGAGGCAACAGTGTTGTCTGCCAGGCCATTTCACAAGAAAAGTACTAATTTCCACGTGTTTGATTACATTTTTTTCTTAAATTAAAAGAGAGCAATACAGGCTACCTTAAGGCAGCGTGCAAGAGTGAGAAAACTGCCTAATTATCCAACCTTGTATGATTGAATCATGTATCTTGTATATTAGTGGAAATACAGGTATCTACCTAAACTAGAAGTATGTTTAATTAACGCTCAAAAATGAAATATGCCTAGCCAGAACCATGTGTTTGACGGGAGGTTAAAATTATATGAAGCGGTGACATAAATTGTTATTCTACATTAAAAACACTTTTTTTTAACGATTGGCTTTTCTCTTGTAGTCAGTAGTGGCAGTGTCGCTCTGGAAGCTCCAACACTAGTCTGCAAGCATGGCTGGCTCCCATCTACCCTGATAACGCTTCTCGTACTCTGCAATTTCTTAATGACATCCTTGACCGTCTTCTTCACTTACTGAACCCATGATAATATATGCTTGTGACCTAAAGCTCACATTAATCCATCAATATTATTGCAGAACTATAATCCATCTTCTTTTGAATAAAAGGTAGCTAAGGTAATGGGACGTTTTCGATAAGCTGTAATTTTAACTTTAGTGTGCAATAGATCCTATTGTTTTAATCTTGAGCCTAATATTTCAGATTTTTCTTTGGTCAAATCTAAATCTCGGATTGGCTAATCAAATGTGGTTCGGTATTTTATTTTATTTATAAATACCTCTTCGGACTCAATAAATTTGACATATACATAATCTTTCCGGTACTGGAATGTCTGGAGAATGTGCTAGCGGCATAGACACTGATGATACAGTAGCATAATTCACCGAGTGTTTCGACTTTTTTTGAAAAACCTTTCACAGTTGTTAAACAGAAGTAACAGGCGTACATCATAAAATGAAAAATTAGACTTTGCCACTGCTATTTAAAAGTAACTGGTCACTGCAGTGACAAAGTAGCAGTCACAGTATTATGATATTGTGACTTTGAAAAAGTAGCAGTAACAGTCACAATCGCGAACTTAGTCTGTGACAAAGTAGCAGTCGCATAACCGCAATGGGATACTGCGACAGTGAAAAAGTACCAGTCGCTATAACGCTTGAATACAGCGACTTTGAAAAATTTGCATTATCCACACTTTAAAATATGTTTATTACATATAGATGAGATAGATTGTAAACCTAGATATTTTAAGTATTTTGAACATTTAAAGAATGTCATTGAAAACATCGAACTGAAATAGTAAAATTCATATTTTTTCCTACATGCATGAGTTTGTTAAAATTAATGTAAAACACTCGGATTGTAAATTATTTTCCTTAACTGGCTTTTTAGAAAAAGGTAGTTTTTAATTTTATATATGTACATTTCTATAATATTTTGACATTAAAGCATTTATGTCTTTAATAAATACAAATAAATATCTATGCATGCACCCATGCATAAATATGAAGTGGCGTTAAAATTTTTTAAGTTGTTTCATTTGCATTTTTCTGTCACAGTTTTTGTCACAGTCACAATTTAAAATCACAATGACTGGAAAATCAGAGTCACGAATAACACTGTTCCTGAAAAGTCACGAGATCATAGATGTGTACATATGTACATATAAGAATATTTGCTAAGGACTATTTTTAAATTAATAACGTAAGTAATCGAATTTCGGGATAATGTTTAGTGATCAATCGCTAATATTTTTTTTTTTTGTTTTTTTAACACATTTTATTTGCAATCTGTCGGTAGGCAATATGTTAATTGTTGTAATTTATATTAATGACATTGATGCGTAGAGTGAAATTTGTTCCTTAAATATAGATTAGAGTGAAGCTAACATAATGAACAATTGTTAAAATTAAAAGCTATGTCCTAAATGGTAGGTATAATGGATGCAGCCTCTGTAGCCGCCGAGTGTCTTCGCTGTTGTCTAATAAGTTGATGGCGAGAGTATTTGCATGATAGTTTAATCTGTTAACATATCTGGCACTATATATTTTAATTTCATCCTTTACGTTGGCTATTCCAAGACCTTTATGTAAATGCATGTTCCTAATGTACCATGGCGCGTTAGCTACTAATCGTAGAGTTTTCGATTGGTATCTTTGGAGGATATCCACTTTGGAATTACTTGCTGTACCCCACAACTGGATTCCATACGTCCAAATTGGTTTTAAAATTGATTTGTATAGTAGTATGTTATTTTTTATGCTAAGTTTAGATTTGGAACCAAGAAGCCAGTACATTTTACTTGTTTTCTTCTTAAGCTGTAATCTCTTGGCTTTTATATGTTGCTGCCAAGTAAGCCTCCTATCCAAGTGCATACCGAGGTATTTAGTAATGCTACATTTTGAAATAACTGTTTGGTTAAGGCTGACACTGGGGCAGTCTCCCTTTTTCATGGTAAAAGTGACGTGAGCTGACTTTGTGCTATTCACCACGATGTTCCACTTTCGTAGCCAAGACTTTATATTGTTCAATTGCTCTTGAACAGTTTCCGATGCCTCAACGGGAGAGGGAAAGAATGCGAGGATGGCAGTGTCATCTGCATAGGTAGCAACTGTCAGGTTTTCATCTTCTATAACTGGCATATCAGAAGTAAATATCATGTACAGTGTTGGTCCAAGTACACTACCTTGCGGGACACCTGCATTTATCTCGTAGATATCGGATGTTTCGTCTTGAATGTTTACAAAAAAGTGTCTTCCATCTCGGTATGATCTTAGAAATAAGTAAAATGGCGTTGGTAGTATTATTTTTTAGCTTAAAGAGAAGTCCTGTGTGACACACCCTCTCGAAAGTTTGTTGTATGTCCAGAAAAACTGCAAAACAGTATTTTTTGTCTTCCAAGCTACATAAAATAGATTTTACTACACGGTGGCATTGCTCCGGTGTACCACGCATAGGTCTGAAACCAAATTGGTGGTCAGGTATGATTTAAGAGGACTCCAGTACCGGCAATAATCTCTGAAGAAATATTTTCTCGAGTATTTTTGAGAATATTGACAGCAGGCTTATTGGTCTATATGACGTTAATTCCTTCTCAGGCTTGTTAGGTTTGGCGATCATGATGATTTGAGCGCATTTCCACTGCGTAGGAAAGTTGCTTAATCTAAGGCTGCTATTGAATAGAGTGACTAGAAATAATAAGCATTTTTTTGGTAAGTTTTTTATTGTCCAGGCATCGATGTTATCATATCCTGGAGATTTTAAGCTTTTTAACGTGTGATCTCAGCTTTAACTTCAGACAGTCGAACGAAGGGTAAGGGTTGGTTCATTTGGCAAGGAGCGTCTAAATATACTTCAGTTTCTTGGCGATAAGAGTCACTGTTAAGGAGAATTTCTGAAAACTGGCTTTTAAGTGATTAGCGAAAGCATCAGCTTTACTTTTGTTAGTTCTGCACCACATATTATTTCGATCTTCAAGTATCTCGTAGCATTCCAAGGTTATATTCATCATTTTTGCTTGGGTCAACGTTTTTAAGATAATCTCCAATCTTTCGTTTTTTAGCTCCGATAGCTTGTATTTGAATTCCTTAATTGATCTGTTAAGAACTGTTTTATCGATTGGATTTCTGCTATTTTGCCAAACTCTACGAAGACACTTCTTATTTTGAATTAAACCTAGTATTTCAAGGGAATATGTTTCGGTTTGCAAGAGAATTTTCAAAGTAAAGTTCTTAACGGCGTCATCTAACTCCGTATTTGAATTTATTTCCACCTTAAGATCAGTATAGGATTCGAGCCAGTATTAAAAAAACAATATATCGGATGATTTTCTTAGAATACGTTGCTTCCGTGTGGTAAGAAGAGCAGGTATGTTAAAATTAACGACAAGAGCAGAGTGGTCTGAATTTAGGTCTTAGCTATAAAATATTTCTAGATGGACGGAGGCTATTCCGGTGTAAATGGCGAAGTCAATAAGATCTGGAATTTTATTCGAGTCGGTGGGCCAGTAGGTGGGACTTCCTGTAAATAATATGCTAAAGTTTTTTTCAGAAATACATTTGTATAACTCTCGTCCTTTAGGATTCGTAAGTCGCGACCCCCACCAGGGATGCTTTGCATTGACCACAGAATATTAAAACAAGGTGGCAGATACAGTGCGCTTATTACAGTATCGCCGTTGACACATTGGATTTTAATGGAAGTAGCTTGTATCGAAGGGGTAGCAACAGGTTCTAATTGGATATATTTTATTGATGATTTGATGAGAATGGCAGAGCCACTATGTGCTTTACCATCGGGATGGTTTGTGATTACTAGCTCGTATACATTTATTTTAAAAAATGTTTTATTAGTGAAATGCGTTTCTGATATGAGTAGTATGTCGACGTTGTTAGTCTTAATGAATAACTCAACTTATAATTTATGATTGCTTAGTCCATTGGCATTCCAAATTGCTACTATAAGACTTAATTGCATAATCTAGATATAAGAGAAGACATCATTGTCATTAGCGTTGTAGTTAACTCAATTTGCTTGGAAATCAGTGCTTCCAGTTTCTCTAGGCTTTCGTTTTTATAGTTGCTAGGGGTGACAGTTTGTTGCCCTTTAGTGATATCTGCATAACTAAAATTATTGTTGTAAAATTGACCATCAGATTTGAAGTTAATTGTGTCATTTGGTTTTGGTACATTACGAACTACCTTATGTGAGGATCTCTTAGAACCCAGTTGCTGGTATACTTTACAGCCCTTGTAGGGGTCGAGCGAAAGCAGGATGTGGATGAAGCGCAATATAGTGCCCAGGTTACCCTAGACACCTAGCCAATCCCACATCAAGACCGTAGTGCACGATGAGGAATCGTACCCTTCCAGAGGTGACCCTGTTTCCACGGAACACTACGGATCTAGACCCGGAGGGTGTCGAAACTACCCTTCCCCCCTAATCCAGGGTGTCATGCGTTACCGTGCCCATGGATGGTTTGCAGTCAGGGGGCTTTTCCGACTGTATTCTAACGGCGCCTCCCGGACACCGGTCCGGCTCCGGGAGTAACGGTTTACTTGCTGCGGCATGGGGCTCTGCCGTAGTCGACCGTTCCCTTCCCCTTCCCTTTACTTCCCGCCACCGAACGGTATCGGCTCAATAGGTGGCCAACGATAATGAACAACAACAAACAAACAGCCTCGGAACCCTGCACGGGTAGTGCCGCCGATGGACACGGCGAAGCAACGTCCAACCCTATCTCGGGAACCGCAACGACGGTGCCGAAAGAGCCTGCACGGCCCAAACCCCAAACTCGATCCTCCGCAGCGACTGGAGAAATGCCCCCCTCCCTTGAGGGTAAGCCATCCTCATAAAACGGCTGGAGGCTATACCATACGCCCAACTGACGGAGGCACAGAAAGCCTTTCTCGAGTGGGCCAAGGGAATCCTGAACTCCAGCGAAAAGCGCCCCTTAGGGAACGGCGCGAGGGACAAACCTCCCACTCGCACAGACCAGAGGAAGGACCTGGCCTCCAAGAGACAGCGATCTCAAGACGATACCCCGAGTGGATCGAAGAGGCACAGGACTTCCTCCCCCCCGAACCGTCGGTCGATGGCCATATCAGCCAAGCCATTTAGCGAGGTGGCGAAAGAGCACCTTACGCTGGCTGTGCTCGACAAGAGCCATCCCGACGGAAATATCAGCACGGACAACTTGAAGTCCGTCTTGATGGGTCTCTGCAGGGTCTATAAGGGCATACTCTTGAAGTATCCCGGCCCTGCACCAGTCGTCCGCGACGCCGGCTGGCATCAAGGGCGAATCAAGCTGGTCGCGTGCGCGGACGTGCGCGCAGTCCGACTGTACAAGGAGGCAATCTCCTCGGTGGGGCAGCTGTGGCCCGGGGCTGACTTGATGGCTGTCCACAGGGACGAGATCCCTAAACGGCCTCGAGCCTGGGCATGGGTCCCAGCGGAACCATCTACACCGCAGGAGATCCTCGAACTCATCCGCCTTGGCAACGGAGATCTACCCACCAATGATTGGAGGATAGTCCGAGTTGGCGAGACCAAGGAGAAGCAGCGTTACGTTGACCTCGTCATCAACGATGCTTCTATCCCAGTGCTCGCGGACTGTGTTTTGGTAATAAGTTACGGCTTCTACTCCATCACCATTAAGGTCAACAAGAGGGCGGAGGGAGCCAAACAGACGGGCAACGCCTCGAGCGCACCCGATTCCATTACCACTCGCACTGGCGAGGGGGTCAACAAACCGGGAGACACCTCGAGCGTCCCTAAAACCCCGGAGCCAGAGCCGAGCGCCCTGAGCGCAAACGAGGACATCCCATCGGGGGTATCGGACATCGCGACGGATGCTGAGAGCGAAACGGGCTCAGCATCTGCTTACGTTGGGTCGATATACAGCCGATGGGTAGCGCCCGATGATGAGAACCAGCTTCTGGCTTCGGAATCTGAGGAGGCGGACCTTGACATCACAGTCAGGGCCGTCACCCATAGAGAAGAGCCAGAAGCAATGGACGTCGGTGACTCTAGAGATGGTGCAGATTCTACAAATTAATCTGCACCACTCGAAGGCAGCTTCGGCTGCCCTCCTTTTGCGACTTAGCGAAAGAGCTGAGGACATCATTCTCGTCCAAGAGCCATGGATCGTCAGAAACAGGGTTTGCGGACTGAACTCTGTGGTGGAATCTAGAGATTTCAGCACTCAGGAAAGAGAGCAGGCGACTCTTTAACCAAGCCAAGAGGACGGGTCTTCGGCAACCATACAGAGACGCTCTTAAAGCTTTCAGGAAGGCCATAAAGACAACACAACGCAAATCTTAACAAAACTTCTGTAACAACATAGAAGAAAACTCCGAAGCCAACAGGCAAAGGAAGGTTCTCTCCAAAAGTGCTCCAACGATAAATTCTATTCAAAAACCAAACGGAGAATGGACATCTACAACCGACGAAATGCTGGAGCTACTAATGACTCGCTCTTAGGGAATACCGCAGGGGACATAGTGAGCCACGACAAGGTGGAATGGGCAGTAATGTCCTTCGAATTTTTCAAATCTCCAGGACCAGACAGAATTTTTCCGGCACAACTGCAAGCAGCGAAGGACCTTTCTTGTCCACTGCTTACTCAGATTTTTACAGCATGCCTTACCTTCACCCACATTCCTTATGAGTAAACGAAGGCGAAAGTCGTCTTTCTACCGAAGAGAGGCAGGTCCGGTCACGCAAAACCCAAATGTCAATCCCACCAAGACCGAAGCAGTGCTCTTTACAAGGAAATACAAAATTCCCGCTTTCAAACTACCATCCGTAAACGGAGTATGTCTTAGTCTCTCAACCGAGGTCAAATATCTCGGAATTTTACTAGATAAAAAATTCCACTGGAGGTGGAACATCGAAGACCGCTCCAAGAAAGCTATTGTTGCTCTATACGCCTGTAAGACTGCCGTGGGGAAGAAATGGGGTATAAAGCCACACATTGTACACTGGATATACACAGCTGTGATAAGACCCATTCTCATTCTGCTCTCTACACCCACCAAATCTCTGGAAATAATGTTAAATCTCCCACCGGTGGATCTCTACGGCAAATTTCTGGCGGCCTGCAGTGCTGCTAGGCCAAATGCCATCCTTCCGTGGTGAAATCTCAACTCCGGGCATGCAAAGGTCCTGGAAACTCTGCCGGACAACCCGATGAGGTTGAATTACTTTCTACACCCTCCATTCTCCGGAAATAGGTTCTCCACAAGAATCCCAGAGAGGAGCGAATGGATGGGTACCGTGGACCTGGATCCAGGATCGACGGCTGTATATACAGATGGTTCCAAGTTAAACGAAAGAGTAGGCAGCGGGATTTACTCTGGTGAACTCGATCTAAACCTCAGTCTTCGTTTACCGGACCACTGCAGTGTTTTCCAGGCCGAACTAAATGCAATAATGGAAGCAGCTCGTGGCCTCAGAACGAGACATTACCATTTATTCTGACAGCCAGGCTGCTATCAAATCTCTGAATTCCTACGCTCCAACCTCCAAGTTAGCCTTTGAATGCAGAGCAGCTTTAAGCCAGCTGGCGGATATTTGCTCCGTACATGTTGTTTGGGTCCCTGGCCATAAGGACATCCCTGGCAATTGCCTGGCTGATGAACTAGCAAGGAAAGGGACGGAATTAACTGTGATAAACTCTGCTCAAGAGGCGGGTTTACCCTTAGCATCCTATAAACACAGATTAAGATCTGAGCTTATGGGCAAGGTAAATTTAAGGTGGGCATCGGAGCCCACCTGCCACATTACAAGACAAATCTGGCCAGAAGCCGATGAGAAGCGCTTTAAAGCTCTCACGATGCTTAGCCGCTTCTCTCTCAGATTAGTAGTTGGGGTGATAACCGGCCACTGCCTCATGGGCTCGCATGGGGAAAGGCTAGGTTACCCAACAAATGATTTTTGCCGCAGTTGCCGAAACGAGGAGGAGGTGGAGAGTATTGAGCACTATCTCTGCCACTGCCCTGGCTTGGCCAAGACGCGCAGTAAAGTTTTTAATAGCTACTTTTTGGACTGTTTAGCTGACTTGAACTCGGCAAACATTTCCAACTTTCTACTCTACACTAAGCGCACAGGATGGTTCAATTTTTGAAAGAAGGGAGGGAGGGAATGCATGGCTTGTGCCAGTGGTATCACAATGGGCTTCTTACAGCCTAAGTGTGCCACCGTGCTCCGGTGCGGTGGCAGCCACCCTAACCTAACCTAACCTTACAGCCCTTGTAGTTTGCAGTATGATTTTGGAGGTAATGAACACATCTTGGTGGTATATTTATACTTTTCTGGAGGAGGGATGATCTTGCCCGCATTTCACACATTTATACGGTTTTTTACAGTATTGTTTTGTGTGTCCAAACTCCTGGCATCGATGGCATTGAGCTAGATCATTAAATTTACGCGGCGGTTCAATCTTGACTACTGCATGACATAGCTGTTTGATGTCAAATACACTTTTGTTATTTTCGGCGGGTTCAAGGTCTACAAAAAAATATCGACATCGTCATTTTTGTAACTTTGTTCTTTGCGTTTACAATATTACGAACATTTTGACCGCGGTTGGTTAAGTCAAATTTAATATCTGCGATTGGCGTTGTAAAGTGCATGTTTTTTATGGCAATGCAATAGAGTATTTTTTCTTTTCATTGGTAAGTGTGGAATACAATATTACTATAATCTAGGTAGTTGATAAGTTTTATGTAGGTTTCACTATTTGCGGTCATTACTCTTGCTTGCCCGTTTTTGCCTGATTTGTATATAAAACTTTCTTTGCCAATTATTGGCAAAAAACTACTCATCATCTTGCTTATGTTGTTCACCTGCGGTATGAAAATTGGTGGTGGTTTATGTGAAATTAATGTTGTTGGTCCCGAGTCTTCTTCTACGTCGTTGTTGTCATCATTTTGCATGTTTGTGTCCAATGCAGCGAATCGATTAGTGTGGTTTGTTGTTGTGCTGCATTTCTGCAGCTTACTGTTTAATTTCGGTGATTCGTGGCTCTTACGCTTCACTGATTTATGATTATACCCATTCGTGGCTTGCCAGCCTTCGCTTTCGTCACACGTACTGTTATTGTCGTACATTAAGCTCACTAACGAGTTTTGAGTTTTTAGCTTTTACCTCACACGATTTTTTGTTTACAAAAGAATGATTGATTTGTTTGCACGTTAGTCTAGCGCTAATGTCCGTACTTATTGACTTCACAATAGGAACTGAATCGCTAATATTTGAATTTTTTTTTATAACATAGTTTACTGCGTTAACGGTTGCCAGACATACTGATTTGGGAAGGACACTACTGAATTTTCACTCGCTGTACTTAAAATTTTCAATTCCGAATTCGGGAATATACTATATATAAATAAATATAAATAAAACAAATTTCACCGCTTGAGAAATTTTATCTACATACATATGTAGGTCATAATATTTTTCCGGAACTCAGGTAAACATCTCCATGTAGATCATATGTACATAGGCACACTGCAGATTATAACACAGTACGACAGAGGTTGGTACACATGAGAAATGTTAACAGAATATAAAAATAGGCTTAGAATAAAGAAATACGTGTCTCGGCGTTTTGCTGTAGCACGTCAGAATTTTGAGAAATTCGATTTTTAAGCTTCAAAGCTATTATAAAAAGTTCTATAAAAACAGAATGGGTAAACCGATTTTAATGCTTGAGCCAGTTTTGAAAAGGCAATTAAATTAGAATTTTTTTGATTAAGAAAACAATTTTTGTTTCAAATTTAATTACCTTCGCAAAACTGACTCAAGCAATGGGGTTCACCCATTCTGTTTTTTTAGAACTTTTTGAAATAATATTACATTAGAAGTGAACCTCCACGGTCCCTTGAAGCTTGAAAATCGATTTTATCCAAATTCTGACGTGCTACAGCAAAACGCCGAGACACGCCTTTCTTTATTTTAAGCCTATTTTCATATTCTGTTAACATTTCTCATGTGTACCAACCACTGTCGTACTGTGTTATTAAGATTTAAAACCACTTGATGTAAAAATTTACCAAAGTTGCAAGTAAGTTATACATTTAATAAAATTTTATTATAAGTTTTAATTGAAACGGATAAAATAAGAAGGATAAATCTATTACCTTTTAGTCCAATATAGTTTTTCATTTTAGTTAACTTTTTCTGTTAAAATATTCAGCTTTTGAGAATTGCCTAGTATGCATGCATAGTATACATATAGGGCATATCACATATGTATGTACATAGTTCCAAGTGAAGTACTGATTTTTCAAAAATGTGTAATAATTTTAAATGGAAATGCATATCATTGGTAAAAATAGTCAATTATATTTAAGTCCAATATATACTTTTTTAATATAACTAACTTTTTTCGTGAAAAAATTCAACTTGTGAAAATCGCCTTATGTGTGTACATATTCGTCAATAAGTTAAGTATTGATATTTGAAAATTAAGCGATAATTGAAAATGAAAATGCATATCACAAGAAAGCAAATCAATAGCCTTATACTCCCGAATTCAGTTAGCAGTCTCAGTCATTTTATACCAATAACAAGTGAGATATCTTTCTAACTTCGGGCCATTCGTAGTTGTCGACATATTGGCGACCAGCTTAGGCACCCTGTCACGCCAGCTAAGGTATACTGTCCAATAAGATATCTCACTTGTTATTATACACAATGCTCTCAGTCTTTAATAGAGACAAAAATCACAATTTTAGACCAGTTGACATTCATTAGACTCAAAAAAAAGCCTATAATCTCAATAGAAAGTCTCAAAATTGTGACCTGGTGATGAGCAGGTCACAAAAAATTAAAATAAAAACAAAAGAAAAAACGTGAAAGCGGGGAAAAGCAATAATCTCTAGCTCATTTTGAGGCTTGATATGAGCCTGAGTACTGAATTCGGGTATAAGCCCACAATATTTTTTTTTAATTTAATAAATACTTTTAATAAAAATTTTCAAACTTTGAGAATTTTCTTAATGCAGGTACATTTTTCAAAAATGTTCAATAATTTAATGTAATTTTCCAACTTTTGAAATTTGCCTTTTTACTTGTGCACAGTGCATATACGGAATTTCACATTGTTGTAAGTTTTTCAAAAATGTTTAATAATTGAAAATTTAAATGAATATTATTCAAAAGAATAATGAATTATCTTTCTGTTCATGTTATTTTCTTAAAAAAATTTAATTTTTTGCAGAAAAATTCTCACCTTTTGATTTAAAGCTTTTTTCCTTTTTTTATATATTTAGTAAATCGGGTTGCCCTTGGGAAACCAACGCTCATCCTATATATGACGACTTTTGTATAGATAAATATAATTTATATAAGAGATATATAAATAAATCAGAGTTAAGTAAAAGTAAAAATTTATTGTTTTGTATATGTTTGTTATTTCTTTAAACTTAAAATGTAAATATTTTAAGTGATCTAACTAAGACTACTTCCAACTATTATTAGCTAATTTCTATGCTATAATCTTTGGTATTTTAAGTTGGTACATTGTACTTTATATTAATAAATTATTAATAATTAGTATAAGTTTAAACATCGTAATCTGATAAAAATTGTAAAATAATAAATAATAAATAATAAATAAATAATTTTTTTTTTGTATTTAGGATCCTTAGCTAACCAGTAGGGAACAAATAGAAGTGGTTAGAGGAAACAAATGAATAACAAAAAGGGTAACAAATATAATTGTTATGGATAACAAAAGATAACCATAAAGCTAACAAGTATTAGTGGTTAGTTATATTAAAAACATAATTAATAAAACCGGTAACTATAAAACTGGTACTGCTAACAAACAACTACCAGACTCCGTAAACAACAATGTTAGAGCGAAGTTGGAAAATGATTTGTGTAAATGCCCTAAGTACCTTGTTTGCTAATCATTTCCCGTCCTGTAGGTATATGTATCGAAATAGCAGGGACCGTAAATAACTGTTATGCAAAAAATTTTAAACTAAAAAATCATTATGAGAAACCTGTCGCACGCATATACTTCCATATACTAAAATTCTTAGTTTTTTGAGCTTTTTGAAATTCGTATTGATTGTAAATTTTGGCAATAACGGTAAAAGTTGCCAGTTATTTTTTACCCTATACAATTAACTTCAACTAAATGTGTCATTTTATGACTTTTATTTTTTGAAACAGAAATAAAAGTCCTTTCATGACATACATACATATATTTTTCTGCTTGTCGAAACAGTTATACTTGGACTTTTATTTTTCTGTCCTAAAATAAAAGTCCATATATGTATGACAGAAAACTTAGTTATCCTTGAAAAAAGTCACCTTAAGACATTTATTTGTTGGAAAAAAAAATAAAAGTCTTTTGTTTAATGATATTTTCTGTAGAGTTTTATAATAGTAGTATATATTTAATGGAAAGTTCATAGATTTATGTTACATCTTGTAGCAAACACATTGTATCAAGCCAAATTAACGGCAAGTTCCATTTTATTTTTTCTAAAAACATAAACAATAGTTTCCAGACAAAATAAAGTACTTTTGATTTGTTTTTATTTTGGTAACCAAATTATAAAATTAATCATAAACGTTTTTATAATGGTTGTTTATTTTTAAAAACATATTTTTTTCCAAATTGTCTGCCGATAAATTTGTTCTCAAATCACTTAAAACTAACTTTAATGCTGAAAACGCTCTTTTCACACTAACTTGAGGGGCAGGTACACATTGAATTATTTTCGTTAAAGCAAATAAGTTCGGATATAAAAACTTTTTATTCTCCCAATACTGCATAATATTTTTATCGGCGGGAATTGGTTTTGGCGAATAATTATTGATTTCAAAAAACGCTCTTTTTTTAAGTTCATCCTGTATATATTCGTCACTGCTGTCTTCATCTAATACATTCAAAGAACCTAAGTATTGTCCTAGCAGTGAACTTTGCGAAACACTTTCCTCAAACACAGGGGGAGAGAAAGGAACACTTGCAGCGTTTGCACTTGTGCTTGGCAAACATTCGTCAGGAGCAGCTGCGTCGTCTATCTGAGAAGATAGAAAAAAAATGTATGCACAAATATACGTAATGTCCAATATAATAGAAACCAAAGAATGAAACCGATCCCAGACACCGTTCCTGTTGTGGTTTCACATTTGCAAAGTGTTTAGGTTTCGGTAAACGGTTACGACTGCCAGTTTTACTATTACTACAGTTTAGAGTTCAAATATAATGAAGTAAAAAGTAGAACTAAGTAATGTGTAGTTTACATATATTTATAAAGATTTTTTGTAGAATGAACTATGTATATTTATTATAGAAAAGACAGTTCTACTATCTCGTTTATTAATGTATGTATATAGTAAGTTATTTCATGAATTCGTACCTCTCTCTCCAGAGTCAGAATCCGGGTAATAACTTCCTTCAAATGACTTCTAGCGTACATTATTTTCATGGGATCTTTGTTTATTACGCATCTTAAACGGGGATCCAAATATAAACCAGCTAAAACACTAGGATTCTCCAAAAGCTTTTCTTCGCGACGTTGAATACAGTTTTGCAAACTTTCGCTATTACCTTTTGATTGCACTTCTAGCTTCATTTCCAACCAAAGTTTGTAGAAGTTGGCCAGATATAATTGCTCAGCCTGCAGCTTCTGCGTAGCAATATATATAGGTTCCAGCAAATTTAAAACGCTTTCTAGTCTTCCCCATTCAGTTGGAGAGAGATTCAAAGAAGCATCAATATATTTGCTGCAAAATTATCGATGTGCCGTCAACTTTTTTAGCATTTTATACGACGAATTCCAACGAGTGGGTACATCCAACTCAATAACGGGAAAGCCATTTTCAGAAATCAGATTTCTGAAATATTTATGGCTGATATTAAACATTTGCTGACAAAACTATTAAATAAATTAAGACAAACCTGAAAGAAGGTGTACGCAATGTTTTTGCGCGTTGAATATCTTCGTCCAGTTTAGCACCGCCAAAAAAATCCTTCACAACCAATTGCAATGAATGCGCTGCACACTTTACGGACAAAACAGAATAAATGTTTAGGCCGAATAAAATGTCGTTTTCATCAACTTGCTCATCTGTTTCACTGAGAAGCTCTACCGCCTTCAGCATATTGCGCCCATTATCAGTTGTAATAGAGTAAATTTGTTTTTTATTAATTTCAAAACTATTTAACACTGTTTCGATTTATTTTTTTTTAATTTTCTCCTGTATGGCGTTGTTAGTCCTTAAATGTAGGAAGAACGTTTTAGCATCAGATTCCCTAAACCTCAACCCCTGCATCGATTTCCCCAAGGAGGCTTGAAAAATTAAAATTTTTTTTTTCTACTGCTGCTACTATAGTCGAAGATATCCCATATAAATTTTGATCCCGATCAGAGGCGGTAAAGGCGTGTCGTACCGAGGTAAATGTTCATATTCCACTGCGTATACTTATTTTATTTAAATTAAATATAAATAAATCAAATATCAAAATTTATATGTGATGTCGTTGGCTGTAGTATTAACGATTGAGGTGGTGAGACTGAAGGAAAACGTTCATTTGATTATAAAGACCACCCTAATGTACATACATATGTATGTTATGTACCTTTAACAATTCAAAAAGGGTTGGTACCTGCTTAAAGCTATTTCTACTTAGTATACTATATGCTAGTAATAAAAGGTATTGCCAAAAAATGGGAATGCAGCATTGCAGTAGGCATGCTTACATGCTAAGCTAAGTACAAGTCAAATGGGACTAGCTAATACATGCACAAACAAACGTACGAATGTATAATTGCGAGAACAAATCATAGCGGGAGCATATGCATACATACATATGTACGTAAGCAAATGCAAGCAAACAAATATGTGTGTAAAAGGTGCAATACAAATGTTTACTGATTTGGGGTGAATGACTTCAGATACTTGACCATGAACATTTGAAGCATATAATTTGTAAGTAGATCACATATTTTTGAAGAATGCAGTGGTTGGCAATTGGTGACCCAAAATTAACCTTATCCAGCATTTAAGATATACACATTTATGGGTCTTTCAAATGCTGATTTACTACAAATTAAAATAGAGGACTTTTACTATTTTTTCCTATACATAAAAAACTTAAGGTGACTTTTTTCAAGGATAACTAAGTTTTCTGTCATATATGGACTTTTTTTTTAGGACAGAAAAATAAAAGTCCAAGTATAACTGCTTCGACAAGCAGAAAAAATATATGTCATGAAAAGACTTTTATTTCTGGCTCAAAAAATTAAAGTCACAAAATAACACATTAAGTTGCATTTAATTATATACATAGGTTAAAAAATAATTGTTTTCTTTTGACATTATGGTAAAGAAGTATGAAAATAACATTCTGAAGATAACTTTATGAAAAAGACTCATAACAGTTACAGTCCCTGCGAAATAGTGAAGCTACAGATGCAAATACATAACGTTTTAGAGCACTATAAGTATTACAACATCAACAGAAATGCCAAGCGAATCACGAAAGTTACGTGTTAACGTGATGATTCGCTATTCGTCATTCATATACCGAAACACGAGATTCAGTTATCGTGGAAACACCATATTAGAATGAAAACCCGATATATCCTGTATCGCGATAAAAGTATCGATACCAAGACTATTTTTAACCGACATCTCCGTAGAAAATAGCTGATGTTCTAACATCTGTCATTTTGAAAAGAGAGTATGAGATATATTCTTACGTTTTTACCCTGAAACGCCGATGATTTCCAAAATTCTTCAGATTCGACCACTGGATTGTGATTCCCAAGTGTCCTTCACTCGGTTCATTGTGAAATTCCTTGAGAACATCGGGAATTCTTACCCTTGGGACAACTATGAGATTTCGAGAAAATTGGCCATCCCCACTCTCCCAAGTCCTATACAAACATCCAGATATTAACCTTAATCTGTTCCATTGCGCCCAATACGCCTTTGCGATTGAACTTTCCGCTGCCATTTGCTCTTTGGTTGGCCGTGTACCCATGTACAACCCATGCATTACAACTTTCAAATGACGATATTTCTGCTGGCACTTCCTCAATTGGTCTACTTCCCAATTATCCGCAGGTTTCGCTTCCAATCTGCGATAGCCAAAAGCCCGCTCAGAACTACCTTCCAAGACCTTGCTTGCTGCTGAATAAGCCGTCATGCCCAAAGCGAAGTGATACTTTCACGTTGTTATTCGTCATCATCCGTTTGCCCAAGTCGATGTTCATACCCTGACTCATAAGGAAGTCCATACTCAATATGACTTCGTCGAAAATCTCCGCTACTATAAACTTGTGTACTACTACCACATTCCCAATCGCAACTTTGCAGATTACTTCTCCTAAAACTCGCGTGTCCTCACCAGTTACTGTCCTCAACTTTGCTCCAGATAATAATCTTACCTCCTTTGTGACCAGATCTGACCGAATGATGGAATGTGATGCTCCCGTATTCACACTTAGTTCTCGCTTATGTCCGTCCACATACCCGCAAACAGTGATGTTGATTGCTGTTCTGCCAATTCGAGGCATATCGATTCTAGGGCATTCAATTGCAGGAGCCAGCCTACGCCCTCTCTGGCTGGCTCGTTTTAGTTTAACGACTGGTTAGGAATCTGTTCATCTTCAGCTCTGCGCATACAAACTGCTGAATTCTTACGTCTGTCATAAGCTGTCTTACACTCGCGTGCAAAATTGCCTTTTCCAGTGCCAATCTCTTTTCCTGTTGGATCCGGACTGATTTTACCTGCGATCGCCTTAAGTGTTTTAAGCATTTCATGCATTACATCCGGTGATTATACTTCTACTCGATGTGCTTTATAGGTTGGACCTCTTAAGGGTGCTGCTGTTTCCTGCTTCTGAGTTTTTACTCTTTCAAGGTATTCTCCAGATGCATCTCCAAAAGCCAAATGAGCCAACCTCTCAATTTCGGAAGCAAATTCTTGCAAAGTCTCGTTCGTTTTCTGGAAGCGATTATCCAGCTCCATCCGGTAAATTTGTCTCCTATGCTCGGTAACGTCTTTCTACGGCACCCATTAACGTATCGTAGTTATCCCTTTCACGCTCGGGAACAGTTTGTAGGATCTCAGCTGACGGTACTTTTAGTGCTACGAATAGTGCGGTAGTCTTGTCTTCCATGCTCCAATTGTTTGCTGAGGCCGTCTTTTCAAATTGGAGCTTGAAAACCGGGAAAGGAATTGTACTATCAAAAGATGGAGTTTTTACCTTGGGCGCGTTCGTCGGAGTTGCTGTACGATTCAGCTGCAAGTTACGAAGACGACCCTCAATCTCATCTAACTTGGCCTCGACTGTATCCTGCAGCTCCTCTACACCTGTGATGACATTTGCGAAATACTTGCCAACAACATGTTCATGTCCAAATCTGAGGATGATGCACTAGCTCCCGTCTCCTGTTCTTCACCATGCGCTTGTTCTCTGTATCCTCAGGTTTACCCTGGAACTCGTAGTTGCCAACTTCAACTCCTTCCTGCTCCATAGCTTCCCACAATCGTGATATCAATTCAGCTTATCTCCTTGCTAAATTACGTTTTTCCAGCTCCTGCTTGAGCTCTTCAATCTTCAGATCCTGAATCTTTGTCATTTTCTCCGCTATTATCCTTTAGGATTTATTTAACAATCCCACTTCTGACACCAATTGTTACGTTTTTACCCTGAAACGCCGATGATTTTATTTATTTATTTATTTATTTATTTAACCCTAGAACACTAATGTTAGTCGAAACGACTAACATCACTTGCAATTCCTCACATATTTTTTTACTCACTTCACAGAACACTTTCAACTCTCGTGTATTCTCAGTAGCCGATGTCTTCTTGTCGTGAGTGTCCGCATAGCAACAGTTCGTATGGTTATATTTGAGATATTCAGCTCTTGTTCGTCGGATCGACTAACAATTAGTGGTAATGTAACTTTAAGCGTTAATTTTGAAAAGGATTATATTGTAGAACAAAGTGTTGCTAATTGGTGGATATTTATTATAGGATTAAGAATGAGTTCTAGAAAAGGTTTGACTGAAGATTTTATAAACAAATTTTTGGAAGGGTGTGACGAAAGCGATATAGAAGAAACTAATTGTAGTAACTGCGAAGACATTCTGGAAGTGGAAGAGCCTGTTGATTCGGATGAGCACGTTGATTCGGAAATCGAATGCCAAGAAGAAGAAGGTTTCGAGGACGACGCTCAATTGATAGATGAAAAAATCATCAATCAATTAACAGATACTTTAAAAATATTAGGCTTCACTACAAAAGTGATCCGTGGTAAAAATAAACATGTATGGAGTACTCAAAAACCTAAAACAGCAGCCAGGCAGGCAGCTATGAATATTGTTCACAAGCCACAGGGGCCTACGCGTCCAAGTAAGGGAATAACTGATCCATTATTATGTTTTGAATTGTTTTTGACGGATGAAATATTTGACGAAAACGTTAAATGGACAAATATTAAAATCGAGATGGCGCAATCAAACTATAAAAATATCAGTGCCACTCAGAGCAAAATAGAAAAAGATGAGTTAAAGGCATTTATAGGGTTGTTAATATTGTCAGCAGCACTCAAAGATAACCACCTGAATGTGAATGAATTGTTTGATCCATCTTTTTCCGGCGACAGGTACGTTACTGCAATGAGTAAAGCTAGATTTGAGATTTTGACATACTGTTTACGGTTTGATGACAAATCTGAAAGACTGAGATATATAAGCAATGATAAATTATATATACGAAAGGTTTGGGATATATTTATTGGGAACTGTCGAACAAATTATGATGCCGGGTATACGTCACCATTGATGAACAACTTTTAGCATTTCGAGGTAGATGTTCTTTTAGAATGTACACACCAAATAAACCGGCTAAGTATGGTCTAAAAATTGTAATGTTATGTGACAGTGGTTCCAAATATATGCTGGATGCAGTCCCTTACTTGGGTAAAAGAACAAATTCGGATGGTTTGCCCCTTGGTGAATACTTTGTGAAGGAGATAACACGAATAATTGACGGATCTAACCGCAATGTAACTATGGACAACTGGTTAACGTCCATCCCACTAGCAAAGTCTCTTCTTCGACAGCCGTATAATCTGACAGTTTTGGGTACAAAAGATAGAAAAGTAGGAACATCAATGTTCTGTTACGACAATGAGTTAACCTTGCTATCATATAAACCAAAACCTAACAAAATGGTTTACATGCTATCCTCTGCCGGGGAAGAAGGAACTATCAACAACATAACAAGCAAACCACACATGGTGGAGTTTTACAACCAATCCAGGGCGCCGTTGATACCTTTGACCAAATGTGCATGTTTTATGGAATATTGAATATGGCATCTATCAAAAGCTATATAATCTATTGTTATAACAACCACAAAGCTGGCGAAAAGCCCTTAAACCGAAAAGATTTTATGAAAGAACTGCATAAGCAATTGGTAAAGCCTAGGTTAAATAAACGTTTAGAAATTCCTTCATTAAAAGTAGCAACGAAGGACAAAATACAAATTTTAACAGGTTCGAATAATAATGACGGCGGAACAAGTCAAATGTACAAGGGGCTATTAGAAAGAGAAAAATTTGCCGTTTTTGCCCGTATCAGAAACATCCGATGACTAAGTCATCATGTGCAAAATGCGGTAGTTATATATGTGGAGAGCATAAGGTTGAAAAGTGTAACAAATGCTATTCGAGTTAAGTTTAAATTATTTTTTTCCTACCGGAGTTATGTTTGATTTACTTTCTCTTGTCTAAAATGAATTTTATGATGTTATTTTTAGTTTTTATTTTTTATTGCAAATTTCCGCAACTAATCTCAAAAAATGTTCCTTAAAAAGGGTAAGCGACATATATGTTAATAAAATGAATTTGTTTGTAAAAAATTACAAAATCTGATTTTTTTTAGAATTAAAATAAAGTAAAATATAATAAATAAAATAATTCGTTGAAGTTTTAAAAATAGATATTAGAAATATATAGAAATCGAATTAGTTAGTCGATTCGACTAAGAATTAGTGTTTACGTATGAAAAATATGATTACTGTTCCAGAGTTAAGTCTATGAAATACATTTCTTACAGACTATGATGAAAATAAATTTAGAACTTAAAACTGATGATCTTAAGAACATTAACAACGATAATTTGGAAATCGAAATATTAATATGCATACATATAAGAGATTAAGAAATTATATTACAAAATGGAATTCAAAATGTTCAAAAATTAATTTTTCGAGACTGAAAAGTCGAGGAAGACAGAATTTGAGATCTTATTAATTTCATTGATAGCGCGGGCTATAGGAGCATTGCGGCCATAATCAGTTTTAAGATTTTCTTCATAGAAAGGCAAAACAAAGCGTAAAGAGCGGTTAGGAACATTGAAGTTAATCCGTTACAAAAGAGATGGACAATCCACTTCACCACTGATAACTCCGAAAATAAAACTCAGGGAGAGCAGAACTCGCCTACTTTCTAAAGACTTTAAGTTTATTAAAAGTAAACGTGAACTATATGAAGGCAACGGCTCAGAAAAATTTAAAGAACGTAATGCGAATTTAAGGAATACTTTTTGCACCCGTTTAATTCTATTTATGGCTGAACTATGATGCGGCCTCCAAATAATAGCTCCATATTCCAAGTTCGAACGAACAAATGCTGTGTACAAAAAATTTTAGTGTATAGGGGTCACCGAACTTAACACAGTTACGCCTGACAAATCCCAAAACCGAATAACCTTTGCTAATAATATTACTAATATGACTATTAAAATTAAAATTCGAACTAAAAATAATGCCGAGATCTTTAACTTCCTCTACTGATTCTAATACAGAATTAGAGATCAAGTAACGGGTTGGTAAGGTGTTTTGAATTTTCGCGTAGGTAACCTTAAAGCACTTTTTTATATTCAATGAGAGGCGAGATTTCATGCACCAGAGATGCAAGTTATCTATATCTGCTTGAAGCTTAATCACATCAGAGATTTCAAGTCATCGGCATAAAGTTTATATTTAGCAAAATAAAAACAATTTTTAATATCGTGTAACGTAGCATTTGCTGCGTTACAATGCTTTACCAACTTCACAGTGCTACAGCAAACTCTAGATCTACGACCGCAGTACGCACATACATATATACGCACTGCCAAGTACACCGGAGCAATAGCCTACCAACAATGCGCTCATACAGCACACACCATAAACCACTACCGTCACACGCACATACAAGTGCATACGCTGCCAACTGAACCATAGCAATCCCTTCTTCGTTCGCTACTGGACGGGCTGGCCGCACACAAGCACGAATTCTCAAACAGTTGCTCGGCCTTCGCATATAAAGTCTTGAACATGCGCGGTCAGTTCAGTCTTGCTAGGTAAGCGGTCGGCTTAACTAGTAGAGCGAGGTGCAGACTTGCCTACGGGCATAACTAGCCTCCTCTGCTGGCTGAGCCAAACCACAAGCTTGACTAGGGGTGCGAGGTGGTAATGTGCCTTCGGCGCATCTAGCATCCTCCCCTGATCAAGCTCATCCCGGCCTGACTGGGTGAGCGAGGTGGTGATGTGCCTTCGGGCATATCTAGCATCCTCGCCCAGTTAGGCCAATTACCCGCTTGGCTTAGAGATCAATCCCCGCCCGACTTGGAGAGCGAGGTGGTGATGTGCCATCAGGCGCATCTAGCATCCTCTCCTGGTCTATCCAATCCCCGCCTGACTGGGTGAGCGAGGTGGTGATGTGCCTTCGGGCGCATCTAGCATCCTCTCCTAGTCAAGCTAATCCCTGCCCGACTGGGTGAGCGAGGTGGTGATGTGCCTTCTGGCGCATCTAGCATCCTCACCTGGTTAGGACAGTCACCCGCCCGACTGGGAGAGCGAGGTAGAGATGTGCCTTCGGGCGCAGATAGCATCCTCTCCTGGTCTATCCAATCCCCGCCTGACTGGGAGAGCGAGGTGGTGATGTGCCTTCGGGCGCATCTAGCATCCTCTCCTGGCCAAACTAGCCCAGAGCTGATCAGCTCCTTCCCCTCCCTCTCCTAGCTCCGCTCCCACTACGCTAGGGCTTTCTCTGGAGCGCATAGTCTCCACGGCCTGCACGGCCACAGCAGTCCCCGCCACTCTCATTGCAGACCCTAGTTATGTAGTGTGCGACTACGAGAGCGACGGTTCTCTAATAGTCAGTCTTGCTAGTCTTGCTAGTCTTGCTAGACGCTCCCGAAGAGTAACCGCTGTACGACGAGTACACACCGCCGCTCCGACGCTAGTAAGAGTAACCGCTGTACGACGAGTACACACTGCCGCTCCGACACTAGTAAGAGTAACCGCTGTACGACGAGTACACACTGCCGCTCCGACGCTCCTGAAGAGTAACCGCTGTACGACGAGTACACAACGCCGCTCCGACGCTAGTAAGAGTAACCGCTGTACGACGAGTACACACTGCCGCTCCGACGCTAGTAAGAGTAACCGCTGTACGACGAGTACACACTGCCGCTCCGACGCTCCTGAAGAGTAGCCGCTGTACGACGAGTACACACCGCCGCTCCGACGATCACGAAGAATAACCGTTGTACGCTTCCTCTCTCTCTCTCTCCCCTAGACGAAAGGCTGTTCACACTCTAAAGCCGTGTGTGTGTGTGTGTTCGACATAAACACACGCAAATACTGTGTTTTATTCAGTGGGGGTTAGTGGGACCAACACTCGACCCTGGATCGGCTGAGCTCACCTCAGCCTTTGACAAAACCCACCTCATAAATGGCGCCCGAGCAGGGACCCGACTCCGCAGGCGCATGTGCCAAAGCAACAACAAGCACCAACACTGCGGTAGCGGGTCTACCGAACACACACCATGAGACAGATGACACACGCACCAGCGAAAATAACAACAACACGCTGGATGCCAACTCCCTGAGTTGGATATACTTGCTGAAGAAAGAGAAGCTTATTGAAGAGTGTAAGCGACACCGCGTGTTCGTAGACGGACTCACGGTCGCTGACCTACGCAGCGCACTGAGCGCATACGTTAAAGCTAAACGCAACCGTAAGTCAACGGAAAATTTATTAAGAGACCTCGAGATGGAGGTCAACGCTGAGGAGAGGAGTCCCGTTAAACAACAGCCAAACCGGCTCCCCTCCATCCCGGTTGACTACGCCAAGAAATCACCGGAGGAGACGAAACACGCTTCATCAAGACGAAACGAGATGAGTGATGCCGAGCTGATGAATACTGTCCGACGCTGGGACGTTCATTTTTCAGGAAGCGAGACGCTGCACGAATTCCTGGAAAGAGTCTCAGAGGTAGCCGAATGTTACCGCATCCAGCTGGACAGCATTCTCTTCACCCTACCGGAATTGCTGCGCGGAAAAGCCCTTCAATGGTACCGTGTGCGAAAATCGCAGATTCACACGTGGGCTGCTTTCCGTGCAAAAATCAAACGGTTCTTTCTGCCACGACGTCATATGAGCCAGCTAGAAGACGCCATACGACAGCGCAGACAGCAGCACCGAGAACGGGCCAAAGATTATATTTTGGCACTACAAACGCTCATCCGCCAGCATCCGACCATGTGTAGAGAAGACCATCTGGAACGCATCTATGACGGCCTCCGCGTGGAATATCGCCTCTTCATTAAGAGAAGCGAATTCACGACAATCGAGCAGCTCATGGAGCTTACCGACGAATTCGACATTCTGAAGAGCGAAGAAGCCAGGCAAAGCAGGCAGCCCGCACACAGCCTAGCACCGCTGGACGAATAGTACGAGAGCCAAGAAACCTGCTGGCGTTGCAAACAACGTGGCCATCGACGCTTCCAGTGCCAAGGAGTCAGGAAGCTGTTCTGTTCCAAATGTGGTGAGGACGATATTCTTTCCCGAGACTGTACTTGCGACTCCCCCGAATCCAGGCCGCCCGCGAAAAGGCCTAAAGCGAAAGCATCACCGACTCCTATGGCTTCTGCGGACGCTAACACACAAACGGAGGTGAAGATGGACGGCCGATTCTATGCTAAAGTGATAATCGAAGGCATGACCGTGCGAGCGTTGGTGGACACTGGCGCCACGCTCACCTATATCAACAACACCATACATCAACATCTAAAAGGGAAAGGAATCCGACCGCAGCCCAACCACCGCAATGTGCAGCTCGTTGACCAAACGTGCGTATCAAGCTTGTTTACGTACCCAGTAAAAATGCAGTATAACGGACGGACAAATGGCATGCTGGTCTCAGTGCTTCCGAATCTCGCTGAAAGCATGATATTAGGAATGGATTTCCTCAGGGAAAAGGGTGTTGTCCTCACACTAGACGGCCACTCCTCAAAAGCCAGGTACACTTGCCAAGTTATCCGTACTTGCCTCAAGGGAACATATAAGCGAACAACAGAATAAGCAGCTTACCGAATTTCTCTCGCTTCACCAGGAAATGTTTGACGAAATAACGGGGCCTAGCACTGCCACAGAACACGTCATCACCCTCAAACACGACCGACCGCTGAAGCAGCATTATTACCCTCGAAATCCTGCAATGCAGCAGGTAATCAACGCTGAAGTCGACGAGCTGTTGGCTGGAAAGCGAATCGAGCCATCATACAGCTCACCAATCGTACTTGCCCGTAAGAAGCAGGGGAGCTGGAGGATGTGCATCGACTACCGTCAGCTCAACGCTGCCAGCCAACCCGACGCATATCCACTACCACAGATCAGCGCAACCCTCGACCAGCTCAAAGAAGCAAAATTCATATCCACAATTGACCTAAAGAACGGCTGTTGGCAGATACCGCTAGCCAAAAAGTCACGACCGTACACAGCATTTACGGTTCCAGGAAGGGGACTTTTCCTGTGGAAAGTCATGCCGTTCGGATTACATTCCGCACCGGCTACCTTCCAACGCGCTTTGGACACGATCCTCGGCCCCGAGCTTCAACCAAAAGTATTCGCCTACCTGGACGACATCATCGTTTTAGGAGACACCTTTGATGAACACATGGAGAACTTGCAAGAAGTCTTCAAGCGGCTCCAGAGGAACCGGTTGCAGGTAAACTTCAGCAAATGTAGCTTTGACCAGCAAAAGCTCCACTACCTGGGGCACATAGTTAGCTCTGAAGGAATACACACCGACCCCGCAAAAACAGCCGCAGTAAATGAGATGCCAGCGCCACTGAACATTCGTGAGCTCCGACGATTCCTCGGCCTTGCTTCATGGTACCGACGTTTTGTAGCTGACTTCTCCACGCTCGCAGCACCCCTAAACCAACTACTGAAGAAAGGCCAGGCATGGGCATGGGACACACCGCAAGAGCTAGCTTTCCTAGCCCTGAAGGAAAAGCTGACCAGCGCACCGATACTCTGCTGCCCCGACTTCAACCGTCCGTTTTTGCTCCAAACCGATGCCAGCAGCGAAGGACTTGGTGTCGTATTGTTCCAACGCCACTCCGACCGCGAAAGAGTTGTGGCATACGCCAGCCGAAGCCTAACGAGCCTAGAAAAACGCTATTCCGCCACCGAGCAAGAATGTCTAGCTGTACTGTGGGGCATACGCAAGATGAGGCCGTACCTGGAAGGATACCACTTCACGGTAATTACTGATCATCATTCTCTGAAATGGCTACATTCTTTGCAGAACCCATCCGGACGCCTGGCTAGGTGGGCACCCGAGGTCCAGCAATACAGTTTCGATATCGAATACCGGAAAGGAGCACTAAATGTAGTTGCCGATGCCTTGTCCCGATGCCCACTACCAACAACCGATAACGAAGAAAACGCACTTTACATCGTGAATACTAGCATTGCGGACTGGTATGATAAAAAGATGAACAAAGTAGAGCAGAAATCCAGCTCCAACCCGGACTACCAGATCATCGACAATCGCCTATTCCGTCACATCGTGCCACGCAACAAGCTCTCCCAAGCACCGCAATGGAAGCTATGCGTCCCCACCTGCCGCAGACAGGAAATCCTACAGGAAGTACATGACGCCGCATTTGCAGGCCACCTGGGCGTCAAGTAGACGCTCAAGCGCGCAACAGTCCTACTATTGGCCTGGTATGTATCGCGACGTCTTACACTATGTACAAAGGTGCCGGTGCTGTGCGGAATATAAGGTCGAACAAAAGCGACCAGCGGGGTTGATGGCTACAATGCAGTGCTCACGGCCTTGGGAAATCGTTACGGCCGACTTCATCGGGCCACTACCACGCTCCAAACAAGGAAATACCTGCCTGCTCGTCCTGGTCGACAAGTTCTCAAAATGGGTCGAACTAGTCCCAGTACGCCAGGCAACCATCATTAAGGCACTACAGGAAAGGATCATCTACCGATTTGGCTTCCCAAATGTGTTCCGCATATCTCAACGCGCACCACATTGAACACAAATTCACCGCGACATACGCACCCCACGAAAATCCCACCGAACGAACCAATCGAGTAGTGAAGACTATGATAGCCCAGCGCTCGTAAACGGACCACCGTACCTGTGATCAGGAAATCCCACAAATCGCCTTCGCCATTAATACGGCACACCACGAATCAACGCAAACGTCAGCCGCAGAAATTAATTTTGGGCGGAACCCAGCAGTACCACACCAGATACGCATAGAAGGTGCAGTACCAGTAGAATCACCAGCAACACCCGCAGCTATAACCGAGTTATGGAAAGAAATAAAGGGACATCTAACGTCCGCCGCAAAACAACAAAAAAAGTACTATGACCTACGAAGGAGACCATGGAAGCCAAAAGTAGGGGAAATGGTCATGAAGCGAGACCACCCACTCTCATCCGCTCCCAATAACTTTGCACAAAAATTGGCACCAAAATTTTCTGGTCCGTACGTGGTTGAGAAATACGTATCAGTAAACACAGTAAAACTCACCAGTACCGAGCGGCCCGACAACCAACCAGCGCACGCACACCTGCAAGACCTCAAGCCGTACACAAACTAAAAGGGGGAAAACCCGAATTTTTTTTCCCTCCCATCACATTTTTTACATCCTCATCCCACCTGATAATCCGCACCACCCCAACGAGACACATTGCACTCTCTTTCCAGATTCAGGAAAAAAAATCATTCAGATCCCGCAATGAGTCAACAACGCAGACAGCCAGCACCTCCCGATGAGCCACAGCAAGTGCGTCGCTGGCATCCACCATTCGAGGCCGTGCCCTGGCCTCCAAACAAGCCACGGATCCAGCGGGTGCGTATCTTCCACGGATCACCACTGATACTGGCATCAGCATCACCGAACGAACCCCTGTGCACAATAACCGAAACAGAGGGCGAACAAGCAACCGGCGAGCAACCAGAGGAAACGCTGCATGATGTCGAATGGGGAGTCCCATTGGCGGCACACCACCAGACAGCAAAGACTGTGACGCACTCAATGGCTTCATATTGAAACGCCCAACGAGCAACAAAAGGCGATGGCCTACACGCTTCAAGTAACAAACAGTCCTGGTAGCACGACAAGGAGCAAACCACGACAAGGAGCAAGTGATGAAATTTTTGCTGAAATGTTAAATGAATTACCTTATCTTCATATGTACAAATCTACAATTTTACAAAATCTACAAATGTACAAAAATAAAATAAAAAATTATACCCTAGGAATAAGCATACATTGTAAAAAAAAAAAAAAAAAAAAAAAAATGTGTATATATGAATTATACCCTAGGAATAAGCATACATTGTTAAAACAAAAACAAAAATAAATTCACACGATACTCACACACACACACCGGCCGCCGCACACCGTAAAGGTGGTAAATAATACCAAGGCTTTGCCTAAGGTAGTGCAGATCCACTGGATCACAAACTCCAGAACACAACAGCCTTTCGTCCGCCGAAGTGGGAGGGGGACTGTAACGTAGCATTTGCTGCGTTACAATGCTTTACCAACTTCACAGTGCTACAGCACACTCTAGATCTACGACCGCAGTACGCACATACATATATACGCACTGCCAAGTACACCGTAGCAATAGCCTACCAACAATGCGCTCATACAGCACACACCATAAACCACTACCGTCACACGCACATACAAGTGCATACGCTGCCAACTGAACCATAGCAATCCCTTCTTCGTTCGCTACTGGACGGGCTGGCCGCACACAAGCACGAATTCTCAAACAGTTGCTCGGCAGTTGCTAGCATCCTCTCCTGGTCTATCCAATCCCCGCCTGACTGGGAGAGCAAGGTGCTGATGTGCCTTCGGGCGCATCTAGCATCCTCTCCTGGCCAAACTAGCCTAGAGCTGATCAGCTCCTTCCCCTCCCTCTCCTAGCTCCGCTCCCACTACGCTAGGGCTTTCTCTGGAGCGCATAGTCTCCACGGCCTGCACGGCCAAAGCAGTCCCCGCCACTCTCCTTGCAGCCCCTACTTATGTAGTGTGCGACTACGAGAGCGACGGTTCTCTAATAGTCAGTCTCTCTAGTCTTGCTTGTCTTGCTAGTCTTGCTAGTCTTGCTAGACGCTCCCGAAGAGTAACCGCTGTACGACGAGTACACACCGACGCTAGTAAGAGTAACCGCTGTACGACGAGTACACACTGCCGCTCCGACGCTCCTGAAGAGTAACCGCTGTACGACGAGTACACAACGCCGCTCCGACGCTAGTAAGAGTAACCGCTGTACGACGAGTACACACTGCCGCTCCGACGCTCCTGAAGAGTAGCCGCTGTACGACGAGTACACACCGCCGCTCCGACGATCACGAAGAATAACCCTTGTACGCTCCCTCTCTCTCTCTCTCTCCTAGACGAAAGGCTGTTCACACTCTAAAGCCGTGTGTGTGTGTGTGTTCGACATAAACACACGCAAATACTGTGTTTTATTCAGTGGGGGTTAGTGGGACCAACACTCGACCCTGGATCGGCTGAGCTCATCTCAGCCTTTGACAAAACCCACCTCATAATCGTTAATGAATAATACAAAAAGCAATGAGCCTAAAATACTGCCTTGGGGAACTCCAGAATAGGCAGTAAATGGTCTAGATTAAACCCCGTCAATAGAGACTACGCAGCGCCTATTTAATAAGTAAGACCTGATCCAATTAAGAAATCCAGAACGGAAACCAAGAAGAGCTAATTTCTTAACCAGCATCGAATGGGAAACTGTGTCGAACGCTTTGGAGAAGTCAGTATATATACAATCGACCTGAAATCCTCCGATAAAAGACGCAATGCAATATTCACTAAACTCCGTTAAGTTCGTAATTGTGGAACGATGGGGTACAAAGCCGTGCTGATTTGGTATTATCACGCTTTTCGATGCAAAATATATTTTTTTTCTTTCACTATGGTTTCAAAGAGCTTAGAGACTGTAGATAACTTCGAAATAGGTCGATAATTGCCACCATTATTGTTATTACCACTTTTAAAAATAGGAGTAATGCAAGTAAATTCCCAATCATCCACAAAGACACCTGAAGCCAGCGATTCATTAAAGATAAGTTTTAAGGGGTGTATTAACGCAGGAACTTTTATCAGCAACGTTGCAGAAAAACCATCAGTATCTCTCTTGTCACATGGTTTTAGCTTGGTTACTCCATTTAAAACATCCTCGGACGAGAGACTGAGAAAACCAAAACTGAGGGATGCGTTATCAGAAACGTCTAACCTGTCTTGAGAAAAACTATCCTCTTGTAGAAAGTTTGAGCAGAAAAATTCCGCAAACAAATTTGCAACATCAGAGGAGTTAGAAGCAGATCTGTTCTCCAAAAAAACGGCAGACGGAATATTACAGCTGGTTTTTTTTGACTTTATAAAATTCCAAAAAGATTTTGGATTAGATTTAATACTTGCCTCAACATTCAGTATGTAATTCCTATAAAGAAATTTGTCTAGACAATTAAACTCTTTTAAGTATTTCTGATACAAGGCAAAGAAAATATCATTATCTGTAGTCTTATATCTTTTAAAAAACTTATTTCTAAGATTCTTTAACTTTTTCAGGCGGTGGTTGTACCAAGGTAGCTTATATGGCTTTTTCTTAAAAACAGGTATATTTTTTATACAGGTTCGGATAAAATACATTTGAAAGTTTGATAACATTCTGAATCATCAAGTGAGGAAAGTAAATCGTCCCAGTTACGCTCCGATAATAGCGAGTTTATTTTTGAAAAATCGCAGACCCTAAAATTAAACGAGGTGTGGAGAACAGGATAACTTGTTGAAAAATTATAAAACTCAAATTTTAAAAAAAGGGTTAGATGGTGCATATCAGATGGTGACAGTGGTGCATGGCATTTTTCAATAGAACAATTAACATTATCACTGATAAAAGCAAGATCAAGAATTCTGTCTAACTTCTTAGCAAATCTATTGATTTGCTATAAGTTTAGGCTTAGAAGATTGTCAATTTCCAAAATCCTTCAGGTTCGACCACTGGATTGTTAAATAAAACACGCTCGGATTTCCTTAATGCTAACTTTATTTGTTTACAAATAATTGACAACACTTAACAACGCTATTTAATTCAAGGATACTTGTACTTGCGCACTCGCAACTTTAAAACTCTTAGCTTACAACTTTACAACTTTACTCTTCAAGTTTTAATTATATATAATATAATTTTGGCGCGTACACTATATAGCTCAGTGTTTGGCCGAGCTTCTCCTACCATTTGTGGTGTGCGTCTTTATATTATACCACAAATGGAGGAACCTACAGTTTTGTGCCGACTCCGAACGGCAGATGTATTTAATGAGAAGCTTTTCATGGCAGATATACCCTCGGAGGTTTGCCATTGCCTGCCGAGGAGTGACCGCTATTAGAAAAAACGTTTTCTATGATTAAGATTTTGCTTGCCCTGATTGAGATTCGAACCTCGAACTCACCGGCATATCGAGTTATAGCACGCACCGCTACCAACTCGACCACAGCGGCCAAGGTTTAATTACAAACTGAATTACCGATCGCCGTGGCAACGCCTTTTTATACTCCGAGCTGTGTGCACTGTGGCAGCTCTAGAACATTATCGATCGTTATCGAAAGTTCTCGATTGCGATTGTTCTATTTGCTTTTTCTCGACGTCTCTATCTCTTTCTCGGTTTCTCTTTCGTATGTCATTCGTGTTTTTGAATATCGCCACAATATATTGCCGATTTTTACATGTGGGCAGTTATATATCTTTATATATGCAGATGACGCCAAACAAGTTCGATCGCTTTATTAAAGCGCAAGTATGCTAAAAAATATTTAAAAAAATCACTTCCTGGTATTCAAACATTAATTAATGCAATAGAAAAATATTATGTTTTCAAAGTAGCAAAGTGACAGCTTATTTCAGGTAATAGATGTCAAGTATAAGCGGTCTCAATTGACAATATATTTTTTGACATATATTTTAAGACAGTGGCCGGCATTCTCACAAATTCAAACAATTTATTCCGTGAGAGTGTATGCATTGGGAGAGCAGCTCAGTTGCTCGCTACGTATGCAGTGGCAACCACGAAAATGTTAGCAGCATTGTGTATAATAACAAGTGAGATATCTTCTTTGACAGTTGCTTTTGACAGGCTACCTAAGCTGGCGTTGACAGGGTACCTAAGCTGGAAAGTCTCAAATTGTGACCACGTGATGAGCAGGTCACAAAAAATTAAAATAAAAACAAAAGAAAAAACGTGAAAGCTCATTTTGAGGCTTGATATGAGACCGAGTACTGAATTCGGGTATAAGCCCACAATATTTTTTTTTAATTTAATAAATACTTTTCATAAAAATTTTCAAACTTTGAGAATTGCCTTAATGCATGTACATTTTTAAAAAATTTTCAATAATTTAATGTAATTTTCCAACTTTTGAAATTTGCCTTATTACTTGTGCACAGTGCATATACGGAATTTCACATAGTTGTAAATTTTTCAAAAATGTTTAATAATTGAAAATTTAAATGAATGTTATTCAAAAGAATAATGAATTATCTTTGTGTTCATGTTATTTTCTTTAAAAAAATTAATTTTTTGCAGAAAAATTCTCACCTTTTGATGTAAAGCTTTTTTCCTTTTTTTATATATTTAGTAAATCACCGGCTCGGTATGGACGTCTGCTGGTTGAAGGGTTGCCCTTGGGAAACCAACGCTCGTCCTATATATGACGACTTTTGTATAGATAAATATAATTTATATAAGAGATATATAAATAAATCAGAGTTAAGTAAAAGTAAAAATTTATTGTTTTGTATATGTTTGTTATTTCTTTAAACTGAAAATGTAAATATTTTAAGTGGTCTAACTAAGACTACTTTCAACTATTATTAGCTAATTTTTATGCTATAATCTTCGGTATTTTAAGTTGATACATTGTACTTTATATTAATAAATTATTAATAATTAGTATAAGTTTAAACATCGTAACCTGATAAAAATTGTAAAATAATAAATAATAAATAAATAATTTTTTTTTTATATTTAGGATCCTTAGCTAACCAGTAGGTAACAAATAGAAGTGGTTAGAGGAAACAAATGAATAACAAAAAGGGTAACAAATATAATTGTTTTGGATAACAAAAGCTAACCATAAAGCTAGCAAGTATTAGGGGTTAGTTATATCAAAACCATAATTAATAAAACCGGTAACTATAAATTTGGTACTGTTAACAAACAACTACCAGACTCCGTAAACAACAATGTTAGAGCGAAGTTGGAAAATGATTTGTGTAAATGCCCTAAGTACCTTGTTTGCTAATCATTTCCCGTCCTGTAGGTATATGTATCGAAATAGCAGGGACCGTAAATAACTGTTATGCAAAAAATTTTAAACTAAAAAATCATTATGAGAAACCTGTCGCACGCATATACTTCCATATACTAAAATTCTTAGTTTTTTGAGCTTTTTGAAATTCGTATTGATTGTAAATTTTGGCAATAACGGTAAAAGTTGCCAGTTATTTTTTACCCTATACAATTAACTTCAACTAAATGTGTCATTTTATGACTTTTATTTTTTGAAACAGAAATAAAAGTCCTTTCATGACATACATACATATATTTTTCTGCTTGTCGAAACAGTTATACTTGGACTTTTATTTTTCTGTCCTAAAATAAAAGTCCATATATGTATGACAGAAAACTTAGTTATCCTTGAAAAAAGTCACCTTAAGACTTTTATTTGTTGGAAAAAAAAATAAAAGTCTTTTGTTTAATGATATTTTCTGTAGAGTTTTATAATAGTAGTATATTTAATGGAAAGTTCATAGCTTTATGTTACATCTTGTAGCAAACACATTGTATCAAGCCAAATTAACGGCAAGTTCCATTTTATTTTTTCTAAAAACAAAAACAATAGTTTCCAGACAAAATAAAGTACTTTTGATTTGTTTTTATTTTGGTAACCAAATTATAAAATTAATCATAAACGTTTTTATAATGGTTGTTTATTTTTAAAAACATAATTTTTTCCAAATTGTCTGCCGATAAATTTGTTCTCAAATCACTTAAAACTAACTTTAATGCTGAAAATGCTCTTTCCACACTAACTTGAGGGGCAGGTACACATTGAATTATTTTCGTTAAAGCAAATAAGTTCGGATATAAAAACTTTTTATTCTCCCAATACTGCATAATATTTTTATCGGCGGGAATTGGTTTTGGCGAATAATTATCGATTTCAAAAAACGCTCTTTTTTTAAGTTCATCCTGTATATCTTCGTCACTGCTGTCTTCATCTAATACATTCAAAGAACCTAAGTATTGTCCTAGCAGTGAACTTTGCGAAACACTTTCCTCAAACACAGGGGGAGAGAAAGGAACACTTGCAGCGTTTGCACTTGTGCTTGGCAAACATTCGTCAGGAGCAGCTGCGTCGTCTATCTGAGAAGATAGCAAAAAAATGTATGCACAAATATACGTAATGTCCAATATAATAGAAACCAAAGAGTGAAACCGATCCCAGACACCGTTCCTGTTGTGGTTTCACATTTGCAAAGTGTTTAGGTTTCGGTAAACGGTTACGAGTGCCAGTTTTACTATTACTACAGACTAGAGTTCAAATATAATGAAGTAAAAAGTAGAACTAAGTAATGTGTAGTTTACATATATTTATAAAGATTTTTTGTAGAATGAACTATGTATATTTATTATAGAAAAGACAGTTCTACTATCTCGTTTATTAATGTATGTATATAGTAAGTTATTTCATGAATTCGTACCTCTCTCTCCAGAGTCAGAATCCGGGTAATAACTTCCTTCAAATGACTTCTAGCGTACATTATTTTCATGGGATCTTTGTTTATTACGCATCTTAAACGGGGATCCAAATATAAAGCAGCTAAAACACTAGGATTCTCCAAAAGCTTTTCTTCGCGACGTTGAATACAGTTTTGCAAACTTTCGCTATTACCTTTTGATTGCACTTCTAGCTTCATTTCCAACCAAAGTTTGTAGAAGTCGGCCAGATATAATTGCTCAGCCTGCAGCTTCTGCGTAGCAATATATATTGGTTCCAGCAAATTTAAAACGCTTTCTAGTCTTCCCCATTCAGTTGGAGAGAGATTCAAAGAAGCATCAATATATTTGCTGCAAAATTATCGATGTGCCGTCAACTTTTTTAGCATTTTATACGACGAATTCCAACGAGTGGGTACATCCAACTCAATAACGGGAAGGCCATTTTCAGAAATCAGATTTCTGAAATATTTATGGCTGATATTAAACATTTGCTGACAAAACTATTAAATAAATTAAGACAAACCTGAAAGAAGGTGTACGCAATGTTTTTGCCAGATGCCGAGCGCGTTGAATATCTTCGTCCAGTTTAACACCGCCAAAAAAAATCCTTCACAACCAATTGCAATGAATGCGCTGCACACTTTACGGACAAAACAGAATAAATGTTTAGGCCGAATAAAATGTCGTTTTCATCAACTTGCTCATGTGTTTCACTGAGAAGCTCTACCGCCTTCAGCATATTGCGCCCATTATCAGTTGTAATAGAGTAAATTTGTTTTTTATTAATTTCAAAACTATTTAACACTGTTTCGATTTCTTTTTTTTTAATTTTCTCCTGTATGGCGTTGTTAGTCCTTAAATGTAGGAAGAACGTTTTAGCATCAGATTCCCTAAACCTCAACTCCTGCATCGATTTCCCCAAGGAGGCTCGAAAAGTTAAAATTTTTTTTTTCTACTGCTGCTACTATAGTCGAAGATATCCCATATAAATTTTGATTCCACTGCGTATACTTATTTTATTTAAATTAAATATAAATAAATCAAATATCAAAATTTATATGTGATGTCGTTGGCTGTAGTATTAACGATTGAGGTGGTGAGACTGAAGGAAAACGTTCATTTGATTATAAAGACCACCCTAATGTACATACATATGTATGTTATGTACCTTTAACAATTCAAAAAGGGTTGGTACCTGCTTAAAGCTATTTCTACTTAGTATACTATATGCTAGTAATAAAAGGTATTACCAAAAAATGGGAATGCAGCATTGCAGTAGGCATGCTTACATGCTAAGCTAAGTACAAGTCAAATGGGACTAGCTAATACATGCACAAACAAACGTACGAATGTATAATTGCGAGAACAAATCATAGCGGGAGCATATGCATACATACATATGTACGTAAGCAAATGCAAGCAAACAAATATGTGTGTAAAAGGTGCAATACAAATGTTAACTGATTTGGGGTGAATGACTTCAGATACTTGACCATGAACATTTGAAGCATATAATTTGTAAGTAGATCACATATTTTTGAAGAATGCAGTGGTTGGCAATTGGTGACCCAAAATTAACCTTATCTAGCATTTAAGATATACACATTTATGGGTCTTTCTAATGCTGATTTACTACAAATTAAAATAGAGGACTTTTACTATTTTTTCCTATACATAAAAAACTTAAGGTGACTTTTTTCAAGGATAACTAAGTTTTCTGTCATATATGGACTTTTATTTGAGGACAGAAAAATAAAAGTCCAAGTATAACTGTTTCGACAAGCAGAAAAAATATATGTCATGAAAAGACTTTTATTTCTGGCTCAAAAAATTAAAGTCACAAAGTAACACATTAAGTTGCATTTAATTATATACATAGGTTAAAAAATAATTGTTTTCTTTTGACATTATGGTAAAGAAGTATGAAAATAACATTCTGAAGATAACTTTATGAAAAAGACTCATAACAGTTACAGTCCCTGCGAAATAGTGAAGCTACAGATGCAAATACATAACGTTGTAGAGCACTATAAGTATTACAACATCAACAGAAATGCCAAGCGAATCACGAAAGTTACGTGTTAACGTGATGATTCGCTATTCGTCATTCATATACCGAAACACGAGATTCAGTTATCGTGGAAACACCATATTAGAATGAAAACCCGATATATCCTGTATCGCGATAAAAGTATCGATACCAAGACTATTTTTAACCGACATCTCCGTAGAAAATAGCTGATGTTCTAACATCTGTCATTTTGAAAAGAGAGTATGAGATATATTCTTACGTTTTTACCCTGAAACGCCGATGATTTCCAAAATTCTTCAGATTCGACCACTGGATTGTGATTCCCAAGTGTCCTCCACTCGGTTCATTGTGAAATTCCTTGATAACATCGGGAATTCTTACCCTTGGGACAACTATGAGATTTCGAGAAACTTGGCCATCCCCGCTCTCCCAAGTCCTATACAAACATCCAGATATTAACCTTAATCTGTTCCATTGCGCCCAATACGCCTTTGCGATTGAACTTTCCGCTGCCATTTGCTCTTTGGTTGGCCGTGCACCCATGTACAACCCATGCATTACAACTTTCAAATGACGATCTTTCTGCTGGCACTTCCTCAATTGGTTTACTTCCCAATTATCCGCAGGTTTCGCTTCCAATCTGCGATAGCCAAAAGCCCGCTCAGAACTACCTTCCAAGACCACTTGCTTGCTGCTGAATAGGCCGTCATGCCCAAAGCGAAGTGGTACTTTCACGTTGTTATTCGTCATCATCCGTTTGCCCAAGTCGATGTTCATACCCTGACTCATAAGGAAGTTCATACCCAATATGACTTCGTCGAAAATCTCCGCTACTACCACATTCCCAATCGCAACTTTGCAGATTACTTCTCCTAAAACTCGCGTGTCCTCACCAGTTACTGTCCTCAACTTTGCTCCAGATAATAATCTTACCTCCTTTGTGACCAGATCTGACCGAATGATGGAATGTGATGCTCCCGTATTCACACTTAGTTCTCGCTTATGTCCGTCCACATACCCGCAAACAGTGATGTTGATTGCTGTTCTGCCAATTCGAGGCATATCGATTCTAGGGCATTCAATTGCAGGAGCCAGCCTACGCCCTCTCTGGCTGGCTCGTTTTAGTTTAACGACTGATTAGGAATCTGTTCATCTTCAGCTCTGCGCATACAAACTGCTGAATTCTTACGTCTGTCATAAGCTGTCTTACACTCGAGTGCAAAATGGGGAGCTTCTCCGCATATAAAGCATTTTCAGAGCCAATCTCTTTTTCTGTTGGATCCGGACTGATTTTACCTGCGATCGCCTTAAGTGTTTTAAGCATTTCATTCATCACATCCGGTGATTCTACTTCTACTCGGTGTGCTTTATAGGCTGGACCTCTTAAGGGTGCTGCTGTTTCCTGTATCTGGGCATATGAGACAGTTTCAGCAAACGTTGTTTTCGGATGTTGCTCTCTTCGCATATGTGTCTCGTATTCAATTGACAAACTTCTGCGTTTTTACTCTTTCAAGATATTCTCCAGATGCATTTCCAAAAGCCAAATGAGCCAACCTCTCAATTTCGGAAGCAAATTCTTGCAAAGTCTCGTTCGTTTTCTGGAAGCGATTCTCCAGCTCCAACCTGTAAATTTGTCTCCTATGCTCGGTAACGTCTTTCTACGGCACCCATTAACGTATCGTAGTTATCCATTTCACGCTCGGGAACAGTTGGTAGGATCTCAGCTGCCGGTCCTTTTAGTGCTACGAATAGTGCCGCAGATTTGTCTTCCATGCTCCAATTGTTTGCTGAAGCCGTCTTTTCAAATTGGAGCTTGAAAACCTGGAAAGGAATTGTACTATCAAAAGATGGAGTTTTTACCTTGGGCGCGTTCGTCGGAGTTGCTGTACGATTCAGCTGCAAGTTACGAAGATGACCCTCAATCTCATCTAACTTGGCCTCAACTGTATCCTGCAGCTCCTCTACACCTGTGATGACATTTGCGAAATACTTGCCAACAACATGTTCATGTCCAAAGCTGAGGATGATGCACTAGCTCCCTTCTCCTGTTCTTCAACCACCATGCGCTTGTTCCCTGTATCCTCAGGTTTACCCTGGAACTCGTAGTTCCCAACTTCAACTCCTTCCTGCTCCATAGCTTCCCACAATCGTGATACCAATTCCGCTTATCTCCTTGCTAAATTACGTTTTTCCAGCTCCTGCTTGAGCACTTCAATCTTCAGATCCTGAATCTTTGTCATTTTCTCCGCTATTATCCTTTAGGATTTATTTAACAATCCCACTTCTGACACCAATTGTTACGTTTTTACCCTGGAACGCCGATGATTTCCAAAATCCTTCAGGTTCGACCACTGGATTGTTAAATAAAACACGCTCGGATTTCCTTAATGCTAACTTTATTTGTTTACAAATAATTGACAACACTTAACAACGCTATTTAATTCAAGGATACTTGTACTTGCGCACTCGCAACTTTAAAACTCTTAGCTTACAACTTTACAACTTTACTCTTCAAGTTTTAATTATATATAATATAATTTTGGCGCGTACACTATATAGCTCAGTGTTTGGCCGAGCTTCTCCTACCATTTGTGGTGTGCGTCTTTATATTATACCACAAATGGAGGGACCTACAGTTTTGTGCCGACTCCGAACGGCAGATGTATTTAATGAGAAGCTTTTTCATGGCAGATATACCCTCGGAGGTTTGCCAATGCCTGCCGAGGAGTGACCGCTATTAGAAAAAACGTTTTCTATGATTAAGATTTTGCTTGCCCTGATTGAGATTCGAACCTCGAACTCACCGGCATATCGAGTTATAGCACGCACCGCTACCAACTCGACCACAGCGGCCAAGGTTTAATTACAAACTGAATTACCTATCGCCGTGGCAACGCCTTTTTATACTCCGAGCTGTGTGCACTGTGGCAGCTCTAGAACATTATCGATCGTTATCGAAAGTTCTCGATTGCGATTGTTCTATTTGCTTTTTCTCGACGTCTCTATCTCTTTCTCGGTTTCTCTTTCGTATGTCATTCGTGTTTTTGAATATCGCCACAATATATTGCCGATTTTTACATGTGGGCAGTTATATGTCTTTATATATGCAGATGACGCCAAACAAGTTCGATCGCTTTATTAAAGCGCAAGTATGCTAAAAAATATTTAAAAAAATCACTTCCTGGTATTCAAACATTAATTAATGCAATAGAAAAATATTATGTTTTCAAAGTCGCAAAGTGACAGCTTATTTCAGGTAATAGATGTCAAGTATAAGCGGTCTCAATTGACAATATATTTTTTGACATATATTTTAAGCCAGTGGCTGGCATTCTCACAAATTCAAACAATTTATTCCGTGAGAGTGTATGCACTGGGAGAGCAGCTCAGTTGCTCGCTACGTATGCAGTGGCAACCACGAAAATGTTAGCAGCATTGTGTATAATAACAAGTGAGATATCTTCTTTGACAGTTGCTTTTGACAGGCTACCTAAGCTGGCGTTGACAGGGTACCTAAGCTGGCCGCCACTTTGTCGACAATAGCGAATGGCCCGAAGTTGGAAAAAGCTGAGCCGAAAAAATTTATTCGGTTAAAACGAACAGGGAACGCCAGGGTTGCGAATTTATATTTTTGCTGAAAACGTTAAATTGATGCTTTCGACAACCCTAAAAACGGGGTTCTCTTTGGGCTAAGGTGTCACAGTGTTGCTGTGCTGCCCTTTTATTAATATTATTTTAGTTCTCAAATTTCTTAAATGAAAAATAACTATAAACTAAAAATAGTTGCAATTTAAATTTCATTAAAAATTTTATAAAGCTGTATAATTTAAATAGGATAAAATAGAATAGGATAAAAAATCCTCGGATAGCACCCCCTTTTTTTGATGGCGACCACGGCAAACGTATTAAGGACAAAGATTTGAGGGCATGCACCTGGAATGTCCGGACCCTTAATCGGGAAGGTGCCTCTGGCCGGCTGGTTGATGTCCTCAGCAGAGCAAAGGCTAACATCACCACCATCTAAGAGATGCGATGGACGGGGCAAGGGAAAAAAGTGATTGGCCCTTGTGACATCTACTACAGCTGCCATGTAAAGGTGCGCAAAGGATCGCTTCTACGATCTCCATTGCCGCACGTATGAGCGGTGCCCCACGATATAAAAATCATGCTTGGCGATTTCAATGCCAAGGTGGGCAAGGAGGGCAAGAAAACCTGGTATGACGAGTACTGTCGCGCTGCTACGGAACGTAAAGACGCTGCCAACAGGGCCACACTGCGATCGGGCGCAACGCGAGCTGTGCGGGAGCGTTATCGTGAGTTGAAGAAGGAAGCAAGACGCGTTTTTCTTGAGAAAAAGAGAGAGGCCGAAATGCGTGAGTGCGAGGAGCTTGAGATGCTGGCCGACAGGAAAAGTGCCCGAAAATTTTTTCAGAAACTACGGCGGCTATCAGAAGGTTTCAAGACCGAGGCGAATTCCTGTCAGAATGAAAACGGTGACCTGGTGACTGATGTCCACAGCATGCACTTAAATTATGGAGGGAGCACTTCTGCACACTGCTTAATGGAAGCAGCTGCACCAACGTTGGAGAATATGTTGAACCCGAATCCCCAATGGACGTGATGTACAAAAACAACAAAGCTCCCGGAGCCGACGGGTTACCAGCTGAGTTATTTAAGTACGGCGGAGAGGAGCTGGTTAAGTGCATGCACGAGCTGATCTCTAGGATATGGTTGGAAGAACGCATGCCTGCTGATTGGAACTTAAGTGTGCTCTGCCCAATCCACAAAAAGGGTGATCCTGCAGTTTGTGATAATTATCGCGGGATTAGTCTTCTTAACATCGCGTATAAGGTTCGGTAAAGTGTATTGTGTGAAAGACTTAATCCCACCGTCAACGAACTGATTGAACCTTATCAGTGTGGCTTTAGACCTGGTAAATCTACCACCAACCAGATATTCACAATACGATCGTGGAAAAGACCCGAGAAAGAAGAATCAACACACACCATGTTTTTGTCGACTTCAAAGCCGCCTTCGACAGCAAGAAAAGAAGTTTCCTATATGCCGCAATGTCTGAATTTGGGATCCCGGCAAAACTTATACGGCTATGTAAAATGACATTGAGCAACACCACCAGCTCCGTCAGAATTGGGAAAAACCGCTCCGAGCCGTTTGATACCAAACGAGGTATCAGACAGGGTGACTCTTTGTCCTGCGATTTCATTAACCTGATGCTGGAGAAGATAATTCGAGCCGCAGAACTAAATCGGTCAGGCACCATATTTTATAAGAGTGGGCAGCTGCTGGCGTACGCCGATGACATTGACATCATTGGCCTTAACAACCGCGCAGTTAGTTCTGCCTTCTCCAAACTGGACAGAGAAGCAAAGTGAATGGGTCTGGAGGTGAACGAGGGCAAGACGAAGTATCTCCTGTCATCAAATAGACAGTCGCCACATTCACGACTGGGATCTAACATCACTGTTGACAGTTAGAACTTCGAAAAAGTAGAGGACTTTGTTTACTCAGGAACCAATATTAACACCAATAACAGCGTCAGCCATTAAATCCAACGCAGAATCCTCTTGCCAACAAGTGCTACTTTGGACTGAGTAGGCAATTGCACAGTAAAGTCCTCTCTCGACGGACAAAAACCATACTCTATAAGTCTCTCATCATGCCCGTCCTACTGTATGGCGCAGAAGCACGGACGATGACAACATCAGATGAGAGGGCTCTTGGAGTGTTCGAGAGAAAGATTCTTCGAAAGATTTATGGACCTTTGCGTCTTTGCGACGGCGAATACCGTGTACGATGGAACGATGAGCTGTACGAGCTGTACAATGACGTGGATATAGTGCAGCGTATTAAGAACCAGCGGGTCCGATGTGTAGGTCACATGGTTCGAATGGATAAACTAGCTCCAGCCGTGAAGATTTTTGATGCGGTAACCACTGGTAGTGGCAGAGGAAAAGGAAGACCTCCTATGCGTTGGAAAGACCAAGTGGCACAAGAGATTTCAAATTGGCGCCAGTTAGCAAGAGATAGAGACGTCTGGCGGGCTTTGTTTAGCTCGGCCAAAATCGCTTACGCGGTTGATGCGCCAATTAAGTAATTAAGTAAGTATTAAAGTCAGATGGTGCAAAGTCCCATATCTAGTTAATGATAATTGCCCGAATAATTAATTCTCCTACGAAGTTAGGATATAGTGCCGAGGAGCGGAAACAATAATAACCAGTTAAGTTTCATCAATCTTTCATTCTCCAAACAAGTGCCGTAATAATTGCTTGACTGCAAGTTCACGATAGACGTGAATTTCCGATCCAAAACTGGAAGTGTATTAAAACGAAGGTTCACTTTGTTTAAATTTTCTGTCATATTAACTGGATATAAATACCATCTGGCAAAGGATTTTTAAGTTGAACTTAAGTCTAGTTTAAGATTTTGTGTTTCATCAACCAAATCTTAAGATCGACTTAAGTTGAACTTAAGTCGCCGAGTTTGCCGTCTTAATTTATTCTTAGCTTTGTAAAGAGCTGACTATTACTTGTTAAAAAAAATGAAACATGTAATTTGCTTTGAGTAGTGAGGGGTTAGAAGTTCGAGGGAGTAATGAATATTGTAGTATTGGGGAGAAGTAAAGTAATTTCAATTGTACGATGAGAAAGATGTTCGCGACCGATTTCGAGTCAATAATGCTTGGAACGTCGTTAATTTGATTTTAGATGAAATAACGCATAAGATTGTCAGGAATGTGTATCATTTATTATTTACAAAGAAATATAAACCACTTTAATTTGTCATGCGTTGTGTCTGGAGGAGATAATTTAATTGACATTTTGACAAAGCTACTGCCTCACGAGCCATAACATACGAGTATACTTCACACCCTATAGCATTCTTGGGAAAATTTCTTATAAAACTTTGTTAAAGAAAAAAAATAAGACAGTGTCAAAATATAGTTTGCTTCTAGAATATACGCAAAGTCAATCTCATTCGCAGCGAAATTGTTTCTCCTCTTTGTATTTAAAATTTCGAAACTAGCGGCATATTTTGACCCCCGAATTCAGTAAGCAGTCTCATACCCGAATTCTGTAAGCAGTCTCAGTCTTTAATAGAGACAAAAATCACAATTTTAGACCAGTTGACATCCATTAGACTCAAAATAAAGCCTATAATCTCAATAGAAAGTCTCAAAATTGTGACCTGGTGATGAGCAGGTCACGTAAAATTAAAATACAAGCAAATGCAAAAAAAGTGAAAGCTTGGAAAAGCAATAATCTCCAGCTCATTTTGAGACTTGAGATGTGACTGAATTACTTAATAAATTCATTTATTTATTTATTTATTAACAAACAAAAAGAACCATTTCGGCGAATAAAAGAACTCTGCATCATGGTGAAATTATATACAGGTGAAGTCAATAAATTACATAATTTTAAATCTTGGCATTTCTCGCTGTGTTAATTTCAAAAATTTGCGTTGGGATTACTGACAACCTGACATAAATTTATTTACAATTTGCTTTTATAAAATTTTAAATTGAGGTAAGACTTGTGCGAAATACAAAATCATAAAATGTATATTAAAATTTTATCTTTACAGAATATTTTCCACAATTTTTCCATCCCAAGGGACTGGGAATTTTAACCGTTCTGCGTCTACGATTTGAGGTAAGGGCGGTATGAATTTATATATAGTTTTGCAAAAAATTGTGAAAACATTTTTATATAAACATAATATTTATATATAAATTTTTGTTATTTATTTCTAAACCAAAAACCGTCACAACTCAAAATTTTTTAAAATCGCTTTTATCTCATAAACCTATTCCCAGAATACTTCCCAACATGCTCCGAAAGTTTCTTCATCGTAACTATCTTATTTACTCTAAAAGTACGTTTAAAATATCACAACCATTTTTACATAAAATTTTTTACTTCTCTTGGATATTAAAAAAAAAAATTTTAAATCCTTTTTCCACATAAACTAATTCACGGAATACTTCCCCAACTGCTCCAGAAACTTTTTCGTAGTTAATATTTTCTTTTACTGGAAAAGTATGATTATAAAATTATCATCATTATTGTAGAGACTGTTTGTTTTGCCTCTCCTGAACATTTGAGATTTTTTGAGTTGTGACTGTTTTTCGGTTAGGGTGGTTTATGTTTGTATGAAATTCAAACAAGCATAAGTCATAGTGATAAATTGCATTTATGTTATTGAACATTGCTAAAACAATTGTCAGCAATTCTATATGTGATTCTGCAACTTGTTGAATTTCATTAAAAATATTCAATAAGGCTAAAATCTATAATCAGCAAAAATTTAGTATTTAGGTCAAAGAATCTTTAATAAAGTTGTGAGGAATTGTAAAACTAAAGAAGTGTGAAGTTTACTCCTTATCGCTTTCCGGTGTAACCAAGTTCCAAGTGCTTACGTTACAATCTATAAACTTGTTCTAGTGAACTGCCTTGACAAGATTATAAATAATTAATTTACTAATTGCAACCAAGTCCAAGTGCTTGATTTGCATATTATCAAAGAAACTTGCGGAGTAATGATTTATTCTTTTTGGAGCGAGTTATAACGGTGTATGCATCTTATGCTCCTCTTCATAGGACGTTGAGAGAATTCAATCAACTCTCAAATTCTTTGGCTTTTGATTTTTCGTCTTCTAAGCAATCATTGAATGTATTATATAATTAAGAAAGAACTATTATCGTTAAGTATTTTTGAAGTAGTCTGTAAGAAATCATGCATTTCTAGATTTACTAAATATGAATTAATGAATGATTGAATAAATAAATAAATAAATTGTCCTAATGCTACTGCCTGGACAATTCATCATAAGCTAGTGACTGGCTAATAGCCTTCACACAAATCAACCACAGGTTATCTTGGTGAGTCACCTTAATAATCTGAACGACAGAATCGGTTCAGCAAACAAGCTGATACTAAACATTTGGTGACCACGACGTGATTTGAACACGCACCCGTCTGATCCACAAGCGACAACTCCATAATGGCCCTAGAAGATACAAGCATCTCTATCATGAACTAACTGACGGCGTCTCAAAGGACAACAGGGGACCTGATTGAGACTATCATTCGGAACTATAAAAAGGACCCGGTTGCAAGAAAATCAGTCGAGTACTTTGAAGAAAGGCTCAGACGACTGGATGTGGCATGGACTGAATTTGAAACCACCGACAACAAAATATCGGAATTAGCCTTTAAATACAAAGACATATTTGAATCAGCGTTAACATATACCGCGAAAACAGAGGGTAAAAATTAACGTGTTCCTGTTGAGAATCCAAAGGGACTTGCTATTACCTCCATGACCAACCACAGCAAATTTGAAACTCAAGGAAAAACTATGGGAGCAAATACAAGAATTACAATTCAGCGGCGACTATTTAAAGTGGACCTCCTTTTACGATCTGTTTTCGCACCTTGTGGATAAACAGCAAATTCCGACAATTCAGAAAATGTGGTATCTAAAGGCCAATGTCTCAGCAGAAGCTGGAATGTTAATAAATCATCTGGCAGCCACAGCAGAATATTATGAAACTGCGTGGAATTTGTTACAAGAACGGTACAATAACAAAAGAGTTCTTGTATCATCACTGATTAACAAATTACTGGAACAACCATCCGGTTCATCCTCACCTATTCAAATAAAGCAGCTACAAGATGTTACACAAGAATGCTTACATGCATTACAAAACATTGGGGTCAAAACTACTTTATGGGACCCCGTCTTGCTGCACCTGCTAGTGAAAAAACTAGACCGTGGCACCCATATTCTCTATGAGAGATCAATCGCAAATCCCAAGAATCTTCAGCAGTTGAAAAATTTTTTGACCTTTCTCGAAACTAACTTTCAACCAATGCAAGCAATGGGCCACAAAGAAAAAACCTTCTCAAAGGTGTGTGCTTCGCTACTTCATTCAAACAAAATGAGAATGCATGTACACCATGCGAAAATGGTAGTCATACATTGATTCGATGCGAAGATTTTCGAAAAATTACTCCAAACGGGCGCTTAAATCACGCACAAAAGCACAAACTATGCGTGAACTGTTTAAAGGCAGGCCACTCATCCAAGTTCTGCAGCTCAAAGTCCTGCCTTAAATGTAATAAAAAACATAATTCCCTGCTTCATCTTGAAAATGCAACTAACCGAGTCTCAATTGAAGAAAATGCCTCCACAAGCAAAGTGACATCATCCGTTACAACTGAAGTACTGAAGCACACAACAATCTACCTCATGCGTTCTACTCAGTACAGCGGTAGTAAGCATTAAAGCTGATGACACAGATATCGAAAGCCGTGCTCTGCTAGATTCCGGATCACAAGTAAATTTCATCACTGAACGCCTGGTAAAGCGACTTGGCATTTCGATGCAAACCTCAAACATTAATATCAATGGATACCAATGGAGCAACAAACACCATAATTCAACATCGAGTGAACGTCTCATTACAGTCCCGCATTAATGGCTTCTCAACACGTCTTGAAGCTTTCGTCCTCCCGCGCATCATATCACCACAGCCATCGCAATTGATTAACACAAATGAATGGTCGCTCCCCGAAAACATATTGCTAGGAGCAGAACACTATCATCAGTTACTGGCGATTGGACAAATCAAATTGTCCTCAGATCTTCCAATCCTACAAAACACCGTTTTTGGATGGATTGTTTCAGGAAAAATAAAGGAGGAGACTCGAAGAATTTATCTTGCGGCATTTGTACAGCTTGAAACATCCATAGCGCGGTTGTCGGAATTAGAAGAGGTGAAGAGCAACAGCAAATCTCTATCATTGGCCGAAAAACAATGGGAAGAGCACTTTGCTCGACACACTTCAAAAAACCACGACAATCGGTTTGTTGTTAAAATACCATTCCACCAATGTAGTGACGCCTTTAGTGACTCCCATGGAGTTGATCTAAATAGATTTCTGTCGCTTGAGCGTCGTTTGCAGAAAAATCCACAACTTAGAGCGGAGTACATCAAATTCTTGGAAGAGTACGAGGCAACGGGACATATGACAAAAATGGCAGCAGACGCAATTCTCACACCAAACTACTTTATTCCACATCATTGTCTATTAAGGCCTGAAAGTTCAACTACCAAGCTGCGCGTAGTATTTGATGCTTCAGCGAAAACATCTACAGGACAATCACGGAATGATCTCATGTATGCAGGACCAGCAGTGCAAAGCGAGATTTTCTCAATACTGTTACGATTTCGATTTCCCAGATTTGTCTTCACCACTGACGTTAAAATGATGTACCGACAAATCTTAATATCAGCAGAAGATCGCAATTTCCAACTCATCATTTGGATAACGGATACCACCAAACCTATAACATATTATCAACTTAACACTGTAACATATGGAACAAGAGCGGCTCCGTACGTGAAAGTGGGTTTAATTTACGTAAATGGTGTGCAAATCATCCACAACTTCTGCAGAACATTCCTCAAGCAGATCAGGAAGTAAATTTAGACTTCGAAAACTCAAAGGTCGACTCCATTAAAACATTAGGACTCACCTGGCTTCTTCCGAAGCCAGACAAGCTGTCAGTAAAGGTAAAATCGAAGAAGCGAAAAGAATCACCAAACGCACCGTAACATCTGATCTGGCAAGGCTCTTGGATCCACTAGGAATCCTGTCACCGATTGTTGTCACGGCAAAAATGTTCATCCAAGAGCTGTGGGAATTAAAGCTAGATTGGGATCAGAAACTACCGGAAGAATTACACAAAAGATGGCTCACATTTCGATCAAATCTGGAAAAATTAAGGACGCTACAAATATCACGCCATATTTTTAACGGAGGACTACCTGAAACCGTACAATTGCACATATTCACCGATGCCTCGAAATAGGCGTATGGAGCCGCAGCATATATTCGCGCAACATTCAAAACCGGTACAACGATTTTACGATTACTATGTGCCAAATCTCGTGTAGCGACTCTCAAGAAACAAACAATACCACGTCTCGAGTTGTGTGCAGCAACACTAGGTGCACAATTAGCATAAAGAATCGCAGCAGACCTTCAATTTACCAACCCAAAGAGGTTTTGGACAGACTCAGAAATCGTACTGGATTGGATAAAATCGACATCAGCACATACTACCTTCGTAGAAAACCGAATTTCAATCTTTAGAGAAACAACAAGAGGAAAACAATGGCGTCACGTCAGCTCAAAAGAAAAGCCGGCTGATATTCTGTCTCGAGGAATGTCTCCAAAGGCACTGAAAGAATCAATGTTATGATTTTATGGACCCTTATTTTTACATAGTAAGGAATCTAGCTGGCCTCCAACGTTTAATCCTAGTCGTACTAACGATTTAGAACTAGAAAAGAACACATCCAAGTCTCTTATCGCCACAACAGAAGAACCCTCTTTTATTTACAAAATCACTCACAAAAACTCATTCCATCGACCACAGCGAATTGTTGGATACGTTGTGCGCTTCATCACTCACGCGAGACAAAAACGGGACTTACGACAACCCTTGAGAGTCATAACGACAAAAGAACTAGATCAAGCGCTGGTTATAATTATCGCACAAATGCAAGTATCAGAATTCATAGAAGAAATAAAACAATTAAAAAGTCACAACGAAATACAAGGACTGGAAGCTTCATCATTGGCGTACGACTCAAAACACCAGTTGCTCGTTCCATACAATGACCCAAGTTTAAAATTTATCTTTGAAATGACTCATGAAGATCACAAACATTGTGGTGCGCAAACCCTCTTAGGAACTGGTGAGTGATCTCACTTCCGACGCATTTATTCGTGCTCTCAAAAGATTCATTGGCCGACGTGGTCACTGCCAAAATCTGTATTGCGACAATGCGACCATTTTTTAGGGAGCACAGAAGAAACTACCGGAACTAGGACCAGTGATTCATTCATCAGAAGCACAAGAAGCGATAAAAAATGCATGCAACAAAAAGGGCATACAATTCAATTTTATTCCTCCAAGAGCGCCACATTTTGGAAAGCAGCTGTTAAATCTGCAAAACACCTTTTGGTAAGAAGTTTAGGAAATACATCTTTAGCGTATGAAGAACTTGAAACACTGGTAATCGAAATTGAAGCGATATTAAACCCTAGACCTATTTCTCCAATGTCAAATGATCCCAACGACATAGGGGCTCTCACCCCTGGTCATTTCTTAATTGGTGAACCACTAAGAGCTCAAATCGATGCACAAGCTAAACCCTCAAACACGAAATTGGAAACCAGATGGAAATTGGTGGCTCATTTAAAGCACGAAATTTGGAACAGATGGTCGCGTGACTACCTCAATGAGTTGCAATACCGCAATAAATGGCAAAGACCATCCCAAAGTGTTAAACCTGATGATATTGTGATCATCAAAGAAGATAATGATCCTGTAATGAGGTGGCCTTTAGGACGCGTAATAAAAATTTATAAAGGATCTGGTGAAGTATTAAGAGTGGCAGATGTCAAAACAGGCACACTGAAGCGTACGGTTAGATATCTTGCTCCATTGCATCGACACAACGATGAAACTGAAAAAGCCCAACAGCAGTCTAATCAAATCGACCCACAAGTTGAAGAAGAGCCTTCCACTTCATCAGACGACAGTCCAAGAGCTAAAAAGCGGAAAACAGCAACTTCCAAATTAACTACACTATTGATTGCTCTACTCGCACTTCCGCTGATTTTTGCAAAAAATATTGAGATAACAGAATTTGCTTCCAACAGTGTACTACATTTTGAAAGGATCGGTAATGCAAGAATGTCTCGATCAGAATGGAACATTATCTCGTACTATGAGCTACAACCATATTGGCAAGAGACGACTATGTTTTCAAATGGCACGATAGTACTTTGACATTTATGCAGTCTCATGACTCAAAAATCAACCTGTATTAATGTCTTACGAACTTTTGAGCTCAGCTTAACGGAACTAAAAGAAGAAAACATTTTGCTGAGAGATAGGAGAGTCAAGCGTGGCGCTATAAACATTGTCGGCAACATTGCTAATTCACTTTTCGGCGTTTTGGATTCTAATTATGCAGAAGAAATGTCAAACAATATCAACACTCTCAAAGAAAACGAGGCCCATCTTCTGTTACTCCTAAAAAATCAAAAGTCAATTGTTGATGCCACTCTTAATGTATTCAAACAAGTCGAACAAAGAATCAAGTATAAATTTGATAACTTGGATGCTCAGTTGAAATTACATCAAGGCTTCGCGGTTATGAAAAGGAAATTTATCAAGCAAGGCTATTCCAAGTCTTCATGTCACTATCAATTCAGCTTTTAATGATGTCAGTGGGATTATTTCAAATTCAATCAGCTATACTCACTGCACTATCTGATTCACAACACGGAAAAATCAGCCCAATCAGTTGTTGTCCTCATCGCAACTGCAATCAGAGCTAGTGTGGGTGCGGAATCATCTTTTTACATCGCTACAGTTACCTGTCTATTAGGATAATCTCCTACAGCTATACAAAATTATGAATGTAAAAGGGGGATTAGCAGATCAACATGTTATCTTTCAAATATAAATTCCTTTGTGTGATCCGGAGACGTGGGAATTGCTTAAGCCTCATCCCATTTTAACTCTAATCAACAACACCTTCATTGCAATTAAGCCATGCAGTTACGTGATAGCAATTAACGCACATAGGGATCAATATTTCGTTTTGACCGAAAATAAATTAAGATCATGCAAAACAATAAGAGAAGATGAATTTGTATGCCCTCACATGCAATCAAATTCAATGCAGATGCGACCAAATGCTTATGTGAAATTTCACTTCTTAATAATAGCACTCGCACCAACTGCAACATTGTGCCCTTCATAAACTATGCTCCGCTAACACAACTTGAACACAATAACCAATGGATGTACACTTTGAACGGTTCGGGGATTCTCAAAATAAGTCCAGATTGCACACTTAAGCACAAATCGATCATCATTCAAGGGCACCAACTTCATTCCACATCGCTGCAATCATCATACACCACAACCACAAACATTAGTGACATCGTCTATCCAGATGAAATATTGTTTGAGAAATTTAATTTCAAGGCTTACGTTAATCACATCAAAAATATCTCCGACGTTCAAGACAAGCTACACCACCAAGTATTAACCGAATTTCCTATGCAAATCAGAAACATAAAATATCATCATGCAGCAGTTGGTTACACTGCCCTTATCCTGGTGACGGGAGTAATTATGCTTCTCATCTACATATGTATAAGAAAATTCGTTGACGGAGGATGGACCTAAATCAGCAACCACGTCCAGCAGCACGTCAGCATATTTCGCAGTCAGACTTTGCTGTAACTGTTACATGATATCACAATTAAACTTGTTTCAATTAAGCACTAAAACTAGATGTATAATAAATAACCCTCATGTTAAAAAACCGTCTTAAGCCAGTATAACATTAAAATTTACTTAATAGTAATAATAAGGATAATCAAGAAAAATCATTGTACGTTTTACCATAAAAAAGTGCTAGGTCAGTTTTTTTGCTATAAGAAATATGTACATATGTTAAAAACAAAATAAGTATAATTACATATTAGTTTTTGAAATTGACGCTCTCTTCTGTTTCTTAGTTGAGCAGGGCTCAACGGGCGGGAGTATGTTCATACTTCACCAAGAATTTCTGTCCATATGTACACATGCACGCACATATGTTTGTATGAAATTCAAACAAGCAAAAGCTAGCGTTCAATTACCTTCCACTACCTTTAATGTAGTTTTAAGTTCATCGCACCTACATACATACATATGTACGTATGTATATTTAATATGCGAGCAAAATTGGTTTGGGTTGTAAGCACTGAACGTAAAGTGCTTCTGTTATTATGTAAGTCATAGTGATAAATTGCATTTATGTAATTGAACATTGCTAAAACAATTGTCAGCAATTCTATATGTGATTCTGCAACTTGTTGAATTGCATTAATAATATTCAATAAGGCTAAAATCTATAATCAGCAATAATTTTGCATTCACTAACTCATACTAAACAACACTGAACAGCTGACTTTTACTATTTATTTAAATTGATAAAAAATGGTACCTCTGGCAACGAAGTGTCAAAATTTACGAAAAACACAAAAAGGAATGCAAAAAAACATTGCAGTTCATCCGGCCAACAGTTGGAGCGCAAATTCAGCAAACCAAAAGCAAGTATACTTAAATAAAGTTATTAAATAGTTTATTTACTTTTCTTTTTCTATTTTCAGAATGGCCTCAACAAGCCAAGCAGCAAAAAAGAGCCATGCCTCAATGGAGCAGCTGAGTGGGATGACGGATTTATTCCAAGAGAATCCGGGGATAGCCAGCGGAAAGTTTCATCGGCTCGATGGCAGGATGGAGCTGGAAAAGAAGTGGAAAGAGAAGGCTTCCATACTGAATGTAATAGGAGGCTATGTAAAGTCAGCCGACGCTAAGTAATAACCCGGCGAAATTGGAATTTACCCATAAGGAGCTGTGCGGTGCTTGTATGTGTATTGTGCTTGGAATTGTGAAAAATTTAACTGCGTGTGAATAAATAAATTCATCACTTTCATTAATAGACGTGTTGTAATGTTTGTGAAAAACAATATATGTACTTCTTGTGTAGATAAACAAGTGAATATTGCGAAGCCAATTTCATGTATAGCCACCACGCCCAGACGTTCTTTGTGTGTATATATGTATGTATAATTCTACCTGTTTATTTCATATTGTTTTTTTTTTTCTAATATAGATTTGGCGCGATTTAAAAAGTAGGGCCAGTGTCCGAGTGCGCGGCCGGAGAAGGCAGCAGTTTTTAACCAGCAACAGGCCTTTAAAGCAGCCACCATTAACGCAGCTGGATGAGCGGGTGCTGGAATTGATAGGAAGCCAGTATTTAGAATGCCAACACAAAACTAAATGCCGCTAGCTTTACAACACAGCTGATTTTGCAATAACGTATGTTGTCAAAAAAAGAGCTACTGAATAGCAGTATTGTTAACTTCTGTTGTTTAGCTGATTTGGCAACTTCGAGTGTTGTTAGCAAAGTTACTGAATCGCGCTGCGGGTGAACAAGATAATAAATAATTAATTTACTAATTGCAACCAAGTCCAAGTGCTTGAGTTGCATATCATCAAATTGTCGTGGTGCTACTGCCTGGACAATCCATCATTAGCTAGTGACTGGCAAATAGCCTTCAAACAAATCAACCACAGGTTATCTTGGTAAATCACCTTGATAATCTGAACGACAGAATCGGTTCAGCAAACTAGCTGATACCAAACATTGGCCTTATAAATGTTTAATAATTGACAAATTTATTGAGCTCAAGGCCAGTTTAATTTTTTTGGAAAAACAACAACAGTTTTTTAAATGGTAGAAGTTATAGTACTACATATTTCGGAAATCACCACATTTCCTTATCAGACTTCTTTTTATTAAATTAATTAAATTAATTTTTCATAACCACTTCACCCAGGCTTTGAACCCGGGAGCTGGTAGTTGCAGAACCAACACCCTACATGCTGTGCTACGCTAGCCGAGTGGACTGTGGTGTTTATTCCATCTTCATTAAACAAACCAACTACAAACAAAAGCAACTGATCTGCCGCTATTAAACTTGCTTGTGTGGTAGTTGTTAGTGTTTTTTTGCAATTCTGTTTGTTTTAGTTATTTTACTAATTTTTAGATTGCATCAGACTTCTTGATGAGGAAATGTGGTGATTTCCGAAATAGTACTATAACTTCTACCATTTAAAAAACTGTTGTTGTTTTTCCTAATAAAATCGGATCGCTGCCTGCTTTCAATTTTATACGTTCTGCGTCTTTTATTTGAGGTAAGTACGGTGGGTGTGGGTGTGTGTGTGTGTGTGTGTGTGTTTTTGGTGTGTGATATTTAAGTAAGTACATACATATGTACATAATTGCAATTAACTTTAAAAATGTTATGTTTAACAGAAAGCCAATTTGAAATATGTTTCCTTATAGGGAATTTCGAGCATATACCATACTTTAATTAGAAATTGTTACCTTCTTAGATTGACGATAACGTTTAATAATAGTTAACTGTGATTTATAACTTTAGTGTTTGATTTCTAATAGTATTTATCCAATTACTTTTAAAAGATATCATTATGCATTATTTCTGTCCGAGTACAGTCGGTACTTTTAATCGGAACCTTTTATTTGTAACCCATGGGCGGATCTCCTGCGAGTCATACAATATGATTGTTTAATGCTTCAATTATTGCATTTTTATTTTTAAAAAATCGTTTAAACTGTTTGTGAAAACAAAAGATATCGATTTAATATATTCTTATGATTTCAGTTAAATGTAGCCCAATATTAATTATTTATAGTTTGTATATACATACATAAATTAATGTAAGCTTTATTGGCATCTTCAAGAAAGTTAAGCTTTTTTTTTTTGAAATGCAACAGCATCAGCTACTTCAAAAAGTAAATAATAATAAAGTTATATTGATTTAGCTAAAAAATACTCTGCCATCGTTTTCTTGGGTATGTGGATATTGATTATTTGATAATACAAATGAAACGTTCGAACCAGCGCTTCAAAACTACCGATAATTTTAATTTATTTACCTTTTATTTACTATTCATAACTTTTTACCACCTTGGCTGAAAATCGGTAGTGCACCGAAAAAGTAGCATTGTTTATAAAGTTGGTAAAGTTATTTTATGAATAACCAGCGTTATTAAGTGTAAATAAAATTATCGATAGCTATCGCCTGTTTTGTAGCTATAGTTTGAAACCAGTTTAGAAATTTGTATTCTTTCATTTAGCCAGAAGTACTAATATTTTGAATGCAACGGGTAATGTCGCTGCTGAAGACACAGAGTGGGGTAGAGATTAGTGACATTCCACATGCAAATGTTTGCGGTTATTTGGATAAAACTGATAGAGTCATTGCCGACCAAGAGGAATGCCACTGCGAAGAAATTGACCAATTTCTCGAGGATGCGGTCAAATACGTAGCTAGCTTCATCCGAAAAAAGTGTCACATGGGTCGATCAAATATCTAAGGGAGGGCTAATGAAACCTAGCAGCGAATTCGTTGAAAAAATCTAGGAGTTGGAAGTTTTTTTTAATGAAATGAACGGCAAATAATTATTCGATATTGAAAATTTCCAAGCAGCGATGATGAGTGCGTCAAAATCGTCGGATTTACCCGAAAAAATAAAGAAATCTTTTTTTAAATGTATGTACAGGTATAAGTTTCAAAATAAAGTCTCTAACCCGCGAATTCAGAAAGCAGTCTCAGTCTCTAATAGGGATTAAAGTCACCATTTAAGACCAGTTGGCATTCATTAGTTTCAAAATAAAGCATCTAGTCTCAAAATAAGGTCTCAAAATTGTGACCTGGTGAGAAGCAGGTTACAAAAAGTTTAAATAAAAGCAAAAGAAAAAAACCTGATATCTAATTGTGACTTTAGTCTCCATTAGAAACTGAGACCGCTTACTGAATTTCGGGGTATAAATGCGAACTGGTCAAAAATTATGACTTTTGTCTGTATTAGAGACTGAGACTGCTTACTGAATTAGTGGATTAGTATTATCTCAAGTCTTACCCCACGTCTCCACAAGCAAACGCCAGACAATAATTTTGACAGATAATTGCGGCAATCTGATTGCAAGGTTTTGTGTGTGTGATATCATAACATAATAATTTGTAAGATGGCGTCAGACAGTTCGTTCGATGCATGAAGGCGAAAATATCTTATAAGTATTACAGATTGCTTTTCGAGTTGTGGGGTTAAAATAAGCTAGAGATTATTGCTGTTCATCGCTTTCACGTGTTTTTTCTTTTGGTTTTCCCCCGAATTCAGTAAGCAATCTCAGTCTCTAATAGAGACAAAAGTCACAATTTAAGACCAGTTGGCATCCATTTGACTCAAAATAAAGTCTCTAATCTCAAAAGTTTCAAAATTGTTACCTGGTGATGAGCAGGTCACAAAAAATTAAAATAAAAGCAAAAGAAAAAACGTGAAAGCGAGGAAAAACAATAATCTCTAGCTCATTTTGAGACTTGAGATGATACTGAGTTATTGAATTCGGGTATTTATTTAAATTTTTTGTGACCTTTTCTTTATTTATTTATTTATTGAGTCTATTGAACATATAAAAGTTTCCTTACAGACTATTAACAATATTATGCTTAATAACTAAGAAAAGAAATTTTCAAAATCTAAAAAGTTGAATCCGAAAGATTTTTAAAAACATTTTTTGAATAAGAAAAATCTAATAATACCTTGTTCGATATCATATTAAATTCACCAATGGCACGGGCAATAGGGGCATTACGAGCATATTCAGTTTTGTAATTAACACCATAAAACGGCAAAAAATGTCGTAAACTTCGCTGAGGAATATTAAAATTAAGTTTTACTAATAGAATCAATAGCGCCATTAACCAAATTAAAAATAAAATACAAAGAGAGTATGGATCTTCTAGAATTCAACGATTTCAAATTTATTAAAAGTAGGCGTGAACTATACGAAGGTATTGGTTCCGAAAAATTTAAAGAGCGTAAAGCAAACTTAAGGAATGCTTTTTGGACACGTTCAATTCTGTTTATTAAACTGGCATGGTATGGTCTCCAAATGATCGTTGCATATTCTATGTTAGAGCGTACAAAAGACGTATATAATAATTTAAGCGTGTAGGAATCAGAAAATTTCGTGCTATTACGCCTAACAAAACCTAACATCGCATAAGACTTTGCAACAATATGAAAAATATGACTGTTAAAATAAAATTTGAAGAAAAAATTACGCCAAGATCCTTGATTTCATTGAGAGATTCTAAAGCGCGCTGGAGACGATCAAATAACTACATCAACGCCTTAATTGTATTAGTGTCGTCGGCTTTCTTCGGCTACACGTACACTACACTAGAAAAAAAATGTTTGCTACATTTCATTGAACATTTTCAATGTTTTTATTTATTGGCGTAAGGCCAAAATTTGAAAATGAACTGCACCATGTCACGTTGGATAAGTTAAAGTCGCCTAACCACACAAATGGTTATCGCCTAGCTTATTTAAAACTAAAGATATTATAGTATCTGCATGCGCACGATAAAGGTCATCATTGCCATTTGGAGGGATATAAGATACAAATAAGGAAAAGAGAGCCCTTAGAAGAGGACCCACGAACACAAATACAGAGTTGATCGATAACAGAATCATTATTAGCTAATTCCACAAAATGAGCGCTCATCTTCCGTTGGACTGCGATAAGAACTCCACCACCTCTCATACAGCCAGTTTTCGCCGCATCTCTGTCCTTACGATATATACTGTATAAATTGCAGTCAAATAATTCCTTGTCACTGAAATCCGGATTAAGCCAAGTCTCAACAATAACAAAGATGTCATAATCCAACTGAGAGCTAAGTGAACGAACAGCTTCTGATTTTGTTCGAATGCCAGAAATATTCTGGAAATACACCTTCAAACCACAATTTCCGCTAATAGGCTTGTTAACAATTACCCGACTGTCTGTTGCAACTCCTCCTTTCGAAAAAAAACGAAAAGGGCGTAAATTAACATTGGCAGGCCAAATCAGAGGTGAAAGCAAGTTGTTGTAGAGCGCCGCAGACACTCCTAACTTAAAATTAACATGATTAATTTCAGCAGACGGAGTTTGTTTCTTAACTAAAGCATAACAAGACAGATTATTTATGTCAATACTAGTGTGCTTGTTAACATAGTCTATTATGTTATCTGCGGATACGGTGGGGAGGAATGATGATAATTGAAACCATTTCTTCACGTCTGCCACCTCTAAATCAGAGTTAGTACTCATACCAGAAACACTTATTTGTTTGCGCCGTTTGTTATTCACTACTTTCTTCCAATCCGCATGGGTGGGTAATAAAGAAAATTATGTATTATGGCCACTAGCCACTGCATTTCGCTGTGACGAAACTGAAACCGAAGATGAAGAAGTCGAAGCAGTAACAGGACCATTAGTTAAATAATTCGAAGCAGTAGTTTTATCAGCAACAACCACATGCGAATAAGAAGACGAAGAAGTCGAAGCAGTAGCATTGTCACCAACAACAGCTTGCACATAAGATGATGAGGTGAGAGTCATTAGACTCTGCGAACTTGATTTAGCGACTAGAATCGGTAATTGAGCATTATCAGCATTACGAACAACAGCTATTGGAGAAGATTTAGCAGCAGCAGCATTGATGCCAGCGATAGAAGTATTGGAGAGAACCCTCTCAGCAACAGGCATCTCAGTTGACACTTGCTTAAAAAAAGAAGACAAAGCAGCACAATAATCATTGTTTACAGCAAGTGGAGACGGTGATAACAGTTGAGTTCGCGTACCCAACGTTGATGTTTTCTCCTTCGTAGGCGAACCGTTTTTCTTGTTTCTGTTGTTGCTCCCAGCTGTTAGGTTATTCGCACTCAAATTATTGTTAGTATAATGTTTAGAAGTTATTAGATTTTTTAGAGCATCGAATTCCTTCAACAAGTCTTCCAATTTAGCATCAAAGGCATTTGTAATTAAATGAAGGCTAACTTTTAAGTAACAGCGACCGCACCGAGAGCCTTGCACAGTTTCTCCGGCATAAAACACATTCTTCACATAGATACACTAAGTGACGATTAGTTTTTATGCAATTCAATTCAAATTCCGAAATTTTAACACAGCAGGCACGATGAAATTTTTTTTACAAAATCCATTGCATGGCAACAAATTTGAATCAGTTCGCGAAAAAGATTTATTACATTTACCGCAAAAACTGTCCATTATGATCAAATAGAAATTAAAACAGAGATCAAAATACCAGAACGAACACAAGCACGTCCGCACACGTTGATGCTCTCGTTTTATTTTGATCAACAGGTTACAATTTTGAGACTTTATTTTGTGACTGGAGGCTTTATTTTGAATCTAATGAATGCCAACTGGTCTAAAATTGTGACTTTTGCCTCTATTAGAGACGGACACTGCTTATTTAATTCGGGCATATATATATAACACATAGGTATAACTCTGTTATAGTTCAACTTGAAAATACTTTTTGAATAAACTAGAACTGGAATAAAGCTCAACTTAAGATTAGAAAATAAAACCGGCCCTAAATCTTGTATGGTAATGGTCAATGGAAATATATATAAAATGGAGTCCACCAGAAAAGAAAATAAGCTGCACTCTGATGCCTTAATTTTGTATACAGTCTAGCACTTTAGTACCGAACATTTCCTTTTAATTGCAGAACTTATTTTTAAGTTGAAATGATATAATAAAATAGCGCTGTACTTCGCCAAAATCTTTAAATAAACGTCAATAAAGAAAACATTAAATATTCACTTCACTCGCGTTGCTATTTTAAAGACACTTTGGTAGTGTGATGTCTTCAGGAACAACTGACGGCCAACATCGTCAAGGAAAAAGTATTGACCTGCGCAAGGCGTAATCTCTTATTCATCAATCTTGAGCTATGACGTGCCGACTACTGTTTTCGGACATCAACTTTGTTTTACTTGCGGTCTTCACCTGCTTTCCATTCTCGCTTACTTCTGGGAGCAAGCGACATGTCGCATCGGTTAGCGAGCGCTCGCTTGCTTTCAACTGTCATATTTGTAGTTCGACAGGCATTTTCGCATTTCGTAGCATCTTTCATTTTGACAACATCGTTTACCATAGACTTTTCTAGCACAAAAAAGCCCTTTGATAAGTTATAATGATAAAATCGAGTGTCGTGTTACTGATCTTTTTAAGTTAATTAATTTATACCGCTAATAAATATTTCGCTTAGAGTTTGAATAGCACGCAGGGCACGAACGTTCTTACTCGACACATGTAGCAATTGGAAAAGTATGCTTTTAATGTTGACTCGGAAACGGTGTTTCCTGGCAATTGAGTCACGTGTTTCGCTATTTGAATTACGAATGGTGAATCACACCGTTTACACAACACATTCATAATTCGTTTACATATTCATAATCACCCTTATCGTGAGTTTCGAGTTGTGACCAAAATAGTTCAATTTTCACTGTTCGCTTATTAAAAATTTCGGGCAACACTAATTTCGGGCGGAAATACTTGGTGGATTCATTGAATTTGTTTTCTATTATTTGAGAGGCGAAAAATTTACACAGATTCGAAATGTAAGTAATTTAATTTTAATTTTTGTACATATTATCGCCATTTTCAAGAACAAAACAGTTAACAAAGTTTAAAGAGAGATACTATTAGGTAAAATGCATAAAAAGCCTGATATTTCAAGAGGATTTGTCAAAAAACAAGGAATATGTAGCTAAGTTTTGAAAACTGCTTGGGATAATGCTGAATAGTTTGGGGCCTACAATGAAAAATAAGTCCGAATGGAAAGGGGTAAACAATTTATAATTTAATTGTGCGCAGAAATAAACTTTTTACACAAAATAGGCTTGGACTCGCTATTTTGGCAATTTCGCAATAGGCGCATTCAGTCTGAGCGAATGAAAAAATTAAATGAATTTTGTTCGGACGAAACTCACGATAAGATAATGATGTAAATGTATCGTTCTTCAATACTTTATTTAGCCGTCATCTTTTGTAAGCGACTTACAAAAGAACACTAGGTAGCTTATCGTATAGCGTGGAAAGCAACAACAAAAATAAGCGGGTTGAAATAAACTCGCTTAAAAAATAGCCGACCTCATTGAAAGTACTGGATAGTGAGAAAGTGGTGCTATTGTGAATAAACATTGGAAAGTACCAAGGGAAATTGGAACATTTTCGCTCAACATCAAAATAAGTAAATATCCAAGATAGAGAAGACGTAAGTAAAATCGCCTCTTATAAGAATTACTCATTTTGTTTTGCTTTGCTAGCACAATTTAAAAACGACCATTAATTCTGACAGACTAGTGTTGTATAGTGTAATTAAAATATAAGAGGATTGATTATAAGCGAGTTGGACGTTCTTTTGCTAGTCGCTTACAAAAGATGACGACTTTTGTTATTATTAAATTATTTTCACAGTGGTGCGTATTTATAGTCGAAATAAAATATACTTCATTATAGGTTAGAATTGTGTCTGTATCAGTATCTGTTCAAAGTTGTCCATACATAAATTACTTTACCTGACATCTCTACAGAAAATAGCTGATGTTCTAACTTCTGTTATTTTGTCAGGAAAAAATTAAAAATGTTTTGTAAATATTTATGTGTGGGCAGTTTGATGTCTTGACATAAACATTTGTAAGATGGCGTCAAACAAGTAAGATCGTTTAATAAGCGCAAATATGCTGAAAATAATACAAGACATTTGTTTTCTTTCCTCCCAAATACGTAAACATTAATAAATGCAACAGAAAACAACTCAGTTTTTGCTTCTGAATGAAAATATCTTCGTTGTTGACCCCACCAAGTTTACAGCCAAATGAATAATTAGCTGTCAAAGTAACAAAGAGACAGCTTATTTTATACAATAGATGTCAAGACATAAACGCTGGCATAAATGGCTGACATGGGGAAATACGCGGTCTCCATTGACAATATATTTTCTTACATCTATTTTAGAACATCTGCTTTTTTCTGTGGAGATGTCGGGTTAAACATAATTACGTCTTATACTGCTGACAGAGTTGCAATGTTATCAAGATAAGTAGCCTTTATCCAGAGAACGTACATTACAGAGAAGCTTCAAGACCGAAAGTTGGTGTGAATTGTCAAAAACCATCAAAATCGCAATAGGCAAGTTCACCACATTTGCAATGGCGGCGAAAAATTGAGAGCGATATATTAAGCTGAGCAAGGCCGACATTTTTAACAGATCATGCATTTTCTCGATTATGTGTTGATTTCTCATTGAAATTAACAAAAAATAATGATAAATTACAAAATATGTATGAAATTCTGTACTATTTAAGTATGTTTGCCCTAAGAGTTGATTTCTATTACATATGTTTATGCATACATATGTGCATATTGGTATTGGGGAGAGAGAGTGCGGGAGTGAAGGCCGTGTTTGTGTCGTTCCGTGATTTTATACTGTTTAATCGGCCGCTGTGTTCGAGTTGGTAGCGGTGCGTGCTATAACTTGATATGCCGGTGAGTTCGAGGTTCGAATCTCATTCAGGGCAAGCTAAATTTTATTCATAGAAAAAGTTTTTTCTAAAGCGGTCACCCCCCGGCAGGCAATGGCAAACCTCCGAGGGTATTTCTGCCATGAAAAAGCTTCTCATTAAATACATCTGCCGTTCGGAGTCGGCACAAAACTGTAGGTCCCTTCATTTGTGGTATAATATAAAGACTCAAACCACAAATTGTAGGAGAAGCTCGGCCAAACCCTGAGCTATATAGTGTACGCGCCAAAATTATATATATTATATTTAATCGGGCAAAAGCGTAAATTTAAAAACCAAATCATGGCCGGGTTCTTGCATGGGTGCGTGTGTGCCTGTGTGCGCGACGCTCACACTGCCAGTTAACCCTTCTGAGCACTGTGGATCGCATGAGCAACGTGTTCAAAACATATTAATAGTTTCTATTGCACCTTATCTAAAAAAGGAAAACTAATTCAACTTGGATCAATGTAAATGCTTTTTTAAATGATACTTTTTCTTATTCTCGTATTAACAGGTATTCCGACACGTAAACTAAATAAAAATTTTTCTCAAACTAAAATTTACTTCATACCTTAGATTTTGGTCTATTTAATAAAACTAAATCAACCCACATTTCACCTTTTGCTGTACCATCTTCATTATTTGCATATTTACTTAATTTCTTAAACTCAAACTGTACTTAAATTAAACTCCAATCTGCGTGCACGGGGGCGCCAATGGGTTAAAAACACTGAACGCCTATATGCTGGCGTGCATACGTGCGTGCGTTCGCGAGTGTATCCATGCGGGTGAGCACAGCTGTTCAGCTGAGGGCGCACCCCAGTAGGAAACACAAACCAGCTACCCAATAGGAATCGCCCTAAAGTAAGCAAAATAAATAACAATAAAAATCGAACCGGATTTTCACACTGAAACCCAGCCCAGTAAAGTTTCAGGTTATGGCATACTGGAAACTACGTAATTCGGATATGTTTGCTTCGAGCTGGTGGTACTGGCATTCTGTTACCTGAGTATGCAGGAGTGACATCATGCTGAAATGGCTTTCGGCCTAATGTCAATACCATCTCCGTCCCGTTAAAACCCTAGCAGGCCTCAGAAAACGCTCTTTACCCGTCACCATTAAGTTGGTCGCGCAGGCTCAGTTGAGGAAATCCTGACTAATACCGATCTGGCTATGAACGCAATACCTCATGAAGGATGGCGTCAACCCATGCATGGCCTCCCTGTTCACAAAGATAACCATGGAATCATATAGGTAACTGCACATACGGCTACAGATAACGGCTCTGAGTAGGGACCCCTAAAAAAAATGGAACTAATTAAAAAAATAACGCCGATTAACACAAACGAAGCGGATACTGCTTCTAATACACCCGAAACGACGAACCGGGTGGAAAACGTAGAAAATGGCGCTGACGCATTTAAGAGAAGTGCAAGGCTTGCGCATTCTCCCCCGCTAACTCCCATGGGAGGAGCAGCCTTGTTCGAGACGGTGCAAGGTACGAAGGAGACTAATTCCGCCAAAATCCAGGCTGGAACGTCAATCAACAAAAGAGCAAGCACTTTTTGCAAGCTTGGGGTCGAGATAAATACTCTCCTTGGTATGCTCGAAGAAAACGAAGTTAAACGCCGGACCATCCACCAACCGATGAGAGATGCTGCAGCACCTATGGCGAAGCGAGCTCTGATAACAGCACGCAGACTTCGCCATGGTTCAGAACCCCATTAGAACAACCTCGGAGGAAAGCAGGTGCAGAAGCTGCTGGCCCGCCTGTAAGTAAACGGACTAAGCAGTGCCCTAAGAACCAGCCCCAGGCAAGCTCTAAAAGAGAAGTCACTGCCCAGGCTACGGTACAGCCAGCCAAGAAAATAAAACTCAACGAATGGGTTAAAGTAAAGACGAAGGCCAAGAACGACAAAAAAGTTGGTAGAGCAAATACCACTAAAAAATCAAGACCTGATGCGATTGTCATTGAAAAAACAGGACAGACGTCCTATGCTGACATTCTTAAAAAAATTAAAAGTGACGACAAGTTTAAGGGATACGCTGACTCAGTGTCCAAAATCAGACGCACACAGAAGGGAGATCTTCTGATAGAGCTAACAAAGCCTGCCAAAATTCAACGGACTTAAAAACTATCGTAGGAGCGGCGATAGAGGCGAGGCCTCGGTCAAAGTACTCACGCCCCGCATAACACTGGAGTGCAAGGATATAGACGAGGTTACTACTAAAGATGAGGTACACTGCGCTATAAAAGCCCTCCCAGGGCTAGAAGATATTAATATATCAGACATCGTGGGGCTAAGGGCAGCATATGCTGGAACTCAAACAACTACCCTTAGCTTGCCATCTCAAACAGCCCAGAAGCTTCTCCAGGTTGCCAAAATCAAAATAGGGTGGGTCATCTGCCGTATACGTGAACGTGTGCTTTTGCAAAAGTGCTTTAAATGCCTGAAGTATGGTCACGTGTCTCGAAACTGCACTAGCGAGATAGATATGTATATCGAAGCAATACAGAAAATGCGGCGTCGAGGAACATTTCGCCAAAGACTGCAAAATCAGCCCACACTACGTTTTGTGCAAATCAAATAATAGGCATAACATTGACCATATAGCAGGTAGCTATAAATGCGCTGCTTTCAGGAAGGCCTTAACTAACCAACGCATATGAGAATTATACAAATAAATTTAAATCACTGCGAAGCAGCCAAGATCTATTATCGCAGACGGTGAAAGATATAAGAGCTGACTTGGCAATCATTAGCGAACCGTACAAGTGCAAAGATGATGGAGCTTGGGCCAGCGACAAGAAAAAATGCACAGCTATCTGGCTTTGCGGTGCATATGCATACCAAGAGATGCTTAGCGCGGAAGAAGGATTCGTGCGTTGCAAAATAAATGGGACACACATCATCAGTTGCTATGCAAGGCCAAGCCTCTCAAAAACAGAGTACCAAAACCTTTTGCGCGATATTGCCCTGGAAGCTCGCGGCAAGTCTCCATTAATCATCGCAGGGGACTTCAATGCCTGGGCAATATAATGGGGCAGTAGAGTCACAAATAACCTTCAGGAAAATGGGAACGGGGTCTATAATAGATATATCCCTCGCAAGCCATTCGCTGACCAACAAAATCAAATGAAGGGTAAGCGAGGAGTACACCCAAAGTGATCACCAAGCCATTATAATAGACATAGCAGAGGAGAGACAAAAGCTAAAGCCAAAGTTCACAGGGCCAAAATGGAAAGAATCTATGCTCGATAATAATGCTTTGGAGTATATAATCGAAGAGTATAAACCCATAGCAGGGCCGGCAGAAGACGTTGTGAGTAACTTAGCTTTTGGCCTAACTGAAGCATGTGATGCGTCGATGCCAAGAAGGTCACTTAACAAGAAATTCGTCCCGTGCTATTGGTGGAAAAGGAATATAGCCCTGATAAGAAAGAAATATCTCAGTGCAAGACGTGAAATGCAACGCAGCAGAGGAAGTTCTGAATTTCCCTAAAACGTAGCTGCTCTGAGGAAGGCAAGGAAAGGCCTTAAAGCAGCCATAAAAGCAAGCAAACAGGAACATTTTAGAAAAAATTTTAAAAAATTAGGGCCCCATTTATAGAGTAGTGCTTTTAAAAGCACAAAGCGTAAAGTCACCAAACATTACTTGCCCAGAAATATTTGTGCATGCATTCAACGCGTGCCTTACTGAAGGCTGTTTCCCAGCAACATGGAAGAAGCAAACATTAGTGCTGCTACCTAAAGGCAACAAGCCCCCAGATGAGCCGTCGTCTTACCGTCCGATATTTTGAAAGTGATTTACCTAAGACATTAGATATTTCTTCTGGTATTTATGCTCATATTTACAATATTTATATACACAAATTTTCAAACATATAACCAGATATATGAAATAAATCGGATTTAAATATAGAATATCGATATTAAAAATAACGACGTTAGTACTGTGTACACTATCAGCGACGTACCCGTACGTTACGTGTTTGCTGACACAATCAAACCTATAAGAATGCCATGTATATAAAAATTCCTCGTGTTCGTTGCCGGATCCGCGTGACGTGTATATTCTGATAGTCATATATGTAATACTCATATGTTGGCAGTAACCTATCTGCGCAATGTGTAAAAATTAGTACTGTGTACACTATCAGCGACGTACCCATACGTTACGTGTCTGCTGACACAATAAAACCTATACTAATGCCATGTATATAAAAATTCCTCGTGTTCGTTTGCCGGTTCCGCGTGACGTGTATACTCCGATAGTCATATATATATATATATATATATATATATATATATATATAATTTTGGCGCGTACACTATATAGCTCAGTGTTTGGCCGAGCTTCACCTACCATTTGTTGTGTTTGTCTTAATATTATACCACAAATGGAGGGACCTACAGTTTTTTGCCGACTCCGAACGGCAGATGTATTTAATGAGAAGCTTTTTCATGGCAGAAATACCCTTGGAGGTTTGCCATTGCCTGCCGATATATATATAATACATATATATTGGCAGTAATCTATCTGCGCAATGTGTAAAAGTTCAGCAATCAAAGGGAGATAGTTTTAGTTCAAATGTACGTTGTGCGCATGCGCAGGTTTTACATGTTTGACATATCTCCAGTTGCGCCAAAAAATAAATTTGAAGAGGGTTGCTTCACTGTGGGGGGCTTATACCCTTTTTTGACGAAGTTTACTCATACAAAATAAAGTGAGCTGATGAATTACACGGCTCTACAAAAAAATTTCCGTTCTTCGTCATAAAGTTTATTTTATGATTTTCTGGTTATTTATGAACAAACACGAAAAAAAATACCTTTTTTCCGTATAAAGTTTGCTTCTAGAAGGGAAGCAGAACGTTTTCATCAAGAAAATTTGAGTTTCGAACAGCGTTATCAAGGCCAATACAATGAAAAGATTATGATGAAAAGCAATATTTTTCATGCATAGAGCCCAGAGTTGCGCTTAAGAGCTAATATATTACATTACATTACATAGGGGCTTTACTTTCACAGTGCGGTGTTTATCATTGACTTATACAAGGTTTACAACTCGGTCAATCTGACAATAGATCGGCCTCGATCATACATGTTATTTCTTAATCTAGGTTATATCTAGCGGATCTTGTTCCGTGTCTTCGGTTTCCGCAGGACCATCACCTGGCTTAGCCAACCACTTCCTTATACGGTGAGCCTCAACAACTCCATCATATGGCAACTGGGTTAACTGACAATTCGCAATATCGCGTATTACGTACCGGTCGTTCCCTAGCAGCTTATAAATAACGTACGGTCCTTTGTAAAATGGTAAAAATTTTTTGTTAATCCCTACCGTGTTATCTAAGTTCCTTATCATCACATAGTCCCCTATTTCGTAGTTCTTGCATTTGGTACCACTAGCAGACGACCGTTTTGATTCATAACTTTGTCTGACTTCGATAGCATCAGCGGCATTCTGGCGCACCGATATTAAATCTCGTGCATCATTGGCACATAATTTTGCTTGAAAATATTCAGTGAATTCATCTATTACCACACCGCGTTGTTCGACCCCGAATAAGAGTCTACTAGGGGTGTTCCGGCAAGTACTATGGACTGAGTTTACGGCGTATTCAACTTCCAGCAATTTTTTGCACCAGTCGGCATGGCTAATTGGATCAGTTAGCTTCCCTAACATCGTTTTAAGGACCCTGTTCACTCTCTCAACCTGACCATTTGCTTGAGGAGAAGCGACAGCAACTTTGACGTGGTCGATATTTCTTTTAGAAAGGAATTCACAAAATTCCAAAGATGTAAAGCACGTTCCCCTATCACTTATTATGCGTCTTGGTCTACTGTAATAACTGAAATACTTTTCGAGAGCAGCAGTAACTTCACGCGTACTGGTGGAATTGGTTGGATATAGCTTGACAAATTTAGTAAAGGCATCAATAACGACAAGAATATGCTTTCTTTTCGAATTAAGCGACGGCAATGGACCGAAGTGGTCAATATGGAGGGTGTCGAACGGCATTGGGTTCTTAGGGATAGAGTACAGATTCCTTTCCCTAGCCGTAGGGGGAGTGGCATACAGCAGACACTTGAGGCAGTTTCTGGTGAATTTTTCAACTTTCGCTCTCATGTTGGGGAACCAATAATACATGTCTACCTTGCTTACAGTCTTTTCGACAGATTGGTGCCCAATTTTTTCGTGTATCAGTCGTATAACATTAGATTCCATTTCACCTGGCACATATAACACCTTCTTACCATCCGATCTCAGTCTATAAACTAAACCGTCCATTAAGTCAAAGTTTTTAACAGGTCCGGTCTCCAGCTGTTTTCGTATAGAGCTAATAACCTCATCCCGCTCTTGGGCTATCTGAATTTGGAACTCAATATCCTCTATATTAACAATCAAGGCGATTTATGCCCTACTTAATGCGTCCACATGTCCCATGGAGGCTCCTTTTCTGTGTTGCATCTTATAGTTATAATTTTCAAGCTCAAGCGCCCACCTAGCGATCCTGGAGTTCAATTGCTTCTTCTCAAGAGTCATTGCTAGAGAATTGCAATCAGTTACTATCTTAAACGGTATTCCTTCCAAATAGGTCCTAAATCTTCTTAAAGCGTATATGATCGCAAGAGTTTCAAGTTCAAAGCTATGATACTTGGACTCCGCCGTAGAAGCAGTTTTGGAAAAATAAGAAACGGGGTGTAATTTATTGTCATCCTGCCGCTGCAACAGGACAGCGCCAAATCCTATTGAGCTGGCGTCACAATGCAGCTCAGTCTCTCTATCTTTATTATATATTGCTAGGACCGGGCCATTCGTCAATCTAGATTTTAACTCGTTGAAAGCACTAAGACACACGTCATCAAAGTCAAAGCTAGTCTGTTTCTTCAGTAAGTTTTGCAAAGGTTTGGCTATTTGTGAAAATGACGGCACAAACCGACGGAAATACGAAAATAATCCTACGCAGGACTGTAATTGCTTTTGGTTATTTGGTGTTGGGAAATTTCGAATACTTTTAATATGAGAATCATTAGGTCGCACTCCCGCTTGACTCACTTCATATCCCAAGTATTCAACCTCTTCATACCCGAACTTTGATTTATTTAAATTAAGCTTCAGTCCTCGTCTCGATAATCTCTCTAACACTAGTTTTAATAGACCCTTATGTTCCTCGAACCCATGTGTCGCGACTACTATGTCATCCATATATATTATGATCTGTCTTTCATCAATTAAATCGCGGAATATGTTATTAATGAAACGCTGAAATGCAGCTTTTCTTTTAACCTTTAACCCAAATGGCATCTTAAGATATTCATACTGACCACTAGGGGTAACAAAAGAGGTATACGGAATCGACCCGGGTGACATCCGCACTTGATGAAACCCGTTCTTCAAATCCAATATGGAAAAGAACTTTTTATTTTCAAGGAATTCAATACAGTCGTCAATGAGCGGCAAAGGGTAATTATCCCTGACTGACACATGCGAATCTTCCCACTTTTCTTTCTCACTAATACTATCGCCGAAGCGTATGGGGAGTTACTAGGTCTAATTACTCCCTCTTTCTGCAATTGGTCTACTAATGACTGTACATCATTTCGTTCTGAATAAGAAAGTCGTCGGGGAGCACAATGAAACGGCACGTCAGTTGTTAAATGTATTTTCATTTCGTACAGAAATTCTTCAACTGCAATGTCTGTTTCCATGTAAGCACTATTTATTACTTGTCTCAAATCGTCTCGTCGTCTTTCCGGTAACTTAGAGTCAATATCAAGGCTTTCACTCGGAATATCTATGCAAAATATATCTGGGATATTAGCATCGTTTAGTTCGGCACAACCTGCATGATTACTTGTGTTGCCGCTATGGCCTTGGTGGCAATCTTTCTCCACTTCGGCATTAGCCCCGCGAATGCCGGAGACACTTAAAGGATTAACCGGCACATTTACATATTTTTCTTTTGGCATTTCTGCTTTCGAGTAGTCTCTATCTACACTAGCTAATTTTATATTAAATAACCGCAGAAAGTCGCGTCCCAAAATAATCGGCAACAATTTTTAATTCAATTCCATGTATTTTATTATTAAATTTAATTGTACATTTCACTGTTCCATACAATGTCAAAATTTTGCCCCCGATTCCTCTAAATCTAGAGGGGTGGCCTCTAGAAAAACTTCTGCCCAGCTCTTTTGGGACACACGACACCCGGATGAAGCTAACCGGACTACCAGTATCAAAAAGGGAAAAATAAAAATTAGAGACTACTCTCTTTTCAATCTTACACTCTATTTTTACGTAATTATAGGCTCCTACAATTTCGGCATCGTCATCTAGGTCGGCAACGGCAGCAACTTCGTCCCTCTTCTTCAGTATCTTTTTCGGGTTAGTGCACATTCGGTGATCGTGTCCCATTTTCCAACAACGAAAACATGACACGTCGGGTCTTAGTGTGAAAGGGCAATTCGGTTTGATGTGCCCATACTGTGAACAGTTGTAGCAGAGAGCGGTAAGCGCCTTATTATTGTTATCCACTTTCTGCTTAACCGGAACCTGCGGTTTTTGTTTCACGACAGTACCGCTCACGGCAAAATATTTATTTTCGTAACGGCTTATAATCATCTTCAACTCAGCAATGCTCCGAGCCGTCATTAGCAAGTGAGAGTTTGGTACGCTGCTGCCGATTCCGTCTATGACAAAGTCCACTACTTCCTGTTCCGCTATGTCCGCCCGTTTCGCGATTGCTTGCATTGACAAGACATAGCAATGGAGCGACTCATCATTTCTCTTCCATCGCCTCTGTGCCAGCATCTTATAAATATCATGCCTTGCCACAGAAAAACTGAATTCGGCTAATAAGGCCTTCTTCAATGAATCGTAATTAAGAGCAGTCGTTGTGGTCAAGAACACTCTCGCTGTGCCCGTTAGAGAACGGCGGAGGGCTAGCAACTTGAAATTTTCGTCCGCCTCGGTTGACATTATTTCTTCGAAGTCTCTTACAAAATGGCGCACAGAATAAGCCACGTCCTCGCCGCTGAACCTTGGTAGGGCGTGCTCGATATCCCTAAAGTCAAGCCGTCGTTGATGCTTGGTAGGTAAGCAGCTCTCAAGCCCTTCTATTTCCTTTATTAATTTCAGCATTTCGAGTCTTTTCTTCAATGCTAAAACCTCTTGGTCTAATTGGCCAAGAGTCGACCCTGGCTTTGCAGCACCACAGGAGTCGACGGCAGCGTCGGCCGCGTTATGACCAGTATCGGCAATGACATGATCGGCATCGGCAACAACAGCAGCATCATCGGCAGCATAAACGCCAACAGGGCAGTTTGAAACTCTGGCCGCAGTAACCGCAATGGCAGCCGAGGATGTATTCAAAGCAACACCAATATCGGCAGCGGCATTGACATCATCATTTATGGAAACGTTGCAGATAGCGTTAGTATTGTGGTTCTCCGGACCACTCTCCATTCCGCCCACCACATCCCGTAGCAAATTACGGAGATGGGCTGTAGTAGCAGAAGGTGGAAAATCCACCTGGGCGTCACTTAAAACATTTATTATTTCTTGCCGTGGATTGGCCATTTCGTACAAAATTGATATAGATCTAGAATAATTGTGGTTTTCACCCCACATCTGACGTTATAAACTTTATTTAAATTTACCTCGCGAGACGATGTTCTTAGATTTTAATTAGAACACGTCTTCATTGTTTTCTGATTATCCCGGAAGTGCCGGCCATCACCTTTTTCTCTGACACCCAGAGTTGTATTTTTAAAATTCAATATATTACATTACATTACATAGAGCCCAGAGTTGCGCTTAAGAGCTAATATATTACATTACATTACATAGGGGCCTTACTTTCACAGTGCGGTGTTTATCATTGACTTATACTAGGTTTACATGAGTCTATGTAAAATTTCGTGTTGAACCGTGTTATTAAAATTTTATTTTGTAGCTCCTTGGAATTCAAACAAAAACGATTTGATTTGCAATTTTTTATATGTGAATGTTTAATTCATATGCATATTCATAAATTTCCATTTTCAGTGAGTAAAAATTTAATCATTGACTATTCAACTAAAGAGAAAAAACAGTATGTTGGCTCAACTCAAAACGGAAGTGATATTTTTACAATATTCGCAATGTCGTTCATTTGGAATTTGTTTGTTCATTTTTTTTGATGAAGATTTCTTATTTTTGCACATAGTATATAATTTAAAAGCATATGGTTTCTGTCAAATGAGCTATAATTTAAAATAAAAAATAAATAAACGAAAAATTTTGAAACGATAAAAACCATTTAGGGCCGGTTTCTTAAAGACTGGTTAAATTAAATTTAATCAGCGGTTGATTTATCGCTGATTTCTTAAAATGACAATTTCGTTTTAACCAATGTCTGATTAGCTTTCCTCTGATCAGGTTGATCATTGTGAATAATTTAGCAAAAAGTTCACAAAAAAGGCATTGTGAATAGACAAAAGCACACCACAGCTGATTTTTGATGTTTTGGTTTTTGTTGATTTTTTTTCAATTTTATTGTTAATTTGTAAAAACTAGTGTAAATGGAAGCAAATAAAAGAAAAAGTCGCCTGCCAAACTTCACCAGCGCAGAGGAGGATTTGTTGTTATCTTTGTCTGAGCAGCACGCCACGGTCATAGAAAATAAGCGAACTGATGCTGTATTCTGCGAGGATAAAAAAAGGGTGTGGGAGGCAATCAATACTGCGTTCCAGGTCCAGATAGGTGTTAAAAGAGGGCCGAAGAACTTACGGGAGAAGTATGAGAATTTGAAAAGGAAAGCGAGAAAGTCCCTGGCCGAAGAGAGAAGGGAAATGTACAAAACGGGGGGTGGTGATTTCCGAATTCCGAAAAATTTTCTTGCAAATTTGAATAAATTAATTTTCGCTATTTTTACTACTGTCAGATAGATGTCAGTTTTTATTCGGTTAGCAGCTAATCGGTGGGCCATTGCCTAGTTAACTTAATCGGTTGTTAACCGACAAATTTGCGTTAACCGGACATTGAAAAAAGACTTTTTCACCAAAATTCCGTTTAACTTCCGTTTAAACACTAATCAGTCTTTAAGAAACCGGCCCTTAGAGTTTGACAATTAATTTTTGGCTATGCCGCTGGATTTTCTTTGAATTAAAGTGTCATTTTTGACTTACGATTACTCGGTTTTCCTTTTCTAATTTAATATATATGTACTGTAATGTTTGCTGACCGTACTTGTTCATACTGTCAATATATAAGTATTACACAAGATTGATATATGCAGAAGAGATTGCGCCGACAGCTAACAAAAATGATTTACGATCTGCGCATCTACGTCACACCTGCAATAACGTATTCTCGTTTTGATTGGAGAATTGCTTCATAAGTTCGAATAATATAACAAAATTGCGTTGCACTTCACAAAAAACTTTAATTAAACTTTTAAAATTATAGAACACCAAATATTCACTTCACTCGTGTTGGAATTTTAAAGAAACTTTGCCGATGTGACGTAATTTTGAGCAGCTGAATGCCAATATCGTAAAGCAAAAAGGTAACGGACCTGCGCAAGGCGCAATCTCTTACAGAGCAACCTAAACAAGAGCGGAGAAAGTCGCGTTTTCCACCGCCTAGCGCTACCGCTTAGTTGTCGTACCTAAACAAGAGCGGCAGCGCTATGTCAAATCAAGGAAGAAGAGCTACAAATTAGCAAAAATTACAAAAAAATACAAGCATCTGCAGCTAACATCACTTCCTAACGCGCTGTCAAAATCGGATTTTCCAACCGCTCGGCGTTGACGCCGCGTTATTTCGGTCGGCTTCATACAAATTGTACGGACCATAGAACCAAAAAAAAAAAAGAAGTGGGCGTGGTTGAAAAGCTAATATTTCAAAAACTGTTTATCCGATCCTCACAATATTGGTATTGTTAAAAAGATAACTAAAATACCTTTTATTCGATATGCATATGTTTATATAAATTATATATATATTTTCAGGAAAATAACAAAAACTGAAAAAACGCACATTTTTTTTTATAAAAAACTATATTTTTCTTAAAAAAATACGTAACTATTAGTATGAAAAAATAAGCTTGTCTTAAAGCCCATTAAAATACCTTTAATTTGATGTATAATTTTATATATTAAAACTTAAATTTTGTTAGAAATTTTGTTTTATTTGTGTTGCTGACAATAAGAGAAGCAGTAATAATGAGGGTAATGATCCAGAGCGGATTCGCGGAAAGGTATTAACGATGTGTTTTATTTAATTTTTAATGTTGTGTTATATAATTTTGAAACCTAAATAGAAATCAGTATTTCCGTGCGAAACATCTTTCAACGTGAGCGGCTTTCGGCCGCGCTTTAAAAAATAACCCTGGCCGGACATAATCCGGCTACGCCATCAACAGTATTTCCACGCAGAACACCTTTCCGCGTGAGCGGCCTTCGGCCACGCTTCAAAAAAATAACCCTGGCCGGACAAACTCCGGCTACGCCATCAACAGTATTTCCGCGCAGAACACCTTTCCGCGTGAAAAAAATAACCCTGGCCGGACAAACTCCGGCTACGCCATCAACAGTATTTCCGCGCAGAACACCTTTCCGCGTGAGCGGCCTTCGGCCGCGCTTTAAAAAAATAACCCTGGCCGGACAAACACCGGCTACGCCATCAACAGTATTTCTGCGCAGGACTCCTTTCCGGTTTTCTATTGAATACCTTTCCGCGAAGCCGCTCTGCAACACAAGTATAACAAAATTTCTTATAAAATTTAAGTTTTAATATATAAAATTATACATCAAATTAAAGGTATTTTTATGGGCTTTAAAAGAAATTTATTTTTACATACTATTAATTACGTATTTTTTTAAGTAAAATATAGTTTTTATAAAAAAAAATGTGCGTTTTTTCAGTTTTTGTTATTTTTCTGAAAATATATATATAATTTATATAAACATATGCATATCAAGGAAAAAGGTCTTTTAATTATCTTTTTAACGATACCAACATTGTGAAGATCGGATAAACAGTTTTTGAAATATTAGCTTTTCAAAATAATGAAATTTCCCCCTTTAACCCTCCCTAACACCACTCCTATTACTTTGCACCAAAAAACAATTATACCACCAAAATCGGTAAAAATGGGCGGACCACGCCCACGTTTTTTTTTTCTAGCTCAATGGTCCGTATTCTTTACTTAAGCCCAAATTGTATGGGTATGAGGAATTTTTGACAGATAAACGACGCTGCCGCTCTTGTTTAGGTAGCCTGTAATTTATCAATCTTGAGTATTATACATACATATATGTATATGCTGATAGAGCAAACAGTAAATCGCACATGATGTCACGTACAAGTCGGTTAGTGTTTTCGTTATTAAAAAGAATTTCGATATTTTGCTTTATCGATTTTTTTTACTCAAGCTTATTGTTTCTGATGTATTGAAATCGTTTGTCTCTACTGGGAAATACTTAAGTTTGCATAAGTTTTGTAATGGAAACCAAGAACGCGGTAATACGTCTCTGTAATTGTCTATGAATGCATATTAAAGGCTTCTTTGTAGGTGGTAAACTGGTGGAATGCAAAAGGATCACAAAATATATTTCGGATATCTTTAGCACTATTAGTCGCTGCAATAAGTGCTGGCGTATTGGAATTTTTTGAAAGAAATAAAGGTTTAGAACCCAACAATAGCTCTACGAATGCGAACTTAAAGTTTTCAGTTTATCCTGTTTCTGAGACTGAAGTCAATCATCTCCACCATGTGCTGCGGCTTCTTGAAAAATTTGGGTATAAACAGACTACCTTAAAAGAGGGTGATTGGAACCTACTTTGGGCCCATGAGTATCCTTTTAATAGCAAGTCGCATATGCTGCGACGCCTTTTACCTCATCAAATTATTAACCATTTTCCGGGAATAGGTTTCATAACAAGCAAAGTTGATCTCTCTACGGCATCATTATCATTTATGCCCAAGGCTTTCCGTTTGCCACAGCAAGAGGAAGATTTTTTTAAGTACGCTGCTATCAATCCCAACACATTATTTGTTGAAAAGCACAACAAGCATAGGTCCATCAACATTCGTTCTCCTAGATCATTAAACACAAGTTCCGGTGAAACTTTTGTACAAGAATTCATTCAAAACCCCTTTTTAGTGGATGGACATAAGTTCGACATTGGGGTGTATATCGTGATTACATCAATTGAGCCATTGTTAACTTATATATATACTGGTGATGTGTTGATTCGCTATTGTTCTGAAAAATATTTCCCTTTCGATTCACAAAATGTGAAGAAATACGTCGTTGGAGAAGATTACATACCAACTTGGAAAATTTCTTCACTGACCAAGTATTTTGAAATATTAGGGGGAGGTATGCGCGCCTCGTTTGACACATACGTCCGCGAAATATCAATGGATCCTTCCAGAATTTGGGCCCAAGTGGAAGAAATCGTACGTGAGACAATATTATCTCAAATAAATAATATAGCATTGGCTATGAGACCATATAAAACGGGCAATTTTTTTGAGCTACTTCGATTTGATTTCATGGTAGATGATACTCTTAACGTTTATCTACTGGAAGCTAATATGTCACCTAACCTATCATCAGCACATTTCAAAGAAAATGGATTGTTGTACGAACAAATTTTGTACAGCCTTTTCAACCTTGTTGGCGTTGGATCATCACTACGAGCTGATAAAAGGTAACTGATTTTTAAGATGTATTCCTTTTATTATATTTTAGGGCTTAAGTAAAGAATACGGACCGTTGAGCTAGAAAGAAAATGAAAAAGTGGGCGTGAACCGTCTTCTTTTTCTTACGTCGATGGTGTAATCCAATAGGGCGTGTGTTAGGGAGGGGTAAAGGGGGAAATTTCAATATTTTGAAAAGCTGATATTTGAAAAAATATTTATCCGATCATACAAATGTTTGTTAATTTTTCTGTTGGCCTGGTAAATGTTAATATTTTACAATTTTATTGAGCTCAAGGCCAGTTTATGGAAGATTTTTGTGAAAAAACAACAACAGTTTTTTAATGGTTGAAGTTTTAATACTATTTCAGAAAACACCACATATCCTCATCAGACTTGTTTTTTTTATTATTAAATGAAATTAATTTTTGTTATTAATTTAATTTAATAATAAAAACTTTTTTCACATACAACTAATTACTTATTTTTCAAAGAAAAATATAGTTTTTTTTTTAAAAAATGTTTGTTTTTAGTTTTTGTTATTTTTCTCAAAATATATAGGTATATTATTTATTTACACATATGCATATTAAATAAAAGGTCATTTAATTATTTAACGATACCAATATTATAAAGATCGGATAAAGTTTTTGAAATATCAGCTTTTTAAAATATTGAAATTTCCCCCTTTACCCCTCCCTAACAGCCGCCATATTAGTTTGTACCAAAAAAAAAAAAAAATTATAACACTAAAATCAGTAAAAAGGGGCGGACCACGCCCACTTTTTTCTTTTTTCTAGCTGTCCGTATTTTTTACTTGTTCCTATTTTGGTGCATGTATTACGATCTCAGAGCAAACTATACGAATTTTTGAAGTTTTTGCCAGTCAATTCCTTGGTCTTGTTATGAGTAAGTCGTTAGAGAAAAATAAACCACGCAAGCGTCTGGGCAAGCCTATTTCATATTTTAATACACTATACAAGAATAGCCTTTTAAAACACGAAATCAGTTATAGTTTCTAAGAGAAATGTTCGGTGTTTTTCTCCCTTAATACTTTTGTAATATTATAAAAAATCTTACGAACTTTTCATAAAAAATCTCACATGAAATTCGTCACAGCTTGACGGAGAACATATGTACATACATTCATATAAAAAACGCATGGTTTTGGTTTTATTTATATTGTAGGTATGCATATTCGCTTTTTACAGAATAATCGCTTTAATGATTGTGATTGTAAAAAGATAAAAATTGAACAAAAAATTCCCTAAGAGTGAAAGATATATATCGTTACAAAAAAAAAAATTAAGTTAAGCAGAGTTACTATTACGTTTTATAATAGCTTGTAAATTAGCATAAATTTTTGTAAAAGTGGAACAAGGAAAAAAGTTATGCGCGTTTTAATGTCGATGCCTCGTCCGCAGTAGAAGGGAAAGCGACCTACACTTTTTCCCTTGTTCCACTTACAGGTTTTTTTTTTTACTAAAATTTCTGCTAATGAACAAGCTATTATAATACGTCAAGTATTATAATTGATGAAGACGTAACAACTAATTCAAATTTATAATAATTTTTTTGCATTGTTTATGTTTCGTTTATGTAATTATTTTTATTCGAAAGAATAAGCACTGAGTAACAAACAGTAAAAAAATCAGCGCGATCCTTATAACATTTTAGTAGAAAAAAAACTTTATTATCAATAACGTTTAAAAATCATCGAGTTTTGCAAAACCCTTTTCTGAGAATTCTCATGATGTACTATTGAAGGGGCATAATCCTTTTGCAGGGAAAAACTGAAACCCTCGAAAAAAGTGGCCCACTTCACAAATTTTGACACACATCACAATGCACAAAGGCAATTTGATTCGCTGCCAGCCTTGCGACAGTTCGTTAGCTGCGTACACTCGAGCTGTAGATGAAAGCCGGGCAACCTCATACGGCTCCGGTGTGCATCACTGGTTTGAACTCATACAACTATACAACAAGAATGATAAATTATAAGATTGCGACGCATTCGTCCCGTTATCTTTTTTGTTTCGGCTTGACAGCTGTGTGACGTCATGACGCACATAGGTTTCTGCTAGTGCATACTGCGGCTAAAAATATAAGGAGTTGTCGCAGGACAATGACATTTGGTACATCATTGTTTTGGATTCCAATCAAGAAAAAAATGAAAAAATCAAAATCACGCCCCCTATTTTACGCCCACCTCCCATATAAGGTGAAACTTAATTTTTGACCTACAGCACTGATTTTTGGTACATAGCATTTTTATGACATTGTATATGTTGGTGTTAAATTTCAATTATATCCGCCCACTTTTACGCCCACCTCCCATACAACTAAATTCTTTTTTATCAAGTCTCTTTTAGCAACTTTTTTACATCTTCGTGACATTCTAATTTTTTTAATTTTATTTTAGTACGAAACATGTTTATGTACGGATCCGAAGACATTAATAAGTGATGCATCACATCTTCGTTAGTGGATATGCGTCCAATTCTTCTGGAATGATACATCCTATAGTTCCTGTAATCCTTGTTGCGTGCTTCTTGTGCTTCCTCAGATAACATTCCTATGAAAAAACATTACAACTTGCATAAATTAAGATATAAAATTAAAAAAGGTTAACCAAAACTCACCTCTTGGTAAAATAGCCTCTGAAATAATTTTGCTGCCATGAATTAAAACTTTGTGAACGGTTATGGGCATATAATACCAGCCATAAAGGTCAACATACAGTTTGGCGGTATCCAAACAATATCTATAGAATTTGTCTGTATCAATCGACTTCCTGCAATTGATTGTGGTCAATATAATTTTAAAGCGATGAACCAGTTCTTCGTTTACTCCAGTTGCATCAGATGTTAGAGCAGGATTTTCAAAAAATCGTCTAGACATATTCCCGTCATTTGTTGTGCCCATTCCTTGTTTCACTACGTCTACATTGATACCCAGTATTTGTTTCAGATTGTCTTGAATAGCTGCTTTATTTGCTTCCATCTCTAGCTTTACGTCCTTTGTAATTCTCCACTTTCTAAAAGTAATACGGTACGCAATGTGCAAAATGCACTCCATAAATTTTATACGAGCATGAAGTGGAGAAATACCGAATTTGAGACTTTCATCTGAAGTATTTCTTAATATCAAGGCATCAATGTCATTCATTTCTGTCGGTTTTGCTCCACAAATGAAACAAACCGCCATAGATGAAGTTCCAGTGATACTACTCGCCACTTTCCCATCTATCATCGTTAACGACAAACTATGACCAACCGTAAACTTTTTATTATGCACCTCAACAACAGTATTTTGCAAGTTCCCTATTTCAGCATTGACTCTGTTCACTTCGGCATTTATCACATCAGCTAATTTTGATGTTCTCCACATTCACCAACTTTGGGCAGTTCTGGACAAAAAACTAATGCAGATAGAATCCTAATACTTTGGGAAAATAATGTATAGATAGTTGGTAACAAACTGTGAAATTTTCATTCAAATCAGACAACATGCCATTTTTGAATTTCAGCCACGGAAATCCCTATGTGTGACGTACCAGAATATCGAGTTATAAGGGAAAAGAAAGAGAAAATTTACATTCGCATGCAAAATAATTAAACAATTAAATAAGGGTTTTTTAATAAAAGAAGTGTGCAGTGGAAAACAAAAGAATTTTATAATTTAATGTTCTATATCCACTTTTTATGAGAATTGTATAAATACAGCATAAGCTGAGTCAACAACACCGGAGTATCACAATTTCACATATTTTAATGTACCAATTGTTTATATTCTCTAAATTACCGCTGGTTTTGATCAAAAACAGCTTTTTGGTTGTTGGCATGCATAAAACAAAAAACCTTGTATAAATGTTTCACAATTGCACACTGGTGTTAGCGCGTTTGTTTACTATTTCGCCGCCTTGTTGGTATTTCCATTTCGCTTCATACTCATATTCCTTACGCTATGACGTACAAATGTCTCAATCTTCTAATTTATCATTCTTGACTATACTACATCAAGTCCCACAACAAATAGGAGAAGAAACTCGATCAAACTCTAAGTTGCCTTGTGTAAGCGATACATTATAATCACAGTATATCCAGCTGTTGTAGTATTACTCAATAATGTTTATTTAAATATATTATTGCTAGTATACATATACATACATTCATATGGGTAAGTCCCAAATAAGGTCTACCGCGAACGGAAAATTCAAAGTGGTCAGAGTTTGTTTTTATTATATTTCAGCATAAGTTAAATATGTATATGATATGGATATAAAATAGTTTATAGTTTTCTCAAATTATAGACCGATAAATAGGACTTCTAAAAAAAGGCTTTTTCGGCTTTTTCATATGCCCCTTTTGCAAACAAAATATAACATATTTTATTTGTGTATTGAGCCTGTTTTAACTGGATCCATATAATTGCTGTAATTCCGATATTTGTAGCCTCTTATATAACATTGAAAAAAACTCTAAGAAAATTTGGAAAATGAAGATTTTCTGATTCGATCTTACCCTTATCCTGGTGTCGCGTCCGTTACCAAAAAACTACACAAGTTGTTCCTATAAGCAAACATGTCCTCCAACCAAAAAATTTTTTTTTGCAGTTAAGTAGGCATATGTACATCTTTCAAAAAATAAAATAATTTTTTACCGAACTGTTGAATAAAATATTTTATTATTGATTAAAATTTGTCGCGTCCGCAACCGTGAGTACAAAAATTCACTTAAACAATAATATGTGTATATTAACATTTTTGTTTATAGATGGAAACAACCATAAAGAAAAAAAGTACAGAAAAAATTAAGAAGTGGCGGGAAAAGATGAAGGAAAACGAAGATAAGTGGCAGCAATATAAGCGCAAAGATGCAGAAAGGAAATGGAAGTTTCGAGAAAAACAAAAGGAAAAACTACAAATCGATCGATAGTAGCTACATATGTATATTGAAGTTGGTCGAACTGCTTATTCTTTGAAAAAGAAAAAAGTTAAACTGCAGTAAATCACATGCATGCAATCTAGTTGTACGTTACTTTTAAGTCTCTTTATTACTTTGTTGCACTTGAAATGTAATTTTTGTTTATTCTTATGGGAACTTCATTAAAAAACTAAAACAGACCTTTTTACTGTATATTACTTATTGAGCTGGTCCCCATGTGCTGGTTCAAGTCACGGGAGAAATAACATCAATATTACTAAGAAAACTTTTCTGAAGATAATCGCTACTCGGCAGTTTTTTGCCAAACCCTTTTTAGTGCATTTTTGAAAGCTGGTAAACAAAAATTCATTTGGCTTATCGGATGCCGTTTGGAGTCGGCATGAAGCTTATATATATAGGGTGTTTTTTTACAGGTTTGTTTTTCGAATAGAGATAAAACTGGCATTTTGTGGTCAAATCTGGCAACTCTAATGTCATTTATGTTCAGTTTGGTTTGCCATTTCATCATGAACAGGTTGACAAAAGAACAACGCTTGCAAATCGTGCAAATTTATTTCGAAAATAATGGTTCAGTTCGCGAAGTTTACCGTGAGCTCCGTCCATTTTATGGTCGACATAATCGTCCATCAGAGCAATTAATTCGGTTAACCATGGATCGTTTTCGCACTACGTTTACTCTATGTGATAATACGCATCCGCAGAGACGTCGAACAGTGCGCACCGAAGAAACAATTGCCGCTGTAGAGCAAAGTGTTGAAGAGGACCCGAATGAATCGATTCGCCACCGTGCACAGCAATTGGAGCTTTGTCCATCAACTTTATGGAAGATTTTGCGCAAAGATCTTGGCTTGCGACCTTACAAGATCCAGCTTGTGCAAGAATTAAAGCCGCGAAACCATGCAATGCGTCGTGATTTTGGTGTATGGGCCGAAAATGAGATTGATCTCGATGCTGATTTTCATCGCAAAATTTTGTTCAGTGATGAGGCTCATTTTTGGTTGAATGGCTACGTCAACAAGCAAAATTGCCGCATTTGGAGTGAAGAGAATCCACATGAGACCCTTGAAACGCCATTACATCCACAAAAACTGACTGTTTGGTGTGCTCTATGGGCTGGTGGAGTCATTGGGCCATACTTCTTCCGCAATAATGCTGGAGAGGCAGTTACCGTTAATGGAGACCGGTATAGAGCCATGATAACCGACTATTTTGTTCCCGAATTGGATGGCATGAAAGTGGATGAGTTGTAGTTCCAACAAGACGGCGCTACATGCCACACAGCGCACGTCACAATCGATTTATTGAAGGAAACATTCGCTGAGCGCATAATTTCGCGGAATGGACCTGTCAATTGGCCACCAAGATCGTGTGATTTGACACCATTGGATTATTTTCTTTGGGGATATGTGAAGTCGCTCGTCTACACCAACAAACCAGAAACGTTAGGGGAATTGGAAGCCAACATTCGTGGCGTTATTGCCGACATACGGCCCCATATGCTCGAAAAAGTGGTTGAAAATTGGACCTGTAGAATTGGCTTTATTCGAGCCAGCCGCGGCGGCCACATGCCCGAAATCATATTTAAACATTAATGGCATAAAATTATCCTTCCAATAAAGCCAAATTGATGGACCTTAAAACGATTTTCTTGTGTTTTATTTCAATTCGAAGTTCTATACCCCTAAAAAAACCCATACGTTCGCCATTTAAAAAAGTATCAGACTGCAAATTTGAGAAAACACTCGGCATAAATCTCCTCGGAAATGATATACTTTATACAATTTATTATGTATTATTATTATTATTATTCATTGGTAAAAATTTGTCGCGTCCGCAATGTCGCGTCCGTAACCATACTTTATCTCGTACCCAAATTTTTAGAAAGATATTTTAACTTTCGTAAATCTACAAACGGGGGGCCTTATTTGACCTTACATCACTCATTTAAAAAACATATATTATCCTCTAATTTTCGCTAAGTTTGACATACTTTCGCAAGCATTAAAAAAATTATTCCGTTTCACGTCGCGTCCGAACCACATTATATATTGATATATATAAGGACTTAAATCCTTAAAGTCCATAAAAAAATATATGGAGCGAAGCACCCCGGCAGTGCTTTGCAATTTTTATAATATGCATTGAGTTCGCTTCTTTTTCCTGCCTTTTAACAAGAATTAAACACGTGCGAATGTCGCGTCCGTAACCCAGGACTTACCCATATGTACAAGTTGAAGTATGATGTAGAAATTTTAAAGTGAAGGAAGACAATGGAGTGGAAAATGCAAAATGCCTCCACTGCTCGTTGGAACTCCTAGCATCAGTCACACTCCCATACTCTCCCTCGCTAACCAGATAGGGTACCCCGGCACTTGCACTAAGTGAAGTTCTACGCTAGCCCGTATTGCCGCACAACACAGCCATTTATTTTGCCGACTGGAAATAACATTAACATAGGTGCGCTACTCAGAGCTTTTGGCAAAGCAGAACTAAAGTCAGCAACTCTGTCGATCGAGACAACTATAGATAGTTGGACTTATGGAAGGACTTATGATGTGTCTTCATTGTGGTATTTTTCTGACAAACTCCAGTTATTGTTAGTCCAAGTGCGCTGCAACAACTACCCATAATCAAGCACGCCCACAAAGAAATAATAGCTAAAATTAAGGAAAATCGTTTCAAAAAGAAGAGGACATTCAAAAGCACCGTCGTCGAAACCAAAGGATAAAGACATACTATTTTTCCCACTTCGCAAAGACTTAAGGTGTATCAACATTCGTTTCGATTCATATGCGGGGATAGGGTCCGAAAATCGTAGGTTACGTAATGCAAAATCGTAAGAAAACTTTTTGGATACGCGCAATCCTTGTAATGTGACGAGTTAAGTCTGAATATCAGTATGGATACCGGCCAGGAGCCATTTAAAGTTTTTCCCTATCTCAGGCAGACTGACTGGAAACCATGTATCTTTTTTAGCATAGAAAAGCCATAGAGAAGTCATATAGACTGCATCAACAAGAATCCATAAAATAAAACACAATCATCTGAGAAATGGATATATAGTTAGTGACGTCGTTTCTGTTAATAATAATAATTTGGCGCTTACACTATGTACATATATACAGTGTTTGGCCAAGCTGATACAATTCAAGATTGACAGCTAGAGGCATATGATGCTATCATACTTAGTTATATCAAAGAACGTGTATTACGAAAAAGGTGCAACTTCTCTTCCATTCCGTTAACATAATATCTCGGCCTTTTTCACCAGGTTCTAATTCGGTGTGGTGTAATGAGTCGATATAACTTGCCGCAGAAAACGAAACGCTATGCAACTTCTTGGTTATGTACGTTCTTTCGTTATACATAGATAGATAGATAGATCACAAATGGGAGGAATGCACTGCGACCGATGGGTCTATTGTGCCCTCCACGGCTCACATCTTAACACCTTCATTAGCCCCAGCACCCCTAGGAAGCCTAGTACAGTCTAAGTCTAAGTCACAAAAACGATAAAGGTCGCTTGACCAGATCCCTAGCTTGTGTAGATGGCGCTTCAGTATGCAGTGACCCGTCAGTATACCTGTTATAATTCTTAGTTTATCCTTGGGGAAGTTCTTTTCGTGTTGCATCGTCCAAGGAGAGACTTGGCCTGTCTAAGGCCTGCTGTATTGCGCCAATGTTGATTTCTCAGTCCACTAGTTTCTTCTCTCAGCATCTCTCTCACAGTGCTGGGACCTACCGCCAGGATCGGCTCTGATCCGACCGGAGTAGCTGCCGCTGCTGTCCTAGCTAGGCGATCTGCTTCTTCGTTATACATATAAAAACCACACTCTACTTAAAAGTTTACAGATTTATTGAGAAAGAAGTAATTTGCATAAAATCGATTTTTAAAAAGATATTAACTAGATAATTATCACTATTGCTAGTAACATAGTGAAAGATCACAAATACCACCTAAGCAACCCAAAAGTTAAACTTAATAATACAGCTCTGTGCTGTGTTGCATTCATTTTATTTTATCTATATTCCTTTTTAATGTTGTATTCATTCTGTGTTCATTTTATCATTCTCATATACATACATACAAAAACTGTAACAGAAAATTCATAAACGATGATGAATAAATCAGTAACCTTTGTAAAGCCATCCTTTCAGGTCAGAAGTGAGACCGGAGTCGCGTAGTTTTTATAAAGTTTTAAGGGAAAATGTAATAGCGCCGTGGGTTACTTAAATGCGAAATTAAATAAATCAAATAATTGGTGAAAAAAAAAGAAGACTAAAAGTGTGTGTATGTACTCGTATGTGCATACGTATATACATACATCCATACATACGTGCATAACAAGTTACGCCGCAAAAGCATAGTGCATGAAAAGACGTGTACGAATGGACACGTATTTTGAGGGTAGAAAATGTGTTGCGTGTGTGGCCAGCGATCGGTACAAATATCGAGCAGAGAACAGTGCGTTGTTGGAGTTGTCGTGTCGGTAAATGCGCGTACGAATGTCCGAGCGTTTATACACATAAAGCAGAGTCTAGCAAACACAAAGAACAGTGCGTTGTTGTTGTTGTCGTGTCGGTAAATGCGCGTACGAATGTACGAGCGTTTGTACATAACATATATAAAGGGTGTTTTTTTTACAGGTTTGTTTTTCGAATAGAGATAAAACTGGCATTTTGTGGTCAAATCTGGCAACTCTAATGTCATTTATGTTCAGTTTGGTTTGCCATTTCATCATGAACAGGTTGACAATAGAACAACGCTTGCAAATCGTGCAAATTTTTTTCGAAAATAATGGTTCAGTTCGCGAAGTTTACCGTGAGCTCCGTCCATTTTATGGTCGACATAATCGTCCATCAGAGCAATTAATTCGGTTAACCATGGATCGTTTTCGCACTACGTTTACTCTATGTGATAATACGCATCCGCAGAGACGTCGAACAGTGCGCACCGAAGAAACAATTGCCGCTGTAGAGCAAAGTGTTGAAGAGGACCCGAATGAATCGATTCGCCACCGTGCACAGCAATTGGAGCTTTGTCCATCAACTTTATGGAAGATTTTGCGCAAAGATCTTGGCTTGCGACCTTACAAGATCCAGCTTGTGCAAGAATTAAAGCCGCGAGACCATGCAATGCGTCGTGATTTTGGTGTATGATGAGGCTCATTTTTGGTTGAATGGCTACGTCAACAAGCAAAATTGCCGCATTTGGAGTGAAGAGAATCCACATGAGACCCTTGAAACGCCATTACATCCACAAAAACTGACTGTTTGGTGTGCTCTATGGGCTGGTGGAGTCATTGGGCCATACTTCTTCCGCAATAATGCTGGAGAGGCAGTTACCGTTAATGGAGACCGGTATAGAGCCATGATAACCGACTATTTTGTTCCCGAATTGGATGGCATGAATGTGGATGAGTTGTGGTTCCAACAAGACGGCGCTACATGCCACACAGCGCACGTCACAATCGATTTATTGAAGGAAACATTCGCTGAGCGCATAATTTCGCGGAATGGACCTGTCAATTGGCCACCAAGATCGTGTGATTTGACACCATTGGATTATTTTCTTTGGGGATATGTGAAGTCGCTCGTCTACACCAACAAACCAGAAACGTTAGGGGAATTGGAAGCCAACATTCGTGGCGTTATTGCCGACATACGGCCCCATATGCTCGAAAAAGTGGTTGAAAATTGGACCTGTAGAATTCGCTTTATTCGAGCCAGCCGCGGCGGCCACATGCCCGAAATCATACTTAAACATTAATGGCATAAAATTATCCTTCCAATAAAGCCAAAACGATTTTCTTGTGTTTTATTTCAATTCCAAGTTCTATACCCCTAAAAAAAACACCCTTTACAAATATGCATGTATAGAAGTTTGCGAAACTTCGAGAGCGTTTGAAACAAACAAAAGACATAGTGACAGTTGTAGCAAAGACAGAGTATTAGATTCCAATAAGAATTTTTCAAAATGGAAAACAAAGTAAAGATATCACAGTTGAAAGTGGATGAGTTAAAAGAGCAACTTCGTGCTCATGAAATCTCAACGACAGGCACAAAGGCCGAGTTGATGATACGCTTATCAGAATTTTTAAGTAGTGACGAAATTATTATTCAAAATAACGAACATGCGTTGCAATCGCAAGTGAATAGTTTACGTAGCATGATGGAAAGTATGATGGTGGCTGTGCAAAATCTAACTAGCCAAATGCAAACAAATACGGATAATGAGAGGGTGCGCGGAAGTGGTGAAGAGTGTGTTATTATTGCACCACACAGCTCAAGTACGACAGTGGGACGAAGTGTTAGTGTTAAGGAAATCGCGGAAACAATTCCTGAATACGACCCCACTAGTGAAAACTCTCTGACAGTAGATCAATTTGTTGATCGGGTGAACAATGCGATAAATGCGTATAAGTGGGACGAAAAATGCTTGCTACTGGCAGTTTATAGTAAACTGAAAGGTGCAGCGAGATTGTGGCTAGATGCGTCGCCGACATTTCATTCTAGTTGGATTGAATTAGCGAATAGTTTAATAAGAGAATTCGGGTATGAACTAAATGAGGCAGAGGTACATTCGAAAATGGCAAATGCGTCTCGTAGACAGAATGAAAAAATTATGGACTATTGTTTTAGAATGTGCGGACTTGGTCGACGGTACGGGTTAAGTGAAAACGCAATAATTAAATATACACGGGATGGGTTAAAACACCGTGAGCTACAAGTGGCAATGAGCGCAATGCGGTTTAATACTTTAAAAGATATGCGTGAAACAATCGATAATTATTTACAAAATATGACGTTAATGAAAAATTTTAAATATGATACGACCGATAAGCAAAATTTAAATCACGGTAAAGAGAGTAATCAGAAAAGTGACGCTGACAAAAGAAATATTAAATGTTATAATTGTCAAGAGTTGGGACATTTTGCGCGAAATTGTTTGAAGCCTAAACAACAACGTCGTTGTAAAGACTGTAATAAATTTCATGTAAGTGGAGAGCCAGAAAATTGCGGAAAAAAGCAATGATAAAACGTGCGCAAGTCAAGCAACAACCAACATTTTGCGAAAAGAATATTACTGTGAATGGTAAGTCATTTTTGGCATTCATAGATACGGGAAGCGAATGCAGCATGGTTAAGCGTTCAGTAGCAGATGATTTACCCATAACTCGTCAGAAGTGTTCGATGGTTATTTTTGGTATATGCGGTGGAAGACGTTGTTTAACTGAAAATTGTTACGAAAAGAGCAGGCTTTTGAGTGGGCTGAAGCGCATGAGAAATCATTCTGCGAGTTGAAGAAAGCGTTAACTTCAAAACCAGTAATGACAGCGTATAGAGTAGGAGCAGAACATCAGATCCATACAGACGCAAGTTCCATCGGAATTGCGGGTGTACTACTTCAGAGAGATAATGGTGATTGGAAGCCTGTTGCTTACTATAGCAGATCTACAACTGATTGCGAACGAAAATTTCATAGCTACGAGCTTGAAGTGTTGGCAGTAGTTAGTAGTTTAGAGCGTTTTCGATATTACGTACAGGGTAAGCATGTCGTGGTTGTGACTGACTGTAGCGCAGTAACGACAGCCATGAGTAAAAGAGAGCTTATACCCAGAATAGCCCGCTGGTGGTTGCGCATTCAGGATTTCGACATTGTGTTGGAACATCGACCGGGTCGTCGGATGGAGCATATTGATTCGCTAAGTAGAATGCCAAACGAAGACAGCGAATAACTTGACACAGCATCATTAAAAGTAGCTAAGATAAATTTAGAGACGAATGATTGGGTTTATAGCATGCAACATCAAGACGAGAAGGTACGCGAAACAATCAGCAAAGTTATGAGCGAAAACAAAGGCGAGAGTGATGACTATGTAATAGAAAATGAACGACTTTACCGGAAAGAGAATCATAGAAAGTTATGGGTGGTACCTAATGCGATGCGGTACAAAATCATCCAAAACGTGCATGAGAAAGTGAAGCATCTCAGCACCGAAAAGACATTAGAAGAAGCGAGAAAACACTTTTGGTTTCCGAGAATGCGAAATTTCGTGAAATCATTCATAAAGTCGTGTATCGAGTGTGCCTATAACAAACAGCGAGGAGGTAGAAAAGAGGGGGAATACCACCACTACGAGATGGAACCAGTACGTTTTAAGACCGTACACTTGGACCATCTTGGGCCTTTTCCAAAGAGCAAGAAGCGAAACGAACATGTCATAGTGTTTGTAGACGCGTTTACAAAATTTACAATCATAAAGGCAGTTAAAAGTACAGCGACACGCCATGTTATTGAGGTACTCAATGAGGTTAGCACCTATTTTGGTGTACCATCGAGAATAGTGACTGACCGCGGGACAGCGTTCACATCCCATGACTTCAATAAGTATTGCAGCGACAACGATATAAAACACGTATTGAATGCGGTAAGGACTCCGCGTGCGAATGGACATGCTGAGCGAGCAAACCGAACGATTTTAAGCATGTTACTTCCTTCAACGAGCGAAAACAAGTGTTGGGACGAAGAGCTTCGAGCTATACAATGGACATTAAATTCTACGAACAACAAAACGACAGGTCGTACATCTCAAGAACTGTTGTTTAATTTTAAGCCGAGAGATATTCTACAAAACAAACTTATCCTAGCGCTTCATCAAGATGAAGTAATAAGCAACGAACAACTCAGCGATATTCAAATAGAAGCAGCACAAAGAGTTAACAGTCAGCGAATAAAAGCGAAGAAGAGTTTCGACGAAAAGCACAGCAGCCCAACACAATACATTGTTGGTAATCTAGTGCTTGCCGAGAATGAACCTGCCAGTACTGGGAGTTCACGCAAATTAGAACCCCCATACAAAGGGCCTTTTATCGTAACGAAGGTAATTGGTAACGATCGTTACGTAATCGAAGATGTGCCAATGTCTAGTCGAAAACAACGGCACTATTCATCTGTATACTCATCCGACAAGTTAAAACCTTGGTGCAGCCTACCGAACTTTGAAGGTTTCTACGATACCGACGATGGAGACGAGGGCGTCTCCGATAATCAGGATTGGCCGACTGCAAGATCACAAATACCACCTAAGCAACCCAAAAGTTAAACTTAATAATACAGCTCTGTGCTGTGTTGCATTCATTTTATTTTATCTATATTCCTTTTTAATGTTGTATTCATTCTGTGTTCATTTTATCATTCTCATATACATACATACAAAAACTGTAACAGAAAATTCATAAACGATGATGAATAAATCAGTAACCTTTGTAAAGCCATCCTTTCAATAGTTACAACATTACAAAAATTTAAGTCGCTTAACTCACAAAGATTATCATCACTCGTTTTACTCCAAGCAAGGGACATAATGTTATCCAGTATATTCCTGCAACGAATTACAAATATTAAGTTTCAAACCATACCGTTGAAACTCAGAGACATGATCAGCACAACACTAAAGGCTTCCTTTTATATGGAAAGCCGTGCACGCGACTACTCAACACTTAACTATCCTCGCTTTACTTAACAATTCGAAATTTAACAACAAAGCATGAGGTGTAGAAGGTTTGCTACATAGAACGCTTTGACATATTCTGCGCTAGTTGTTTGGTTTGAGTATTTTATTTAAAAAAGAGAATAAGAAATGAGCTTTGCGATGTAAAAGGTCTTCTTGCAGCATCTTTCGAAAAACTAAACTAAAAACGATCCAGTGGAGTTTAAAAAAACGGTGAGGGTGGTTAACAAAGATGAACTTGTTTAGGAGGGATTGACAAAAGATTCGAATGGACCACCGATAGTAGCAAAATACTGATTGTTCATCACGCTTGCGTAAGGCAAACAGTAGATATTGCAATAATAATTTTAAACTTTACCCTGAAACACCGATCATTTCCAAAATCCTTCAGGTTCGACCACTGGATTGTTAAATGAAACACGCTCGGATTTCCTTAATGTTAACTTTATTTGTTTACAAATAATTGACAACACTTAACAACGCTTTTAATTCACGGATTCTTATACTTGTACACTTGCAACTCTGAAACTCTTAGCTTATTGCTTTACAACTTCACTCTTCCAAGTTTAATTACAAACTAAATTACTTAACGTAGTGGCAACGCCTTTTTATACTCCGAGCTCCGTAGATTGTGGCAGCTCTAGAACATTATCGATCGTTATAGAAAGTTCTCGATAGCGATTGTTCTATTTGCATTTTCATGACGTCTCTATCTCCTTCTCGGTTTCTCTTTCGTATGTCATTCGTGTTTTGGAATATCGCCACACTGCCCTCCACCTAATTTGCGTACGCTGCCTAACAAGATCATGCACTTATCGCAACTCCTCCTCTAATATGTTGGACGTTTCCCTACCGTTCTTGCGCGCATCACCAGTAACTCCAAACTTTAGATCGCTTAGTAATCGAAATTCACTGCCGAAAATAACCTTCGCAGGACCTTTACCCATCGTTTTGTGTACAGCTGATCTAATCAGCTCGGGAATTCTCGCCCTTGAGACCACTATGAGATTTCGCGAGATTTGACCTTCCCCGCTCTCCCAAGTCCTATACAAACCTCCAGATATTAACCTTAATCTGTTCCATTGCGCCCAATACGCCTTTGCGATTGGACTTTCCGCTGCCATTTGCTCTTTGGTTGGCCATGTACAACGCATGCATTACAACTTTCAAATGCCGATCTTTCTGCTGGCACTTCCTCAATTGGTTTACTTCCCAATTATACGCAGGTTTCGCTTCCAATCTGCGATAGCCAAAAGCCCGCTCAGAACTACCTTCCAAGACTACTCGCTTGCTGCTCATTATCCGTTTGCCCAAGTCGATGTTCATTCCCTGACTCATTAGGAAGTCCATACCCAATATGACTTCGTCGAAAATCTCCGCTACTATAAACTTGTGTACTACTACCACATTCCCAATCGCAACTTTGCAGATTACTTCTTCTACAACTCGCGTATCCTCACCAGTTACTGTCCTCAACTTTGCTCCAGATAACGATCTTACCTCCTTTGTGACCAGATCTGACCTAATGATGGAATGTGTTGCTCCCGTATCCACACTTAGTACTCGCTTATGTCCGTCCACATACCCGTACACAGTGATGTTGTTCGCTGTCCTGCCAATTCGAGGGATATCGATTCTGAGGCGTTCAGTAGCACTAGCCAGCCTACGCCGTCTTCGGCTGGTTCGTTTTACTTTATCGACTTGTTAAGAATCTGTTCGTCTTCGGCTCTGCGCATACGGCCTGCTGAACTCTTACGTCTGTTAAAAACTGACTTACAATCGGGTGCAAAATTGCCTGCTTCTCCGCAGCTGAAGCATTTTAATAATAATAATCCCAACGGTTTTATCCCTCCATACCCGCCCGACCGACGCGAGGGGCGCATCCGCATGTCGCACGGATATATAAAAAAAAAATTTTTTGTTTTTTTTTATCATATATGTTGCGCCGAGTCATGAAAGGCAGAGGTTTGTTAAGTGTCGAGATCTAAAACTGTTCAGCTACAGAACAAATGCTCATCAGCTGATCGAATAGTAATATATGTACATATGTATGTATATGCATGTATGTATTAATTATTGAGAGGATTGAGTATAGTTGTCTTTATGTAAAAAAGTGAGTCTGAAATATCAAAAGAACCGGAGTGAGTGTTAAAATCCTGACACAAACTACGGAGTGGCTCATTTAACTCAAAATTACTTTTACATGGCTTCAGAAAGAGAGGCCAGAAATGTCTTGAAATTCTGGAGGGAACGTTTAGTTTTATTTCGCTAAGAATAGATGGGCTAGAGATCAAGCCTGTCAGTAACTTGACCAATATTATTCCCTGTTGAATCAGAACTGATTTTACCTGCGATCGCCTTAAGTGTTTTAAGCATTTCATTCACTACATCCGGTGATTCTACTTCTACTCGGTGTGCTTTATAGGCTGGACCTCTTAAGAGCCCTGCTGTTTCCTGGGTCTGGCCATATGAGACAGTTTCAGCAAACGTTGTTCTCGGATTCGCATATGTTCCTCTCTTCGTATATGTGTCTCGTATCCCATTTACAAATTTCTGAATTTTTACTCAAGGTATTCCCCAGATGCATCTCCAAAAGCCAAATGAGCCAACCTCTCAATTTCGTAAGCAAATTCTTGCAAAGTATCGTTCGTTTTCTGGAAGCGATTCTCCAGCTCCATCTGGTAAATTTGTCTCCTATGCTTGCTACCGTAACGTCTTTCTACGGCACCCATTTACTCATCGTAGTTATCCCTTTCACGCTCGGGAATAGTTTGCAGGGTATCAGCTGCCGGTCCTTTTAGTGCTACAAATAGTTCGGCAGTCTTGTCTTCCATGCTCCAATTGTTTGCCGAAGCCGACTTTTCAAATTGAAGTTTGAAAACCTGAAAAGGAACTGTACCATCAAAAGATGCCGTTTTTACCTTAGGAGCGTTCGTGGGAGTAACTGTACAGCTTCCCAAAATCGTGATACCAATGGCGTTTTTCCAGCTCTTGTTTGAGCTCCTCAATCTTCAGATCCTGAATCTTTGTCATTTTGCGCTATTATCCTTTGGGATTTATTTAACAATCCCACTTCTGACACCTATTGTTACGTTTTTACCCTGAAACGCCGATGATTTCCAAATCCTTCAGGTTAGACCACTGGATTGTTAAAAAAACACGCTCGGATTTCCTTAATGCTAACTTTATTTGTTTACAAATAATTGACAACACTTAAAAACGCTATTTAATACACGGATACTTAAACTTGCACACTCGCAACTCTAAAACTCTTAGCTTATTGCTTTACAACTTCTACTCTTTCAAACTGAATTACCTAACGCAGTGGCAACGTCTTTTTATAATCCGAGCTGCGTACACTGTGGCAGCTCTAGAACATTATCGATCGTTATAGAAAGTTCTCGATAGCGATTGTTCTATTTGCATTTTCAAGACGTCTCTATCTCCTTCTCGGTTTCTCTTTCGTATGTCATTCGTGTTTTGGAATATCGCCACGATATATATACTTTAAGGGCAGATATTAGCGCTTGATTGTAGTCAACACATCTTCTTTAACATGGGCGTGTTTTATTAAATTGGACACTGTGACGCTTAACCGCTACAATTAAAGTACATAACAATATAATATGCAATATTAATAACAATAATAATTCATCTTGATTTTTTAGCTTATTTGATCGAGTTCTTTAATGTGTTTGTTGTTATTATTATTTAAGGCTATCGATCTAATTACTTTTGTGCAAGAAAAAACAATTTCTCCACTTTTTACCCGACGTTTCGCTAACTACCTTAGCATCATCAGGGGTGATTTCTTTATTCAAAAGGATTTGACACCATCTTTTCCTCTGACTAAGTGACTGCTTCTTGCATATTTTGTACATTTGTACTGAACTTAAAAACATTCGACACAATTTAATTTTCCTTGACATTCTTACAAGCAATATGCGATTCAAAAATAATAAAGCATTAAAAAGCACTTGGCTTTATTTTCTACTATGTGTCAACGAATATATTCAAAGAACAATATGCAATAAAAATTAATCGTCAAAAATTAAGTTGACGTGTTGAGTAATCGTCGCCAGTTCTTAAGTAAAGTAAAGTTTAGTTAAGTCTTAATTAACTGAGCCTTAACACAGTGTTTAAACAGAAAAGCATGTAAACAAAATAATAAGAAGGGATGTACACGTAAGGCAATACAGTTGATATGAATGGCAATTTATTTGAATTTGCCTTAAAGTGTTCAGCATATACATTTTTTTTATTTAAAAGCATTAAAAAAGTAAATTTTTAATTCATTTATTGAAACTATCATTTAACAACCGATATTAATTATAAAAAAGAGCCTGAAAACTAGGTAATTATGGATAGGTTTTATTAAAAATCATCAACAGTTTTGCTTTCATTCATTGCACACTTGCCTTTGATTTTGTGGTAACTACTTCCTAGGCTAAGTAAAAGATCATGAAGATTTATCGTGTATTTTCCATCAATATTCTTTAAATATAATGATTATTGTTAGTGGTAGTGGTTAGTAATTTAATTTACACTTTTTCTATTGGATACTCACCACTGTGTGCCTTGTTCAGATGTTTGCCAACGAATGGCGGTTTGTAAGAATTTGAAATAGGCGAAAGGCAGACAGAGATAAGTTTACAGAAGGTTACCATACCTCAAGAACGAAGCGAAATAGGTGCAATGTCACGAACATGAATTGACTGAAAATGGGAAGAAATTACAAACAAAAATGTCAGGTTAGGTTCTGCTAAGGTTTGTAAGTTTTGAAGTTTTTTTAAATTTTGGCACTTTATGCAACATATTTATATTTAAATAACTTCAATATGCTCTGTCTTAAATTGGAAACCTTTAAAAACACTGCAGAGACATTGGGAAACACAACAAGCTTAACTTGCAACCAAGTTGCAGCTACACCTTCACATCATTTTTAGCAAGTTTTATAGTCCCTTATCATTGATACATTTTGCGATTTAACACTTAACACTGCGCGCTTCATGTTTAATAACTTTGTTTTAAATAAAATTACTTTATTGCATTAAAATTTTTTTTTTTGTAATCTCAGTGTAGTTGGCGGTGCAGAACGTTCTCATAAGCTAGGTTATTTCTTTAGGTTGCGAAACAAAACTTTCGCATTTATAGTAGTAATACATATGTTGGCCTTAAAGGCGTTCTTGTTCTGCGAATGCCACAAACGTGTGTCTCTTACATTAATTTGTTATCGAGTGCGAAAAAATATTGCAGGGTCGTCTTTGAGTGGGCCTTCCAAGTTCAGCGCATTTTGCATTTATTGGTATGTTTACATTAAAGGTAGCCTCGTTTCGTGGATGCCACATAGTAAGTGTGTCTCTACCACTAATTTGTTATCGAGCGCAAAAAATATCGCTGGGCCGTCTTTAAGTGGACCTTCTGAGTTCAGCGTATTTCTTCTTATAGTAGCGTATATCAACTGCCGGGAAAAAGTTCGCTACAGGCGTCTCCAGCGCTACTGTGGCCCCGAACTGGCGTGGATGAGTGTGTTGGATTATGAAAATCGCGACCAATTAAGATGCAGCTACAAAGCAATAATTATAACAAACATATATATAAAGTATTAGATGTAAATTTGTGCTTCTTCAATAACATTGACAACATGTGTTATCCTGTGAGGATTCATACCTTGAAATATTTCTTCCAAAATATTGGTCTCTGATGGTTTTATGTCAGGGACAGTGTAAGATTAAGAGTAGATAGCTGCAGGTTTGCCCGCAGATATATCTATCTGAGTTTACCGCGTTAATTCTATGTAAGTATACTTTATCATATGTATACCCTGTCTATTTATGGTTTTGGGGTGCTTGGGGTTGAGGGTGCATTTCCTGAACCAAGGATGGGGCTTCTGGCAGCTGAAAATATGAGAAAATTAATTAGGTTTTTGTGAGGAAAAGCTTTGGAAATCCCTGTACCATTTATCCTTATTCCTCTTTAGTATTTTTCTTGTAGCTTCTTGTACTGATAGTTTGACGTTGATAAATAATTTGTTCTTGGACAGACGCCTCCTTGGCTAAGTGGTCCGCTCGCTCATTACCCTATGTGTGCCGATGTGCGCAGGTGTCAAAATTATGTGGACGATACCGAGGCTCTGCTCGATGTTTTTATGAATCAAGTTTATATAATAGTTTTCTGACTTCTCTTTCTCCAGAACATTACACGCTACTAAGCTGTCGGTAAATATAACAATTTAGGAATAGTTGTTGCTAATGGCTATTTTGGTCGCCTGGAAGATAGCAATAGTTTCACTATAACTGGAAGATGTGTGGAAACCTATCCTGTACCTATACTCCATGTTATCTGAGCAGTCAAAAATACCGCAACCTGCACAGTCTTCCTGTATCGACGCGTCAGTGAAGAAGATTTTGAATTGCGATGTTCTATAGTCCTGAAGCTAATTCGTATATATCGCGCATGCGGCTTCTGTAGCTGTGTTCTGCTTACTGCAAGGTAGAAGGTTAGTTATGCACTCAAATTAGGGGAAGGGGTTGATAATAACCAGAACCTATTGCGTCAAAGATCTCTTGGAACTCAAAATACGTTCTGCTGTAACTGGAGTTTATAGTTTAATTGCCAGTTGACGTCTGGTGCCTACAGGGGTAAATTCTGCAGTTTGACGAAGGTTTCTCAACGTAACATAAACTTTAGAAACAACAGCATTTATGTAGTCAGTGCAAGAAATACTCTAGTTTATAATAAACCCGAGGTTTGTAATTTTATTTACATATTCCAAACGATGCACTGAAGATATAGGAATGTTTGATTCTGCGTAAATTTCTATGTCGTTGACATCATAATCGAGAGGAATTCCTCTGATCACTCCGTAGGTTTCAAACGCGGTGTTTGGGATAAATGGCCTTAGACCCTTCTTCCTTAAAGCTTGATTTGAGATACAATTGTTAGCGGCCACAGCTGATTTAACGTTACTTTGAAAAAGGTACGTCCTACGGCGAAAAATAAATCAATGTCTTACAAATTCAGGTCTCTTATTTGGCTTCTTAGTGCTAAACTACTATTCATCCTATCACAATTAATTACTTTGCACTCAAAAGTGTCTACAAAAAGAAAAAAATTACCGCTGAAGTATAAAGGACTTTGCAGCCAGTGACGCCATATTAGCTTTTGCTTGCCGTCGCCGGCACTATTATTTATTTTTAATCGTAAATATTTCGAAGTTTATATCATAAAAGGCAGAACAAAATTCGCGGCACATCCAACACCACTCACTGATACGCGAAGAATGTGCATTGAATTTCAGCACAACCAATTGTGTGCTTACAAACATACAAACAAAACCAACCGGGTCTATCAGAGTACGGTCTTAATATTAAGCCAAGCAAATGTATTTTCGGTGTTACAAATATTGACTTTTTGGGACATAAAATATCTGAAAGTGGTATACAACCTTCTGAAAATAGAGTTGAAGCTATTCACGATTTCGAGCGACCGAAGTCAATTAAACAGGCCCAAAAATTTATAGGGATGGTTAATTATTACCACACATACATATACTCCAAAATTAGCACAATTTACTGGTGTTATTTATGACTTGATTAACAGGACAAGTAAAAAGCGTGATAAAACATTAGAGTTGGATGACACATCAGTTAAAGCTTTTGAATGTATTAAAGAAAAATTTGCATCGACTATATTGTTGAATCATTTTAACAAAGATGGAAAATTATCTTTAATGGTAGATACATCTAATAGGGCAATTGGTGGTGTCATACAGCAGCATTTTCATAACAAATGTGAACCACTCGCGTTCTTCTCCAAAAAATTAGAAGAAATTTATTTAAACATAAAACATTTTATGTATCTTTTAGAAGGACGACAGTTTATACCGACCATAAGCCCTTGGTTTTTGCTCTAAATTCAAAAACTGAACGTAGTCCGAGGCATACAAGACATTTGGAGTTCATAGCACAGTTTACTAATGATATACAATATATTAAAAGACAAACTAATATTGTGGCAGGATAGTGAACTTAATAAACTTATTTCTGGACAAACATTTCAAAATTTAAAACTAATTAAAATTCCTCTTCTTAATTTTAATATTTGGTGCAAAGTGTCGGGAGAAAACCCCAGACCATTTGTTCTAAACAAATTACGCAAAGCGGTATTTGATATATTACATGGGATAGCACATCCTGGTACCAAGGCAACACGCCGTTTAGTATTAAAAAAATACTTTTGGCCAAATATGAATAAAGAAATAAATACTTGGTCAAAAGAATGCATCAGCTGTCAAAAATGTAAAGTCTATCGTCATACAAAGTATCCAGTTAATAAAATACCAATTCTCAAAGCCAGATTTGAACATATACATACATTAAGATATTGTAGGACCTCTTTCTGTTTCAAAAGGACGTCGTTATATTTTAACAATAATTGATCGGTTTACTCGTTGGCCATAGGCGTATGGATTAAGAGATATTTATTTATTTTTATTTATTTTATTTATTTGATTATTAAGGTACATGCACAACAACCAGAGGTTTTAAATTACAGTGCATGTACTCGTAGATACCTAATTATAACATAAAATTTGTCTTAAATTTATACTTAGATTTAGACTTAACAAAAAATACAAATATATGAATTTAAATAGATATTAAGATAGAAGATATAATAAGATTAGTAAGAAGGTTTAGTAGAAGAAAAAAGGGACAGAAGAGATCAATAGATTCAAAAAGAAGAGTTAATGGTATCCATATCAATTATTTAGTAAAGTGACACATGAGTTCACCTTTGAATCGCAGCGTGGTTTTATTATTCCTAATCGCTGGTGGTAAACAATTCCAAAGACGGACCGAGTACACAAGGAATTGACGTTCAGAGGTCAGGCAACTCGATTTCAAAGACGAAATAGTCGGAAACCGGGAAGATCTGGTCCATGACAGTCGTTCCTTCAGATAACTCGGCTCCTTAGTTGTCATGACTTTATGCAATAACGTTAAGCACCTGACTTTGAGTATGTCATCAAAAGTTATAGAAAAGATTTTCAACGCGAATTCAGAAATGTGCTCATAACGTTTAATACCAAAAATATATCGCGCGATATTATTGTACAGAACATTAAGTTTCCTACTACATATACTATCACAATTTGCAAACAATTCACAACCATATAATAACGTCGGTAAAAGATACGTTTTGGCTAGTAAAAGTCGTATTTTTAACGGCGTAAAGTACTGAATATCCCACAGAGTCCGAAGCATGCCATATACTTTGCCAATAGTGCTAAGAATATGGTTGTTCCACGTCAAAGTTCTATTGAAAACTATTCCTAGGTTTTTTGCTGTGTCCACGTATTTTATCACAGAATTGTTGAGTTTTACCTCGTTATAGCCGTCAAGGTTTAAATATTTCTTGTAGATAACAATGCACTGGGACTTGCTTGGATTAAGCGCCAAGCCATTGTCAGACGCCCACTGATTCAAGCAATATAAGTCTGTGTTTAGGTTAGTAATACATGCATTGACAGATACTAGGGGACAACAAAGATACAGTTGGACGTCATCTGCGTAAACGTGAATATTACTATATTTCAAAACAGTTGGAAGGTCATTAATGTACAACGTGAACAGTAGAGGACCAAGAATTGATCCTTGCGGAACACCTTTAGAAATAGGCAACGGGTTAGACACACTGTCACGTACACTTACGGATTGCGAACGGTGAACAAGATAAGACTTTACTAGGTTTACTGCCGATGTTGAAAAGTTGAATAGGCTGTCAAGTTTTAAGCACATTAATTTGTGGTCAACGGTGTCAAAAGCTTTTGAGTGGTCAAGAAGAGTTAAAAACGTTACGTGATTTTTGTCAATATTTAGCCGAATATCGTCCGAGACTTTAATGAGCGCTGTAATACAACTTCTATTTGTAGTAAAGCCTGATTGGTGCGGGGTCATCAAGGAGTTCTTTGATATAAAGTGGTTGATTTGCTTGCTCATAATTTTTTCCAGTACCTTAGATAAATAAGGAAGTATCGCAATGGGGTTTCACCATTGGGCTTTTTAACCGGAATGATTTTGGCCATTTTCCAGCAGTTTGGAAATGAAGACGTAGTCAGAATTGTATTAAATGCATAGGTGATAAAAGATATTTCTGCAACAACAATTGCAAATAAGTTTTTAAATGAATATATATCTCGTTTCGGTGTTCCGTTAGAAATAACAACTGATATCTAAACTGTTTTCAGAATTGACAAAGCTGCTTTGGTAGTCATCAAATTACAACGTCTCCCTATTATCCGCAAGCCAATGGCATGGTAGAACGTTTTCATAGGCAATTGAAAGCTTCAATTATGGCTAGAAATGGAACCAGAAGTTGGTACGATGAATAACCTTTTATTTTGTTAGGATTGCGATCGACCTTTAAAGAAGATATTTCAGCTACACCAGCTGAAATGGTTTTCGGTCAAAGCTTGTGATTAGCCGGTGAGCTTGTTGTGTCAATCACTGAAAATTCAACTTCGTCAGATGTTTTAAGTAATTTGCGTGAACGTTTTAGAAACTTCAAATCTAATATAGAACATCATAGAGATTCTTCTACTGGTATTTTTGTTCCAAAGGACCTACAAAATTGTAAATTTGTTTTTGTACGGGTTATGAATAAACATTCTCTTCAACAACCATATGAAGGACCTTTCAGACAAAAAATATTTTAAGATAGAAATTAATAATGAGATTAAAACTATTCCTGTTGACAGATTGAAACCAGCAACAATTGAATTAATATCAAATCCTGACACTAACAATCACACTAAGATTACTACACTAAAAAAGAAAAGAGTTACGTTTAATTTATTTGACAATAATTCTCTGGAAGGGGGAGTATTGTAGGGATTTTATTATTGTTGCACATTTACTTTGTATGGATTCTACTTTGTATGTTAATTAAAATTGATTTAGGAATTCTTTGTTAAGTTTAGTTTTCAAAAAGAAGATTTTTGATGTTATAATTTTTTAAGTTTAATAAAAATTTTTGAATTGTAAAAATAACTTCTTTTCCTTTCCTTGATTATGGAAAAAAAAAATTTATAATCATTAAGCCTAAAGTGCCGTAGCATACACAGATGATTCTGTCAAATTTGCTGAGAACGAAAAGCTGTTTGAGGAACGCGCAACCTCTGTATTTTCTAAATCGTGACCCTATCTAGCATAATTCGTTAGAGACAGTAGCAGGTAGTAAGTTTTTTTATACGAAATGCTTATTAAGGATTCTGTAAAATGTTAAACTGCTTACACTTGCACCTTGTGAAGGATTCTACGCATTTAAATAACCTTGAAATCGCACTCAATATTTATAAGGGAACAAATCACCCACCACTTCCATAGTATATGTGTACATATATACATATGTACATATGTATATGTACATACCTCATAGCATAAATGAACAAATATTTATTTTCAAGTGATTGGTTGAATTTTTGGTTACATACTAGCCTACCTGCATACACTTACTATGAGCATAAACGAGAATTAAAAAAAACTCTCGCAATCTTTAATTATTACTACCTGCTAGCTAGACACATGTTTAAATGGTACATTTACTTCAATAGTGTCATAACTTAAAAAACCAAAAATCGAGAAAAACGGCTTCAGAAATTGGAATTGTAGTATATACCCATAGCAAAAATGAATACATATTTTGTTCTAGTGAGCTACTAGTAATCGGTAAAATTATAAACATTTTATTCAACAAGAACAACGGTCATTTCTGCATGCCAAACTCGACTTTCATGTTTTTTAGATTAAGGCACTTTTGAAGTTAATGGGCGATATACCTGTCTGGTTTCTGTATTCATTCGCTCTAATTTATCAGTAATATTTTTAACTATCATTTAGGCAACCTGAGTGTACTGATCTAAATTTCTATGCTTAGATATGTGTCCTAAAATATCTTAAAGAAATTCGCATACATTTTACAGTTCAAATTTTTTTCTCTTATTTATGCTCAGAAAACTACAGCATTTGAAACTTCGGCTAGTATATGCAATGCTAACTTCTTGCAGATATTTTTAAAAACAAATATGTATGTACATAAATATGTACATAAATTACCGATATACGCTAGCCCAAAACAAAGGTCTATAATTATTTGAAGTGATGTGTAGATACTCGTATATATGAATATGTATGTACATATATAAATACATATACGCATGCAAAATTTTTTTTTTAATTCAATGCTAAAATTTATATTTTTATGAAGGAAATAAACATACGTCTCTTTCCATTACGACGTCTTATTTATTTATTTATTTCCTATGCTAAACTAAAGTTAATGTTTTGAAAAAACCAAGAAGGATTTGGCTTTTCTGAAAGTATTCCTCACAGTGAATAATAACAAAAACTCAAGTTGGAATTCTTCAATAAAACAACAAATATAATGAAAAAGTGCGAAAAATGGTGAAAGGAGCTGGACACATAAATAACAAAAACGAAAAAAAGGGGAAAACCGAGTTAAAACTGTGTTTTTTCAATCTTGACTTCATTCCATAAGTTTCCAATAAGATTTAAGTCAGTCTACGCACTTAACCAATCCTTAAGTAGTATGGAGGAGTGTTTGGGGTCGTTGTCTTGCATACATTTCCATTTAATTTTCATGCTCACAAATGTATATGGCTCTCTATGATGTCTGTAAATGTCCAAATACTTTAACTTATCCATTTTGCCGTTTATCTGTACGAGCGGCCCTATGCCAATCCAAGAAAACGCATCACAAACCTTAATATTTTCGCCCCCCGTGTTTGACCGTCTTCTGTGTAAACTAGACCACCGGCATTTTTTCAAAAAAGTTGACTTTGGCCTTGAATAACTCAGCTAATATCAATTACTCATAAAAATGACATTTGAGAGAAATGAAGAAAATTTTACGCCAAGTAATTTTGCCATAGAACGTATTTGATTATCTTCAACCGTTTTCTATTTATACCCCTAGCAACAACATTTGCGCCTTTAAAAAGCTCATTTTCAAAACGTTTTAATTTTTTAAATTATTTTTATTAGAAAGGTTCTTATGATAACAATGTATTAAAAGTTTGTATTTAATAAAGTGTATTTGTTGCAGTCAGGAAACCTGCTGCGATAATCTTGAACTACTTGCAGTATGTATTGTTTTTGTTCTTTATTTTTCGATAATATAGAATTATAATCTTGTATCTATTTAACCCCTCTTTCTGCCGTATCATTCACTACTTTTATTCCTTTAATTTTTTCTATTGCCTCATTATAATTTCCATCTACATCCCACTCTGATGGTGGCTTTTTTAAAAAGTTAATATTTATATTAAATCTTGTAAAGAAATTTAATGTTTTTTTCGAAACAAACTGTTCGATGCCCTCTTCCAGGATTTCAGAAATCGTGACATTAGCCTTTTTATCATTTTGTTCAGATGGTGATTCTCTATTTAATTCTCTATCATTTTTATCTTTGTCTCAGAGCTTACGTTTGAATCGAAAAAGGCAAGGCGACAGCTTCTGAACTTAAATACCAAAGATGCCTACAAAATTTATCAGAAGCTGTTTTTGAGATTTGTTTATCATATTTTGCACATTCGTGGAGCTTTATTAAAAAATTAAAATCACAAAAAGGTGCCTTAATTGGTAAAGGAGCTGTGAACCATGCATCAGCGTAAATTTTGATAAGAAAGATGCAAATTTCCCACAATGCCTTTTCTTCTTCCTTCGTAAGCTTAAACTCCTTTCTAAATAAAAATATTTTCAAACTGGATATGGCCTTTGACATCCATCTGGCATGATGCATAGCTCCTGGAGCTTTAATTTTTACACCACGGCTTGGCGTTTTTCCTAAGAATATTATTATAAGTTCTAGAAATTCCATATAATCGGCACGGGGCTGTTTCTCATTTAAAAATTTGTTCAAATTTGATATTTCTGGAAAATGACAACATTAGGGTTTTCAGACTTTGAAATTTTTAAATCAAACACGCTTCTTAACACTAGTTCATATATATGATGCCGGCATGGTAAATACAAAATATCTTTTTCTGAAAGGCTTTCAACAATAGTAGCTGTTCCGTTTATGTGACCAGTGTTTACTGCTGTTGTATCAAAAACTAACGCTTTCACTTTATCTTGCAAACCCCACTCGTAAACAGCTTTACAAATAGCTAATGCTTGGGCTCTTCCAGTGCTTGCGTCTAAAGGTGGAACCTCGAGTAATTGCTCTATTTGACCATTGTAAATTATTATTGGGAGCCGGTCTACTTTCTCTTTTCCTTCTAATCCTGGAAGTAGTTTTCCATCCCAACGCAAACATACAATTTCCAAATCACTATTTTCCATCTTGGCTTTGATTTCATCAACGCGTTCTTTCCGCAATTTTTGTCTAGCAGTACGAACTGAATTTTTATTTAAAATGAAATTGTTTATGCATTGACCAAACGCTTCTGCAGCAGCAACTATAATTTTAACAGCTTTTCTGTCACTTACTTTGCAAGCATCAAGAACAGCCGCAACTTTTGGAGTGACTAAATTAGTATTTCCCCTGGCTTTCTTTAAAAGTGGCTCTTTTGCAATTTCCATGTCAGAAGCACTTTCATACTCAATTTGAATTTTCCGGGTCAGACAACGAAATATCGTTTATTGGAACAGTTCTTAATAAATCGTTAGCTCAAAAACTTTCTATGGCAAAATTACTTGTCGTAAAATTTTCTTCATTTCTCTCAAATGTCATTTTTATGAGTAATTGATATAAGCTGAGTTATTCAAGGCCAAAGTCAACTTTTTTGGGGGCTTTGTGGCACCACTTCCCCCGATCCGAGTTGGATACAATGTTTCCACAATCATTTTTTTGGGAAAAGGAACCAGTCTGGGGGGTGCCGCAGGCGTATTTCTTCTAAGTGGCAGTCTAGTGTGAACCTTGGATTATATTCTTTCAATTTTTAATTTTTTTCAGTTTACAACAGGTTTTTCCAGAAATTTAAGAATTTTTAGCAATTTTAAGCTATTTTCGCGATTCTGGCATAAAAAAGCATCCCTAAAAATATCCAAAATTCTACATTTTTAGCTAAATTTTTGGCAGATTTTAGCGATGAACAAAATGAACCTGATAAAATGAGTGAACCCTTTTTGACAGCTCGTACAGCTAAAATGTCGATTCCAGCGTATTTTCCATCGCTAAAAATCTCCATTTTTCGCTAAAAGAAATGTTAAATTAGCGACGAGAAAAAGTTGATGCTAAAAATATCAGAGACAACAAATAAGAGATATAATTTTTTTATTATTGTTTGTGTAAAATGCTTGATATTAAAGAAACATTTGTAATTAATAGGACAAAATGGAAAACTAAAGCTGTAGAATAGAATTTTATGTAAACAATAATAATAATAATAATAATCCCAACGGTATTTACCCTCCATTCCCGCTCAACCGACGAGAGGAACGCATCCGCATGACGCACGGATTTAATTTTTTTTGTTTGCATGCCGAGTCATGAAAGGAAGGAGTTTGTTGGGTGTCGAAGACTCTAAAATTGTTCAGCTACAGAATAAAAGTTCATCAGCTGATTTTAAATTTAAATTAATTTGGATAGTAAAAGTTGTTTTAAAGCGAATTTGCGTTTGTAATCCATCATATATTGAGAGTACAGAGTATGGTATTCTTTATGTAAAAAAGTGAGTCGGAAATATCAAAGGAACCGGAGTGAAAGCTAAAGTCCTGGCATAAACAACGGAGTGGCTTGTTTAATTGAAAATTATTTTTGCAAGGTTTCAGAAAAAGAAGCCGGTAATGCCTGGAAATTCGGGATGGAACGTTCCACTTCACTTCGGCCAGAAGTCAAGCCTGTCAGTAACTTGACTAAAAATATGATGCCTAGCATTTCTCTGCGACTAGCAAGCGTAGGAAGATTAATATAGGGTGGCAGGTTATATTGGGAATCCCAGCGAAAATTTCTTAAAACAAAAACCAGAAATTGTTTTTGAATTGACTATCCGGCCAGAATGAACTTGATAGTGCGGGTTCCAAACGATGGAACCGTATTCTAGTATTGGCCTCATTAACGTTGTGAAGAGAGCTTTCGTAATGTAGGGGTCACTGAATTCTTTTGGCCATCGTTTTAAAAACCCAAAAACACCCTTAGCTTTGTTGATTGTAGCATGGATATGAAGATTAAAGTTAAGTTTTGGGTTCATTGTTAAATACTTGTTCTAGGTTGTAGTTACTTATGTCATAAGAAGCTGGTTGAACTGCCCTGCGAGAAAAGCACATTACTTTATATTTTTTAAGATTTAGTGGCATACCATTTATTTCACACCAATTAGACATTCTTTTTAAGTCCGCTTGTAGTAAATACCTTTCATCAACAGTATTAAATGATCTAAAAAGGTTTACATCATCCGCATACAACAAAATTTTTCAATATTTCACAACAGAAGCAATATCGTTTATAAAAAGTAAGAACAGAATCGGACCAAGGTGACTTCCTTGTGGAACCCCTGATGATACATGAATAACGCTCGAAGAAGTATTTTTAAAAAGGACTCGTTGTGTCCTATCGTGCAGATAAGAAGATATCCAACGAAGAAGATTAGGTTGAAAACTAAGGAGATCGAGTTTATGGATAAGTAAGGAGTGACTAACTTTATCGAATGCTTTACTAAAATCGATGTATATAACATCGTTATGCATAATTTCTCTAAATCCCTTTGATATATAGTAGTAAACTCAAGTAAGTTTGTAATAATCGATTTTCCTTTAGAGAACCCATGTTGCGTGCTAGAAATAGCAGAAGATATGGAATATGTTAAACGGTCAACAACAATTGCTTCAAATAATTTTGGAATACCAGAAAGCTTTGCCACGCCCCGATAATTTTCTATAGAGGACCTACTTCCAATTTTGTGTAGGGGTATAATGAACGATTCCTTCCAAGCCAATGGGAAGACTCCAAATTTAAGAGATAAGTTAAATAAATTCGTGAATGGTTCAAGTAGATATTCAGCACATTTTTTAAGGAAGCAAGTCGGGATCAAATCGGGGCTGGACTTATAAGATTCCTTTAGGGTACTTAAGTAATGAAACACTTCTTCGGGAGATATATGTAGCAGGAATGATAGCGATGGTCATCGGACAGAGTTTATATGGATAATCTTTGTTTGTAGGCGAGTTGATAGAATAATTGGACCTGAAGAACTGGGCTAACATGTTCAAGATGAATTGACTGTCACTTTACACGACGTTTTGATGTTTCATGGCTGACGGAAAACTATTTACTCTGCGCTTCGAGATAACGAACTCATAAAATGATTTAGGATTTTGTATTAAATTATTTTTGATCTTGCATAAATAAGATTTGTAGCATTTTTTATTCAAATCAAAGTAACTGTCGGAGAATTGAGTACTTAATATAATCAGTGTGTAACCCAGTTAACTTATATAATTTAAAAGATCGCGACTTTTTATTTTTTAAGTTTCTAAGTTCTTTTGTAACCCAAGGTTGCGATTATTTTTCATGAACGCAAACACGTTTAGGCACCAACTTTTTAAATAAGCTGTATATGGTATTATTATATTACGTCGGCCAGGCTAATTTCGGCAATTCACGATTTAATTTCTTGAATTTGGCCTTCGCGAAATTAAAACGCGGGCTTAAGCTACATGATTTATCGTCATAATTTCCAAAATCTTTTATAATTTCGTAATTTAACTCAATCGTAGGGTGGTGAGAATTCTCAGAGAGAACCAGTGGGTCACACCGATTTATGAATGATTTAGATATATCATCAACATAAACAAGATCTAGGTTAAGTTAGGTTAGGTTAGAGTGGCTGCCACCGCACACGAGCACGGTGGCACACATATGCTATAAGAAGCCCATTGTGATACCACTGGCGTAGGCCATGCATGCCTTCCCTCCCTTTTTTCAAAAATTGAACCATCCTGTGCGCTTAACGTAGAGTTGAAAGTTAAAAATGCTTGCCGAGTTCAAGTCGCCTAAAAAGTCCAAGAAGTAGCTTTTGAAAACTTTGCTGCGCGTCTTGGCCAAGCTGGGGCAGCGGCAGAGATAGTGCTCAATACTCTCCACCTCCTCGTTTCAGCAACTGAGGCAAACTACTGATCTGAGAGAAGAGCGGCCCAGCATAGTGAGAGCGCTTCCCATCAACTTCTGGACAGATTTGTCTGGTAATGTGGCAGGTGGGCTCCGATGCCCTTAAATTTACCTTACCCATAAGCTCAGATCTTAATCTGTGTTTATAGGATGCTAGGGGTAAACCCGCTTCTTGAGCAGAGTTTATCACGGTTAGTTCCGTCCCTTTCCTTGCTAGTTCATCAGCAAGGTAGTTGCCAGGAATGTCCTTATGGCCAGGGACCCATACAACACATACGGATCACATATCCGCCACTCAATGGCTACCTTGGAGGTTGTAGCATTGGAGTTTAGAGATTTGATAGCAGCCAAAAAAGGATGGTGTAAAGTGTAGTCCAACTTCCTCGGGTTGTCGGGCAGAGTTTCTAGGACCTTTGCATGCATTTAGCCTAGCAGCACTGGAGGCCGCTAGAAATTTGCCGTAGAGATCCACCGGTTTAAGATTTTTAGAGGGTAGTGCTCCCGTGGTGAGCATTGAGGCTGCCCTTTGTACCCGTTCTAGCTTGGCTCTGGTAAGAGTCCTGCTCAATGCCGGCCATCATACGACGACCCCGTAGAAGAGAATGGGTCTTATCACAGCTGTGTACAACCAGTGTACAATGTGTGGCTTTATTCCCCACTTCTTCCCCACGGCCGCCTTGCAGGCATATGGAGCAACAATGGCTTTCTTGGAGCGGTCTTCAATGTTCCGCCTCCAGTCAAGTTTTTTATCTAGTATAATTCCGAGATATTTGACCTCTGTTGGAAGACTAAATACCATTCCGTGGTTTGAAAGTGCGAATTTTATTGAAGATGTTTGCCCGTTGCTATGATTACCAGGTCGTCAGCATATGCCACAAACTTGCAGCCGTTGCCCTTGAGGTTTAAGAGTAGGTCTTTTACAGTGAGGTTCCAGAGTAAAGGTGACAGAACACCTCCCTGTGGTGTGCCTCTAGACACGTGTTTGGATTTAGAGCTGTCCCCTATTGTTGAGAAGATCGATCTTTTCCTGAGTAGGAGCCCCACAAAGTCCACCAGTCACTGCTGTACCCCCACCATACGGATTAATTTGATAACAGCTTCGGGATAGACATTGTTGAAGCCTCCCTCGATATCTAAAAATATCCCCAGCGTGAACTCCTTTATGGCCAACCTTTCTCGATCGTTGAGACGATGTCATGGCGAGCGGTCTCCACGGATTTGCCTTTTGAGTATGCATGCTGGTTCGAGGAGAGTTTGTCTTTCCTTATTTTTCGCCGAATATGCTCATCTAAAAGCCTCTCGAAGGTTTTGATAAGGTGTGAGGCTTATAGGCCTGGAATCCTTAGGTTTCGCGTGAGCAGTCTTGCCTCCCTTTGATCGAAAAACGACTTTCGCTTTGGTACACACATGAGGAAAGTGGGTGATAGTAAAGCATGCTGTAAAATCTGTGTAAGTAGGTCCTGGAGATTTGTAAGGTTCGAAGGACATTACTGCCCATTCCACCTTGTCGTGACTCACTATATTCCCTGCGGTATTCCTTAGGACTGAGATGGTTTGGCGACCTGGCGTGATGTTGGAGTCATCAGAGCACCCAGGAAAGTGGGTGGTCATTAGTAATTCTAGCATTTCGTCGGTTGTAGATATCCATTTTCCGTTTGATTTTTGGATAGAATTTATCGTTTTAACACTTTTCGAAAGAACCTTTCTCAGCCTGTTGGCTTAGGAGTTTTCTTCTATGTTATTACAGAAGTTTTGCCAGGTGCTGTCTTAATGGCCTTCTTAAAAGTTTTAAGAGCGTCTTTGTATGGTTGCCAAAGACCCGTTCTCTTGGCTTGGTTAAAGAGTCGCCTGCTCTCTTTTCTGAGTGCTGAAATCTCTAGATTCCACCACTGGGGTTTCTTTTTGCATTTCGGTAGGGTCTTAGGGCAGGAGGCTCTGAAAGCAGAACTACAAGCGTTTGTTACAAGGTCTACCGCTTCGTCTATTTTTGACGGTGAGTCCAGCTCTCCGAGGGATTTGAGGGACTCGCTTCTTCAGGTGTTTGCGATAGGCTTGTCCTATCGTGATAAACGATAAAGAGGCTGAGAGGACGTTCTTATATTTCTGCCAATTCGTTCGCCTCTTATTCCTATACGCTGTTAGAGTAGTAGGATTGAGATTGATCTTAAATGTTATGTAGAGGTGGTCGGAAAAGGAGCGCTCTTTGGACACTTGCCAGTCGGTTATCAGGTCTGAGAGATTGCCTGATGCGATGGTGATATCCAGTACTTCTCTTCTGATAGAGGTAATGAAGGTGGGATCGATCCCCCGGTTGCATATATGTAGATTATTTGCTAATATATGTAAAATCAAGTAAACACTCACCCCGAGGATTGGCATCGCTTGTGCCCCATATCTCATGGTGCGAGTTCGAGTCAGCTTCAATTAGTCTTTCCTTGTCGGCCGCCTTGATGGCTTCCTTCAGTCTTTCTGGAGGGGGAGATTGGCTGTCGTACCATGTAGCTCGCCAGGAGCCAGACGGTGCTCTCTTTCAGCTGAACGCTGACGTTGTGTCCTGTCGTGCAGATAAGAAGATATCCAACGAAGAAGATTAGGTTGAAAACTAAGGAGATCGAGTTTATGGATAAGTAAGGAGTGACTAACTTTATCGAATGCTTTACTAAAATCGATGTATATAACATCGTTATGCATAATTTCTCTAAATCCGTTTGATATATTGTAGTAAACTCAAGTAAGTTTGTAATAATCGATTTTCCTTTAGAGAACCCATGTTGCGTGCTAGAAATAGCAGAAGATATGGAATATGTTAAACGGTCAACAACAATTGCTTCAAATAATTTTGGAATACCAGAAAGCTTTGCCACGCCCCGATAATTTTCTATAGAGGACCTACTTCCAATTTTGTGTAGGGGTATAATGAACGATTCCTTCCAAGCCAATGGGAAGACTCCAAATTTAAGAGATAAGTTAAATAAATTCGTGAATGGTTCAAATAGATATTCAGCACATTTTTTAAGGAAGCAAGTCGGGATCAAATCGGGGCTGGACTTATAAGATTCCTTTAGGGTACTTAAGTAATGAAACACTTCTTCGGGAGATATATGTAGCAGGAATGATAGCGATGGTCATCGGACAGAGTTTATATGGATAATCTTTGTTTGTAGGCGAGTTGATAGAATAATTGGACCTGAAGAACTGGGCTAACATGTTCAAGATGAATTGACTGTCACTTTACACGACGTTTTGATGTTTCATGGCTGACGGAAAACCATTTACTCTGCGCTTCGAGATAACGAACTCATAAAATGATTTAGGATTTTGTATTAAATTATTTTTGATCTTGCATAAATAAGATTTGTAGCATTTTTTATTCAAATCAAAGTAACTGTCGGAGAATTGAGTACTTAATATAATCAGTGTGTAACCCAGTTAACTTATATAATTTAAAAGATCGCGACTTTTTATTTTTTAAGTTTCTAAGTTCTTTTGTAACCCAAGGTTGCGATTATTTTTCATGAACGCAAACACGTTTAGGCACCAACTTTTTAAATAAGCTGTATATGGTATTATTATATTACGTCGGCCAGGCTAATTTCGGCAATTCACGATTTAATTTCTTGAATTTGGCCTTCGCGAAATTAAAACGCGGGCTTAAGCTACATGATTTATCGTCGTAATTTCCAAAATCTTTTATAATTTCGTAATTTAACTCAATTGTAGGGTGGTGAGAATTCTCAGAGAGAACCAGTGGGTCACACCGATTTATGAATGATTTAGATATATCATCAACATAAACAAGATCTAGGTTAAGTTAGGTTAGGTTAGAGTGGCTGCCACCGCACACGAGCACGGTGGCACACATATGCTATAAGAAGCCCATTGTGATACCACTGGCGTAGGCCATGCATGCCTTCCCTCCCTTTTTTCAAAAATTGAACCATCCTGTGCGCTTAACGTAGAGTTGAAAGTTAAAAATGCTTGCCGAGTTCAAGTCGCCTAAAAAGTCCAAGAAGTAGCTTTTGAAAACTTTGCTGCGCGTCTTGGCCAAGCTGGGGCAGCGGCAGAGATAGTGCTCAATACTCTCCACCTCCTCGTTTCAGCAACTGAGGCAAACTACTGATCTGAGAGAAGAGCGGCCCAGCATAGTGAGAGCGCTTCCCTTCAACTTCTGGACAGATTTGTCTGGTAATGTGGCAGGTGGGCTCCGATGCCCTTAAATTTACCTTACCCATAAGCTCAGATCTTAATCTGTGTTTATAGGATGCTAGGGGTAAACCCGCTTCTTGAGCAGAGTTTATCACGGTTAGTTCCGTCCCTTTCCTTGCTAGTTCATCAGCAAGGTAGTTGCCAGGAATGTCCTTATGGCCAGGGACCCATACAACACATACGGAGCACATATCCGCCATTCAATGGCTACCTTGGAGGTTGTAGCATTGGAGTTTAGAGATTTGATAGCAGCCAAAAAAGGATGGTGTAAAGTGTAGTCCAACTTCCTCGGGTTGTCGGGCAGAGTTTCTAGGACCTTTGCATGCATTTAGCCAGCAGCACTGGAGGCCGCTAGAAATTTGCCGTAGAGATACACAGGTGGAAGATTTTTAGAGGGTAGTGCTCCCGTGGTGAGCATTGAGGCTGCCCTCTGTACACGTTCTAGCTTGGCTCTGGTAAGAGTCCTGCTCAATGCCGGCCATCATACGACGACCCCGTAGAAGAGAATGGGTCTTATCACAGCTGTGTACAACCAGTGTACAATGTGTGGCTTTATTCCCCACTTCTTCCCCACGGCCGCCTTGCAGGCATATGGAGCAACAATGGCTTTCTTGGAGCGGTCTTCAATGTTCCGCCTCCAGTCAAGTTTTTTATCTAGTATAATTCCGAGATATTTGACCTCTGTTGAAAGACTAAGTACCATTCCGTTTACAGATGGTGGTTTGAAGGTGCGAATTTTATTGAAGATGTTTGCCCGTTGCTATGATTACCAGGTCGTCAGCATATGCCACAAACTTGCAGCCGTTGCCCTTGAGGTTTAAGAGTAGGTCTTTTACAGTGAGGTTCCAGAGTAAAGGTGACAGAACACCTCCCTGTGGTGTGCCTCTAGACATGTGTATGGATTTAGAGCTGTCCCCTATTGTTGAGAAGATCGATCTTTTCCTGAGTAGGAGCCCCACAAAGTCCACCAGTCACTGCTGTACCCCCACCATACGGATTGATTTGATAACAGCTTCGGGATAGACATTGTTGAAGCCTCCCTCGATATCTAAAAATATCACCTGCGTGAACTCCTTTATGGCCAAGCCTTTCTCGATCGTTGAGACGATGTCATGGCGAGCGGTCTCCACGGATTTGCCTTTTGAGTATGCATGCTGGTTCGAGGAGAGTTTGTCTTTCCTTATTTTTCGCCGAATATGCTCATCTAAAAGCTTCTCGAAGGTTTTGATAAGGTGTGAGGCTTATAGGCCTGAAATCCTTAGGTTTCGCGTGAGCAGTCTTGCCTCCCTTTGATCGAAAAACGACTTTCGCTTTGGTACACACATGAGGAAAGTGGGTGATAGTAAAGCATGCTGTAAAATCTGTGTAAGTAGGTCCTGGAGATTTGTAAGGTTCGAAGGACATTACTGCCCATTCCACCTTGTCGTGACTCACTATATTCCCTGCGGTATTCCTTAGGACTGAGATGGTTTGGCGACCTGGCGTGATGTTGGAGTCATCAGAGCACCCAGGAAAGTGGGTGGTCATTAGTAATTCTAGCATTTCGTCGGTTGTAGATATCCATTTTCCGTTTGATTTTTGGATAGAATTTATCGTTTTAACACTTTTCGAAAGAACCTTTCTCAGCCTGTTGGCTTAGGAGTTTTCTTCTATGTTATTACAGAAGTTTTGCCAGGTGCTGTCTTAATGGCCTTCTTAAAAGTTTTAAGAGCGTCTTTGTATGGTTGCCAAAGACCCGTTCTCTTGGCTTGGTTAAAGAGTCGCCTGCTCTCTTTCCTGAGTGCTGAAATCTCTAGATTCCACCACTGGGGTTTCTTTTTGCATTTCGGTAGGGTCTTAGGGCAGGAGGCTCTGAAAGCAGAACTACAAGCGTTTGTTACAAGGTCTACCGCTTCGTCTATTTTTGACGGTGAGTCCAGCTCTCCGAGGGATTTGAGGGACTCGCTTCTTCAGGTGTTTGCGATAGGCTTGTCCTATCGTGATAAACGATAAAGAGGCTGAGAGGACGTTCTTATATTTCTGCCAATTCGTTCGCCTCTTATTCCTATACGCTGTTAGAGTAGTAGGATTGAGATTGATCTTAAATGTTATGAAGAGGTGGTCGGAAAAGGAGCGCTCTTTGGACACTTGCCAGTCGGTTATCAGGTCTGAGAGATTGCCTGATGCGATGGTGATATCCAGTACTTCTCTTCTGATAGAGGTAATGAAGGTGGGATCGATCCCCCGGTTGCATATATGTAGATTATTTGCTAATATATGTAAAATCAAGTAAACACTCACCCCGAGGATTGGCATCGCTTGTGCCCCATATCTCATGGTGCGAGTTCGAGTCAGCTCCAATTAGTCTTTCCTTGTCGGCCGCCTTGATGGCTTCCTTCAGTCTTTCTGGAGGGGGAGATTGGCTGTCGTACCATGTAGCTCGCCAGGAGCCAGACGGTGCTCTCTTTCAGCTGAACGCTGACGTTGTGTCCTGTCGTGCAGATAAGAAGATATCCAACGAAGAAGATTAGGTTGAAAACTAAGGAGATCGAGTTTATGGATAAGTAAGGAGTGACTAACTTTATCGAATGCTTTACTAAAATCGATGTATATAACATCGTTATGCATAATTTCTCTAAATCCGTTTGATATATTGTAGTAAACTCAAGTAAGTTTGTAATAATCGATTTTCCTTTAGAGAACCCATGTTGCGTGCTAGATATAGCAGAAGATATGGAATATGTTAAACGGTCAACAACAATTGCTTCAAATAATTTTGGAATACCAGAAAGCTTTGCCACGCCCCGATAATTTTCTATAGAGGACCTACTTCCAATTTTGTGTAGGGGTATAATGAACGATTCCTTCCAAGCCAATGGGAAGACTCCAAATTTAAGAGATAAGTTAAATAAATTCGTTAATGGTTCAAATAGATATTGAGCACATTTTTTAAGGAAGCAAGTCGGGATCAAATCGGGGCTGGACTTATAAGATTCCTTTAGGGTACTTAAGTAATGAAACACTTCTTCGGGAGATATAGCACGAATGATAGCGATGGTCATCGGACGGAGTTTATATGGATAATCTTTGTTTGTAGGCCAGTTGATAGAATAATTGGACCTGAAGAACTGGGCTAACATGTTCAAGATGAATTGACTGTCACTTGACACGACGTTTTGATGTTTCATGGCTGACGGAAAACCATTTACTCTGCGCTTCGAGATAACGAACTCATAAAATGATTTAGGATTTTGTATTAAATTATTTTTGATCTTGCATAAATAAGATTTGTAGCATTTTTTATTCAAATCAAAGTAACTGTCGGAGAATTGAGTACTTAATATAATCAGTGTGTAACCCAGTTAACTTATATAATTTAAAAGATCGCGACTTTTTATTTTTTAAGTTTCTAAGTTCTTTTGTAACCCAAGGTTGCGATTATTTTTCATGAACGCAAACACGTTTAGGCACCAACTTTTTAAATAAGCTGTATATGGTATTATTATATTACGTCGGCCAGGCTAATTTCGGCAATTCACGATTTAATTTCTTGAATTTGGCCTTCGCGAAATTAAACGCGGGCTTAAGCTACATGATTTATCGTCGTAATTTCCAAAATCTTTTATAATTTCGTAATTTAACTCAATTGTAGGGTGGTGAGAATTCTCAGAGAGAACCAGTGGGTCACACCGATTTATGAATGATTTAGATATATCATCAACATAAACAAGATCTAGGTTAAGTTAGGTTAGGTTAGAGTGGCTGCCACCGCACACGAGCACGGTGGCACACATATGCTATAAGAAGCCCATTGTGATACCACTGGCGTAGGCCATGCATGCCTTCCCTCCCTTTTTTTCAAAAATTGAACCATCCTGTGCGCTTAACGTAGAGTTGAAAGTTAAAAATGCTTGCCGAGTTCAAGTCGCCTAAAAAGTCCAAGAAGTAGCTTTTGAAAACTTTGCTGCGCGTCTTGGCCAAGCTGGGGCAGCGGCAGAGATAGTGCTCAATACTCTCCACCTCCTCGTTTCAGCAACTGAGGCAAACTACTGATCTGAGAGAAGAGCGGCCCAGCATAGTGGGAGCGCTTCCCATCAACTTCTGGACAGATTTGTCTGGTAATGTGGCAGGTGGGCTCCGATGCCCTTAAATTTACCTTACCCATAAGCTCAGATCTTAATCTGTGTTTATAGGATGCTAGGGGTAAACCCGCTTCTTGAGCAGAGTTTATCACGGTTAGTTCCGTCCCTTTCCTTGCTAGTTCATCAGCAAGGTAGTTGCCAGGAATGCCCTTATGGCCAGGGACCCATACAACACATACGGAGCACATATCCGCCATTCAATGGCTACCTTGGAGGTTGTAGCATTGGAGTTTAGAGATTTGATAGCAGCCAAAAAAGGATGGTGTAAAGTGTAGTCCAACTTCCTCGGGTTGTCGGGCAGAGTTTCTAGGACCTTTGCATGCATTTAGCCTAGCAGCACTGGAGGCCGCTAGAAATTTGCCGTAGAGATCCACCGGTGGAAGATTTTTAGTGGGTAGTGCTCCCGTGGTGAGCATTGAGGCTGCCATCTGTACCCGTTCTAGCTTGGCTCTGGTAAGAGTCCTGCTCAATGCCGGCCGTCATACGACGACCCCGTAGAAGAGAATGGGTCTTATCACAGCTGTGTACAACCAGTGTACAATGTGTGGCTTTATTCCCCACTTCTTCCCCACGGCCGCCTTGCAGGCATATGGAGCAACAATGGCTTTCTTGGAGCGGTCTTCAATGTTCCGCCTCCAGTCAAGTTTTTTATCTAGTATAATTCCGAGATATTTGACCTCTGTTGAAAGACTAAGTACCATTCCGTTTACAGATGGTGGTTTGAAGGTGCGAATTTTATTGAAGATGTTTGCCCGTTGCTATGATTACCAGGTCGTCAGCATATGCCACAAACTTGCAGCCGTTGCCCTTGAGGTTTAAGAGTAGGTCTTTTACAGTGAGGTTCCAGAGTAAAGGTGACAGAACACCTCCCTGTGGTGTGCCTCTAGACACGTGTATGGATTTAGAGCTGTCTCCTATTGTTGAGAAGATCGATCTTTTCCTGAGTAGGAGCCCCACAAAGTCCACCAGTCACTGCTGTACCCCCACCATACGGATTGATTTGATTACAGCTTCGGGATAGACATTGTTGAAGCCTCCCTCGATATCTAAAAAGATCCCCAGCGTGAACTCCTTTATTTCCAAGCCTTTCTCGATCGTTGAGACGATGTCATGGCGAGCGGTCTCCACGGATTTGCCTTTTGAGTATGCATGCTGGTTCGAGGAGAGTTTGTCTTTCCTTATTTTTCGCCGAATATGCTCATCTAAAAGCCTCTCGAAGGTTTTGATAAGGTGTGAGGCTTATAGGCCTGAAATCCTTAGGTTTCGCGTGAGCAGTCTTGCCTCCCTTTGATCGAAAAACGACTTTCGCTTTGGTACACACATGAGGAAAGTGGGTGATAGTAAAGCATGCTGTAAAATCTGTGTAAGTAGGTCCTGGAGATTTGTAAGGTTCGAAGGACATTACTGCCCATTCCACCTTGTCGTGACTCACTATATTCCCTGCGGTATTCCTTAGGACTGAGATGGTTTGGCGACCTGGCGTGATGTTGGAGTCATCAGAGCACCCAGGAAAGTGGGTGGTCATTAGTAATTCTAGCATTTCGTCGGTTGTAGATATCCATTTTCCGTTTGATTTTTGGATAGAATTTATCGTTTTAACACTTTTCGAAAGAACCTTTCTCAGCCTGTTGGCTTAGGAGTTTTCTTCTATGTTATTACAGAAGTTTTGCCAGGTGCTGTCTTAATGGCCTTCTTAAAAGTTTTAAGAGCGTCTTTGTATGGTTGCCAAAGACCCGTTCTCTTGGCTTGGTTAAAGAGTCGCCTGCTCTCTTTCCTGAGTGCTGAAATCTCTAGATTCCACCACTGGGGTTTCTTTTTGCATTTCGGTAGGGTCTTAGGGCAGGAGGCTCTGAAAGCAGAACTACAAGCGTTTGTTACAAGGTCTACCGCTTCGTCTATTTTTGACGGTGAGTCCAGCTCTCCGAGGGATTTGAGGGACTCGCTTCTTCAGGTGTTTGCGATAGGCTTGTCCTATCGTGATAAACGATAAAGAGGCTGAGAGGACGTTCTTATATTTCTGCCAATTCGTTCGCCTCTTATTCCTATACGCTGTTAGAGTAGTAGGATTGAGATTGATCTTAAATGTTATGAAGAGGTGGTCGGAAAAGGAGCGCTCTTTGGACACTTGCCAATCGGTTATCAGGTCTGAGAGATTGCTTGATGCGATGGTGATATCCAGTACTTCTCTTCTGATAGAGGTAATGAAGGTGGGATCGATCCCCCGGTTGCATATATGTAGATTATTTGCTAATATATGTAAAATCAAGTAAACACTCACCCCGAGGATTGGCATCGCTTGTGCCCCATATCTCATGGTGCGAGTTCGAGTCAGCTCCAATTAGTCTTTCCTTGTCGGCCGCCTTGATGGCTTCCTTCAGTCTTTCTGGAGGGGGAGATTGGCTGTCGTACCATGTAGCTCGCCAGGAGCCAGACGGTGCTCTCTTTCAGCTGAACGCTGACGTTGTGTCCTGTCGTGCAGATAAGAAGATATCCAACGAAGAAGATTAGGTTGAAAACTAAGGAGATCGAGTTTATGGATAAGTAAGGAGTGACTAACTTTATCGAATGCTTTACTAAAATCGATGTATATAACATCGTTATGCATAATTTCTCTAAATCCGTTTGATATATAGTAGTAAACTCAAGTAAGTTTGTAATAATCGATTTTCCTTTAGAGAACCCATGTTGCGTGCTAGAAATAGCAGAAGATATGGAATATGTTAAACGGTCAACAACAATTGCTTCAAATAATTTTGGAATACCAGAAAGCTTTGCCACGCCCCGATAATTTTCTATAGAGGACCTACTTCCAATTTTGTGTAGGGGTATAATGAACGATTCCTTCCAAGCCAATGGGAAGACTCCAAATTTAAGAGATAAGTTAAATAAATTCGTTAATGGTTCAAATAGATATTGAGCACATTTTTTAAGGAAGCAAGTCGGGATCAAAACGGGGCTGGACTTATAAGATTCCTTTAGGGTACTTAAGTAATGAAACACTTCTTCGGGAGATATAGCACGAATGATAGCGATGGTCATCGGACAGAGTTTATATGGATAATCTTTGTTTGTAGGCCAGTTGATAGAATAATTGGACCTGAATAACTGGGCTAACATGTTCAAGATGAATTGACTGTCACTTGACACGACGTTTTGATGTTTCATGGCTGACGGAAAACCATTTACTCTGCGCTTCGAGATAACGAACTCATAAAATGATTTAGGATTTTGTATTAAATTATTTTTGATCTTGCATAAATAAGATTTGTAGCATTTTTTATTCAAATCAAAGTAACTGTCGGAGAATTGAGTACTTAATATAATCAGTGTGTAACCCAGTTAACTTATATAATTTAAAAGATCGCGACTTTTTATTTTTTAAGTTTCTAAGTTCTTTTGTAACCCAAGGTTGCGATTATTTTTCATGAACGCAAACACGTTTAGGCACCAACTTTTTAAATAAGCTGTATATGGTATTATTATATTACGTCGGCCAGGCTAATTTCGGCAATTCACGATTTAATTTCTTGAATTTGGCCTTCGCGAAATTAAACGCGGGCTTAAGCTACATGATTTATCGTCGTAATTTCCAAAATCTTTTATAATTTCGTAATTTAACTCAATTGTAGGGTGGTGAGAATTCTCAGAGAGAACCAGTGGGTCACACCGATTTATGAACGATTTAGATATATCATCAACATAAACAAGATCTAGGTTAAGTGAGGTTAGGTTAGAGTGGCTGCCACCGCACACGAGCACGGTGGCACACATATGCTATAAGAAGCCCATTGTGATACCACTGGCGTAGGCCATGCATGCCTTCCCTCCCTTTTTTCAAAAATTGAACCATCCTGTGCGCTTAACGTAGAGTTGAAAGTTAAAAATGCTTGCCGAGTTCAAGTCGCCTAAAAAGTCCAAGAAGTAGCTTTTGAAAACTTTGCTGCGCGTCTTGGCCAAGCTGGGGCAGCGGCAGAGATAGTGCTCAATACTCTCCACCTCCTCGTTTCAGCAACTGAGGCAAACTACTGATCTGAGAGAAGAGCGGCCCAGCATAGTGGGAGCGCTTCCCATCAACTTCTGGACAGATTTGTCTGGTAATGTGGCAGGTGGGCTCCGATGCCCTTAAATTTACCTTACCCATAAGCTCAGATCTTAATCTGTGTTTATAGGATGCTAGGGGTAAACCCGCTTCTTGAGCAGAGTTTATCACGGTTAGTTCCGTCCCTTTCCTTGCTAGTTCATCAGCAAGGTAGTTGCCAGGAATGCCCTTATGGCCAGGGACCCATACAACACATACGGAGCACATATCCGCCATTCAATGGCTACCTTGGAGGTTGTAGCATTGGAGTTTAGAGATTTGATAGCAGCCAAAAAAGGATGGTGTAAAGTGTAGTCCAACTTCCTCGGGTTGTCGGGCAGAGTTTCTAGGACCTTTGCATGCATTTAGCCTAGCAGCACTGGAGGCCGCTAGAAATTTGCCGTAGAGATCCACCGGTGGAAGATTTTTAGTGGGTAGTGCTCCCGTGGTGAGCATTGAGGCTGCCATCTGTACCCGTTCTAGCTTGGCTCTGGTAAGAGTCCTGCTCAATGCCGGCCATCATACGACGACCCCGTAGAAGAGAATGGGTCTTATCACAGCTGTGTACAACCAGTGTACAATGTGTGGCTTTATTCCCCACTTCTTCCCCACGGCCGCCTTGCAGGCATATGGAGCAACAATGGCTTTCTTGGAGCGGTCTTCAATGTTCCGCCTCCAGTCAAGTTTTTTATCTAGTATAATTCGGAGATATTTGACCTCTGTTGAAAGACTAAGTACCATTCCGTTTACAGATGGTGGTTTGAAGGTGCGAATTTTATTGAAGATGTTTGCCCGTTGCTATGATTACCAGGTCGTCAGCATATGCCACAAACTTGCAGCCGTTGCCCTTGAGGTTTAAGAGTAGGTCTTTTACAGTGAGGTTCCAGAGTAAAGGTGACAGAACACCTCCCTGTGGTGTGCCTCTATGGATTTAGAGCTGTCTCCTATTGTTGAGAAGATCGATCTTTTCCTGAGTAGGAGCCCCACAAAGTCCACCAGTCACTGCTGTACCCCCACCATACGGATTGATTTGATAACAGCTTCGGGATAGACATTGTTGAAGCCTCCCTCGATATCTAAAAAGATCCCCAGCGTGAACTCCTTTATTTCCAAGCCTTTCTCGATCGTTGAGACGATGTCATGGCGAGCGGTCTCCACGGATTTGCCTTTTGAGTATGCATGCTGGTTCGAGGAGAGTTTGTCTTTCTTTATTTTTCGCCGAATATGCTCATCTAAAAGCCTCTCGAAGGTTTTGATAAGGTGTGAGGCTTATAGGCCTGAAATCCTTAGGTTTCGCGTGAGCAGTCTTGCCTCCCTTTGATCGAAAAACGACTTTCGCTTTGGTACACACATGAGGAAAGTGGGTGATAGTAAAGCATGCTGTAAAATCTGTGTAAGTAGGTCCTGGAGATTTGTAAGGTTCGAAGGACATTACTGCCCATTCCACCTTGTCGTGACTCACTATATTCCCTGCGGTATTCCTTAGGACTGAGATGGTTTGGCGACCTGGCGTGATGTTGGAGTCATCAGAGCACCCAGGAAAGTGGGTGGTCATTAGTAATTCTAGCATTTCGTCGGTTGTAGATATCCATTTTCCGTTTGATTTTTGGATAGAATTTATCGTTTTAACACTTTTCGAAAGAACCTTTCTCAGCCTGTTGGCTTAGGAGTTTTCTTCTGTGTTATTACAGAAGTTTTGCCAGGTGCTGTCTTAATGGCCTTCTTAAAAGTTTTAAGAGCGTCTTTGTATGGTTGCCAAAGACCCGTTCTCTTGGCTTGGTTAAAGAGTCGCCTGCTCTCTTTCCTGAGTGCTGAAATCTCTAGATTCCACCACTGGGGTTTCTTTTTGCATTTCGGTGCTGTCTTAATGGCCTTCTTAAAAGTTTTAAGAGCGTCTTTGTATGGTTGCCAAAGACCCGTTCTCTTGGCTTGGTTAAAGAGTCGCCTGCTCTCTTTCCTGAGTGCTGAAATCTCTAGATTCCACCACTGGGGTTTCTTTTTGCATTTCGGTAGGGTCTTAGGGCAGGAGGCTCTGAAAGCAGAACTACAAGCGTTTGTTACAAGGTCTACCGCTTCGTCTATTTTTGACGGTGAGTCCAGCTCTCCGAGGGATTTGAGGGACTCGCTTCTTCAGGTGTTTGCGATAGGCTTGTCCTATCGTGATAAACGATAAAGAGGCTGAGAGGACGTTCTTATATTTCTGCCAATTCGTTCGCCTCTTATTCCTATACGCTGTTAGAGTAGTAGGATTGAGATTGATCTTAAATGTTATGTAGAGGTGGTCGGAAAAGGAGCGCTCTTTGGACACTTGCCAGTCGGTTATCAGGTCTGAGAGATTGCCTGATGCGATGGTGATATCCAGTACTTCTCTTCTGATAGAGGTAATGAAGGTGGGATCGATCCCCCGGTTGCATATATGTAGATTATTTGCTAATATATGTAAAATCAAGTAAACACTCACCCCGAGAATTGGCATCGCTTGTGCCCCATATCTCATGGTGCGAGTTCGAGTCAGCTCCAATTAGTCTTTCCTTGTCGGCCGCCTTGATGGCTTTCTTCAGTCTTTCTGGAGGGGGAGATTGGCTGTCGTACCATGTAGCTCGCCAGGAGCCAGACTATGCTCTCTTTCAGCTGAACGCTGACGGTGTCTTCGTCGCTGTATTGAGAGAGGAAAATATAAAAAAATACTTTTTTTATAAGAATACATGCTCTGATCCTACCTGCTACTGGGGCTGTTACCTTTTGGTAGGCATCAGAGTTCAGTCCGCAAACCCTGTTTCTGACGATCCACGGCTCTTGGACGAGAATGATGTCCACAGCCCTTTCGCTGAGTCGGAGAAGGACGGCAGCCGAGGCTGCCTTGGAATGGTGCACATTAATTTGCAGAATCTGCACCATCTCTAGGGTCGCCGATGTCCATTGCCTCTAGCTCTTCTCTTTAGGTGGCGACCCAGACTGTGATGTCAAGGTACGCCTCCTCAGATTCCGAAGCTAGAAGCTGGTCCTCATCAACAAGCGTTACCCATCGGCTGTACATATACAGACCCAACGTATGCAGATATTGAGCGTGTGTCGCTCTCAGCATCCGTCGCGATGTCTGATACCCTCGATGGGGCATCGTGAGCAGTTGCTCCGAAACGAGCATTACAGTCAAATATTCTTAAATCCAAATTGCATACCTTTAAGTAATAAAATAATATTCATATTTATGTATTAAAAAATAGAAACCGAAAAACAGGTTTTCCTGGTGTCTCCCAACAAACAAGACTAGAATCTTTACTACAACCGAAAATGATTTTTTAATTTAAGTTCTTTAACATATTTGAGATCATCAATCAATGCAAATAAATATACTTGTAATAATTAAATGTCATTATGTCCACACAATCCTTTAAAAAAAAACAAGTATACTTACAAATTTTCTTCCAGGCGTCAGTGAACATGATGTCGATAGAAATGGCGTCGTTGCTACTTTGCTTAGAAATACCAAATTCGTGTCAATAGTAGCTTGTGTTTTTGTCTATGCAAAATCTGTTAAACGAAAATCGGTTTTCGCTGAAAACTGCTTGAAAACACAAGTTCCACTCATTCTAATTGGTGTTTTTACTAGTTTATTCGATAAATTTACAATATTGGAAGACAAATGTGTTGTTTGTGTTATCAAAACAATTGATTTTGGTATGTTCAAGCCATGTGCTGTCACTGACCCTTAGGAGTGGAAAAATAAAAATAAAACTGTAACAAACGTTGTATATTAATATAATTTATTTCAATAATTTTGCGACATAAACGTTATATACATATGTATATATATATATATATATAAACACACACACACGCACAGTTTTAGTGTTCAATCTACATATGTACATACAACAGCCACGCAAAACCAACAACTACGCTTCATGCGGCCGACTCATTGTCGTCCAACAAGCAGCGCAGCGAATACCACTACCCTGTTAGCGGCCGGCTCATCTCCGTCCAACAAACAGCGCAGCACAATTCTACACTTATATTACCGCTTTGCCTTTCGATCGCCAAATAGGATGTTTTACATTGTGCGTCTCTCTTTATAGGTTTAAAAATGAACACCTTTACATTTGGATAAATTCAGATTTGCTCTTATAAATGAATTCCTATACTAAAATATTAGAACACGGGTGGCGCTAATAACTTAATATAAGACTGGGAGCTCGCTACAATCTCCCCCTTTCTTGGGGTCGTCCACGCTTCCTTATAGGGTCACCCGTTGCAGTTGCTTGATCATCCTTGTGCAACGTCAAGGCGGATGCATGGTATGTTCCAAGCGGCATGTTGATATTATCGTGGGACGCTCTTTCATACGAATTAGCTTCCACCTTACTAATTATTGCTTAGGGATCATCCTTTTATGGCATGAACTTGGCAGTTAGACCCTTCGATGATTGGCTCAGCACATGAGTGTTGACAAGCACTTTCACACCAATGTCGAAGTGGGTGATACGACCTCTATATTGATCATGTTCATTTCTTTATTCTTGTATTGCGCAAGTTATCTTATGAAATAATTCACTATATCATTTTTAACTTTAAATATTTTATCATGTAAATAATTTTGTGTATTCAAAAATATTATATTTCAAGTTGTTCTTTCATAAATTTTCATTTCCAATTTTTATACTTAATTGTTTCATACGAATTTTTAAAGATAAAATTTTAATAATAAATTTTAATATATACAATTTTTTAAATTATTTAAAAATATATATTGGCGCAGTCGTTAAACCGGACAAAAACGGGAAATGTTTGGCGGACAAATTAAAATTTGATCCATTACGAGCAGTTTTTTGTGATTAATTTAAAAATTAATTGAATATCTTAAGAGGATTTTATATCAAGGAGATGTGGATTGCCACCCTGGTGGACAAGCAATTAGCAGATCTGCCATTTTGATTCCACATCTCGCAGTATATCATACAAAGACAGGCGGCTGCACTCTGAAATACTCTGCCGAGGGCCTTTAACCTTATTCTAGCAAGGGCCGGACACTTGCACAGAAAAATGCTCAACTGTCTCCTTTGAGCCTGGTTCTTCACCTGTGCCTGGCTTTCCTGTGGTAGATATCGGCGTTTCTGCCCTTTATTTCCCTTAGCAAGGCGCCAATATTTACCGCGTTGGACCTATCCTGTGCAGATCCACACCTCGCTAGTTCATCCGTTTTTTGGTTTCCGTAAATGTTCCTTTGCCCCGGGACCCATATCAGGGTAATTTCGTATTGTCTAGAGATTGAAGCCATCTCTCACCTACATTCATCTGCACGGCTCCGCTGGAAAACGCTTGCATAGTATGGTAAACGGTAGAATAGCTTCAGGTTATGCTGTTCAATGAAAACCCCTGCCCAACCTCACACTCCATCTTCGATCCGTCCATATAGACCTCAAGGCCATCAGGTGACTGAACTCTGAAGGCAGACTCAAGAACGTTAAAAAAAATAAATAAAAGGATTTAGCAAGGCGAATTGATGTAAGGTGGTAGCGATTCTAAAAATGCAACCCTTTGGTGGGTTATTGTCAAACTTTTTCTCCTTTGTATTTAATTTTCGCGAAATAATTTTTAAACTATTAGTTACCGCAAAAAGTTATAGTGAACCATATCTTCAAATTTCCTGTAGTTAAAGGGAACAATTTATTATTTGCAACTAAACAATTGATCTTGACAACCAACCACCAATCAGCTGATTGATTAACACCACTTTTTATGAATTCGCCTTGCTTGCTTTGGTGTGGAAATGAGCGATTTAATTTATGCGTTGAGTTCTAATTATGATAATCAAGTTTCAAATATAATGTCAAAGAATAAACATTTTTATAAAAAAATTTCGCCGCAGAATAATTATAATTTCTATACTGATCAAAATAAACAATTTTATCATAATCGACAAATTTTTAATCGAAATCAATATAATCCGTCTGATTAATATAGTCGTGGTTTCCAATCAATCAAAAAATAGAAATAATATTCTTATAATGAAATTTATCAATTAGAGACTAGGAATGTCGATGAGAAGGTATTAAATAATATTTTTAAGGACTTGAGTATTAAAAAACAGAAAGCAATTAAGAAAATGTTAGACATTTTTAAAGATTTAGTTTTTGTAGATGCCCAAAGACTAACTAATACGGATGTAATTCGGCATGAAATTCGCACAACAACAGGTAAACCGATTTATTCTAAATTATATCGTTATTCACAAGTTCATGAAAAAGAAATATGTAAGCACATTGGATGTTAGACCAGGGGATTATAAAAGAGAGTAATTCTCCTTATAACAGTGCATTGTGGATAGTACCTAAAAAGTTAGATTGTTATAGTTACGTATTGTTATAGATTACAGAGCATTAAACAATATAACTATAGACAATAAATTTCCTTTCCAAATATTGAGAACATTTTAAACAAATTAGGACGTTCGCAATATTTCACAACAATTGACCTGGCTGGATTTCTTAAATATCTTGTCAGAAAAGAGGATCAAATGAAAACGGCTTTTCTACACCTTACGGAAATTATGAGTTTGTACGAATGCCATTCGGTTTTAAAAATGCCCCAGATACCTTTCAAAGACTTACATATAAACTATGTTTTAGAGAATTTAATAAATAAAATATGTGTAGTTTATCTCGACGATATACTAATTTTTTCGACAAGTTATCAGAAGCATGTTAATGACATTAATAAAGTCCTAAAATAAAAGAAGGCGATTTTTGGTAATTAAATAAATAAATGTAAATTTTTATATATATGACATATTTAAACACGTCAAGGAGTAAAACCCAATCCAGCGAAAGTTGATCAAATTTTAAAATTGAAGTTGCCAAAGACAATTGAACAAATAAAGTAATTTTTAAGTATGTAAGGATATTATCGTAAATTTATTAAAGATTATTCAAAAGTGGTTTATCCAATGAATACATATTTTAAGGATGGTTTGAAAATTGATTTAAATGATTAAAATTATATAAATTCGTTTGAGAAATTAAAGACAATATTAACAAAAGAGCCGGTGCTTAAATATCCAAATTTTCATAAGACTTTTCAACTTAGCACAGATGCAAGTGTCAATGCAATTGGTGCTGTATTACAGCAGGATAGACATCCAATATGTTATGCTAGTATAACTTTAAATGGCCATGAGAAAAATTATTCAGTAATTGAAAAGGAACTCTTAGCTATTGTATGGGCAACAGGTTATTTTAGGCCATATAAGTGTGGAACAAAATTTTAATTTTTTTCTGATCATCACCCATTACGCTGGCCTTTTGTAAAATATGAAGGAAAATTATGAATCCTATACTTTTAAAATGGTTAATCAAACTTAATGAATTTAATAAAACAATAAATTTCATGTAAACGACTTCCAAAAGAACACTCGTTTAAATTCCAATTTGTATGTGAAGCAACAACAAAAACTCTTATAGTTATCCGAGTGGATTTCAACTCGTACAGCGGTATACGAGTTGGCTTCAAGTGTTTCCAAGTTCAAGAAATGCGCTATTGTGAATGATTTTGGAAAGAAGTGGTAAAGTTTCCAATTCTACTGTCAAAATATGAAGAACAAAACAAACAAAAAAAAATGAATAAGAAAAATGGCGCCAAAGTAAGTATACCATGAAATTTATTAAAAAAATTTACAAATAAAAAATGAAATATCCTTTTTTTCAGAATTGAAAAAGGCAAACGTCGGAGGTGGACGCCGGAGGAGACAGACGAATTTTTGCGGTGCTTTAAGCCCGCAAAGACGAGTTCGAGCAACCGAAGAAGAAGCGGCTCGCATATTCCAATGTGTTAGAGGACATTTTGTCGTTTGGAGTTACGGTTAGTCATTTTTTTTTTTTGTAATAATGAATAAAAACTTAATTTTAATAGGATTATCAGGATTCAGAAAGAACACCGTTGTGTTTGGAGGGAAGGATGAGGACGTTGCTGCAAGCATATATGGAATTTATAGACGAGATATTTGTGCACAGCCCCATTATCTCCAACAATCGTACAATCCATATGGTGAAGGAACCTGTGCAGATGTTGGACGATGGTTCTCCAACGACATCATCGTTGTCCCCACAACCGTTATCAGCCATTCCATCTACTCTAGCCGCGTCCACCCCTACCACGTCTAAAGCACCATCAACATCCGGGTCAGCATCCAGAAACTGTTCAGCACGAGTGCTTTATTTTGTAAAGAAGCTGGAGCTGAAGAAGAAGGCTTATGAGGAGAATAGAAGGGCAAGGGAAGGAAAGTTTGCAGAGTTAAAAGAGATGCTTCAATAGAAGTGAGATGAGGATAGAGAAATTTAAAGGAAAAAAACTAAAACTGCTAGAACGTATTGTACATAAAAAGTAAACTTTCTACAAATTAATTACGAACGTTTAATGGAATGTGTTAAGGGTGTTATGCTTTTTTTGAAATTAAACAATAAAGCGCGTGGAAAAATTTGAATTTATGTATCAGAAATGACATTTCTTTCATTTTGTTTTGGTTTCATCTTCTTTTTCGATGACAGCTTATGACAGTGCTGCCATGCCAGTGTTTACCGAGTTGAGTGTTCTTTTGTAGCTCGTAAAGGAAAAAAACGGCAAATAATAAAAAAATATTTTTAAATTCTTCAGATTAAGAAAGTAATTTTGAAAATATTTTAAGAAATAATATTGACAAAGGTAAAATAGCAATTTATTCAGATTTGGAAGAAGGTAAATATAAAGTATTAGAAAATAAATTAATGGAACTTTATAAAGGCGTAAATAGTTTTAAAATTGTACGATGTTCGTACCATGCGCTTGACGTTCGACCAGAAAACGAATTTTATAGACACATACACAATTATCATAAAAATTAAACAGGACATACATACATGTATAATTTAAAATTAGGGATTAAAAAGACTTATTTATATACCTAATTTAAAAAAACTTATTCAGAAATATGTTAATAATTGTACAACGTGCAGCAGATCAAAATATGATAGGAATCCAATCAAGAAAGAATTTAATTTAACAGAGACTCCAACAGAAATTAAGCAAATTGTTCATATGGATATATGTATGTATACATAAATTCAAAACCAAATTTTTTGATCGGCTTTCTAAATTCGTCACCGCATTTTATTGAAAACTTAAGACTATATAAATCGCAACTGGGTTATTTCTCGAAATTAATATGCGATAATGAATTTAAGAGTATAAATATTACATTATATTTAAGAAATGAAAACATTCAATTGCACTTAGTAAAAGCAAATAGTCATACCGGTAATACTGATATTGAAAGATTGCATAATACATTTAACTCGCCTTAAACACCACTTTTATTTGGTGTTTATGGACGTGCAACCCTTATCTGCACAAATACTAGGCCGCACTGTTGACAAATTTTGGTATAATTTTTCAAAAGTTTTGCTCCACTGTTTATTGGTTGGACAGCTCACAATTTCAAATACGAGGGCGGTTTGATAGGTCAGTGAATTTTTTAACTTCTCGCGCAGAAACTTTAAATACATCATTGCTGCCCTTAACCGCCATCTAATAATATACTACTCAGTACAAATTTTGCGGAAAGTGAATTTCGATTAAGAAATATTTTTTGCAAACACCTAAACCAAGAAAAGGCTTGAAAAATTCTCTGGCGACAATGCACCATTAACTTTAATAGTAAAGAAGTGGTTTACTGAGTTCTGTTGTGGTCGTATCAGGCGTAGCATCTCAACTGAGTTGGTACATCACATTTAATATGGATATGAAAAACGCTATCTGGGCGATGGGTGCCCCGATTGCTTACACTATCCATAAGCTAGCTAGCACACGTGTATTGTCCATGTCGTGGACTACGAACTGCTAGCCCATCCAGCATTTTCTCAAGATTTAGCCCATGTGACTATTTCCTATGATCTAATAAAGAGTTCGCCATTAGGCAAACGCCTATTTTGAGAGTCTTAAGAAAAGATATTTTTTGGAAGAAATTAAAAAATTTTAAAAACGCTGTACTAAGTGAATAGAGTTTAAAGGAGGTTATGATGAGAAAACAGAAATTTTATTTCGAAAGTCAATGGCTTATCAAACCGCCTTCGTAAGATATTTGTAAACAAAATGAATCAAATCGCAGAAATTAAAACTTCTACTAATGATGCACCGCCACGATCGACGTCTTTCATGTCAAAGCCTTTGCCGTTGTCAGCAAAAATTTCATTGCAGGGGCTGCAAAATACAATCATTTTGCTGTTACCGGTGTCAAATGGGCTAATTTCTTGCGGCTTCAGCCAATAAGACTTATTCCACCATAATTAGCAAAACTTCTTGTGCAAGCACAATCTAATTTTATCCACATATTTTTCAAACACTCCTAAATTTATGTACAAATGTATTTTCTCAAACATTTTTGACTATAAACAAAACAATATTTTTATTCAGAAGTAAATAAACAAATGTCAATCAAACTCTAAGTTTTTTAAACACGCCAGGAGAACACTTGACAATTGTTCATGAACTCAAAACCACAAACTCGAGTTCACTGCTCAATTAGAACATAGTATAAGTCTTAACGAGGGAGAAGTTATCTTATGAAATAATTCACTATATCAATTTATCATTAAATATTATATAATATTTTATTATGTAGATTTTTAATTTTGTGTATTCGAAAATATTATTTTTCAAATTGTTCTTTTATAAATTTTCATTTCCAATTTTTGTACTTAATTTTAAACATCGTTTTATACGAATTTGTTAAAATAAAATTTTAATGATATTTTAAAATATAAAATTATTTAAATTATTTAAAAATATATTTCGAATGCTGTTCCGTCTCACTTGCATTTGCAAAAACGTTGGAAAGATTACGCAAGTAGCTCGATATATGTGGGATGCCGTACATATATCAGCCTCATCACTAAATTCAGTAGGAAACTGAAATTGTAGATTTGAGTTAACTAGAATGCAGGCTCTAGGTCTACCCTCAGTTGCCTCACTTACCAGTGTATACTCCGCCGTCTGGAGTCCACAGATTCTGTGCCCAACAGTCCAAGGCTACTGGATGAGGGCAATATCTGCTGCCCCCCTTTTCGCCAGATGGAGCAGCAGTGCAGCAGACGCTGCTTTACTGTGGTGGAGGTTTATTTGGACGACGCGCACCATCTTTGACGCACACTCTAGCCCCCTCCACCACTGTTCGGTTGGCTTCGTCGTCGTCGTCCGGAAGTTCCTCCTCCTCCGAATACTTACGAAAGGTGAACCCAATGCCCAGCGATGATGTCGAGGACGCATAACAACCGGACAGATCATCCATCGGATTGACCTGGCTAGGCTCTGGATCCCTTTCATCCTCGCTTAACTGGTCTGCCTCCGCTTCTACGCTGCGCGCCGCATTGACATCATTATTGTACACCCTAACACGAGCGGTGCTAAACCCATATTTGATGGTCCCTTCCGTCCTTTCCCGAAACGGTAGGGATTCTCTATCCAGCATCAGGACAACCTGACACTTCGCTTTTGTGCTGCTCTCCACTTTCAGCACCTTCCAGTTTCCTGCGGGTAGCGCCGGATTGAATAGCCGGATATTCTTCAGAATACCCTCTGGCTCCGCAGGCTTCGCCGGCAGCCACACCTTGCCCTTGGTCTGGGTAGACCTCTCCCAAACTGTTCATTGCCTTCTTTTCTAGATCTGGTGTCATCGCATGCAACCACCTTTATATTTGCCTGGAACCAGCCCGCATCTTTACAAGACGGAAACACGCTTACCGCGATGGTCGATAACTCGGATTCCACCCATTTCCAACATGCTCGCAGGCACCGGTTCATCGCCGTGGTTTTCATCCACCACACCCAGGACGATATTTTCCTTTGCGGAATTCGTGGCTTTTGACCCTTTTGGGTTTATTTTGCGCAACCTCCATCGATCTGCCGCGCTTGTTTGCTGTTTTTTGCCCCTCTCGAGCAGTTAACGGGAAGTTGGGCATAATAGCATTTGCCCACTCAATTTTTGCCAGAACCTTCGCACGATCACCGGGCAGCGCCTGTTTACAGAGATCCTCTGCTAGTTTGGACCTTTTCAGGATCCTGATGGCAGCCTTCCTGTGCCGTGAAATTGCTGCCTCCGGGGGTGGTCTGTCGTCCGGCTTTGTGAACGCCGTAGGTGTTTGCGGTGGCGCCCGAGGGATCCGCTCACTAGCTTTAGCCGCCGCCATGGTATCAAACAGCCTACCAGAATCGCCTCTGATATCTTTCAGTTTTTGGAAGGCATTGCGATGGCGATCCTTCCAAATCCATGGCTTATTCTTTTTCATTAAGTCGGTCAACGGCTTCAGCATACTGGCCAACGAACCTTTTATACCAAGAGCACGTTTGCATAAAGGATATCAGCTTCTTACGGCTCACTGGTTCGCGATGTAAAGCTATGGCATCGGTTTTCTCCGGATCGACGCGAATTAAGGCGAGAGTAAGTAAATTTCCCAAGTACCTTACCTCCGAGCAACAAAATCGACACTTTGCGTTGTTCAAACGCAGATTAAACTTTCCAAGTCTCCAATATAACATTGAGATAACGCAAGTGCTGGCTAAACGAAGCGGCGCATATAATTAAAACGTCCAGGTACGCCAGTAAATTTATTTCTGGAATCAGTGCTTAAAATCGGTCGATAAGTTGATAAAAGGCTGCAGGAGCGTTTCGCAACCTAAACGGCATCCTGGTAAAGCAAAACAATCCGAATGGTGTGGTGAAGAAGGTTTTATCGACATCACCATCAAAAACTTTAACTTGGTAGTAGATCATCCATTCTTGGCAAGGGATATCGGTCAGGTTCGGTGATGGCATTTGCTTTACGATAGTCCACGCAGACTCGAGTGCCACCATCTCGTTTGGTCACAATTACAACAGGAGAAGTCCAAGCTGATTCGCACTCTACGAATATGCCTGTTGCTAACATTTCGTCTACTTCTTCCTTCAATTATATTACCATTTACAATTTAAAGTACTTGAACCATGTGAAACCAAGGCAAGGAAATGGATTCTTTACAAAAGGTACCGCCGTCATCATCTGTCCAGGTCAGAGAAACGAAAGCAGAGTTACTGCGAAATGCGTCATCTTTAGCGCATCGTGCGTGCAAAAGCCAATATTATATTTGGTTGAACTAGGTATGGCCAATTAAGGGGGTATTCTGGTGTAGAGGTAAGAATTTCAGGTAATTTTTTGTTTGTTGCCACAAGATACTTTGTTTTTTTCCTCGTTCACTGCAAGACCAAACTCTTTTTCTTCCTTTTCCAGACTGGAAAATGCTGCACTGACGGCCCTGTCCACATACGCCAGCAGCATCGTACATTTGTTGTAAATAGTCAGTATCTGGTCAATCGTGGATTTACCAGGGCTGAAGGCACACTGATAAGGTCCAATCAGCTGGTTCATATACGGTTTCAGTATTTCACACAGTATCGTCGATAGGACCTTGTATGCGATATTTAGAAGGCTGATCCCACAGTAATTGACGCAAACAGCGGGATCACCCTTCTTAAGGATTGGGCAAAGTACACTGAGATTCCAATCTTCTGGCACGTTCTCGTCCGACCAAATTATGCTCAAAAGCTGATACATGCTTCCTGTCAGCTCTTCGCTGTTGGCTTTGAACAACTCAGCAGGTATCCCGTCTGCTCCAGGCGCTTTGTTGTTCTTGAGCCGCCTTTGTGCTGTCCTCACCTCGCCTTGGTCGAGTGGAGCGATTTGTTGTTCATCCCTAAATATTGTTCTGGGCTCCTCTTCTTCAAACGGGCCACCAGAGTTCGCGTTAAGTAGCGTTGAGAAGTGGTCCCTCCAAGTGTGCTCTGTACGTCCTTTACTATATATCCATACTCGTCTTTGCAGGAACGAGCCCCGGTCTTGAAACCACTTGTTTGCTGTCTTATTTTCTGAAATAATTTTCGGGCCGCATTCCTGCTTGCTAGCATCTCAACCTCTTCGCACTCACGCCTCTCCGCCTCTTGTATCTTCTTCTTGAAAATACGTCTCTCTTCCCTCCTCTTCTCCCGGTATCGCTCTACTGTTGCACGCGTAATAATTGGCTGCAGGGTAGCTTTGTATGCTGCGTATTTATCTGCAGCAGCGACGGTCGTACCCAACCACCTCCTGCGCAGCGGTATGTAGAGATCGGGAGATCTTATTCCATTGCTCATTAGTATCAGGGCGATTAGGAGATGCTTGGTTTAGCAGGTGTGAGAGTCGAGATTGAAAATTCTCAGCTGTCCGTTGCGATTGCAGCTTTTCGACGTCGAACTTTCGTCGCGATACTTGATGAGCGTTCTTCAGTGCAGAGAGGCGCATGCGGACCTTAGCCGCAATAAGGTAATGCTCCGAGTCAACGCTTGCTCCTCGGATAGAACGAAAATCAAGCACGCTAGAAGCGTATCTCGCGTCTATAACAACGTTATCAATTTGGTTTCGTGTTTGATCCGGGGATAACCAAGTGGCTTGATGGATGCTTCGATGTTGGAATCTGGTGCTACTTACTACCATATTTCGCGCCGCGGCGAAGTCGATTAGCCTCTCTCCGTTGCCAGAGGTATTCTCATGAAGGCTGAATCTTCCGACTGTTGGACCAAAAATGCCTTCTTTGCCCACCTTAGCGTTGAAGTCGCCAATCACAATTTTTACATCGTGTCGGGGGCAGCGAACGTATGCTTCCTCTAGGCGCCCGTAGAACTCATCCTTGGTCCCATCATCCTTCTCCTCCGTCCGATGCATACTTCTTGCATCCATGTCAGGTCCATCGCATCTCCTGAACTGCAGTGATGTCAGCCTTCAACCCTCCTAGCAATCTGGAAAAAAAAACAAAAAATATTATTAGTCTAGAAGAATGTCGCATTGTCTGGAACTACGGAAAAGTAGGAACATTTTTTTTTTACAAAATGCCGACTGCCTGAAATTTTTTAAAAATGGTAAAAATTTAAATTTGGAGATGGCGATAGTTCCAGATGTACAAAAGTCTGTAAAGAAGACTCTAAAAATTTTAGGTAAATCGGTACAGTAGAACCTGAGATATCGTGGGTATCGTTTTGAAAAAGACAGTTTCGAGAAAAACGCGTATAAAGTTTCTTGTAAAGTTTTTCGCAGTCTATGTCGTAAAAATTACACTTAGCAAAATACCTACATATATCCAAAAATAATTCGAATTTTGAAAAATTCTTTTGTGAAAATATTCTTAAATAGTAAAACTTTGAAAATAAAAAAATTAAAAAAATCGGTGTCTCTTTTCATTACTCCATCGATTCAAATGTCAATAGAGAAAAACGACCAAAAAAATGTATGCTCAATAGGCACTCGCTGTTGCTAGACTGAGTTTCTTGTAAAGTTTTTCACAGTCTAAGGGCCGATTGCACCATATCTGGTTACAATTACCGGCGGTTACCAGCACTTCAGCTTACTATTCAGCGCTTGCTTAATTGACGGATGGTCTTAATCGGCGCTTTGAGTTCCGATTAAGCGCTTAACCGGAGATAGTGCAAACGGCCCTAAGTCATGCAATTTACACTTAGCAAAATAGCTACATACATATATCCGAAAATAATTCGAATTTTGAAAAATTCTCTTGTGAAAAAATTCTTAAATAGAAAAACTTTGAAAATAAAAAAATAAAAAAAATCGGTGTCTCTTTTCATTACTCAATCGATTCAAATGTCAATAGAAAAAAACGACCAAAAAAATGTATGCTCAATAGGCACTCGCTGTTGCTAGACTGAGTTTCTTGTAAAGTTTTTCGCAGTCTTAAGTCATGAAATTTACACTTAGCAAAATACATATATCCGAAAATAATTCGAATTTTGAAAAATTCTCTTGTGAAAATTTTCTTAAATAGTAAAACTTTGAAAATAAAAAAATAAAAAAAAATCGGTGTCTCTTTTCATTACTCAATCGATTCAAATGTCAAAAGAGAAAAACGACCAAAAAAATGTATGCTCAAAAGGCACTCGCTGTTGCTAGACTGAGTTTATCAACGATTAAAACTTGCAAGTGATAAAAAATTAATGAGCAAATCAGACAGAACGTTCGTGGACAAGTAATATTTTGAATGGCATGGGAAAAAAATATTGAGATGACTTTAGTAAAAGAGTCCTCCTTTTTTACTTACAAAAGATGAAAAAAGATGTATATTAATTAGGAGAAAAATGGAAAATTTATTCCTCAATCAGGTGTATTTGCGAACCCTTAGAAAAATGAAAAAAGAGTTTTGAAATAGATTTGCCAAATCGGGCTTATTTAGCACTTCATATCACTCTATTCACATATTCAAATATTATTTCAGGTTATTATATGATGAAGAAGTTATAACATCTGACAAGAGTATTGCTATAAATCTCAATGACTGTGCTAAACATTCATGCCAGAAGTCATGTAATAAACCGGAATGTGACTTGTGCTTACCTTGTTTGAAAGGGTCAGAAATCAACATTTTAAGGAAGGCTCACTACGAACACCTACACAAAATGGACATGAAACGAATATTTCCGAACACAGAGGTGAGTAAACCTTAATAGTTTAAATATAAAATTAAAATTAATGTATTTTGCATCATAATGACAGGAATGACTTCTACTTTCAAATTCTATTCAACAATGCAGGATAATAGTATTCGTCTTGTGCTTGACTTTTGAACCATTAACCACACAAATAATAACTCCAAAGTTATTTACTATCATGTGCACAATTTACAATCGGTTTTATCGTGAATTTCATGTGCACAAATGTTCCAATGAATAACAATGCTAAACAAAAAGAATTTTCCCGAATCCGTTTTTGTGCCATGTAAATTGAGCACCGTTTTTGGCTCCGTCCAAATTGGGAAGGATCTCCAAGCCGACAACTTCTTCAATCTAATTCTGGAATACGTAAAATTAAAATTAATGTATTTTGCATCATAATGACAGGAATGACTTCTACTTTCAAATTCTATTCAACAATGCAGGATAACAGTATTCGTCTTGTGCTTGTCTTTTGAACCATTAACCACACAAATAATAACTCCAAAGTTATTTACTATCATGTGCACAATTTACAATCGGTTTTATCGTGAATTTCATGTGCACAAATGTTCCAATGAATAACAATGCTAAACAAAAAGAATTTTCCCGAATCCGTTTTTGTGCCATGTAAATTGAGCACCGTTTTTGGCTCCGTCCAAATTGGGAAGGATCTCCAAGCCGACAACTTCTTCAATCTAATTCTGGAATGCGTAACACATGCCGTCGGTACAGAACTTTCCAGCGTAGGGAATTTAGCAAATGAAAATTTGTATGTGGTGCTCTCCTGGCCATGGCCGTCCCAGAGTTCTCCCCAGTCTACGCGCCACGGCCTCCCACTCCATGAGCAGGTGATATGATGTCTCATTGAACGAGTCACAGAAGCGACCAAGTTTGCTCGACCAGATTCTCAACTTATGCAGCTGACCTTTCAGTTTGCAGTGACCTATCAGAATTCATGTGATGATTCTCAGTCTCTCCTTGGGTAGGTCCATGAAAAGCTTATACAAATTTCGAGTTTGACATCGCCTGACCGGATAGGTATCCCCTGAAAGTATTGTCCCATTGGTCGATGTCTTCGTCGTTAGGACGATACTGCACCGTCTGGTACAATATGAAGGCAAGACCTCCGCTATTATCATGCTCGCGATCTTTGCGAAGCACATTGAAACCGTCGCAGCGCGTTATAGCTAACGGAGCAGGCGTTCCGGCGCACTCTGACCCTGCAAACACAATAGATTGTGGGGGTGGCCAGTATGGAATTATATTATTCCATTTGAAATATTTTATTTTTACAACTTTTAAAATTATTTTATACATCAAGTAATTTATAAAAAAATCCATGGTGGAATTATATACAGGTGATGTCAGTACGAATTTACCAAATGACAGACTGTCCTAATTGTGGCATGCATTTTGAAAGTAGTAAAAAGGGAAGAAAATAAGTCCAGGAAAAAAAATATTATTAAAATTCATATAAATTGTTTGAATTAGATTTGCATATGTATATTTTCATACAAACATCAAAATGTAAATATATACTACATATGTTATGTATGTAAATCCAAAATCAGAAACTCCTCTTTAATTACGAGGCCCAATCCCGACATACTATACTCTGGTCATATTTAGGTATGTACTCGTATGTACATATTTTGCTCAGTGGAGAGAAATATAGTCTCCAAGAGACGGTTTTGTGAAAGAACTTGGAGACATCAAACTTTCACAATTTCAATATTTGCAATTCGAACTGAGAAATATTTAGTACAGTTTTATTAGCAACGCAAGTCTTCTCTTCTTAATTTTCTGACAGGCTGTAAATGTGACAGGCTCTAGGTGCAAGCTTTGTTAGTGTATTGGTGTTTTTCTTTCAGAGTATTAATGGAACGTCTGACTCAAATGACATTAAAATTTAAGAACAGGTTGTCGCAAATTTTGGGAAAATAAATTAAAACTGTTTTGAAAATGTAAAAGGAATAATCTATATCATTTTCAACAGTTCCTTTCTTGAATTTATTTTCTACGTTGCAATTAAAAAAATCTTAAATTATTATGTAAAAGCTAAAATTAAAACTTGCGCATCGCTATTCAAACTTTCTTTCTGCCGTATAGATTTTTAAGTAAAGTTCTGTTAGAGCCTTAGCAACCGACAAGAAATCAGGAAACATCTTTATATATATAATTATACTGTACGTGTGTTGTGACTGAACTCCTCCTTAACGGCTGAACCGATTTGCATAAATTTATTTGTATGCGCCCCGGGTGGTTTAGATTTACAATTCGGTCCAATTAGACAATGGGGCGTGGTACCTCCCATACAAACCTCAAATTAAAAATATATTATTTCTGCTCGTGATAACGGTATTTGAACAAAATTTGGTACGTCAGTTTGGTGTACATATTTTAAGTGCTGCTGTAAATATGGGCGGGATTGGACAATGGGGCGTGGTACCTCCCATACAAACCTCAAATTAAAAATATATTATTTCTGCTCGTGATAACGGTATTTGAACAAAATTTGGTACGTCGGTTTGGTGTACATATTTTAAGTGCTGCTGTAAATATGGGCGGGATTGGACAATGGGGCGTGGTACCTCCAATACAAACCACAAATTAAGAATCCAATATTTCTGCTCCTGCTAACGGTATTTAAAGAGAATTTGGTATTTCGGTAGAGTAAACATATTTTAAGTTCTGCTGCAAATATAGGCTGGATTTGATAAAGACGCGTGGTACCTCCCATCCATCCAAAGCAACGCGAATGTTTCTTCTCGCGTTTATTGTTGGTTAATGTTCCTGGACCGACGTCCTTCCAACACTTGGGATAAATATAAAGATAACATGAGCGACGACATTCTACATCACATTCGGATCGCTCATAAAGATCCCAATATCGATTTTTCACCGGATATATAAATTAAACAATTCTTTTGGTGTTTATAAATTTTATTTATATCCGCATCTGTTGCGGTTGAATTGGAACGAGTTTTCTAACTGACTATTCAATAGTTGTTTAGCCTACTCCTAACCCACTGTGTCGCGCTGCGCTGCTGTTGTTCTGCTTGCGTACCACCCGTGTGAACGCAATTCTGCTGACGTTGCGACTCATGTGGAATATTTGTCGACTTGTGACATGACCTTGCATAACACGTCGTTGCAGATGTTCGATGTGTTTGAAGTTCTGTTGGTTTACATGGTGTAGGTAAGGGGCACTCAGATCTCTGTGTGTTGCGTTATGTTGATTGTGGAGGCCCATGGTGCTTCAGGTTTCAGAGGCGTCGTTGCATTTTCGTTGTAAAATATTGTACCATTTACTCTAACACGGTCTGTGAAGACGACCAGATAAGTGCCGTTGACCGTGATCGGCGCCTCGTCCTTCTCCTCTATGTCAACCAGTTGGTCGTTAATGATTAACAAACCATCACTGCCCTGCCCAATGGGCGCGAGGTTATTAAATGTTGTACCACAGTTGGCAGTGTTGCGTGTCATAAGTTGTAAAGCGCATGACGTGTCCGATGATGCTAGACATAACATTGGTATCGTGTCGCTGCAGTTCCTCACCGCAAGTGTGTGGTTTTGGCACGTAGCTAAAGTGGACTCTTGTAGGTGTAGGATTTCGTGGCCGTGGGCTACAGGCAAAATAATAACTTTCTTACATCTACACTTAGGAATAGGATATGTTATTAGGAAATATATTACGTTATTATATTGTAGGATTTTAATCTTAGCTAAGGTCATAATATCGGTTACCGTTAGGTTTGTGAAGTGCTTATTTTTTATAATGGAATTTATTTCATTACTGTCTAAAAGAATAGGGTTCAAGGTTCCAATTTTCGCGAAAGTGATGGAGGTAATTATGTTATCCAATTCTGTTATTATTGCTCTGTTTCTAGCCGTGAGTACATCGTAAAGGTGGCCTGTATCCAATTCCCTTTGCTTAGCTGCCTTCAACATCTTATTTACTGTAATCGTAAGGCTATTGATTTCTTTTTGGACCTCGGTGTTAATGGTAAATTGTCTGTCTTGCGAATCGATCAGTTGTTCTGCTGTGTTTGTCAGCCTGACAAAGTCGTCGTGATCCGGAGTTCCAGTAATGTATTTCAGTACTGTCCCTAGTGCGTTTAGGCTTCTGGTCTGCCTGTGGTGAGTACTTAGCGTCTGTATTAGTCTATTTATCTGTTGTATGTCCGCGTCCAACAACTTCCTCATATGCGTTTGTGGGAAGTTGTCTGTGGCGTTAATTGTCTCGTCTCTTAACAATTCGTATAGAGTCAAGTTCGTAACGTGTTTAATGTGTCCGAAGTTTTTCCAGATGATGAGGTCACCGTCAACTACCGGAATGTACTTTGCATTAGAGTAGTCTATTATTCTTCCCGACGTTCCCGATACTAGCATTGCAATGACCAATTCTAAGATAACCCTAAAAGCATAAAAAGTTAAAACTAATTAATAACTACAGATGGCTAATTTTAATTACTCTTAGTTTTGATTTCAGCGAAGGTTGTCCTTATGGACCCTCCTCCCTCTTATAAGCACTGTTGTGCCCAAATCATTTTCAACACTTTCTTCAGTATATAGAGGAGTCAATTTATTGCCTAGTCTCCTATTATTTTTAACTAGTACTTTGTCCCCTACTGCGAATTCTCTATCCCTCCTATTCTTATTGTGCGCTGTTAACTCTTTCTCTTGAGCGTTTTTTATGCGAGCCGCTATCTGTTCGTCGTCTTTTATTGGGCGAAAGGTAGTAATGGGCTTCATTCCAGACACCGTATGGATAGAGTGGTTATATTTGATTGTGGACAAAAGGATTATTTCTTCGATATCTTTAAGTTTTTTGTCAAGTTTAAGGCATCGCGATATTTCCATCAGCGTGCTGTGGAATCGCTCTACCTGACCGTTTGATGTACTATGAAGGGGTGGGGCGTTCGCGATTTCGATGTTAAAATGATTGTTTTGCATCGCTTTGACACTAAATGAGTTTAAAGACTTTTCGTTGTCGCAATAGATGGTTTTTGTACCGGAAAACATGTTGAGCAGTTGTAGGAGCTGTGATTTTACATCCACTATCGTCCTAGACCTTATCGACTGTACTATTGCAAACTTTGAAAATTTGTCGATGCAAGTCAAAAAGTATTTTGATCCAGTAGAGAATATGTCAATGTGTAGAACTTCTCCACAATATGTTGGTATAGGTGTTTGAGCAATAAGTTGCTTTTTTGGGTGGCGGTCGTACTTTGCCTGGGAGCATACGCGACAATTGGCCAAAAATTGCTGGGCCTCTTTTTCTAATTTTGGAAAAAATAATCTTCTAGTATCTGTTTTGCATTCTCTTGAGCTGCGCGATGTGCGCGGTTATGTTCAGCCGCAATTATTTCTTGTTGCTCGTTTGGGTCCGAAATATCGTTTACAAACTTCTCCGTATGCCTAAACTTTACCGTTGGAAAGATTTCTATTACCTTATGTTGCACCTGTGCTAATGTGTGTAAATCGCAGTATATTGCGTTAACTACGTCTACTTTTACAGATTCCTGTAGAAGTTTCATCAGATCGTCAGAAGATTTGTATGTAATTAGTTGTCTTGTTTTTTTTCCAAAAATAATGAATGTTCTTTTATGAGTTTCTGCATCTTCATCTATGAGTATCTGATTGCGAAAGCAGTTTACCGGCTTATCGGTTCTTTCAATTGTATTAGTTGAAGATTCTTCGCTGTGAATCGTTTCAACACTCATACTATCTAAGGCGTTTATATGCTGCCTCGATAATGCATCCGCAACCACATTTTCTTTACCCGGTTTGTAGATGAGCTTAGCATTGCACTCGTCAATGAAGGCCTTCCATCTCTTAATTTTCGAGTTCGGGTTTCTGTCCGAGACTGAAAACGTTAGGGGTTGGTGGTCCGTGAATACATTTAATTTTGTTACGCCGTAGAGATAATTTCTAAGCGTTTTTAATGCCCAAACGATAGCTGGCAGGTCCCTTTCTTTTGTGGCATAATGCTCCTCGCTACCAGATAGGGTGCGAGAAATCATGGTAATAGGCTTGCCCTCTTGCGAGAGGACAGCACCGTATTCTCCCCTCATTATGGTTGATAGTGGTTTGGCTATTTTAGCAAAGTCCTTTATAAAACACCTGTAGTACCCTGCTAAGCCTAAAAACGATCTAAGCCCCCTCAGGGTGGTAGGCTCAGGAAATTGCCGAATAGCGTCAACTTTGTCTGGACAGGTTTTTATCCCTCCTTCAACTTCTGTTCTAAAAAATTTTGACTTTTCAGCTGATACCCTCATATTGGCATTGAATAAGTTTTTAAGTATTTCACCTACGTCCTTCAAATGTTGTTGTTTGTCTTGTGAAAAAATTATGACATCATCCACGTAAACAAAACAGCTTTTTCCTATGTGCTCTCTTAGCACATCATCTATCGCCCTTTGAAAGATACTCGGGGCGTTTTTTAACCCGAAGGGCAACCGGCAAAATTCGTATTTCCCGTTTTTGATAGAGAAAGCAGTTTTTTCCCTATCGCTCTGATAAGGTAATCTGGTGAAAGCCATATTTTAAGTCCAGAGTTGTAAAATATTTGCTTCCTCCCAAATTAGACAGAATCCCTGTAATGTCAGGTATCGGATATTTGTCACCTACAGTTTTTTCGTTGAGTTTACGAAAATCGATAACTAACCTTTGTTTTGCTTGTCCAGCTTCATCTACACCCTTTTTTTTAACTACCCATATGGGGTTATTGAACGGCGACCTAGATGGTCGGATAATACCATTAGCTAACAGTTCCTGGATTTCCCTGCTAACAAAATCCGCTACACCCAATGGATATGTGTATAACGTAGAGTACACTGGGTTCTTATCCTCAGTGCGGATTGTTGCTACTACCTTTGTATTATACGGTAGTGCTTCGTTGGGGTCGGCGAAAACACCGTTGATTTGTCTGATCATTTTAAAGAAGCTGTCTCTAACGTCGGCTGGTACCGCATCAGCTTAAAGCCTTAGATGGCTGACATCTTGGCTGGTGATCAAGAAGATTTCTTCTTTCCCAAAGTCATGGGTTATTACGTTTGATTTCAAATCGATGTTCGCATGCACCTTGTTTAGTACATCGAGCCCAATTACACCGTCGAATGATGTCAAATCTGGCAGAATGAAAAATTCCGCAATTACTCCGAATATTTTTATGTAGCACTTTTCTTTGATGGGGGTAACGCCGTGAATAGATTTTACTGAAAAGGTGTCCCTAACAGTCTGTACTCCTTTGAGCGCCGGCAACGGTTTCATATAACTTTCCGACGCCCCGGTATCAATGAGGAGTTAAATTTCTATCCCTCCTATAGATTTGGAGATCCAAGGTAGGAGGGACCTTCCCCTAAAAAATTTAGTTGGTCAAATTTAATGTCGTCTGCTGTCTGTTCTGCCTCTTCCTCATATGTCGCCTCGCTACGTGAATCACTCTGAACTTTTGGTCCTGTATAGCGTCCGGAATTCGCTGCACGCTTTTGTTGATTGCCCTGCTGGGTTCTATACTGTCCTTCTTGGTTCGGATTGTGATCCCTGTTATATGGCTGACGTCTGAATTGTGAGATGGATGGATCTACCTCCATTGGTTCTACACGTTTTTTATTATCATTGTCCCGTCCGTTATTTAGCTTTTGATTTTCAGTCAAATGCTGTGATTGTCCGGGTCTGTACTGTTTATTACCTGAATAGTGCGGATTCTTGTATCCTGTGTGGGACTCAGAATTGTTAAACCTCTGACCGTTTTTACCTGAATTCGCGTTACTGTTAGTTTTTTTGTTATAATTATCTTCGCTATGCCTCGTTGCAAAATTATCTGCAAATGTGTAGCGTTCGTGATTTGCGTCTACCTCTTGCGCCAGGGCAAGAGCAGATGGGAGGTCTGATGGCCTCGAAGCGAAAAGAATGTCGCACAAGGGCTTCCTTAAGCCGGATATGAACACTAGGGTGACAGTTAATTACGAAAGTGATATTTTCTTTGGTCTCAGTATTTTTTTGTGTGTAGTTTTATTTAAAAAAAATTCTAGTAAAATTTCAAGGTCGTAGGAAGAGGATTAGGGGGCGCGTCGGCCCCCCAAAGTTACACAAAATACGTTTTTTCACGCAAATTCTTACTTTGACTGCTTGTAACTTTCTCTGTGTTTTTTTTTTTTAAACATTACTGGCGAAAGATGTTCATTAATATGTCTACAATAACATCTGTCAATAACATTTTTGTCTAATGTTAATATTTAATGAAAAAAACTTAAATATAGAAGAAAAAGTACGCCTTAATGTCGATTTATTATACTTAAATAAAATTACTTATATGATTCAAATTTTGGATTTTGTTCAGATTTATTTAATTAAAAATTCATATAGAAAATTCCTTATGATTTACGTAAGAGTAGCTTCAACAATTATATACAGTAAGACCTTGCTAGTCCGAACTTCAGACTTTTTTTGTTTACTTTTGTTTTCAAGTGTAAGAATTGTCTCTAAAAGTTTGCTTCAAATTTTTTTTGCCTGTATGCTGAAGCGATCTATAATATTGACAATTGTGACCGAGAATATTCCCGTTACAACCTCAACAATATTATTCTCAATGCTTGCGTAAGCTACCGACAAAAAATCAGCACCAATGTTTCTCGGAAAATAGATTCTTATTTTACAGTTATATGCAGCAGCCGCAAACATTTTTTAATAGCATTAAATTTGCAAAAAAATCATTCGAAGTGAATATTTGAATGTGAAAAGTCGAAAATGTCTGCTAGAAATTTACGTGAACGCATATATTTAATTGGTTATTGTACCAACTCATTAACGGAAAGTAAACTACCCTCCAATATAGAAGTGTTGAAAGTTTTGTTTTTCAATTTACGTGTAGTAAAAAAAAATTTACGGGAAAGTTCAGATTTAGTTGTAAAAGAACTATTCGTGTTCTGGGAAAAAGCCCGCATTCCGGTCAAGGATAAACAACACTGCATTACAAATGTAGAGAAATTGTATAAAGAATGGCAAAGCTTTCAACAAGATTCAAAGAAGACTTCTAATTTCCATAAGAGCAAAGTAAACACGTGGAAAGAAAAATTGGATATGCTTTTTGACGTGGCAAGTGCATTAAAAATAATGTCGAATCAAGAAGATATTGATTTCTTGATAAGTCAACGAAAAACGGGGCGCCCAGGCTTTATGTATGGTATCGATTACGAAGAAGTACGCCGAGAGTGCCGACTTGAAGAACGCAACAACAATTTATTACAACAAGTGGAGCGGAATAATCGTGAAATTGCATTAATTGGTTCGTTGTATGTTATTGTTTATTTTTTATTTTCTTTAAATTAAGTCGTTTTTATTAGATGAAACTGCAGAGTTGCTGTCATCTGAATCTTCAGAGAATGATAACAGTTTTCCAGATATGGAATGTGACCCACGTTGTAGTCAACCTCCAGCCAAAAAATGTAGGGGAACAAATAAAATACTAACACCAAAACTGGCGGCCGCACTCGATGTCTGTAAAATCAGTGACAGACATGCGGTTCATCTAATAAGCGCAGTCGTTGAAGCTCTGGGTAATAATGTTGAAGATTATATTTTAAACCGAACGTCTGTACACCAGGAAAGGGAACAAATCCGTGAAGAAAGAATTTCAGCATTAAAAAATAAATTAAAATTAAATGAGCTCGACGCTATCTGCCTTCATTGGGATGGTAAACTTTTGCCGGCGCTGACGGGAAATGATAAAGTTGGTAGGTTGCCTATAATAATATCGAGCGGTAAAGTTGAACAGCTTCTTGAAATACCTGCACTTGATTCCGGTACTGGAAAAGAACAGGCATCCGCTGTATGCGATGCTATTTATGAATATGGTCTGCAAAATCACATCAAAGCTTTAGTGTTTGTTTCAATGGTACCTGTACGTTAATTGAAAATAATTTACAAAGACAACTTTTATGGTTACCATGCCGTCATCATATATACGAGATTGTTTTAAGATGCGTTTTCGAAGAAAAAATAAGCTGTTATGGAAGTCCAAACGTTAAAATGTTTGAGAAATTTAAAAATGCTTGGGCTAAGATTGATGCTAAAAACTATGAGTATGGCATCAACGATCCAACTGTCAATACGTACATGAAAGAGTCTGCTGTTCGCATTATCGGTGCAGTAAATAATATCTTGGAAGAAAACCAACCCAGGGAAGACTATAAAGAATTCTTGGAACTCACTTTGCTCTTCCTGGGTCAAAAACCAGAAAAGACACATCCAAACAGCCTAATGTTTCGATCGCCAGGAGCTGTTCACCATGCAAGGTGGATGGCAAAAGCGATTTACTGTCTAAAAATATTTTTATTCCGTAACGAGTTCCAGCTTTCAGCAACTGAATTAAATGGGCTTCGTCAAATTTGTGTTTTTATTGCTGAAGTCTATGTCGAAGCGTGGTTTTCTGCTCCTTTGGCCATTAAAGCGCCATATCAAGATTTTTTATTTTTACAAAAACTTGAAAACTTCAAAAAAATTGATGCTGCTATATCTTATGTTGCTCTGAAAAAGTTCAGGAACCACTTGTGGTATTTAAGCCCTGAGGCGGTTGGTCTTGCATTTTTTGACAGCAACGTATCCCTTTTTTCAAAACAAAAAATGGTGGCGGCTTTGGAAAATGATTTTGAACAAGAGCAAAACATAAAGCGAGCTACAATAAATGATAGAGAAATCGTTGAAATATTCCATGACGGAATTGAACAGTTCGTCTCTGCCGAAACAAAAGCATTATTTGAAAGATTTCAAATAAATACTGATTTTTTTAAATTAAACCCAGACAAATGGGAGCAGGACCAATCTTATTGTAAAGCGGCTGAACTGATGAAAAAATTAAATGTAACAAATGACACTGCCGAAAGGGGGGTTAAATTGATGGAAGAGTATAATAAACTATTTACCAAAAATGAACGCCAAAAACAATTTGTTTTAAAAATTGTTAGCGATTACCGCCATCGGTTTCCGGACTGTAATAAAAAGACATTGTCTCAAGTGCTTTAAACAATATTAATAAAAAGAGAAATCATATACATAAGTAGTTTTATTTAAGTATAATAAATCGACATTGAGGCGTACTTTTTCTCCTATATTTAAGTTTTTTTCATTAAATATTAACATTAGACAAAAATGTTATTGACAGATGTTATTGTAGACATATTAATGAACATCTTTCGCCAGTAATGTTTAAAAAAAAAAAACACAGAGAAAGTAACAAGCAGTCAAAGTAAGAATTTGCGTGAAAAAACGTATTTTGTGTAACTTTGGGGGGCCGACGCGCCCCCTAATCCTCTTCCTACGACCTTGAAATTTTACTAGAATTTTTTTTAAATAAAACTACACACAAAAAAACACTGAGACCAAAACAATAAAGAAAAAAAAAATACTCCATACATTTAATTGTCACCCTAATGAACACCCTCAAGGCATCTGCCCTGTATTTTTCATTAATGGCATCTGCTACGCTACACTCGTAAGACATTATGCTTTTGTTCGCTAATAATGTTAGCTTTTTCTCGACTTCATCGTAAAATTCCAAACACGACAAGGGACCCTGCCTAAGAGTGGACAACTCTTGTTCTATGAGGTAAAGTGGACGCTTGTCCGCGTAAGTAAAGTCTAATCTTGCGATAATGGCATTAAAATTAAGCACGGTGCTAAATGATGAGAGTACTGCATCGGCAGCCCCTCTTATCTTGTTCCTTAAAATAGTTACGGCCTGGTAATGGCGTTCGCTGCCATCGTATCTTTTGAATAGCTCATAGGCATTGTGCGCCGCCTCACGCCATGACACATATGTGCCTGTGTGTCCCTGAAACTCAGGTAGTGTTTTTATTGCGTCTAATGTAATGTTGCATCCTACTAATGGCTTTATTGTTACTTTACTATATTTTTCTACTTTGGGCTTGGCAATAGTAACTTGGTTTTGGATTGTCACTAGTTTCCTATCGAACTCCAATTTCTGTGCTGCTAATGCAGTTCTTACTTCCGCTTTAACTAGTTCGCTCACCTGTTCTGCGTTCATGATGCTATGGGATATACTTACTTAATTTCAAATTTTTAAAGAGGTCCTCCAGCACCTCACTCATTTATTTTTTTTCAACAAAATTTTTTTTTTACTATCTTCCAACACTTAACTCATTTATTTTCTTATAATCACTTTATTTTAAATTGAGCACTTCACTCACCTTTCCATTTCTGCTTAAATAATAAGCTTAACTATTGCTATTTGCTGTATTGCTTGGCCCGTCCTCAGGCTCTCGCTGGTGAATGTAGGCTATGATGTCCAGGGGAAATCGTTCCTTGGTGGCTTTGCTTCCGTTGCGCTGCTTCACTGGTGAATGCCCTTGGTGACTATGTTTCTGTCGCGCTGCCCAGGGAAAATCGTTCCCTAGTGACTAAGTCCGCTTTCCGTTAAGGACCTTTCAGATGATTTCACAGTAGGAAGTAATTTGTTTCTTCCTTTAATGTCGATTACAACTTTCGCGACATTTAAACTTTTTAAATTAATAATTGTAATAACTTTCGCGCTGCCCCACGTTGGGCGCCAATTAAACAATTCTTTTGGTGTTTATAAATTTTATTTATATCCGCATCTGTTGCGGTTGAATTGGAACGAGTTGTCTAACTGACTATTCAATAGTTGTTTAGCCTACTCCTAACCCACGGCGTCGCGCTGCGCTGCTGTTGTTCTGCTTGCGTACCACCCGTGTGAACGCAATTCTGTTGACGTTGCGACTCATGTGGAATATTTGTCGCCGTCAACTGTGTGAACGCAATTCTGCTGACGTTGCGACTCATGTGGAATATTTATCGCCGTCAACTGTGTGAACGCAATTCTGCTGACGTTGCAACTCATGTGGAATATTTGTCGCCGTCAACTGTGTGAACGCAATTCTGCTGACGTTGCGGCTTGTGAGGAATATTTGATGTGGATGAACTGAGTGAAGGTTAAGTCAACCGGATGTGCTGTTGACAATAATATGATGATGAGGACCTATTCATGATAACTTATATAACGAGGCGCTAACAAAGATTGAAGATATTTGCATTCAGAGTTCGAATATGCCACTCATTCATTTTGCTATGCCCTCACCTAACCGCCCAGCAACAGATATCATTAACAGCGAGAATCAGCGCGAACAACAATTCGATACGGTCTCTTTAACTACTTTCGTTGAAAATAATAAACAACTACTCACTGATGAACAAAATAATGTATACGATCGAATTAATTTGTCAATTGCAGTAAAACAAGGGTTATTTTTTTTTTTGGACGCACCAGGTAGCACTGGAAAAACGTTTCTCATCAAACTAATACTTGCGGGCATTCGATCACAAAATGGCGGACTGAACATTCAGCACTCAAGTTGCCGTTGAACATTCACACAAATCCAGATGCAGTGTGCAATATAAAAAAGAATTCAGGTATGGCTAAAGTTTTGCAAAAATGCAAAATTATTATCTGTGATGAATGCACTATGGCCCACAAGCATTCACTTGAAGCTCTACATAGAATGATGAAAGATTAAAATAAAAACACCAGGCTCTTCGGTGGTGCTTTACTGCTGCTGTCCGGTGATTTTAGACAGACATTGCCAGTCATTCTACGCGCTACATATGCTGATGAAATTAACGCATGCAGTAAACAATCATATCTATGGCGAAATGTCACAACATTACATCTTAACAAAAATATGTATACGTGTACAACTGCAAAACGATCCATTGGCAATATCATTCTCCGAGCAATTGCTCAACATTGGAAATGGAACAATACCATTGCATGGAAACACACAATGTATCAAATTGCCAGAAAATTTCTGCAACATGGTAAATACGAAAGATGCTTTGATTGAAAGCATATTTCCAGATTTGCAAGCTTATAACATTAATCATGCCTGGCTTCGTGAACGAGCTATTTTAGCTCCAAAAAATATCGATGTTGACGCTATTAACTTCAAAATACAACAATCATTGCCCGGCAATGAGATATTGTTCAAATCGATCGACACTGTTACCGATCCTGATAAAGCAGTCAACTATCCTGTTGAATTTATGAATTCGCTGGATTTACCAGGAATGCCACCGCATAAATTGCGATTCAAAATTGGCGCGCCCACCATTTTGCTTCGGAATTTAAATGCACCTTACTTGTGCAACGGTACAAGATTAGTCATAAAAAAAATAATGGGCCATGTTCTTGAAGCTACAATTTTGAACGGCAAATTTGAAGGTGAAGTTGTTCTTCTGCCACGAATACCAATGATCCCTTCAGACTCACCCATTCCATTCAGACGGCTGCAATTTCCCATTCGCTTGGCATTTGCCATGACTATTAATAAGTCATGACTATCAAGAAAATCCGGTCTTTTCACATGGCCAATTATATGTGGCGTGTTCTCGCGTGGGAAAACCATCAAGTTTATTCATTTATACTCCGCAGGAGTTAACTACAAATATTGTTCATAAAATCGCATTATGATAAAATTAGAAAAATTTATGTTATTTCAAAATAAAGAAAATTAAATTATTTTATTATTTGTCTTTCATTTCATACTTTGGTTAATATCATAATCGCTTGAAATATTATGCAGGAAAACGTCTGCCGTGTCAGCTGTCAAAGATGTATAGTAATCTTTGGTGGAAGTAGACAATGACACACCCCTTTTCAAAAATGGCACTGGTGGCCTTTCTTATTATAATAGACCGATTGGCTTGAAACCTTTCCAATAAAAATAAAATTTGAAGGCCAGGCAACGTTTGCCGGGTCAGCTAGTATTATAATAAAAATATAAACCCAATTTTTTTATTTTTTCATTATTGATTTACTTTTTTAATTGTAGCGTATTAAAAATATACACAAATAAATAAAGCACTGACGAGTTAAAAACGAAAATGTTTGATGAGTTCTGTTTTGACGATCGAATGAAGACATAAAAACGAGGTGATAAGGCATAATGTTGAAATGTCTTTTGAAATATACGTGCTCGTCAAAACTATTAAATTTTTTCAAGAGAAAAAAAAATTAAAATTTACAATAATTTTAGAAAATTATTTTGATTTACTATAAAATAAATAACACTTAACTGCAAAAAAACCAATTTTTTTTTTTTTTTTGGCGCTTACACTATAAAGCTCAGTGTTTGGCCGAGCTTCTCCTACCATTTGTAGTGTGCGTCCTTATATTATATCACAAATGGAGGGACCTACAGTTTTGTGCCGACCCCGAACGGCAGATGTATTTAATGAGAAACTTTTTTATTTATTTATTTTATTTATTTATTTCTTTCATCAATTGGTTGTACACATATAGATTACTAGAACTATGTTAGTGATTATAACTAGCTTTAATTATAAGCTATATTGGCTATGAAGTAGTGCAGTTAATTTATTCTTAAAACTATCCCTACTTTCCGAAAAAAAGTCCAACTGGCTACCTATCGTATTCGAGTGCCTAAGACAGCGATTGAGCGGTTCATTTAATGAGTAGTTGGTCCTTCGAAGAGGAATACGAAATGTATAAGAGGACCTAAGGTCACGCGGGGGGCAATTAAAAGTAATTAGCTCCAGCAAAAATTGGCAGTGGATTCGGTCTGTCACTATGTCTCTTATAAACATTATAGAATAAAATTTCCTACGCGTTTGCAATGTTGGCAGCCCGAATAAGAGGCACCTGCTTCGATACTCGGGCACGTTACCATGCCAATTGAGGCGCTGAATAGCATACCTGGTGAAACGTTTCTGAATTTTTTCGATTCTTAATGAATATCCGGTATAGTGAGGATCCCAGATTATACTACAATACTCAAGGTTGGATCTAACAAAGGAGAATTATAGATTTTTTAAGGCAAACGGATCGTGCAGTTCCTTGGAATTTCTTATTACAAACCCAAGCATCGACCTAGATTTAGCATTAATAAAGTCAATGTGCTTAGAAAAACACATCTTGTTGTTAAATGTAACACCCAAATCCTTTTTTTCATAAATACGTGACAGATCAGAGTTACCAATCGTGTATCGGTAGTTAATTATGTCTGTGCGCCTACATAATGACAAAACCTGGCATTTGGCGGCGTTAAGAGGTAATGAATTAGTCTGCAACTTTGATAAATCCTCTTGGAGTTTAACGCAGTCTGATATCGATTCTATGCTGCGAAAGATTTTGAGATCATCTGCATACATTAGACAAGACGATTCTTTAACGAATTCAGGGATGTCATTGACAAAAATCAAAAATAGCAGTGGGCCTAGGTGACTGCCTTGAGGTACTCCTGATGTAGCATATATAACATCTGACTTAGTGTTATTAATGTGAACGAACTGAGTTCTTTTGGTCAGATAAGAGGTGAACCATTTGACAAAGTTCGAATGGAGTCCCATCTGATCTAATTTATCGAGTAAAACACTCTGGTTAACCCTATCAAACGCTTTCGCAAAGTCAGTAAATACCGCATCACATTGCATTCCACATTCAAGATGTTTCAGGACAAAATTAGAAAATAATGACAAGTTTGTAGTTGTTGATCTACCTTTTATAAAGCCATGCTCCTTCAAAAAAAAGAACAGTTTGTCGTATACAAGTTTTTCGAACAATTTAGGTATGCATGATAGTTTGCAGATGGGACGGTAGTTTTGATCGTCCCGACTTTAGAATGGGGATAATAAATGATATTTTCCATTCCTGTAAAAATTCTCCTTGGGACAGTGATTTGTTAAAAATGTATGACAGTGGAAGAGAAAGCGCTGAAGCGCAGTTCTTCAACAAAATGGGAGGGAATCCATCCTCACCCGGAACTGGGTCATTAGGCAATGACAGAAGAGCTTGATATACCTCCTCAGCAGAAAATGTTGGGCTTGTGATGCTCAACCTGGCATGCGACTTTGCATTGCATGATGTTGTGGCCACAGATGGGGAAACGTACACAGAGCGGAAAAATTTTGCGAATAAATTACAAATTTGTTGAACATCAGAAGCTCGTTCGCCTGAGTATTGCATTATATCCGGAATTCCGGTATTTTTTTTTGTTCTTTATAAATTGCCAAAAACGTTTACTATCTAACTTTATTTCGTTCTCAATATTAATTATATAGTTCTGATATAAAAACTTATCATCAAACTCATTTTTTAACCGGTGGTAGGATCCATAAAGGCCCTGGTCATCATTTCACTTGCGGTACCGTTTATATGCTTTCGTTTTCCTATTATTGATGTTTATAAGCCTAGCATTGAACCAAACTGGCTTAGAGGTATTTCTTGCAGGTTTCCTTGGAACGAACTTATCAACTGCTAATATTAGCTTATCTCTGAAGAGAGCATAATCCTGCGGGGGTGAAGGGAGGGGCGTAACATCAGACTTCAACTGATCATCTACAAAGACCAGGTCAAGTAACCGATTAGTTTCATTGCGGATATTGTTAATTTGGTTGAGATTAAACTCCGCGAATGTGTCGAGGACCTCACATTCACTAGCACTCGAAACTTGATAAGGTATCATTGCTCTGCAACGCCTAATTTAAACGATATTATCTTTAGGCTCTTATTTTCTGCGTCTTTTTTTCACTAATTTGTAACACAGTAGATAATTTTTGTCAATATTAGTGTGGCTGTGGACGTAATCAATAATGTTTGATTCGGTAACGCTTGGGCTGAACGATGACAAATGAATCCATTTCGTTTTGGCAATAACATTAAGCTCGTCGCTGGTTTTGCATCCAACAATAGTAGTAGCAGCGTTTCGCTTTTCTTTCTCACTACGGTAGGACATGGGACATCATCGGCATCTACCTGAGCTGGCTGGTTAATGTGAGATAAAGGCAACTGCCCATTAGTAACTTTGTTATTGGGCAAAGAGCGGGCAGCATTAGAGACAGCGGAGAGTGGAGAGGAAGCCGGAGCAGCAGCAGCAGCGGCATACGATGTTGACGATTGAGCGTGAGACTTGGGCGCTTGATGAATATTAGCTTGCTTGGCGTGAGTGTTGTTTATCTTAGTCGCAGATAAACGGCTATCAATTTCCTTACGCAGGTTATTGACTTCGCTGACAAGGTCGGATATTGTATTCGATTGAACATGCTTAAGGAACTCACTACGAACGACTTGTATTTCTGATTGCAAGTGTTAAATTTTTTTGTTAAGGGCTACTTTCTCGCTTAGCAAAGAGTTGATCAAAGAGAACATTTTAGTATTTTCAGATCTTAAGGCCTTGAGTTCGTTGAAAACAGATTGCAAAGAGAATTCTTGGCATTCGCGCTCGCGTTGCGCGGAGTTAAGAGGCGTTACGCTGGTCGGCGGAGCAGCGGAACGAATCGGTGAGTGGATTGAGTTTCTACGCGCCGAAGTACATTTTTTACATAGGAATTGTTTATTAGCTTTTTGTAAGTATTCTACGTCTGCGAGCACAACGTTTACACACTCCATATGAAAATATCATTACATTTGGCACATTGGATTCCCGGCTTACCACGGTCCACTTTATGCCCACACGAACAAGGCATGGTACTTATTTAATTAATTAGTTGGATAGTGTCCAAGTAAACGATCACACTGTATATGTCTCGATTTACCGTCGCACAACAATGAAAATTACAAAATTACAACGAGAGCTTAGTGAAACACGTCCGCACGGATCAACAGTTGCAAATTAGAGCGAATAAAAAATTAGTGTTGAATACATACAGATGACGTAAGAAATATTAGAAAAAGTTTACTTAGATTCGAGAATATTTTAAAAATTCACATTAAAACAAAAACGATTCAAAAGGGGAATTTGAAAAAGTTCAACAATACATAATTTCTTAACACCCATTGAATATCGAATTATCATATTCACTACACCCTTAGTTTAGACATAGTTTAGCTTAAATCCTTGTTAATTAGTTTTAATTTTTGTTTACATTTATATCTTTTGTTTACACTTAAAATTGACATCTAACTAATATTAATGGCAGAAATACCCTCGGAGGTTTGCCATTGCCTGCCGAGGGGTGACCGCTATTAGAAAAAAACCAATACCGGTACGAAAATGTGTTCGCGTTCATTGAATAGACGTAGTAACGCATGGTTATCCTACTAGTTGAAAGGTACGATGATCAAAAATCAGACTGAATAATGAAATGCAAGCAAACAATATCATTTTGACTTTTTTTGTTCCACTGCAAGGAAAAAAATGATTAACTCTGCTCCTTACTAACGCCACCTCACGAAATTCGCCTCGAGGCAAAACATTTCTATTACTATTTTAGTTTGCTTTTGCATTTGAGCGTACGAGAGTGGGCAACACTAGAAATAAGCCAGTGGGCTATGTCAAAATTTACAGCTATTCGGTTTACTGACATCACCTGTATATAATTCCACCATGAAAACAATCTATTGAAAATTTTTGAAAGACAAAATTTGTATATGAAAATAATAATATTAAAACAAGTTTTAATTAACAAAGTATGTTAATTATAAACCCTACATCATTGTACAACTCTACAAGTAAGATATCGCGTTCCATCCCTCTCTAATTTCCGCCTTGTCTCTTTCTGTTTTGACAGGGTAATTTTAATGGATTCTAGCGGTTTGACAGGGTAATTTTAATGGCTGACCTGTACGAACGACATTAGAATGAAATAAATAACCAGGGTTATGTGAAGAAATTCCGAAGGCATTTCCTGTGCGGTGTTGCCGTGTTATCTCATGTTTATTCATACATTTTTTTAAATTTAGAAATTTATCTTGCGGATAAAATGTATTTTATTGAATAGTTATTACTAAAAACGTGTTAAGCAATATTCAACTATCAAGCAAAACATGCATTTTATGTTTTTGGAGTGAAAATTATCAAAATATTAACGTAAATTGATCATTGCCTACTAAAAGTCTGATTCCCTACATGTATTTTCATGCAAACCTACATGTATTGCCATGCCAACCCTGCTTTGAAATCTATCGGTTTGTTTATTCAAAAACAATTTTGACGCTTTTCGTGAAAACTATTTTGGAACTTTTATCTACAGTATGCAAAACTCGTATTAGTACACCTTCTCATAAGAACAAGCATCAATAACTTTTTTAAATGTATTTTAAAACAATCCGTGAAATAAATTTATTTCGCAGGAAAATCAAATAGTAAGGTTCAATAACTAAAACGTAGAAAATAATGCCTTGTAATATAATATAATTTTGGCGCTTACGCTATATAGCTCAGTGTTTGGCCAAGCTTCTCCTACAATTTGTGGTGTGCGTCTTTATATTATACCACAAATGGAGGGACCTACAGTTTTGTGCCAACTCCGAACGGCAGATGTATTTAATGAGAAGCTTTTTCATGGCAGAAATACCCTCGGAGGATTGCCATTGCCTGCCGAGGGGTGACCGCTATTAGAAAAAACTTTTTCTATGATTGAGATTTTGCTTGGCCTGACTAAGATTCGAACCTCGAACCAACCGTCATATCGAGTTATAGCACGCACCGCTACCAACTCGACCACAGCGGCCACTAATAATGCATTGTACTAAACAAAATAACAAAATAGATGTTCGAGGTGTGACTTTAATAGAAAAATAATTCTCTAATTCAAAAGCAAGGATAACGATCCAAAATACACAGCGTTGGATATTACAACTAGAATGGAGTAAAATTTAACCGCAAAGATAATTTGCTATTTGAAACAAGAATATGTCATAAAATAATAACAATTGAAAACTTTTGCTTATTCTTCACAAATAATCTATAAATATATGTGTACTAATACGAATTTTGCCTCTAATAAATGGAGTTAATTTGCTTATTTTGTTAAGTACAATGCATTGTTTTCTACGTTTTTGTTATTCAAACTTACTATTATTAATTTTTTGCGAAATAAATTAATTTTAACGGATTTTTTTAAAATACATTTGAAAAAATTATGAATGCTTGTTTTTATGAGAAGGTGTACTAATACGAATTTTGCATACTGTACAAATGTTATAAAGCAATTTGTATGTGTACATATGTAAGCATATTGTTTTTTTACAGCTCCTATGTACGTATGTATGTTTATGATTGTTTATTTGGTTGAAACAACGGACAGTATTCTAAGCTTGCTTGCCACTGCACCTGTCCAGTATTTGTTGGACAATCGGACATACATATGTATGTACTTGGTCATATACTCACATACATACATATGTACATATGTACATGATATGTAATATTAGTATAATTTTTTTAATTTATTTTTGCCCAAAACTACCCTTAACCAGTTATGAATGTTTATGCATGCTTGGGAAAATAAGATTATACATATGTACCAGAACAATTCGGTTTTAGAAAATCCCGCAATAATGATCGAAATATGGCTCAAGTCAATGCACTTAACGCTGGCCGATCACAAGACTGAAGGGGTTTTGATAAGCAGCAAAAGGCCGCGAAGTCTCTGAATATTCACGTGGGGACAGACATTATCACAACCAAGCCCGCTATCAAATATTTAGGGGAACGTTGCTGAAGAAGCATCAAGAGTGCAGTCTAGCCAAATGTCGTGGGACCAAGGCACAGCAAACGACTTCTTTACCATAGGGTTATGATACTGCTTGCGGAAGTTAATTAAAATGCTAACGAAATTACGGGAAATTGAACACGCGGTCGCGTTTTCTGCACAATTTCAGATATAAAATTACAAATTTTTGGTTTTTAAATTGAACGAATAGTGAGATCACAACAAAATGACAAGCAACAAATTTTATGTTCACGGTTGTATTTAAAGGGATATGTGGAAATTTATTTCTATTACTTAATTTGACACATATTATGAAAAAATAATAAATGGTATTCGGAATATTTTATTTTACAAAAGGCACATACAGCTTTGAACATATAAATGGCACATTTTTTATGGCTTCGTTATTGTGCACAGTATCGTAAATGTTCTTAATAAATAACAAAAGTTTGGGTTTTTTTTAAAGGTTTATTCCTCGTATTAAATAATAGTAGAAACTGAAGATACAATTCATTGTTAAAAAAAAATATTGATCAAAATACGAAAACTTTGGTTTAATGAGCTGGACACATAAATGGCACAACCTAGAAAAATAAGGACAATTTAGTTCAAATTAAATTTTTATCCATTTTGGTCCATACAAGCATTTTTATGGTTAATATATTGTGCTGTATCCTTTGTTTTTGATGACTGCTTCCCACCTGCGACCCATACTTTCCACGAGATTTTGACACTTAGCTTTAGGTATAGCGTACCAAGCTTTTTTAACGGCAGACCAGAGATCGTCCAAATTTTTATAATTAACCTTCGCTGTTTCAACCTTGACTTCATTCCATAGGTTTACAATTGGATTCAGGTCAGGACTTTGGGCTGGCCAATCCAAAATATCGATCTTCTCCGCAGAAAACCAATTTTTTACTAGCTTCGAGGTGTGCTTAGCATCGTTATCTTGCATAAATTTCCATTTGATTGGCATGGAATCGAAAGCATATGGTTTTTTAAAATGTGTAAGTACTGAAACTTGTCCATTTTTCCATTGATTCTTACGATCGGGCCTACACCATGCCAAGAAAATGATCCCCAAACCATGATATTTGCTCCACCATGCTTAATCGTCTTCTGTGTAAATTTAGGATTATGTGCTTGGCATTTAGGACGATGGACAAATATTCTGCCATCTGGACCTATCCTATTAACCTTTGTTTCGTCACTCCACAATACATTTTTCCAAAAATGTAAGCAGTTTTCTTGATGAGTTCTGGCGAAGATCAATCGTTTTGAAATTTTTTTTTTTTTTGAAAGGAGAGGTTTCTTCCTCGAAATGCGTCCGAACAACTTTGCCTCATTCAAACGTCCTCTGACAAGTCTAGAGGATATTTTTAAACCCAGTGATTGATTAATATCGGCTGCTACCTGCCGCGATGATTTAAATGGATCACGTTTGACAATTCTTACTATGGCAGCATCGTAAGCGCATTCGCTTTGCGCGGTCTTGGATTTCGAATCCTGTCTTTGACCAACACATGGGGATTCTCCACGCAGGATTTAATTGCGTTGTATACTTTTTACGAAAAATTTCTGATACATTTTCCAAATTATTCGCCTTTCTTCTATTGTGGTATGTTTTCCAGATCCCATTTTATATTATTTTTACACTGAAATACTTTGGAATACTTATTTTTCAACAGCACAATTAATTACGTTCTTCTATTAAAATCTACGCGAGTACTACTTCTGCAAAATAATTTGTGCCATTTATGCGTCCACTCAAATTCAGCATTGACCGCGCAGCATTGACAACTGTAGACAAAAAACAAAACATAACGGAATATTTGAACAGTACAGTACAGCTCTGGTATAGCAGCACCAAATTGAATGTAAAGTTTTTTTATTTTAATCAACTTTCAATTAAAAATTTTTAGCATTTATAATATACAAAAGGGAAATTTTTTTACACTAAGTATGAAAAATGATGTCTCTTAAATGACCACCGTTTTCAGCTTCGCACTGATGGGCTCTTTTTAGAGCATTTTCCATAACATCTTTCAAAACTTGTGGCTGTAGCGTTCGAATTTCTGCAACAATGTTTGCCTTGAGTTCAAGGATTGTCTCTAGCTTGTTCACATACACTCGCTCCTTCAAATAACCCCAAAGAAAATAGTTGGGTGCTGTCAAATCTGGCGATCGCGCTGGCCAAATAATTTCCGAATTTCTGGAAATTATTCGCCCTCCAAAAATTTGACTTAAAAGTGCCATTGTGTCTCGGGCAATATGGGTAGTGGCTCCGTCCTGCTGAAACCACATACCAGGTCTGTTTTCAAGAGCAGGACGTAAAAAATTTTCTATCATAAACCGATACCGCTCTCCATTTACGGTTACAGCACTTCCATCTTCATTCTCGCAGAAGTAAGGCCCAATGACATTTTCAGATGTGATCCCACACCATACTGTACACTTGATGGGGTGCAATTGGCGTTGATGAATGGCTCTTGGATTTTGAGAACCCCAGAACCTACAGTTCTGCTTATTAACAAAGCCATTCAAATGAAAATGAGCTTCATCACTCATAAAATAATTGATCTCTAATTTAAATAATAAAATTCAATTGTTCTGGTTCTCTGTTCAGTTGTCTATATAATCTGAAAGAAAAAAAAAAAATTAATAAACGAAAAAGTTATTAAACTTTTACACCCCTTGGTTTCTTTTGGCTCACCCTGTATAATTGATTCGAATAGTTGAAGTGTGAGAGTGCGCTGAAATCCTACATAATTTGATTTATACTATATGTACGTATCAAGAAAGGATTACGGACCTAAACTGTGCAATATTGATTGATATAAGATATGATTCTGATTCATTGTGGCAACGTCATATTTGTTAGCGTGCTCTCTATCAATAAAAAGCTTAGATTACTAAAAATTACAAAATTGAGTGACGCGAAAGACACGAACTTTCTTACTTGACGGCACATTGCAAATGAAAAAGTATGCCTTTAAAATGCCCACTGAAGCAAAAAACAAGGAAGAGTTGTAAGAACAATGTATTAATATATAATTTATTTATGTATTATAAATTACATTTCGCACATCATTGCATTTACATTCATATGAGTTTAACAAATTTTTAAACTTACATATTACTATAACAACATTTTAAAATTGTTAAAAAAAAAACAATAAAATAAGACTGAAGAGTTAATTATTTTTCACTTTTAAATGTCTTAAGGCATCTTTTTTTTACCTCGGAAGTCAGTACAAATTTTAACTACTATTTTCAGAAATTTAACTTATATTTCATGCAACTCTGTCAGTACTTAGTAGTTTTAAATACAACCGTGCTCTGAAAATCAACTCGGAAAATCAGGTGACCTCAGCTGTGAACTATTTCCGGGAAAACAGCTGATTGTTATCTTACTTGTAGACCTGTACGATGACCTATATGTATTAAAATTATTTTATAAATCAAGTAAATTATAAAAATAAAATCAATTGAAAATTATTGAAAGACAAATTTGAATATGAAAATAATATGTTAAACAAGTTTTAATTAACAAAGTAGATTAAATATAATCCCTACAGCCAGTTGTTGCCGGCCATTACCACTGGAGATGGACCGGTTGGAATATCTTGTGTTGCTGGAAGCTTCTGGGGTCGTGGCGGCTAGAGGGATACCGGAGGGCATCCGCGCAGGAGGCGCGACCGGAGATAAAGGCTTGGGGCACTGATATGCGCGAGCACCACTGTCCCATATAGGGTGTGGACCTCTCCCTAGTTTTCCTAAGGCCTGAGCAGACCTTAAGATGGCACTATTTGATGTGGAATTCGGATGGACCATCTCTGGAAAACACAGCAGAAGTAGGTTTCTGGACCTGGGCTTGGCTCAATTCCTGCCCTGGTCAGGTTTCCGAAACAACAGACCTTGGTCGGGTGAAGCCCGAGTCATTCCGATGCGTAGGATTGTCTGTTGTGGTAAGAGGCCGCCGCTTTCCTGGCTAGCAAGTCAGCTACTACCATGGCACCCATAGAAGTTAGATACGGTTTCTTCCAGCCAGCTTCGTTAGAGAAGAGAGCCATATTTATCTCCGCACAAAAACTGATGGCATAGGCCTCCGCTTGGAAGATGTTTGGGAAGTTTATGCGCTTGACTATGTCCATATCATTATACAGCTCATACAGTTCATCATTCCATCTTCTTCGGTTCTCGTCGTTAACGCGAACAGGACCATAAACCTTGCGTAGAACCTTTCTCTTGAAAGCCCCCCAAAGCATTCTCATCGCTGTTTTAATGGACGGGCATGTTGAGGGCTTTGTAGAGCGAGATTTTCGTTCGTCGAGAAAGGGGTCTGCTTTTCAATTGGCTATTGAGCCCAAAGTAGCACCTGTTGGCAAGTGTTATTCTTTGCTTGATTTCGAGGCTGACGTATACAAAATCCTGGACTACTACAAAGTTGTAACTGCCAACAGTGACGTGGGTCCAATATGCGAGGATTTTTGTTTGTTGCCACAAGATATTTTGTTTTGTCCTCGTTCACTGCACCTCTTTTGCTTCCTTTTCCAGACTGTAAAATCCTGTACTGACGGCCCTGTTGTTAAGGCCAACGATGTCAATATCATCCGCATATGCCAGCAGCATCGTACTTTTGTAATATATAGTGCCACTGCGATTCAGATTGGCAGCTCTAATTACGGATTCCAGCATCAGATTAAAGAAGTTGCACGAAAGTGAGTCGCCTTGTCTAAAACCTCATTTGGTCTGGAACGGCTCAGATATATCAGCTCTTCGCCGTCAGCTTTGAACAGCTCAGCCGGTATTCCGTCTGCTCCAGGCGCTTTGTTGTTCTTGAGCCGCCTTAGTGCTGTTCTCACCTCGCCTAGGTCGAGTGGAGCGATTTGTTGTTCATCCCTAAATATTGTTCTGGGCTCCTCTTCTTCAAACGGGCCACCAGAGTGCGCGTTAAGTAGCGTTGAGAAGTGGTCCCTCCAAGTGTGCTCTGTACGTCCTTCACTATATATCCATACTCGTCTTTGCAGGAACGAGCCCCGGTCTTGAAACCACTTGTTTGCTGTCTTATTTTCTGAAATAATTTTCGGGCCGCATTCCTGCTTGCTAGCATCTCAAGATCATCACACTCACGCCTCTCCGTCTTTTGTATCTTCTTGAAAATACGTATCTCTTCCATCTTCTTCTCCCGATATCGCTCGCCTTTGGCACGCGTAGTAATTGGCTGCTAACTGTTTCTCCGTGGCTGTAAATACTCAACCACCTCCTCAGCAGCGGTACGTAGAGACCGGGAGATCTTATTCCAAAGCTTATTAATAACGGCAAAGAGGAGTTGCTTGGTTTAGCAGGTTTAAGCGTCGAGATTGAAAATTCTCAGCTGTCCGTTGCGATTGCAGCTATTCGACGTCGAACTTTCGTCGCGATACTTGAAGAGTGTTCTTCAGTGCAGAGAGGCGCATGCGGACCTTAGCTGTAACAAGGTAATGAGCCGAGTCAACGGTTGCTCCTCGGATAGATCGAAAATCAAGCACGCTAGAAGCGTATCTCACGTCTATAACAACGTTATCAATTTGGTTTCGCGTTCTTTGATCAGGGTATACCTAAGTGGCTTGATGGATGCTTCGATGTTGGAATCTGGTGCTACTTACTACCAAGGTTGGCGCCGCGGCGAATTCGACCAGCTTCTGTCCGGTGCCAGAGGTATTATCATGAAGGCTAAATCTTCCGACTGTTGGATCAAAAATGCCTTCTTTGCCCACCTTAGCGTTGAAGTCGCCAAACACAATTTTTACATCGTGTCGGGGGCAGCGCACGTATGCTTCCTCTAGGCGCCCGTAAAACTCAGCCCTGGTCCCTGCATCCTTCTCTCGGGGCGTTCGCACAAATCAAGCTTACATTAATAAATCTAGCTTTGATGGGGATTGTCGCAATTCGTTCACTGAGGGGGGTGAACTTGGAGACAAGGTCTCGGAGTCTCCGCCCAACCACAAATCCTACACCAAACTTGTGCGCCGTCGCATGGCGGCTGTAGTAGACGTCGAATGATGCATACTTCTTGCATCCATGCCCGGTCCAGCGCATCTCCTGAACTGCAGTAATGTCAGCCTTATATTTTTGTAGGACATCCAGCAGTTGGGTAGAGGCACCTTCTCTATTGGGGGGCCGGACATTCCAGAAGCATATTCGTAATTCGTAGGCGTTGTTTCGTTTGCGGGCGTCGTCAACGTGGGGTGAGGTTATTATCCGAGGCTGTTTTGGTATTGTCATTGAGTTTTACATGGCGGGTCCCAAAGCCAACGCATAACCCATTGCTGAAAGTAAAAAAGTTTGTGTTCTGTTATATAGCGAGCCACTTTCTCCAACACAGACGCCCGCTTGCAGCCGCACCTCCTGGTGAACAGACGCTTCGGATATTAGTATCTCGCACATGAGTTCCTCACGTTGCCCAGGATGCACGAACGTGGACGTTAGAGTCGGGATTAAGTACAGCCGCGCAACTGTAGTCGTATACCCATTGCACCTCAACTAAACTCCCTTAAAATACCTAAAATTGAAGATGCCATAATAATATTTGAGTGTTCTTAGGAAATTTTCAAAAAAGTCGCTTTATTGTGGTCCTCCAAATAACGTTTTTTTTTTTACACTTTTTTGAGGATGTATTGCAGGAGAACAATTAATGCGAATGGGATGAGACTTTTCGGTTCGAATCGTTTATTATTGAATATGAATTTTTGTGAATTTTTATTCAATGTTGTTTGACCTCTGTTTTACCTTGAATGCACCATTCTCAAATATGTAAGGTCAAACGGTTAGAATCCTGCTCATGCAATTTATTTGAAACAGAAAACTCAAAAATAATTAATTTTGTATCCCCTTCGCTGTCCTCTGACACAAGATTTTCCCAAAATTGGAAGAAAAAATTTTGTCGTATTTTTGGTTAGAAAAAAAGCTGTTTTGTTGAAATGCAAAATTTAAAAATGCTCGTGTCAGACGATAGCGGTTCGTTTTTCGAACATTTCCCAAGTTGTTTCAAGTCGATTGATAAGTTAGTCTTTGAGATATCTTGGCAACCAGTTGCAAAGACATGACTTTTGAGAAATCGCATTTAAAGATTGAAGTGGATGGCCGCGCCCAGCCGTGTTCAAAGCTCTCAGAAAAGAAACTAATGCGTATTCCTTTAAAACCTTTTAAGAGTATGTTTGTAACATTTTTAAAGTAGAAAAATGCAAACAAAAATAAATATTTTGATCCCACATTTGCCCTTAACCCGAACAAAATTACGCAAATCACCGCTCGTAAACAAACTTGCTTTGAATAATCAACTTAACGAAAGATAAAACGTCAAATTTTTCGGTTGTTGATGTGAAGTTTTATCTAGTTTCACGGGATATCAGTTAATTTGTTAATGTTTTAATTTCAATTTTTAAATTAATTCGCAAAATCCTACTGTGCGATGGCCCAAACCACACGTGTGAAGTAAATTTGCACTGAGGATTTATCATCTGACTTACATATATTCCACAATCCTGAATAGCGGCGGTTGGGGTAACACCGAGCGGCATGCATTTGCCTGTTCATTTCCCTCGCTTCGTTGAGTAGAGGTTTAGTTGATTTCCACGCCTAGAGACCTGATTTACCTTAGTACGACAGGGTCTAGAAACCCTCGCTTGTTGTCCATGACTAGTATAATCAACATAGAAAAGTAGTGCGGGACATCAGTTTGCTTCCTATGAAGATATATAAAAGATTTATTATTTATAAAAATTAATTTAGCAAATTTTGAAAAATTTTCTGTACCGCTTGTGAACTTTTTTTATATTTAAAATATATCTAATTAAGCGAAAAGAAACGACAATACCTTTAGCTTGAATTAATAACACAGTGTGACACTCAAAAATACCTGGGAAGTGATGTTATTTTTCTTGTAGGTCTTATCGAGTAGAACGAGAATCCAATTTAGGAATTTGTCAAACACCCCCAAAATCTCGACTTAACCTTAAAAAACTGATTTTTCGTGCTTTTGCGCACTTCTTAGCCCATATCTTAGCTAATTAACAACCGATTCATTCTAAGAACGGTTTAAGAAAGAAGATACTCAGACCTTCTGAAATATATAGACGTTTTAATAAAGCTGAAGAAATTTACTTGTTTTTGCACAACAAACTTAAATTTTGCTACCCTTTTTCTGCGATATTTGGCGATATTTTCACACACTATTTTATAAAAACACAAAATGAGTTTTGATTAGATTCAAACAGTACGTTTAATACCGAGTTCAACGAAAAAATCGGTCAAAAAGTGACTGAGTTATTTTACTTTTTATAAGAACGAAATTTTTGCAAAAATTTGCTTCTGTTGTTCCCAAGGAAATTATCGCTTAATTTTTGAGTTTTTACTCAATTTTGAAGTCTTTATAAATTTCCGTTATACTGAAGTTCACGTGTTGTTTATCTTTTGTTGTGTTTGCTGTTAAATTGGATAAAAACCGTGGTAAAGTAAAACTAAAATGTGCGACAAGCGTAATAAGTTTTGCTACATTTGTGGCTTATTTACGGATAAAAGTCATCGGCGTGATTTTAAAAATAATAGTGGTGTTGTAAAAATATATAACAAGATTTTCGAAAGGTTTTATAGTGCGAGTCGATGGTACGAACCAGAATTTATTTGTGAATATTGCTGCACAACATTAAAAAAATTTAAAGTCAACAATCAATTACTTTGCCCTTTTCTGTGCCTATGACTTGGCATCATCAGGCATATCATAAACAAGACGATTGCTATTTTTGCAAAACAAACGTTTCAGGTCACAATTTTAAATCGCGGAAAAAAGTAAAGTATGCGAATGTTGTTACGGTTACAAAACCAAAATACTTAAATGCCGAAGTGCCTACAAAAAGTGAGTCAATTGATGCTGGTGAAACATATTTAGTAGAGGAAGAATTCCTTCCTTGTAAATCAAAATCAACGGAAAGGCATTTGGTTTCAAATTCTGATTTCGCTGATCTCGTGCGTGATTTGCATTTATCGAAACGAGAATCTGAAGTCCTCGGTTCACGACTAAAGCAGTGGAATTTAGTGGACAAATATTTTCAAATAACATCGGGTAGAAAAAGCGACCGCACTTTGATACTTACATAGAGAAAGTTTTAAAACTAATGGCAATGACTGTGATCTAGTACATTGTGTTAATGTACCCAAATTATTTTCGGCTTTAAATTATAATTATAATGCAGATGAATGACGACTTTTCATTTATGGATCGTGTACAAGTATGTACCCTAAAAAAAAACAAATACATTCGTGTTCCCTTAATGAAGTCTGTAATGTCACCCTTACTGACTTAAAAGAAGTTGACAATTTTATTTGACATGCAAGGTGGCTACACAAAATATCCTTGCTACCTTTGTGAATGGGATAGTCGGGCATCCAGATAGGTAGAAAAAACGTTTTAAGCCTCTCATGGGTAAATCTGAGGATGTTATCTTACCACCACTACACTTAAAGCTGGGACACATGAAACAATTTGTAAAGAAATAGTGTGTGAAAATAACGCCAAAGTCAAAAAAAGAAGAAAAAGGGTAGAAACATTTAAGTTTGTTGTGCAAAAACAATAAATTTCTTTAGCTTTACTAAGACGTCTATATATCTTTCAAAAGGTCTGAGTTTCTTCTTTCTTAAACCGTTGTTAGAATGAAATTGTTGTTGTTAATTAGCTAAGATATGGGCTTAGAAGTGCGCAAAAGCACGATAAATCGGTTTTTTAAGGTTAAGTCGAGATTTTGGGGGCGTTTGACAAATTCCAAAATTGGATTCTCGTTCTACTCGACAAGACCTACAAGGAAAATAACATCACTTCCCAGGTATTTCGACTTCATTCTTTTTTGTAGCACTGTGTAATTTCATATATCATATTTCTTTATTATACAAGTATACAGGATGCAGCAGTTAAATCCGGACAAATTTCAATTTGAATTTTCCGCCATGTCGTAGTTCCGTCAGAGGTCGCGATTGAGGTTCTAGAACGCCATGGGCATCTAGTAAACAGTCATAATCTTAAAATAGCTACGTTCAAGTGCGGAGTACAATGGAAGAGCCGCGATTTGAACCCCCTGTACTACTATGTTTGGAGCGTTGTTGAAAGGGATTACCAACAAGTCGCGGCACCCTAATGTCGCGTCTCTACGCGCTGCTATCGAAGCAGCATTCGCCAATATGGACAGCACTGCGTTACAGAGAGCATGCGGGCGCTTCAGGATTGAGAAGGTAATAGAGCCCAACGACGGTTATATTTAGTGATTATATTTCTGACAGATCACAAGAATATTGACTAAAAACATTTTCTTTTACATTTGTACTTTGTGTCAATAAATTATATTTTAAAACAAAGTGCAGTTTGTCCGGATTTAACTGCCGCCCCCTGTATATATACTCGTACATACATACATGTCTCCATGACAATAAAGTAACAGAGTTGTACTTTCAAGTTAGAAAATATAATTGAGGTTATTCATAAAAAAAGTGATAACATTTCAACTCCTGGTTAATCGTGATTATTGGGATTCACCAACAGTCAAAGTGGTTAGCTTCCTGGTGTGCACTTTGCTGATCGCACTTGCCCATCTCTAGCAGTAAATGTCTCATTCTTTAAGCCATTGGCTTTGTCCTGGCCGTGATGTTTTAAATTGCTTTCTCGTACAAATACTTTCGTTGCCAATGCTTGGAGTTTGTGTTGAATTTCTAAAGGCCAGCAGAAAGTAATTTGGCGTGATTATACGTGAAACAGGAACTTCTGTAAGTGGACGGCTGCGTATGATGTATTTTTACACATTGTACAAGTTAGCAACGCATTTATCTCCATTCTCACGCCCAAAAATTGCTGACGCTATGTCTACGATTTGCGCGAGAAACCACAACCAAAAGTTCCCACCGTTTGCTCTCGCGCACAAAACTGCTAATGTTACGTTTTGCATGCGTTCGTATTCAACTAAAGCAGTAAAAATATCAGCGGCAGCTACCAGCGCACAACGCTGCAGATATCGTAAATAAAAATACGCTTACATAGTAAGCAATAAAATTAAAGGTAGTTTCATTCCACACTACGAATTACATACAAGCCTTTCGAAACATCTACGTTGCGTACTCTCTTTTTCAATATCGTTGTCACTCCGAATTCGAAAAATAACACATTTTCAATCAACTCCAGGTTAATCGGACGAATTGTGAGGAACATGAAGAATGCCACCCAACCTTTTTCGTTGCTACGAATCCACACCTTCATATGTATATAGCTACACGGGCAAACATACATCGGTAGGGAGCCGAACCATAATTGGAGTACTAGCTTTCGCAGCGTTAGTGGACAAACAGGGTAATGCCTACTACGCAATAAGAAATTAAAAAATCGGAACTACATATATGGACTAGCTTAAAAAAAGATACAAATTCATCCAAAGCCCGAAAATTATCAACACTAAGAAGTATTCTTAATTGCTTTTAGAGTTTAAAGAAAGCTTTTCTCTTCTTTAATATATGTAGGGTACAGCATCAATTGCCTCAAAAACTGGGTTTTAAGAAAACATGAAATGAAATATTTTAGAAACAATGCTATTCGGGCATTAAATACATCATTTCCTAATGGAATGAGTACAAATATTACACTTTTCATAAATTCGGCAATCAATCTACCTTTCAAAGTATAAATACCGCAAGAGGAATCTGAATTGACTTGAACACAGCCTCTTCTACAATGTATGGTAAAGTGCTTATTAACATAATTTAGTGCAACCATATAAATTTAGTTCGATTAAAACCAGGGCTTGCAAACATTCATATAAGAACGTTCAAGAGTATACATTTATAAAATTACTCGCGAACGTGACCGTCACAGAAAATTTAAGATGCGTAGCAAAGCTGCCTTGAAAAATAATGTTAGTGGTTAGTCAGTTAGGGCCAATATTACAATGCATTTTTAAGTCGAACTTATGTCTAGTTTAAGATTTTGCGTTTCACCAACCAAATTTTAAGCTCGACTTAATTTGAACTTGTCAAATAAAATTGTTAAGACCTAAATACTAACAATTGAGAAAGTCCAAAGAATTTTCGAAACATGGATTTAGACAGTGGCAAAATTAAGTTTGCCCCTAGATTACCCACTAAGTCAATTTCATTCGGAGCGAAATTGCTTCTTCTCGTTGTGTCTTCAATTTTTTTTCAAATAAATAAATATAATTATGCTATATTTCAACTATTTATATGAATTGCTATGTATTTGCATAAATATCTAAATATGAAAAAACAAAGCACATTCTTGCGGTGCTACCATATTTTTGAATTAAATATTTCCCATATGTATTTTGGAACGATTTTCCGTCGTTCTCACGAAAAATAACACTGAAGATGGCACAACGCCGAAACCGGTTTGTTTTAAAACCAAATTTGACAAGGATCGACGGAAAATCGTTCCAAAATACATCAACTTTCAACCTTGTCGGAGTAGAAACACAACAAAAAACTATTTTCCATACTTAAGTCTACATTGAGAAACGCAAATGTGTGCAAAATCTTAAAATGGTCTTAGCTTGACTAGAACTTAAGTTCTACTTAAGATCAAACTGTAAAACTGGCTCTTAGTTGCGAACCACCAAAGAAAATAAATATACAAAAAGGGACAACACGTTATGATTAGCAGCGAGTGAATCTCCAGGGGCGTGCTTTTTTTTGCTCTAATCAATTTTTTTTATTGGCTAGAGTGAAACAACTCAGAAGAGTTAAGAAGCAAAGACTGAACCTAAGAGGCTTAGGTTTCCACCACAAAACCTGACATATTTGAATTTTATTATCCCTCATTATTATAGTTATGTTCAAAGTGTATTTAACCAAGTACTGAATCGTCTCCATTCCGCAAGCTTGTTATATGAAAACTTATGAAATTGGTTAACCAAAAGTGAGTTAAAAAAAAACTAAACACATAGGTTTTATTTTAAATATTTTGAAAAAAATTATACAAATCATTTTAATTACAAAGAAAAATTGGAAACGTGCCTTATTCGGAAAAGAAAAAAACGGTGCCCAGAAGAAGTGTGCATAAAAAGAGGTGAGTGAAAGCTTGCCAGATAAAATTTTCCAATTCGGCGAAAGTATGTCAGAAATATTTCAACGCAGTCAGCTTTTATGATCGACAAAGGGTGTAGCTAAATGGAACACTTTCGAAACATCTTTCTCCTGCAACAGAACAGCTTAATTTAATTAAAAAAGAGCGTAAGTGTTTACAAAGACGTTAAATAATCAAATATATACGGGGGTAGTCTGAAAAGTTTCCGACCTAACAATGATACAACAAATTTTTTCTTGATTTTTACATTGTCTTGTTACTCTACACACTTTTCCAAGCGATACTCTCATCTCTCTAACCCGTCCAAAAAGTACTCGTTTTTCTCTGCAAACTAATTGTTCACGAAGGTAATTGGCTTCCTGATTGGACGAAGATCTCTGGCCCCCGACCGCAGTTTTTGATGAAGGAACAAAAAGTAGTCGCTTGGGGCTAGATCTGGCGGATGGGCAAGCAGTTCAAACCGTAATTCGTGGATTTTCGCCATGGCAACCGCTGAGGTGTGAAACGGCACATTTTGGTCTCACGTGATGAAACGCGTCACCCAACGCGCGGACAGCTTTTCCATGCCTAAATCTTGATTTAATGTTAGGGTGTTCGATTATTCGACTTTTTTGTAAAACCGATTTTTGAACTATCCGAAAAATGGCAATTTAAAAAAAAAACCGATCCCTAGTTTTTAAACAAAAAAAAAAACGGGTAAACCGTAAATGCAATTATTTCTATAAAATAATTCTTTTGAAAATAAAATGTAGTTTAATGTCCGAGTTCAGTAAGCAGAATCAGTCTCTAATTGAGACAAAAGCACAATTTAAGCCCAGTTGGCATAAATTGGTCTCAAAATAAAGCCTTCCAATTTTGACCAGGTGATAAGCAAGTCACAAAAATTAAGACGAAAACAAAAAAAAATTGAAAACGAGGAAGGCAATAATCTCCAACTCAAACATATACTCAAATTTTAAAACTTGAGATTATACCAAATTACTGAATTTCACATTAAACCAACTGATCGAGCTATAAGGACTTATTGTCATTAAGGTGTTATACAATTTTTCAATCTTTTCTTGTCTTGTGAGATTTGTATAAATATATAAAACCTTCTAAAATACATTTGTTCCGTTTTTTCTGCAAATTATAATATCTAACTGATAACCATTTTGTGGTCGCCGTTACAATAAAAATATAATGGATGTGAAAATAGTCGATGTGCTGCCGTATTTCTATCATTTCTCAAAGGCTGTATCTTTACAACTAGGTAAAAATCCGGTTTGAGAGACTAAAAAACGGTTTATTCGAAATTCGAAAAATCAAGATTTTGCAAAAACCTTACAAAAATTTACGAAAAAACCGGAGAACCCCGGTTTTAAAAAACCGAGTTAATTACTCTATTAATTATGTGACAAACAAGTTCTTTGGACATTTTTATAAGCTCTGCATTATTTAGTGAACTTTAGCAATATTATCGTCAGTAGTTGCAGTCTACCAAGCTCTTACGGACACGTTTAAATTGAGCTGTCCAAAATTTCACTGTGGTAAATGGTGGTACAGAGTACCCATACACAGAGTCCAACTCATCGTTGATTTGGATATTTTATTTGAGCAAATGGAGTGAAATTTAATATTTTGACCGATATCACACAAAGAAGCTGTATATTTAAAAAATTTTGAAAAATAGGCGTTGCCTCGCCCAATAATTTGGTGAACAAATTTTCCACAATATCGCTGTTATCATCGTCAAAAATTTTTGAAATCTGACCATAACCACGCCCAACTTCCATATAACGGATGTTTTGAAAAATGCAAAACTTCGTTTTTTCAGTATCTATTGGAAGAAATTGAGTAAACTTTAATACTAGCAGCGATTTGAAACAAAGAAACGGGGTTTTATGAAATTTTGTAAAACGATCGTGCGGGTATATAAAATTCGGTTTCGCCCGAATTAAGCTTTCCTTACTTGTTCAAAACTATTGCATCCGGAACGTATCTATCGTATCTATCGGAATATTGTCCCATACGTCGTTAATGACTGCTTTTTGCATTTTTCACAAACTTCCGTTATATGGGAGGAGGGCGTGGTTATTAACCGATCTTGACGATTTTCAATACCACCCTACCCTGACCAAATAGTAATCTATGTACCAAATTTCATTGAGATATCTCAATTTACTCAAGTTATTGTAACCACGAACAGACGGACGGACGGACAGACAATCAGGGCTAAATCGATTCCTCTTTTCACTCTGATCATTTTTGTTTATCTATGTCTATATCTATCTCGTTAATTTTTGGCTGTTACAAACAATCGTAATGCGAACAAAGTTAATATACCCTTGTGTACAAGTACGCTCGGGTATAAAAAATTCATCCAGGTTACTAAGTTGATTTTGAGATATTTTGTTTTCAAATTTTGTATAAAAATATACTGTTCACACTGTGCGTACATACGAGTACATATATCGTGCCTGCTATAATTTGGTATTCCTCTGAGAAACGAATTTCAATCATCTGCAGGGTCAGGTAAAATATAAAATTGTTGAAAAGGGCATATTCAGTCAATGAATTCAGGTTTGCATTCAATAGAAACGCGATACATATAACTTTGTAAACTATAAAAAATCGAATGCTTTACTGAAGTGAAAAATAAAACAGAATCAATTACTAACTTCATTGTGTCAACTCACTCAACAATACGAATGTAGCTTTAGTATACACTTAAGAAATAACAAAAGAATTCGGCACATGCTGGTCTGATAGCTCACCCAATAACAAATTCACTTCTACCTTCCAAAACAGCAAAACCACAACTCGAAGCTTAATCAACCCTACTACACAGCAAGAGCACTCGAAATAGAGACATATAAAAATTACTTGGAAATTGTTTCCGCGCTTTCTATGCATAAGGGTTACATACTAGGAATTTACAGAATTAGTATATTCTTCTCAAGATAAATAACCTTCCCTAATAAAAAAAAAGTACGTACCACAGTCCTATAAAACGATCTGAGTTATTCCCAATTTAAAATCCACCTTTAATAAAACATCCATTTAATCATACAGACCAATTATAAATTAAATCGTTGCGAACATGCTATGGTAGTTTGTCTCTGACTAATTGATAGCCGTTAGATAGGCTTCAAAAAAGGCAAATCCGCTCTGACACTCTACTCTGAAGCCTACCGGGTCGCTGACTGCCTATCAACCTTAAATCACATCTCCATTAACTCACTGGATATGGAAAAGTCTTTCGATAAAATTGGCCTCCACACTATAATAGACCAATTAGACATATGTAGTTGGATAGTTGGCCCAAATATAATCCAAAAAAATAGTAACTAGAGAGTTAATACTTCTCAAAAACATCATTAGAAATTTAAATACTTCAGGGGTCGCAGTATCCGTCATTTTATTTCTTATAGCGTACAACAACCTACACAATGAAATAGATTATTTTAATAAAAATCAAAACATCAAGCTAAATTACCCTTTTTAGGACATTAACTACTGGTTTAACTACTCGGTTGCAACAGTCTCATCCAAAAAAAGCTCTTTGTTTGTCGCTAGCACAATTGCACGAGCGTGATCCGAACAAGCAACTTCCAGCTAAAAGAATTAGAATCTTAGAATCCCATAAGTTAACTTCAACTTTCGATTTAATTGGAATACGTATATAGAATATCTAAGACCTTTTCTAATAAAAAGCGAGTACTTAATCATGATTATCCATCATCAAGCTGAATTTCCTTAATCAAGACTATAGAAGCTCTTATCGTCCCAAAGATTAGTTATGGATTCTATCAACACTAATCAGCAACCTCGTTTACGAAGGCAATTACCGTAAATCGAAGATCAAAGAGATTTCACAACGAATAAACTATTTAAAACACTCCTAATATGTTACATAAGCCCCTTAGAACAATTGTCCAAAAGAAGCAAACTTGACTTACCATCATACATGCCATTGAAAGAAACCGAGGAAGATTCCCAAAAACTGACACTAACCCGAAAATATTCCAATCTTTTTCCTACAGGTCAAAGAAAAAATTCAAACAAAAGTACTACAATGAGTACTACCCAAAGCTAATCTGATATGCCATAATAAAACGCTACCCTACAATCAAACTTCATGTCCTGATTGCTGAAACGAGCTTGCTGACAAAACTGCAAAAGACAACACTAACGATATATCAAAATTTAAATTATTAAAAACATCTACAACACTTAAAGAGTAAACCTATGGAAAACCATTTCTGAATGTTATAATAATAATATAATAATTTGGCGCTTATACTATGTAGCTCAGTGTTTGGCCGGTCTTCTCCTACCATTTGTGTTGTTCGTCTTTATATTATACTACAAATGGAGGGACCTACTGTTTTGTGTCGACTCCGAACGGCAGATATATTTAATGAGAAGCCTTTTCCTGTCAGAAATACCTTCGGAGGTTTGCCATTGCCTGCCCAAGGGTGACCGCTATTAGAAAAACAACGTTTTCTTTGATACAAACTCAGCGGCATATCGAGTTATAGCACGCACTGCTACCAACTCGGCCACAGCGGCCACAATGAGTGTTATAGACAGATTAATACCAACAAAAATTCAGGTAAAAACGTACAATATCTGAAAATCCCCAACCTCTCGAGAATTGACATCACAAAGTTCGAGCGCTAACGACTTGAACATACAAATATTAGGCACTTACTTGTAATGAACTGCACTGCACACCCCACCTCTCCTTTCTGTAAAATATACGCCTTCATCAATGTAAAAATTTAATTGACATTTGACCCGGATTTAAATCATCTAGAATACATCATTTCCAAAACACCAACCCCATAACCTTCATATTCTCTCCCAACCTAAACTTAAACCAAAAAAAATAAGCCAATTAACCTAGACTTAAATAAGCTTAAGGCCTGCGCTGCCAAAGATAAAAAAATTTTAATTTTAAATTAATATTAAAAATAAATAATACTTTATATTATAAATATTGCCTTATTAAAAAAAAGGTTGCCTGATGGATATAATGTGATAGTTTCTTTCACCCGAGAGGTTGGGGGTTCTAATCCCTTCTGAAAAATAGTTTTGAAAAAAGATATTTTTAACTGATAATGTCTAATTTTATATAAACAATATTTTTTTTACATTACATTGACTTGTGCCAAGTTAAATTTTAATCGCATCAATTGCGTAGTTAATTGAAATTAGGGCTTTCGGATATCAGTGATTTGAGACCACCCGATGAGGCCTTTCACACTTCTTCAAAAAGTTGGGCTGAAGTATTATGAAGAGTAGAGGGCATATTTTACTTTAAGTGGTCAGTATGATGTATCCACTAACACAACTGTGTAATTACAATAAGTAATTAATATTCAAACGAACAATTTATTTATGACCTCTTACAACTGTAAAACATATTTAAGTATTAAAATAAGATTTCGTACACTATTCTAATTCCGATTTTCAAAATTAATTTTAGATTTATACTGGCAACTTTGACATAGAGGAAGGAAAAAGGAATCTTTCAACCAAAAACAAGTGGCTTACCCGTTGGTTTTATGGGAAATGCAAAATTGAGCGGAGCTGGTGCTAGTATTATATTTCATATGCCGTTTCATTTCATTTTATTTGTTAAGAGATTGTATTAGTACAATACGATCTAATGATCATTTATATAAAAAATAAGAATTATAATAATAGTAATAATACTTAATTTTATGAATCAAATGATTAGTGTTTAGGTTTAAAATACAGAATATAAGAAATAACAGCAACACAAAAAAAATGCATTGACTAAGTTTCATATGTATGTAGATGAGAAATAAATAATGAAGCTTTCAACAAAAACTGATGGCTTAAGCGTTGGTTTTTATGGAAAATGCATGTCATTTCATTTATTTGGAGATTGTATGTATTAGTGCAATAAGATCTAATGATATTTTCACTTTTACTTTTATTTAATATTTTTTTTTTAAACCCGTATGTCAGCCCCGTCGCGCTTGGGAAGCCACTTTATTGTTGACAGTAAGAAATTTGACAAAGTTGAGAGCTCTGTGTACTTAGGAACCAGCATCAACACCAATAACAACGTCAGCCTGCAAATTCAACGGAGAATCTCTCTACTTCGGACTGAGTAGGGAATTGCACAGAAAATTCCTCTCTCGACTGAAAAAAGTCTCTCATAATGCCCGTTCTATTGTATGGCGCAGAAGCATGCACAATAGCAACATTCTATGAGGGAGTTTGGAGTATTTAAGAGAAAGATTCTTCGAAAACTTTATCGACCTTTGCGACTTTGCGAAGGCGAATACCTCGTACAATGGAACGATGAGCTCTACAGCGGATCAAGAACTAGCGACTACGCTGGGTAGGCCATGTCGTTCAGGGCCCCAGCCCTGAAGGTTTTCGACACGGTACACACTGGTGGCAGAGGAAAAGGTAGACAAGTTAAAAAACACTTGGCTATATTTAGAATTTCCAATAGGCGCCAGTTAGCAAGAGTTAGGGAAGCCGGCGTGCTATGTTGACATTGGTCAAAATTGCTCAAGCGGTTATTGCGCCAATTAAGTAAGTAAGTATGCTCGTTTTTTCCTTTCTTTGCTATACCCGAAGTGCAGGTGGATTCTAAGTCGGTAGTTGAAGTGTTTACTTAATAACCTTTATATTAATTTTGGCTCTTACACTATATAGCTCAGTGTTTGGCCGAGCTTCTCCTACCATTTGTGGTGTGCGTCTTTATATTATACCACAAATGGAGAGACCTACAGTTTTGTGCCGACTCCGAACGGCAGATGTATTTAATGAGAAGCTTTTTCATGGCAGAAATACCCTCGGAGGTTTGCCATTTCCTGCCGAGGGGTGACCGCTAATAGAAAAAACTTTTTCTATCTCTAAGATTTTGCTTGCCCTGACTGAGATTCGAACCTCGAACTCACCGGCATATCAAGTTATAGCACACACCGTTACCAACTCGACCACAACGGCCACCTTATAACCTTTATACTATGTTAAAAACTCGGCCAGCTTAAACTTAGATCGACCTTGATCGATTCTTTTAGACTTAAACCAAACCTTCGTAATATTATTTAGACTTTTAGGGCTAGGTTTTTGCGCATTCAGCATTGGCTCGTAGGCCCTTAAGACCATCTTGGCTTTTCATCGAAGTATTGTTTAAATTCATCAACATTTTCCCACCACTGCTCGACGCCAAACAGAAGCATGCTTACTGTGTTTTGAGTGCCTGGAATTGTTGATGGCATATTCTGCACACAAAAGACGGCTCGACCTGTTCGTATGGTTTATAAGGTTCGTAAATTTTTCTAGTATCGCTCGGATAACGCGTTTAACTCTTTCGACTTAAACATTAGCCTAAATGGAGGCCACGGCGAATTTTATATGCTTTATATTTCGTTTAAGTAGAAACTCTGTACTGTAGGGAGGTAAACCAAGACGACCCTCTTCAAGATAATTTGTCTGGGTCGCCTGTAATAACTTAAAAAACGGTCAAGGGCAGAAGCTATATCCCATTTGCTCGTCGAAGTGATCGGGTAAAGTTTCACAAATTTTGTGAAGGCCTCCACAACTTATAGAAAATATTTCCTATTATATTTCAATGAGGGGAGCGTTCCGAAATTGTCAATGTGTATGGTGTCAAACGTTAGTGGGTGTCTCTCGTCAGCCCGCGCCGTCTAGTGCAAATTAATTAAGGGCTTAGCAAATGTGGATAATGACGGCTCAAAGCGACTGAAATATGAAAATAATCCCACCCACGACTACAGCTGTTTGTGATTTATTGGCGTACTTTTCTTCTATTATATTTAAAAGGCCCTGGCTCAAACCGCACATTTCCATTTCAGAGATCCTACCCAATAGATTTTAAATTTGTAAAAACTATCGTAAGGACAAAATCGGTGGAGGTGCTCTATTGGCAGTCCTTTCCTCAATACCATCCCCTTAAGTGCAATGATTACACCCAATGACTCGATGATTGTAATCGACGGCTTCAGTTTTGCCGAACATATCATGGACCATAATAGATACTCATATCATTCCAATTTTATCAAGGGATATGTATGTATAATGTGTGGCTGCACTCTGCGTTATTCAAATAAATTTAATTTCACACAAATTTGGAGCGATCTAAGATCTCTTTTATGTTGATGATATATTTTATATATATATATATATAATTTTGGCGCGTACACTATATCTCAGTGTTTGGCCGAGCTTCTAATACCATTTGTAGTATGCGTCTTTAAATTATACCACACATGGAGGGACCTACAGTTTTGTGCCGACTCCAAACGGCAGATGTATTTAATGAGAAGCTTTTTCATGGCAGAAATACCCTCGGAGGTATGCCATTGCCTGCCGAGGGGTGACCGCTATTAGAAAAAACTTTTTCTATTATAAAGATTTTGCAGACGCAGAGAAATTGCTCCGTGCCATCCTCCTTCTCCAGACAAGATGAGCATATCGCATCCTCGATGATACCAATGGTGAACATGTGTTGCCCCATAGATTGGGTCTTGTAATCTACCCAGTCAGAGTCCGCAGCTCCCTCTTCTGTTTAAGAAGGAATTTTGCCACCAACCTGTCTGGTTTTTCCAGAAAGTACTTGGTGATTTTACAGGAGTCAGTTCCTGTAATACTTTGTCCTATGATTCGCTCCGGTCCCACCGGACATTCAATAGCGCCCTGGTTAGCCAGATCATCGGCCAGCTCATTACCTTGAACACCAGAGTGTCCCGGTACCCACATAAGTTCAAGCTTATTCCGTTTTGCAACGGAGTTAAGCCTAATCTTACATTCCTGGACAATCCTTAAAGAGGTACGTGCGGTCTCCAACGCTCTGAGGGCGGCTTGGCTGTCACTACATACTCGTATATAAATTTGGTATCCACGAGACCTTTAGTATCGCGAAAACTTCCGATTGGAAAACCGTTGTCATTTTACCTTAAGGGACGAATCCCCTGAAGTTGCCTTCCAGGTGCCATCCTTCTCCAGTTCCATTAACAGTCTTGGAGCCGTCAGTGTAAAAAATTTTGCCGATTTCAACAAAAGGGAGTCTGGATCTCTCCATTGATCCCTTGTAGGAAAATAAACTGTGTAATTTCTCCCAAAAGAAACCCTAGGCAGCAGTTTGTCACTCGGGGCCAGAAACAATGGGTATTGTCTTGACAACCTTTCGAACAACTCTCTGTGCCCGGTCATCGTGCCACAAGCCAAAGGCATGCAGTCGACATATCGTTTTCATTGCCTCCTCTTGGATCGCTAAAGTAGCAAATCCAAACAAGCATTAAGATCAGCACCTGAGGTGGCGCTCATAGCGCCCGTAATACTTATGCACACACTCCTCTGTAGTCTGTTTAGCTCAAAAACCTTGGCCTTGAAAAGAAGTTTGACAGTCATTGGTAGATGGTGCACTTCTCAATTTAGTGCTATGAGCGTGTCTCACGACACCCTACCCTACTCATTTCTCCGACACAGTTACTTTGAATTAAATAAAAAATGCTTCAATCTTATTTATATAAAATTAAAAAGAATTTAATACGTAACCCTAAATAACTGTATGATTTCGTTATATATCTGTGTCGTTATAAAGCTCGTGCAGCTCATCGTTCCATCTTCTGCGGTATTCGCCATCGCAAAAGCGTAAAGCCCATAAACCTCTCGAAGAATCTTTCTCTCGAACACTTCAAGAGTCCTCTCATCTGATATTGTCATCGTCCACTGGCATAATTAGAGAATTATAGAGTGTGTCCGTCGGAGGGGACTTTACTTCTCAATTGCTCACTCAGTCCGAAGTAGCACTTGCTGGCAAGAGCGATCCTCCTTTGGATTTCGAGGCAGACCTTAATAATTGATGTTAATGCTGCTTCCTAAGTAAACGAAGTCCTCTAATTTTTCAAATTTATAACTATTTGATGATAGGAGATACTTCGCCTTGCCCTCGTTCACCTCCAGACTCATTTGCCTCGCTTCTCCATAACTGCACGGTTGTTAAGGTGGTATTGTTGAACGTCAGTTTACATAACCGTATAAGTTTTGCGGGGATACTAAACTCAGACATTGCGGCATATAGGAAACTTCATCTCGTGCTGTCGAAAGCGGCTTTGAAGTCTACAAAAAGATGGTGTGTCGCTTCTTCTTTTTCGGGTCTTCTCAAAGATCTGCCGCACTGTGAATATAAGTACCTCACACAATATGCTCGAATTTAAGGTCCTGATATGCGATGTTAAGAAGGCTGATACCGCGATAGTTGGCGCGAATTGCAGGATCACCCTTCTTGTGGGCAAAGCACACTTAGATTCCAATCAGTAGGCATGCATTCGTCCGACGATACTCTGCATATAAGCTGGGGCATGCGCTTTACCACTATTCTCCACCGTATTTGAATAACTCAGCTGGCAGCCCATCAGCTCCGGGGGCTTTGTTGTTCTTTAGCCGTGCTATTGCTATATAAATTTCGTCACAGTCGAGTAACGGAACATAAATTCCGTCGTCATTGATTGGGGTTTCGGGTTCACCATCTTCCCCTAAGTGGTCTCTGCCACCACCACTACGTAGCGTGGGGAAATAATGCTCCCTCCATTAACTAAGTATATTCTGGACGTCAGTCACCAGGTCGCAGTTGTCGTTCTTACAAGAATTTGCCACGATCTTGAAACCTTCTGTTAGCCGTCATAATTTCTGAAAGAATTTTCGGGCGCTTTTCCTGTCGCCCAGCATCTCAAGCTCTTCGCACTCCCTTATTTTGGCCTCTCTCTTCTTCTCACGTCTTGATTAGTGCCACATAGGTGAACTGTAATTAACAAATCTGGTATATACTAAATAAAGAAATTGCATTCAGTTGTGTTGAAACCTGTGAATTTATTTGATTATATATCTGTATATATGTTTTGTTCTCATCGGTGTAATCTGACTGGATGATGGAGAATACAGGCTTTTGGAGCCATATTAATATAGAGTCAATGACCCATGACTGAAGTATCAACATACATAGGTTTGCTCTAAAAATTAAATTATTTATAAATACAAATTTTGAAAAAAAAAAATTAAATAAGTTACTAACATGTGCGGATCTTCCCCCCGCTAACTTAACAATTACTTCTGAGTGTTTTTCATTATGCTGAGATCAAAAAGCCTTCATCATAAGATGGGGTTCTTTAAAAACAATTTTTATTTGGTAGTATATTGGATAAAAAATAATAATCGTTTGAAATGTAACCTGCCGAGGGGTGACAAATATGATTACTCAGATATGTGCTTCTTAAGCTAAAATGCAATCAAACCGCAGTCATACTCACGCTGATCCGTGGACACGTCAAACCCTATAATGCTAAAATACTAGAACAAAAAGAAATGTCCATTCATGAAAGCGTTTGGCTTTCATTCATAAATGTAAACTCAATTCCTCTCCCTTCGCTCACAAGCAACATCCTCCTGCTGATTTCAAACTTTCGCAACCAAGAATTTTAATATTTCAGACAAGGTAGTAGAAAATTACTATGTAAAATACGTATTAAAATAGTAGTTTGTTTTTGAGTAAGTAATAAATGCATGTATTAAATAAAATTGTGGAAATAAATGAATTTATTTGAATTGTAAATAATAAAAATTTAATAAAAAAAGAACTCAACCGTCGTGTAGAAAAGCGTGGCTGTGCGTAAATACAAAATTACAGTACTCATGGCACATGAATATTTTTCGAGATATGCGGTATCAAATATTTAAAGACGGTACGCCCACTCTTCTTATAACCATGCACGAGAAACTGATTTTATATACATATGTATGTACATATGTACATCCGCACCAAATTCCATCGGTCCATCGCATGCAAGGAAAGTGGCATTCCCATTCATATGTTATTAAAAGTGTTCCATCTTGCAATGCAGGTTATGAGCTGAAGTAATGCTAAATTTTATTCAAATATATATTTTTTGCAAATTTAACAGCCTGCATGTAGATTTTGACAAAGCGGAATAAATGGCATTGCTATACATCGAAGGCTAGGATTTTTCTTTTTATTTTAAAGTATTGTCTCTAAACCTCATAGAACTGAAGAAACTAACAACAAAGCGCGGACAAAGGATTTATACATTCTTATCCCCCAAAGGCAAAGCGGATCTGTAAATTATTTTAAGTAAAAACAATAATAAAACAGTATGATTATATTGGAAACTGTAACGATAAAGCCCACTTTTATTTGCTCATGATCGTTAAAAACTAGATCTTAATCAATTTTGTATCGTCTTTGGGAAGGTTGGTAAATAGGTAGGGATACACCAAACATTTAAAGGAATCTGTAAACTAAAAGGTTCAATTAGTAGAATTTCTCCTTATAGTTGCAGTTGCTATAGAATTAACCTTACGTGTGCGTGTGTGCGTTTGAGGCAAAGATGGTGGCTTTGCAGTTGAGCAGGGAAACACCAAACGTACGAAGAGCCTATAAATAAGAAGGTTCAATTATTAAAATCCCTCTTTATAAAAGCAGTTGCTATATTACATTTTACTTACGTTTGTATGTTGTGCCTATGTTTACACACATCTCTGCTGAAGGAAAAAATCTTCAGTCGATCGGCGGTGGAAATATATGTACATATATGAATATGCAATTACATATGTATACCTCGATACGCTGTCTGGGGAGAGATATTCTGAAAATAAATGCATTTATCATTGATTGATCAAATAAAAACAAAACTGTGATTTACTCACCAGCTTCACGGCCAGAAAGTGCCAATATTAAAATAATATCGCACAGAGGGGTTTGCTTTCTATGTGTTGTGGTAAATTACACTGCAAATAAGGTATATGTATTATATGTTTCAAATGAAGAATGGTTATATTACTATGAAATTCATACATATTTTGTAAAACTTATGTACCTAAATTCACACAATCACAAAATCAAATGTCAGTTAATAAAAAAAATAATAAATTAGACCAACGAGTCAGTGATGCCAACTTTTTTTTTGGTATGAAGAAGTTTACAATATACTACCATTTCAAGTATAAATTGTAGAATAAGCAACATTCTTCATGAGTCATGCGGGAATGAGTAAGCTGCTTTATTACAGAACCTTTTATAACACTGGTACACAAAAAAATATTTTTTGAATGTTTTCTTCACTTTATTAGTGAAATAATACTAATTTTGGGGTGAGAAAAACGAATATGACAATGAAAAATTGTTATTAGCTCTTGTTTATGTGATACACAATGGGTCAAAACATGTGATATTAACCAACCGAGGCAAAACTATACGTTTTTAAGTATCAGCTAACAATTGTGAAAGGTCATTTAGATTTAAAAAAACTGAATTTACAGTCTTCTAAAAGTTTCAAATTGATGTTTGAATACCTGGCAGGTTGGATTTCAAGAACATTATGTGGTTACTTCGTGACTTTGCTGTCTTTTGACTTTTCTCTTGTAAGTGAGTTCTGGAGCATCCTTACACACAGTCCAACAGTAATCTGCAAGCATTGCTTCATTCCAACGACTCTGATATCGTCCCTCCATTTGAGAAATATCCTGATGGAATTGTTCTCCATGTTCATCACTCACAGCTCCACAACTAGGAGGGAAAAAGTCTAGATGGGAGTGACGAAAATGGATTTGAAGTGACATGTTGCATCCAAGCTGACGGTATTTTTGTAGATGTTTTGTCACCAACTGAACATAGTTTTCATCTCTTTTGTTCCCCAAAAAACCATGAAGAACTGCTTTGAAAGCATCCCAAGCTTCCGTTTCTTTCCCCTACAAAACCTGGTCAAACGTAGGATCCTTTACAAGTAGTCGAATTTGTGGCCCAACAAATACTCCTTCCTTAACTTTTGCGTCACTTAATGTAGAAAATTTTTCTTAAATATCTGAATGCCTCTCCCTCTTTGTTCATGCCTTTCACAAAGTTTTTCATCAAACCAAGTTTTATATGTAGTGGGGGAAGAAAAATGTCTTTCGGATCAACAAGAGGATTTGCAACAACATTTTTTTTGTTGGGGTTAAGATTTCTTGCAGGCCAGTCTGCTTGAATGTAGTGTGACTTTCTATCCCTACTGTCCCACATACATAAAAAGCAGCAGTTCTTTGTGTACCCTAGTTGCATTCCCAAGAGTATAGCGATGACCTTTAGATCACCATAGATCTTCCACTTGTATTCAGCGTATTTGATTGATTCGAGGAGGGCTTTCCTGTTTTCATAAGTCTCTTTCATATGAACTGCATGGCCAATAGGAATACAGCTTTCAAACTTAGCTTAGATGAGTCTATGAAAAGCCTCCATTCAGTAGGACCATGGTTCAAATTCAAACATTTCATCAAGCTATTAACATTACAACAAACAACAAGATTGTTCTTCTTCACAAAAAAAGGAATCAGATCCTTCTGACGCTGTCTGTAATGTGACACCCTGACATCACGTTGTAGAAGGTTCCATTGCTGTAGTCTGGACCCTAGGAGTTCTGCCTTATCCTTTGACAAATCAAGGTCTCGAATGAGATCACTCAATTCCGCTCGATTCAGTCTGTGCGGTTTATCATCTGTTTCCTCAAAATCAGGATCATGAGATGTGCAAGGCTCACTAAGTTCTTCTTCACTATTATCTTCATTTTCTTCTTCAATTTCATAACTGTGGAGTGGAATAGGTACTGGTAAACTATTCGAATGAAGAATAGGTCGAATAGCAGAAGGTATATTTCGGTATTGAATTTTTCCTCTTTTCTTCATTGACAATCCAGACTTAATAGGTGGAGTCAAGCAGAAGTAGCAGTCATTTATATGGTTTGTAGGCTCCCGCCAAACCATAGGTACAGCAGAAGCTATGGATCGTTTTTGTTTTTCAACCATTTTCGTAAAGTAACCGAACAAGAGTTACAACATATGTGTGGAGCCCACGATTTATCTTGATCACCTACCTTCATACCAAAATAATGGTGATAGGCAGTCCTAACAATAGGCGCCAGATTGCGTTTTTGTGAAGAAAATGTTATTTCACCACAAATGTAAAAAAATTTACTCACTAGGTTCACACAATTTCGAGGCATTTTTAGTAAAAAACGTTTACTCTTTAAAATCACTTCAAATCAATAAATCCTATAAACAAAACAACGGGAATCACAGGAGCTCACTGTTATCACAGCACTTACAGTAGAAGTGGTTAGAACCTCTGAAACTCTGTTTTGACAGTTGACAGGTGTGTTCGGAAAACAAAATTTCTCAATTAGTGTAAATATACACTATATAAAATTATGTACCTCTGTATCTCAAAAATAAGAGCTAATAGCTATGTGGTTTTTATGTTGATTTTTGAACTCAGCTGGTGAAAATACATAAGCGTTGATTATTTTTAAGCCCGAAACAATTTCATTGTTGACCAGTGTAATTGAATCATGGATTAAAACAGCCTTTTATGAAATGTTACGGAAGTAGATCAATCAAGGTGAAAATAAGTTAAGATTGCTAGGAAAATTATTTCAGTTATAACTAAGTCAAAGGCAATTATTCATACATCATTTACATCTCTCAAAAATTTATATTTTTCATATGTGTACATATGTACATAAATACAATTTAATTAAGTATTGAAATAATTCCGCAAAATCTTGCAATTTCAAGAATGGCGACCAAACGTGTTCGTACAGATGGAGATGTTAAAAAGAAAATGGCGCGTTTAAGATTTAGAAACCTTGTTCGGAGTGTGATTTTAAATAGAATTTGGTTAATGGATGTTGGCGAGCAAAAACTCTCCCTGAATGTTAAAAAAAACATAGCAATGTTGATTCGACCACAGCGCAAGATCGGAATCCTTACAATGGCCGTAAGTTATTTGAAAAAAATGTTATCTCAGTGAGCGTGTTTTATATTTTTATTGCTGAATTTGGTTTGTGAAACTCAGGATAATCATTTGATTTTTCCGGGAGTACTTTCTTGCGAATAAGCTGACATTTCATAGCATGTATAGGCGTTCCTTACAATGTGGAAACACAAGTTAATTTATTGCTAAGCTCAGAATTTTTCGCAAGGCAGTCGGAATGAGCGAGAGGTCGGTTCGCGCAGTCGCTGATCTCCATATCATACGACGAACGGAAATAATGGCTTTCAGAGCAGCTCCGTGCAAAGAGAAGCGTTTAAATGGCTATTCCAATATAAAGGAGTTAAACAATAGTTTTTAAAAAAAACGTAAAAAGAAGCTTGCTGTATGAAAACCCATGATGCAATCATTAAAGGTTTGGTAACTAAGCAGCTACCTCCGTCATTTTTTGTCAAACGGCTACATTAGCATCCAAACCGTGTTGCTTCTTAAAAATTAAAATAGCAGTAACCTGAAAACTTTTTAATACTAAAAACAAAAAGGCAACACTTTTTGTTTCTTTTGTTCGCGTAAACGGTAAGTCCAAATCCGGCTTTTAAAGACAGCCTTATTTCCGATTACAAGACTGACCCCGAATCGCAAATATTTCATGTAAATGTGTATAAAGAACGCGCTTTTCCATTGAATGCTTTTCGAGCGGATTGGAAAGTTTTGTAATTTCTAGTAGGAATATATTTAATTAAATTAAAAATAATGTGATATTCATCCAAAAACATGAATTTGTATGAACTACATTTTTGAGTTATGAAGTTTGATTAATTTTTCTTGTAATATAAGTATACATATTATCTTTCTTAAGTTTTCAATTATTATGGTTTTCGCCGTCCAGGGGTTCATCATAATATTAAGAAAATCCTGATGTCAATGGTATATATGTAAATAAAAGGAATAAAGCGAATAAGTAACTTAAATATTTCAAGATAAAGTTTATGATCAATCGAAATTATTTTTTGTTTAGTTCATGGGGCGAATAAATTGAAATTTATATGCTGCTCAAAATTCAAAAACAAAATATTTACGAATAAGTACATAATTTTCTTTTGTAAACGTATCTATTTTGTTCATAATTTAAGTGAAATACCTTCGAAATTCTACTTAAAAAATCAATAAATTTGTACTACCAATTATTTAATTTTTAACAAAGGGAAACAAATTTTAACCCGTTTTCCATACCATGTAAAACGACCCTTTGTAAGGGAGTGTCAAAATTCAAATGTCATTATTTACCTAACCTTTTATAATTGAATCATGATGAAAACCAACATAGATCTTGTATGAAAACTTATATAGTTATAGATATTTTAAAGCTTCTCGTCGCTCGTATCATAGGCCTTTTGCTAAGCGCTACTTCCATGATAATCCAATCAGCACCCATGATGTACTACTAAATTTTGAGTTTCACGGTTTGACGGTTAGAATGACATAGGTTCTAATCCGCACCCACCGTTAGTTGGTAATTTAAGTTATTCGCAGGTTTGCGGAAATTAATTCTTTGGATATTAAGTTTCAGCAACAAATTTGATTTGACCACTGTCATAAATGAATTTATAATGGCACGATTTAAAGCACCTGTAAGCGCTTAGGATTTGGGTGATAAAGAATACCACTTATCTACATATGAGACCTGCTGATCCATCATTGGATATTAAGGATACAGCGATAAGTCCACTTGTTTTTACACTAGGCTATTAAATTTGCAGTGACATTATACTAAGCTAGGAGTGTTACCACACACATTTGACTTTTGACAAGAAGTTTCCTCCGGCGGTGTTTGTGCACTTAACCGTTTTTTATCATTTGCAAATCTAGTAGTTAAGGGTGTATAATGAAGTCTCGTCAAACAAATTCCCAAGATATAAAGTCCAGAAAGATTTAATCAATACATAGCCAAATCTCTTTCAGACATACTCCAGACTCGACCAAATCCCGGGCAAACATAATCCAGACACGACCTAATTCCGACCATACATAGTCCACTTAAGAAATCCAGACAAAAAGTCCCAACGATGTTTTTCTGCATGCATAACAAAGTGTTGTCTCCCAACAGCCCCTCACTTTTTTCTTTTTTGTGTACGCTGCATTACTTTCATTGCTGTACATTTAATGAAAAATTAATGGGAAATTTAGCATCGGCAAAAGATATCCCGTTATAAAAAAGTATAATGAATATTCAATAGTTTTATAATTTGTCATTTAGTCTAGTCTAAAGGTAAGTTCAGTTTTCGTTGGTATGCACAAATTTAGATAAATATAAAAAATGAAAAGGGGTCATAAGAGGAGCTTAAATTTAAATTTGCGAATATTGTGCGATATTTTTGCAAAGTTATGCAAATAATTGCATTTTTACAGTTTTTTATAAATATCTCGGTAACTGCTAGTAGCACATCAAAAAACATTTAATTTTGTATTTCGCTTTTTTGCAAAATACTTGACTGCAATTAATTTTTTCGTTAAATAACCTCAGTAGTAGTTGAAGTACACTAAATTTTCTTTCATTTGAAATATAAAACTTTGAAATATGCCCAAGCAGTGCCCAGTAATCTACGCTTAAACATGGTCATTTCGCATTGTTTTATACTCTTGCACATACTGGCCCGTATGAATAAAAACTGGAACACGTATTTAGCATTTGATTGATACAACATTTGAGCAATGTCTAGTATTTCCTTGTATCCTCGAGTATTGTTAAGCATTACTGAGTATTATTGAGTAAGTTCAAGTTTACTGTGATCGTAATGAAAACAATTGCCTATTTAACTGTATCTAATTGAAACCTGTTATCTTTGTAACTAATAAAACTTTGCAAACGAAGTCAATTGGAAAAAAGTAACTGTATACATGTTTTTTTTTTCAGTAACTTTGACAGCATTTGAATATTAATTTCCGGGAGAAATTTCAAGTTTTTGGAAAGTAAACGCCCCATTTTTATTTTGATGGACACCAGAGAACATGTTATTTTCATTTTGAAGGAAGTCGATAGCTTCGGGTCGATAGCGATAGGTTGCCATTACTCTTGCATATTCTTTCAGAAAGCAAGTCGTAACCAGATGCGAAGATACAACTGTTTTTATTATTATTTCCGCAGATTTTGGATTACTACATTTTTTCCATAGTTTTGTACACCTTTGTTAGAAACATGTAAAAAGTAACACGTATAATAAGGATACTCATCTATGCGCGATCTATGAATATTACGAACTGCCTGATTTGTGGGGCCATTTTATATTTTTATAAAGTCGGTAGTGGCTAAAAGGTTGAGCGTATGGCTAGCACACCGAAAATGCTTTGATAAAATTGACGTATAATTGTAAAACTCAAGGTTGGAGTATTTTGACTGATTGTCATCATAGGAGCTGTCATTTTCAAATTTTTTCTTTAAAATAATTTACTAACCTAATCTTTTTTACGAAATTTTACAATATCTTACTTAGAATAACTCCAAATTATATAAAAGCCTTGAAAAAAAAGAAACTAGGATGCTCGATAATAGACAATGGAGAGCATGTTTCGCAAACAAAAGAAATAAGATCTCGTTGCAGATCTAGCACGCACATTTATTCTGGTTTCGGATTTGTTTTCTTTTGAAAAACTTTAAATGTGCTTGGATGTTTTTCACGTAACTGGTGTACAAAGTTAGAGCTTACACGTAGTGAATGTTTAACTTTCTTGAGGCATAATTGACAAATAGCGATTAAATAAACATTGTGATGAAAATATATGCTAATTTTTAATTGCAAGTATTGAACTTAAAAAATGCCTTGTCGACTATTTTGAAAAATTCTCCATCAAAAAAGAAAGTGATCATAAATGAAATCACTGATAGTATGAACAGACCTGGTGATTTCTGTTGTATCTTTAACTCGAACTTGTTTACTTCAACAAGGTTTAGGCTCGAAAGTGGGATCAGCCAATCAATCGTCCCTTCCAACATCTATTTCAATATCACTCATTTTATAAAATATATTTTTTTCCACTACAAACACTTCGAACACTATTTAATAAAAAACACATGGAGCACTGAACACATTTTAATAAATTCACCGTAGTAGCATTAACTCAATTGAACAAACCGACGTACAAACTAACACTTAACTTAGGCAAGCTAACATATACATATGTATATCGTCCGCGTAGCTAAGCTTAGTACGTATTAAAAGAAACTAGCTAATGCGTACCAACAATTCTACATACAACTGCACAAACTAGACATAGCGTGAGCACATACAAATGTACAGTTGCAAGCAAAAAACATTAAATGTTTCCTTTTTTGAGATATTAGCAATGTTTTCATAATACAATTTTTTCGATAGGTTTTTTTTTTTAAATATAGTTCATTTTAAAATAATGTCATATCGATATTTGCATAGAAAATGCAGTTAAAAATCCAAATACAAAACCTAACTGCATTAGGGTGAATGACTTACTTGCCCTTGAATATTTTAAGCATATAGTTAGTAAAAAGGTGACAAATGAATAATAATAACATCATCATTTCATTTTACTGCCTATACACCAAAAATCACTTTTATCAACAAATTAGTTGATAACTAATATCGGACATAAAATATAAATTCAGATTTATTTAGTTAAAGATCATTTTTTACTAAACATTTAGTGATAGTGAAAAAAAATCACTAATGGGTTTTGCTTTTTAACTACCACTAAACAGACAGTGGTAGTGTATGTACTGCCATTATTGTTTTTTGTATGTATTTTTAAAAGTTGTCTGGATTATGGTTTGTCCGGTTGTTAAAGTCTGGATTATGAAGTGCTTCATGTAGAAATACGCTTTTATAGCCACGTTTATCCTTTTGCTTGGATGTCTATCTTCAAAGTCTTCAAACGGTTTGTTGTAACGTTTTGCATACAGTTGCATACAGTTGCATCCAGCGTTGCTCGCTAGGTCTAGAATATACAATCTTTTATTGCTTTCCAGATCAATGGAATCAACCTTCAGCGAAACATGAGTTGAAAACGGCACAAACGAATCAGGCACGTTCATTGCTGCCAGTTTAAGGGCCCTTTTTGGTACACAGTCGAACACTGAAGCTTTTCTGATGTCTATTTCTATCAAGCTTTTAATACAGCTGTAGGGTTACTAGGAAAAAAATATTATTATTCTTAAGGTTTCTACCGGCAATACTGTCTCAACTACCGCCTGAAGAGAGGTAGGCATATATGTATACACTTATAGGAGATATTTTTGGAACGATTTTCCGTCATCCCTTGTCAAGTTTGGTTTGGAGACAAACCGGTTTCGGCGTTGTGCCATCTTCAGTGTCAATTTTCGTTCTGTTCAGTTTATGTTTATTGTTCCGTCTTTATTTATTTTTTATTTTTTTGGTCAAACAGGTATTGGTGCGTAATTGTAAATGTTAACAAATGTTAAGTGTCCTGAGTGTAGGCATCTGAAGTCTCGCGCGGTTAGAGTCCGAAAGGGTATATTTTATCTCGAATTTGCCTTCGCGGAAAGAACAGGTAGATAGTCAGTAATTTTAGCCCGTTTGGGTATTGCAGGTTTGTTTTGTATGTTGGTATCTATCATTTTACCTACATACGTCTTTGTTTTGTTTTTTGTAAACAAGCCTTAATGGTGCAAATATCGCACCAGAGTTGCTGTTTATTTGTTCGTTTATTATCCTCCCATCAAAGGTTTTTGGTTTATATATTTCCATGTTTTCAAGGGCATTTAGGCGCCGTCCTTTTTGTTGTACGTGCAGTACCTTAACGGCTTTCTTTATGTTTGCGGGTAAACATTTTGTGTTTACCAAATGGTTTGCAAAATTTGATTCTGGTATTGTCGTGGGTTTTCTTATCCTTTTGTTGTAGTCCCTTATGTGTTCACGGAATCTTGTTCTTACTTTACGCCCTGTTTGTCCTATATAGCTATATTGACACTCACAGGTCAGTTTATACACGCCTTGTTTGTTCATTCGTGCTGCCTCTAAGTATCCTTCCCAGGTTGTTTCCAGTTTTGAACGCCGTGTGGATATTATTATATTTTATTATTATATTATATTATATTATTATACCACGTTGGTTAGGTGCGTATGAAAATTTTATGTCAGTCGTAAACTCGCATGCGATTTGTACAATCCTAAATTCTCGCACATAGAATGATCAAAAATTCTGCTTCATTTAGTTTAGTTTATATTCACGTTACACACGAGTAATGCGACACAATTTTGGTGCTTACAGACTTCAAATCTTAATTCATAACTTTTCGCTTGATTGCATAAATCTCTTTCTCTTTTGCCATCGTAAATAAGACACTAGCGTTTCTCTTATTATAGTACACATGCATGTATTCGTTCAGTTTTTCGCAGGTTTTTACTTTAGAAATATGTATGTATATGAATTTTTTATATATCATATTTTTTTTTTTTGCAGACTATTGAAGGTAAAGTTAGTTTTTAAAAAATTCCAGTAACTCCTCCAATTTAATTTTCTCCATAACGCTTATTTTAACCTGCTTTTCAATTGTTGACATCCATACTATAAGCTGGTCCGCATGGCCGCTAGAACATGCTTCATCCCAAGAGAAGTTTATCCAAAAGGTAACTAGGAAATCTGTCAAATTTTTAGCAAAGGTTCCCCGAAAAATTAGAGGGCAGGATATCGTCAAATTTTTTCTTTTGATAATTTTTCCCGGAAGTTAATTTTTATTTACATTTATTTTTTTCCCCCGAACCGCAATTTTTCTTCTAATAAATTTTCCATTTAAACATGCCAATATTTGAGCAATTGCATAGTAAAAAAAATTTGTATGCAATATTAATAACTCGGCTTTGAAATATTTTCATTTGAAGGATGTAGACTGGTTGAGATCTAAATCCAAAAGAAAAAATTATTCGGCCTTCAAGATAAGTTACGCTCGAACTTTAAAATCATTTTCTTTTTTTCCTTTTTTTTTGCCTCATGATCGCGAGTGGTGTGATCTTGTTTAGAAAATAAAAGGCAATAGTATAGACGTCAGTGCGAACATGGACATTTTTTGCAGCGAATACTAGCTATTATCTTAGCAAGTGGAAGTTCTATTTTATGATTTGGAAAAAATGCGAAATATGTACGAATATAGTTTTAATACGATAAAAATACTAACTTTATAAGCTAATTTTGGAAATATTTATGTATATTTATTGTAGTATGAGAGTATATAATATTTATAAATACAAAGTAATTGGAGTATTAGAGCAGATACATTCATAATTATAGTATAGTATAATTGTATTTTAATATGTGTGGTATATTAGACTTGTTTCTAAATTAAAATTGGAAATTTGGATAATATTTTGACTTCAATCCCCTACTCTCATAAACAGGGCTGGGCGCAGTAAGCGTCGAATACAATCAAACGTTGCGCAAGATTGAAACACATAATGTTTTGTACTTTTTTTAGCTTATATTTTAAATGTTGCATAGAATTTCTTAAATTGTGTAAACTTTTAGGCGACTATTGGGTTTCAATTTTCATCATATTCTTTATGAAACGTAGTATAATTGCGTTCAAAATTGTATTTTCTAATAGCTTTTTTTTTGTGTGCATGATTCAATTATAAAAGGTTATGTACTTACTGACAGCTAAATTCTGACACTCCTTAATCTATAGTTGTATTTTGGAAGTACGCAGTAAGGGGGAAAAATGTGATCCCTTTTTGCGAAAAAGTATTAGAAAAATACTAAGTAAAATACGTATTAAAATAGTATTTTTTAAGTATTTATTTCATTTTTGTACTATCTTATATCTGCGGAATTTTACCCTTCCATTTTATACAAATAAACATGTGGAGATTTAACTCTATTTTAATTGGCAAATAATAAAAATATAAGGTCTAACCTTGAGCTAGCAAAAGAACTAAATTTAAAATGGAAAGGTCGCCAAAATGAATATTTTCAATAAAATTTTAAATTAAAAAAACTCAATCGTTGTGGTTGTGCATAAAAACATAATTCCAGTTCTCTATCGCACATATGTATATATTTTCCGAGAAATGCGGTATTAAAAATTCAGAGGTGGTACGGCCACTCTTCCAATAATTTATAGTTTTCTCCATGACCATGCCACTGATTATATGTATATATGTAAGTATGTAGATCCCTCGGTCTATCTCATCCCAATTTATCGCTATTTAAGAAAATAAAATCCTATCTTTTAATGCAGACTATAAGCTGTATTCCTCCTAAATCTCATTCCAACTTCGTGACCCCTTTTGACATGATTATATTGCAAACATAAAAACTTTCAAATTTTAAATATTTGGATTATACAGGCCTATTCTGTATTTAGATATTGCAAATTTGGTCGGAATCGGAATGATTCATCGAAAGCGATCTTTTTTATTTTGCTTTTAAAGTCTTGTCTCTAATTCTCTGAAAAGCAAAAAATTAAAGTCTGATCCTCTTAAAACTGAAGAAACTAATAACAGATAGAGTGGAAAGGATTTATATATTCCGATTTTCACAACGGGCCTGTAAATTTTTGAAATGAAAATAAAACCACATGATTATTGTAGAAACTGTTATGATATACCCCATTTTTTATATTTATTTACTCAAAAACGGAATCTTAAATAATTTGGTATCGTCTTCGGGAACGTTCGTTAATGGGCAAGGAAATACCAAATGTTAGAAGGAAGCTGTAAACAAAGTGGTTCAATTATTATAATTTCTATATTATTATTTGCTATATTAGAGCGCAGTTACCCTCCGACGTGTACGTACCGTTCTGCGGTGATTAATTTCAATAACAAGGCTTATAAAATAGGTCGGCCGTTTCTACGCCGGTGGACATCTGCGATCTTACATTTAACTTACGTGTGAGTGTGTGCGTCTAACGCAGGAAAAAAGTTAGAAAGCGGTGGTTTTGCACACTGGGCATCTATACACCTTCAAATGAAAAGGTCTAATTATAAGAATTTCCCTTAATAAATGCAGTTGGTATATCATTTAACTTACGTGTGCGTGCCTTCAAAAAGTGCTTTAGATCGGCAGCAGGAAGACGCTCCAATCGATCGACGATGGACACCATTGTGTATAATAACAAGTGAGATATCTTATTTGACAATTGGATTTGACAGTATAACTAAGATGGCGGTTGACAGGATACCTAAGCTGGCCGACAATTACGAATGGCCCGAAGTTGGAAAAAGCTGATCTGAAAATATTTTGGGGGGTTTAAATTTTTTAGGATATTTTACATACATATGTTGAGATATTCGAATAATATCCATTATAAACATAGATATAATAATATTGGGTTAAATGTTGAATGCATTTTTATAAAGTCATCGATAGGCTTTGATATCATTTGAATCAGTAGAATCATAAAACGTCAGGGGTTTAAAGTGCTTCATCGATTCTCCTCTTTTTCTTTGCCAAAATATCTAGGTCACTAGTAACCTCAATATCTCGAGATACATCTTCAATCTCCGTAAAATAGAAAAGGACTGTTCACTCGGAGCCACCGTGACTGGCAACGTAACACTGATTTGAAAAATTCGGTAAATGTGTTTGTAAAATTGCATATTACGAAGGCGGTTTGATAAGCCATAAACATTTAGAATAAAATATACTTTTCCGCAAAAACGCATTCTTTGCATTCCAGCTACTGGGTAATAATTCTTAATTTTTTTGTCTAGAGTGAGTTTTTGTGTGTGCTACGAATTTGAAAACACGGTTGAAATTTTCTGAGACTACCGATTTTTTGGGGGAATCCAGACACCCAGAACACCTCCCCTGTATACGTCCCTGCATTCGGGTAAAATATACGGGGAACGCTAGGGTTGCGAATTTACTTTGCAAAAACAGGTGATCTCAGCTGTTCTAAATTTTGACGTTTATCGAAAAGATATCTTACATGTTATTATACACAATGATGGACACTGTTGGGAAAATACACATGTACATTCACAATTATAATCCGTGCGATGAATGGGGAACGATGTTCTGCAAATAAATATGTATGTATGTTAGATGTATCATTGGTGTAAACAAAACTGGTATTTACTCACGAGCTTCTCGGCCACTAATGTTTAAATAATATCCCACTGAAGGGATCTAAGTATTGTGGTTAATTACACTGTAAATAAGGTATAACAGATGTTTCAATTGAAAAATTGTTATATTGTTATGAAATAACATTACATTTTGCAAAACTCACCCAAATTCTTGCAATCTCAAAATGAAATGTCAACAGTGAAAAAATTAGAAATGAGACAAACGAGTCAGTAATGCCAACGCTTTTTTTAGTATGAAGATGTTTTCAATATACTACTATAACAAGTGAAAACTGTAGAATATGCAACATTCTTCATGCGTTAAGGAGCCGATTTGTCATGCGGGAAAGAGTGAGCTGCTTTATTACATAACCTTTTATTATTGAATCATGTTTTGTGTGTAAGCCATACATTGTACTTCAAAAAACCCATCACATAAAATAAAAAATTATTTTCCCATTTGACCTTAAACATTGTGAGCAAGTGAATGATTTTCCTTGTACACAATTTTGACCACTAGCGAGCTACATCATTGTTTGCTTGAAATTCACTTCGCAGCTGACTTAGTGATGGGAGAGACCGAGATGTTTTAGTCGATTGTTCAAACATCTCGATGGTTCTCGATTTTTTCTCTCGTAGACGAATTGCCATTAGCGAATAGTGATGCTTAAATTAGCCAACAAACGAAACAATCGACACAAACATCTCGGACTCGCTCCTGCCCAGTGATTGTTAAAACATCTCGATGGTTCTCTCTCGCAGTTTTTGACAACGAATTGCCAGTTGCGATTTACATTAGATAACAATCGGCCAAAATATCTCGCACCAGCTTGTGGCCCATGGCAACTTTAGTTTTACAAGCAATAACTTTTTACAAAGTTAACAAATATAAAATTAAGAAGAAAAAAAAAATTATTTTTAGTTGGTAAAAAATAAATGAGATCAATTATAGTAATTATTGGTATTCCGTAAGTTGAATGGGATACTTCGATTTGAGGTAGTCATGCAAGTAGGTTGTATTTCCAAAATATTTGTAGCTCGTATTGCAGTTAACCGACGCTACCTTGCCACAATCCGATATTTTATAAATAAATTTCCATTTTACTGATTTTTTAAAACAGCGCGGCATTTTAAATTTTCGAACAATATTTTTAACATACAAATTTTTGTTAATTTTTTGTTTATGTGTATATAAAGTCTTTGAAATAACAAAATTCTTACAGACTATAAATAAAAAAAAAAAATAATGACATAAAATTAAAAAAAATATCGTAGAACTATAAGTAAAAAGATAAGATACAGATACAGATACACTTGTTATTACAGACAGAAGAATGACTTAAGACTGTTAATTAAAATGCCATACGGCGACGTAAAGTCAACATCCAAAGTATTAAAGAACCAATTTAATTCTGAAAAAGTCCTCGAAAAAGGGGCATTTGCACCATATAACGTTGTAGAGAATTCAATGTGAATGGCTTCAAACTGCCTGAAGTTCTTATAGGGGACGTTAAACTGAACCCTCCTAAGGAGCGTCAATCAACAGTCCCAGTGATGAAGCCAACAACGAACGAGCACGACAGTATAGATCTTCTGTTTTCAAGCGTATTTAAGTCAATCAATAGACAACGAGATCGGTAAGATGGCAAAGGGTCTGAAAATTTTAATGATCGAAGAGCAAATCGTAGAAAGACTTTCTGGACCATCTCAAGTCGCTTGGAGAGGCCTAATTGGTAGGGCCTCCAAATAAAGGCGGCGTACTCAAGCCTCGATCTAACAAATGCACAATATAATGTTTTGAGAGTATACGGATCTGTGAAGGCAGAGCAATTGCGACGAACGAAAGTCAGCATCGTATAAGACTGGGTTATGACATAATTGATGTGACTGGCGAAATTCAACTTCGAGTCAAAAATAACTCCTAAGTCCTTAGTCTCATTGACGGATTTTAAGGCAGAGCCTGCAATATAATAAAAAGTATTCAAAGAAATTTTTGATCTAACATATGCTACATGGAAACATTTAGCTGTGTTCAGCGACAGACGATTTAAACAACACCAATTATATACCTTAACAAGATCGTGTTGTAGCTTTTCAGAATCCCTAGAGCAGTTGACAACCGCGAAAATTTGAAGGTCATCAGCATACAACATATAATCAGCAAATGAAAAGCAAGAGCCAATATCATTGATGAATAGAATAAAAAATAGGGGTCCAAGAATGCTACCCTGCGGAACACCAGAAGACGCAGTAAATGGATGAGATGTGGCATTATCCACAGTTACAACACTGAGTCTATTATGGAGATAAGACTTTATCCACAGAAAAAACATAGAATGAAAACCCATTGCAGCAAGTTTGCGCAGAAGTAGACGGTGAGATACTTTGTCGAATGCCTTAGAAAAATCCGAATAAATAGTATCCACTTGGCATTTGTTTTGAAAGGCATTAATGCAATAATCATTGAAAATAGATAAATTTGTGATCTGGACCGATTCGCAACAAACCCATGCTGTTTAACGAAAATAAAACATTTGACCGCAAAAGATATTTTTTCATTCGCAATGAGCTCAAAAAGTTTAGAGACCGATGTGAGCTTCGAAATATTCCTATAATTACGAACGTCGTTTTTGTTCCCGCTCTTAAATACAGGGGTTTGGATGTCAATTTCCAGTCATCTACAAAGATGCCTGAGGCCAACGAGTTGTTAAAAATTATTGTTAGAGGCTCTGCTAGACATAGACACTTTTTCAGCAGGATAACCGAGAGGCCATCTGAGTCAGTTTTAGATGAGGGCTTGAGTTTCATTATGCCATTGACAACATCAGCAACAGTTACGCGCAAAGAACCAAAATTTAGCGAGGAGTCACTTTGAAAAGGAGCAATAGATTCTTGGTCCAAATCGGTTTCAAAATTAGATCAGAAAAAGTCAGCAAATAGGTCAGTAATATGTAAACACCTGCATAAGTCTACGAAAGTTATTAATTGAGTTGACACGACGTCGTCGATCATAAGCCAGTCGACTCGAAACAATCGAAAAACATCTCGATTGTACAGTCTGACAGGGAGTCGATTGTTGACTCGGTTGTTCTTTTGCAACGATGGTAATTTTCTCGATTGTTTAAAAATCTCGGACTTGCACATCACTAAACTGACTCGTTTTTTCGCTGTCAACGGGTACTGCGCAGTTGGCGTTGAAAAATTAACTAATTTAGGTTTTGTAATAAAAATTAATCTTGGCTGCACTGATCATTCTAACTCTACATATCTCTAGCAAAATATCCGTTACACTGAGGAGTCTAAGGCAATCGGCATCATTTACTACTAGATCAATTAGACAAAAACTTGATCCTAAATTAATTTTGCCTTTAATTACATACTCCGAGGTGGGTTATAGCAAGCTTGACTCCAGGTCGTCTCATAAAATTGCTTGCAGAACTAGTTTTTTAGGATGCGAAATAAATGATTTTTTCAAAGCTAGAAATTGCACCTTTCTTTTCAGACTGTTATGTACAAAGACTCCGCAATACTTATATACATTGTACATTTTTTAACTATAAGGACTCAACCAGAAGGGGTTTCTTCAATGCTATAAGGGTGTGGAATTCTATTTCTTCCGCTTCTAGAAGCAAAATTAACAAAATCAACTACGAACAATCTTTATATAACTACTTTTCGAAAATTTATTGACCTATTACATATGTAAGTAACATTACACAGTAAATTGCGGTTTTATATAAAATTTAATATTTATTATTCTTCAAGACCGCGTTACGACATTATTGTTTACAGTTAAAACCAACAGTGTCTAGTTTATTGTTGAAAAATACGAGAGACATAATGCCACTCGTCACTGCCTAATAATCTTCAATAATCTTGTTACATGTCTAATATATAGGATACTCTTCTTAATAATTAAATGTAAAGTGCTTATGAAGTAGATATGTCTACGAGTTATGCTTTTTCTTTCGTTTAAACTGAGATTTATATTTTCTTCATTTCTGTTTATAAATCGTACAATATAATGCTCGTTATCATTTTCTTCTTTGACTAATTTCACTTGTTTAAAAGGTTTTTGCGTTTTATCCAAGCGCTTCCTAGAATTCTCTGCTTTAACGAAATTTGTGTCGATAGAAACGTTTTTTTTTTTTGCAGACTAGTGAAGGTAAAGTTAGTTTTTAAAAAATTCCAGTAACTCCTCCAATTTAATTTTCTCCATAACGCTTATTTTAACCTGCTTTTCAATTGTTGACATCCGTACTATAAGCTGGTCCGCATGGCCGCTAGAACATGCTTCATCCCAAGAGAAGTTTATCCAAAAGGTAACTAGGAAATCTGTCGGATTTTTAGCAAAGGTTCCCCCGAAAAATTAAAGGGCAGGATATCGTCAGATTTTTTCTTTTGATAATTTTTCCCGGAAGTTAATTTTTATTTACATTTATTTTTTTCCCCGAACCGCAATTTTTCTTCTAAAAAATTTTCTATTTCAACATGCCAATATGTGAGCAATTGCATAGTAAAAAAATTTGTATGCAATATTAATAACTCGCCTTTGAAATATTTTCATTTGAAGGATGTAGACTGGTTGAGATCTGAATCCAAAAGAAAAAATTACTCGGCCTTCAATATCAGCTAAGCTCAAACTTTAAAATTATTTTCGTTTTTTCCTTTTTTTTTGTCTCATGATCGCGAGTGGTGTGATCTTGTTTAGAAAATAAAAGGCAATAGTATAGACGTCAGTGCGAACATGGACATTTTTTGCAGCGAATACTAGCTATTTTCTTAGCAAGTGGAAGTTCTATTTTATGATTTGGAAAAAATGCGAAATATGTACGAATATAGTTTTAATACGATAAAAATACTAACTTTGTAAGCTAATTTTGGAAATATTTATGTATATTAGTTGTAGTATGAGAGTATATAATATTTATAAATACAAAGTAATTGGAGTATTAGAGCGAGTTCATTTATAATTATAGTATAGTATAATTGTATTTTAATATGTGTGGTATATTAGACTTGTTTCTAAATTAAAATTAGAAATTTGGATAATATTTTGACTTCAATCCCCTACTCTCATAAACAGGGCTGGGCGCAGTAAGCGTCGAATACAATCAAACGTTGCGCAAGATTGAAACACATAATGTTTTGTACTTTTTTTAGCTTATATTTTAAATGTTGCATAGAATTTCTTAAATTGTGTAAACTTTTAGGCGACTATTGGGTATAAATTTTCATCATATTCTTTATGAAACGTAGTATAATTGCGTTCAAAATTGTATTTTCTAATAGCTTTTTTTTTTGTGTGCATGATTCAATTATAAAAGGTTATGTACTTACTGACAGCTAAATTCTGACACTCCTTAATCTATAGTTGTATTTTGGAAGTACGCAGTAAGGGGGAAAAATGTGATCCCTTTTTGCGAAAAAGTATTAGAAAAATACTAAGTAAAATACGTATTAAAATAGTATTTTTTAAGTATTTATTTCATTTTTGTACTATCTTATATCTGCGGAATTTTACCCTTCCATTTTATACAAATAAACATTTGGAGATTTAACTCTATTTTAATTGGCAAATAATAAAAATATAAGGTCTAACCTTGAGCTAGCAAAAGAACTAAATTTAAAATGGAAAGGTCGCCAAAATGAAATAAATAAATTTTAAATTAAAAAAACTCAATCGTTGTGGTTGTGCATAAAAACATAATTCCAGTTCTCTATCGTACATATGTATATATTTTCCGAGAAATGCGGTATTAAAAATTCAGAGGTGGTACGGCAACTCTTCCAATAATTTATAGTTTTCTCCATGACCATGCAACTGATTATATATATGTATCTAGGTATGTAGATCCCTCGGTCTATCTCATCCCAATTTACCGCTATTTAAAAAAATAAAATCCTATATTTTAATGCAGACTATAAGCTGTATTCCTCCTAAATCTCATTCCAACTTCGTGACCCCTTTTGACATGATTATATTACAAACATAAAAACTTTCAAATTTTAAATATTTGGATTATATAGGCCTATTCTGTATTTAGATATTGCAAATTTGGTCGGAATCGGAATGATACATCGAAAGCGATCATTTTTATTTTCCTTGTAAAGTCTTGTCTCTAATTCTCTGAAAAGAAAAAAATTAAATTCTGATCCTCTTAAAACCGAAGAAACTAATAACAGATAGAGTGGAAAGGATTTATATATTCCGATTTTCACAACGGGCCTGTAAATTTTTGAAATGAAAATAAAACCACATGATTATTGTAGAAACTGTTATGATATACCCCATTTTTTATATTTATTTACTCAAAAACGGAATCTTAAATAATTTGGTATCGTCTTCGGGAACGTTTGTTAATGGGCAAGGAAATACCAAATGTTAGAAGGAAGCTGTAAACAAAGTGGTTCAATTATTATAATTTCTATATTATTATTTGCTATATTAGAGCGCAGTTACCCACCGACGTGTACGTACCGTTCTGCGGTGATTAATTTCAATAACAAGGCTTATAAAATAGGTCGGCCGTTTCTACGCCGGTGGACATCTGCGATCTTACATTTAACTTACGTGTGAGTGTGTGCGTCTAACGCAGGAAAAAAGTTAGAAAGCGGTGGTTTTGCACACTGGGCATCTATACACCTTCAAATGAAAAGGTCTAATTATAAGAATTTCCCTTAATAAATGCAGTTGGTATATCATTTAACTTACGTGTGCGTGCCTTCAAAAAGTGCTTTAGATCGGCAGCAGGAAGACGCTCCAATCGATCGACGATGGACACCATTGTGTATAATAACAAGTGAGATATCTTATTTGACAATTGGATTTGACAGTATAACTAAGATGGCGGTTGACAGGATACCTAAGCTGGCCGACAATTACGAATGGCCCGAAGTTGGAAAAAGCTGATCTGAAAATATTTTGGGGGGTTTAAATTTTTTAGGATATTTTACATACATATGTTGAGATATTCGAATAATATCCATTATAAACATAGATATAATAATATTGGGTTAAATGTTGAATGCATTTTTATAAAGCCATCGATAGGCTTTGATATCATTTGAATCAGTAGAATCATAAAACGTCAGGGGTTTAAAGTGCTTCATCGATTCTCCTCTTTTTCTTTGCCAAAATATCTAGGTCACTAGTAACCTCAATATCTCGAGATACATCTTCAATCTCCGTAAAATAGAAAGGACTGTTCACTCGGAGCCACCGTGACTGGCAACGTAACACTGATTTGAAAAATTCGGTAAATGTGTTTGTAAAATTGCATATTACGAAGGCGGTTTGATAAGCCATAAACTTTTAGAATAAAATATACTTTTCCGCAAAAACGCATTCTTTGCATTCCAGTTACTGGGTAATAATTCTTAATTTTTTTGTCTAGAGTGAGTTTTTGTGTGTGCTACGAATTTGAAAACACGGTTGAAATTTTCTGAGACTACCGATTTTTTGGGGGAATCCAGACACCCAGAACACCTCCCCTGTATACGTCCCTGCATTCGGGTAAAATATACGGGGAACGCTAGGGTTGCGAATTTACTTTGCAAAAACAGGTGATCTCAGCTGTTCTAAATTTTGACGTTTATCGAAAAGATATCTTACATGTTATTATACACAATGATGGACACTGCTGGGAAAATACACATGTACATTCACAATTATAATCCGTGCGATGAATGGGGAACGATGTTCTGCAAATAAATATGTATGTATGTTAGATGTATCATTGGTGTAAACAAAACTGGTATTTACTCACGAGCTTCTCGGCCACTAATGTTTAAATAATATCCCACTGAAGGGATTTAAGTATTGTGGTTAATTACACTGTAAATAAGGTATAACAGATGTTTTAATTGAAAAATTGTTATATTGTTATGAAATAACATTACATTTTGCAAAACTCACCCAAATTCTTGCAATCTCAAAATGAAATGTCAACAGTGAAAAAATTAGAAATGAGACAAACGAGTCAGTAATGCCAACGCTTTTTTTAGTATGAAGATGTTTTCAATATACTACTATAACAAGTGAAAACTGTAGAATATGCAACATTCTTCATGCGTTAAGGAGCCGATTTGTCATGCGGGAAAGAGTGAGCTGCTTTATTACAGAACCTTTTATTATTGAATCATGATTTGTGTGTAAGCCATACATTGTACTTCAAAAAAGCCATCACATAAAATAAAAAATTATTTTCCCATTTGACCTTAAACATTGTGAGCAAGTGAATGATTTTCCTTGTACACAATTTTGACCACTAGCGAGCTACACAATTGTTTGCTTGAAATTCACTTCGCAGCTGACTTAGTGATGGGAGAGACCGAGATGTTTTAGTCGATTGTCTCGATTGTTCAAACATCTCGATGGTTCTCGATTTGCCATTAGCGAATAGTGATGCTTAAATTAGCCAACAAACGAAACAATCGACACAAACATCTCGGACTCGCTCCTGCCCAGTGATTGTTAAAACATCTCGATGGTTCTCTCTCGCAGTTTTTGACAACGAATTGCCAGTTGCGATTTACATTAGATAACAATCGGCCAAAATATCTCGCACCAGCTTGTGGCCCATGGCAACTTTAGTTTTACAAGCAATAACTTTTTACAAAGTTAACAAATATAAAATTAAGAAGAAAAAAAAAATTATTTTTAGTTGGTAAAAAATAAATGAGATCAATTATAGTAATTATTGGTATTCCGTAAGTTGAATGGGATACTTCGATTTGAGGTAGTCATGCAAGTAGGTTGTATTTCCAAAATATTTGTAGCTCGTATTGCAGTTAACCGACGCTACCTTGCCACAATCCGATATTTTATAAATAAATTTCCATTTTACTGATTTTTTAAAACAGCGCGGCATTTTAAATTTTCGAACAATATTTTTAACATACAAATTTTTGTTAATTTTTTGTTTATGTGTATATAAAGTCTTTGAAATAACAAAATTCTTACAGACTATAAATAAAAAAAAAAAATAATGACATAAAATTAAAAAAAATATCGTAGAACTATAAGTAAAAAGATAAGATACAGATACAGATACACTTGTTATTACAGACAGAAGAATGACTTAAGACTGTTAATTAAAATGCCATACGGCGACGTAAAGTCAACATCCAAAGTATTAAAGAACCAATTTAATTCTGAAAAAGTCCTCGAAAAAGGGGCATTTGCACCATATAACGTTGTAGAGAATTCAATGTGAATGGCTTCAAACTGCCTGAAGTTCTTATAGGGGACGTTAAACTGAACCCTCCTAAGGAGCGTAGGACAATCAACAGTCCCCGTGATGAAGCCAACAACGAACGAGCACGACCGTATAGATCTTCTGTTTTCAAGCGTATTTAAGTCAATCAATAGACAACGAGATCGGTAAGATGGCAAAGGGTCTGAAAATTTTAATGATCGAAGAGCAAGTCGTAGAAAGACTTTCTGGACCATCTCAAGTCGATTGGAGAGGCCTAATTGGTAGGGCCTCCAAATAAAGGCGGCGTACTCAAGCCTCGATCTAACAAATGCACAATATAATGTTTTGAGAGTATACGGATCTGTGAAGGCAGAGCAATTGCGACGAACGAAAGTCAGCATCGTATAAGACCGGGTTATGACATAATTGATGTGGCTGGCGAAATTCAACTTCGAGTCAAAAATAACTCCTAAGTCCTTAGTCTCATTGACGGATTTTAAGGCAGAGCCTGCAATATAATAAAAAGTATTCAAAGAAATTTTTGATCTAACATATGCTACATGGAAACATTTAGCTGTGTTCAGCGACAGACGATTTAAACAACACCAATTATATACCTTAACAAGATCGTGTTGTAGCTTTTCAGAATCCCTAGAGCAGTTGACAACCGCGAAAATTTGAAGGTCATCAGCATACAACATATAATCAGCAAATGAAAAGCAAGAGCCAATATCATTGATGAATAGAATAAAAAATAGGGGTCCAAGAATGCTACCCTGCGGACGCAGTAAATGGATGAGATGTGGCATTATCCACAGTTACAACACTGAGTCTATTATGGAGATAAGACTTTATCCACAGAAAAAACATAGAATGAAAACCCATTGCAGCAAGTTTGCGCAGAAGTAGACGGTGAGATACTTTGTCGAATGCCTTAGAAAAATCCGAATAAATAGTATCCACTTGGCATTTGTTTTGAAAGGCATTAATGCAATAATCATTGAAAATAGATAAATTTGTGACTGTGGACCGATTCGCAACAAACCCATGCTGTTTAACGAAAATAAAACATTTGACCGCAAAAGATATTTTTTCATTCACAATGAGCTCAAAAAGTTTAGAGACCGATGTGAGCTTCGAAATATTCCTATAATTACGAACGTCGTTTTTGTTCCCGCTCTTAAATACAGGGGTTTGGATGTCAATTTCCAGTCATCTACAAAGATGCCTGAGGCCAACGAGTTGTTAAAAATTATTGTTAGAGGCTCTGCTAGACATAGACACTTTTTCAGCAGGATAACCGAGAGGCCATCTGAGTCAGTTTTAGATGAGGGCTTGAGTTTCATTATGCCATTGACAACATCAGCAACAGTTACGCGCAAGAACCAAAATTTAGCGAGGAGTCACTTTGAAAAGGAGCAATAGATTCTTGGTCCAAATCGGTTTCAAATTAGAGCAGAAAAAGTCAGCAAATAGGTCAGTAATATGTAAACACCTGCATAAGTCTACGAAAGTTATTAATTGAGTTGACACGACGTCGTCGATCATAAGCCAGTCGACTCGAAACAATCGAAAAACATCTCGATTGTACAGTCTGACAGGGAGTCGATTGTTGACTCGGTTGTTCTTTTGCAACGATGGTAATTTTCTCGATTGTTTAAAAATCTCGGACTTGCACATCACTAAACTGACTCGTTTTTTCGCTGTCAACGGGTACTGCGCAGTTGGCGTTGAAAAATTAACTAATTTAGGTTTTGTAATAAAAATTAATCTTGGCTGCACTGATCATTCTAACTCTACATATCTCTAGCAAAATATCCGTTACACTGAGGAGTCTAAGGCAATCGGCATCATTTACTACTAGATCAATTAGACAAAAACTTGATCCTAAATTAATTTTGCCTTTAATTACATACTCCGAGGTGGGTTATAGCAAGCTTGACTCCAGGTCGTCTCATAAAATTGCTTGCAGAACTAGTTTTTTAGGATGCGAAATAAATGATTTTTTCAAAGCTAGAAATTGCACCTTTCTTTTCAGACTGTTATGTACAAAGACTCCGCAATACTTATATACATTGTACATTTTTTAACTATAAGGACTCAACCAGAAGGGGTTTCTTCAATGCTATAAGGGTGTGGAATTCTATTTCTTCCGCTTCTAGAAGCAAAATTAAGAAAATCAACTACGAACAATCTTTATATAACTACTTTTCGAAAATTTATTGACCTATTACATATGTAAGTAACATTACACAGTAAATTGCGGTTTTATATAAAATTTAATATTTATTATTCTTCAAGACCGCGTTACGACATTATTGTTTACAGTTAAAACCAACAGTGTCTAGTTTATTGTTGAAAAATACGAGAGACATAATGCCACTCGTCACTGCCTAATAATCTTCAATAATCTTGTTACAAGTCTAATATATAGGATACTCTTCTTAATAATTAAATGTAAAGTGCTTATGAAGTAGATATGTCTACGAGTTATGCTTTTTCTTTCGTTTAAACTGAGATTTATATTTTCTTCATTTCTGTTTATAAATCGTACAATATAATGCTCCTTATCATTTTCTTCTTTGACTAATTTCACTTGTTTAAAAGGTTTTTGCGTTTTATCCAAGCGCTTCCTAGAATTCTCTGCTTTAACGAAATTTGTGTCGATAGAAACGTTTTTTTTTTTTTTGCAGACTAGTGAAGGTAAAGTTAGTTTTTAAAAAATTCCAGTAACTCCTCCAATTTAATTTTCTCCATAACGCTTATTTCAACCTGCTTTTCAATTGTTGACATCCGTACTATAAGCTGGTCCGCATGGCCGCTAGAACATGCTTCATCCCAAGAGAAGTTTATCCAAAAGGTAACTAGGAAATCTGTCGGATTTTTAGCAAAGGTTCCCCCGAAAAATTAAAGGGCAGGATATCGTCAGATTTTTTCTTTTGATAATTTTTCCCGGAAGTTAATTTTTATTTACATTTATTTTTTTCCCCGAACCGCAATTTTTCTTCTAAAAAATTTTCTATTTCAACATGCCAATATGTGAGCAATTGCATAGTAAAAAAATTTGTATGCAACATTAATAACTCGGCTTTGAAATATTTTCATTTGAAGGATGTAGACTGGTTGAGATCTGAATCCAAAAGAAAAAATTACTCGGCCTTCAATATCAGCTAAGCTCAAACTTTAAAATTATTTTCTTTTTTTCCTTTTTTTTTGTCTCATGATCGCGAGTGGTGTGATCTTGTTTAGAAAATAAAAGGCAATAGTATAGACGTCAGTGCGAACATGGACATTTTTTGCAGCGAATACTAGCTATTATCTTAGCAAGTGGAAGTTCTATTTTATGATTTGGAAAAAATGCGAAATATGTACGAATATAGTTTTAATACGATAAAAATACTAACTTTGTAAGCTAATTTTGGAAATATTTATGTATATTAGTTGTAGTATGAGAGTATATAATATTTATAAATACAAAGTAATTGGAGTATTAGAGCGAGTTCATTTATAATTATAGTATAGTATAATTGTATTTTAATATGTGTGGTATATTAGACTTGTTTCTAAATTAAAATTAGAAATTTGGATAATATTTTGACTTCAATCCCCTACTCTCATAAACAGGGCTGGGCGCAGTAAGCGTCGAATACAATCAAACGTTGCGCAAGATTGAAACACATAATGTTTTGTACTTTTTTTAGCTTATATTTTAAATGTTGCATAGAATTTCTTAAATTGTGTAAACTTTTAGGCGACTATTGGGTTTAAATTTTCATCATATTCTTTATGAAACGTAGTATAATTGCGTTCAAAATTGTATTTTCTAATAGCTTTTTTTTTTGTGTGCATGATTCAATTATAAAAGGTTATGTACTTACTGACAGCTAAATTCTGACACTCCTTAATCTATAGTTGTATTTTGGAAGTACGCAGTAAGGGGGAAAAATGTGATCCCTTTTTGCGAAAAAGTATTAGAAAAATACTAAGTAAAATACGTATTAAAATAGTATTTTTTAAGTATTTATTTCATTTTTGTACTATCTTATATCTGCGGAATTTTACCCTTCCATTTTATACAAATAAACATGTGGAGATTTAACTCAATTTTAATTGGCAAATAATAAAAATATAAGGTCTAACCTTGAGCTAGCAAAAGAACTAAATTTAAAATGGAAAGGTCGCCAAAATGAATATTATCAATAAAATTTTAAATTAAAAAAACTCAATCGTTGTGGTTGTGCATAAAAACATAATGCCAGCTCTCTATCGCACATATGTATATATTTTCCGAGAAATGCGGTATTAAAAATTCAGAGGTGGTACGGCCACTCTTCCAATAATTTATAGTTTTCTCCATGACCATGCAACTGATTATATATATGTATCTAGGTATGTAGATCCCTCGGTCTATCTCATCCCAATTTACCGCTATTTAAAAAAATAAAATCCTATATTTTAATGCAGACTATAAGCTGTATTCCTCCTAAATCTCATTCCAACTTCGTGACCCCTTTTGACATGATTATATTACAAACATAAAAACTTTCAAATTTTAAATATTTGGATTATATAGGCCTATTCTGTATTTAGATATTGCAAATTTGGTCGGAATCGGAATGATACATCGAAAGCGATCATTTTTATTTTCCTTGTAAAGTCTTGTCTCTAATTCTCTGAAAAGAAAAAAATTAAATTCTGATCCTCTTAAAACCGAAGAAACTAATAACAGATAGAGTGGAAAGGATTTATATATTCCGATTTTCACAACGGGCCTGTAAATTTTTGAAATGAAAATAAAACCACCTGATTATTGTAGAAACTGTTATGATATACCCCATTTTTTATATTTATTTACTCAAAAACGGAATCTTAAATAATTTGGTATCGTCTTCGGGAACGTTTGTTAATGGGCAAGGAAATACCAAATGTTAGAAGGAAGCTGTAAACAAAGTGGTTCAATTATTATAATTTCTATATTATTATTTGCTATATTAGAGCGCAGTTACCCACCGACGTGTACGTACCGTTCTGCGGTGATTAATTTCAATAACAAGGCTTATAAAATAGGTCGGCCGTTTCTACGCCGGTGGACATCTGCGATCTTACATTTAACTTACGTGTGAGTGTGTGCGTCTAACGCAGGAAAAAAGTTAGAAAGCGGTGGTTTTGCACACTGGGCATCTATACACCTTCAAATGAAAAGGTCTAATTATAAGAATTTCCCTTAATAAATGCAGTTGGTATATCATTTAACTTACGTGTGCGTGCCTTCAAAAAGTGCTTTAGATCGGCAGCAGGAAGACGCTCCAATCGATCGACGATGGACACCATTGTGTATAATAACAAGTGAGATATCTTATTTGACAATTGGATTTGACAGTATAACTAAGATGGCGGTTGACAGGATACCTAAGCTGGCCGACAATTACGAATGGCCCGAAGTTGGAAAAAGCTGATCTGAAAATATTTTGGGGGGTTTAAATTTTTTAGGATATTTTACATACATATGTTGAGATATTCGAATAATATCCATTATAAACATAGATATAATAATATTGGGTTAAATGTTGAATGCATTTTTATAAAGCCATCGATAGGCTTTGATATCATTTGAATCAGTAGAATCATAAAACGTCAGGGGTTTAAAGTGCTTCATCGATTCTCCTCTTTTTCTTTGCCAAAATATCTAGGTCACTAGTAACCTCAATATCTCGAGATACATCTTCAATCTCCGTAAAATAGAAAGGACTGTTCACTCGGAGCCACCGTGACTGGCAACGTAACACTGATTTGAAAAATTCGGTAAATGTGTTTGTAAAATTGCATATAACGAAGGCGGTTTGATAAGCCATAAACTTTTAGAATAAAATATACTTTTCCGCAAAAACGCATTCTTTGCATTCCAGTTACTGGGTAATAATTCTTAATTTTTTTGTCTAGAGTGAGTTTTTGTGTGTGCTACGAATTTGAAAACACGGTTGAAATTTTCTGAGACTACCGATTTTTTGGGGGAATCCAGACACCCAGAACACCTCCCCTGTATACGTCCCTGCATTCGGGTAAAATATACGGGGAACGCTAGGGTTGCGAATTTACTTTGCAAAAACAGGTGATCTCAGCTGTTCTAAATTTTGACGTTTATCGAAAAGATATCTTACATGTTATTATACACAATGATGGACACTGCTGGGAAAATACACATGTACATTCACAATTATAATCCGTGCGATGAATGGGGAACGATGTTCTGCAAATAAATATGTATGTATGTTAGATGTATCATTGGTGTAAACAAAACTGGTATTTACTCACGAGCTTCTCGGCCACTAATGTTTAAATAATATCCCACTGAAGGGATCTAAGTATTGTGGTTAATTACACTGTAAATAAGGTATAACAGATGTTTTAATTGAAAAATTGTTATATTGTTATGACATAACATTACATTTTGCAAAACTCACCCAAATTCTTGCAATCTCAAAATGAAATGTCAACAGTGAAAAAATTAGAAATGAGACAAACGAGTCAGTAATGCCAACGCTTTTTTTAGTATGAAGATGTTTTCAATATACTACTATAACAAGTGAAAACTGTAGAATATGCAACATTCTTCATGCGTTAAGGAGCCGATTTGTCATGCGGGAAAGAGTGAGCTGCTTTATTACAGAACCTTTTATTATTGAATCATGTTTTGTGTGTAAGCCATACATTGTACTTCAAAAAAGCCATCACATAAAATAAAAAATTATTTTCCCATTTGACCTTAAACATTGTGAGCAAGTGAATGATTTTCCTTGTACACAATTTTGACCACTAGCGAGCTACACAATTGTTTGCTTGAAATTCACTTCGCAGCTGACTTAGTGATGGGAGAGACCGAGATGTTTTAGTCGATTGTCTCGATTGTTCAAACATCTCGATGGTTCTCGATTTGCCATTAGCGAATAGTGATGCTTAAATTAGCCAACAAACGAAACAATCGACACAAACATCTCGGACTCGCTCCTGCCCAGTGATTGTTAAAACATCTCGATGGTTCTCTCTCGCAGTTTTTGACAACGAATTGCCAGTTGCGATTTACATTAGATAACAATCGGCCAAAATATCTCGCACCAGCTTGTGGCCCATGGCAACTTTAGTTTTACAAGCAATAACTTTTTACAAAGTTAACAAATATAAAATTAAGAAGAAAAAAAAAATTATTTTTAGTTGGTAAAAAATAAATGAGATCAATTATAGTAATTATTGGTATTCCGTAAGTTGAATGGGATACTTCGATTTGAGGTAGTCATGCAAGTAGGTTGTATTTCCAAAATATTTGTAGCTCGTATTGCAGTTAACCGACGCTACCTTGCCACAATCCGATATTTTATAAATAAATTTCCATTTTACTGATTTTTTAAAACAGCGCGGCATTTTAAATTTTCGAACAATATTTTTAACATAAAAATTTTTGTTAATTTTTTGTTTATGTGTATATAAAGTCTTTGAAATAACAAAATTCTTACAGACTATAAATAAAAAAAAAAAATAATGACATAAAATTAAAAAAAATATCGTAGAACTATAAGTAAAAAGATAAGATACAGATACAGATACACTTGTTATTACAGACAGAAGAATGACTTAAGACTGTTAATTAAAATGCCATACGGCGACGTAAAGTCAACATCCAATGTATTAAAGAACCAATTTAATTCTGAAAAAGTCCTCGAAAAAGGGGCATTTGCACCATATAACGTTGTAGAGAATTCAATGTGAATGGCTTCAAACTGCCTGAAGTTCTTATAGGGGACGTTAAACTGAACCCTCCTAAGGAGCGTAGGACAATCAACAGTCCCAGTGATGAAGCCAACAACGAACGAGCACGACAGTATAGATCTTCTGTGTTCAAGCGTATTTAAGTCAATCAATAGACAACGAGATCGGTAAGATGGCAAAGGGTCTGAAAATTTTAATGATCGAAGAGCAAGTCGTAGAAAGACTTTCTGGACCATCTCAAGTCGATTGGAGAGGCCTAATTGGTAGGGCCTCCAAATAAAGGCGGCGTACTCAAGCCTCGATCTAACAAATGCACAATATAATGTTTTGAGAGTATACGGATCTGTGAAGGCAGAGCAATTGCGACGAACGAAAGTCAGCATCGTATAAGACCGGGTTATGACATAATTGATGTGACTGGCGAAATTCAACTTCGAGTCAAAAATAACTCCTAAGTCCTTAGTCTCATTGACGGATTTTAAGGCAGAGCCTGCAATATAATAAAAAGTATTCAAAGAAATTTTTATCTAACATATGCTACATGGAAACATTTAGCTGTGTTCAGCGACAGACGATTTAAACAACACCAATTATATACCTTAACAAGATCGTGTTGTAGCTTTTCAGAATCCCTAGAGCAGTTGACAACCGCGAAAATTTGAAGGTCATCAGCATACAACATATAATCAGCAAATGAAAAGCAAGAGCCAATATCATTGATGAATAGAATAAAAAATAGGGGTCCAAGAATGCTACCCTGCGGAACACCAGAAGACGCAGTAAATGGATGAGATGTGGCATTATCCACAGTTACAACACTGAGTCTATTATGGAGATAAGACTTTATCCACAGAAAAAACATAGAATGAAAACCCATTGCAGCAAGTTTGCGCAGAAGTAGACGGTGAGATACTTTGTCGAATGCCTTAGAAAAATCCGAATAAATAGTATCCACTTGGCATTTGTTTTGAAAGGCATTAATGCAATAATCATTGAAAATAGATAAATTTGTGACTGTGGACCGATTCGCAACAAACCCATGCTGTTTAACGAAAATAAAACATTTGACCGCAAAAGATATTTTTTCATTCACAATGAGCTCAAAAAGTTTAGAGACCGATGTGAGCTTCGAAATATTCCTATAATTACGAACGTCGTTTTTGTTCCCGCTCTTAAATACAGGGGTTTGGATGTCAATTTCCAGTCATCTACAAAGATGCCTGAGGCCAACGAGTTGTTAAAAATTATTGTTAGAGGCTCTGCTAGACATAGACACTTTTTCAGCAGGATAACCGAGAGGCCATCTGAGTCAGTTTTAGATGAGGGCTTGAGTTTAATTATGCCATTGACAACATCAGCAACAGTTACGCGCAAAGAACCAAAATTTAGCGAGGAGTCACTTTGAAAAGGAGCAATAGATTCTTGGTCCAAATCGGTTTCAAAATTAGAGCAGAAAAAGTCAGCAAATAGGTCAGTAATATGTAAACACCTGCATAAGTCTACGAAAGTTATTAATTGAGTTGACACGACGTCGTCGATCATAAGCCAGTAGACTCGAAACAATCGAAAAACATCTCGATTGTACAGTCTGACAGGGAGTCGATTGTTGACTCGGTTGTTCTTTTGCAACGATGGCAATTTTCTCGATTGTTTAAAAATCTCGGACTTGCACATCACTAAACTGACTCGTTTTTTCGCTGTCAACGGGTACTGCGCAGTTGGCGTTGAAAAATTAACTAATTTAGGTTTTGTAATAAAAATTAATCTTGGCTGCACTGATCATTCTAACTCTATCTCTAGCAAAATATCCGTTACACTGAGGAGTCTAAGGCAATCGGCATCATTTACTACTAGATCAATTAGACAAAAACTTGATCCTAAATTAATTTTGCCTTTAATTACATACTCCGAGGTGGGTTATAGCAAGCTTGACTCCAGGTCGTCTCATAAAATTGCTTGCAGAACTAGTTTTTTAGGATGCGAAATAAATGATTTTTTCAAAGCTAGAAATTGCACCTTTCTTTTCAGACTGTTATGTACAAAGACTCCGCAATACTTATATACATTGTACATTTTTTAACTATAAGGACTCAACCAGAAGGGGTTTCTTCAATGCTATAAGGGTGTGGAATTCTATTTCTTCCGCTTCTAGAAGCAAAATTAACAAAATCAACTACGAAAAATCTTTATATAACTACTTTTCGAAAATTTATTGACCTATTACATATGTAAGTAACATTACACAGTAAATTGCGGTTTTATATAAAATTTAATATTTATTATTCTTCAAGACCGCGTTACGACATTATTGTTTACAGTTAAAACCAACAGTGTCTAGTTTATTGTTGAAAAATACGAGAGACATAATGCCACTCGTCACTGCCTAATAATCTTCAATAATCTTGTTACAAGTCTAATATATAGGATACTCTTCTTAATAATTAAATGTAAAGTGCTTATGAAGTAGATATGTCTAGGAGTTATGCTTTTTCTTTCGTTTAAACTGAGATTTATATTTTCTTACATTTCTGTTTTTAAATCGTACAATATAATGCTCGTTATCATTTTCTTCTTTGACTAATTTCACTTGTTTAAAAGGTTTTGGCGTTTTATCCAAGCGCTTCCTAGAATTCTCTGCTTTAACGAAATTTGTGTCGATAGAAACGTTTTTCTTTTTTTTGCAGACTATTGAAGGTAAAGTTAGTTTTTAAAAAATTCCAGTAACTCCTCCAATTTAATTTTCTCCATAACGCTTATTTTAACCTGCTTTTCAATTGTTGACATCCGTACTATAAGCTGGTCCGCATGGCCGCTAGAACATGCTTCATCCCAAGAGAAGTTTATCCAAAAGGTAACTAGGAAATCTGTCGGATTTTTAGCAAAGGTTCCCCCGAAAAATTAAAGGGCAGGATATCGTCAGATTTTTTCTTTTGATAATTTTTCCCGGAAGTTAATTTTTATTTACATTTATTTTTTTCCCCGAACCGCAATTTTTCTTCTAAAAAATTTTCTATTTAAACATGCCAATATGTGAGCAATTGCATAGTAAAAAAATTTGTATGCAATATTAATAACTCGGCTTTGAAATATTTTCATTTGAAGGATGTAGACTGGTTGAGATCTGAATCCAAAAGAAAAAATTACTCGGCCTTCAAGATCAGCTAAGCTCAAACTTTAAAATTATTTTCTTTTTTTCCTTTTTTTTTGTCTCATGATCGCGAGTGGTGTGATCTTGTTTAGAAAATAAAAGGCAATAGTATAGACGTCAGTGCGAACATGGACATTTTTTGCAGCGAATACTAGCTATTATCTTAGCAAGTGGAAGTTCTATTTTATGATTTGGAAAAAATGCGAAATATGTACGAATATAGTTTTAATACGATAAAAATACTAACTTTGTAAGCTAATTTTGGAAATATTTATGTATATTAGTTGTAGTATGAGAGTATATAATATTTATAAATACAAAGTAATTGGAGTATTAGAGCGAGTTCATTTATAATTATAGTATAGTATAATTGTATTTTAATATGTGTGGTATATTAGACTTGTTTTTAAATTAAAATTAGAAATTTGGATAATATTTTGACTTCAATCCCCTACTCTCATAAACAGGGCTGGGCGCAGTAAGCGTCGAATACAATCAAACGCTGCGCAAGATTGAAACACATAATGTTTTGTACTTTTTTTAGCTTATATTTTAAATGTTGCATAGAATTTCTTAAATTGTGTAAACTTTTAGGCGACTATTGGGTTTAAATTTTCATCATATTCTTTATGAAACGTAGTATAATTGCGTTCAAAATTGTATTTTCTAATAGCTTTTTTTTTGTGTGCATGATTCAATTATAAAAGGTTATGTACTTACTGACAGCTAAATTCTGACACTCCTTAATCTATAGTTGTATTTTGGAAGTACGCAGTAAGGGGGAAAAATGTGATCCCTTTTTGCGAAAAAGTATTAGAAAAATACTAAGTAAAATACGTATTAAAATAGTATTTTTTAAGTATTTATTTCATTTTTGTACTATCTTATATCTGCGGAATTTTACCCTTCCATTTTATACAAATAAACATGTGGAGATTTAACTCAATTTTAATTGGCAAATAATAAAAATATAAGGTCTAACCTTGAGCTAGCAAAAGAACTAAATTTAAAATGGAAAGGTCGCCAAAATGAATATTATCAATAAAATTTTAAATTAAAAAAACTCAATCGTTGTGGTTGTGCATAAAAACATAATGCCAGCTCTCTATCGCACATATGTATATATTTTCCGAGAAATGCGGTATTAAAAATTCAGAGGTGGTACGGCCACTCTTCCAATAATTTATAGTTTTCTCCATGACCATGCAACTGATTATATATATGTATCTAAGTATGTAGATCCCTCGGTCTATCTCATCCCAATTTACCGCTATTTAAAAAAATAAAATCCTATCTTTTAATGCAGACTATAAACTGTATTCCTCCTAAATCTCATTCCAACTTCGTGACCCCTTTTGACATGATTATATTACAAACATAAAAACTTTCAAATTTTAAATATTTGGATTATATAGGCCTATTCTGTATTTAGATATTGCAAATTTGGTCGGAATCGGAATGATACATCGAAAGCGAGAGACTTTGTCTCTAATTCTCTGAAAAGAAAAAAAATAAATTCTGATCCTCTTAAAACCGAAGAAACTAATAACAGATAGAGTGGAAAGGATTTATATATTCCGATTTTCACAACGGGCCTGTAAATTTTTGAAATGAAAATAAAACCACATGATTATTGTAGAAACTGTTATGATATACCCCATTTTTTATATTTATTTACTCAAAAACGGAATCTTAAATAATTTGGTATCGTCTTCGGGAACGTTTGTTAATGGGCAAGGAAATACCAAATGTTAGAAGGAAGCTGTAAACAAAGTGGTTCAATTATTATAATTTCTATATTATTATTTGCTATATTAGAGCGCAGTTACCCACCGACGTGTACGTACCGTTCTGCGGTGATTAATTTCAATAACAAGGCTTATAAAATAGGTCGGCCGTTTCTACGCCGGTGGACATCTGCGATCTTACATTTAACTTACGTGTGAGTGTGTGCGTCTAACGCAGGAAAAAAGTTAGAAAGCGGTGGTTTTGCACACTGGGCATCTATACACCTTCAAATGAAAAGGTCTAATTATAAGAATTTCCCTTAATAAATGCAGTTGGTATATCATTTAACTTACGTGTGCGTGCCTTCAAAAAGTGCTTTAGATCGGCAGCAGGAAGACGCTCCAATCGATCGACGATGGACACCATTGTGTATAATAATAAGTGAGATATCTTATTTGACAATTGGATTTGACAGTATAACTAAGATGGCGGTTGACAGGATACCTAAGCTGGCCGACAATTACGAATGGCCCGAAGTTGGAAAAAGCTGATCTGAAAATATTTTGGGGGGTTTAAATTTTTTAGGATATTTTACATACATATGTTGAGATATTCGAATAATATCCATTATAAACATAGATATAATAATATTGGGTTAAATGTTGAATGCATTTTTATAAAGCCATCGATAGGCTTTGATATCATTTGAATCAGTAGAATCATAAAACGTCAGGGGTTTAAAGTGCTTCATCGATTCTCCTCTTTTTCTTTGCCAAAATATCTAGGTCACTAGTAACCTCAATATCTCGAGATACATCTTCAATCTCCGTAAAATAGAAAGGACTGTTCACTCGGAGCCACCGTGACTGGCAACGTAACACTGATTTGAAAAATTCGGTAAATGTGTTTGTAAAATTGCATATTACGAAGGCGGTTTGATAAGCCATAAACTTTTAGAATAAAATATACTTTTCCGCAAAAACGCATTCTTTGCATTCCAGTTACTGGGTAATAATTCTTAATTTTTTTGTCTAGAGTGAGTTTTTGTGTGTGCTACGAATTTGAAAACACGGTTGAAATTTTCTGAGACTACCGATTTTTTGGGGGGAATCCAGACACCCAGAACACCTCCCCTGTATACGTCCCTGCATTCGGGTAAAATATACGGGGAACGCTAGGGTTGCGAATTTACTTTGCAAAAACAGGTGATCTCAGCTGTTCTAAATTTTGACGTTTATCGAAAAGATATTGTTTAGGTTTCCGACCTAAATACATTCACCGCCCTACCGCACTGTTTGCGTGAGGTTCCGCCTCAACAATTTACGTACAACCCTAGTGTGTAAATCCCTTTATTGATTTACACACACACATATATATACGCCGCTACCCGTCAAACGGTGAACCAAGTTAAGGAGAAAGTTAACGAAAGTTCACTGTTTGGCAGTCCGATCACCTTCAAAATTAAAAAACTCGGCCACTTGAAGTTACTTCACTACGCAGCAAGGATCAGCCACAGCCACCACGCCGTACCAAAGGTAAAACAAATCGATTGTAATTTATATGTCCACTATTTATTCCTATCCACAATAATTACACAATAAACCAATTAAGTTTATAGAATACTAATCAGAATATTCTGTTTCGTTTTTTATTTTCTTGTTAATACTCGGTGCGAAATCATTCCGTGATTCGCCACGGTGTATTTATTGGTCCTTCTACGCCGAGACTGACCAGCTTATATTCACTACAGTCCACTACTCATCCAACAAAAACCCTTTGGAAGGAATCGCACATATCACCAACTCAACCGACACAGCTTTTGGCACACCTATATAACGTGGCACCATTCTGTTTTGCGACCTGCACATACGACGAGCATACGTAATCACCAGAGCTTTCTCACAGCACAGCAACTAGACACAATTTACACTTGCAGCACTAATACTTTCACCACCTCATCACCAGCAACACTGCAATAAGGTACGTGGTTGATCTTCAATTTCAGTGCACTTAATTGATCAAAAAAATAAATTAACTAAATAATATTCGATCATTTTGTATATTCGCGTTTACGTTCCGCGCGTGTGTTAGTGAACCGGGGGTATATTCAGTGCTCGAATCACGCCACCATTTTGCGTCACTGTCACATAATTATAATCGTTTATCACAATTGCATACGAACAATAATTTATTAAATTTTTCTTTGCACTACGAATTCCTTTTTAAACGATACATTCACATACATAGGTGCGAAACCAGTAAATTTAATTTCCTTTGTAGCAGTGATAATCCCCGTATATACACATATACGCACATTCACATACTAATTGCAGTTCGTGCTATCATTTTTGGATCACACTAGCTTTCATTACTTTGCATAATTCGGAGATCATTTCACTGAACCGCGTTTACTGCTTGACATTGGCACTTAATTATTTTAGTTATTATTTTTTTTTTGCACTTTAGTTGTTGTTAATTCGACGAGTTTATTTTTTATCATTTTATTCTCGCACACGGAGCACTGTTTTTTCTTCTCCCGTTTCACACGATTCACACACTTAATTATTAAAGACAAAGGTCATTATTCCAAAAAAAAATATAACACTTCGTTGGGTGGCAGGTGACTATGTATATCCAATAACGTGCGCATTTGTTTGCTTCATAATTGTTCATATATACATACATATAAATAGTCATATATACATACATATACATTTTCATATATATATACATTAGGGTGACAATTAAATGTATGGAGTATTTTTTTTTTCTTTATTGTTTTGGTCTCAGTGTTTTTTTGTGTGTAGTTTTATTTAAAAAAAATTCTAGTAAAATTTCAAGGTCGTAGGAAGAGGATTAGGGGGCGCGTCGGCCCCCCAAAGTTACACAAAATACGTTTTTTGACGCAAATTCTTACTTTGACTGCTTGTAACTTTCTCTGTGTTTTTTTTTTTTAAACATTACTGGCGAAAGATGTTCATTAATATGTCTACAATAACATCTGTCAATAACATTTTTGTCTAATGTTAATATTGAATGAAAAAAACTTAAATATAGGAGAAAAAGTACGCCTCAATGTCGATTTATTATACTTAAATAAAACTACTTATGTATATGATTTCTCTTTTTATTAATATTGTTTAAAGCACTTGAGACAATGTCTTTTTATTACAGTCCGGAAACCGATGGCGGTAATCGCTAACAATTTTTAAAACAAATTGTTTTTGGCGTTCATTTTTGGTAAATAGTTTATTATACTCTTCCATCAATTTAACCCCCCTTTCGGCAGTGTCATTTGTAACATTTAATTTTTTCATCAGTTCAGCCGCTTTACAATAAGATTGGTCCTGCTCCCATTTGTCTGGGTTTAATTTAAAAAAATCAGTATTTATTTGAAATCTTTCAAATAATGCTTTTGTTTCGGCAGAGACGAACTGTTCAATTCCGTCATGGAATATTTCAACGATTTCTCTATCATTTATTGTAGCTCGCTTTGTGTTTTGCTCTTGTTCAAAATCATTTTCCAAAGCCGCCACCATTTTTTGTTTTGAAAAAAGGGATACGTTGCTGTCAAAAAATGCAAGACCAACCGCCTCAGGGCTTAAATACCACAAGTGGTTCCTGAACTTTTTAAGAGCAACATAAGATATAGCAGCATAAATTTTTTTGAAGTTTTCAAGTTTTTGTAAAAATAAAAAATCTTGATATGGCGCTTTAATGGCCAAAGGAGCAGAAAACCACGCTTCGACATAGACTTCAGCAATAAAAACACAAATTTGACGAAGCCCATTTAATTCAGTTGCTGAAAGCTGGAACTCGTTACGGAATAAAAATATTTTTAGACAGTAAATCGCTTTTGCCATCCACCTTGCATGGTGAACAGCTCCTGGCGATCGAAACATTAGGCTGTTTGGATGTGTCTTTTCTGGTTTCTGACCCAGGAAGAGCAAAGTGAGTTCCAAGAATTCTTTATAGTCTTCCCTGGGTTGTTTTTCTTCCAAGATATTATTTACTGCACCGATAATGCGAACAGCAGACTCTTTCATGTACGTCTTGACAGTTGGATCGTTGATGCCATACTCATAGTTTTTAGCATCAATCTTAGCTCAAGCATTTTTAAATTTCTCAAACATTTTAACGTTTGGACTTCCATAACAGCTTATTTTTTCTTCGAAAACGCATCTTAAAACAATCTCGTATATATGATGACGGCATGGTAACCATAAAAGTTGGCTTTGTAAATTATTTTCAATTAACGTACAGGTACCATTGAAACGCCCAGTATTGACCGCTGTTGTATCAAACACTAAAGCTTTGATGTGATTTTGCAGACCATATTCATAAATAGCATCGCATACAGCGGATGCCTGTTCTTTTCCAATACCGGAATCAAGTGCAGGTATTTCAAGAAGCTGTTCAACTTTACCGCTCGATATTATGTATTATAGGCAACCTATCAACTTTATCATTTCCCGTCAGCGCCGGCAAAATTTTACCATCCCAATGAAGGCAGATAGCGTCGAGCTCATTTAATTTTAATTTATTTTTTAATGCTGAAATTCTTTCTTCACGGATTTGTTCCCTTTCCTGGTGTACAGACGTTCGGTTTAAAATATAATCTTCAACATTATTACCCAGAGCTTCAACGACTGCGCTTATTAGATGAACCGCATGTCTGTCACTGATTTTACAGACATCGAGTGCGGCCGCCAGTTTTGGTGTTAGTATTTTATTTGTTCCCCTACATTTTTTGGCTGGAGGTTGACTACAATGTGGGTCACATTCCATATCTGGAAAACTGTTATCATTCTCTGAAGATTCAGATGACAGCAACTCTGCAGTTTCATCTAATAAAAACGACTTAATTTAAAGAAAATAAAAAATAAACAATAACATACAACGATCCAATTAATGCAATTTCACGATTATTTCGCTCCACTTGTTGTAATAAATTGTTGTTGCGTTCTTCAAGTCGGCACTCTCGGCGTACTTCTTCGTAATCGATACCATACATATATGTTGTTATTATTGAAAACGATTGCCGAAGAGCAATGGAAATATATGGGATTATAAAAACCAAAATTTGAGTTTTCATTTGAATAAATAAATAAATAAACAACAAATTTAATTAAACTATTAATTTATATAAAAAGAAATAATGAAATTTCAATAAGAAAAAAAGTAGCACAGTGAAAACACAACTACACAGCTTGACGTTTTTAAAACTCTTCAATAGCACATTTACGAATGTTATGTCAAAAGCGTGAAAACTTACTAGGGGGAGAAAAGAACAGGAGCTTATCGCCATCCCGAAGCTATGCCACGAACTTGCCAAGGCCCAAAATTTCAATGGTTAATATGCAAGCAGACGAATATGCAAATGATAAGCCAGAGGCGGAGATAACTGCATTGCGAAGGTAGTGGACACACTTGGGATGTGTGTGTACATGACCGGAACATCTTCTGCTATGGATGTGGGGAAAAAGTGTATTATCCCCAAAAAGCCCCTCAACGAGGCCATTCGAACCTCGGGTGGCTCCGTAACACCTGTGGATATACAGGCTCAAGTTTTACCGGCTAGCTCATCAAATCCTGAGTTCAGCAACTATAAAATTCTCCAACGTGAATCGAATGAATATAATATTAGTCGACAAGTTTTCCCAATTAGACCCTTACATGCAGGATGGCGAGACTACAATGAGATACGAAATCGTGTCATTGCAGGGGAAGATTTCATTAAAGCTGTACGAGAAGCTAGAAAGAATTTAGTTTCAAACATAATAATTGGTTAATCAGAAAACATGTATTTTGCAGAAGTATAGTTTTTGCTTTTAAAAGAATTAGGATTGCTGGATACTAGCTAAAACTATTTTTTCACATATTGCCTCATTTCGCAAGGTGTCGTCGTCTGCCGCCTCGGCAGATGGGAAAGCACACGCAATTCTTGGTACAATTATCGTAGACATGAAATATGGAAAAGAAGTTAAACCAATTAAATTACATATTATACCATCATGGGCTAGAAGGCTTATAATGGGTATAAACTTCTGGAAAACCTTTCAATTAGCTCCCAATGTATTTGCAGCAATTGCGTCGTCCGATGAAAACGCAGCAACAATCCCTTCAGATGAGAAATATTATCCTTTAACTGCTAACCAAAAGCAACAGCTGGAAGCGGTGAAGTCTTTATTTCCAAACTTCGAAACACAGGTTTAGGTAAAACTAAACTAATCCGGCACGAAATTGATGTCGGAAATGCGAAACCCGTTAAACAAAGGTTTTACCCCATTTCGCCTGCTGTCGAACTATTAATGTTTAAGGAAATCGACAGGATGCTCGCTTTAGGTGTAATGGAAGAGGCAACCAGTCCGTGGAGTTCACCTATGCGTATGGTGATCACACCAGGGAAAATTCGGTTATGGTTGGTTGCTCGTAAGGTAAACGAAGTAACCAAAATAGACGCTTACCCGTTACCTTCGCTTGAAGGTATTTTCCTCGCTTGCCAAAGGCTAATGTTATTTCCAAAATCGACCTGAGAGATGCCTACGGGCAAATACCGCTTTCCGAGGACGCTTTTACCATACCAGGACGTCCCTTATATCAATTTACCGTTATGCCATTTGGATTGTGCAACGCACCCCAAACTATGTGCCGCCTCATGGATCAGCTTATTCCACCCGATCTAAGGCATTGTGTATTTGGCCACCTGGACGACTTGTGTGTAGTATCTGACAATTTTAAAATGCATTTAAGCATCTTGGTAAGGATCGTGGAGCAATTTCGTAAGGCAAATTTAACTCTCAACCTAAGTAAAAGCAAATATTGTGTGACGCAGGCTAAATACCTGGGTTATATAATAGGTAACGGTGGTGTGGCAACAGACCCCGAAAAAATACAGTGATACTGGAGTGACCAGTACCAAATAATATTAAACATCGTGGATTTCTCGGCTTAGCCGGTTGGTACAGACGCTTTATCGCCAACTTTTCTGAGGTCACTTTCCCTATAACATATATAAGTTATTTCCACAAAAAAAAAAATTTGCATGAACCGATTCGGCCCAAAAAGCTTTTGGCAAAATTAAAACCATGTTGACCACTGCACCAGTTTTGCAAAACGCTGATTTTTCGTGCTCACGCAAATCTCAGAAGATGGCGCTGAACGTCCAGGGGCCTTTATGTCCAAAAAACTTAACACGACGCAACGCAACTAAAGCGTAATTGAACGCGTGTGCCTAGCTGCAGTCGAGGCCTTGGAGAGGTTTCGATGCTATCTGGAGCTACAGGAGTTTGAACTGATCACTGACCCCGCAAGCTTAGTTTGGCTTATGTGACAGCCAAATCTAAAAGGTTGCTTAGCGCGTTGGGTTTTGAGATTGCAAGCGTATATATTTTCGATAAGTCATAGAAAAGGTAAGGATCACGTTGTACCAGACGCATTGTCACGAATGTACGTTGATGGAGTTTGTAGCCTGGAAATTGGCTTACCTGATAAATATTTGAGTTCTCCCTATTTCACCAGTCCTGAATATGAATCTTTAAAAATGAAGTTTCTTGCCAACCAGTCAACCTATCCGGATATAAAAGTAGTTGAAAAGTACTTATATATACGCATGGAACACTATCAAGGCGTTGAAGTGCAAGAGCAACATGCGTGGAAATTGTAGATTCCTCCATTGATGAAAACATATGTTTTTTCACGGGCACATAATAATGTGGTCGCGGCGCATGGAGGGATGGCGAAAACACTTGACCTATTATGAAGGTATTTATACTGGCCAGGCATGGTTAAACATGTAGGAGATTATGTGAGGAACTGCGAAACTTGTAAGGTCACTAAAGCGCCAAATGTCTGCTTAAGAAAACCGATGGGACACATGGCAATCTCATATCGTCAATTCCAACGTCTCTATATAGATCTTTTAGGGCCCTACCCGCGCATCAAGCAGGGTCATATCGGATTGCTGATAGTTTTAGAGCATTTTACGAAATTCCATTGGTTGTGCCCATTGAAGAAATTGACTTCATTAAAAATTTAAGATTTTTTGACTAAACAAATTTTTCATATGTATGGTGTACCGGAAGTCATCATAAGTGATACGGTTCGCAATTCAAAGCAAACGACTTTCGAGCATTTCTTACCAAATTCGGTATTAAACATATTCTTACATCCTTATACTCGCCGCAATCCAAAGCGTGTGAACCGTTCATTGATTGCCGCGATAAGAGCATTTTTGAAAAAAGACCATCGTGAATGGCATGTACATAAATATCAGTCCATTAAGCTGTGCCTGCGTAACTTATTGCATCAATCGATTGCATGCTCACCCTACCATGCTTTGTTTGGTTTGGCATCAACTTACCCGCTTCTAAGAAACTTAAAGCTTCTGGATGAACGTTCATCAGTGGTTGCCCAAGACGATCAACTCCAGCTGCTGAGAAATGATTTGCGGAAAAACATCGAGAAAGCCTATAATCAAAATGTTAGCCAATACAATTTGCGAGCTAAGCCAGTAACATTTCAAACTGGACAGGAAGTTCATCGCAGGAATTTTGCGCAGAGTAGCCAAGAGAAGAAATTCAATGCCAAGTTGAGCCCTATGTTTATCAAAGCGCGAATTCGGGAAAGAGTCGGATCACATTATTATCTCCTGGAAGATCTTCATGGCAGATTAATGGGTACCTATCATGCCAAGGACATACGGTCATAAACGTCCTTTTCTCCATCTGATTTCCTTGGTAAACACCATAAAGTCATCTGCTTTTGTTGGTAATTTTTCCTGTATAAGTCATTACGGTCCAAGTTTTTTCGCCTGGCTCTCTGTCGCTTCTTTTTTAAACTGCATAAATTTTTCTGAATTTATCCACGAGCTCCTTTTTGTATCGGTTGTTTGTTGCTATGTTGTATATTGTGTTTAGTTCCTTTCCGTATGCCTCTCGCGATAGAGGTATTCGTTCAAGTCTGTTTGTTAGTTGTCTTATATATTTTTATATTTTTTCAGAAAGTATAATATCCACACGGCGTTCAAAACTGGAAACAACCCGGGAAGGATACTTAAAAGCAGCACGAATGAAGAAGACCCATTGAACAAACAAGGCGTGTATAAACTGACCTGTGAGTGTCAATAAAGCTATATAGGATAAACAGAACGTAAAATAAGAACAAGATTCCGTGAACACATAAGGGACTACAACAAAATGATAAAAAAACCCACGACAAAACCAGAATCTAATTTTGCAAATCATTTGGTAAACGCAAAATGTTTACCCGCAAACATTAAGAAAACAGTTAAGGTACCGCACGTACAACAAAAAGGACGGCGCCTAAATGCTCCTGAAAACATGGAAATATATAAACAAAAAACCTTTGGTGGGAGGATAATAAACGAACAAATAAACAGCAACTCTGATGCGATATTTGCACCATTAAGGCTTGTTTACAAAAAAACAAAACAAAGACGTAGGTAAAATGACAGATACCAACATACAAAACAAACCTGCAATATCTAAAAAGGCTAAAATTACTGACTATTTACCTGTTCTTACCGCAAAGGCAGATTCGAGATAAAATATACCCTTTTGGACTCTAACCACGCGAGACTTTAGGTACCTATACTCAGGACACTTAACATTTGTTAACATTTTCGATTATGCACCAATACCTGGTTGATCGAAAAAACGAAATAAATACGGAACAACACACATAAACTGAACAGAACGAAAATTGACACTGAAGATGGCACAACGCCGAAACCGGTTTGTCTCCAAACCAAACTTGACAAGGGATGTCGGAAAATCGTTCCAACAAATTAAAACCAATTATTTTTTTTACATCGTGTAGTGGAGGCATAAAGTCATACATTCATATCTTAAGTGATTATCAGTATAATTAATTATAGAGGGAGATCAAAAGTAAAGACAGGCATTTCAGCATATTGGTGTCATAAGGGTAGCAAGTACTGAATTTTTCTATCGCAGTCATCGGTTTGGAAGCGCTTTCAACATCGTCACGAAGTCAAGGGCGTTAATACCAAAAGCCCTTTTTCTTGTAAAGTGAACTCAAGGAAAGCTGGGGGCGTATATCTTTAGCACAATTAAATAATTGCGGCCCCAAAGAAAATATGGTAGAAATCAAATACCGAGCTGCTTGGTGTGAGCGATTAATCCGTTCTGTTTATTTGAATGCATGCTAGATGTGTACAGGAAAGCATTGACAAAGGCAAAGAGAATTAGGAGTGCAATAATGATTTAGATTAAATAAGTGTGTGGATGTGTGTATGCAAGTTTACAATGAGTGAATATTTAGTTATACAGAATGAGTATTACAGATCCAACATGCCGGCCCCGTTGAATGTATCCACTTTCAAGTTACTGGCAGGATGACAAGTCTATGTACAGGTCCCATTAGCAGTGCGGAAGCGCACAACTCGAACACGACCGTCTCGTCCATGTACGGTGGACTCTACGCGACCAAGCTTCCATCGAAGTGGTGGCAGGTTATCGTGATAGATGATAACTATCGTACCTTCTGCGAGATTGGGTACAGGTGTCGTCCACTTGACCCTTGAGCGCAGCTCGTTGACATAGTCTGCAGACCAGCGACGCCAAAAGCGTTGCTTTATAGCCGTGATCATGTCGTACTGATCTAAATTCGAGATATTTCTGTCTTCAAGTGAGCGTTCGGGTAGGGCGCAGCGATGAACTGACGAAAAAATGTGCAACAGTAAGTGGTTCGAAGTCATTAGGATCTGATGACAGCGGTAAGAGCGGACGCGATTTTAGTATGGCCTCTATCTCTACGGCGACAGTGCTCAGTTCTTCAAACGTTAACCTTGACCAGACCCTTTGCGCTTTTAACTGCTGCCTCCCAGAGGCCTCCAAAGTGGGGTGCCCTGGGTGGAATGAAATGAAAATTAATAAAATCAGAAGAGCAAACTTTTTTTAAATTATTTTGGGTTTCGTGTTTGAATAAAAACTGCTTGACTTCTTGTAAATAGTTGGATGCTCCTACAAAATTTGTTGCGTTATCACAAAAAATGTCGCACGGCATTTTTCGCCGACCACCCATCCGTTTTAGAGCGTTTAGGAACGCTTTCGTAGATAAGTCTGAGACCACTTCAATATGAATCGCCTTCGTGACAAGGCAAACGAATATAGCCAAGTATGATTAGGTAGGCGTCTTTCCTCGGACTCGCAGATAAGTGCACATTGGACCACAGAAGTCTATTCCGCAGTGTTCAAATGGTCGTGCTGGTTGGATACGCTTTCTTGGTAGAGGCCCCATGACTTGCTGCAACAGTGTGTGCTTGTACCGAACGCAATGCACACATGAACAAACGACGCGACGAGCCAGATCTCTGGCGTTGACAATCCAACATTCAAGGCGGATCAAGGCGACTAAGGCCTTTGGGACTGCATGGAAATTGCGAAAATGTTGCTCGGCAGAAGCAGTGGGTGTTTTTGGCTGTCTGGTAACTCGGTGTAGTCCAGGCGGCCACCCCTTTTTATGAGCTCGAGAAATTTCAAATTGCCTTTTAAAGGTTGGGGTTTCTTTAGCAACTGAAAGTCGGCAAAGAAATGATGATGTTGGAGGTTCCATATTATGCAGTGTAATGCATGTCTTTCCGAATTGATGACGTCTACATCGAGGTCGAATGGCGCCCCTTGGTTTGGCCATTTAGTCTGATCCTGATGCAGAAAGGCCGGACCAGCAAACCAATTTGATGCTTTAAGTTCTGTAGTAGGGCACCCTCGTGACACAAGGTCGTCCGGATTCTCGCGCGTTGGTACGTGTCTCCAGTATCCACCTGCAGTCAACTCTTGCATGTCGGATACTCTGTTTCCTACAAAAGTTGATAGTGTTATTGAGTGTTGCTGAAGCCAATGCAGCACTAGTTGTGATTTGGTCCAGAAGTAACTGGTTAGGGGTTGGTCACTAAAAATATCCTTTATTTTTGCATAAAGAGAAGCCAGAAGATGCGCACCGCAAAGCTCAAGTTTGGGAAGCGACTGTTTTTTGACTGGAGCGACTCTTGACTTTGATGTAAGCAACTGAACGGCAACATGTCCGCAGGAGTCTTCCGTAAGTACATATACAGAGCAGCCGTATGCCCGAATTGATGCGTCGAAAAACCCGTGCAATTGTAAGTTATGTATGTTTGGTTGCAAGCAATAGCGAGGTACGATGAGTGACGAAAGTGAATTTAAATATGCTAAGCAGTTTGTTGTAGGTGCTGAGGTACGGACTCGTCCCAATTGAGCTTCAATAGCCATAGCTCTTGGAGTATGATCTTGGCAGTGATTACCAGCGGTGACAGCAAGCCAAGTGGATCAAACAGTGATGAAGCAATGGACAATACTGCCCGCTTTGTGACTGAAGCGGATTCTTTTTTCGGGTTGAAGGCAAAGAAAAATATGTCGCTTCGTTGATGCCATGTTACTCCTAATGCGCTGGTCACAAAATCATCGCTGATACGAAGCTCTTTTGCAGCTTGATCTTCCATAAAGTCTGGGTGATTCGAGTGCCATTTCGATAATGGAAACTGTCCACGACGGAGTATTTCAACAACTTCATGCTCACGTTGTTCCGTATGTCACGGTGTTCAGCTGGTACGTGCGGAGATCTAAATCTGGGGAAGCTCGCGAAGTATATACTGAAATTGTCGTAAATTCTTTTCTACAAGTACTTGCCTGTACATTTTAGTGAAATCTGCAGTCATTGCGAAGCGATACAGACGAAAACGTACTAGTAGCGTATATAGATCTTGTTGGATTGTGGGCCCAACTTGCAATAGGTCGTTCAATGATGTTTGCGTTGAGGTGCGGCACGAGGCATCAAACACTACTCGTAATTTCGTCGATGTGCTGCTGAGTGGGTTGCACGCAATGATGCGGAATGTAGTAGTGTGGCTCTTCCAAGTTGGGTAGTGTTATTACTACATGTGGCCGAGATCTTCGTACTCTTTCATGAAGGCAATGTACTGCGGCCGAATTTCGGGCGAACGTAAAAGGCACTTCTCTAACGCGAGAAACCGGCGACGAGCAATGTCGAAGAACTCGCCGAGACAACTGAGGTTGTCCGTGAATGGTATGTTCTTGAATGGTGCTGTCTTGAAAAGTTGTTTTTGCGAAATGCTCTTCACAAATTCGGTAGCCTGACTGAGTAGATTTTGGTGGCGTGTCGATGGCCAGTTGCCATAGACGTTGCAAATTCTCGTCGATGGAGATTTAATTTGACAGCATGCAAGATGATGACATCACTTTACATTCTCAACGAAATCTACCAGACACGACCCAACCAAATAACGTCTTCTGAAGCGTGGGTAAATAAGAACCCAGTCGAATTTGGCCAACAGCAAGTGCATCAAAGAAGGCCTCTGTTCGTAACAGTAGATCTAAACGCCGAGGCTTGAAGAATGTGTCGTCTGCTAATTTGATATTTGCTGGTAAGTTCCAATTAGACGTGTCGATCTCGGTGTCTAGCTGGTATGCTATGTGCGAAGTGATTCCGAGTTGAAGCGACAGTTGAAATGCTGAAGTCCGCGATTTGTTATCGTAGTCGTGCGGGCCTTAAGACTGGTTAGCGAGTCTCCAATACTACGAAAGCCCACAAGAATTTTTACCCGACGAAGGCGAAGTTTTTGGGCGAAATCGTCAGTGATAAAGTTGAGTTGAGAGCATGAATCTAGCAGAGCTCTGCCCAACTTGTATGTACCCGTAGCATCCTTTACTAGTACCATAGCTGTTGCAAAAATCACCTGACCACCTTCCGATGTGCCCATGTGCGAGTGGGTTGCTGCTGACTCTTGTGATGATGTCGGCCAAGTCGGTAGAGTAGATCTCGAAGGCTGAAATGCGGGAGTAGCCACTTGAGATGTCTGAGTGGTCTGCGATGCGTTCTCATGATGCAGCAGCGTATGGTGTGCTCAGTTGCAAGAGCGGCAGCCATTTTTGGATGGACATTGAGCCATTCTATGGCCATTTTCTAAGCAGTTGATGCACAGATCATGCCTCTTGATAAGATTAAAATGTTCATTTGTACTCATCTCCTTAAACTGTAAACAACCGACTACTTTATGGTTGGAGCTTGAACAAAGAACACAATTAAGATTAGTGATAGCAAATGACGAACTTCGATTGAGATTGTTTGAGCGACTATACTTGTCAGTATTGAGGTTTCGTTGTGATGATGATTCGAATGAATGCAGAAACTGACAATGCCATTCCATGACTTGAGTGCATTGCGACCAAGTCGGAAGCGATTTGTAGTCCAGAGCCTCGTTGAATTTGTTTCTGGTTTGCTGAGCGCACTTGCCCATCACAATGTAGATTAACATTGCTTGCGCGATATTCGTGGCCGTTCCCAATGACTCCAAAGAGCTAAAGATTGCCGATGCTTTGTCTACTAAGCTGCGCAGCTGGTAAGCGTTCGACTTCTCGAGTGCCGGTAGTGTGAAAAGTGAGGCAATGGCTTCTAAAAAAAATCAAAGTGGGGTTATCGACAGTTTTCGTTAGTGACTTGAAACGCTTCAACAGTTTCTAGCGCGGGACCCCTTAAGCACGTTAACAGATAATTGAATTTTTCAATGTTAGATAGCCTTGGCTCACGGGCAATGATCTGTGTAAATGATGTAATGAAATTCTTATAAGCTGCATAATCACAACTGAACGATGGCAATGACAATCTTGGCAGATGAGACGAATGCATAAAAGCTGCAGCTGATGATGTTTCGGGGTAGTGCACCATAGCGTTGCTATATTGCTATATGTCCCAATCCATTCAAAAGCACATTTACGAATGTTATGTCAAAAGCGTGAAAACTTACTAGGGGGAGAAAAGAACAGGATCTTACCGCCATCCCGAAGCTATGCCACGAACATGCCAAGGCCCAAAATTTCAATTGTTAATATGTAAGCAGACGAATACGCAAATGATAAGCCTGAAGCGGAGATAACTGCATTGCGAAGGTAGTGGACACACTTGGGATGTGTGTGTACATGACCGGAACATCTTCTGCTATGGATGTGGGGAAAAAGTGTATTATCCCCAAAAAGCCCCTCAACAAGGCCATTCGAACCTCGGGTGGCTCCGTAACACCTGTGGATATACAGGCTCAAGTTTTACCGGCTAGCTCATCAAGTCCTGAGTTCAGCAACTATAAAATTCTCCAACGTGAATCGAATGAATATAATATTAGTCGACAAGTTTTCCCAATTAGACCCTTACATGAAGGATGGCGAGACTACAATGAGATACGAAATCGTGTCATTGCAGGGGAAGATTTCATTAAAGCTGTACGAGAAGCTAGAAAGAATTTAGTTTCAAACATAATAATTGGTTAATCAGAAAACATGTATTTTGCAGAAGTATAGTTTTTGCTTTTAAAAGAATTAGGATTGCTGGATACTGGGGCTAATATCAGTGTCATAGGCGCAGATTTAGCTAAAACTATTTTTTCACATATTGCCTCATTTCGCAAGGTGTTGTCGTCTGCCGCCTCGGCAGATGGGAAAGCACACGCAATTCTTGGTACAATTATCGTAGACATGAAGTATGGAAAAGAAGTTAAACCAATTAAATTACATATTATACCATCATGGGCTAGAAGGCTTATAATGGGTATAAACTTCTGGAAAACCTTTCAATTAGCTCCCAATATAATTGCAGCAATTGCGTCGTCCGATGAAAACGCAGCAACAATCCCTTCAGATGAGAAATATTTATTTATTTATTTATTTATTTATTTATTAATTTCACATGTGTGTACAGTAAGACATGAAGTCTTTTCAGTGTACGTATTTGAAAGTTAAATTACAAACATTCATTTTCAATTTTCAATTAACTACATATGTTTTTAAAACTTAAGTTGACATTAGCTTATATATAAGTAATTGCTTATACTATAGAAGAGGCAAAGGAAAAGAGTTGAAAGAGTATTACATAAACAAATTTGTAACTGCCATTTTGAAGCATCTACTTGATTTAATACATTTAATTGATAATGGTAAGGAATTCCACAGCCTGATGGCACTAACAAAAAACAATCTGGAAGCCGTTAAAGTTGTATATTTTGGAAGAACAATATTATGTGTGCGAGCGGACTGAACAAAGTTTAATTTTTGGAATAAGTAACGAGGCTGATGATAACTAATTATTTTGAAAAGGAATAAAATATTTCGAACATTAAGGTAATTTTGCAGACTAAAACCTAAAATACTTTTTGTATAAAACGAAATATGATCAAACTTTCGCTTGAAATAAATAAATCTTGCGGCATTGTTTAAAGCTAGATTTAATTTATTTTTAGATTCGCTTTCTATATTACCATATACCGCTTCAAAATAAGATATATGGGGGACAATTAGGGCCTGTACGAGTTTAAGTTTTGTGTTGATGGGTAGACAGTAACATGTTTGCCACAGATTTCTTAAGATGTAATATATCTTTGATATAATATAATTAGTGTGGTTTTTGCAACTTAAACGGGAATTTATTTTAAATCCAAGACTAGTCACAACCGATTGAAGTTTGATCTCTGTATCGTTCAAAACAATTGGCGACAAACCACTCAGGTCAAAAGAGTCGTGCGCTATTGATAGTGCCTGCGTTTTACCTGCGTTCAAGCAAAGGTCATTTGTTTTGGCCCAGATGGAAATTCTTCTTAGGTCGTCGTTTAACCTGACTACTAAGTCTTCCCCAAGACCAATAGGTCGTGAGTAGTATATTTGAGTGTCGTCAGCGTAAAGATGGATAGAGGCATTTTGACAGCAATGGACAATGTCATTCACAAAAATTGTAAATAGTATTGGACCCAAAATTGATCCCTGGGGAACACCAGAAGATATTGTACTGCGTTTCGAAAATAAATTTCCACATTGCACTTGTTGTACCCTATTCGATAGGTAGCTTTTCATCAAATTAACTGAGGTCGGGTGAAAACCGAAATAATATTGAAGTTTCAATAGCAAAATATCGTGGTTTACAGTATCGAAAGCTTTAGAAAAATCCAGTAGTACTAATATCGTAAGTAATTTGCTATCAAAGGCGGGGCGAATGTCGTCCATTACCTTTATTATTGCTGTTGAGCAACTATGATTGGATCTAAAGCCAGATTGAAACTCACTTAAAAGGTTATTTTCATTCATATGTAACACTATTTGTTTAGAGATACATTTTTCAAAGACTTTTGATAGTGCCGACAAAACACTGATAGGTCTATAGTTCGAAGGGCAGTCATAAATTTTACTTTTAGGAATCGGAATAACATTTGCCACTTTCCATTGTTTTGGGAATATAGAAGAGGTTATAATAAAATTGATTATGTGTGTAAGCGAGGGAAGCACATAGGGAAGAATTAGTTTTAAAAACCGCAGGCTAATACCATCCACACCAATAGCATTCGATTTAATAGAATAGATACTCTTTACAACTTCATCTTCAGTGACTACATTGAACGTAAATTCAGAACCCGATTTGGATATTAGATGCTGGTTTATCTCATAAGACGAAGGATTTGTTTGCTTATTTATTCCTATAAAATACGAGTTCATCACATTGGCGTCAACGGCACATATTTGTTTATCCTTATTACAGACTCCCATTGATTTTATATTTTTCCACAAAACGTTGGAGGGAACGTTAGCATTAAATTTAGTTTCGAGATATGCTCTTTTTGATTGACGTAGTTTTGTTGTTACTTTATTTCTAACATACTTATATTTCACCCAACGGTCATCTGTATTACTTCGCTTCCAATATTTATAGGCAGCGTTTCGCTCTTTTATAAGGTCTAAAATGGTTTTAGTAAACCACGGCTTTCTTTTGTCAGAAATTTTAATATTTTTAACAGGGACATATTTTGCAAACAGATATTTCACGAGCATGTTAAATAATGCTAGTTTATCGTCAACATCTGAAAAGAACCAACAGGAGTTCCAGTCTATTGCGGCACATTCGTCCAATAGCGCAGCCATATTTATGTTCCTATAATCTCTAAACGTCAAGTCGGTAATTGGTTTCACTTTATTAAATTCTATATTATAACTTAAAAACATTAACTCATGGTCAGATATTCCAGCTAAGGGAAATTGGTCAATATGATTTATGTTATTGACGACACTTGCTCCAAAAATATCTAACATGCTTGGCTTGCATTGTGGTGAAAAACGCGTTGCATATTTATTAACGATAGTAATGCCACTGGCATTAAAGCTGCTCAGTAAATGTTTACATCTAGCGTTATTCATTAAAATGTCTACATTGAAGTCACCACAGATGAGGACATGCACATAGCTAACAGATAACTCAGATATTTTAGTAAACAGTGATGTCAAATCATTACATTTATGTGGGTTGTAGACACAAACAACAAGACATTTTTGAACATTATCACTAAACTCAACGAACATACTTTCAACATTATCAGAACAAGGAGACTTATGTAAAACCTTACAACCGAGTTTAGTATTAAAATAAATAGCTATGCCACCGCCTCTGTTACCAGTGGACCTATCGCTTCTTATAATTGAAAAGTCACACAGAGCATATGCTGAATTCTCAATACAAGGTTTGAACCAAGTCTCAGTTACACACACCACATCAATGCTGAGGCCACGGAAAATATAATTTAAATATTCAAGTTTGTCTACTGTTAAGCTTCGTGCATTAAAATGACATACATTGAACCCTTTTTGATATTGGCATGTTAATTTAAGAGCAAGCCTTAGATTATTTTCGTTAGTGCCTATGCTTATGTTATTGCTCAAGTCTGTGTCTTTCAAGAGATGCTTGCAAATGACCAGTTACGAAGAGAAAATAGATAGAAGGTAAAAAAGAGCAAAAAGAAAATGAAAAAAGCAAGAGATAGAAGAATGACTTAATACTACCAAATGACGAAATCAGCGCTCTTAACATTTTATAAGTATAAATATATTTAGTATAGCATATGTATGCTTGTAAACTATGTAGCAGCTGTAATGTGATCGACGCTTTTACGATCCAAAACCTTCACTGCTTCACTTTCGGGATGTTTTCTTACATATATGTGCCCACGAATTGAAAATGCACTCACCAAGCGTTTCTGTCTCTTAAGTTGAGTTGCGTATTGCATTAGTTCACGCTTCGCCTTTGTCAAGCATTCATGTACGAAGAACTTTCCCTCAGCATTGATGCCAATGTCGCGGAGAATCAAAGACTTTCGGCTCGATTTAAAGCAGCCAGCGATCGCTTTGAATAAAAGTGAACGGTCATACGCTGAATTCATTTTAAATATGATTGGAGAGGAGTTTTTATTGTTATTAGTTTTAAGCATTCGAAAAGATGAGCGAATGGCAAGTGGAGGCAAGTTAACTCTCGTGCAAAGCTGAGTAAACAGCGAAGGCAAATTCTCGCCAGCCACCTGCGGTACACCATACACAATTACATCGGTTGACACCAACGCATTCTCCAGCTCATCGACTTGCTGACCAATTGTGAGAACTTTTTTGTTTTGTTCCCCATATTCGCCGCTTAGTTTTTCTAGCGCACTCACTCTATCATTAATACTTTTTATATCTGTTTTAAGATTTGCAAGCTCAGCCGCGAGTTCACTAATTTTTTGCATAACGCGATCTTCACTGGCGCTCAATTTTTGAACTACGCTCTCTATAGACGTTTCCAGTTTCTTTTCCAGCCTCTCAAACAACTGAGCCACTGTCGGACTATAAGCTCCTTTTGATTGTATTTGTTGTACTGGAGTTTTTTGGGGAGAGGATGCATTGCGGGCACTTTTCCTTTGTGTTGACATATTTATTTGCTTGTTGATTAAACTTTTATTATTCTCACAATTTTAAAAACGTTAACAAAATAGTGCAAATAGCGATCAAGCTTTGCAGCGGGTGTTGGCGCAAAAAGTTTGCAAATAAAAATTGATTTTAAAAGCCGGTAATTACTTTGAAAAGCGTGATTTAAAGCAGCGCCACAAGAACACGTCTACTCGCAGTGGGTATATTATCCTTTAACTGCTAACCAAAAGCAACAGCTGGAAGCGGTGAAGTCTTTATTTCCAAACTTCGAAACACGGGTTTAGGTAAAACTAAACTAATCCGGCACGAAATTGATGTCGGAAATGCGAAACCCGTTAAACAAAGGTTTTACCCCATTTCGCCTGCTGTCGAACTATTAATGTTTAAGGAAATCGACAGGATGCTCGCTTTAGGTGTAATGGAAGAGGCAACCAGTCCGTGGAGTTCACCTATGCGTATGGTGATCACACCAGGGAAAATTCGGTTATGCTTGGTTGCTCGTAAGGTAAACGAAGTAACCAAAATAGACGCTAACCCGTTACCTTGCCAAAGGCTTATGTAATTTCCAAAATCGACCTGGGAGATGCCTACTGCCAAATACCGCTTTCCGAGGAATCAAAGCCCATTACCGCTTTTACCATACCAGGACGTCCCTTATATCAATTACCCGTTATGCCATTTGGATTGTGCAACGCACCCCAAACTATGTGCCGCCTAATGGATCAGCTTATTCCACCCGATCTAAGGCATTGTGTATTTGGCCACCTGGACGACTTGTGTGTAGTATCTGACAATTTCAAAATGCATTTAAGCATCTTGGAAAGGATCGCGGAGCAATTTCGTAAGGCAAATTTAATTCTCAACCTAAGTAAAAGCAAATATTGTGTGACGCAGGCTAAATACCTGGGTTATATAATAGGAAACGGTAGTGTGGCAACAGACCCCGAAAAAATACAGTGATACTGGAGTGACCAGTACCAAATAATATTAAACATCGTGGATTTCTCGGCTTAGCCGGTTGGTACAGACGCTTTATCGCCAACTTTTCTGAGGTCACTTTCCCTATAACATGTATAAGTTATTTCCACAAAAAAAAATTTGCATGAACCGATTCGGCCCAAAAAGCTTTTGGCAAAATTAAAACCATGTTGACCACTGCATAAATTTTGCAAAATGCCGATTTTTCGAACAACATTTTTCTTCATTGTGATGCAAGCGATTTCGGGATTGCCGCCGTGCTCACGCAAATCTCAGACGGCGGAACGCAACTAAAGCGTAACTGAACGCGTGTGCCTAACTGCAGTCGAGGCCATAGAGAGGTTTCGATGCTATCTGGAGCTACAGGAGTTTGAACTGATTACTGACCACGCAAGCTTAGTTTGGCTTATGTGACAGCCAAATTTTAAAGGTTGCTTAGCGCGTTGGGTTTTGAGATTGCAAGCGTATATATTTTCGATAAGTCATAGAAAAGGTAAGGATCACGTTGTACCAGACGCATTGTCACGCAATGATGGAGTCTGTAGCCTGGAAATTGGCTTACCTGATAAATATTTGAGTTCTCCCTATTTCACCAGTCCTGAATATGAATCTTTAAAAATGAAGTTTCTTGCCAACCAGTCAACCTTTCCGGATATAAAAATAGTTGAAAAGTACTTATATATACGCCTGGAACACTATCAAGGCGTTGAAGTGCAAGAGCAACATGCGTGGAAATTGTGGATTCCTCCATTGATGAAAACATATGTTTTTTCACGGGCACATAATAATGTGGTCGCGGCGCATGGAGGGATGGCGAAAACACTTGACCTATTATGAAGGTATTTATACTGGCCAGGCATGGTTAAACATGTAGGAGATTATGTGAGGAACTGCGAAACTTGTAAGGTCACTAAAGCGCCAAATGTCTGCTTAAGAAAACCGATGGGACACATGGCAATCTCATATCGTCAATTCCAACGTCTCTATATAGATCTTTTAGGGCCCTACCCGCGCATCAAGCAGGGTCATATCGGATTGCTGATAGTTTTAGAGCATTTTACGAAATTCCATTGGTAGTGCCCATTGAAGAAATTGACTTCATTAAAAATTGAAGATTTTTTGACTAAACAAATTTTTCATATGTATGGTGTACCGGAAGTCATCATAAGTGATACGGTTCGCAATTCAAAGCAAACGACTTTCAAGCATTTCTTACCAAATTCGGTATTAAACATATTGTGTACCGTTCGCTGATTGCCGCGATAAGAGCATTTTTGTATGTAAATATCAGTCCATTAAGCTGTGCCTTGCGTAACTTATTGCATCAATCGATTGCATGCTCACCCTACCATGCTTTGTTTGGTTTGGATATGGTTACACACGCATCAACTTACCCGCTTCTAAGAAACTTAAAGCTTCTGGATGAACGTTCATCAGTGGTTGCTCAAGACGAACAACTCCAACTGCTGATAAATGATTTGCGGAAAACATCGAAAAAGCGAATAATCAAAATGTTAGCCAAATTGGACAGAAAGTTTATCGCAGAGATTTTGCGCAGAGTAGCCAAGAGAAGAAATTCAATGCCAAGTTGAGCCCTATGTTTAACAAAGCGCGAATTCGGGAAAGAGTCGGATCACATTATTATCTCCTGGAAGATCTTCATGGCAGATTAATGGGTACCTATCATGGTAAGGACATACGGTCATACACGTCCTTTTCTCCATCTGATTTTCTTGGTAAACACCATAAAATCATCTGCTTTTGTGATGGAAGGTTTGGTTTCAGAGAAAAAAAAAACATTTACGCATGCAGTTGTTGTGGGTATAATTTTCATAAAGGGTGAATACCAGCTGGATTTTACAGTGCTTTGCGCACTTGTGTTGGATAACTGGGAAAGTAGTGTAATTCGCATTCACCCAGCCACAACTTCACCATTGTGCAAGAAGTGATACAATATGTATGTATGTATATTATATGTATGTATATTAAAAACTCGCGTGTTTTTTTCACTTATATTTTGCAAGTAATTTTTTCTTTGTTTTGAATTTCTGTTGAAGAGTAATATTTCGCTGTCTTTAATTCCCGGGTTTCGGCACCATGTTCGCGTTTCCATGTACAAAAGAAAAGTTTTTAACGCTTAAATTTTAATATGATATAAGTCAAGGCGAATTTACCAAGGTGGTGTTAAGGAGATAGCTGTTTTTTTCGCTTTGCAGGACTGAATGTCAAAGGGCTTCGTTCTGATTAGCTGACGACGTAAATCACCTACAGAAATTTGACATTCACTCCAGCAAAGGAAAAACAAAATACATGGACGCGTTTTACTTAGTATATACGCTCACCACCACCTTGTTTAGTTCGCCTAGATATAAGTTAACACCAGCTAACGCGCCATGGGAAACATTCCGTTCTCATGTAAAATGCAGCAGTAACGGACTGCAAACCACTTAAAACTGCAGTCGCTACAACAACAACGGCAACAGCAATATTTTATTGTCAAGCTACGACATTTACTTTACTTTAATTTTAAATATTCAGTCTTTTGTCAGGCTCTCGATAAGCCGATTCACGCTGCAGAATAAATAAATACGTAGTACGCTGTGTTTTCATAAATTCCGGTGCTGATAATTAACTCGGTTCGGATAAATAATTGGTGTCCAAACATATCCTATTTAAAGGACAACTCGCGACGTGGTCGTGGGTTCGGACCAACTAAAGAAGATTAACAGGACAACACTGGGATATGATTACAAAGGAGACGTCTGCAAGCAACATTTAGCGACGAATATTAACAGGGCAACACTGGGATATCAATAAAAAAGGTACGTCTGCAAGCAACAACTATCCCCGAAGTTTAACAGGACAATAATGGTATAGCAATAAGAAAATGATTGTAGAGTGCCCGACTAAAAAAAGTAAAATAAGAAAGTGAAATTTTATTGTCATTTTGATTAAGTATAAAAAGTGATTTTGAAGTTAACTCGTTAAGCAAGTTAAGCTGAATGTGGTTGAGAATTAAATTCAGGAATAAAGAATTTAATATTTAATTAAAGAGTTCATTCATTCAATTCTGTGGAGCAAACTGTAATATAAGTTAAGAGGATTATTTGTTGTATTATCTCTTGTATTTTACTTTTTGTATGTTCAATATATGTATCTGAATATGTCCTAGTTGGATTCTTTTTTAAATTGGATAAAATGTTGTTTAATTTGTCCATGTACTTATTTTAAGCATATTTATTTTAAGCTGTTATATTAGCTACTGATCTAGAAATCTGCGTTTTTACATAGTTTTTATAATACATATTTAATCTATATAAACCGTATATTATTATAATAATTAATATTAGGTATATCAAATATGTGATATTGTGGTCTTCTTTTGTTACTACGCTGTCATTTATGTTGTTATTTATTACTTCTGTTGGTCCCTGCTGGTTCTGCTTTGGGCCGCACATTTTTTAAGTTGTTTCAACTTATCCAAATGTTTATGCTTTTCTTCTCCATGAGCTGATAGACCTCTCGCAAGGTTTTTCTGTATTTTGTTTGCTGAAATTTTTTGTAATTGCTGCTTTGTTGTTCCTGTCTTTTTTGATATTGTTCTAACGTAATTCTTTTGGGGCCTGAATTGATGGGTGTCGGTATGTATTTTGGAGCATTTGCTGGCGGTTCTTGTGGTTTGTACTCGAAAATCTTTGAGTATTTCAAAAAAATTTGATCAAACTCAGCTTTGCTGATAGTTTTTTAGTTCTAAATTTTTGAAATTTTCATTTCAGAATTCTTCTCTCTTTTTAACTTTTTGTGGTCCTAATCCTTAATAACAGGAGTTTCGCAGGATCGCCATGTAATATTAGTTAAGAGGATTATTTGTTGTATTATTAGCGCAACTCGCTTAATTTTGTAGGCCACCAGGCCGCTCTTGTGAACATAATATGCAAACGGTTAAGTTTGTAAATTACTATTGATTTTATTTTCAAAAATGTTGTTCTTATATACTAATTTCCTCGCAGAGGAAACTTATAACTAATTCTTAATTAACCAATGGGAAATCAACACGAAATAACAAATATTTTCTCACGCATTGATTTCACACGGTACTAAATAAAATATGATTAGGATAAAATGCGCTTAGTGTTTTTGTAGTGTTTGTCTTCAAATTGCCGAAATGCAATGACAGCATTTTGATGCCAGAATGTATTATGTATTTTTGCTAAGCGGTCAATCACCAAAAGTACTTGTACTTGTTGTGTAATGAGCTCGCTGTTCTGCGCCCAGACATTTGGTTTTATGTGACACTTTGCGTGTGGTGCCTTGCGCGCGTGCAGTGTACATTATACGTGTGTGTGTCAGTATGTTTCATTCTGTGCTATGTGCATTGTGTATGTTTGTATGTCTGTATGTTATCGTTTAGCATATTTGTATATCAGTTTGTAATATTGTGCGCAATGTGTATTGTGTGTGTGTATCAGTTATGTATGTGCATTAGGGTGACAGTTAATTTCGAAAGTGATATTTTCTTTGGTCTCAGTATTTTTTTGTGTGTAGTTTTATTTAAAAAAAATTCTAGTAAAATTTCAAGGTCGTAGGAAGAGGATTAGGGGGCGCGTCGGCCCCCCAAAGTTACACAAAATACGTTTTTTCACGCAAATTCTTACTTTGACTGCTTGTAACTTTCTCTGTGTTTTTTTTTTAAACATTACTGGCGAAAGATGTTCATTAATATGTCTACAATAACATCTGTCAATAACATTTTTGTCTAATGTTAATATTTAATGAAAAAAACTTAAATATAGGAGAAAAAGTACGCCTCAATGTCGATTTATTATACTTAAATAAAATTACTTATATGATTCAAATTTTGGATTTTGTTCAGATTTATTTAATTAAAGATTCATATAGAAAATTCCTTATGATTTACGTAAGAGTAGCTTCAACAATTATATACAGTAAGACCTCGCTAGTCCGAACTTCAGACTTTTTTGTTTACTTTTGTTTTCAAGTGTAAGAATTGTCTTTAAAAGTTTGCTTCAAATTTTTTTTGCCTGTATGCTGAAGCGATCTATAATATTGACAATTGTGACCGAGAATATTCCCGTTACAACCTCAACAATATTATTCTCAATGCTTGCGTAAGCTACCGACAAAAATCAGCACCAATGTTTCTCGGAAAATAGATTCTTATTTTACAGTTATATGCAGCAGCCGCAAACATTTTTTAATAGCATTAAATTTGCAAAAAAAATCATTCGAAGTGAATATTTGAATGTGAAAAGTCGAAAATGTCTGCTAGAAATTTACGTAAACGCATATATTTAATTGGTTATTGTACCAACTCATTAACGGGAAGTAAACTACCCTCCAATATAGAAGTGTTGAAAGTTTTGTTTTTCAATTTACGTGTAGTAAAAAAAAATTTACGGGAAAGTTCAGATTTAGTTGTAAAAGAACTATTCGTGTTCTGGGAAAAAGCCCGCATTCCGGTCAAGGATAAACAACACTGCATTACAAATGTAGAGAAATTGTATAAAGAATGGCAAAGCTTTCAAAAAGATTCAAAGAAGGCTTCTAATTTCCATAAGAGCAAAGTAAACACGTGGAAAGAAAAAATGGATATGCTTTTTGACGCATGCAAGTGCATTAAAAATAATGTCGAATCAAGAAGATATTGATTTCTTGATAAGTCAACGAAAAACGGGGCGCCCAGGCTTTATGTATGGTATCGATTACGAAGAAGTACGCCGAGAGTGCCGACTTGAAGAACGCAACAACAATTTATTACAACAAGTGGAGCGGAATAATCGTGAAATTGCATTAATTGGTTCGTTGTATGTTATTGTTTATTTTTTATTTTCTTTAAATTAAGTCGTTTTTATTAGATGAAACTGCAGAGTTGCTGTCATCTGAATCTTCAGAGAATGATAACAGTTTTCCAGATATGGAATGTGACCCACGTTGTAGTCAACCTCCAGCCAAAAAATGTAGGGGAACAAATAAAATACTAACACCAAAACTGGCGGCCGCACTCGATGTCTGTAAAATCAGTGACAGACATGCGGTTCATCTAATAAGCGCAGTCGTTGAAGCTCTGGGTAATAATGTTGAAGATTATATTTTAAACCGAACGTCTGTACACCAGGAAAGGGAACAAATCCGTGAAGAAAGAATTTCAGCATTAAAAAATAAATTAAAATTAAATGAGCTCGACGCTATCTGCCTTCATTGGGATGGTAAACTTTTGCCGGCGCTGACGGGAAATGATAAAGTTGATAGGTTGCCTATAATAATATCGAGCGGTAAAGTTGAACAGCTTCTTGAAATACCTGCACTTGATTCCGGTACTGGAAAAGAACAGGCATCCGCTGTATGCGATGCTATTTATGAATATGGTCTGCAAAATCACATCAAAGCTTTAGTGTTTGATACAACAGCGGTCAATACTGGGCGTTTCAATGGTACCTGTACGTTAATTGAAAATAATTTACAAAGACAACTTTTATGGTTACCATGCCGTCATCATATATACGAGATTGTTTTAAGATGCGTTTTCGAAGAAAAAAATAAGCTGTTATGGAAGTCCAAACGTTAAAATGTTTGAGAAATTTAAAAATGCTTGGGCTAAGATTGATGCTAAAAACTATGAGTACGGCATCAACGATCCAACTGTCAAGACGTACATGAAAGAGTCTGCTGTTCGCATTATCGGTGCAGTAAATAAAATCTTGGAAGAAAAACAACCCAGGGAAGACTATAAAGAATTCTTGGAACTCACTTTGCTCTTCCTGGGTCAAAAACCAGAAAAGACACATCCAAACAGCCTAATGTTTCGATCGCCAGGAGCTGTTCACCATGCAAGGTGGATGGCAAAAGCGATTTACTGTCTAAAAATATTTTTATTCCGTAACGAGTTCCAGCTTTCAGCAACTGAATTAAATGGGCTTCGTCAAATTTGTGTTTTTATTGCTGAAGTCTATGTCGAAGCGTGGTTTTCTGCTCCTTTGGCCATTAAAGCGCCATATCAAGATTTTTTATTTTTACAAAAACTTGAAAACTTCAAAAAAATTGATGCTGCTATATCTTATGTTGCTCTTAAAAAGTTCAGGAACCACTTGTGGTATTTAAGCCCTGAGGCGGTTGGTCTTGCATTTTTTGACAGCAACGTATCCCGTTTTTTCAAAACAAAAAATGGTGGCGGCTTTGGAAAATGATTTTGAACAAGAGCAAAACACAAAGCGAGCTACAATAAATGATAGAGAAATCGTTGAAATATTCCATGACGGAATTGAACAGTTCGTCTCTGCCGAAACAAAAGCATTATTTGAAAGATTTCAAAGAAATACTGATTTTTTTAAATTAAACCCAGACAAATGGGACCAGGACCAATCTTATTGTAAAGCGGCTGAACTGATGAAAAAATTAAATGTTACAAATGACACTGCCGAAAGAACCCCCCCATTGATGGAAGAGTATAATAAACTATTTACCAAAAATGAACGCCAAAAACAATTTGTTTTAAAAATTGTTAGCGATTACCGCCATCGGTTTCCGGACTGTAATAAAAAGACATTGTCTCAAGTGCTTTAAACAATATTAATAAAAAGAGAAATCATATACATAAGTAGTTTTATTTAAGTATAATAAATCGACATTGAGGCGTACTTTTTCTCCTATATTTAAGTTTTTTTCATTAAATATTAACATTAGACAAAAATGTTATTGACAGATGTTATTGTAGACATATTAATGAACATCTTTCGCCAGTAATGTTTAAAAAAAAAAAACACAGAGAAAGTTACAAGCAGTCAAAGTAAGAATTTGCGTGAAAAAACGTATTTTGTGTAACTTTGGGGGGCCGACGCGCCCCCTTATCCTCTTCCTACGACCTTGAAATTTTACTAGAATTTTTTTTAAATAAAACTACACACAAAAAAACACTGAGACCAAAACAATAAAGAAAAAAAAATACTCCATACATTTAATTGTCACCCTAATGTGCATACTACAAAACTATCTAAACACTGAAAGGTTCACTGTAATTGTGAAATTGAAAATTATAAATATCTTTTTTGTTTGTGAACTTAAATAACAAGATGGGTGAACTGCAACTTCGAGCAGTAGTCACCGCCGCAGTAAGAGCGGCTACTGAACAGACTAAAATGGACTTTCAGAATGTGATTGACGAAATGACCGAGAGACTTTTGAAAATAGAGACACCGACGAAAGTAGATGAATATCAAGAAATTTTGTTTGACGTGAATATTGAATGCAACGTGTCATTAGATGTAGTCAAGTCATTGCCAGAATTTTCTGGTGACCAAACTCGATACGTATCGTGGCGTCAAGCGGCTTATGCTGTTTACAAAGTTCTCGAATGTTATCCTGGAAGTTGCAACACTACCAAGGCCGTAGCGATTATTCGTAACAAAGTTACCGGACGTGCAGATTCTGTATTGTCGTCGTTTAATACTGTTCTGAATTTCAAGACTATTATAGCCCGACTTGATTTTTCTTACGCGGATAAGAAACCTATACACGTTATTGAACAGGATATGTCTACCCTTCGCCAGGAAGGCTTGCCAATCTGTGACTTCTACGACGAGGTCGAAAAGAAATTAACCGCCATAACCATTAAACTCTTATGACTTATGGTAGCCAGCGGTAGGTAATAGAATCATTGATGGTTAAATATCGCCAAGACGCTCTTAGAGTTTTCATATCTGGCCTTTATAGACCATTATGTGATATCATGTTTTCATCAAGACCGAAAACAAGTGATCAGGTTCAGCAGAAGTTTACTCCTATGGATATTGATCCTAGCTTTTCTAAACTGAGGCATCATGCAAAATCACCTACTCATCAGGCAGAACTCTATTTACGCTCTCAACGAATGTCACTACCGCGAATGCAAAGAAGCCATATATGTAAAAGCGACCGATTTAATAACAAAAAGATACAGCGAATCAATACCCTAAACCAGTGCGCTTTTGGCGATGTTGATGAAACCTGCCCCAACTCTGATGTCTACGACGATAAGGAGTTAGACGAGGGAAACTACAACGACGATGACGTGATACCCGCGGAACCAAGTGACGAAATACATTTTTTAGAATAATTATCCCCAAGATTTCATTATAAACCAGGGAAAGAGAATGTTGTCGCTGATGCACTGTCAAGACAACATATTTATGCTTTAAGCAGATGCAGAGCTGATGAGACTATTCTTTGCCAGGAATCCCCGACAATGGCGATCAAAACGGTTCAAAACCCTATTAATTGCTTCACGAACCAAACAATTCTTGACGATGGGGATACCGAATCTGTAACCACAAAAATTCTTTTCAAATCTCAAATCAGGCACCACGTTATTTTTAATCAACTTGAAAGAATGCCCCACTTAATAAAAAGTTGAGTAAACCCTAACAGGGTCAATGCATTGCTATGCGAACTTCCTGTGCCCGCTATATGACCTTTCTGCGCTTTCCCGCAAACAGCCGACAGAGATGGGTCCGTGACTAGACAGGCCACATCGTCCGCATAGGCCTGAGCGTAGATATTCGAGTGATCAAGAGTGACAAGAAGAGAGTCAATTACCAAGCACCAGAGCAAAGGGGAAAGCACACGGCCCTGAGGACACCCGTATTTACTCGGCACTTTAGGTATCGATCCCCTTCCGCCAGAAGCCTGATAATCCGCTGCGCCAGCATTGAACGAATCCAATTTACCCCTTGCCGTAGAGCAGCAGTGCACATGCCACGATTTACATTCCCGAGGAAAGCCGCTTTTGAATCGCAGTGGCACCATATACATATAACAAAAGTACGATGCTGCTGGCGAATGCGGATGATGTTGACGACGTTGGAATTTACAACAGGGCTTTCAGTGCAGCATTTTCCAGTCTAAAGAAGGAAGCAAAAGAGGTCGGTCTTACAGTGAATGAGGAAAAAACAAAGAAAATGGTGGAAACAAAAAAAATCCTCGCGTATTGAGAAAGAAAAGTCACTTTTGGCAGCTACAACTTTAAAGTAGTCAAGGATTTTGTATACCTTGGATCCAGCATTAACAACTCTAATGAAGTCAGCCTATAAATCAAGCTTAGAATACCACTTGCTTACAGGTGCTACTTTGGGCTTGGTAGGCAATTGAAAAGCAAAGCCATTTCTTGACGAACGAAAATCTCGCTCTACAAATCCCTCATCATGCCCTTCCTTTTATGTGGCGCAGAAACATGGACGTTGTTGATTTGCGATGAGAAGGCTTTGGGGCATTCGAGAGAAATATTCTTCGCACGAATTATGGTCTTGTTTGCTTGAGCGACGAGTACTGAAGAAGGTGGAATAATGAACTGTACGAGCTGTATAATGATATGGACATAGTCAATCGCATAAAAATTCAACGACTGCGTTGGCTTGGCGATGATCCTTCGAATCAGCACCCATGGGTGGACAACGAGGGCAAGGGCGCCCACGAATACACTGGAAGGACCAAGTGCAGAAGGACCTGTCTTCACTTGGTGTGAGTAAATGGCGTAACCTAGCGAAGGTAAGAGGGACCAAACCGACAAACAGTTGAAGCGCTATACAACAAGAATAAAAGAAAATTTAATTTTAACAGTTTTAAAATTGTAGGAATATTTTAAAACCATTAAAAGAAATGAAACTCTATCGGCTTAAGAAAAGCCAACCCTGCGAGGGATGTAAGTTTAATAAATTATTCATTTTTTCACACCGCCTTGACAAATTTCAGCGGTTTTTAACTATTTTTCAAGTTATATATGTATACATATATCTGTGTAAGCCGTTTCACCTGGCTGGCAGGGTAAGATTCATTCGCACCCTTTTTTATGTGCCTTTTTTTATTATATTTTATGATGTCAAACAATCTCAATTAATAAAAAAGTAAATGAAGTCTGCATTGATTCCATCATTGCAAAAAACAGCTAGAGATAATGTACATAAATAACCATTTTTGTGCAAAATTAGTAGTAAAGCTAATCCTTTTTTAATAAAGTTTTCTTTGGGCACTGTTTATGTGTGCCTAAACCTAAACGGTGCCCAAGATATTTAAGTTATAGTCTTACTATAATTCATTGTTGGAACCCTATTATTTTCATTTGTTGTAACAATATACTTATTTAAACTTTCTTATAATTTTTGATAGGAAAAGACACTGCTGCGGACTCATCACAACCTACGTTCTATAGAAGACCGAAGAAAACTAGTTACTTTGATAGCGAGTCTAGCGTGCTTCGCTCGAATTCCGCCGGTTAGTACTTTGTATTGTTTGAAACACCAAGGTTATATGTGGATCTATGTAGCAAAAATTCAAACCAATATTTTACAGAACAAATTTTATATGATAAGGCAATTTAAGCGTCGAAAATAAAAATGTATGACTTAAATAATCTCAATTCACTGATTTTCGGTGGATTTTGGATCATAAGGTAAGTTATTATTCCATTTTCTATAAACTTGGCATTTTTCGTTCGTTGAGAGGAAAATATTCTCTCGTTTTATTTTTGAAGGTAACTGATAATTTGGGGTTCGGGGAGTTCTCTGACAAGTATCTTCAAAATTTTTCTGCAAAGTCTTAAGAAGTGAGTATGTTTGGCTGTGGGGGATTTATAGTGATAAAACAGTGGATGAATTCTAACTCATATATTCCATAAAGTAGGAAGATGTTCGCCCAAACTTTACTTGTGTATGTTTGAATTTGAAGCTGGTACGTTTCACTCGCCTCCTCATCATTCATGGTCGAGCTAGATCGCTCGATGAGGGGTGGTTCTTCCAACCTTTTCCAAGCACTTTTCGTTCTATACAAAAAATTTTACCCTTTCACTACGTTATTTTGATCACCGTGCTCCCGCCCTGTGCGTCCAATGAATCGTCCGATATCTTGTCAACTTCGCGATAGCCAATGGTGTTCTTCGGCCAATATTCATCATCCCACCAAACCATTATCGAAAATTAGGTACGTTCGTTTAAAATTTCCAACAGAAAATATCTTCTGTTCTCTCACAAGAGAAAAATATCCAGAATAGTACGCAAACGTAAAATTTGCAGAAATTTGCAAGTTCAACGAAAATATGATTGAATTCTTGTTCACACCCAAATATGTAAAATGAAAAACATTGCATTAGTGTTTTCTTGAAACAATCTACTAACCAAACTTACCCAAATTAACATTTACTTGATTCTTACATGTTTAACACTAATATTTTTATAATTTTTACCTTTTGTATTCTTCAACAAATATTTCTTATTTTTATTTTTTTCTTGTTGATGAATTCCTAAAAATAACTTTGCAAGGTGGTTAGTACCACTGACTTTATGTATTTTGCCGAAAGCTTTGCATTAAATCTATCGGACGCGTTGCTTGGCTTGAAATTTCTCTTGTAGACGGCTTGACCTTCTCGATACTTTATCACCCGAGATTTCTATACGCCTCTTCTAGTTTGTGCATCAGATTGGCCCCCAGTTCTATATTAAATTAATTTAAAAACATAATGAAGAAAAGTGAAAATGGAATAAAAGCATTTTTGGAAGCAATTGAATCTCAGTACACGTCAAGGCATATTCAATAGGTAGCAGCAGTAGAAAAGTTGAAAAAAAATTTGAGCTCTGTATATTTTGTTTTTGCTTTTAAAAGCTAAAATTTCAAAAATATTTTATCAACTACCTTGAATTGTACTGAAAGCATTCTTATCACAACGAAATTCAAAATTTGACAATTCAAATTAAAATAAAATATGAAAAAAGTTTCCTGCGGCTACATATTTGATATGCCTTGGTACACGTGCATTGTACAAGTAAGATATCTCGTTCAATCCCCCTCTAATTTCCGCCCTGTCTCTTTCTGTTTTGACAGTGTAATTTTAATGGTTTCCAGCGGTTTGACAGTATAATTTTAATGGCTGACCTGTACGTACGACATTAGAATGAAATAAATAACCAGGGTTATGTGAAGAAATTCCGAAGGCATTTTCTGTGCGGTGTTGCCGTGTTTTCATAAATTTTTTTAAATAAGATATTAATGTTGCAGATAAAATACATATATTTTATTGAATAATAATTGCTGAAAACGCGTTAAGCAATATTCAACTATCAAGCAAAACATGCATTTTATATTTTTGGAGTGAAAATTAACAAATATGAATAACGTAAATTGCTCATTGCCCACTAAAAGTCTGATTCCCTACATGGATTTCCATGCAAACCTACATGTATTGCCATGCCAACCCTGCTTTGAATTATATCGGTTTGTTCAAGGCGAATTCATTTAAGGTGGTCGTAATCGAGCAGATGATTGGTGGGTGATTGTCAAATGAATTGTTTTTTATTTTTATTTTTTTCTTTACATTACATCTTCTCACCTTTAATGTTTATGTTATGACATGTTAAAATAAATGTTTTCAAATTTGTGTTGTGAAGCAATAATATTTTAAATAGGTATAAGAAAAATAATAAAAATTAAAAAAAGGAAAATGTGTTATGTGTGCTAATGGAGTAGAAAAAGTAAGTGAACCACTTTTTCAAGTTTCGCGAGAGGAGCAAATAATAATTATGTGGAGCTCGAATTGCCGGAAACACTTGGTATCAAGGGATCTTATATGCGGAGATAATTTTTTGCCTTCGCAAATTTTATTTATTGGGAAAAGGGCAAATTTGCTGCCGGAAGATGTATTTCCATTACTATTTTAAGAATTATATTAAATTTTAAACTTAGGTTTTAATTAATATTAAACTTTTCTTTGTCTAATTTTGACTCAATATAATCCGATGCTAACCTAACGATTTGTAACGAATTTTTGTTTATATAAGCCTTATCAAGATTGTTAAAAAAGTTTATTGAAATGAATTGATTAAACACGCGTCGAAATCAAGGACCCTTTCTTTTCAGTAACATTAGCAAAAGAGACGTCCACCATTGCGCCTACTGCAGCGCAAGTATTATGTTCTAGTTTTGTTATGTCCACTAATACATACACCCATACGGAAATGTAACCCCTGCATAGCGTATGCTCAATCTGGTAGCACAAAATCTTCATGAACACCTTTGCATTAAGTGATATTAAAAACTTTATTAATAAATTTATTTAAGCAATTTTTGTAAGGGTAATACAAATAGTTTTAAACTATGAAGTTTTGTCCCAGTCCATTAAACATTTTTTATAATTGGCTTAATATTATTCATATATACAGAGAAAATAACACAATTTAATAACTTAAAATTTCAAAGGATAATATCCAAACATATGTTTTCATTTTAAGTTTTTGATCTTGTATTTATTTCCCAAAACTTTCTTTGGCAAAATGTATATGAAAGGTCGAGCTCCGGCGCAGATATTTCAGAATCCGTAAATTAACTCTCGTTTCCATATACAATTGACGATATCACCTGTGGTCAGGTAATGACTTCAGTGAAATTAGCTGCAGTAGTTTCTGTTTCCTATCAATGTTTTCCAAATATCACGCACCGCAAAAAGTTATACATATGAACGAAGATCCAGTACTTAAATGTTCTTGGATGAGGTCTTTCTCATTTTTCACTGTCTTAGGCACTGGTTTATGCGATTTAAGTTGCACAGATCCGACATAAACATATTTTAACCAGAATATTAAAAATCGTTAACTTTCCGGTAACTTAAAAAAATTGTAAATATTTTGGTTTTCTATTTTATGAATTGAATTCGCTTTTTGCGTAAAAAAGCAATCACCTAAATCAAGCTAAGGCTTGATAAATACCATAAGGACCTTGCACCAACAATTTCAATAGTCAAAAATTTAATTACTGAGTTCCGTTGTTGTCGAGGCATCAAAAGTGGCGCCGAACGTTCAGGTCGCCCAAAAGTGGTCGTTACAAAAGAAGTCGTTAGAATTCATGGAATGATATTGGAAGACCGGAAAACGAAAGTGTGTGAGGTAACTGAGGTTGTAGGCAACCAACTAAACTTGAAGATATGGCTGGGTGGTAGGAGGTTTGGGTGAAATAAAGAGAATATCACAAAAACAAACGCTTATTTTAAAAGTCTTGAGAAAAGCTATAATTTTTATATATATAAAGTTGAAAACAGATTATGTTAAGAAATAGAACGATTTTTTGCCGATAAAATATGTTTTATTAAAAAGACAATGATTTATCAAACCGCCTTCGTTAATTATTTGTAAACAAAATGAATCAAATTTCACAAACAAAAATTTCAAATAATGATGCAAAAACACCGTCACAACAAATCGCCGTATACCATGGAGTTGCCTTCGCATTATCCAATTATATGCACTTTTTTTTTTAATATTTCTAAATATAAGTACAAATATATTTTCATAAACAAAATAAATTTGAAAGTATATAAACAAACGTCAATTAAACTAAAAGTTTTTTAAACACCTCAATAAGAACGCTTAACAGTTGTTCATAAACTCAAAACCACAAACTCGAGTTCACTGCGTAGTCAGAACATAGTATCAGGTAAGTTCAAATTTTCTGACACTACTTAATTCAGCCATTTATTTGATATTAAATTGCACTTAATAAAAATGATCTCAGCTTTCAATTCTCACTAACTTGAGATATGACTTTTCTCCCAAATCGATCAGTAAGCGGGCTCTCGCTCATTTCGTAACATCTTTCATTGTGGCAACGTCGTTTTTGTTAGCGTTTTTCTATCTTGGATTAGTAAAAATGATAAAAGTGAATGTCGCGAAAGACACGAACCTTCTTACTCGAGGGTATATTGAAAATAAATTAATTTATATTTAAATTTAAATTATTTATATTTTCACTTAAAAAAATTATTCCACAAAAAAGATATATAGGCAATACAAAATTAATAATCCTAAAAAATTTAAAGTTTTGTTCTTAGCTTAATTATAAATATTAATAATGATATTGACAAACTATAAACTTTTCAATATTTGATAATTTATCAAGAGCACAGAATCAGGCAGTAAATGAGAAAATTTCTTTGTTTGAATGTTTGTTACGGCCCAACAAATTCAAATAAAATTTTGCAGGAAAGCAGGTTATAACCTATTCCGAAGCACAGGATACTTTTTATAAAATATAATTGAAAGCATGTTCATAAATAAAATCATTTTTTTGTTTATAGAGAAAACTATAGGTTATAGGAGGAGTGGGCGAAACACATGTTAATATTTGATATCGTAATTCGCAGAATATATGTACATACATACATATGCGAAATGGAGTACTGGAATGCTGTTGTTATACACCAGTACGCACCACACAATCGATACTTTTTTTAAAATAAATTTTTATTATTTTTTGCCAATAGAAAAAGGAATTCATTATTTATAAATTTTATTTGTGTAAAATAGCAATTAAATAAATACTTAAATAATAGTATTTAAATACATATTTTACTTCGCACTTTTGCGTACTTTAAAAATACAACTATAGATTAAGGAGTGTCAGAATTTAGCTGTCAGTAAGTACAGAACCTTTTATAATTGAATCATGTGTACGATGTACACGTGTCACTATGATGGAAAAATCGCAAAAGATGTTAAAAAAAAATGTATAATTGTAGAAGTGAAAAATTTATACGCAATGGTTGAAGAAGTACAAAAGAAATCTGGTGAAAAAACTTGAGAACAATTTTGGCAAAGATTATGAAATAAAGGTGCCGGAGTCCATTCGCCCAAGTTTCGTAGTCACAGACATGAAATTTAAATATGATCATAATGTATAGATTGACTTAATAAAGAAACAAAATATAAACTTAAATCTAAGCTCATTAAAATATACGAAGAAACTTGCCAAAAGTGTCACGGTCATCATTCGTCAAAAACATGTAAAGAAAAATAAAGAAAATCCAATCATCAAATGCTTAAATTGCTTAAAAGCGAACAAAAACCTAAAAATAACACTGGATATAAACCACGATACATTCGACAAGCGATGTCTATATTATGTTAACAAATTGCAGATAGGAAAACAAAAACTTTTGTATTAGCAACTAAATGGTAATAAAGAAAACAAATCGAATAAACAAAATAAGAAATGAAAAAATGAAATAATATGTATATATAATATAATAATAGGTATATATACCTAAATAAAAATATTTACAGCTTACAAGGATGAAGTGGAAAGAATGATAGAGGAAGAAAGGCCAAACATCGTAATAGTAAGTTCAAATTTTCTGACACTACTTAATTCAGCCATTTATTTGATATTAAATTGCACTTAATAAAAATGATCTCAGCTTTCAATTCTCACTAACTTGAGATATGACTTTTCTCCCAAATCGATCAGTAAGCGGGCTCTCGCTCATTTCGTAACATCTTTCATTGTGGCAACGTCGTTTTTGTTAGCGTTTTTCTATCTTGGATTAGTAAAAATGATAAAAGTGAATGTCGCGAAAGACACGAACCTTCTTACTCGAGGGTATATTGAAAATAAATTAATTTATATTTAAATTTAAATTATTTATATTTTCACTTAAAAAAATTATTCCACAAAAAAGATATATAGGCAATACAAAATTAATAATCCTAAAAAATTTAAAGTTTTGTTCTTAGCTTAATTATAAATATTAATAATGATATTGACAAACTATAAACTTTTCAATATTTGATAATTTATCAAGAGCACAGAATCAGGCAGTAAATGAGAAAATTTCTTTGTTTGAATGTTTGTTACGGCCCAACAAATTCAAATAAAATTTTGCAGGAAAGCAGGTTATAACCTATTCCGAAGCACAGGATACTTTTTATAAAATATAATTGAAAGCATGTTCATAAATAAAATCATTTTTTTGTTTATAGAGAAAACTATAGGTTATAGGAGGAGTGGGCGAAACACATGTTAATATTTGATATCGTAATTCGCAGAATATATGTACATACATACATATGCGAAATGGAGTACTGGAATGCTGTTGTTATACACCAGTACGCACCACACAATCGATACTTTTTTTAAAATAAATTTTTATTATTTTTTGCCAATAGAAAAAGGAATTCATTATTTATAAATTTTATTTGTGTAAAATAGCAATTAAATAAATACTTAAATAATAGTATTTAAATACATATTTTACTTCGCACTTTTGCGTACTTTAAAAATACAACTATAGATTAAGGAGTGTCAGAATTTAGCTGTCAGTAAGTACAGAACCTTTTATAATTGAATCATGTGTACGATGTACACGTGTCACTATGATGGAAAAATCGCAAAAGATGTTAAAAAAAAAATGTATAATTGTAGAAGTGAAAAATTTATACGCAATGGTTGAAGAAGTACAAAAGAAATCTGGTGAAAAAACTTGAGAACAATTTTGGCAAAGATTATGAAATAAAGGTGCCGGAGTCCATTCGCCCAAGTTTCGTAGTCACAGACATGAAATTTAAATATGATCATAATGTATAGATTGACTTAATAAAGAAACAAAATATAAACTTAAATCTAAGCTCATTAAAATATACGAAGAAACTTGCCAAAAGTGTCACGGTCATCATTCGTCAAAAACATGTAAAGAAAAATAAAGAAAATCCAATCATCAAATGCTTAAATTGCTTAAAAGCGAACAAAAACCTAAAAATAACACTGGATATAAACCACGATACATTCGACAAGCGATGTCTATATTATGTTAACAAATTGCAGATAGGAAAACAAAAACTTTTGTATTAGCAACTAAATGGTAATAAAGAAAACAAATCGAATAAACAAAATAAGAAATGAAAAAATGAAATAATATGTATATATAATATAATAATAGGTATATATACCTAAATAAAAATATTTACAGCTTACAAGGATGAAGTGGAAAGAATGATAGAGGAAGAAAGGCCAAACATCGTAATATGTACATAAATCCATGCCACAGAGAATGTTAGTGATTTAAAACTTAGAATCGTTGGATACAATGATTAACACAGCTGGGACACAGGTGGAGTCCTAATTTATATTCATAAATTGATTGACTTCAAACTAATATCTAACAACAATATTGAAAATAATGTATAGTGTATTATGATAAAAACAATAAAAAGTACGATTAAATGGCAAAACGGTGCAATATGCCACTCACCAAAACGATTGATGCTGAAATTATGAAATATATTGGTCAAGTGATGAAAGAAAACTTTACTTAAAGCAGCAATAACATTATGATTGGTGACTTCAATATAAACGTAAATAGAAAATCGACCAGCTATTGTGTACTTTTGCATCATTATCAATGTATCAATTAATAAACTTCAATACACAGACTAAAATAGATTTACTCTTTAGAAATAATTGTGTAATTTAAATTGCTAATTTAGAAAACCATAAAATATCCGATCACGAAACGATCTCTTTCAAATTACCAATTTAAAAAAATTACAAAATGAGAATGTATGACAATCGAATGTGCTGGGAAAACTATACTAAAGAAAACTTGATTATTCAGCTTAGTCGAATTGTATGTACATATGTAAGTTTGTAAATATATGCATGACAGCAATAAAATACCTTAGCCCAACGCTTGCCACTTTGATCACATTGAGTATACAAGTTAACACATAATATGTTTACTCACCTTTTAACTTGTTACATAGTAATTTTTTGCTTTTCTTTTCATCCATATAAAAAGCCTATTCCAAGTAATTATAATGATATATGAATATTTTCCACTTTGATCACTTTGAGTATACATAAGGGCGTATGTATGCACGTAAAGTTTTAAGGGAGACTAATAGATCTGGAACACATCTTTTTGTGATAAGTTAAAGCTGCTTCTAAATATAGGCTAATTACAATTATTTTACTTTTTATTGTTTTATTTGCTTCAAATACATTTTATTTTGCAGCAAAACCCATATACAACACACTTACGTCTTAAATTTTATACAAAAATTTATAATAAATTAACAAAATACAATATAATTTCAAATAAAAAAAAAATTTGTGTATGTAATTTTGTAGTCCACTTAATTTTAGTATCACAAAATGGCAATTTTAAGTGGCTATAAGTTTATTTACCAACGCTTTTCCACAATTCCCTTCATCTAAAATAATCTCTAACAAGGTAAAAAAACATTGTTTATGATGAGCTCGGGAAGATTTTAGGGCTGGTTTTCCAAAGGCGTGAAATAAAAACAATACAAATGGTGATATTTGTAGGGACGATTTTCCGCCATCCCTTGTCAAGTGAGGTTTGGAGACAAACCGGTTTCGGCGTTGTGCCATCTTCAGTGTCAAATTTCGTTCTGTTCAGTTTATGTCTGTTGTTCCGTATTTGTTTCGTTTTCTTTTTGGTCAATCAGTTATTGATGCATAATCGTAAATGTTAACAAATGTTAAGTGTCCTGAGTATAGGTACCTAAAGTCTCGCGCGGTTAGAGTCCAAAAGGCTATATTTTATCTCGAATCTGCCTTTGCGGTAAGCACAGATCGATAGTCAGTAATTTTAGTCCGTTTAGGTATTGCAGGTTTGTTTTGTATGTTGGTATCTGTCATTTTACCTACGTCTTTGTTTTGTTTTTTGTAAACAAGCCTTAATGGTGCAAATACAGCATCTGAGTTGCTGTTCATTTGTTCGTTTATTATCTCCCCATCAAATGTTTTTTATTTATATGTTACCATGTTTTCAAGAGCATTTAGGTGCCGTACTTTTTGTTGTACGTGCAGTACCTTAACGGTTTTCTTTATGTATGCGGGTGAACATTTAGCGTTTACCAAATGGTTTGCAAAATTTGATTCAGGTATTGCCGTGGGTTTTCGTATCCTTTTGTTTTAGTCCCTTATGTGTTCACGAAACCTTGGTCTTACTTTATGTCCTGTTTGTCCTATATAGCTATATTGACACTCACATGTCAGTTTATACACTCCTTGCTTGTTCAATGGGTCTTCTGCATTCGTGCTGCAAAAGAAATAATAAATGGCAGTCCATAGCAAATTAGAAGAAGTATTGTCTTTGAATTCAATTAAAGAATTTCAATTAAATGAGTTAGAAAAAATAACTCTCTTAAAAACGCGTAATTATATTTATATTTATATTAATGTAATATCTATAGGAATTATTATACTTATAATTCTAATAATATTTTAAAAATCAAAAGAAACAAAATAAACGAAAAACGTAACCAAGACACTATTGAAATCGGGATTAAAGATTTACCAAAACTTTGCGTAACTCATTCGAACGAGGACGCTCGAATTTAAGGGCGGAGAAGTTAACACATAATGTTTAGGCCAACGTCCTAAATTTGTCGCAACATTTTGACCCGCATTAATGTTTTCTACAATGTTAAGTGCACTGTTAAAATGTCCCTTCACTTAATAAGCAGTTCAACCGGCAACCGTAACAAAATGCAAAAACGGTGCAATTAATGTTATTTTTCAACATCATCGAAGAGGACGTCTCACAACCACTTTGCTCCCGATTAATCGTACTTCTTTTCTAGAAAGGTAATAATAGCGTTATAGCCATATTACATATCCGCACATACATTTATTATTAACACAACATTTTGTTTCTTTTCATTATTATTTGAATCGGCCTTGCGAGAGATAAAAAATATCATTGTCGATTCATCATTTGGTCCTTCGTCGCCTTTCAAGTTACCAGCGCCTAGATATTAACCACTGGAGCCAACTACATCCTTTGTGAAAAGCAGCAGCGATTTTATCGAAACAACCACCAGCGGATTTGAAATCTGATAGCACACACTCACGCACAATAAGAAACACCGGAGTCTGCAATATTAACAAATCAAACCTCACTTATTTAAATACGAGATCTAAGGTACGTGGTTCGAAGTTTCACTGCACTTAGTTAATGTTAATATCAAAAATTTATCAAAAATATCTGTGAAAATAAAAGCGGGAGTGATTGGTGAACTGTGAAAAGTTTTGGTGCTATACACACACACGTACACATACATAAGTGTTCACAAGTGGCAAGTCATTTACTTCAATCTAGCACTGTTGTTGTTGGTCGAATATTTGTTCCGAATTAACGCGATAATACTAGCAAGATTTTTTTCAATTTGGGTGCTTATTTTGTAAAAAATTTTATTTGCTAAAGCACAACTTCTTTCGATATTGTATATTTGTTGCTTAAATTCACACACGACAGCACTGCACTTTTTGGTTATCATAACCACACTTTTGTTGCACTTGTGATTATTATTGTGACTTTTCCCAGCTTCACGAAATCACTTTGCGTTTGCATTAAAAACAAGAACACACAATTAGTTCATTTGCATATCCAACGAGGTTATTGGTGTCTACGAAAATATACATAAATACAAAACAAAATATTTGGCATACAAACATACATGCCTACTTACCATACGGTTGGCGAGCAATAAATAAACATAATTTGATTTATCAATATAATACTTCATATACATACGTGCATTTGTTAATCGGTGTTTAGTTGGTGGTTGTTTTTCGTTCTATTGCGGAAAACATTAATTTTGATTAAAATACAGTCCATTAGCTTGTGGGTATCAGTGGAGTTTTTCAGCAGTTGTCGAGTTGCCTGTTCAAATTGCGTTAAGGGTTGTTCTGAGGTCATATTTAAATACAATTAACTAAGATGGAAACATACATCCGCCTAGCAGATTCGGTAATTGAATTTGACATGGATTTTCTTAGTACACCCCGAAGTGAACACACTAAACATTCGCTGAAAATTCAGCAAAGCGAACTTAACAGCATATGGCAGAAATCCAAAGAACTCTTTGATCAGCTCCTGATCGCCGAGTCCACTTCATCAAAAGATTTAATTACAATACGTAAGAAAAATAAAATATGCTACACAGCCTTCATGAGGTGTATGACAAAAATAAATTAATTGTCCGAAACGTTGGAAAAAGAAGAAAAAGAAAAAGAAGAGATGTCAATTAAGTCTCATAATTTACATCTTCCACCTTGCGATACTGATGTGTTTAAAGGTGATTATTTGTCATGGCCAACTTTTCGTGACATGTTCACGGCTATTTATATACTAAACAAACGTCTTACACCAATACAGAAGCTTTACTATCTCAACCAGAAAACGCAAGGTGAAGCCAAGGAAATTGTAAAGAAATGCGACCTCACAAACGAAGGCTTTAACGTTGCCTGGAAGAATTTATGCGATAGGTATGAAAATAAAAGGATTCTTGTCAATACCCAATTAAAAATTCTTTTTAGCTTACCTACAGTCGAGACTGAATGCGGAAGCTCAATAAAAAGGCTTCAGAGGGATATAAACAATTGTATATCCTCCCTGGAGAGTCATAAGATTGACATATCCAACTGGGATCCAATAATTACATACCTTTGTTCTACCAAGTTGCCAGAAGACACTCTTTCTTTGTGGGAACAATCAGTGGAAAATAAAACAGATACTTCCAAGTGGGCAGATATGGACCGGTTCCTATCTAGCAGATTTCAAACACTAGAGTCAGTGTCTGGTTTAAGAGGAATCAAGTTACCAAAAACTCAAAAAGTTTCTCTTCAGAAGCATTCCTCTGAGCCATCGCAAAAGAAGCTGGGCTCTTTTCAAACAAGTGTTAGAAAATTTACTTGTAAAATGTGTCATAGTTACGAACATAGACTTCACATGTGTCCAAAATTTCTAAAAATGACTGTGGCTGATAGGCTATCTTTTATAAAAAAGAACAACAGCTGTTATAATTGCTTGTCATTTGGACATTCGGTGTCGAAATGCACCAGTTCCTACAATTGCGCCACATGTCATTCTCGACATCATTCACTCCTGCATCTCCAGGCGGCTGTTCCTAAAACAGCTGGTAGGGGAAATGTTGATGATAACGCGCCATCGACATCAAGGCAGGCACAAATACGCAACCAAAATGCAAACAATAACCAACAAGCAGTAAAAAACGTCCAAGCAAATTACGCTAACACTAGCAAAGGTGTTTTATTAGGGACAGCTCGTGTTACCATCCATTTCAATGGAACAGACTTTTCTGCTAGAGCATTAATTGATTCTGGCTCTGAGTGTTCCTTCATCACGGAGAGGCTCAGACGCAGAATCAATTTACCTTCAAAGAAAATGCATGCTCAAGTTTCAGGAATTAATAATTCGGTGTCTGCACAGGTAAACGAAGCCTGCCCTATTTAACTGCGGTCACCCATTGACCCATTGATTTCGATTGAGGCTATTGTGTTAGTTTTACCGCATCTTACTGGGAATTTACCAACGTACGAAGTTAGCGCGCTAACACAACAAGCTTTTCCTGACATCATATTGGCAGATTAAAGATTTTTCAACCATGATCAAGTCGACCTTGTTCTTGGCGGGGATGTTTATCCTCAAATTATTTTGAATGGTATTAAGAAGAACGTTCTTAGTACTCTCCTTGCACAAGAGACAGTGTTTGGCTGGATACTGACTGGTCGTGCTGATGCAGTCCATCCAGCAAACAGCAATAGGGTGTCGTTTTTCAATGAGGTCACCCTAGAAAAGCGACTAAACTCTTTCTGGGAACTAGAAGATATTCCGAAGGTCAAAGTTCCAACAGAAGAAGAAAGACAGTGCGAGGAATTATATAAAAGTTCAACAACGAGAAACAAAGATGGAAGATATATCGTATCACTTCCATTTAAAGCAGAATTCCACACCGACGTGAATTTGGGACCATCATTGAAAAGAGCATGCTCTCAATTTTACAAGAACGAGACGCGACTTAGGAAAAACCCAGATCTACAAAAAGAATATAGCAGAGTATTAATGGAGTATGAATCTATGGGGCACATGTCGAGAATTACAACAACTCAGTATGCAGAGGCTGTTAATAATTATTATCTGCCTCATCACGCTGTAATAAAAGATGAAAGTGCGTCCACAAAAGTGCGAGTTGTTTTTAATGCGTCGTCTCCGACCGCGAACGGCATCAGTCTAAATGATGTTCTTCTGCCAGGGCCAGTCCTTCAGTCTGATCTTACAATGCTCATTATCCGCTGGAGACTTTTCAAGTACGTATTCAATAGTGATATTGAGAAGATGTACAGGCAGATCCTATTGGATTCCGATCAGACAAAATATCAAAGAATAGTTTTCCGAGAATGCCCGGACGATAATATCAGTCTTTATGAACTGAAAACAATAACGTTTGGCGTGAACTGTGCGCCCTATTTGGCAATAAGAACATTGCTTCAAGTAGCAGATGACTCAGAAGGCTCTTATCCGATAGCTTCACACATTTTGCGAAAACACATGTATGTCGATGATGTTCTTGCTGGTGGACACACCATCGACCTTTCGATAAGAGCCAGAGATGAAATTACCACAGTATTGAAATCAGCTGGGTTCCCTCTGCGAAAATGGACATCCAATTGCAATGAAGTTTTAAAAGGAATACCGAAACCATATCTCCTCAGTGAAGACTTTCTTGAGTTCGAAGATACGAGTAGTGTAAAAGCACTCGGAATAAGATGGAATGCTCATTCTGACCAATTTTATTTCGTATCCAAGCCAATAGAAAACCACGAAAATCATACAAAAAGGACGATATTATCAGCCATCGCGAAACTGTTTGACCCACTAGGATGGTTAGCACCCATAGTTATTGTCGCAAAAATACTAATGCAGACTATATGGTTAGAAGGCACGGATTGGGATGAGACGGTATCCCAAACAACAATAGAAAGATGGCATACATTTACAAAAAGTTATCAGGAAATCGACAACATACGGATACCTCGATGGGTATTTTTTTCACCAACTGATAAAGTGGAAATACATGGATTTTGTGACGCCTCAGAGAAGGCATACGGTGCTGCAGTCTACTTACGCGTAGAAAGAGAAGACAAAACTCATGTGAATTTATTACTAGCAAAAACGAGAGTAGCTCCAGTCAAAATAATATCCCTACCACGACTGGAGCTCTGCGGAGCAGTGCTATTGGCAGAGGTGGTCGAGTCAATTACTAATAACTTAGATTTGGGTACCCTGAATATTCACCTTTGGACAGATTCGACGATTGTTCTAGCATGGATACGAAAACCACCATGTACGTGGTCAACATTTGTTGCCCATCGAATTACTAAAATCGTTGAAAAAGTAGGAAACTTAAACTGGCTTCATGTAGATTCTGCCTCAAATCCGGCAGATCTGGCCAGTAGAGGTATAGCAACAAACGAATTAGTCAACAACTCTTTGTGGTGGCAAGGACCTTCTTGGCTGCAAGAAGATAGAAAAAATTGGCCAACACAGGAGGTTGAATTCGACACAAATATTGAGGAGAAACGAATACGGGCTCATACTGCGACCATAGAGCTTTGTGACATTCTTAGCAGGTTTTCCAGTCTACCGTGGGCTTTGAGGGTCATCTCTTATGTGTTGAGATTCTCTCAAAGAACTCATCCGATGTCTAAAGCTTCATTTCAGCGAGAATCGTGCTCGATCTCGACAGATGAAATTAAAGCAACGACTTCCCGTCTGATAAAAATATCACAGAAGCATAGTTACGGAGCGGAGATTGCAAGACTGAAAGCTGGAGAATCTGTAGGACCTAGTAGTGAAATACTAAATCTTAACCCGTTCCTTGATAAAGAGGAGGTACTTAGCGCAGGTGGTCGTCTTGGTGCATCTCTCGATCTGAGTTACACTGAACGTCATCCCATAATCTTACCATACAATTGTAGTTTTTCCCGTCTGTCAGTTCAATTCGTCCATGAGGTTTCACTCCACGGTGAAAATCAATTAATGTTGCGACTGATCCGAATGCAATACTGGATACCGAAAGTGAAAAATATGATCAAGTCGATAATCCATAATTGTAAGATATGTACTATCTTTAAAAACCGCTCGCAAACTCAGCTAATGGGAATTCTTCCACAAGAGCGAACAAATTTTTCCAGAGCTTTTACAAATACAGGGGTGGATTTCGCCGGTCCCTTTGATATAAAAAGTTATAGCGGACGCGGATGCCGCATGTAGAAAGGCTATGTCTGTCTGTTCGTCTGTTTTGCGACCAAGGCAATCCACCTGGAAGCGACAAGCGACCTGAGCACATCGTCATTTCTTGCCGCTTTCTCCAGGTTCGTGGTCAGAAGAGTATGTCCGAAAAATGTCTACTCAGACAATGGGACCAACTTTGTTGGCGCATCAAGAACCCTAAAAGCAGAATTTAAGGAATTTATTTCTGACTCCGGAGCAATACGTTATCGAAGTATGCTCACCAGACACTAGAATGGCATTTCATACCTGCTGGAGCTCTACACATGGGCGGTTTGTGGGAGGCAGGCGTGAAAAGCTTCAAACGGCATTTTAAAAAGATAGCGTTTAGTCACAAATATACGTTTGAAGAGTTTTGCACACTTTTGTGTCGGATAGAGTCGTGTCTTAACTCGCGACCATTAAACTCAGCTTCGAATGATCCATCTGATCTAGAGCCTCTTACTCCCGGTCACTTTTTGACCGGACAACACCTTTTAGCACCACCAGAAATAGATGTTAGTGAAAACCCTACTTCCATAGTCAATTGGTGGGAAAAAATGAAGGCCTTACATCAGAATTTCTGTCGGAGGTGGAAAACAGAATACCTTTCCGAGCTTCAGAAACGTATCAAGTGGAAGCATCCTAAATCTGACATGAAAATTGGTGATTTGGTAGTTGTGAGAGAGGATAATTTACCTCCGAATGAGTGGAGATTAGGAAGGGTAATCAATCTTCACCCAGGTTCAGACCATCGAGTGCGAGTAGTAGACGTCATCACTGAAAAGGGGCAGGTGAGAAGACCAATTGCTAAATTGGTATTACTGCCTCCTTGCAACAAAGAGAAAGGTGAGACAACCAATTCTACACCAACCAATAATACCACATAAAGAAATTCCATTTTGGAATTTTTCCTTAACAATTCATAAACATAAAGAAAAAGAACCATAAGGAAAAACATCCCCTAGTACAAACGCATAATTTTACTAATAATGCTACATTAAATTTCACTCACCCATTCCGTTCGAATTCCAATGGGATACTGTTGTACGTCGTTATTTAGAACACCTCACTTCAGCTACTCGAGTATCTTAAATGCACAGACGTGAGATAGATGCTCAATGCAAAACTAGGTTTTCTGCAAGTATAGACGCTATGATCAGATATATTGCCATTTATTTAATGTGAAAATTTCATTTTTTTTTGATAACCAATGATACATCCAAACGTACACACACATGTATGTATGTATGTACATATATTTTTATTACATATGTATGTACAATATACTACTTACTAGCAATACAGTAAAATACAATTGTTTAGGATTTAAATGATTTATAGATAGAAACATTTCTCTCATCGTGGGTAATGGCATTAAAGTGATAACTCACTTTCCAAATTTGCAAATTTGTCTATAAATCTTATAGAAAACTATTAAAAATTATCTGGTATTGAACCGCAGTCTGAAAATGTGAGTTTTAATTAAATTAGTGAAAAAGGGAGTTGTCAATTTTATACCTTATACGACAGGATGGATATTTCGTACAAAGATTAAGGCTTGTTGATCTAAAGCGTTCATCAATCGGCTTGAGAAATATTCTGTGCTGCACTAAATTAGGTATCATGTATATCTTTCGCTGTCTGCACATGTACGCGTACAATATTGAGATATGTTGAGTATGTCATTGGACCACCTTGATTTTCTTGCATATAGGGCTCCATACGTGCTGCCGTCACTGCACTCGGTAAATAATGTTGGGCGGATGATAGCTGCTGCACGCATTGTATAAATGTTTCTAGATGTAATTCGATCTGATCACAATATGCATAAAAAGTTTCCCAATGTTTTTCAAATCGTCCAGCATGCGTTGCTGTGTCCCGCTTAAGATTGTTGTTGAGACACATTGGCTACTTGCGATTGCATTTGGCCATGCATTTGTTGTTGCGTGGATGCTTGCATCATAGAAACTGAAGATACCCTGGTTGCATCATTGGATTTTGTCCTCCAACAACGGAAATGTTCATCTGTTGCATACCATGCATATTTATATTAGGATTTATAAATTTCTGCTTGTTGATTTTTTTTAAAATTTTTTACAAATCTGAATTCAGAATGAACAATTTTACTTATTGCAAAATATTTTATAAGAAAATGAAACTAATATCATTAAATGCCTTTGGAGCTCTCGAAACGAACTGCTCAGAATAGTTCTGGTACTGACAAATTTTTCAGACATATTTTCCGCATGTTCCAGAGACCTTTGGTATTGAGAATGTGGGAGCAGACCTTCAAAACAGCGACATTGATTGAAAAAATAAAAAAAACTTCATTCCATCGTTAAACCATTTTAACCATAGCCTTATGCCCTTTCGAATGTGATTCAAAATTGAACAGCATATTTTATCCAATGCTCGTCATATGTATAAATTCAAGATGCTTTCTGTTACATCTGTTGCTGCATTATTTTTCCTCATTTTCGCCATTTTATATTTCCACCAATCTTGCATTCTTGCATATGCATATCAGTAAACGTGTGCACACCAAAGTTGTCAAGTTTTTGATTTAAAGATGGAGTTACTGAATTAGAATCTGAAAATAAAAGAGAAGAATTTAAAGATTAGGCTAGGATTTAGTTTAGCATCCCCGGAATTGGAAAACAAATATATAGTTTTTAGCTGCCGCTGACTTATAGTTTTCGAGATATTAATACTTAAAGTTGAAAAATGCACACTTTTATATTGGTTATTCCACTGAATTTTACACTATATACACTTAACTACCGTTTGTATAATGGAAATAATTAACATTTCCGAGCCCGCACAATTAAGAAAGTTAATATTTAATCGTTTTATTAATAAATATTAAGTAAATAAAAATAACCTAATTGCATTCACTCAAATGGTCGGCACAAACCTTAGATGAGTGTGTTGCCATATTTGTGATGTGCATAAAATACGAAAAATATGTCTTCTAAATATGTTATTTTATACTGACTTTTTGTGAAAATTTTTAATAAAAAATCGCACATCACCGATATGGCAACACACTCATCTAATGTTATTGTCAACCATTTTGCGTGTATGCAAGTGCGCGATTATTTTCATTTTGTTTATTGAATATTTATTAATAAAACTTTTATTTAATAAAAATTCTTACTTGTGCGCGCTCGGAAATGTTAATTATTTGCCTTTTACGAACGGAAGTTACATATGTGTATTTAGTGTAATATTCAATGAAATAACCAATATAAAAGGGGGCATTTTTTCAACTTTAAGTATAAATATCTCGAAAACTATAAGTCAGCGGCAGCTAAAAACTATATATTTGTGATCAGGAGGTCCCCCTCTACCCCCCCATCACCCCCTTGTTTTCCAATTCCGGGGATGCTAAACTAAAATGTTCCCAAAGATTATTATAACTTTAGTGAAATACCAGTTGCAAACATACATACATACATACATACATACGCAGCATATGTAAAACGAAGAAATGTGAATGAATGGCCATTCTCGGAAATAGAATGTCATCGATAACACAATTTACTATTCCGATAATTTTTAGGGTTGAGTGGCAAAAAAGTGTGACTATGGTGATTGGCGCACATTATTTACTATGTTTGCGCAAACTGTTCAAACGAAAAATTGTGCGTGCACATTAAAATGGGTCTTTTAAAATGCCACCCAATTTAAAAAAAGGATTATAGGTAGATTTGAAAGACGTTATAAACGTACAATTACATAAAGTTTCTTTAAAAATAGAAAACACGTTCGAACTATTTAATTCTTTGTTTTTTTTCTCAAATCGTTGTTGAATACTGCTATGCTATGGAAGTTATTAAGTTATCCAATATTACCAGTAAGCGAGATAAATAAGTAAATTGGTGGGTAATTTGATATCCACTTGCTATTCATATCTGCAGTTAAGTTTTGTTGTGTTTAACTCATTCACACAAAAAATTGACGTACTGAATTTAAAAAAAAAAAAAAAATTACAACAGATAATGTTGTAAAAGCCTCGTTGGATCAATTTCAAAAGACTTTCAAATATGGCAAATAACAAATTCAACCCAGAAAAATGAAATTTCGGAATCGCCTGAAACGAACCTCGGCATGGCATGCTATTTATTGACTGCTGGTGCTTGATTGCTACTATACATGTAGCTCACAATTTGTTCCGGCAACCCTGCCAAAATATTGCTAAACCATAAAGTCTAATTACAGTGGTCGTTTGGCCGTCAATCATTAGGAGGCCCCTCCACTACTATTAGTTGTATAGTAAATGTTCAAATCAATGCAAACATAATCTGCTGGTTGAACAGATCCACGAATATTGATTGACAATGCACGTTGTTTATTAATTATTTCATATTGCTCGCCAAACCAAAAAAAAAAAAAAAAAATGTTTTGCTTACTAGCCATTCCTAATCAAAGGGAAATACGTAATTTCAGTACAATGACTCGCTATACGTCAATGCGCCACCGCTCCGAATCTCCAAACAGCAGGTACACGCTAATGTGCAGAATATGCAGCAAGAAGCACCCAATCAGGCTCTGCCCTGTTTTTCGTTCAAAGGGTCCCGAAGACGGACTTCGTCAGGTTTTACTACTGCGGTACTGCTCTAATTGCCTCTCGGGAGCCCATAGGGTGGCTCAGTGTACAAACAATGGAAGATGTAGACGTTGCGACGAAAAGCATCATACTCTGTTGCACATCGATAACACATTGGAAATAACTCGCGTAAACCGACGTCCGCCTAGGACTATATTAAATGATGAAAACGACAGTGATGTGTTATCGATGGAGGCACCAGATTTCGAAGATATGAATTCCCCTCGAGAAGACGGCGAAACGTCATTGACTGGAGGGGAAACCGAAGCTTTCCCCCAGAAAATTCTGCCAGAATGGAAGCGAACGCTTTCCATCTGGAGAGTGCAAGCGGACCGGAACCCAGGCGTTCCGACCGCCAATTCAAACAAAATCGACTGCAAGGATTGGAAATTACAGCTTTCCAACCTTCACGTAATCGCCGACGACCAAGAAATGCCCCGAAGCAGAATGGGAGAGTGGAATCTCGGGCATTCCACCTCCCCAGAGGAAGTTCTTTCCGTACAGGGTTGAATCAACCGCGGCAATCAGTTGGTTACCCTCTTCAATGTTTGACGACTGTCGCCCCAACTGCCGTAGTTAAAGTTGAATCAGGAGGGCGCCTACATCTTGTACGGGCCCTTATTGACCCCTGCGCAAAAACGTCAATAATAGCAGAGGACCTTGCACGAGATCTACGGTTAGGAGTAACGGAGGTTAACCATCACCGCGGCTGCTTTATAAAAGTGCGAGGTAAGCACGGTCAGTCAGCGAATGTTACAACGCACGCTACTGCCGTACGGAACTACGGCAGACGTACACCGGCCAATAACATTGACCCAAAAATAGCCGGACCTTATGCAAACTTGAAACTAGCTGACCCGCATTTCCACATCTCGGCACCTGTTCGTCTGACTCTTGGCGCTGACGTTTATGCAAAAATAATATTGAATATGCTCCCAGCTGGAACCTTGGGTCCACTCTTGGCACAGGACACCATCTTTGGATGGGTAGTTTCTGGGGCCTGTTAGGTCAATATTTTTTCCCTAATATTATTATTTTGATGTACACTGAATTACGTCATACTTACTTATATGTATATCTATTCATTGAATTTGAAAATAAAGTGCAAGTGAAATTTTAAGCCATGTACTTACGTATATCTCGAAATTTTAGATTAAACTTATTCCGTAGTTAGATACAACTGGATTGGACCGAAAATGAAGTATTGGAGTTTATTATTAAACTGTATAATTTAGTAGAGTAAGATATGAATGTCTGAGCGGAGTATAGTGGCTGGGATACGTCAATTTTAAAATATTGCAAGTCGCAAGGGGGCCGGCATGTTTAGGCCAACGTCCTAAATTTGTCGCAACATTTTGACCCGCATTAATGTTTTCTACAATGTTAAGTGCACTGTTAAAATGTCCCTTCACTTAATAAGCAGTTCAACCGGCAACCGTAACAAAATGCAAAAACGGTGCAATTAATGTTATTTTTCAACATCATGGAAGAGGACGTCTCACAACCACTTTGCTCCCGATTAATCGTACTTCTTTTCTAGAAAGGTAATAATAGCGTTATAGCCATATTACATATCCGCACATACATTTATTATTAACACAACATTTTGTACACTTATACCTGAATAAACACTGACATCACACTTTGATTCTTTTCATTATTATTTGAATCGGCCTTGCGAGAGATAAAAAAGATCATTGTCGATTCAACACATAATATGTTTACTTTGCTTTTAACTCGTTACAGTCATTTTTTGCTTTTCTTTTCATTCATACAAAAAGCCAATTCCAAGTAATTATAATGAAATATGAATATTTTCCTTTGGTTCCCACAATAAAGTAAAATTCCATTTAAATTTTAATGTAACATGAGTATTTATTTCGAAATCAATATTGTGCTTAATTCTAAGAATCAGCACAACGAATTTAATTTGTCAGCAAACCCATTGCACACGCATCCGCTGCAATGCCTTTGCTTATTGTAAAATGCTGACGTTTGCGTCTGGCACACCTCAGCTTTAGAAATAGCATAGCTTTGTTGTTGCTATGAATGCAAGGCTTTAGCTTGCTTAATTGAAAGAACAAATTTAAAACTTCAGTCTTCATTTCAAAGTGTCCGGGTTCGGTTGGTAACGTATAACCTTGCGTTTTAATCACAAAACCCCCTAATTTATATAAGGGCGTATGTATGTTCGTAAAGTTTTAAGGAGGACTAATATATCTGAAACACATCTTTTTTGTGATAAGTTAAAGCCGCTTCTAAATATAGGCTAATTAATGTAATCAGTAATTTAAATTGCTAATTTAGAAAACCATAAAATATCCGACCACGAAACGATCTCTTCAAATTGCCAATTCAAAAAAATTACAAAGGGAGAATGTATGACAATCGAATGTGCTGGGAAAACTATACGAAAGAAAACTTGATTATTCAGCTTAGTCGAATTGTATGTACATATGTAAGTTTGTAAATATATGCATGACAGCAATAAAATACCTTAGCCCAACGCTTGCCACTTTGATCACTTTGAGTATACATAAGGGCGTATGTATGCACGTAAAGTTTTAAGGGAGACTAATAGATCTGGAACACATCTTTTTGTGATAAGTTAAAGCTGCTTCTAAATATAGGCTAATTACAATTATTTTACTTTTTATTGTTTTATTTGCTTCAAATACATTTTATTTTGCAGCAAAACCCATATACAGCACACTTACGTCTTAAATTTTATACAAAAATTTATAATAAATTAACAAAATACAATATAATTTCAAATTAAAAAAAAATTTGTGTATATAATTTTGTAGTCCACTTAATTTTAGTATCACAAAATGGCAATTTTAAGTGGCTATAAGTTTATTTACCAACGCTTTTCCACAATTCCCTTCATCTAAAATAATCTCTAACAAGGTAAAAAAACATTGTTTATGATGAGCTCGGGAAGATTTTAGGGCTGGTTTTCCAAAGGCGTGAAATAAAAACAATACAAATGGTGATATTTGTAGGGACAATTTTCCGCCATCCCTTGTCAAGTGAGGTTTGAAGACAAACCGGTTTCGGCGTTGTGCCATCTTCAGTGTCAAATTTCGTTCTGTTCAGTTTATGTCTGTTGTTCCGTATTTGTTTCGTTTTCTTTTTGGTCAATCAGTTATTGATGCATAATCGTAAATGTTAACAAATGTTAAGTGTCCTGAGTATAGGTACCTAAAGTCTCGCGCGGTTAGAGTCCAAAATGCTATATTTTATCTCGAATCTGCCTTTGCGGTAAGCACAGATAGATAGTCAGTAATTTTAGTCCGTTTAGGTATTGCAGGTTTGTTTTGTATGTTGGTATCTGTCATTTTACCTACGTCTTTGTTTTGTTTTTTGTAAACAAGCCTTAATGGTGCAAATACAGCATCTGAGTTGCTGTTCATTTGTTCGTTTATTATCTCCCCATCAAATGTTTTTTATTTATATGTTACCATGTTTTCAAAAGCATTTAGGTGCCGTACTTTTTGTTGTACGTGCAGTACCTTAACGGTTTTCTTTATGTATGCGGGTGAACATTTAGCGTTTACCAAATGGTTTGCAAAATTTGATTCAGGTATTGCCGTGGGTTTTCGTATCCTTTTGTTTTAGTCCCTTATGTGTTCACGAAACCTTGGTCTTACTTTATGTCCTGTTTGTCCTATATAGCTATATTGACACTCACATGTCAGTTTATACACTCCTTGCTTGTTCAATGGGTCTTCTGCATTCGTGCTGCTTTTAAGTATCCTTCCCAGGTTGTCTTCAGTTTTGAACGCCCTGTGGATATTATATTTTCTGAAAAAATTTGCAAGTTTGTATGTCATTTTTCCTGTATAAGTCATTACGGTCCAAGTTTTTTCGTCTAGCTCTCTGTCGCTTCTTTTTTGAATTGCATAAATTTTTGTGAATTTATCCACGAGCTCCTTTTTATATCCGTTGTTTGTTGCTATGTTGTATATTGTGTTTAGTTCCTTTCCGTATGCCTCTCGCGATAGAGGTATTCGTTCAAGTCTGTTTGTTAGTTGTCTTATAGCGGCATATTTATGTTATTGAGGATGATTTGATGTGTTATGTATTATGGTGTCTGTAGCTGTCGGTTTTCTGTAAATTTGGTAGTCAAGTTTTTGGTAAATTTTGTCTATCTTAATCTAGCAAAGCAGGCTAGAGGCATTTGATATTAAGGACTTATACCCATCGATCCCACAAACAGAAACAATAGATATGGTTCGGAAAACATTTCTCGAAAAAACGAAGGACCATATAAAAACAACCCAAATTATTTTAATGTTGGGATGTTTTTGGAGCTTTTCGGCCGGTAGTTTTTTAATAAAGTTTCTTTTATTCTCCTACGCGTTTCGGCATCATTCGCGCCTTCTTCAGGGAGTCTGCATTTTATCTGTACATAGAACAAAAAGACAATTAAAATGAAATCACAACAATAAGATTTCAAATCACAAACAATTGTTACCTTTACATTTCAAACAAATCAAACATCCAAAGTGATAAAAATAACAAAAAACAACATTTAAACAATACAAAATTTTTTAAATACAACCACACCACTGATCAGTTTGTTTATTATGCGTCAATGCTGATATATACGCGCAGTTTATATTGTCCACATCTTCTTTGTAATTCATCGCGTTACGTATTTTTTGTTGTATACGTAAGCTTTCTAATGTTAGTCTTGTCCTTTTTTTTCTCTACGTCGAATATTCTTGTGTTTTTGAAGACTACTGAGTGCCCATTACTTGTTAGATGTTGTGCAAGTGCTGTTGTTGTCTTATTTTGTTTCGCATCTATTTTGTGTTCGTTGATTCGAATTCCCAGTTTTTTTAGTATGTTGTGCGTTTAATGTTTTTAATTTGTCTTCCACGTCCTTGATTTCAACAATGGCGAATATATCATCTACATATTTGTTGTATTTGATATATATGTCATTAGCTTTAAGTTCAGCGATGCTGTCGTCCAATATTTTATCTAAAACAATGTCGGCTACAGTTGGTAACAGTGGATTTCCCATTGGCATTCCCTGAACTTAATGATAGTAAATATCGTCGTAAACAAAGGAGTTGTTGTCCAGTAAACAGAACTCCAAAATCGTCAAAAATTGTTTCTTTGTAATCGTTGTATGTTTTTCCAATGAAGTCCATTGTGGCATTATGTATTTATTTATTTAATCAACAAACAAAAATGCTTATAGAATATGTGATAAGTATACATACATATTATTTTAAAATAAAAAAGAGTGAAAAAAATAAGGATAGAGGAAACTACTATGACAAGTGCCTTAAGAGTTCATTCTTAAAAATTAGTTTTGAAAAAGAAAAATCAAAGTTTAAGACTGAAGAAAAAGTATTAAACTGAGAAAGTGCTCTTCGCAAAGGGGCATTCCATAAGCAGTTTTGGCAACACCCACAAAAAACATTTCATTACAGCGAAGAACTCGTGAAGGAACATTAAAGGAAATGTTCATTAGAAGGTACTGGCAATCAATACCACCTGTAGTTAAATCAAAAACAAAGCACATTGATAACAAAGTAAGCCTAGACTCTAATGACATTAGATTAATCAACAAACAACGAGAACGATAAGACGGTAAGGGGTCACTAAATCTCAAGGAGTGCAAAGCAAAGCGTATAAAAGCCCTTTGTATAGACTCCAGTCTATTAACATAAATTGCATGGAAAGGGCGCCAGATAAATACCGCGTATTCCAAATTAGACCGAACCAAAGACGAGTGCAGTAGTTTAAGTGTATATGGATCGGAGAATGAAGAACAATTACGACGAATAAATGCTAACATCGTGAATGATTTATTTACTATGAAATTAATGTGAATGGTGAAAGAGAGTTTGGAGTCAAAGTAAACCCCCAAATCTTTAAATTCACTCACTAATTTAAGCGGTACATTTGAGATTCGGTAAGAGGTAGGAACAATACTAATATGTTTCGAATAACAGGCATAGGGACATTTGCTAGTATTGAGTAACAAATTATTACGCAGACACCAACAATATAAGCTTTCAAGCTGCCCCTGGAGAATGAAAGAATCTTCCAAACATTTAATTTCATAGTAAATCTTCAGATCGTCTGCATATATGAGGAAATTACATTTAATAAAACAGGAGGAAATATCATTTATGAAATGCACAAATAATAATGGACCTAGGACACTACCTTGTGGAACACCAGAGAAAGCAACAAAATAATAAGACGAAACATTATCAACCCGAACGACACAGATGCTATTATCCAAATAGGATGTAATCCACTTTAAGAAATCGGAATGAAAGCCTAAAGCTGCAAGTTTAGCTATTAAAATTCTATGAGATACCCTGTCAAAGGCCTTAGAGAAATCGGTGTAGATTGTGTCGATTTGGAATCCCTTTTGAAAAGTTTTTCAAGCAATCCTCCGTAAAAGTTGCCAAGTTGGTTAACGTAGATCTACCCGGAATGAACACATGCTGATTAGGGGATAACAAATGTTTAACAGCATAATAAATTTTATCCTTAACGATGCACTCAAACAGTTTTGATACTGTGGTTAGTTCGGAAATTGACCTATAATTCTTAACGTCATTTTTGTTTCGACTTTTATGGACAGGTGTAATAAAAGTAGATTTCCAGTCATCAAGAAAACCATCAGCAGAAAGTGAGCTGTTAAAAATATGCCTCAATGGCGCAATCAGTGCGGGACAATGTTTGAATAAAATTACCGAGAAGCTATCTTCATCAATGTGAATGAATGGCTAATGCTGATTGATACCGTTAGCTACATCTTCGTCTGTCAGTCTTAATTTCCCGAAATTGATGGAAATGTCTAAATTTGGAAATTTGCCTTCGTGAACAAAATTATTACAATTGTTGCCAGAAACAAAATTAGAAGAAAAGAATTCTGCGAAAAGATTAACCGCTTCAGAGATGGAGTTGGCTGATACTCCATTAAGTTGAACCGATGTGGGAATATTTGTGCAGCTCTTCTTTGATTTTATGTAACTCCAAAAGAACTTAGGATTACATTTATTATTGCTTTCTACTCTAGAAATATAGCTACGATATAATGATTTGCTGAGCCTGTTAAATTTAGCTCTATAAAACACGTAACGCTCACGAAAATTACCGTCATTAGAGTGCTTTTTGTAGAACTTATTCTTCAAGTTTCTTATACGTTTGAGTTCTTTAGTAATCCACGGCCGCTTAACAGGTTTAGAATTAAGGAATGTAGGACACACATACATATGTACAGAAGTCCGCATGCGCCATATAGTTTCAGAGCTGATTCAATAAAGTATCACAATCAAGAAGCGAACAAAATGACGCTTTAAGTTGTTTTCGCACAGCTATTAGCACACCCCCTCCTCTACTAACACCAAGCTTAGCGAAATCCATGTCCTTCCGAAGTTCTTGTCTGCGTCTGAAGTTCTTTTTGAAAAAAATCGAAAGGTCTGACAATAACGTTGTATGGCCGAATATCCGCTGACAGCAATTTATCAAAAAGAGATTCAGAAATTCCAAGTTTAAAATTGATCCGCTTAATAGTGTCCATATCAGCATCCTTCTTAATAAGCTTATAGCATAAAATCACATTTCTATCAATAGCAGCATGTTTAGCCACATAATCACTTATGTTGTCAGTAGTTACAGAGGGCAAAAATGATGATATATAAAGCCATTTACGACGTAGCACAACTCCAAGCTCAGAACTCTCATTAGTACCAACTACACGAAGTCGACGATTTTTAGAAGCAATGAACCACTGTGTAGAGTTTGCATGAGCATACGTACCAGCAACGGCAGCGGCATCAGCTGATAGTGAGCAAGAAGAAGTGCCAGCAGGCAGCACAGAGTCTGAGGCAGTAGCCACAGCTGATTTTTCCATATCCATAGCAGCAGCAGGGAAACCAGTATTAATAACGAACGAGCGGAGGCAGCAACAGTAGCAAAAGCTGACATACAAATATATCAAATACATCACAAAATATGTAGATGATATATTCGCCATTGTTGAACTTAAGGACGTGGAAGATATATTAAAAACATTAAACGCACAACATACTAAAAAAAAATTCACTACTGAAACAGAGAACGAGAAAAAACTGGCCTTCCTAGACATGGAGATACATAGAACAGAGAACAAAATTAGAACTAATTGCTATAAGAAGTCAATAGCGTCATCCAGGATTATTAATTACCACTCAAATCACCCTTGGCCTCAAAAAAGAAACGCAATAATCAACTCCATCAATAAAATCTATTCGCTCAGTGACCTGAAGTTCAGAAATGAGAACACAAATATAATCAAAAAAATGGATACCCTAATGTAACTATTGAGCAATTCTTAGCAACTGCAAGAAACAAACAGAATTCGACGAACAAACGTTTACAAAGAAACAACGAAATTACGAAATACACAGGTATCACATACATACCAGGACTAACGGACACAAAAATATTAGGAGAAAACGTACAAAATAATAAAATTGGCTTTGCGTATAAACCACAGTGCACGCTTAACACAATATTTACGAAGACTAAGGACAAAATTTACAAAGAACAACAACATACTGTTGTTTACGAAATCAAATGCAATGGAAAAGTAGCGAAAGCTGCGACAAAATTTATCTAAGCTCAACTAAACGGGCACTGGGAATTCGAGTCAACGAACACAAAATAGATGCGAAACAAAATAAGACAACAACAGCACTTGCACAACATCTAACAAGTAATGGGCACTCAGCAGTCTTCAAAAACACAAGAATATTCCACGTAGAGAAAAAAGAGAGGACAAGACTAACATTAGAAAGCTTACGTATACAACAAAAAATACGTAACGCGATGAATTACAAAGAAGATGTGGACAATATAAACTGCGCGTATATATCAGCATTGACGCATAATAAACAAACTGATCAGTGATGTGGTTGTATTTAAGGAATTTTGTATTGTTTAAATGTTGTTTTTTGTTATTTTTATCACTTTGGCTGTTTGATTTGTTTGAAATGTAAAGGTGACAATTGTTTATGATTTGAAATCTTATTGTTGTGATTTCATTTTAATTGTATTTTTGTTCTATGTACAGATAAAATGCAGACTCCCTGAAGAAGGCGCGAATGACGCCGAAACGCGTAGGAGAATAAAAGAAACTTTATTAAAAAACCACCGGCCGAAAAGCTCCAAAAACATCCCAACATTAAAATAATTTTGTCGTAGTGTAGTTCGTAATGTGTTTGTGATTTGGGTTGTTTTTATATGGTCCTTCGTTTTTTCGAGAAATGTTTTCCGAACCTATTGTTTCTGTTTGTGGGATCGATGGGTATAAGTCCTTAATGTCAAATGCCTCTAGCCTGCTTTGCTGTGTAATTTTCACGTTACGATGGAAATGGAAAAGAAGGGAACAATAAATTACCTGGATCTGACGATTAAAATAGACAAAATTTACCAAAAACTTGACTACCAAATTTACAGAAAACCGACAGCTACAGACACCATAATACGGGACGAATCGAGTCCCGTTCGGTCAGGGTTACGCCGCTGAGACGAATCGAGGCATATCGGGCGTGCCCATGCCGCCAGTCCGATCGGAAGTTAACAACTCGTTTAAGTCAGCGAGACGAGTTGAGTCTGGCGCGATCATGAGTAAGTGGTATGCGCTGAAGGTGTTGAGAAGTTGGCTGCGTCCTATTGAGCGGTGGTCGGAATGGATGTGCGAGTGCGTCATCAGTCGTCATAGTGGGCGGTGCTTCTTTCTGTTTGTCAGCTTCGATGTCTGCTAACAACTCGTCCTTTTTAGATCCATCTGTTGTGTCCAGGAAAGCTCAACCACGTGTTGATCTAGTACGTCATCGACTACGTCGTTATGCATCGTGTGGTGAGCTTTCCGCATCGTTTGCACCCGATCACACTGCCACATTCGCTTATTGCGTGGGTTTTAGCGAGACAGTTGCTGCAATAGCGATACATGAGCGCAGTTCTCAAATGGAGTCCCGGAGACATTAGGCGAAACTTGGTGCACAAGCGTAGAGGGTGATTTGCTTTGCAGAGGCCACAGTCGAATTGAGACATTTTCTAAATGAGAAAATTAATTAGTTTAGAATATATCTAATTTGTTTCGTTTGGTAAAACAACTAATTTTACTACTGGTCTACTGATTATACCGCGCTGGGTTTGAATGTCGACTATTCGCACTTTATTATCAGGTCTGGAATGAATTTTTACTACCCTACCTAATCTCCACTCATTTGGAGGTATATTTTCTTCGCGAATAATTACTAAGTCGCTGACAGCTACGTTTTTCTGTGGATAATTCTACTTATACCGCCTTTGGAGCTCTGACAAATATTCAGATTTCCATCTTCGACAGGACATATGGTTGATAGCTTTCAACTTTTGCCATCGATTGACCAATGATATAGGGTTATCATTGATTTCTGGCTCGGCTTTTGCAAGAATAGGGGCACCTACTAGAAAGTGTCCTGGTGTAAGGGGTGCAAAGTCATTAATATTTTCAGACATTGGGCTTATGGGGCGAGAATTTAAACACGTTTCGATTCTAGCTAATAGGATGGAAAGCTCTTCGAAAGTGTATTTCATCGAACCCGTGATTTAAAAAATGAAGGTTAAAGTTTAATCGTTGGAAAAACGATGCGGCGGCGGCGGTGGTTATTTGACTACTACTTTAATTTTTAATAGGGGGCTCGGGACATCCCGTGGCAGCGCTGACAAAGCAAAAATTGACAAGCATTCACAATAATGTACATCTTAAAGTTGCACCCCGCACGCACAATGAAAATAATACATATTTAATCAAAATCAATTAAATTGAGACTCATGTCCTCGACATGCCGGCCCGCCTGCACCGGTGCAAGGTGAAGTAGCTCCTGCATCTTCTCTAGAGTAAGCACCGCTCGGTTGAACAGGTCTCGGAGACGTTTCTGGACGTCATTGCTTTGAATGCCCGACAAAAGCGCAACGGGTGATGGCGGTAGCACAGACGGCACTGGTTGAGATCCATTGCGTGTCTGTCCATCTGTGGAGATAGAAAAAGATCAAACGGCATAAGTCAAAATGGCAGAGTGTAGTGGGAAGGTTTGGAGGCATCTATATAGAGTTATAGTGGGATAGAAAGATATATTACGAGGGGGGTAGGATGCATAGCTTTGCAATGTTTTGCGTGACAGTTCCTAGTTGAGTATGAATGTCCGCGACGAGAACATTTTTATCTGGTCCGGGGTGCAATTTTACGACACGTCCGAGTCTCCACTCGTTTGGGGGTCGGAGATCGTCTTTTATAATGACGAGGTCACCTTCAGATAAAATAAAACTTTTATTTAATAAAAATTCTTACTTGTGCGCGCTCGGAAATGTTAATTATTTGCCTTTTACGAACGGAAGTTACATATGTGTATTTAGTGTAATATTCAATGAAATAACCAATATAAAAGGGGGCATTTTTTCAACTTTAAGTATAAATATCTCGAAAACTATAAGTCAGCGGCAGCTAAAAACTATATATTTGTGATCAGGAGGTCCCCCTCTACCCCCCCATCACCCCCTTGTTTTCCAATTCCGGGGATGCTAAACTAAAATTTTCCCAAAGATTATTATAACTTTAGTGAAATACCAGTTGCAAACATACATACATACATACATACATACGCAGCATATGTAAAACGAAGAAATGTGAATGAATGGCCATTCTCGGAAATAGAATGTCATCGATAACACAATTTACTATTCCGATAATTTTTAGGGTTGAGTGGCAAAAAAGTGTGACTATGGTGATTGGCGCACATTATTTACTATGTTTGCGCAAACTGTTCAAACGAAAAATTGTGCGTGCACATTAAAATGGGTCTTTTAAAATGCCACCCAATTTAAAAAAAGGATTATAGGTAGATTTGAAAGACGTTATAAACGTACAATTACATAAAGTTTCTTTAAAAATAGAAAACACGTTCGAACTATTTAATTCTTTGTTTTTTTTCTCAAATCGTTGTTGAATACTGCTATGCTATGGAAGTTATTAAGTTATCCAATATTACCAGTAAGCGAGATAAATAAGTAAATTGGTGGGTAATTTGATATCCACTTGCTATTCATATCTGCAGTTAAGTTTTGTTGTGTTTAACTCATTCACACAAAAAATTGACGTACTGAATTTAAAAAAAAAAAAAAAATTACAACAGATAATGTTGTAAAAGCCTCGTTGGATCAATTTCAAAAGACTTTCAAATATGGCAAATAACAAATTCAACCCAGAAAAATGAAATTTCGGAATCGCCTGAAACGAACCTCGGCATGGCATGCTATTTATTGACTGCTGGTGCTTGATTGCTACTATACATGTAGCTCACAATTTGTTCCGGCAACCCTGCCAAAATATTGCTAAACCATAAAGTCTAAATACAGTGGTCGTTTGGCCGTCAATCATTAGGAGGCCCCTCCACTACTATTAGTTGTATAGTAAATGTTCAAATCAATGCAAACATAATCTGCTGGTTGAACAGATCCACGAATATTGATTGACAATGCACGTTGTTTATTAATTATTTCATATTGCTCGCCAAACCAAAAAAAAAAAAAAAAAAATGTTTTGCTTACTAGCCATTCCTAATCAAAGGGAAATACGTAATTTCAGTACAATGACTCGCTATACGTCAATGCGCCACCGCTCCGAATCTCCAAACAGCAGGTACACGCTAATGTGCAGAATATGCAGCAAGAAGCACCCAATCAGGCTCTGCCCTGTTTTTCGTTCAAAGGGTCCCGAAGACGGACTTCGTCAGGTTTTACTACTGCGGTACTGCTCTAATTGCCTCTCGGGAGCCCATAGGGTGGCTCAGTGTACAAACAATGGAAGATGTAGACGTTGCGACGAAAAGCATCATACTCTGTTGCACATCGATAACACATTGGAAATAACTCGCGTAAACCGACGTCCGCCTAGGACTATATTAAATGATGAAAACGACAGTGATGTGTTATCGATGGAGGCACCAGATTTCGAAGATATGAATTCCCCTCGAGAAGACGGCGAAACGTCATTGACTGGAGGGGAAACCGAAGCTTTCCCCCAGAAAATTCTGCCAGAATGGAAGCGAACGCTTTCCATCTGGAGAGTGCAAGCGGACCGGAACCCAGGCGTTCCGACCGCCAATTCAAACAAAATCGACTGCAAGGATTGGAAATTACAGCTTTCCAACCTTCACGTAATCGCCGACGACCAAGAAATGCCCCGAAGCAGAATGGGAGAGTGGAATCTCGGGCATTCCACCTCCCCAGAGGAAGTTCTTTCCGTACAGGGTTGAATCAACCGCGGCAATCAGTTGGTTACCCTCTTCAATGTTTGACGACTGTCGCCCCAACTGCCGTAGTTAAAGTTGAATCAGGAGGGCGCCTACATCTTGTACGGGCCCTTATTGACCCCTGCGCAAAAACGTCAATAATAGCAGAGGACCTTGCACGAGATCTACGGTTAGGAGTAACGGAGGTTAACCATCACCGCGGCTGCTTTATAAAATTGCGAGGTAAGCACGGTCAGTCAGCGAATGTTACAACGCACGCTACTGCCGTACGGAACTACGGCAGACGTACACCGGCCAATAACATTGACCCAAAAATAGCCGGACCTTATGCAAACTTGAAACTAGCTGACCCGCATTTCCACATCTCGGCACCTGTTCGTCTGACTCTTGGCGCTGACGTTTATGCAAAAATAATATTGAATATGCTCCCAGCTGGAACCTTGGGTCCACTCTTGGCACAGGACACCATCTTTGGATGGGTAGTTTCTGGGGCCTGTTAGGTCAATATTTTTTCCCTAATATTATTATTTTGATGTACACTGAATTACGTCATACTTACTTATATGTATATCTATTCATTGAATTTGAAAATAAAGTGCAAGTGAAATTTTAAGCCATGTACTTACGTATATTTCGAAATTTTAGATTAAACTTATTCCGTAGTTAGATACAACTGGATTGGACCGAAAATGAAGTATTGGAGTTTATTATTAAACTGTATAATTTAGTAGAGTAAGATATGAATGTCTGAGCGGAGTATAGTGGCTGGGATACGTCAATTTTAAAATATTGCAAGTCGCAAGGGGGCCGGCATGTTTAGGCCAACGTCCTAAATTTGTCGCAACATTTTGACCCGCATTAATGTTTTCTACAATGTTAAGTGCACTGTTAAAATGTCCCTTCACTTAATAAGCAGTTCAACCGGCAACCGTAACAAAATGCAAAAACGGTGCAATTAATGTTATTTTTCAACATCATGGAAGAGGACGTCTCACAACCACTTTGCTCCCGATTAATCGTACTTCTTTTCTAGAAAGGTAATAATAGCGTTATAGCCATATTACATATCCGCACATACATTTATTATTAACACAACATTTTGTACACTTATACCTGAATAAACACTGACATCACACTTTGATTCTTTTCATTATTATTTGAATCGGCCTTGCGAGAGATAAAAAAGATCATTGTCGATTCAACACATAATATGTTTACTTTGCTTTTAACTCGTTACAGTCATTTTTTGCTTTTCTTTTCATTCATACAAAAAGCCAATTCCAAGTAATTATAATGAAATATGAATATTTTCCTTTGGTTCCCACAATAAAGTAAAATTCCATTTAAATTTTAATGTAACATGAGTATTTATTTCGAAATCAATATTGTGCTTAATTCTAAGAATCAGCACAACGAATTTAATTTGTCAGCAAACCCATTGCACACGCATCCGCTGCAATGCCTTTGCTTATTGTAAAATGCTGACGTTTGCGTCTGGCACACCTCAGCTTTAGAAATAGCATAGCTTTGTTGTTGCTATGAATGCAAGGCTTTAGCTTGCTTAATTGAAAGAACAAATTTAAAACTTCAGTCTTCATTTCAAAGTGTCCGGGTTCGGTTGGTAACGTATAACCTTGCGTTTTAATCACAAAACCCCCTAATTTATATAAGGGCGTATGTATGTTCGTAAAGTTTTAAGGAAGACTAATAGATCTGAAACACATCTTTTTTGTGATAAGTTAAAGCCGCTTCTAAATATAGGCTAATTAATGTAATCAGTAATTTAAATTGCTAATTTAGAAAACCATAAAATATCCGACCACGAAACGATCTCTTCAAATTGCCAATTCAAAAAAATTACAAAGGGAGAATGTATGACAATCGAATGTGCTGGGAAAACTATACGAAAGAAAACTTGATTATTCAGCTTAGTCGAATTGTATGTACATATGTAAGTTTGTAAATATATGCATGACAGCAATAAAATACCTTAGCCCAACGCTTGCCACTTTGATCACTTTGAGTATACATAAGGGCGTATGTATGCACGTAAAGTTTTAAGGGAGACTAATAGATCTGGAACACATCTTTTTGTGATAAGTTAAAGCTGCTTCTAAATATAGGCTAATTACAATTATTTTACTTTTTATTGTTTTATTTGCTTCAAATACATTTTATTTTGCAGCAAAACCCATATACAACACACTTACGTCTTAAATTTTATACAAAAATTTATAATAAATTAACAAAATACAATATAATTTCAAATTAAAAAAAAATTTGTGTATATAATTTTGTAGTCCACTTAATTTTAGTATCACAAAATGGCAATTTTAAGTGGCTATAAGTTTATTTACCAACGCATTTCCACAATTCCCTTCATCTAAAATAATCTCTAACAAGGTAAAAAAACATTGTTTATAATGAGCTCGGGAAGATTTTAGGGCTGGTTTTCCAAAGGCGTGAAATAAAAACAATACAAATGGTGATATTTGTAGGGACAATTTTCCGCCATCCCTTGTCAAGTGAGGTTTGGAGACAAACCGGTTTCGGCGTTGTGCCATCTCAGTGTCAAATTTCGTTCTGTTCAGTTTATGTCTGTTGTTCCGTATTTGTTTCGTTTTCTTTTTGGTCAATCAGTTATTGATGCATAATCGTAAATGTTAACAAATGTTAAGTGTCCTGAGTATAGGTACCTAAAGTCTCGCGCGGTTAGAGTCCAAAATGCTATATTTTATCTCGAATCTGCCTTTGCGGTAAGCACAGATAGATAGTCAGTAATTTTAGTCCGTTTAGGTATTGCAGGTTTGTTTTGTATGTTGGTATCTGTCATTTTACCTACGTCTTTGTTTTGTTTTTTGTAAACAAGCCTTAATGGTGCAAATACAGCATCTGAGTTGCTGTTCATTTGTTCGTTTATTATCTCCCCATCAAATGTTTTTTATTTATATGTTACCATGTTTTCAAAAGCATTTAGGTGCCGTACTTTTTGTTGTACGTGCAGTACCTTAACGGTTTTCTTTATGTATGCGGGTGAACATTTAGCGTTTACCAAATGGTTTGCAAAATTTGATTCAGGTATTGCCGTGGGTTTTCGTATCCTTTTGTTTTAGTCCCTTATGTGTTCACGAAACCTTGGTCTTACTTTATGTCCTGTTTGTCCTATATAGCTATATTGACACTCACATGTCAGTTTATACACTCCTTGCTTGTTCAATGGGTCTTCTGCATTCGTGCTGCTTTTAAGTATCCTTCCCAGGTTGTCTTCAGTTTTGAACGCCCTGTGGATATTATATTTTCTGAAAAAATTTGCAAGTTTGTATGTCATTTTTCCTGTATAAGTCATTACGGTCCAAGTTTTTTCGTCTAGCTCTCTGTCGCTTCTTTTTTGAATTGCATAAATTTTTGTGAATTTATCCACGAGCTCCTTTTTATATCCGTTGTTTGTTGCTATGTTGTATATTGTGTTTAGTTCCTTTCCGTATGCCTCTCGCGATAGAGGTATTCGTTCAAGTCTGTTTGTTAGTTGTCTTATAGCGGCATATTTATGTTATTGAGGATGATTTGATGTGTTATGTATTATGGTGTCTGTAGCTGTCGGTTTTCTGTAAATTTGGTAGTCAAGTTTTTGGTAAATTTTGTCTATCTTAATCTAGCAAAGCAGGCTAGAGGCATTTGATATTAAGGACTTATACCCATCGATCCCACAAACAGAAACAATAGATATGGTTCGGAAAACATTTCTCGAAAAAACGAAGGACCATATAAAAACAACCCAAATTATTTTAATGTTGGGATGTTTTTGGAGCTTTTCGGCCGGTAGTTTTTTAATAAAGTTTCTTTTATTCTCCTACGCGTTTCGGCATCATTCGCGCCTTCTTCAGGGAGTCTGCATTTTATCTGTACATAGAACAAAAAGACAATTAAAATGAAATCACAACAATAAGATTTCAAATCACAAACAATTGTTACCTTTACATTTCAAACAAATCAAACATCCAAAGTGATAAAAATAACAAAAAACAACATTTAAACAATACAAAATTTTTTAAATACAACCACACCACTGATCAGTTTGTTTATTATGCGTCAATGCTGATATATACGCGCAGTTTATATTGTCCACATCTTCTTTGTAATTCATCGCGTTACGTATTTTTTGTTGTATACGTAAGCTTTCTAATGTTAGTCTTGTCCTTTTTTTTCTCTACGTCGAATATTCTTGTGTTTTTGAAGACTACTGAGTGCCCATTACTTGTTAGATGTTGTGCAAGTGCTGTTGTTGTCTTATTTTGTTTCGCATCTATTTTGTGTTCGTTGATTCGAATTCCCAGTTTTTTTAGTATGTTGTGCGTTTAATGTTTTTAATTTGTCTTCCACGTCCTTGATTTCAACAATGGCGAATATATCATCTACATATTTGTTGTATTTGATATATATGTCATTAGCTTTAAGTTCAGCGATGCTGTCGTCCAATATTTTATCTAAAACAATGTCGGCTACAGTTGGTAACAGTGGATTTCCCATTGGCATTCCCTGAACTTAATGATAGTAAATATCGTCGTAAACAAAGGAGTTGTTGTCCAGTAAACAGAACTCCAAAATCGTCAAAAATTGTTTCTTTGTAATCGTTGTATGTTTTTCCAATGAAGTCCATTGTGGCATTATGTATTTATTTATTTAATCAACAAACAAAATTGCTTATAGAATATGTGATAAGTATACATACATATTATTTTAAAATAAAAAAGAGTGAAAAAAATAAGGATAGAGGAAACTACTATGACAAGTGCCTTAAGAGTTCATTCTTAAAAATTAGTTTTGAAAAAGAAAAATCAAAGTTTAAGACTGAAGAAAAAGTATTAAACTGAGAAAGTGCTCTTCGCAAAGGGGCATTCCATAAGCAGTTTTGGCAACACCCACAAAAAACATTTCATTACAGCGAAGAACTCGTGAAGGAACATTAAAGGAAATGTTCATTAGAAGGTACTGGCAATCAATACCACCTGTAGTTAAATCAAAAACAAAGCACATTGATAACAAAGTAAGCCTAGACTCTAATGACATTAGATTAATCAACAAACAACGAGAACGATAAGACGGTAAGGGGTCACTAAATCTCAAGGAGTGCAAAGCAAAGCGTATAAAAGCCCTTTGTATAGACTCCAGTCTATTAACATAAATTGCATGGAAAGGGCGCCAGATAAATACCGCGTATTCCAAATTAGACCGAACCAAAGACGAGTGCAGTAGTTTAAGTGTATATGGATCGGAGAATGAAGAACAATTACGACGAATAAATGCTAACATCGTGAATGATTTATTTACTATGAAATTAATGTGAATGGTGAAAGAGAGTTTGGAGTCAAAGTAAACCCCCAAATCTTTAAATTCACTCACTAATTTAAGCGGTACATTTGAGATTCGGTAAGAGGTAGGAACAATACTAATATGTTTCGAATAACAGGCATAGGGACATTTGCTAGTATTGAGTAACAAATTATTACGCAGACACCAACAATATAAGCTTTCAAGCTGCCCCTGGAGAATGAAAGAATCTTCCAAACATTTAATTTCATAGTAAATCTTCAGATCGTCTGCATATATGAGGAAATTACATTTAATAAAACAGGAGAAAATATCATTTATGAAATGCACAAATAATAATGGACCTAGGACACTACCTTGTGGAACACCAGAGAAAGCAACAAAATAATAAGACGAAACATTATCAACCCGAACGACACAGATGCTATTATCCAAATAGGATGTAATCCACTTTAAGAAATCGGAATGAAAGCCTAAAGCTGCAAGTTTAGCTATTAAAATTCTATGAGATACCCTGTCAAAGGCCTTAGAGAAATCGGTGTAGATTGTGTCGATTTGGAATCCCTTTTGAAAAGTTTTACAAGCAATCCTCCGTAAAAGTTGCCAAGTTGGTTAACGTAGATCTACCCGGAATGAACACATGCTGATTAGGGGATAACAAATGTTTAACAGCATAATAAATTTTATCCTTAACGATGCACTCAAACAGTTTTGATACTGTGGTTAGTTCGGAAATTGACCTATAATTCTTAACGTCATTTTTGTTTCGACTTTTATGGACAGGTGTAATAAAAGTAGATTTCCAGTCATCAAGAAAACCATCAGCAGAAAGTGAGCTGTTAAAAATATGCCTCAATGGCGCAATCAGTGCGGGACAATGTTTGAATAAAATTACCGAGAAGCTATCTTCATCAATGTGAATGAATGGCTAATGCTGATTGATACCGTTAGCTACATCTTCGTCTCTCAGTCTTAATTTCCCGAAATTGATGGAAATGTCTAAATTTGGAAATTTGCCTTCGTGAACAAAATTATTACAATTGTTGCCAGAAACAAAATTAGAAGAAAAGAATTCTGTGAAAAGATTAACCGCTTCAGAGATGGAGTTGGCTGATACTCCATTAAGTTGAACCGATGTGGGAATATTTGTGCAGCTCTTCTTTGATTTTATGTAACTCCAAAAGAACTTAGGATTACATTTATTATTGCTTTCTACTCTAGAAATATAGCTACGATATAATGATTTGCTGAGCCTGTTAAATTTAGCTCTATAAAACACGTAACGCTCACGAAAATTACCGTCATTAGAGTGCTTTTTGTAGAACTTATTCTTCAAGTTTCTTATACGTTTGAGTTCTTTAGTAATCCACGGCCGCTTAACAGGTTTAGAATTAAGGAATGTAGGACACACATACATATGTACAGAAGTCCGCATGCGCCATATAGTTTCAGAGCTGATTCAATAAAGTATCACAATCAAGAAGCGAACAAAATGACGCTTTAAGTTGTTTTCGCACAGCTATTAGCACACCCCCTCCTCTACTAACACCAAGCTTAGCGAAATCCATGTCCTTCCGAAGTTCTTGTCTGCGTCTGAAGTTCTTTTTGAAAAAAATCGAAAGGTCTGACAATAACGTTGTATGGCCGAATATCCGCTGACAGCAATTTATCAAAAAGAGATTCAGAAATTCCAAGTTTAAAATTGATCCGCTTAATAGTGTCCATATCAGCATCCTTCTTAATAAGCTTATAGCATAAAATCACATTTCTATCAATAGCAGCATGTTTAGCCACATAATCACTTATGTTGTCAGTAGTTACAGAGGGCAAAAATGATGATATATAAAGCCATTTACGACGTAGCACAACTCCAAGCTCAGAACTCTCATTAGTACCAACTACACGAAGTCGACGATTTTTAGAAGCAATGGACCACTGTGTAGAGTTTGCATGAGCATACGTACCAGCAACGGCAGCGGCATCAGCTGATAGTGAGCAAGAAGAAGTGCCAGCAGGCAGCACAGAGTCTGAGGCAGTAGCCACAGCTGATTTTTCCATATCCATAGCAGCAGCAGGGAAACCAGTATTAATAACGAACGAGCGGAGGCAGCAACAGTAGCAAAAGCTGACATACAAATATATCAAATACATCACAAAATATGTAGATGATATATTCGCCATTGTTGAACTTAAGGACGTGGAAGATATATTAAAAACATTAAACGCACAACATACTAAAAAAAAATTCACTACTGAAACAGAGAACGAGAAAAAACTGGCCTTCCTAGACATGGAGATACATAGAACAGAGAACAAAATTAGAACTAATTGCTATAAGAAGTCAATAGCGTCATCCAGGATTATTAATTACCACTCAAATCACCCTTGGCCTCAAAAAAGAAACGCAATAATCAACTCCATCAATAAAATCTATTCGCTCAGTGACCTGAAGTTCAGAAATGAGAACACAAATATAATCAAAAAAATGGATACCCTAATGTAACTATTGAGCAATTCTTAGCAACTGCAAGAAACAAACAGAATTCGACGAACAAACGTTTAGAAAGAAACAACGAAATTACGAAATACACAGGTATCACATACATACCAGGACTAACGGACACAAAAATATTAGGAGAAAACGTACAAAATAATAAAATTGGCTTTGCGTATAAACCACAGTGCACGCTTAACACAATATTTACGAAGACTAAGGACAAAATTTACAAAGAACAACAACATACTGTTGTTTACGAAATCAAATGCAATGGAAAAGTAGCGAAAGCTGCGACAAAATTTATCTAAGCTCAACTAAACGGGCACTGGGAATTCGAGTCAACGAACACAAAATAGATGCGAAACAAAATAAGACAACAACAGCACTTGCACAACATCTAACAAGTAATGGGCACTCAGCAGTCTTCAAAAACACAAGAATATTCCACGTAGAGAAAAAAGAGAGGACAAGACTAACATTAGAAAGCTTACGTATACAACAAAAAATACGTAACGCGATGAATTACAAAGAAGATGTGGACAATATAAACTGCGCGTATATATCAGCATTGACGCATAATAAACAAACTGATCAGTGATGTGGTTGTATTTAAGGAATTTTGTATTGTTTAAATGTTGTTTTTTGTTATTTTTATCACTTTGGCTGTTTGATTTGTTTGAAATGTAAAGGTAACAATTGTTTATGATTTGAAATCTTATTGTTGTGATTTCATTTTAATTGTATTTTTGTTCTATGTACAGATAAAATGCAGACTCCCTGAAGAAGGCGCGAATGACGCCGAAACGCGTAGGAGAATAAAAGAAACTTTATTAAAAAACCACCGGCCGAAAAGCTCCAAAAACATCCCAACATTAAAATAATTTTGTCGTAGTGTAGTTCGTAATGTGTTTGTGATTTGGGTTGTTTTTATATGGTCCTTCGTTTTTTCGAGAAATGTTTTCCGAACCATATCTATTGTTTCTGTTTGTGGGATCGATGGGTATAAGTCCTTAATGTCAAATGCCTCTAGCCTGCTTTGCTGTGTAATTTTCACGTTACGATGGAAATGGAAAAGAAGGGAACAATAAATTACCTGGATCTGACGATTAAAATAGACAAAATTTACCAAAAACTTGACTACCAAATTTACAGAAAACCGACAGCTACAGACACCATAATACGGGACGAATCGAGTCCCGTTCGGTCAGGGTTACGCCGCTGAGACGAATCGAGGCATATCGGGCGTGCCCATGCCGCCAGTCCGATCGGAAGTTAACAACTCGTTTAAGTCAGCGAGACGAGTTGAGTCTGGCGCGATCATGAGTAAGTGGTATGCGCTGAAGGTGTTGAGAAGTTGGCTGCGTCCTATTGAGCGGTGGTCGGAATGGATGTGCGAGTGCGTCATCAGTCGTCATAGTGGGCGGTGCTTCTTTCTGTTTGTCAGCTTCGATGTCTGCTAACAACTCGTCCTTTTTAGATCCATCTGTTGTGTCCAGGAAAGCTCAACCACGTGTTGATCTAGTACGTCATCGACTACGTCGTTATGCATCGTGTGGTGAGCTTTCCGCATCGTTTGCACCCGATCACACTGCCACATTCGCTTATTGCGTGGGTTTTAGCGAGACAGTTGCTGCAATAGCGATACATGAGCGCAGTTCTCAAATGGAGTCCCGGAGACATTAGGCGAAACTTGGTGCACAAGCGTAGAGGGTGATTTGCTTTGCAGAGGCCACAGTCGAATTGAGACATTTTCTAAATGAGAAAATTAATTAGTTTAGAATATATCTAATTTGTTTCGTTTGGTAAAACAACTAATTTTACTACTGGTCTACTGATTATACCGCGCTGGGTTTGAATGTCGACTATTCGCACTTTATTATCAGGTCTGGAATGAATTTTTACTACCCTACCTAATCTCCACTCATTTGGAGGTATATTTTCTTCGCGAATAATTACTAAGTCGCTGACAGCTACGTTTTTCTGTGGATAATTCTACTTATACCGCCTTTGGAGCTCTGACAAATATTCAGATTTCCATCTTCGACAGGACATATGGTTGATAGCTTTCAACTTTTGCCATCGATTGACCAATGATATAGGGTTATCATTGATTTCTGGCTCGGCTTTTGCAAGAATAGGGGCACCTACTAGAAAGTGTCCTGGTGTAAGGGGTGCAAAGTCATTAATATTTTCAGACATTGGGCTTATGGGGCGAGAATTTAAACACGTTTCGATTCTAGCTAATAGGATGGAAAGCTCTTCGAAAGTGTATTTCATCGAACCCGTGATTTAAAAAATGAAGGTTAAAGTTTAATCGTTGGAAAAACGATGCGGCGGCGGCGGTGGTTATTTGACTACTACTTTAATTTTTAATAGGGGGCTCGGGACATCCCGTGGCAGCGCTGACAAAGCAAAAATTGACAAGCATTCACAATAATGTACAACTTAAAGTTGCACCCCGCACGCACAATGAAAATAATACATATTTAATCAAAATCAATTAAATTGAGACTCATGTCCTCGACATGCCGGCCCGCCTGCACCGGTGCAAGGTGAAGTAGCTCCTGCATCTTCTCTAGAGTAAGCACCGCTCGGTTGAACAGGTCTCGGAGACGTTTCTGGACGTCATTGCTTTGAATGCCCGACAAAAGCGCAACGGGTGATGGCGGCAGCACAGACGGCACTGGTTGAGATCCATTGCGTGTCTGTCCATCTGTGGAGATAGAAAAAGATCAAACGGCATAAGTCAAAATGGCAGAGTGTAGTGGGAAGGTTTGGAGGCATCTATATAGAGTTATAGTGGGATAGAAAGATATATTACGAGGGGGGTAGGATGCATAGCTTTGCAATGTTTTGCGTGACAGTTCCTAGTTGAGTATGAATGTCCGCGACGAGAACATTTTTATCTGGTCCGGGGTGCAATTTTACGACACGTCCGAGTCTCCACTCGTTTGGGGGTCGGAGATCGTCTTTTATAATGACGAGGTCACCTTCAGATAAAATAAAACTTTTATTTAATAAAAATTCTTACTTGTGCGCGCTCGGAAATGTTAATTATTTGCCTTTTACGAACGGAAGTTACATATGTGTATTTAGTGTAATATTCAATGAAATAACCAATATAAAAGGGGGCATTTTTTCAACTTTAAGTATAAATATCTCGAAAACTATAAGTCAGCGGCAGCTAAAAACTATATATTTGTGATCAGGAGGTCCCCCTCTACCCCCCCATCACCCCCTTGTTTTCCAATTCCGGGGATGCTAAACTAAAATTTTCCCAAAGATTATTATAACTTTAGTGAAATACCAGTTGCAAACATACTTACGCAGCATATGTAAAACGAAGAAATGTGAATGAATGGCCATTCTCGGAAATAGAATGTCATCGATAACACAATTTACTATTCCGATAATTTTTAGGGTTGAGTGGCAAAAAAGTGTGACTATGGTGATTGGCGCACATTATTTACTATGTTTGCGCAAACTGTTCAAACGAAAAATTGTGCGTGCACATTAAAATGGGTCTTTTAAAATGCCACCCAATTTAAAAAAAGGATTATAGGTAGATTTGAAAGACGTTATAAACGTACAATTACATAAAGTTTCTTTAAAAATAGAAAACACGTTCGAACTATTTAATTCTTTGTTTTTTTTCTCAAATCGTTGTTGAATACTGCTATGCTATGGAAGTTATTAAGTTATCCAATATTACCAGTAAGCGAGATAAATAAGTAAATTGGTGGGTAATTTGATATCCACTTGCTATTCATATCTGCAGTTAAGTTTTGTTGTGTTTAACTCATTCACACAAAAAATTGACGTACTGAATTTAAAAAAAAAAAAAAATTACAACAGATAATGTTGTAAAAGCCTCGTTGGATCAATTTCAAAAGACTTTCAAATATGGCAAATAACAAATTCAACCCAGAAAAATGAAATTTCGGAATCGCCTGAAACGAACCTTGGCATGGCATGCTATTTATTGACTGCTGGTGCTTGATTGCTACTATACATGTAGCTCACAATTTGTTCCGGCAACCCTGCCAAAATATTGCTAAACCATAAAGTCTAATTACAGTGGTCGTTTGGCCGTCAATCATTAGGAGGCGCCTCCACTACTATTAGTTGTATAGTAAATGTTCAAATCAATGCAAACATAATCTGCTGGTTGAACAGATCCACGAATATTGATTGACAATGCACGTTGTTTATTAATTATTTCATATTGCTCGCCAAACCAAAAAAAAAAAAAAAAAAATGTTTTGCTTACTAGCCATTCCTAATCAAAGGGAAATACGTAATTTCAGTACAATGACTCGCTATACGTCAATGCGCCACCGCTCCGAATCTCCAAACAGCAGGTACACGCTAATGTGCAGAATATGCAGCAAGAAGCACCCAATCAGGCTCTGCCCTGTTTTTCGTTCAAAGGGTCCCGAAGACGGACTTCGTCAGGTTTTACTACTGCGGTACTGCTCTAATTGCCTCTCGGGAGCCCATAGGGTGGCTCAGTGTACAAACAATGGAAGATGTAGACGTTGCGACGAAAAGCATCATACTCTGTTGCACATCGATAACACATTGGAAATAACTCGCGTAAACCGACGTCCGCCTAGGACTATATTAAATGATGAAAACGACAGTGATGTGTTATCGATGGAGGCACCAGATTTCGAAGATATGAATTCCCCTCGAGAAGACGGCGAAACGTCATTGACTGGAGGGGAAACCGAAGCTTTCCCCCAGAAAATTCTGCCAGAATGGAAGCGAACGCTTTCCATCTGGAGATTGCAAGCGGACCGGAACCCAGGCGTTCCGACCGCCAATTCAAACAAAATCGACTGCAAGGATTGGAAATTACAGCTTTCCAACCTTCACGTAATCGCCGACGACCAAGAAATGCCCCGAAGCAGAATGGGAGAGTGGAATCTCGGGCATTCCACCTCCCCAGAGGAAGTTCTTTCCGTACAGGGTTGAATCAACCGCGGCAATCAGTTGGTTACCCTCTTCAATGTTTGACGACTGTCGCCCCAACTGCCGTAGTTAAAGTTGAATCAGGAGGGCGCCTACATCTTGTACGGGCCCTTATTGACCCCTGCGCAAAAACGTCAATAATAGCAGAGGACCTTGCACGAGATCTACGGTTAGGAGTAACGGAGGTTAACCATCACCGCGGCTGCTTTATAAAATTGCGAGGTAAGCACGGTCAGTCAGCGAATGTTACAACGCACGTTACTGCCGTACGGAACTACGGCAGACGTACACCGGCCAATAACATTGACCCAAAAATAGCCGGACCTTATGCAAACTTGAAACTAGCTGACCCGCATTTCCACATCTCGGCACCTGTTCGTCTGACTCTTGGCGCTGACGTTTATGCAAAAATAATATTGAATATGCTCCCAGCTGGAACCTTGGGTCCACTCTTGGCACAGGACACCATCTTTGGATGGGTAGTTTCTGGGGCCTGTTAGGTCAATATTTTTTCCCTAATATTATTATTTTGATGTACACTGAATTACGTCATACTTACTTATATGTATATCTATTCATTGAATTTGAAAATAAAGTGCAAGTGAAATTTTAAGCCATGTACTTACGTATATTTCGAAATTTTAGATTAAACTTATTCCGTAGTTAGATACAACTGGATTGGACCGAAAATGAAGTATTGGAGTTTATTATTAAACTGTATAATTTAGTAGAGTAAGATATGAATGTCTGAGCGGAGTATAGTGGCTGGGATACGTCAATTTTAAAATATTGCAAGTCGCAAGGGGGCCGGCATGTTTAGGCCAACGTCCTAAATTTGTCGCAACATTTTGACCCGCATTAATGTTTTCTACAATGTTAAGTGCACTGTTAAAATGTCCCTTCACTTAATAAGCAGTTCAACCGGCAACCGTAACAAAATGCAAAAACGGTGCAATTAATGTTATTTTTCAACATCATGGAAGAGGACGTCTCACAACCACTTTGCTCCCGATTAATCGTACTTCTTTTCTAGAAAGGTAATAATAGCGTTATAGCCATATTACATATCCGCACATACATTTATTATTAACACAACATTTTGTACACTTATACCTGAATAAACACTGACATCACACTTTGATTCTTTTCATTATTATTTGAATCGGCCTTGCGAGAGATAAAAAAGATCATTGTCGATTCAACACATAATATGTTTACTTTGCTTTTAACTCGTTACAGTCATTTTTTGCTTTTCTTTTCATTCATACAAAAAGCCAATTCCAAGTAATTATAATGAAATATGAATATTTTCCTTTGGTTCCCACAATAAAGTAAAATTCCATTTAAATTTTAATGTAACATGAGTATTTATTTCGAAATCAATATTGTGCTTAATTCTAAGAATCAGCACAACGAATTTAATTTGTCAGCAAACCCATTGCACACGCATCCGCTGCAATGCCTTTGCTTATTGTAAAATGCTGACGTTTGCGTCTGGCACACCTCAGCTTTAGAAATAGCATAGCTTTGTTGTTGCTATGAATGCAAGGCTTTAGCTTGCTTAATTGAAAGAACAAATTTAAAACTTCAGTCTTCATTTCAAAGTGTCCGGGTTCGGTTGGTAACGTATAACCTTGCGTTTTAATCACAAAACCCCCTAATTTATATAAGGGCGTATGTATGTTCGTAAAGTTTTAAGGAAGACTAATAGATCTGAAACACATCTTTTTTGTGATAAGTTAAAGCCGCTTCTAAATATAGGCTAATTAATGTAATCAGTAATTTAAATTGCTAATTTAGAAAACCATAAAATATCCGACCACGAAACGATCTCTTCAAATTGCCAATTCAAAAAAATTACAAAGGGAGAATGTATGACAATCGAATGTGCTGGGAAAACTATACGAAAGAAAACTTGATTATTCAGCTTAGTCGAATTGTATGTACATATGTAAGTTTGTAAATATATGCATGACAGCAATAAAATACCTTAGCCCAACGCTTGCCACTTTGATCACTTTGAGTATACATAAGGGCGTATGTATGCACGTAAAGTTTTAAGGGAGACTAATAGATCTGGAACACATCTTTTTGTGATAAGTTAAAGCTGCTTCTAAATATAGGCTAATTACAATTATTTTACTTTTTATTGTTTTATTTGCTTCAAATACATTTTATTTTGCAGCAAAACCCATATACAACACACTTACGTCTTAAATTTTATACAAAAATTTATAATAAATTAACAAAATACAATATAATTTCAAATTAAAAAAAAATTTGTGTATATAATTTTGTAGTCCACTTAATTTTAGTATCACAAAATGGCAATTTTAAGTGGCTATAAGTTTATTTACCAACGCATTTCCACAATTCCCTTCATCTAAAATAATCTCTAACAAGGTAAAAAAACATTGTTTATAATGAGCTCGGGAAGATTTTAGGGCTGGTTTTCCAAAGGCGTGAAATAAAAACAATACAAATGGTGATATTTGTAGGGACAATTTTCCGCCATCCCTTGTCAAGTGAGGTTTGGAGACAAACCGGTTTCGGCGTTGTGCCATCTCAGTGTCAAATTTCGTTCTGTTCAGTTTATGTCTGTTGTTCCGTATTTGTTTCGTTTTCTTTTTGGTCAATCAGTTATTGGTGCATAATCGTAAATGTTAACAAATGTTAAGTGTCCTGAGTATAGGTACCTAAAGTCTCGCGCGGTTAGAGTCCAAAAGGCTATATTTTATCTCGAATCTGCCTTTGCGGTAAGAACAGATAGATAGTCAGTAATTTTAGTCCGTTTAGGTATTGCAGGTTTGTTTTGTATGTTGGTATCTGTCATTTTCCCTACGTCTTTGTTTTGTTTTTTGTAAACAAGCCTTAATGGTGTAAATACAGCATCTGAGTGGCTGTTCATTTGTTCGTTTATTATCTCCCCATCAAATGTTTTTTGTTTATATGTTACCATGTTTTCAAGAGCATTTATGTGCCGTACTTTTTGTTGTACGTGCAGTACCTTAACGGTTTTCTTTATGTATGCGGGTGAACATTTAGCGTTTACCAAATGGTTTGCAAAATTTGATTCAGGTATTGCCGTGGGTTTTCGTATCCTTTTGTTTTAGTCCCTTATGTGTTCACGAAACCTTGGTCTTACTTTATGTCCTGTTTGTCCTATATAGCTATATTGACACTCACATGTCAGTTTATACACTCCTTGCTTGTTCAATGGGTCTTCTGCATTCGTGCTGCTTTTAAGTATCCTTCCCAGGTTGTCTTCAGTTTTGAACGCCCTGTGGATATTATATTTTCTGAAAAAATTTGCAAGTTTGTATGTCATTTTTCCTGTATAAGTCATTACGGTCCAAGTTTTTTCGTCTAGCTCTCTGTCGCTTCTTTTTTGAATTGCATAAATTTTTGTGAATTTATCCACGAGCTCCTTTTTATATCCGTTGTTTGTTGCTATGTTGTATATTGTGTTTAGTTCCTTTCCGTATGCCTCTCGCGATAGAGGTATTCGTTCAAGTCTGTTTGTTAGTTGTCTTATAGCGGCATATTTATGTTATTGAGGATGATTTGATGTGTTATGTATTATGGTGTCTGTAGCTGTCGGTTTTCTGTAAATTTGGTAGTCAAGTTTTTGGTAAATTTTGTCTATCTTAATCTAGCAAAGCAGGCTAGAGGCATTTGATATTAAGGACTTATACCCATCGATCCCACAAACAGAAACAATAGATATGGTTCGGAAAACATTTCTCGAAAAAACGAAGGACCATATAAAAATTAATGTTGGGATGTTTTTGGAGCTTTTCGGCCGGTAGTTTTTTAATAAAGTTTCTTTTATTCTCCTACGCGTTTCGGCATCATTCGCGCCTTCTTCAGGGAGTCTGCATTTTATCTGTACATAGAACAAAAATACAATTAAAATGAAATCACAACAATAAGATTTCAAATCACAAACAATTGTTACCTTTACATTTCAAACAAATCAAACAGCCAAAGTGATAAAAATAACAAAAAACAACATTTAAACAATACAAAATTTTTTAAATACAACCACACCACTGATCAGTTTGTTTATTATGCGTCAATGCTGATATATACGCGCAGTTTATATTGTCCACATCTTCTTTGTAATTCATCGCGTTACGTATTTTTTGTTGTATACGTAAGCTTTCTAATGTTAGTCTTGTCCTTTTTTTTCTCTACGTCGAATATTCTTGTGTTTTTGAAGACTACTGAGTGCCCATTACTTGTTAGATGTTGTGCAAGTGCTGTTGTTGTCTTATTTTGTTTCGCATCTATTTTGTGTTCGTTGATTCGAATTCCCAGTGCCCGTTTAGTTGTGCTTATATAAATTTTGTCGCAGCTTTCGCTACTTTTCCATTGCATTTGATTTCGTAAACAACAGTATGTTGTTGTTCTTTGTAAATTTTGTCCTTAGTCTTCGTAAATATTGTGTTAAGCGTGCACTGTGGTTTATGCGCAAAGCCAATTTTATTATTTTGTACGTTTTCTCCTAATATTTTTGTATCCGTTAGTCCTGGTATGTATGTGATACCTGTGTATTTCGTAATTTCGTTGTTTCTTTCTAAACGTTTGTTCGTCGAATTCTGTTTGTTTCTTGCAGTTGCTAAAAATTGCTCAATAGTTACATTAGGGTATCCATATTTTTGATTATATTTGTGTTCTCATTTCTGAACTCCTGGTCAGTGAGCGAATAAATTTTATTGATGGAGTTGATTATTGCGTTTCTTTTTTGAGGCCAAGGGTGATTTGAGTGGAAATTAATAATCCTGGATGACGCTATTGACTTCTTATAGCAATTAGTTCTAATTTTGTTCTCTGTTCTATGTATCTAAATGTCTAGGAAGGCCAGTTTTTTCTCATTCTCTGTTTCAGTAGTGAATTTTTTTTTAGTATGTTGTGCGTTTAATGTTTTTAATTTGTCTTCCACGTCCTTGATTTCAACAATGGCGAATATATCATCTACATATTTGTTGTATTTGATATATATGTCATTAGCTTTAAGTTCAGCGATGCTGTCGTCCAATATTTTATCTAAAACAATGTCGGCTACAGTTGGTAACAGTGGATTTCCCATTGGCATTCCCTGAACTTAATGATAGTAAATATCGTCGTAAACAAAGGAGTTGTTGTCCAGTAAACAGAACTCCAAAATCGTCAAAAATTGTTTCTTTGTAATCGTTGTATGTTTTTCCAATGAAGTCCATTGTGGCATTATGTATTTATTTATTTAATCAACAAACAAAATTGGTTATAGAATATGTGATAAATATACATACATATTATTTTAAAATAAAAAAGAGTGAAAAAATAAGGATAGAGGAAACTACTATGACAAGTGCCTTAAGAGTTCATTCTTAAAAATTAGTTTTGAAAAAGAAAAATCAAAGTTTAAGACTAAAGAAAAAGTATTAAACTGAGAAAGTGCTCTTCGCAAAGGGGCATTCCATAAGCAGTTTTGGCAACACCCACAAAAAACATTTCATTACAGCGAAGAACTCGTGAAGGAACATTAAAGGAAATGTTCATTAGAAGGTACTGGCAATCAATACCACCTGTAGTTAAATCAAAAACAAAGCACATTGATAACAAAGTAAGCCTAGACTCTACTGACATTAGATTAATCAACAAACAACGAGAACGATAAGACGGTAAGGGGTCACTAAATCTCAAGGAGTGCAAAGCAAAGCGTATAAAAGCCCTTTGTATAGACTCCAGTCTATTAACATAAATTGCATGGAAAGGGCGCCAGATAAATACCGCGTATTCCAAATTAGACCGAACCAAAGACGAGTGCAGTAGTTTAAGTGTATATGGATCGGAGAATGAAGAACAATTACGACGAATAAATGCTAACATCGTGAATGATTTATTTACTATGAAATTAATGTGAATGGTGAAAGAGAGTTTGGAGTCAAAGTAAACCCCCAAATCTTTAAATTCACTCACTAATTTAAGCGGTACATTTGAGATTCGGTAAGAGGTAGGAACAATACTAATATGTTTCGAATAACAGGCATAGGGACATTTGCTAGTATTGAGTAACAAATTATTACGCAGACACCAACAATATAATTTAATTTCATAGTAAATCTTCAGATCGTCTGCATATATGAGGAAATTACATTTAATAAAACAGGAGGAAATATCATTTATGAAATGCACAAATAATAATGGACCTAGGACACTACCTTGTGGAACACCAGAGAAAGCAACAAAATAATAAGACGAAACATTATCAACCCGAACGACACAGATGCTATTATCCAAATAGGATGTAATCCACTTTAAGAAATCGGAATGAAAGCCTAAAGCTGCAAGTTTAGCTATTAAAATTCTATGAGATACCCTGTCAAAGGCCTTAGAGAAATCGGTGTAGATTGTGTCGATTTGGAATCCCTTTTGAAAAGTTTTTCAAGCAATCCTCCGTAAAAGTTGCCAAGTTGGTTAACGTAGATCTACCCGGAATGAACACATGCTGATTAGGGGATAACAAATGTTTAACAGCATAATAAATTTTATCCTTAACGATGCACTCAAACAGTTTTGATACTGTGGTTAGTTCGGAAATTGACCTATAATTCTTAACGTCATTTTTGTTTCGACTTTTATGGACAGGTGTAATAAAAGTAGATTTCCAGTCATCAAGAAAACCATCAGCAGAAAGTGAGCTGTTAAAAATATGCCTCAATGGCGCAATCAGTGCGGGACAATGTTTGAATAAAATTACCGAGAAGCTATCTTCATCAATGTGAATGAATGGCTAATGCTGATTGATACCGTTAGCTACATCTTCGTCTGTCAGTCTTAATTTCCCGAAATTGATGGAAATGTCTAAATTTGGAAATTTGCCTTCGTGAACAAAATTATTACAATTGTTGCCAGAAACAAAATTAGAAGAAAAGAATTCTGCGAAAAGATTAACCGCTTCAGAGATGGAGTTGGCTGATACTCCATTAAGTTGAACCGATGTGGGAATATTTGTGCAGCTCTTCTTTGATTTTATGTAACTCCAAAAGAACTTAGGATTACATTTATTATTGCTTTCTACTCTAGAAATATAGCTACGATATAATGATTTGCTGAGCCTGTTAAATTTAGCTCTATAAAACACGTAACGCTCACGAAAATTACCGTCATTAGAGTGCTTTTTGTAGAACTTATTCTTCAAGTTTCTTATACGTTTGAGTTCTTTAGTAATCCACGGCCGCTTAACAGGTTTAGAATTAAGGAATGTAGGACACACATACATATGTACAGAAGTCCGCATGCGCCATATAGTTTCAGAGCTGATTCAATAAAGTATCACAATCAAGAAGCGAACAAAATGACGCTTTAAGTTGTTTTCGCACAGCTATTAGCACACCCCCTCCTCTACTAACACCAAGCTTAGCGAAATCCATGTCCTTCCGAAGTTCTTGTCTGCGTCTGAAGTTCTTTTTGAAAAAAATCGAAAGGTCTGACAATAACGTTGTATGGCCGAATATCCGCTGACAGCAATTTATCAAAAAGAGATTCAGAAATTCCAAGTTTAAAATTGATCCGCTTAATAGTGTCCATATCAGCATCCTTCTTAATAAGCTTATAGCATAAAATCACATTTCTATCAATAGCAGCATGTTTAGCCACATAATCACTTATGTTGTCAGTAGTTACAGAGGGCAAAAATGATGATATATAAAGCCATTTACGACGTAGCACAACTCCAAGCTCAGAACTCTCATTAGTACCAACTACACGAAGTCGACGATTTTTAGAAGCAATGGACCACTGTGTAGAGTTTGCATGAGCATACGTACCAGCAACGGCAGCGGCATCAGCTGATAGTGAGCAAGAAGAAGTGCCAGCAGGCAGCACAGAGTCTGAGGCAGTAGCCACAGCTGATTTTTCCATATCCATAGCAGCAGCAGGGAAACCAGTATTAATAACGAACGAGCGGAGGCAGCAACAGTAGCAAAAGCTGACATACAAATATATCAAATACATCACAAAATATGTAGATGATATATTCGCCATTGTTGAACTTAAGGACGTGGAAGATATATTAAAAACATTAAACGCACAACATACTAAAAAAAAATTCACTACTGAAACAGAGAACGAGAAAAAACTGGCCTTCCTAGACATGTAGATACATAGAACAGAGAACAAAATTAGAACTAATTGCTATAAGAAGTCAATAGCGTCATCCAAGATTATTAATTACCACTCAAATCACCCTTGGCCTCAAAAAAGAAACGCAATAATCAACTCCATCAATAAAATCTATTCGCTCAGTGACCTGAAGTTCAGAAATGAGAACACAAATATAATCAAAAAAATGGATACCCTAATGTAACTATTGAGCAATTCTTAGCAACTGCAAGAAACAAACAGAATTCGACGAACAAACGTTTAGAAAGAAACAACGAAATTACGAAATACACAGGTATCACATACATACCAGGACTAACGGACACAAAAATATTAGGAGAAAACGTACAAAATAATAAAATTGGCTTTGCGTATAAACCACAGTGCACGCTTAACACAATATTTACGAAGACTAAGGACAAAATTTACAAAGAACAACAACATACTGTTGTTTACGAAATCAAATGCAATGGAAAAGTAGCGAAAGCTGCGACAAAATTTATCTAAGCTCAACTAAACGGGCACTGGGAATTCGAGTCAACGAACACAAAATAGATGCGAAACAAAATAAGACAACAACAGCACTTGCACAACATCTAACAAGTAATGGGCACTCAGCAGTCTTCAAAAACACAAGAATATTCGACGTAGAGAAAAAAGAGAGGACAAGACTAACATTAGAAAGCTTACGTATACAACAAAAAATACGTAACGCGATGAATTACAAAGAAGATGTGGACAATATAAACTGCGCGTATATATCAGCATTGACGCATAATAAACAAACTGATCAGTGATGTGGTTGTATTTAAGGAATTTTGTATTGTTTAAATGTTGTTTTTTGTTATTTTTATCACTTTGGCTGTTTGATTTGTTTGAAATGTAAAGGTAACAATTGTTTATGATTTGAAATCTTATTGTTGTGATTTCATTTTAATTGTATTTTTGTTCTATGTACAGATAAAATGCAGACTCCCTGAAGAAGGCGCGAATGACGCCGAAACGCGTAGGAGAATAAAAGAAACTTTCTTAAAAAACCACCGGCCGAAAAGCTCCAAAAACATCCCAACATTAAAATAATTTTGTCGTAGTGTAGTTCGTAATGTGTTTGTGATTTGGGTTGTTTTTATATGGTCCTTCGTTTTTTCGAGAAATGTTTTCCGAACCATATCTATTGTTTCTGTTTGTGGGATCGATGGGTATAAGTCCTTAATGTCAAATGCCTCTAGCCTGCTTTGCTGTGTAATTTTCACGTTACGATGGAAATGGAAAAGAAGGGAACAATAAATTACCTGGATCTGACGATTAAAATAGACAAAATTTACCAAAAACTTGACTACCAAATTTACAGAAAACCGACAGCTACAGACACCATAATACGGGACGAATCGAGTCCCGTTCGGTCAGGGTTACGCCGCTGAGACGAATCGAGGCATATCGGGCGTGCCCATGCCGCCAGTCCGATCGGAAGTTAACAACTCGTTTAAGTCAGCGAGACGAGTTGAGTCTGGCGCGATCATGAGTAAGTGGTATGCGCTGAAGGTGTTGAGAAGTTGGCTGCGTCCTATTGAGCGGTGGTCGGAATGGATGTGCGAGTGCGTCATCAGTCGTCATAGTGGGCGGTGCTTCTTTCTGTTTGTCAGCTTCGATGTCTACTAACAACTCGTCCTTTTTAGATCCATCTGTTGTGTCCAGGAAAGCTCAACCACGTGTTGATCTAGTACGTCATCGACTACGTCGTTATGCATCGTGTGGTGAGCCTTTCCGCATCGTTTGCACCCGATCACACTGCCACATTCGCTTATTGCGTGGGTTTCAGCGAGACAGTTGCTGCAATAGCGATACATGAGCGCAGTTCTCAAATGGAGTCCCGGAGACATTAGGCGAAACTTGGTGCACAAGCGTAGAGGGTGATTTGCTTTGCAGAGGCCACAGTCGAATTGAGACATTTTCTAAATGAGAAAATTAATTAGTTTAGAATATATCTAATTTGTTTCGTTTGGTAAAACAACTAATTTTACTACTGGTCTACTGATTATACCGCGCTGGGTTTGAATGTCGACTATTCGCACTTTATTATCAGGTCTGGAATGAATTTTTACTACCCTACCTAATCTCCACTCATTTGGAGGTATATTTTCTTCGCGAATAATTACTAAGTCGCTGACAGCTACGTTTTTCTGTGGATAATTCTACTTATACCGCCTTTGGAGCTCTGACAAATATTCAGATTTCCATCTTCGACAGGACATATGGTTGATAGCTTTCAACTTTTGCCATCGATTGACCAATGATATAAGGTTATCATTGATTTCTGGCTCGGCTTTTGCAAGAATAGGGGCACCTACTAGAAAGTGTCCTGGTGTAAGGGGTGCAAAGTCATTAATATTTTCAGACATTGGGCTTATGGGGCGAGAATTTAAACACGTTTCGATTCTAGCTAATAGGATGGAAAGCTCTTCGAAAGTGTATTTCATCGAACCCGTGATTTAAAAAATGAAGGTTAAAGTTTAATCGTTGGAAAAACGATGCGGCGGCGGCGGTGGTTATTTGACTACTACTTTAATTTTTAATAGGGGGCTCGGGACATCCCGTGGCAGCGCTGACAAAGCAAAAATTGACAAGCATTCACAATAATGTACAACTTAAAGTTGCACCCCGCACGCACAATGAAAATAATACATATTTAATCAAAATCAATTAAATTGAGACTCATGTCCTCGACATGCCGGCCCGCCTGCACCGGTGCAAGGTGAAGTAGCTCCTGCATCTTCTCTAGAGTAAGCACCGCTCGGTTGAACAGGTCTCGGAGACGTTTCTGGACGTCATTGCTTTGAATGCCCGACAAAAGCGCAACGGGTGATGGCGGCAGCACAGACGGCACTGGTTGAGATCCATTGCGTGTCTGTCCATCTGTGGAGATAGAAAAAGATCAAACGGCATAAGTCAAAATGGCAGAGTGTAGTGGGAAGGTTTGGAGGCATCTATATAGAGTTATAGTGGGATAGAAAGATATATTACGAGGGGGGTAGGATGCATAGCTTTGCAATGTTTTGCGTGACAGTTCCTAGTTGAGTATGAATGTCCGCGACGAGAACATTTTTATCTGGTCCGGGGTGCAATTTTACGACACGTCCGAGTCTCCACTCGTTTGGGGGTCGGAGATCGTCTTTTATAATGACGTGGTCACCTTCAGATAGGTTGGGTTGTTGACGCTTCCACTTATGCCTTTTATGAAGTTCTTTTTGTATTTAAGGAATTTTGTATTGTTTAAATGTTGTTTTTTGTTATTTTTATCACTTTGGCTGTTTGATTTGTTTGAAATGTAAAGGTAACAATTGTTTGTGATTTGAAATCTTATTGTTGTGATTTCATTTTAATTGTATTTTTGTTCTATGTACAGATAAAATGCAGACTCCCTGAAGAAGGCGCGAATGACGCCGAAACGCGTAGGAGAATAAAAGAAACTTTATTAAAAAACTACCGGCCGAAAAGCTCCAAAAACATCCCAACATTAAAATAATTTTGTCGTAGTGTAGTTCGTAATGTGTTTGTGATTTGGGTTGTTTTTATATGGTCCTTCGTTTTTTCGAGAAATGTTTTCCGAACCATATCTATTGTTTCTGTTTGTGGGATCGATGGGTATAAGTCCTTAATGTCAAATGCCTCTAGCCTGCTTTGCTGTGTAATTTTCACGTTACGATGGAATTGGAAAAGAAGGGAACAATAAAGTACCTGGATCTGACGATTAAAATAGACAAAATTTACCAAAAACTTGACTACCAAATTTACAGAAAACCGACAGCTACAGACACCATAATACATAACACATCAAATCATCCTCAAGAACATAAATATGCCGCTATAAGACAACTAACAAACAGACTTGAACGAATACCTCTATCGCGAGAGGCATACGGAAAGGAACTAAACACAATATACAACATAGCAACAAACAACGGATATAAAAAGGAGCTCGTTGATAAATTCTGAAAAATTTATGCAATTCAAAAAAGAAGCGACAGAGAGCTAGACGAAAAAACTGGGACGGTAATGACTTAAACAGGGAAAATTACATACAAACTTGCAAATTTTTTCAGAAAATATAATCAGCTCTATTCTGCATTTCGATTACGTTCCCGCTCTACGCTCCGCCATGTTCGAAAGTTGGTATTCTGCTTTACGATTGAATCGAAAGAAGAAGAGGAAGAGCTGTAATTCTTTCGAAAATCAGCTGTTTGCCTTGAAACGGGTGAAATTGAAACACAACAAAGCAAAATTACAGAAAATAAAACAATTATACGGTGTTTTAAATCAAATAAATAACTAAACTGGACTCAATAGCTGCAGCGCTTTTAATTGAGGAGGAGGGCAATGCATCCGATAATGCTGTGGCAAGGATTGAAAGAAGAAGATTGCGAGATATGTGCAATCCTTTTGAGATGAGTGACGAATTGTAAGAAGTTTAGTTGAAACTGGTTAAATTTATTAGTTAAAATAACTTATTTGCTTATTAAGATTAAAAAAAAACTTTAGACTTAACAAGGACGCTTTCAAGTATGTCCTAGATACTTTTGTGGTAGAAGCTCCAGCAAGTACTTCGACGACGTTGTCTCCGCTCAATCGTGTAGTAGCTGCATTGAGATTTTTTGCCGAAGGCAGTTATCAACATGGAGTTGGTGCGGACTACAACGTTGGAATGGGTCAGTCAACAGTGTCAAAGACACTTTCAAACTTTCTCGACATCATGGAACACAAGCTTTGCCGTGAATGGATACATTTTGACCAGACTGAGGAGGAAAAAACGCAAGCAAAACAGGAGTTTTATGCGAAGGCAGGCTTCCCAGGAGTCATCATGTGCGTTGATGGTACGCATATAAGGATAATCAAGCCATCAGAAGAGGGGTTTTTACACATAAAAAGTCATTAAAGCACAGAAAAAACAAAAAAAAAAGTCATCATGGTCACTTTTACAATTATCAAAAACAGTTTTACTTACATTTTTATGAATATTATACTCTTTACGACCGTAAAATTAAAAAATTGAATTTCCTCCGCCACCAAAATTGCAACTTAACAAAACGGAGCTACGATCGAAATGCAGAATAGGCAAAATCGAAAGATTCGAAGTTCGATCGAACGGGAACGGAACACAGAATGCCAAAGTAGCCAATCGTAGAAAATGTCGATCCGAGTCGAAATGCAGAATAGGGCTGAATATCCACAGGGCGTTCAAAACTGAAGACAACCTGGGAAGGATTCTTAAAAGCAGCACGAATGCAGAAGACCCATTGAACAAGCAAGGAGTGTAGAAACTGATATTTGAGTGTCAATATAGCTATATAGGACAAACAGGACATAAAGTAAGACCAAGGTTTCGTGAACACATAAGGGACTACAACAAAAGGATACGAAAACCCACGGCAATACCTGAATCTAATTTTGCAAATCATTTGGTAAACGCAAAATATTCACCCGCAAACATAAAGAAAACCGTTAAGGTACTGCACGTACAACAAAAAGTACGGCACGTAAATGCTCTTGAAAACATGGAAATATATAAAAAAAAAACATTTGATGGGAGGATAATAAACGAACAAATAAACAGCAAATCTGATGCTGTATTTGCACCATTAAGGCTTGTTTACAAAAAACAAAGCAAAGACGTAGGTAAGATGACAGATACCAATTTATTTAAACTTCATTTATATAACAATGGGAATTAAAATTTCAGTGTATTTTGCGCGATCAATTGTCCAGCTACCATGGGGGCATCATACAAGGCTGCATCAACCTCGCGTAAAGGTCAGCTCCAAGTACCATTTGGATCGGAGATGCCTTATGGAATGACGGATCGGCAAGCCTTAAGTTCTTGAAAGCCTCCACCATGTGTTGCGCTAACGAACGCAATGGAGTCGGCGTCGGGCTGATGTGTTCAACTTCGTGGGTTTCCTCGCAAGGTTGCTGCGTAGCGTGATATCGCACACTTGGCCACCGCCACGTCTTTGAATGTGAAGCCGAAGTCTTGACACAGTTTCATCAGATATACTAGTTGCCGGACTTGCTGGATTAAGCAACGCACGAACCACGGAAACCCGATCCGCAGCACGTATTTTCACCAATGCCGTTGGCGATAACGCTGCTAAATAATAGTTCGCGCATTTCTTCTTCGACGGGCACCTTGCCGTGCCTTCTTTTCGGCTGGGGTGGCCGACGGGACGAATCGAGTCCCGTTCGGTCAGGGTTACGCCGCTGAGACGAATCGAGGCATAGTCGGTCGTGCCCATGCCGCCAGTCTGATCGGAAGTTAACAACTCGTTTAAGTCAGCGAGACGAGTTGAGTCTGGCGCGATCATGAGTAAGTGGTATGCGCTGAAGGTGTTGAGAAGTGGGCTGCGTCCTATTGAGCGGTGGTCGGAATGGATGTGCGAGTGCGTCATCAGTCGTCATAGTGGGCGGTGCTTCTTTCTGTTTGTCAGCTTCGATGTCTACTAACAACTCGTCCTTTTTAGATCCATCTGTTGTGTCCAGGAAAGCTCAACCACGTGTTGATCTAGTACGTCATCGACTACGTCGTTATGCATCGTGTGGTGAGCCTTTCCGCATCGTTTGCACCCGATCACACTGCCACATTCGCTTATTGCGTGGGTTTCAGCGAGACAGTTGCTGCAATAGCGATACATGAGCGCAGTTCTCAAATGGAGTCCCGGAGACATTAGGCGAAACTTGGTGCACAAGCGTAGAGGGTGATTTGCTTTGCAGAGGCCACAGTCGAATTGAGACATTTTCTAAATGAGAAAATTAATTAGTTTAGAATATATCTAATTTGTTTCGTTTGGAAAAACAACTAATTTTACTACTGGTCTACTGATTATACCGCGCTGGGTTTGAATGTCGACTATTCGCACTTTATTATCAGGTCTGGAATGAATTTTTACTACCCTACCTAATCTCCACTCATTTGGAGGTATATTTTCTTCGCGAATAATTACTAAGTCGCTGACAGCTACGTTTTTCTGTGGATAATTCTACTTATACCGCCTTTGGAGCTCTGACAAATATTCAGATTTCCATCTTCGACAGGACATATGGTTGATAGCTTTCAACTTTTGCCATCGATTGACCAATGATATAGGGTTATCATTGATTTCTGGCTCGGCTTTTGCAAGAATAGGGGCACCTACTAGAAAGTGTCCTGGTGTAAGGGGTGCAAAGTCATTAATATTTTCAGACATTGGGCTTATGGGGCGAGAATTTAAACACGTTTCGATTCTAGCTAATAGGATGGAAAGCTCTTCGAAAGTGTATTTCATCGAACCCGTGATTTAAAAAATGAATTAAATGATTTAAGGTATTCATCCTTCCACCTAGTACTAAACTGGTGATGAATTTACTTCAATTTTTGCCATTTATTGACTAGGGAAAGTTGATCCGTTTGGGGTTCAGGCAAGGAGTGAAGTAGGGCACCCCGCAAGAAATGACCGGGTGTCAACGCCAGCAGATCAGTAGGATCCTGAGGCTTGGGGGATAGCGGCCGTGAGTTAAGGACCGCTTCAATGCGAACGAGTAGGGTAGTGAACTCTTCAAATGTAAACTTATGATTCCCTGCCACCTTTATAAAATGTGTCTTAAAGCTTTTAGCAGCCGCTTCCCATAGACCATCCATGTGAGGAGCGTAGGAGGGAATGAACTGCCAGATCAGTCCGTGGATAGCGTATTTTTCGGCAATGTCAGTAGCGGATTCTTTTAGAAATTGTGAAAACTCTCTTTGGAAGGATCGGTTTGCGCCTACGAAGGTCTTTTCGTTGTCGGACATGATTTTATATGGGATTCCACGACGGCCGACAAATCGGGTGAACGCAGCTTTAAATACTTCAGTGATGAGATCCGAGCACAACTCCAAATGCACTGCTTTCGTAGAAAAACACACAAACACACACACATACGCCTTAGCATGAGAAGCCCGGCGGAGTACGGAGGTTTTTACCATAAATGGCCCGGCAAAATCAACGCCTGTAGTGTGGAAAGGGAGTGTGTAGGTAGACCTTTCAGGGGGCAGCGCCGCCATGATCTGCGAGCGCATCCTTTGTTTGTAAAGGGTACAAACCTTGCAGTGAAAAATGCTTTCAACTTTTGTTTCAGCCGTGGGATGTAATATTCTCTTTGCACCATTTGAACCATGAGTTGCTTATCAGCGTGCAAAAGAGTTGTATGAAGGAAGTCAAGTAGTAGCGAACAGAACTTTGAGCTTTCCGGGATTATAATATAAATAGCTGAGTGCTGCATAAGTGAGTCGCCCGTTCACACGAATAATCCCAGCTTTATCCACCATGGGATTTAAAGTTAGTAAGGAACCTTTTTTTGCTAATGGGTTTGCTTGCATTGAGTGAATTGAGCTCGTTGGCGTAATATTTGCCCTGCGCTTGAGCAATAACGCGTAATTTTGCGTGATTTATTTCTGCGTGTGTTAGGGTGAGCGAAGAGGGGATTGGATGTTTTCTAGCAGCGTTTATAAATCGATACATGAACGCGGTTACTCGCAGAGCGCGAGCTAATGAAGAAAAACGATAAAGGATATCGACATGTTCAACAACATGTAGAGCTTCAACACGTCGTGTTTCCGGAGGGGAGGAATGGGTTGATGAATTTTTTGGCCACAGCGCAGGAAGTTGCTGTAACCATTCTGGGCCTTTCCACCAGAGGTTGTAGGTGACAAGATCTTGAGGCTGACAACCTCGTTTGCCAAGATCTGCTGGGTTATCAGCACCCTGTTTGCAAGGGGGTTGCTTTACTTTTTGCTGCGAGCAAATACGATGAAAAGGAGTTTTCGTCATGTTGTATTCTGAGATAAACACAGGCGCAGTATGCCTTTTCAGATGCGTCTGAGAAGCCATGTATTTGCACAGGTTGACTAGGAGAGAATTCCACCCAGCGGGGGATTTGAATTTGATTAATCGCGGAGAGATTTTCGCGCAGAGTGTTCCATTTGTGAAACGCGACGGGTTTTACGTGCTCGTCCCAGTCGGTGCCTTTCAGCCATAACTGCTGAAGGAGCATTTTGGCAGAGATCATTATTGGCGTTAGCCATCCTGCCGGATCGAACAGTTTCGCTACAGCCAATAATATCTGTCGTTTTGTCCTTGAGTGAGAAGCGGGCATAGGATCGTAAGTATAAAAAAAGGAATCCATGAGTGCATTCCATTTTATGCCTAGAGTTTTTGTCGCGCTGGTGTCTTGTAATTGTAGAAACTCAATATCAAGAACTTCGGAAACCGGGACTGTTTCCAAAATTTTTGGGTGATTTGAGGTGATTTTTCGCAGCGGGAAGCCTGCGGATTTCAAGGCATCTTTTACTTGGGTCATTGAGTTTAGAGTGGACTGTATATTGTGCCCGCCAGAGAGTACATCGTCTACGTATGATTCGCGTAGCAGGATATTGGCGGCGAGAGGGAATTGATCTCTACAATCATGAGCTAACTGATGGAGTGTGCGGATTGCAAGGTAGGGAGCGCAACTCACACCGAATGTAACAGTTTTGAGCTTAAAATCTTGTATGGGTTGATTAGGTGACTTGCGAAAAAGAATTCTTTGAAAGTCTTGATCTTCCTTGTGGATGAGAATTTGGCGATACATCTTTTCGATGTCGCCATTAAATACAAACTTGTAGAGTCGCCATCGGAGAATGATGAGCATCAAGTCGTTTTGCAAAGTTGGGCCAGTATATAATACATTATTGAGAGAGTTTCCAGAGTGAGATATCCTAGAGGCATTGAAAACTACTCGTACTTTGGTGGTTGCACTGTCGGGTTTTATAACGGCATGGTGCGGTAAATAAAATGAGAGGTATTTACCACCCTCAATTACTTCTTGGGATAGTGTGGGTTCCATGTGGTTCATGGTGAGGTACTCTTCGAGAACTTCTGAGAACCTGCCGAGTTTAAGACCTCAATGAGTTGGTCACGTGATTTACTGCCTCGGGTATATCATGTGCACCGGGTAATACATCATCTACATATGTACTAGAGTTCAGAATTTCCGATGCTAGAGGGTAATTCAAGTTTGAGTCCTTGGCGAGTTGCAACAAAATGCGGAATGCCAGATAAGGGGCACAATTAAGACCGAAGAAGACTCTGTCCAACTGAAAGCCGTTGATCTCTAAAGAGGATTCTTTGATATGCGGTGTGCTGCGGGTTAACGATTATTTGCCAGTACATTTTTTCGATATCGGCATTAAAAAAAATTTAAATAATCGCCACTTAACAACCAAAATAGTCAAATCGGTTTGGAGAGTGGGGCCAGTGTGAAGAACATCATTCAGGCTCAGTCCATTAGATGTGGGACAAGAACCGTTAAATATCACTCTCAGCTTTGAAGTAGTGCTGTCTGGTTTATGCACAGCATGGTGTGGAAGGTAGCAAGAGTTCGAAGGCTCTTCACCTTTATTATATTTAACTTCATGAATATTACCCAAATCAGCATATTCTTGAAGTACCTTATTATATTCCTCCTTTATTAGGGGTTTTTTACACAAAGATGTTTCACTTCTGAGAAATTTTCTCATAGCAATATGGCGATAGGCGCCTATGTGTGCATTTGCAGGTAAAAGTTTGAACGGGAGCGAAACTACATACCGTCCCTCATTATTACGAAAGGTTGTATCGGTGTAGAGTCGTTCGCACTGTTCTTCTTCGACCGTTAGAAGCTTGGGTGTTTGGTACTTCTTCTAACTGCCAAAATTTTGTGAGTTGTTTATCTAATGAGACTTCATTGAAATAAGTGAGATAAATTGTTGGTTTAAGGTTCTTTCCACTTGGTACGGGTTTGGTTAAAATCCATCCGAACACCGTACGTTGAGCAATCAGTGAGCCAAGAATATTTGTCTTTCCTCCATTTAAAGAGATTTTAGGATAAAGATCCCCACCGATTAACAAGTCAATTTGTTGACTCTTAAAGAAGTTGTTGTCTGCCAATGGTAAATCAGGAAGCGTTTTTATGATAACTTCACTGATCGAATATGATGGCAGTGAACCCGTTAGCTTTGGAAGAACTAAGGCATGCCCTTTGATGCGGAAATCTTTATTAGGGGGCGAGCCGATACTAATGGTACAGACCTTTTGAACTTTTCCAGATATGGCTTCATTTAGACTTGTGCAGATATACCTTTACTGGGCAAATTCAGGCGCTTTTGTAAGCGTTCAGAGACAAATGTGTTTTCAGATCCGGAATATTAGTTCCTATTGTGAAGTCAATAAGTACGGACATTAGCGCTAGACAAACGTGCAAACAAATCAATCGTTCGTTTGTAAACAAAAAATCGAGTGAAGTAAAAGCTAAAAACTTTGTTGCCACTTGGAGCGGGCAGAAATTCTAGCGCAGGGTGCGCACGAGAAATATTTTCGTTAGTAAAGAAGACGAAGATAGTTATGATTCATGATAGATATATAATTCAAGACACTTTATTTAATTTTTCAGGTAATAATAATTATGTATAATGGATATTGCAAAGTTATGAAGATCTGAACATATTGCCTGAGTTCGCCACTCAGATTTAAAAAAATGAAGGTTAAAGTTTAATCGTTGGAGAAACGATGCGGCGGTGGCGGTGGTTATTTGACTACTACTTTAATTTTTAATAGCGGGCTCGGGACATCCCGTGGCAGCGCTGACAAAGCAAAAAATTTACAAGCATTCACAATAATGTACAACTAAAAGTTGCCGGCCGCACGCACAATGAAAATAATACGTATTTAATCAAAATCAATTAAATTGAGACTCATGTCCTCGACAACTTAAAACTCTTCAGTGAGCTTGATGTACGACAATGACGGTACGTGTGACGAAAGCGAAGGCTGGCAAGCCACGTATGGGTATAATCATAAATTAGTGAAGCGTTAGAGCAACGAATCACTTAAATTAAATAGTAAGCTGCAGAAATGCAGCACAAAAACAAACAACACTAATCGATTCGCTGCATTAGATAAAAACATGCAAAATGATGACAATAACGACGTAGAAGAAGACTCGGCACCAACAACATTTATTTCACATAAACCACTCCAATTTTCATACCGCAGGTGAACAACATAAGCAAAATGAAGCAGGCAAAGACGGGCAAGCAAGAGTAATGACCGCAAATAGTGAAACCTACAGAAAACTTGTCAACTACCTAGATTATAGTAATATTGTATTCCACACTTACCATTTAAAAGAAGAAAAACCCTATTGCATTGTCATAAAAAACATGCACTTTACAACGCCAATCGCAGATATTAAATTTGACTTAGCCAACCGCGGTCACAATGTTCGTAATATTGTAAACGCAAAGAGCAAAGTTAGAAAAATGCCGATGTCGATATTTTTTGTAGACCTCGAACCCGCCGAAAATAAGAAAAGTGTATTTGACATCATTAGCTATGTCATACAGTAGTAAAGATTGAACCGCCTCGTAAATTTAACGATTTAGCTCAATGCTATCGATGCCAGGAGTTTGGACACACCAAACAATACTGTAAAAAACCGGATAGATATGTGAAATGCGGGCAAGATCATCCCTCCTCCACTTGCCAGAAAAGTATAAATATACCTCCAAAATGTGTTCATTGCCTCCAAAATCATACTGCAAACTAAAAGGAATGTAAACTATACCAACAACTGGTTTCTAAGAGAGACTCACATAAGGTAGTTCGTAATGTACCAAAACCAAATGACACAATTAACTTCAAATCTGATGGTCAATTTCACAACAATAATTTTAGTTTTGCAGATATCACTAAAGGACAACAAACTGTCACCCCTAGCAACTATAAAAACGAAAGAAAAGAGAGTTAACTACAACGCTAATGACAATGATGTCTTCTCTTATATCTACTAATATCAGAAACGCATTTCACTTATAAAACATTTTTTAGAATAAATGGATACGACCTATGTAGTAATCACAAACCATCCCGATGGTAAAGCACATGGTGGCTCTGCCATTCTCATCAAATCATCAATAAAATATATCCAATTAGAACCTGTTGCTACCCCTTCGATACAAGCTACTTCCATTAAAATCCAATGTGTCAACGGCGATACTGTAATAAGCGCACTGTATCTGCCACCTCGTTTTAATATTCTGTGGTCACCTCCAGCCAAAAATCTTGCTCCTAGATTTCCGAAAAACGCCTTAAATGTTTGTTTGTCAATACTGTAGTCACAAGCGATAACCGCCTAAGTCCTATGCTTTAACACAGGAAGGCATTTATACCACGAGAGTCTTTTCCATGTTTTGTGACCAGGAGCAATATTTATTGAGGATCCGTTGTAATATGATGCGTCTTGCATTGTTTGCTTTGAAAACAAATGTATTTTTTAATCAAAATATAGAATCACGTATATTTTTAGGTACCCGTCTTTCGCCTGTGAGTATCGCTATTTAGAGGTCAATCATCGGCTCTCTCACAAACGTCAGAAATTCGAAGTTGTGAGCAGAGCTTTTGACGAAAGTGGTAAGCGTTGTCACATTAGCGAACGGAGTGAACAGTTTAAAATATTTAAATATTATTTGAACATAAAAGCTGTTCTTTATTTTACTAAAAACTATGCAGAGAGATCGAAACATGCAGAGATCGCAATTTTGAAAAGGTTTTGCTTATGTACTAATTATAAGTTTTATAAGAAGTTTGAAGCTACTTTCCATAAAATTAACCGAAACTTTATAAACTTTGTGTCGAAGCTAGGAATTTTATAAAGAACGAATGTTTATTACTTAAAATCGTATTTGTAGTCCGATTTCGGTCATATTCTTTATATGTATTGGAAGGAGAAGAAAAACATCCCGGATTTTGATAAAATTCATGTTGAAATGTTTTCATTGAAGATGATGATGGAATTGCAACTGAACTAAACAGTTATTTTGTTGAGAGTATACAAACAATTCGTAATAATATCGAAAACATTGCACCAGTTGAAGAGAAAATACAGATCAACACTAACCAATTTGAATTCCCAACGATAAATGCCGATGATTTTATACAAACAACTGCGATACTACAAAATAAATATGTTGGAAAAAAACTACTAACAGAAGACGTCCGATTTATTCCGAGTATTTAGGCTACACCTTCATATGCATAGTAAATGAAAGTTTTTAAAATGGTTTTTTTTCCAAATTTCGGGGAAATTTCGACAATTGGGTCTGTAGAAAAAGTTAAAAAGTTAAACAGTTAAACATGAGTAGATATGTCCTATAAATACGTTATTGAGACTATAGTTAAAGATCAATTGCTCGAGTACATGAGTAAGTATGAAATTATAATAAGCGACCAATCGGGTCTCCGATCAAAACATTTCTGCGAATCTGCGCGTATCCTGATAATAGCAGAGTGGAAAGAAATAAATTAAAAAGACCTTTTGAAACAGTTGATAGATACATCCTACTAAACAAACTTTATAAAATTGTGGTACAAAATGTAGCGATCAAATGGTTCAGAAGCTATTTCTTCAGAAGAAAACAAAGAACTATAGTAAGAATTATCTTGTCACCTAAATTGACGTTGGCGTAGGTTTACCACACCTAAAAATTCAATCAGATCTAGAATCGATATAAAAATGGTTGTTTGAAAATAAGCTTAAAATAAAAATAGAAAAAAACGAAATCGATGATTATTGGAAATAAATTAAACAATGTGGATAGCAAATACGCCTTTACAAAAAATAAAATAAATAAAATATTTGGGAATTATTACATAGTCCGTCCAATCAAGACATTCAAAGATACATAAATTTACAACAAGCTGAAAATGAGTAAAATTGTTGAAAAAATAATTATAAACAACATTGTCAAAAAAAATGGATTATATCTCGGAAATGATAGCTCCGAAAAAAAAAATTAATTGCTTTACTTTTTATTGATAATTTTATGATCTACAATTTTTGTCTAAGGTGATTTTATGATAAAACTACAGTTTTTCTAAAAATCGCGAAACTCCCATTTTTTTGACCATTGACCTCGAGTAAATTTTTTTCTATGTACCGGAACCATTTATAATCATGTTAAAATTTGATGAGCATCTTAAATATGTAGAGGCAAACTTTCAAAAAAACTAGGTTTTATGTTTCGAACATTAACAGGTATTAAAGGAAATATGATTCAAAAATCCATCCTTAAACCCCACTTTAATATTGTTCGACGTTTCTATCATGTTACCCGACTCACAAATGTCTAAGCTATAAAACAAGCAAAACAAAGTCTGCCAAATTATTTAAATGATTATGTGAGATACAATTAAGAGGTACATAGCTATCAAACAAAAATGTAGGCATACATTTCATGTATCATTTGTAAAATCAGAATTCGATAAAAAAAAAGCATATTCTATTATGGAGTTAGATAATATAATGAACTACCAACAACTATAAAAGACTGCAACAACCATAAAGTTTAAGAAATTATAATAAATGATAGGTAAGACTTTACCTATTAGGTTATTTGTAAGATAGACATACATACATATGTAAAATGAAATTTTCTTAAAATTGTAAAAATAATGCAAACTGACATATCTTGAAGTATAATCCGCTACTACTGCCGGCAAGCGATAATGGAGAACTCGAGCGAGTGTAGAAGTTGTTTCCACCTTTAACAGATATTGGGTTAGGAAGAATTCACATCATGGAGTACGTAAATGTTCTAATATGAGCGAGTAATTCACAATTTGACAATGACAATTTCCCCGCACAAAAACGGGAAACTCTTATGTTTTTGTGGTCCTAGACCTCTTGGCCAAGTTCATTTTATTTAGGCCATCCTACGACACAGGAAGTGACAAACTACGCGGAAGAGGATATATTTCACGTTTTTGGGGTTCCAGAAACCATGCTATAAGACTATAGAGTGAGCCATGTGAAAACAGCACCCACGGTTTCGTAAACTAACGACGACCGATCGGATTGCAATTTAAAAAAATAATAGCAGTTGCTTGAACGAACTGCCTTTCTTCAGGACATACGGTATCACGATGTACCAGCTCATTTAATTGCAACACTTGCCACCTAAGACATCATACGAACCTACATATACGGGCTTTTCCGCCAAAAGCAACTGGTAAATCGCCAATATCGAGTCTCGAAAATTATTTTCCTTCAACCTCTGCTCATGCTCGTAGACACGGTTCTGCAAAGGCAAATAAAAATTCAGTAAATAGCTTCAATTGTTTCGCAAACATAAATTGAGGCATTCTTTTGGGTACAGCTTGCGTCAAAATATATCACAATGGCATTGAATTTTCAGCTCGGGCATTAATATACTCTGGTTCTGAGTGCACGTTTATAACCGAATGTAAATAGTATTTGTGGTATGCTTTATAATATGTACTATATGTCTACAATTCGGCCATCTTAACAGTTAGGAACTCCTGTTCCTGTTTGGGTCAGAGTTTATTTCTTCCTTATCGTTATTAAACTGTATGTTGGAAATACCATTTGCCTGTTCGTTTGATAAGTACGTCGTCTTTATTTGACACGCAGGTTCCCGCTACGTTATTTTCATGATCATTATCACCCGTCACATCGTTAAACTCGGATTGAAGACTATCAGCCTTTGAAACGTTTAGTTCAATAAACCATGGTTTTCTGTGCGCGGCAGACCACCCACCCTTGTAGGGGGCATGCGTCTGCTGAAAATCTTCTACGTCTTCGATAAGATACCTGTCATTGCCTAGGACTTAAGATACACCATACGGCCCTCTAAACCTTGGAAGAAGTTTACTGATTGACCTTGTTTGTAGCTTATAATATTTCTTTTAAACTGTCTATGGTTTTTCCTTTGTTCTATGCCAAACAACATTATGTTTGGGTATTCATCTATAACTCTGTGTTTCGTACTCGTATTGTTAATCGTGTACTCTGCCACATCTGAAACTTTCTCCCAATGCAGTCCCTTCTCGCTCTCTACCAGACGAGTTTCTTTTAACTCTTTCAACTTGCCCGTTTGCTTTTGAACCAGTCGCTATCTTTACATGGGCGACGTTGTTGTTTTCGACGAAACTATTAAATTCGTTTGAGGCAAAGCAACTCCGCCTGTTGGATACTATACATACATCTTGCCCTACTATATGCCCTAAATAAATCTTTGAGTGCTTCTATGGCTTCTTTTGAGCTTGTGGTTTTCGTGGGGTACAACCGATCGAATTTTGTACAGGCATCAATTACTACTAATATATGTCGTTTTAATGAATGTGGAATACTTATTGGGCCGTAATGATCTATGTGTAAGACATCGAAGGGTATCGCCCCTTTCGGAATGTAGTGTAGGAAGCCTTCCTGTTTCCCATTTTTAGGAGAAAACACTATGCATTTTAAGCAATTTTTGATGTGACGCTCTACTTTCATTCGCATTCCCGGGAACCAATAACTATGCTGTACTAGATCGGTTACTTTATCGACCCCAACATGGCCCATCTCGTTGTGATATTTATAAAGAACAGAGTCTTCAATCGCTGTTGGGACGTATAACAACATATTGTCTCCCATTTTTCTGTACACGACCCCGTTTCTCATTTCGTACTGAGAGTGTTCCGACTTTTTCAAAACATCTATTATTTTTCGAATAATTTAATTTTTCTTCTGACATATTATCAAGCTTTCTTCGAAGGTGTTTGTATCGACTAACAGTATGTTTGTACTCGTACTCAACGCGTCAACGTGTTGCATACGTTTCCCCGCTCTATGTTCTAAAATAAAATCATAATTTTGTAACTCCAGAGCCCACCTAGATATTCGTGGGTTTAGTTCTTTTAAGTTTAGGGTTAATGTCAGGGAATTACAGTCTGTTACGATTATGAAGCGAATACCCTGCAGATATACTATAAACCTGCTGAGAGCATATATTATCGCTAACGTTACCAACTCGAAACTATGATACTTAGCTTCTGTACTTGTTGTTCTTTTTAAAAAATAATAGAATATTGAATGAAGTTTTCCATCAACCTTTTTTTGAATCAAAATTGCTCCAAAACCCATAGCTTGATTTTCAATATATTAAATGAATCTAGTTCAGCCTTGCCAAAATGAAATTTTCTATCCTTTTTTGTAAGATTGTACAAGGGTTTGGCTAAAATAGAAAAAATCTTTGATACAGCGCCGAAAATATGAGCACATTCCTATGAAGCTTTAGACTTCGCTTGCCTTATTTGGGAATAGAAAGTTATGGCATCTAACCCCTTATAATCGCCTTGAGTTCCTTCCTTGTTATCGATAGCCTAGGTACGTTACTTTTGATTGTAAAAATTTGCACTTGTCTAGGCGTAATTCGAGCTTATTGTCTACCACTAGTTTAAAAAGTTGTTTAAGTATAAGAAAATGTTGGTCTAACCCTAATCTTGCTATCATAATGTCGTCTAAGTACATTATAACAATGGAAAATCTTGTGCCATATCTGCAAAAATTTTGATAACAAACCTTTGAAATATTGCCGGTGCGTTTTTTAACCCAAAAAGCATTCTTAAAAACTCAGACGAGAACTGCTTGCGAAGTCCTAGATAGCGCCAGTGCACAGTGGTTGCGCCCATAGGACAAAATTCAAAAAATTCATAACAACAAAAATTTGCGAAAAGTTACCAAATCGTCTCTAAAATGTCCAAGCTTCTTCATGGCAAACCGGTTTTTACTGCAAATCTAACGGGACATTCTAAAAATAGAATGCAAAGCGTGATCAACTGTTCAATTTTGCAGCGAAACTGCGCTAAGTTAGCTTTTCGTGAAAACAAAATTGAATTTCAAAGTGGTCAAACGTTTGCCAGAGAGGTCCGAATTTGATTATTTAAAATGAATTTTATTGTTGCAGGTACTATTTACTTTAATAAATTCATCTTGTGAAATTAATTTTATTGATTTATTATTTGTTGTGCATTTTTGATTGATTATACATATAATATGCATATTTTTTTTTCTAATTTTTATGTTATCTTTTTCTATAGGCGCTTCTTATAACTGCGTATTTTCGCGCATGCACATTCTTGATCTTTGGTGCACAGAAGAGGGCACGAATGCGAAAAGAACTCGAAGTGTCATTGGTTTGGTAGAACAAAGCATTAAAAACAAAGGCTACGCAGTAGAGATGAGAAAACTTAACATTTGTATTGGTTACATTTGCAAAAAAATTATTGCTTATTGGACTTAATACAATCGTTGTAAGATTTCAATTGTTCAATATCAATCCCCTTGGTTGAACACTGTCGAAACAATTATAATTGAGCCTGCTTGTGTTCCTCAACAAAGTTTTTCAAGTGCTGCACCCGGACGTCACAAAATTGATTTTGCTGAGTCCTCAAAAAGAACGAAACGTCGTCGGATAGCGCTGATAGAAAAACAAGATGAGTCTGCAGCTTCTGTTTTGCGCTCATCCGATTTTCCACCGATCCTGAAGTCAACCGAAGCAAATATTGAAAAGGTTTTATCGCTTTTAATGGACACTGGAATAACGAAACACCAATACTTGCCCATTCGTGAATTTGTGAATAGTGAAGTGTCTTGCAATATATTGCCAAGCTACGAAAAAATTCTAAACTTTAAAATATCAAGATATTCAAATGACATAACAGTAGCTGAAACATATGCAGAAGTCGAGCTGTAAAGTTTACCGCTTCTAGTATTTTACAGCTCCAAAAAACTGTAATTGAAAATTGTCTTGAAGGAACGGAGAACACATTAACATTAATTGGAAAATGGGGGTTTGATGGCAGTACTGGGCACAGTGAATACAAACAAAAGTTTTCTAACTGTAATGACGATGATAGATGTCTATTCTTAACATCGTACGTCCCACTTCAGCTTATTACTGAAAATGACTCCAAAATAATATGGAAAAATCCTAGACCATCATCTACACGCTATTGTAGGCCAGTCAGACTTCAATTCAAAAAGGAGACCGCCACAGTATCCCTTGAGGAAGAACTGCACTTTAAAAATAAAATAGCGAACTTAATGCCAACCGAATTTCAAATTCCCAATAAAAAATTATTCATAAATCATAGCCTGCAACTTACTATGGTAGATGGTAAAGTGTGCAACGCGTTAAGCAATACGTCGTCTATGAAATGCTTTATATGCGGTGCAAAACCCACCGAAATGAATGATTTAGAAAAATGTCTTACAAAAAAAGTTGAGAAAAAGTATTTTGAATTCGGTTTATCACCACTTCATTCTTACATACGCTTTTTTGAGTACTTTTTGCACATTTCATACAAATTGGAAATAAAAATGTGGCAAGCAAGATCAGCAGAACAAAATCTTAAAGTACTGCAAAGGAAACAACAAGTCCAAGAGGAATTTCGCGATAAAATGGGAATAATTTTTGATAACCCAAGAGACGGAGGCAGAGGAACTTCCAACGATGGAAATACCAGGAAATTTTTTGGTAACCCGAGTTTAGCATCTGCTATTACAGGCATTGATGAATCAGTTAAAACCCGATGCGTAACGATATTGCAAGCTTTAGCTTCAGGATATTCTAGTAATGCTAAAAAATTTGAAAGCTATGCATTGGATACTGCTAAGCAGTTGATAATACTGTATCCATGGTACTATCTTCCAGCAACAGTGCATAAAATTTTAATTCACGGTGCGAAGGTGATAGAGCACGCTTTGTTGTCGATTGGAGAGCTCTCAGAGGAAGCTGCGGAGTCCAACAACAAAGAAATAAAGAAGTGCCGGTTGCAACATACTCGGAAGATGTCTCGCATATTGACAAATACGGATTTAATCAATACACTTCTTTTGCGTTCAGACCCTTTTATAACAGGTCAGAGAACACTACCAAAGAGGGACAAATCTAAATTTTTGTCATCTACATTTGATTTATTAGAAGATATTTGTTAACATTTTTTACATTAAAAAAAATAAAATTCATTTAAATTTTACTTTTAATAATTCAAATACATTAATTCTTATTTTGGAATGCATGCCAATAATGAAATTTTAGCACTGCAACTCTACTGGAAGTATTTTTGCGCACCATCGCCTTATACGCCTTGCTACGGTGCTATGGGAGCTATAAGATATAGTCGTCCGATGCAGCCAATTTTTTTACTATATGTTCAAAATATTTTTTTAGATTTTTGGAGAAAATTTTATAACGATATCTCAACGGGAAATATTTATGGCCGCGGCTCCATACAAGCCCGACCACTGTGCAGTGGTGCGGTGTTGCTGGCTGAACTAATCGAATCAGTCACTAATAATCTCAGCTTAGGTCAGTTTACAAGGCATCTTTGGACAGATTCGACCATTTTCCTTGCCTGGATTCATAAACTTCCCTGCTCGTGGTCAACCTTTGTTGCCCATTAAATGACAAAGATAGGAGAGAAGGTTGGAAGCCAAAATTTGCATCACGTAGAATCAGCTTCAAATCGATCGGATTTGGCTAGCAGAGGAATTACTGTTCAAGAACTGCCAAACAGTTCCTTGTGGTGGCAGGATCTTTCTTGGTTGCAAGAAGATAGAGTAAATTGGCCCACACAAGAAGTGAACTATAGCACTGAAGTAGAACAAAAAAAGGTGCAAATCTGAGCAACAACTACAATCGATGTCGGTGATGAGATTATTGATAGATTCTTTGATCTATCGAGAGCTTTGAGAGTCTTATCCTACATATTAAGGTTCTCACAGAGAACTCGACCAAATACTAAAACTTCTTTTCACGCGGAGTCTTACTCAATTTTAGCCCACAAAATTAAAGCAACGACGCCATGCTTAATAATCATCAGCCATCAGAAATATTATGGTCGAGAATACTCAGCATTGAAATCGAACAAGCCATTAAATAAAAAGAGGGCCACTTAACTCATATATCGACAAGGAAAACATAATAAGGACGGGTATCGATTAGGGCAATCCCTTGATCTCTCTTTTAACGAGCGACACTCAAATATACTTCCATATAAAAGTATATTGTCTCGTCTCATAATTCAGTTTATCCACACAGTATCATTGCATGGTGAAAATCAATTGATGTTTCGCCTGATTAGAACCCAGTATTGGATACCTCGAGTTCAAAGTTTATCAGGTCAACAATCCGCAACCGCAAGATCTGCACAATCTACCGAAAGCGTTCTCAGTCACAGCTTATGGGTATTCTTCCTAGCAAATCGCCATATAACTCGCCGTTGTGGATCGTTGAGAAAAAATCAGGAAGTACTAGTAAGAAGAAATGGCGCTTGGTGATAGATTATCGTAAATTGAACAGCCTTACTATTGACGACAAATTCACATTGAATCACTTTTTGAAAAACTAGGTAGAGCCCAATACTTCTCAACAATTGATCTTGCAAAAGGCTTCCATCAAATTTTGATGGACAAAAGCGACATAGATAAAACAGCTTTTTCTGGCCCAAATGGACATTACGAGTTTACGCGGATGCCGTTTGGCTTAAAAAACGCGCCTGCTACGTTCCAGCGCATGATGAATACGGTGTTGTGAGAATACAATAATAAAATCTGCATAATTTATATGGACGATATTTTAGTATTTTCTACATCTATTAGTGAACATTTTGAGAGCTTGTCCGAAAACAATTTAAAAATCCAATATGCAAATTCTTATCTAGATATACAGAATTCATTACACCTGAGGGTATCAAGCCAAACTCTGAAAAGATACAGGCTATACAAAAGATAAACTTACCAAGGACTGTGAAATAAATTCAATCCTTTGCGGGCTTGACTGGTTACTACCGTAAGTTTATTAAAAACTACTCTGTGATAGCTGCCCCCATAATCAAATATTTAGGAAAAAATAAAAAAATTTATTTACAGGATAAGGAGTATATTGAAGCATTTGATAAGCTGTAACGTATTATGACTTCATCTCCATTACTGGCATTTCCTGATTTTGCCAAAAAATTCACTGTAACAACTGATGCCAGTAACGTTGCGATAGGTGCTGTTTTGAGCCAAAATAAAAGGCCAATTTGTTTTGCGAGTCGCACATTAAATGGAGCAGAAAAACGGTACCACACGCTGGAAAAAGAATTACTAGCCATAGTATGGGCAGGGCGTCATTTTAGGCCTTATTTATTCGGACGTTCATTCGTTATTCAAACGGATCATCAACCCCTTAAATGGCTCTATTCCATGAAGAATCCAACCGCACGCATTTTAAGATGGAAAACTCTACTTAGCGACTACGAATTTGAAGTGGAATATATTAAAGGTAGGGAGAACAATGTCGCTGACTTTCTAAGTCGACAAAAGGATAGTAATTTCATGGATAAAGAAGATATTAAATCTTTGTTTGAAAACTCTTTAGAAACGGTGCATTCAGCATGCGAAAATTTAAATGACCATTTCCTTATTTCCGAGTCAATAGTCAACCGATATACCACTCAAATTCGTCTAGTAAGAAACAAACCTGTCGAAAGTGAAATGTTTTATAACAAATACCGAATAGTCTACATAGCCGAAACAGACTTACAAAATAGCATTTACCTTACGGATCTTTTTAGAAAATATATTAAGAAGGGAACAACGGGAGTCCATTCAGAGTTGCCCGATAATCTATACAATATTGTACAGGAAAAGCTAATAAATTTATTTTCGAGTGATAGTAGTATTAAATTTACTAAGTGCTGTTATAAAGCCGTAGACTTGAAAACGGAGGAGGAAGCTTTAGAGGTGGTGAAAAAAACCCATACAGAAGGCAACCATAGGGGAGTGTTAGAAAATTATGAGCAAATTAAATTAAAGTTATTTTATCCTAATCTAAAAAAGGTGATCAACAGGTTTATTAATACATGCGATGTGTGCAACGAGAACAAATACGCGAGAAAACCGATCAAAAAATTATTTAATTATACCGAAACTGCTTGTAGCCCCAATGAAATAGTGCATGCCGATGTATTATATTGTTTCCGCAATTGTTTTTTGACGACTATTGACAAATTCACTAAATTAGCTTCCATACATAAATTGCCTGATAGAAATATGGTTACAATTAAGGTCAAACTCCAAGAAAGATTTGCCTGGCTAGGAACACCGAAAAATTAATAATGGACAACGAATTTAATAATTCTCTTATAAAATTATTCTGCCATGAAAATAACGTGATTCCTCACTTCACTACCCCGAACAGCCATACTGGAAATGCAGATGTTGAGAGACTCCATTCCACACTACTTGAACATATACGCATTTTGAAAAATACAGACAACTCCCTAGAAATTGAGGAAATTACGATTAAGGCTATTGGTTTTTATAGTAATTCCATTCATAGCTCGACCAATGTAAAACCGATAAACTTTATCAATAAAAATAATATTGATTTTGAAAAAATTAAAAACTATACTCACAAAAGAAAAAAACAAGCTATAGAAAAAATAAACGCTAAAAGAAAAAACGTGCCAAATTTTGATAACAACAAAGTTTATATTAAAAAACCTGGCTGATAGAAACAAAATTGCCAAGAGATTCGTAAAATTGCCAAACAGTTACCCAAACAAAATTGACATAGCTCAAATTAAAAGGCCACATAAAAACTTATAAATATTACATATTATATATGTAGTCAAAGGATGGAAAACATGTAAATACTTTTATTACTTGTAAATATTCTTATATATTTAATGGATGAAAAAATATGTAAATACTTTTATTTCTACTTTACGTAAATATGTTCATATGCCCAAAGATTAAAAGGGAAAACTAAGTTAAAACCTGACTACAAACATAAGATATGTAATTAATGTCATTGTTATCGTGGCGTCGTATATTTAAATTTTTTTGTATGTAATGTTTAACCATTTTCCGATTTGTCAAAGTTCTAAATTTCTTAAGGAAATAATATTAAATTCGGATATCTAATATTTTGAACTATATATAATGCTCAGGCATTTATCGATTTATAAGTTAACGCAAAGTACAAAGCCTAAAAATTAAAAGAAGTAAAATTACTGTTACGCTAAAATATTGAAGATGTAAAATTTTAAGTTGTAAATTCGCAGGGACGCGAATTCATTATCGGAGGGCTAGTTATATACGCTCATTAACATACTCATTATGAGTCATAGTTCTTACTTACTTATCGCTCACACTCTCTCCACTCAATTATTATTAGTAACTATAAGTTAGCAACGTTAAGTGGTAGCCTCTATCCTAAAGCTAGTCAGTCGTTAGCAAACAGCATATATCAAAACTACGGTTTTCCGAAATAGCACCGGCTAAACCATATGTTTTGTGTAACATAATATTTTAAGTATCGTTAATAAAAACTGTGATTATGTATTAAACATAATAGAAAAGGAAAACGAAATCGACTTTATTTTATTATTCAAATAAAAAAGGAACGTTTCAAAACAAAAAAGGTTTACATGTTTCAATTAACTAAATAGAAGTAAATCCAAATCTTGCGTTGGCTAAACATAAATACACACACACATATGTACATACATACATAATTAGTTAAGCAACGTAACCTTACGAATTTGTATATAAAGAGCTGTAAATACTTGAATAAACAAGAATTCGAAAGATTCTCAATTTAGAAACACTGTCTATTTCTTAATCATTCCCTTTTATTTTATTCTTTACTTCCCCTACCAGTGGTAATGAGTAGAGAACAAAAATTAAAAGTAGTTTTCAGATTAAAGCAGTGTATGTTTACTTACTACCCGAGGTAAGGAACAAGTTAAACAGCTCTGAACTATAGTATTTAAACTGTACATTTGGTCCTTCGAGCCTTGAAGCTCAAGCGACGTATCAGAAATATAAAAAAACCCTGTTATTCATAAAAACACAGGCAAAAAAATAAAAAATAAAAGCCCTGCACTTAATAGGCAAATCAATAAGACGGGAACAAACTTCCGCTAACATTTAAAAAGGATAAATAAGCCGGAATAACTAGAAATTATCGGCACTATCCGATTTTTGTGATTCAAAAGGATACAAGTCTGCTGTGAGTCGAGGCATTGCAAGGTCAACTAGGCGACCAATCAATAACATTCAACGATCCTTTTGAAGAAAACAAACACAAAAAAAAACGATATCAACATGGGAATAAATAGGGGAAAGATCCTTGAGAACCAGTTTGACATTGCGGAAAAAGTCCTGCAAATTTTTAGGCAAACCATTGCGAAAGACAAAAATAGAAGACATAAATAAAAGTTTTTAAAATACCAAAAGAAGATGACACCAACCATGAGAAACTAATGGCAGATCGAATAGGTGAAGATCACTACTTGAAAACAAATGCGTATGGTGAAACTTCACGAAAAATTGAAGTAATGTTCAAACAAACGAAACTTGCACTGAACGATGAAATTACGTTTCCATCGCCACAGACAACTATGAAAGAAAAGGACCAATCTACCTCTTCAAATGCCACACATCAGAAATTTACTATTTTTAAGAGGAAAATTGATAACCTCAGAAAAAAATCGATGATCTAAGTTCCGAGACAGCGGTAAACTCTGATCAAATTAAATATTTGGAAACGCTGTTTAGTAATGTGGAAAATGCACATACCAGCGACCTTTCTAAGTATTATAATTATGAAATTGAAGAAGCTTACGATCAAATAGTAGAACACTATTTTAAAGAGCTTCCAACTTTAAAAAATGCTTGTAATGTTGTATGAACAAACCGTAAGGAAGACCAGAGAGGTTCAGAAGTTATCTGATGTTCGCCAGTTTCTGGATCAGCAACTTCAAACATTGAAAACTGTAGAGGAAAAAGACAATATATTCAAAAACCGCAAACTACAGTCTTATAAGGCTAATCATACGTCTGTCAACGATAAACAAGTAGGTAAACAGTGTACCTATTGCAATATCTCAGGTCACACAACGATTGCCTGCAGAAAATTTAAAGATATTCCTTTAGAAAACACGCGTAAATATGCCAGAGAAAACAAAGTTTGCTACAGGTGCCTCAACCATAAATGGCGCGAAATTTGTATTAGCAACACAAAATGCAAAATTTGCAACAAAAACCATCATGACCTCCTGCATTCAGAGACTGAGGAAAAGAAAACTTCAATGTCAACAAAAGCAACATCGACTATTGTAATTCTGTCCACAGCTCAAGTGAGGGCGAAAGCTGCTAATGGTGAATATACGTTATTGAGAGCTCTTATTGATCAAGGGTCACAAATATCATCAATATCTGAAGAAGCAGCACAGATATTAGATGTATCAAGAAAAATAATCCTGACAAAACTTCATGGGCTAGGAGATGTTTTGGTTGGTGATTCAAAATTCAAAATACAGTTACTAATTAAACCAAGATTTATAAGCCACCATGTAAAAGAATTAGCTGCCGTGGTATAACCACTTACCACTGCTCAACCAGAGCAATCCTTCAAATACGACATAAAAAAATGGGATAATTATACTCTGGCCGATCCATTATTTAATAAGGCAGACAGGATTGACATGGTTATTGGTGGAGATATCTTCAGTAGAATTATCGAAGATGGAGTGAAAAAATGCGACGGAGTTCTTGCAAAATAATATCTTCAAAATAATATCTGCAACGACCAACCGGAGCAATTTTGGGAGCTGGAAGATATACCAGATGATGAAAAAATCGATGAAGGTGATGCATGTTTAAAAAAGTTTAAAGAAACTGTGAAACAAGATTCTGCTGGGCGATTTATTGTAGAAATTCCATTCAAAGAAGACCAAGAGCTCGGGGAATCTCGTAAACAAGCTACATATCTGATATCAATTGAAAATAAATTTAAAAAAAAATTATAAACCGAAAGAAGACTATCACCAATTTATCAACGAATATATTAACCTTGGGCATATGGTTAAAGCAGATGATAACGTAAATGGTAAATATTACTTACCACGACATCTCCTAAATTACTAGATATGGACATTTGGTGGCGTGGGTCAAAATGGTTAGCATTGCCAGATAATAAATGGCCAATAAAGTAAATTTATAGGTGGCATGGGCCAAAATGGCTAGCATTGCCAGGTAATAAATGGCCAACAACTAATGTGATAAATACAGCAACAGTGCTTACTACATCAAAAATTCAAAGTGAATTTAGATACCAACTAATAAATCGATATGCTAGCTGGTTAAAACTTCAGAGGGTAGTAGCATACATATATATTACGTATAACTAAAAGAAGAAGAAAGCAATCAGTACTTTTATCTGTGGAAGAATTACATGCAGCCCAAAATATTATCATTCGACTGTCACAAAAACAATTTTTCAAAGATGAAGTCAAACAATGGTTAAATGGTAAACTGCTAAGCAATACAAGCCAAATTTTGAATCTCAACCCGTTTTTAGATAAAAATGCAGTTATGATAGTTGGAGGTAGGCTAACAAATGCGGAGCTATCTTATTGCTCAAGGCACCCATTAATTATACATAAATCAACATTAACTGCATTAATAACCAAAGATGCGCAGCATGCTACAATACATGAGAAGACAATACTGGATAATCGGGGTAAAGAATGCAATAAAAAGTTGTATACGAAATTGTTGTAAGTGTACATATAAGATATAAACAAGTATCAACAAAACAAATAATGGGCGACTTACCAGAATTCAGAGTATCAGCATCAAGCCCTTTTACTTATACAGGAGTTGACTATGCTGGACCTTTCCAGAGGAGATGTTCAAAAGGACGGGGTCAAAAATCCTTCAAGGGTTATGTAGCAGTTTTTGTTTGCTTATCAACAAAAGCTATTCATCTGGAAGCAGTCACTGAGTTATCATCAGATGCCTTTCTAGCAGATTTAAGAAGATTTTTCGGCCGGAGAGGAAGATGCCTTCATATCTAGTCGGATAACGGAACCAATTTTGTGGGAGCAAATAAATGGATCGATAAAGAATTTAAATCCGCAATAAACCAAAATTCAGAGATAGCACCAATTTTGGCCAACGAGAAAATAACTTGGCATTTTATTCCCCCGGCAGGCCCACATTTTGGTGAAATGTGGGAAGCAGGAGTGAAAGGCTTGAAATACATTTTAAAGAGGGCCATTGGGGAGACGAAACTAACTTTTGAAGAGATGTCAACAGTTTTAGCTCAAATAGAAGCATCTTTAAACTCGCGTCCACTATATGCCATAATTGACGACAATGAAGTAGATGCATTAACACCAGGTCATTTTCTAATTGGATGACCATTAATGTCAATTCCATCTTCCGAAACAGATGTCAGCACTTCCACCTTAAACAAATGGAAGTTGGTCCAAAAAATTCAAAGAGATTTTTGAAATCGTTGGAAAAATGAGTATCTGCATACACTTCAGCAAATAACTAAATGGAAAACATCCGTAGACAACATTGAGGTGGGAGACGTAGTAATAATTAAAGAAGAAAACTCTCAACCCACAAAGTGGCCTCTTGCAAAAGTTTTAGAAACTCATCCAGGAAGTGATGGCAATGTCCGAGTTGTGACATTAAAACTTCAACATAATATACAGAAGCGACCAATTCATAAACTATGTCCTCTTGTTAAATCGATAGGCAATAATCAATAAAATGAAGAGATTAAAACCAGCTTGACCACCATATCGCAAAGGCAGAATCGACAATCAAGTATATATACTAATGTTGCTTCTTTGTATGCCGCTCAATAACACTTACTTATTCAAAAGGAAGCAATGCAAAAGTGAGCAAACTCTCTGAAAACACCACTATTTATCTGGATTCACTTGGGAAAATGGATGTTATTACATCTTCCTGAGATTTTCTCATATATTATGATCTTCATACATACTTCGAGCAAACCAACATGATATCGAATTCTCTACAAAAAATAAAAGAGCAATGCCATCTTTTATCGCAGTTTGAAGAGCCATGCAATGTCATACCGCTATCATTGGACAGGCGCTACGAAGATATAATTCACAATCATAAGTTGATTATCGATAATAGAAAACAAAAAAGAGCCCCATTAGAGTGGGTTGGCTATATTTACCGCATGCTGTTTGGTTTAATGGATGTTGTGGAAACGATAGAAGATAATTTCAAGACGCTACTCAACAATCAATATCGAATAAAGAATAGATTAAAAGCTCAAGTCTCACTAATCAATTCTACAGTCAACGCACAGTACTTCAAAATTTAAAAACAAATTAACAGATATGATTCAGAAATTATTAAAAATATTAATAGAGACAAAATGGTAATCCAGTTTCAAATGTTGGTAACGCAAATAACAATCTTAATGAGAGAATGTGAAAAAATGCAAAAAAACTAATATTTGAATTCCTAGTAGATTGGAATCACGGAAGAATTAACCCTTCACTTTTAACTCCAACTCAGCTACATAAGGAATTAATGTTAATTAAAGACAAGCTAACAGCGAAACTTCAAATACCTGGCCAAAATTCAAATAGCCAATTATGTGATGCATACAACTTAATAGAAGCACACGGATTTGTCATTGACAGCAAACTGGTTATCAAGGCTGAGTTACAACTAATACTGAGCGATTCTTTGGAAATATTTAAATTAATAGAGATTCCGTACGAACATATTGCAAGAGTCGTAAAGGCTAAACTAAGAGGTGAATTTTTAGTCTACAACTCCGGTCTCAATTCCTATTTTTTGATTTCACAACCACAACTAAACAAATGCGCAAAAGGTCTTAATAATCATCTCATTTGCAAAGGAAATTGACCATGGCAACCTGTGTTAGATCAATCTTGCGAACTCTCTGCGCTAACAAAAGGTAGTCATGCTAACTGTCAGTATGAAGAATCCAAGAAAACACCTTTTTGGTGGAAAATAAGGTCTTTAAAGAATCAGCAATCCATGTGGATTGCCCAAATGACAAAACTGAAATATTATACATTCCCTCACAAGGCATATTTTCCATCAAGGCTGGCTGCATTGCGAGATACGAAGGCATCACATTGTCTGACATGCAATCATTTAAAACATAGAGCAATATCAGTCCAGCACAGGATCCAATCGTGACCAATATAAGAGGGATTAGCGAAGACAAATAGAACCACTGCACATCAGCACAATCAACAACAGCATTGAATTCAAACAACTTCGTCAAGATATTGACAAAATTAATAATAGCGAACTAAACTTAAGTAAGCTTAATTTTAAAAATCATAGCGATCATTTACCTTTAATATTACTGATATTCATCATTGTAGGTTTAATAATATTTTATTTACGCTATAAATGTAAGTCGAAGGAAAGAATAACTATAAATGTTCCAGACCGTTGGCAGAATGTTCAGAAATAAATATATAAATTATAAAAAAATACCGTTTTTGTCCCCGGCAGTATGTTCTAATATCTTTGAACATGTACATATACATACATATATACAGTCCACTAGTTACATCCCTGCAAGCCAAGACAAAGCAGTTTCCACTGAAATTCAAAAAAATTACACAAGCATTCACAACTTTTACCCATTTCACCCACATATTTACAAATTTTGTTTTCGAACTGTCGAAAAATTTCCATATGTTAGAGCAGTAATGCCGTACTCCAATAATAATCGTATGTATTAAAAGGAGGAAGATAAAACAATATAAGACAATTTTTTATCAAAGTAGGCTATGAATAATCGGCATTTCAGCAAACATTTTATTTCAAAAAATTATTTCAAATTTTTTATTATGCTTATGCTTGAAAAAACTTTTTTTTTTATGAACATTGGGGATGCTTCAGCGTCAATACTGCAAAGAAAAGCCATCGTTTATTCATAACCAATAATTAATTGAATTATCTAGTTTGCGTAAGTATGATCAAAGGCCGACTTAATCATGAAAACCAGGCCTTCCCATCTTCTTTAGTGTAAACGACGACTTTTATTTGCAGTGTTACAGCTCGAACCTCCCTATTCCTTTACCGATTTGATTATTATTTTTATATTTAATACTTTATTCAACAGTTTTTATTGTTTTTATTTAGCAGTTAATTTTAATAAAAACGTATGTATAAGATAAAATATTGATTACAAAAATGAGGAGTTTGTTTATACATAAGTACTGAGGACTTTGTGATTACAAAAATGAGTAGTTTGACAACGCAGTGTGACACTCAAAAATACCTGGAAAGTGATGCTACTTTTCTTGTAGGTCTTATCGAGTAGAACAAGAATCCAATTTTGGAATTTGTCAAACACCCCCAATATCTCGACTTAACCTTTTGCTTTTGCGCACTTCTTAGCACATATCTTAGCTAATTAACAACCGAAATTTACTTGTTTTTGTACAACAAACTTAAATTTTGCTACCCTTTTTCTTCTATTTTTGATTTTTGGCGATATTTTCACACACTATTTTATAAAAACACAAAATGAGTTTTGATTAGATTCAAAGAGTACGTTTAATACCGATTTCAACGAATGTTTCTTTTAAAAATCGGCCAAAAAGTGACTGAGTTATTTTACTTTTTATAAGAACGAAATTTTTGCAAAAATTTACAACGAACTTAATTTACTAATAAATATTAATAAATGAAAATATATAGATCAAAAGTGTTTTTTTAACCGTTTTTTCCTTAGCTGACCAGCAATATTCTGCCATCATATTTATTTTGTTTTTTCCTTCCAAACGTTTTTCGATCGTAGCCATTTCTTGGTGGAAGTGTTCGCCTCGTTCATCACTGAACTGGCCCAGATTATGTGGGAAGAAGTCCAAATGCGAATGCAAGAAATAAATTTTTATCGATATGTTGCAACCCATTTCACCATATGCACTTAAAAATTCGTTTACAACCGTGATGTAGTCGTCGCTTCTGTTGTTCCCAAGGAAATTATCACATAGAGCTACAAAACTCTTCCATGCACGTTTCTCAACACAGCTTAACTTTTATTTTAGCTTCGCTTAATTTTGGGAAGACAGTTTTAAGATGAAGAAAAGCTTCGCTATTAACATCCAATTTCTTTACAAATTGTTTCATGTATCCAAGCTTTAAGTGTAGAGGTGGTAAGATAACATCCTCAGATTTTACCAGCGGGAGGCTTAAAACGTTTTTCCTACTAAGTATCTGATGTGACTCTCGAGATGGCCATGCTTTGCGATCATAGCGATTGGATGCCTGACTATCCCATTCACAAAGGTAGCAAGGATATTTTGTGTAGCCACCTTGCATGCCAAATAAAATTGTCAACACTTTTAAGTCAGCGATGACTTTCCATTTATGCGTGGCATAGTCGATCAACCGTAAAATTTTTTCCATCATTTCATACGTTTCTTTCTTGTTAACTAACCCCATACGTGATTGAAACTGATGGTAATACTATGTTCTGACTGCGCAGTAAACTCGAGTTTGTGGTTTTGAGCTTATGAACAACTGTCAAGCGTTCTCATTGAGGTGTTTAAGAAACTTTGAGTTTAATTGACATTTGTTTATTTACTTTCAAATACAAATTTTGTTTTGCTTATGAAAATACATTTGTACCTTTATTTACAAATGTTTAAAAAAAGTGCATATGATTGGATAATGCTTGCGATGGCATGGAACACTGAGCAATGTTGAATGCGAAGGCAACTCCATAGTAGACGGCGATTTGTGGTGACGGTGGTTTTGCATCATTATTTGAAATTTTTGTTTGTGAAATTTGATTCCTTTTGTTTACAAATTATTAACGAAGGTGGTTTGATAAATCATTGACTTTTGAATAAAACATATTTTTTCGGCAAAAAAAGCGTTATATACCTTAACATATTCTCCTTTCAACTCTATACACCATTTTTTATTCCTTTATTATAGCTTTTCTCAAGGCTTTTAAAATAAGCGTTTGTTTTTGTGATATTCTCTTCATTTGACCCAAACCACTTACCACCCAGCCATATCTTCAAGTTTAGAAATAGGAAATAGTCGCATTGGGCAAAATCTGGAGAATATGCTGGATGGGGCAGCAATTCGTAGTCCATGGTTTTGACGAGATCAACCGGTTACGCTTATGGTCGAGTGTAAGCAATCGCGGCACCCATCGCGCGGATAGCTTTTTTATATACATACAAATATTCGTTTAAGTTGTGAGGTTCCCGCTCAGTTGGTTACCTACAACCTTAGCCACCTCACACACTTTCGTTCTCCGGTCTTCCAATATCAATCCATGGATTCTAACGACGATTTCAGGTGTAACGACCACTTTTGGGCGACCTGAACTTTCGGTGCCACTTGTGATGCCTCGACAACAACGGAACTTAGTAATTCAATTTTAATTTATTGAAATTGTGCAAGGTCCTTATAGTATTTATCAAGCCTCAAGAACTCCGAGTTTATGAGAAGTGTTTGACGTTAAACTCCAAAATTGCTCATAAACTCGAGTTAACGGCGCAGTCAGAACATAGTATAAGAAATTTTCATTGTGTAATAACACAGCAATGGGGTACAGTGATGCTTCTGGGTCTGCAGTTACAGTTGCGCGGCTGTACTCAATCCCTACTCTTACGTCCAAGTTCGTGCACCCTGGGCAACGTGAGCAACCCATGTGCGAGATACGATAACCAACCCGTGTGGAGCCATGGGTCACGGCTAATAGAGAGGGAGCTTTAGTGGAGCCACTCCGACATATTCGGTTTAAGGGTCCACTAAAGTCCGCAGCGTCTGTTCACCAGGAGGTGCGGCTGCAAGCGGGCGTCTGTCTTGGAGCAAGCGGCTCGCTTTATAAACGAATTTAAAATTTCAACCCCCAGCAATGGGTTGTACGCAGGGCTTGGAACCCGTCACGTAAAAAAACCACTTCCAATGAAAAGCAAAGTAAAGCCTCGGACAGGACCCCCCTTTTTAGATGACCACCAAGGCAAACGTTTTAAGGACCATGATTTGAGGGCATGCACCTGGAATGTCCGAACCCTTAATTGGGAAGGTGCCTCTGCCCGGCTGGTAGATGTCCTCGGCAGAGCGAAGGCTGACATCACCGCCATCCAAGAAATGCGATGGACGGGGCAAGGCAGGAAAACGGTAGGCCCTTGCGACGTATACTACAGCTGCCATGTAAATGAGCGCAAATTTGGTGTCGGATTTGTGGTGGGAGAGAGACTTCGCCGTAAAGTACTGTCGTTCACTCCGGTTGACGAACGTCTCGAAACAATCCGCATAAAAGCGAGATTCTTCAACATCTCCCTGATTTGCGCCCATGCCCCGACGGAAGAGAAGAACGATGGGACCAAAGATTGCTTCTACGAACTCCTGGAGCGCACGTTCGAACGCTGCCCCCAACACGATATAAAAATCGTGCTAGGCGATTTTAATGTCAAGGTGGGCAACGAGGGCATCTTTGGTTCCACAGTCGGAAAATTCAGTCTCCGCGAGGAAACGTCTGATAACGGATTGAGACTTATCGACTTCGCCGGGGCCCGAAACATGGTAGTCTGTAGTACCAGGTTCCAGCATAGGAGCATACATCAGGCTAGGTGGCTGTCTCTAGATAGTAAGACACGAAACCAAATCGACCATTTTGTGATAGACGGAAGGCACGCTTCCAGTGTCCTAGATGTGCGCACGATCCGAGGAGCCAACATCAACTCGGACAATTATCTCGTCGCAGCCAAGATATGCACGCGCCTCTGTGCGTCAAAAAGCGTGCGGAAAGGCACACAAGGAAAGCTCGACGTCGGAAAGTTGCAACCACAACAGACAGCCACGCACTTCGCTACTCGACTCGCACTCCTGCTCTCTGAGAGCTGTAATCAACACAGCGATATTTCAGAGCAATGGAACCACATCTCTTGCTCTTTACGTACCGCGCAGAACAATCTATTGGTTTTCAGCGAGCCCGGAAAAATGACTGGTACAATGAGGAATGTCGCGTTGCCACGGAACGGAAAGATGCTGCCTACAGGGCCACGTTGCGATCGGGCGCAACGCGAGCCTTGCGGGAGAGATATCGTGAGTTGAAGAAGGAAGCGATACGCATTTTTCGAGAGAAGAAGAGACACGCCGAAATGCGTGAGTGCGAAGAGCTTGTAATGCTGGCCGACAGGAAAAGCGCCCGAAAACTCTTTCAGAAAGTACGACGGCTAACAGACCGGGGCGACAACGGCGACCTGGTAACTGACGTTCAGAATATACTTAGTTTATGGAGGGAGCACTTCTCCAAACTACTTAGTGGTAGTGACAGAGACCACCTTGGAGAAGATGATGATCCCGAAACCCCAATCGATGACGACGGAATTCATGTTCCGTTACCCGACTGCGATGAAATCCGTATAGCAATAGCACGGCTAAAGAACAACAAAGCGCCCGGAGTTGACGGGATGCCAGCTGAGTTATTCAAATACGGTGGAGAAGAGTTGGTAAAGCGCATGCACCAGCTAATCTGTAGAGTAGATCGGACGAATGCATGCCTACTGATTGGAATCTAAGTGTACTTTGCCCAATCCATAAGAAGGGTAATACTGCAAATCGCGCCAACTATCGTGGTATAAGCCTTCTTAACATTACATATAAGGTTCTGTCCAGCGTATTGTGTGAGAGACTAAAGCCCACCGTCAATGAACTGATTGGACCTTATCAGTGTGGCTTTAGACCTGGTAAATCTACTATCGACCAGATATTCACAGTGCACCAGATCTTGGAAAAAACCCAAGAAAGAAGAATCGACACGCACCACCTTTTCGACCCACAGAACTAAATCGGTCAGGCACTATCTTTTATAAGAGTGTGCAGCTGCTGGCTTACGCCGATAACATTGACATCATCGGCCTTAACAACCGCACAGTCAGTTCTGCCTTCTCCCAGCTGGATAAAGAAGCTGTTTAGGCCTCCAGGCTAAATCGCTTTCTCTAGAAAGGGTGTACCACCATAATGTTAAGTAGCACTCACATACACATGCATGCGCAAAGTATCTTACTGTAGTCTCACACACACATGCGTGTGCAGAGTACGTATGTTTTACTTACTTGTGAAAAGCCGAGTTTTTGAAATCGTCCTCTAAATAAAGGAAAATTCAAGTGAAAATAGGAGGCCTTAAAGAGGGATTTGCCACACAACATACCTGGGAAGTTCCTGGTTATCCTTTTTAAGTTCCAAGTGTGCGGGTGATACCGGTTTTCGACGGTATACCAGAAATTCACGGAAAAACAAAACATTTTCTTTTTATTTCCCCTTCTTTTCAGAAAACGCGCGAAAATAACTTTTGTGAAATTAAAAAAGTGAAACAAACAATATAGCTAAAAGGCAAACGTGCTTAAACAGTTGTCAAATACAGCTGAGCTTCTCTTCCAAGAGCAGGAACAGCTGTTAGCAACGAGAAACTCAGTGACAGTTGCGAAATCACTGTACTTGTGCAGTGACTATTAAACACGCCTCTAAGCACTAGAAAAATAGGGTGGGTCTTAAGTTCTTAAAATATTTAAAAATTTTATAAAAAAGAAAAATAATTATAATATTAACAAAATTAAACGCAGTAAAGATGGTGGAGGCGGGACGAATCCGTGTGGGCTGGGTTAACTGTCGAATACGGGAGCAGGTCAGTCCACTAAGGTGTTTCCGATGCCTCGACTTTGAACACATCGCAAGGCACTGTAAATCGACAGAAGACCGTAGTGGCTCATGTTTGCCCTGCGGAGAGAAAGGCCACCTTGCCAAGCAGTGCACGGCAGAGCCCAAATGTGTCATCTGCAAATCAGGGACTGGCGTTTCACAGAGTCATTCCACGGGAAGCTTCAGATGTCCGGCGTATAAAAAAGCAGTAAACCAACTGAAGATATGATGAAATGCCTACAAATAAATCTTAACCACTGCGAAGCGGCACAAGACCTCCTAAATCAGTTAGTCTTCGAGCAAAACATTGACGTCGCACTCATCAGCGAGCAATATAGAGCGCCGTTCACTGCAGGAAATTGGCTGCAGGACAAAAGAAAGAAAGCTGCAGTCTGGGCATGCGGGAATCTCCCCTTTGAAGTCATTGGCAATAACTAAGAAGAGGGATTCATCTATGCGAAAATGGGGGAATCCACCTCTATAGCTGCTACGCGCCCCCAAGCGAATCGCTCGAAAGCTATAAGAATATGCTAAGACGCCTGGCATCCGATGCTGCCGGCAAAACACCAGTCATCATCGCCGGGGATTTCAACGCATGGGGAAGCTCAAAAACAACCCCCAGAGGCCAGGCTCTACTTGAAGCCTTCACAAATCTAGACATCGTACTGTTAAATAATGGAAGCAAAAACACTTACCAGAAAGGAACCGCGGGATCGATTATCGACCTGACGTTTTGCAGCACGTCGTTATTCAACAGAATTAAATGGAAAGTCTCTGAGAGCTTCACCTATAGTGACCACTTTGCGATATCCATCGAAATTAACCAACCGAGAAGCAACGCGCGAAAAACGAAAACTCTGAAAGTACAGAGCATCGGATGGAGAAGGAAACTGTTGGACAACAGTATGATAGAATATATGACAGAGCTGCTGCCAGACGCGCTCGACGGTAGAAATGAGAATACCGACAAATGTGCTAGTAAACTCATGAGGATGGTCAGCAATATCTGCGACGCATCAATGCCACGGAAAAGAAGTGGAAACAGAAGAGCCCCAGTCTATGTACTGGTGGAACGAAGAAATCGCAAAACTGCGCTCTGAGTCTCTTAAACTGCGGCGACAACATCAAAGGCAGAGAGCCAGGAATTTGCTACTGCAAAAATAAAAAGCAAAAAGTCACCAGGCATGGACGGCATTCCAAATGGGATTCTGAAATACATTATTAAGAAGAAAACAGAACTCTTTTGTGGATTATACACGAAGTGCATCAAATAAGGCATTTTCCCAAAGAAATGGAAGCGACAACGGCTAGTCTTACTGCCCAAAGGCAACAAGCCACCGGAAGAACCATCGTCATATAGGCCCCTGTGCACGCTGGACAGTGCAGGCAAAATACTCGAAGCAATAATCTGCGCGCGGATTCAAAAAATCACGGAAGGTGATCAGGGCCTTTCAAGGTGGCAATATGGCTTCCGGAAGAAGCGTTCAACTGTCGATGCAATATCGGCCGTTTGTGAGATAGCGCGAAAAGCCCTCGAAGGCAAGAGATGGTTTGAAGGAGCAAAGCAGTACTGTGCTGTAATCACGTTGGACGTAAAAAACGCTTTCAATTCTGCCAACTGGAGCCGAATAATAACTGCGATGATGGCAATGAATATTCCACACTATTTAATTCGAGTAATGAATAAATATTTCAGCGAAAGAGAGCTCTTCTACGACACCAACGAAGGACCAAAAAAGTACCATGTTACTGGAGGTGTGCCCCAGGGGTCAGTCCTTGGACCGCTTCTTTGGAATATAATGTATGATGGCATCCTGAGAATAGAAAAAGCAGAAGGAGTGTCGATTATAGGATACGCTGATGATATCGCGATCGTAGTTGTCGCAAAACACTTAGTAGACGTGTCACGCATGTGCACCGACACCATAGCCTCTGCCAAAACTTGGCTTCAAACAGCAGGACTGGAGCTAGCGGAACATAGGACCGAAGCACTGCTAATGACCAGCCGGAAAAGAGTAGAAAACATCCAAATAAGAATAGGAGGCCACACTGTAGATTCCAGCCCAACCATCAAATATCTCGGTGTCATACTCGACCGTCGTCGGAGCTTCAAGGATCATCTTAATTATGCCAGCAAGAAGGCGAGAAAAGTCAGCACAGCACTAGCAAGACTCATGCCAAATATAGGAGGTCCGAAACAACATAGAAGGAAACTGCTTGCGTCGGTCAGTTCGTCCATCCTGATGTACGCAGCCCCAGTATGGGAAACCGCTACCTCTGTAACCTCATATATGAGAACACCAGCTTCAGTGCACAGACTATCGTCTTTAAGGGTATGCTGCGCATTCGGGACAGTGTCAGATGAAGCAGCAAATTTGCTAGCTGGAAGATGTCCGATGGACATATGCGCTAGAGCTGCAGCAGAGATTAAGCGCAGTCCAAGTGAACGCAGCAAAATAATGCAACAGAGCATCGACGAGTGGCAAAACAGGTGGGACTCGTCCTCGATAGGTCGATGGACGAAGAAATTGATCCCAAATGTAGGTGAATGGATCAAAAGAAAACACGGAGATACTGATTTTTACCTAACGCAGTTCCTCACCGGGCATGGCTGTCTTCGCCAATACTTACATAAGTTTAAACATGCCGATCATCCCCACTGCCTACATTGCGATGAGAAAACAGAAAACGCAGAGCACATACTAATGAAATGCCACAGATTTGACAATGAACGCTACCACCTGGAACAATGTATAGGCGGGCCGTGACCCCCGAGGGCTTGCTGAAAGCAATGTTGACTGAAGAAAACGTATGGAAAAAGTGTGCAGATATTATCACGGCGGTAATGAAACGGTTAAGAATAGACGAGCGCAACGCGAATCGCGCAAACTAAGAACGCACGCTGAGTGAAGACGAAGAATAACGTCCAGTGCCTGCCCTGCGAAGTAATATCGGAATTGATAGTCCCGCAGGGGTGCCACAGGCCCAGCGTACGAAGGAGGTTGGGTTTAGTCCGTAGGTGCCAGGAGGCAAATCGGGCATGCGGGCAGTACGGGCTGCTCGTATCTATGAAGATTCCTCCTCCCTGGTCGTAACCGAAAAACAAAAAAAAAAAAAAAAGGGTGAACGGCATGAATGTGTGTGCGCATGCATGTGTATACGCGGATACAACCATTCGGGCGGTTTTCCCCTAAAAACGGTAGAATAATTCCCCCGCGGGTTTTAGAAAAATAGCTTTTACTTTTTGGCGGACAATTCTTTGAACAACCGGAGCAACAGCATCTCGCATTTGCCTCAGCCTCCACAACAGGTAATATCACCATATTTTGTATATAGAACGATACAATTTAATCACCGCACAATAAAAATTCATATAAGAAAATATATACAAAATCACTAACGTCGTTTTGAATTTTTCATTTTTCATATCAAAAATACACCGGTGCCATTACGGACAAACTGCCTAATCGCAACGATTTCATGGTCCTTTTGCGCCGAGAACCAATTGAACCAGTCCACCATTGGGAGCGATAACTACATCACATTAATTAGCAGCGTTAATACAGTCCACTTTTTCCAACAGGATTTTCAACTACGTGTAAAACACATCGTCGATCACCATCACGATTTTTTGATACAGCACTGTTCACTGGAACTCAACTTGCCACATCTAGCAACAAAATCACTTGCCACATCAACAGTTAAACTGCACGAAAGGTACGTGGTTGACATTTCTTGCACATACATTTACATAGGCTTCGTTATTCGCTTAAAATTCAGTGCGCAAATTAGAATAATAATAACCTGGAGTAATTTGTGGAGGTGACAGTGTTTAAAATATACTTTATTTTTTCTATATCCAGCGAATGACACACCGTTTCATTTTGCACACATACATACGCCTATCTGCGAAGAAGGCTCACTAGTGTTGTTGGTGTAACATTTTAAATCAAATTAAGGTCAAACACGATTAGTTTAGTTTTCTTGAATTTGAATCACTTTCAATTTGCAAAGCACGTTTTTGTTTATTAACACATTTATCGGCTTTCATAAAATTTTTCTTTTTAATCGTGTTTTTTTTTATTACTTTCAACCGTCAATTTGCCTAATCATTGCACTAGCAGCACTACACTTGTATGAAGTATTCATAACCTCATTGTTTCAACACACTGTTTTCGGTCAATTGCACATTTTTGGTTTCACTGATCTGTAGGAGAATTTCACATCCACAATATCACTGCGGGCACAAATTTAAACAATTTTTGATTGATATTCCATCAACACATATTGGCGAAAGTTGGGTGGCGAGTATCTTTAAAGATAGACTTGAGAGTGTTCATTAATATACATACATATAATATCAAATAATATAAGCATATACATATAAGTACATAAATTTGCATCAAAAATAAAATCAAGTGTGTGATTATACATATACATTAGGGTGACAGTTAATTTCGAAAGTGATATTTTCTTTGGTCTCAGTATTTTTTTGTGTGTAGTTTTATTTAAAAAAAATTCTAGTAAAATTTCAAGGTCGTAGGAAGAGGATTAGGGGGCGCGTCGGCCCCCCAAAGTTACACAAAATACGTTTTTTCACGCAAATTCTTACTTTGACTGCTTGTAACTTTCTCTGTGTTTTTTTTTTTAAACATTACTGGCGAAAGATGTTCATTAATATGTCTACAATAACATCTGTCAATAACATTTTGTCTAATGTTAATATTTAATGAAAAAAACTTAAATATAGGAGAAAAAGTACGCCTCAATGTCGATTTATTATACTTAAATAAAACTACTTATGTATATGATTTCTCTTTTTATTAATATTGTTTAAAGCACTTGAGACAATGTCTTTTTATTACAGTCCGGAAACCGATGGCGGTAATCGCTAACAATTTTTAAAACAAATTGTTTTTGGCGTTCATTTTTGGTAAATAGTTTATTATACTCTTCCATCAATTTAACCCCCCTTTCGGCAGTGTCATTTGTAACATTTAATTTTTTCATCAGTTCAGCCGCTTTACAATAAGATTGGTCCTGCTCCCATTTGTCTGGGTTTAATTTAAAAAAATCAGTATTTATTTGAAATCTTTCAAATAATGCTTTTGTTTCGGCAGAGACGAACTGTTCAATTCCGTCATGGAATATTTCAACGATTTCTCTATCATTTATTGTAGCTCGCTTTGTGTTTTGCTCTTGTTCAAAATCATTTTCCAAAGCCGCCACCATTTTTTGTTTTGAAAAAAGGGATACGTTGCTGTCAAAAAATGCAAGACCAACCGCCTCAGGGTTTAAATACCACAAGTGGTTCCTGAACTTTTTAAGAGCAACATAAGATATAGCAGCATAAATTTTTTTGAAGTTTTCAAGTTTTTGTAAAAATAAAAAATCTTGATATGGCGCTTTAATGGCCAAAGGAGCAGAAAACCACGCTTCGACATAGACTTCAGCAATAAAAACACAAATTTGACGAAGCCCATTTAATTCAGTTGCTGAAAGCTGGAACTCGTTACGGAATAAAAATATTTTTAGACAGCAAATCGCTTTTGCAATCCACCTTGCATGGTGAACAGCTCCTGGCGATCGAAACATTAGGCTGTTTGGATGTGTCTTTTCTGGTTTTTGACCCAGGAAGAGCAAAGTGAGTTCCAAGAATTCTTTATAGTCTTCCCTGGGTTGTTTTTCTTCCAAGATATTATTTACTGCACCGATAATGCGAACAGCAGACTCTTTCATGTACGTCTTGACAGTTGGATCGTTGATGCCATACTCATAGTTTTTAGCATCAATCTTAGCCCAAGCATTTTTAAATTTCTCAAACATTTTAACGTTTGGACTTCCATAACAGCTTATTTTTTCTTCGAAACGCATCTTAAAACAATCTCGTATATATGATGACGGCATGGTAACCATAAAAGTTGTCTTTGTAAATTATTTTCAATTAACGTACAGGTACCATTGAAACGCCCAGTATTGACCGCTGTTGTATCAAACACTAAAGCTTTGATGTGATTTTGCAGACCATATTCATAAATAGCATCGCATACAGCGGATGCCTGTTCTTTTCCAGTACCGGAATCAAGTGCAGGTATTTCAAGAAGCTGTTCAACTTTACCGCTCGATATTATTATAGGCAACCTATCAACTTTATTATTTCCCGTCAGCGCCGGCAAAAGTTTACCATCCCAATGAAGGCAGATAGCGTCGAGCTCATTTAATTTTAATTTATTTTTTAATGCTGAAATTCTTTCTTCACGGATTTGTTCCTTTCCTGGTGTACAGACGTTCGGTTTAAAATATAATCTTCAACATTATTACCCAGAGCTTCAACGACTGCGCTTATTAGATGAACCGCATGTCTGTCACTGATTTTACAGACATCGAGTGCGGCCGCCAGTTTTGGTGTTAGTATTTTATTTGTTCCCCTACATTTTTTGGCTGGAGGTTGACTACAACGTGGGTCACATTCCATATCTGGAAAACTGTTATCATTCTCTGAAGATTCAGATGACAGCAACTCTGCAGTTTCATCTAATAAATACGACTTAATTTAAAGAAAATAAAAAATAAACAATAACATACAACGAACCAATTAATGCAATTTCACGATTATTCCGCTCCACTTGTTGTAATAAATTGTTGTTGCGTTCTCCAAGTCGGCACTCTCGGCGTACTTCTTCGTAATCGATACCATACATAAAGCCTGGGCGCCCCGTTTTTCGTTGACTTATCAAGAAATCAATATCTTCTTGATTCGACATTATTTTTAATGCACTTGCATGCGCCACGTCAAAAAGCATATCCAATTTTTCTTTCCACGTGTTTACTTTGCTCTTGTGGAAATAAGAAGTCTTCTTTGAATCTTTTTGAAAGCTTTGCCATTCTTTATACAATTTCTCTACATTTGTAATGCAGTGTTGTTTATCCTTGACCGGAATGCGGGCTTTTTCCCAGAACACGAATAGTTCTTTTACAACTAAATCTGAACTTTCCCGTAAATTTTTTTTACTACACGTAAATTGAAAAACAAAACTTTCAACACTTCTATATTGGAGGGTAGTTTACTTCCCGTTAATGAGTTGGTACAATAACCAATTAAATATATGCGTTCACGTAAATTTCTAGCAGACATTTTCGACTTTTCACATTCAAATATTCACTTCGAATGATTTTTTTGCAAATTTAATGCTATTAAAAAATGTTTGCGGCTGCTGCATATAACTGTAAAATAAGAATCTATTTTCCGAGAAACATTGGTGCTGATTTTTTGTCGGTAGCTTACGCAAGCATTGAGAATAATATTGTTGAGGTTGTAACGGGAATATTCTCGGTCACAATTGTCAATATTATAGATCGCTTCAGCATACAGGCAAAAAAAATTTGAAGCAAACTTTTAGAGACAATTCTTACACTTGAAAACAAAAGTAAACAAAAAAAGTCTGAAGTTCGGACTAGCAAGGTCTTACTGTATATAATTGTTGAAGCTACTCTTACGTAAATCATAAGGAATTTTCTATATGAATTTTTAATTAAATAAATCTGAACAAAATCCAAAATTTGAATCATATAAGTAATTTTATTTAAGTATAATAAATCGACATTAAGGCGTACTTTTTCTTCTATATTTAAGTTTTTTTCATTAAATATTAACATTAGACAAAAATGTTATTGACAGATGTTATTGTAGACATATTAATGAACATCTTTCGCCAGTAATGTTTTAAAAAAAAAACACAGAGAAAGTTACAAGCAGTCAAAGTAAGAATTTGCGTGAAAAAACGTATTTTGTGTAACTTTGGGGGGCCGACGCGCCCCCTAATCCTCTTCCTACGACCTTGAAATTTTACTAGAATTTTTTTTAAATAAAACTACACACAAAAAAACACTGAGACCAAAACAATAAAGAAAAAAAAAATACTCCATACATTTAATTGTCACCCTAATATACATACATACATATATTAAAATTCTGGTGTTACAATTTTTTGAATTGGTGGCCTAATAGGCATTTGTTTCACATTCTTGGGGAGCACTTTATTTTTCTCTTGAGCTTTCGTTTGTCGTTTTATCCCAACTATGGACTCATTCATTCGGTCAGCAGAAGCTGTAATCGAATTCGAATCTGATTTCAGCAGCACTCCAAGCTCTGAACAAAACAAACATGGTCTTGCAATACAACAAGACGAATTAAAAGCTCTATGGGAAAAGACAAAGGTAGCTTACGATGCGCTTAGCAACTCAGAGGGGTTAACTAAAGAAGACATTAGGTCAATCAAGAAAAAACATAAAATTAGCTTCGCTAGTTACATCAAATGCATGTCTGCAATGGCTACTCAAGCGAAAGAGCTTGCTAGTTTCGAAAAAGATATTAAGGAAGAGGCAGTTCGTGAGCACAACATTCGTCTCCCTCCTTGTGATACGGAAGTGTTTAAAGGCGATTATCTTTCATGGCCAACATTCCGGGATATGTTTACGGCCATATACATACTCAATAAGCGCCTCATTCCCGTAGAAAAACTTTTCCATTTAAACCAAAAAACACAAGGAGAAGCGAAAGACATAGTTAGAAAATGTCCTCTAACAAATGAAGGATTCGCAACTGCATGGAAAAACTTAAGCGATAGGTACGAAAATAAACGTATTCTAGTGAATTCCCAACTAAAAATACTTTTTAGCTTGGATGCGGTAGAGAGTGAATGCGGTAGCTCCATTAAACAATTGCAGCGAGACCGAAACAATTGCATCTCGTCATTACAAAGTCATCAAATTGACATATCAAACTGATATGCAATAATAACATATCTCTGCTCAACTAAATTGCCTGAAAGTACATCAGCATTGTGGGAACAAACAATTGAAAACAAGACGGAGATATCCAGGTGGGAGGATATGGATAAATTCCTCTCCAATAGGTTCCAAACTTTGGAAACAGTCTCAGGCTTAAAGGGTGTCAAACAGTCTCGAACTGACAAACAACAGTTCAGAAAGTTCCCGTCTGAACCACCACAAAAAAGACTTGGCGTTTTCCAGGCCAGTGTGGCAAAAGTTACTTGCCAACTGTGCAAATGCAATGAGCATAAATTGCAAAATTGCCCACGGTTTCGTAAACTAACGACAGTCGGTCGGATCGCATTTTTAAAAAATAATAACAGTTGCTTGAACTGCCTTTCTTCAGGACATACGGTCTCACGGTGCACAAGCTCATTTAATTGCAGCACTTGCCACCTGAGACATCATACGCTCCTACATATACAGTATTTTCAACCAAAAGCAACTGGTCAATTGCAAATATCAAGTCCCGCAGATGATGTTCCTTCCACCTCGGCTCAGACTCGAATGAGACACGATTCTGCAAGGGCAAATAAAAATTCAGTAAATAGCTTCAATTGTTTCGCAAACATAAATAAAGGCATTCTTTTGGGTACAGCTCGCGTCAATATATGCCACAACGGCGCTGAATTTTCAGCTCGGGCATTAATAGACTCTGGTTCTGAGTGCACGTTTATAACAGAACGCCTCAAACGCAGAGTGAATTTACCGACAAAGAGGTTACATGCACAAGTATCAGGCATACATAATACTGTATCAGCGCAGGTAAAAGAAGCCTGTCTGATTCAACTGCGGTCTTCCATTGACCCTTTAGTAAAAATCGACACAACGGCATTGGTGCTTCCGCAACTAACAGGGAATCTGCCAACATGCAAGATAGATGCAATACATAAGCAAGCATTCCCTGACTTAGAATTGGCGGATAAGAGATTCTTCATTAATGAGCAAGTTGATCTTGTCCTGGGTGGCGACATATACGCGCAAATTATTTTAGGTGGCATAAAAAATAATGTCTTGGGAACTCTTTTAGCTCAAGAAACTGTATTCGGTTGGATACTAACCGGCCAAACAGACTCGGCTGCTCCAACTAGTAGATGTGTTTCATTTTTTAATGAGGTTTCTCTAGACAGATGCTTAACGTCCTTCTGGGAACTGGAAGATGTTCCGAAAACTAGAATATATACAGAAGATGAAATATTTTGCGAAAATTTTTACAAAAGCACTACGAAAAGGAACTTAGATGGCAAATATACTGTATCATTGCCATTCAAACCAAGATTTTCAAAAGAACGTTCACCTAGGACCTTCACTACAAATCGCCTGCTCGCAATTCTTTCGAAACGAAACGCGTTTGGCAAAGGATCTACCATTGCAAACTGAATACAACAGGGTTTTGGCAGAATACGAAACTTTGGGACATATGACTCGAATTGAGGAATATGATTCAGCCGACGAATGTGCGAACTATTTCCTGCCGCATCATGCTGTAAAGAAGGAGGACAGTACTACAACCAAAGTACGCGTCGTTTTCAACGCATCGTGTCCGACTGCGAATGGAACTAGCCTTAATGATGTCATCCATCCTGGTCCAGTACTTCAAAGCGACCTGACGATGGTAATACTACGTTGGAGGCTCTTTAAATAAATACGTGTTTAATAGCGACATCGAAAATATGTATCGCCAAATTTTGCTAAACCCAAATGAAATGAAATACCAACGTATAGTTTTTCGGAAAAATCCTAGTGAACCAATCAGTCTGTATGAATTGAAGACAGTTACATTCGGTGTTAATTGTGCACCATACCTCGCGATTAGGACTCTGTTTCAGTTGGCTGACGATGTGGAGAGCTCATACCCGCTGGCTTCTGACATTTTAAGAAAATGCATGTACGTTGATGATGTTTTGGCTGGAGGACATTCCATCGACTTGGCCATCAGAGCTAAGGAGGAGGTGGTAAAGGTGCTACAATCGGCTGGTTTCCCACTACGAAAATGGACTTCAAATTGTGAAAAAATACTGGATGGAATACCGAAAGCCCACCTGCTAATCGAAAATTTTCTGGAATTTGAGGACACCAGCACAGTCAAAGCTCTGGGCATCAGATGGAACGCCCATTCCGATCATTTTTATTTTACTGCTAAAACATTCGAAACTCAGGTACGATTCACAAAAAGGATAATACTGTCCGAAATCGCCAAATTGTTCGACCCACTAGGATGGCTTGCGCCATTCGTGGTTACTGCAAAAATTTTAATGCAGAATATTTGGTTAGAAGGGACAGATTGGGACGAAACGGTGTCCCCTACATCAATAAACCGATGGCAAAGCTTTGTTGAAAACTACAGTCATATCGGCACAATTCGTATTCCTCGTTGGGTGTATTTTTCCCCAACAGATAAAATTGAACTGCATGGATTCTGCGACGCCTCGGAGAAGGCATATGCCGCTACTATTTTCCTTCGCGTTCAGAAGGCAGAGACAGTTTATGTCAGTCTCCTGCTTGCTAAGTCCAAAGAGCGCCTGTTAAAACAATTTCGTTGCCACGCTTGGAACTCTGTGGTGCTGTGTTGCTGGCTGAAATAATGGATTTAGTCACTAAATATCTTAACTTAGGTCAGTTTACAAGGCATCTTTGGACAGATTCGACCATTGTCCTTGCCTGGATTCATAAACCTCCCTGCTCGTGGTCAACCGTTGTTGCCCATCGAGTTACAAAAATTGTAGAGAAAGTTGGAAGCCGAAATTGGCTTCACGTAGAATCAGCTTCAAATCCATCGGATTTGGCTAGTGGAGGAATCACTGTGCAGGAACTGGCCGACAGTTCCTTGTGGTGGCAGGGTCCTTCTTGGTTGCAAGAAGATAGAGAAAACTGGCCCACACAAGAAACGGACTATAGCGCGAGTTCAAAATTTGATCAGGTCAACAATTTACAACTGCAAAATCTGCACGATCTACCGAAAACGTTCGCAATCACAGCTTATGGGTATGCTTCCTACAGAACGTACTACATTTTCACGCGCATTTACGAATACAGGTGTCGACTTCACGGGTCCTTTCGATATAAAGACCTACAATGGACGCGGTTGTCGTGTATCCAAAGGATACGTCTGCCTGTTTGTGTGCTTCGCAACGAAGGCGATCCATTTGGAAGCCACCTCCGATTTGAGCACACAATCGTTCCTAGCAGCTTTTGCTAGATTTGCAGTAAGGCGAGGTTGCCCAAAAAACATGTATTCCGACAACGGAACGAACTTTGTCGGTGCTTCGCGCGCATTAAAAACCGAAATAAAAGCCTTTATAGCTGATTCTCGCAATAGCACCTTATCAAAATATGCCCAGCAAATACTTACATGGCATTTTATTCCCGCTTCTGCCCTCCCACATGGGGGGATTATGGGAAGCGGAAGTCAAGAGTTTCAAGAACCACTTCAAAAAGGTCGCTTGTAATCACAAGTATACATTTGAGGAATTTACAACCCTATTATGCCGAGTTGAGTCTTGCCTCAACTCTAGACCGCTTAGTCCCTCATCAAATGAGCTGACTGATTTTGAGCCGCTGACTCCTGGTCATTTTCTGGTGGGCGGCCATCTGCTCGCGCCACCGGAATTAGAAAATCATGAAACCCCAGCCTCCATAATAAATAGGTGGCAGAAACTAAAAGCCTTGCATCAAACCTTTTGCAGGCGATGGAAGGCGGAATATCTATCAGAACTACAAAAGCGAGTTAAGTGGAAACACCCAAAGCAGAATATAGAAATCGGGATTTAGTACTAATTAAAGAAGACAATCTTGCCTCAAACGAATGGAGAATGGCTCGAGTAACAGGACTGCACCCGGGTTCAGACAACCGAGTACGTGTGGTAGACATTGCCACAGAAAGAGGACAGGTGACAAGACCGCTAGTGAAACTAATCCTACTCCCATCGCACGAGGAGAGAGATGAGCCAACGAGCTCGTCCGATCCTTCCTCTCGCCCTATCTCCCACGCGATCAACTAAAACAAAAAAAAGGAACCTTACCCTTCCAGTTGTTCACTTCCTGGTTAACTACAAAATTCCACTTCCTGGATATCCGCAGAATTCCACTCCCTTGCTAATCGTACTTTCAACATCAACCAGAATCCCTTGAATCTACATGTTAATATCAGGTGATGGTTCTTTACCGGGTTTCACCGGTTCGATCTGGTAACATGAAACCGACCATCGTCAGATCGCTTATTCCAAAATCAGGATATTCAAACTGATATAATTTGCGGTAGCCTGTGCTGCTCTTCGTAATAATAAAAAAAAAAAGGATTTGGAAATTGTAATGAAATATGTACACAATTTGGGTTTACTGGATACCTCTGATTGTGATAGATGAAATTGATGTTGAATTGAAGAAAAATGAATTAGCATGCATGGTTCACACGGCATTGCGCTACTGGTTTCCAAGTTTCTACTACCTCTGTCCTAAAAGGGATAAAATTATTTCCCCTTAACCAGATCTACCCAAATGCAACCTTACAAGGCAGTCAGAAAACTTAAATGTCAATAAGTATCCAACCCTTTCCAATTGAATTAGGCAATTGAACAAACTCAAATAAAGCGGCATTGAATGCAAATACAAAGATGAGCGAGAGACTAGTGCCCCTGCTGTGTGTGGGTACTAGCATGATACAAGTGGCCGTTAGGCAACTATATACTACAATTTCATTATGCGTGGCAACATATTACTGGACATCGGCTACTGGAAAAAAAAAAAAAATGTGATTTTCCCTTAAAAAATATTTCATTTTTATTTCTGCGTTCAAGTTAGTGTTAGCCAAATGACTAAATATTCTTTTTGCTAGTCGAAATAAACTATTTTTAAAACTATTGTATGCAAAATCGAAATTATAACTTGCTTTGATAGAAACAATTCAACAGTACTTAAAAGGCCAATATATGAACTATGGTCGAAAGAGGTAGCCAATTCCGACAGTATTTCCACAAACTCATTGCTAATACCCTTCTCCTACAAGAAGTTCCTCAGAAAATCATAGAGGTAACCGTCTAATACATCATCAACCACAGCATGTTATTTATCGTTCCATTCACCTTGGAAAATACTAATTTGCCCATTGAAAATCGTTTGAGTTTGGCACGTAGACTACAATATTGCATTTTCAGTGAATAATTTAAAAACAGAATTAAATGAAAATGAGTAATTTGAAAAAATGTAATTTCCCCCTTTGAAACGACTTCCATATTTTTTCTCGTTAATTCGGATTCGCATTTAATCAAAGTTCTCCATCACTTCAAAATGTACTTGTCAAAAAGTAAAAATCAGTATAAAAATAAGTATTCTGAGCTCAATCGCTATACATAATACGAAAAACAGTTTTTGGTGGCCGTGGCTCGTGGACCGGCAACCATGCACTGGTCTCCGTACATAGTGGCGACATTGGTGGCGGCGCTATTCCTTGACCGAACGCAATCAAAACAATAATTGTAGTAACAATGAAAATAAAAATAATAACTACAAGAATTGAGTCATAAACACAACCAAGAGAAAACGCATGGCTCGAATAATTTGCCACAATTAAAAAAAAAAAAAAAGGTTCTAACAACGATTGGGACAATTGCAAAACAACAATAAAAATATAAAAAAAAGGCAATCAGAAGCACATACCTTGAAAATAACTGGCAAAGGCGTTGGAAATATTATCTTCCAAAACTGACTTTACAGCAGGCAAATCATAGTGGCAGGAAACATAATAACAGGCACAAAGTATCCCGACGACGTTCCTTTCCCAACAAATTTTCGAACGGTGATAATGCCTATAATAAATATATTGGCTCAGCTACCGATTTGCCCAGCAGCAGCGGCAATCGAGCAATCGATGCGCATGATGATAGCTCTGGAACCAAAACATGCATTTAAAAATTCACCTGTCGGCGTTATGGCTGCTGATATATTCTCGATATTCGCCATAGTTGTCACCTACCGGATTGTTATCGAGACATACATCGCATAAAACTGATTCAAATAATAAGCTATATATATGTACATACATACATAAGTATTAATAAATACGTACACAGATGCCAGCATTAATGAAAAAATTTAAACCACTGTAGCCCTTTCATTTCATCTTTGCCGCTGGCACTGACCGTGGCAGCGCCATCGCCCGAAGCGCCGGAATTTGTGGCGGTCGTAGCGGTGGTTTGATATCCATTGTACCATAGTCGGACCAATGTTTTGCGGTTCCAGAACATTGCTCTCCTCGCGGATGAAATGCGGGGTTGTCTCATTTTCAGCATTCACTGCCAAAATTCTCCTGGTCTCCAATATCTAATATGAGGATTTTGGAAAAATTTGCATTGTGCGATTAAAAACCTTCTCAATGCCATCTTCATGATTTGTAGCCGTCGAACGCATACGCAGCCATACTTGTGCCATTCATCAGCACAGGATTGAGCGTTTTGCATTGTAAGGCCAGCGGGGTGCTCCTCATCTGTGATTGGAGTAAATATATCTAAAATTACAGCTATGTACATATATGAGTAAATCAATTTACTTACCCACTTACCATTCGAAGCTGCACGTTTTTTATTTTTCCTCGTGAATGAATTGACAAGTCATTCACGGAAGTCAGCAAAATCTCCACAAATTAGGTGGTCGATGGTGTATCGATTGTAAATAATCGAATACACTGCATGGGTACTTCTACCTGTCGCAAATTTTATGAGTACTCTTCGTTAAACCGAGTATTTTTTTGGACTCTGATTAATGAATACAAGGACCTGCTGGATGCAAGAAATAATAAGTACTTATTTTAATATCAAGTCTGGTAGTTCCTTTCGATGCATGTATATAACCACTTGGGCGGGTTTTAAGTGCATTGCATGAGTATTTAACTCGTAGGAATTACATCAATCATAGTGCAGATGTGAATACACCACATTAAAAAAAAAAAAACGAATAATTATTTAATAAGAATGAGTAATAGAACTCATCATATTAATTTAAAAATAGGGTAGATCCAACAATTAATCTTTACCTAAAATTCTTAAGTATTAAACTCTTTTACAAACATAAGAGACAGTTTATGCGTATCACTGGCGACATCTGTTGTCCGCTAGCGGCGACATAATGATTGCTCACATATTTGTTGTTTTCTGTCGGTGGAAGGATAAGTGTCGTAAGTTCACAGAATCTAGTTAATTAAAACCGTTTCAAAATTCACTTTAAAAAACCTCAGGGACACCTTTTATCATAATTAGAATCGATTAACAAAAATTTATACACTTACCCAAAAAAGAATTTCACGCAAGCTCATTTGTATGCACATCACTGAGTGTGGGAGCTAACTTTCCAGGGTTACCTAATCCATGGTTTTTATTATAATAAAGGAATATAATGCCTAGGTTACATTAAATAAATTAGTAATGTACGTAATGCAATGTGTACACATTCTATTTTATGTATAGCGCATACGTTTTGGTTCACGAACGATATATAATTCATTAGCAGACTACTCGCCACCCAACTATAAACATACACGCTACAAACCTATAAAATTTGTTACGGGCATACGTTGAAGAAATATAATAGTCAGAAAATTACTCGTCTCGCCAACCAAACAGCTACATATATATATATATAAAAACAAAACATTATACATATTTAAGTAACGACCTTTTAGAAAATGACTCGCTACGCCGCATTGTTGAGAAGAGCCGGACAACAGGCTGATCGCTACCCTCAACCATGCCACCTGTGCGAGGGCAAACACCCAATCCGCCTCTGTCCCGTATTTAGTGGAAAACTAGTAGAAGAGAGGCTACGCGAGTCGCTTCTGGGAAAATACTGCTCCAACTGTCTTTCGGTAGCGCATAAGGCCGAGGTATGCACCAGCTCTTCAAGGTGCCACCGCTGCGACGGCAAGCATCATGAAGAGGATAGCCATCCGCCCATCGACGCCAGACCTTGGAGCGAGCAAGTCGCGAGCGAGATGGACTCGGACACCGAGCTTTCACTCCATGCCTCCGACTCGGGAATGGAGACGCGCTCATCTCGCCCGGAACCACAAGAAACCAAACGGTGACCAAAGCGGAATCGCGGTCTTTCCGACCATTCTTAGCTCACGAAAGGCGCCGTCAGAGCGGAGCGGAATCTAGGCCTTTCCGCCCACTTCCACCAGCAGAGCGACCTGGAGCGGAATCTAGGACTTTCCGCCCGGTCCACACCCGTATTCAGCGACGTGGAGCGGAATCACGTACTTTCCGCCCACCTCTATCAGCACAACGTCATCGTGGAGTGGAATCTCGGCCTTTCCACCCACAATCCGCATCACACCGCCAGCTACCGGCGACGATCCGAAGCAGCCACGCGACGTTAGCGTTGCAGCCCACAACGGCAGTCGCACCAACCGCCGTCGTTAAAATAGAAGCACGAGGACGACTGCATCTCGTCCGTGCGCTCATCGACGTCTGCGCACCGACGTCGATTATCTCCGATGACTTAGCGCGCGACTACCACCTGGAGGAGACTACCGTCGGTAAAGAGCGGGGGTGCATCTTACGTTTGCGGGGAAAGTACGGAATAAACACCCAAATAGCAACTCATGCCGTTGTGAAGCAACGCTTCCTGCGCATGTGCCCTAACAGTAGCATAGACCCGTCCAGTGCCGCGAACTACACACATATACGGCTAGCGGACCCAAATTTCCATTCCGCGCCCCTGTTCGCTTGGTACTCGGCGCGGACGTGTACCAAAAGGTCATGCTACCAGGCATCTTACCTGGTTCCTTTGGCCCGCTTGTTGCCCAGAGTACCATCTTTGGGTGGATATTATCGGGCTCATCCCACATCTGACAAACCAAAATATAATATGCTATATATATTATGAATTAATAATAAAAAATGTGCAAAGTAATGTCAAATCACGTGTGTTTTACTAACAAACAATTTATTCCTCCCAACAGCTAGGTACGCCCAAGGACTGGAGGATTATGGAGATTAATTTTCTTTAAAGTTTTCTTTTCAAATTGTGGAAAAAACTTAAAGATCGTACATTGTTAAATTAAGTTCATTCCATGTAAAATGGTGTGGTGGTTGGGTCAGAAGACAGATGTTGCTGATAGCAAGGGGGCCGGTATGTTTAGGCCTCCAAGCTAAATCGCTTTCTCTAGAAAGGGTGTACCGCCCTAATGTTAAGTAGCACTCACATACACATGCATGCGCAAAGTATCTTACTGTAGTCTCACACACACATGCGTGTGCAGAGTCAACGGCATGAATATGTGTGCGCATGCATGTGTATACGCAGATAAAACCATTGGGGCGGTTTTCCCCTAAAAACTGTAGAATAATTGTCCCGCGGGTTTTAGAAAAATAGCTTTTACTTTTTGGCGGACAATTCTTTGAACAACCGGAGCAACAGCATCTCGCATTTGCCTCAGCCACAACAACAGGTAATATCACCATATTTTGTATATAGAACGATAGAATTTAATCACCGCACAGTAAAAATTTATATAAAAAAATATATACAAAAACACTAACGTCGTTTTGAATTTTCATTTTTCATATCAAAAATACACCGGTGCCATTACGGACAAACTGCCTAATCGCAACGATTTCAGAAGCAAAGCGAATTGGTCTGAAGGTGAACGAGGGCAAGACGAAGTATCTCCTGTCATCAAAAAAACAGTTGGCATATTCACGACTGGGATCAAACATCGCTGTTGACAGTTATAACTTTGAAAAAGTAGAAGACTTCGTTTACTTAGGAACCAGTATTAACGTCAATAATAATGTCAGCCTCGAAATCCAAAGCAGGATCACTCTTGCCAACAAGTGCTACTTCGGACTGAGTAGGCAACTAAGCAGTAAAGTCCTCTCTCGACAGACAAAAATCACGCTCTATAAGTCTCGCATTATGCCCGTCCTTATGAATGGCGCAGAAGCATGGACGATGAAGATATCTGATGAGAAGGCTCCGGGAGTGTTCGAGAGAAAGATTCTCCGAAAGATTTATGGGCCTTTACGCCTTTGCGATGGCGAATACTGGTGAAGATGGAACGAAGAGCTGTACGAGCTTTATAACGACATACTATATCTATCAGCGAATTAAGATCCAGCGGCTTCGCTGGCTTGGTCATGTCGTTCGAATAGATGAAAGCGCCCCAGCTCTGAAAGTATTCGATGCGGTACCCACCGGTTGTAGTAGGGGAAAAGGGAGGCCTCCTCTGCGTTGGAAAGACCAGGCGGTAAAGGAGTTGGGTACGCTTGGTATTTCCAACTGGCGCCAGTTAGCGAAAGAGAGAAATAACTGGCGTGCTGTGCTAAGCTCGGCCAAAATCGCATAGGCGGTTATCGAGCCAATGAAAGAAGAAGAAAGAATAACTCAGCTTTTAAACCTAAGGGTGACATTACAGACTTCATTAAGGGAACACGAATGTATTTTTTTTTGTTTAGGGTACATACTTTTACACGATCCATCAATGAAAAGGCGCCATTCATCTGCACTTTAATTATAATTTAAATCCGAAAATAATTTGGGTACATTTACCCAATGTACTAGATCACAGTCATTGCCATCAGTTTTAAAACTTTCTCTAGGTACCAAAGTGCGGTCGCTTTTTCTACCCGATGTTATTTGAATTTTTCCACTAAATTCCACTGCTTTAGTCGTGAACCGAGGACTTCAGATTCTCGTTTCGATAAATGCAAATCACGCACGAGATCGGCGAAATCAGAATTTGAAACCAAATGCCTTTCCGTTGATTTTGATTTACAAGGAAGGAATTCTTCCTCTATTAAATATGTTTCACCAGCATCAATTGACTCACTTTTTGTAGGCACTTCGGCATTTAAGTATTTTTTGAAACCAAATGCCTTTCCGTTGATTTTGATTTACAAGGAAGGAATTCTTCCTCTATTAAATATGTTTCACCAGCATCAATTGACTCACTTTTTGTAGGCACTTCGGCATTTAAGTATTTTGGTTTTGTAACCGTAACGACATTGGCATACTTCACGTTTTTCCGCGATTTAAAATTGTGACCTGAAACGGTTGTTTTGCAAAAATAGCAATCGTCCCGTTTATGATATGCCTAATGATGCGAAGTCATAGGCACAGAAAAGGGCAAAGTAATTGACTGTTGAACTTTAAATTTTTTTAATGTTGTGCAGGAATATTCACAAATAAATTCTGGCTCGTACCAGCGACTCGCACTATAAAACCTTTCGAAAATCCTGTTATATATTTTTACAACACCAATATTATTTTTAAAATCACGCCGATGACTAGTATCCGTAAATGAGCCACAAATGTAGCAAAACTTATTACGCTTGTCGCACATTTTAGTTTTACTTTACCACGATTTGTATCCAATTTAACAGCAAACACAACAAAAGATAAACAACACGAGCACTTCAGTAAAACGAAAATTTATAAAGACTTCAAAATTGAGTAAAAACTAAAAAATTAAGCGATAGTTTCCTTGGGAACAACAGAAGCAAATTTTTGCAAAAATTTCGTTCTAATAAAAAGTAAAATAACTCAGTCACTTTTTGGCAGATTTTTTAAAAGAAACATTCGTTGAACTCGGTATTAAACGTTCTCTTTGAATCTAATCAAAACTTATTTTGTGTTTTTATAAAATAGTGTGTGAAAATATCGCCAAAAGAAGAAAAAGGGTAGCAAAATTGTTGTTGTGCAAAAACAAGTAAATTTTTTCAGCTTTATTCAGACGTCTATATATCTTTCAAAAGGTGTGAGTTTCTTCTTTCTTAAACTGTCCTTAGAATGGTTGTTAACTAGCTAAGATATGGGCTAAGAAGTGCCCAAAAGCACGAAAATCGGTTTTTTAAGGTTAAGTCGAGATTTTGGGGGTGTTTGACAAATTCCAAAATTGGATTCTCGTTCTAATCGATAAGACCTACAAGGAAAATAACAGCACTAATTGGTGCTGAGGACCATGATTCAATTATAAAAGGTTGGATACTTATTGACGTTTAAGTTTTTCGACTGCGTTGTAGGATTGCATTTACGAAGTACGTAGACAGAGGGAATTTATTTAACCCCCTTTTTGTGGAAAGGTAATAAATATAAGCAGTTCGTAAAAAAACCAAAAAAACCAAAGGAATTTATGAATTATATAAGCCCTATAGTTCTTAAACTGCCTTATAATCAAAACAAAAAATGGTACGATTTATATCCAAACAATATATTGTATTAGTGTTTTAGCAAAATTCTTAAAAAGTTAAACAAGTTTAAATTAAACATTTTAAAAACAGTTCTTCAAACTTTTAACATTTAGGCGCGAAGGTAAAGTTGTAAACGGGCTTCGAACTCAATTAAAATCAATATTTTCCCGTGGAAAACCAGTATCACTGACACTAGGATAGCCAAAGGGGACTACCTTTTACTTCTCGGGTATGTTGTGTGGTGAAGTCCCACTTAACACTTCCTATTTCTATTATAATTTCGGATTTATTTTTCAGAACTTCTAGAGCGCGACTATCTTCTATATGTATATGTGTACATAAATACAAAAGGGATAATCACCAAGTTGAGCAAATGGCCTGGCACTTAGTAAGTAGGCTACATATACAAAAATGTACATACATGCATATTTACGGATGTGAAGAAGCTGGCGAATATTTATAAAAGGGTTTTAGTACCATACATTATACCCACACATAAATAGACATATGTTAGTATATAAATACGTATATAGATATGTATGCACCTCTGCGTCAAAAGCAGGTTACAGTTGTATGCAAGACTTACATTGTTTTTTAACACAAATCCTTTCCGTTAATCCTTTATAAAATAATATCGCATTCGGTTGGCAAAAATCCTTGGAATAAATCCTTTGCGAGGGTGCCGACTGGAAATGAGCACTGCAGAGCAATCCAGTACGATGTCGGGAAGTTGCCCCGCTAAGATCAGGGATCAGTTTTATGTCCTTATGTCTCTCAATGGCTCTGCTATATGGAAATGGTTCTTGATCGTGGTCTCTAAGGTAGGGGCTGGATCAAGGTGTCATGCGTACCGTGCTGATGATCAGCCTGGCTGGGAGCCCCCAAATAGCCCAGTCTCGTACGGCCTTACCCCGGGTAATGCGGATCTCTGCCTGGGGTGGACGAACCCCTTTCTCCGCTACTCGTGGGATCAAGTATGGACAAACCAACAAAAAGAAAAAACAACGAGACCGGCACTCGCAATTTGTCGGAAGGGCAGTCGCCCAAGAAGCAGGACGACCGTGCGATGCAGGGCCCCTCTACCAGCCACGAAGTAGCGATGTTAGTGAAGGACAGCAATCCTCTGGCGAGGCCGAGGCTTGCACCTTCAAAAAACCGTATAGGGGGCGGGAATCTCTCGAGAATGGTTCCATGCACCAGCGGAGGCGAACCTGGTAGGCAGTTTGCTACCATGGGGGCTGCTAAAGCTGGTGCGCGGTTCCCACGGGAGCCACCGCTAACACCCACGGCGTTCACAAGGCCGGACGACAGGCCAACCACGGAGGCAACATCTTCGCGACACAGGAAGGCTGCCATTAGTATCTTGAAAAGGTCCAAAATAGCGGAGGATCTCTGTAATCGGGCGCTGCCCGGTGATCGTGCGGAGTTTCTGGCGGAAATCGAGTGGGCAAATGCTATCACGCCCAACTTCCAGCTGACTGCTCCAGAGGGGCAGAAAACAGTAAACAAGGGCGAAAGATCGATGAAGGTTGCGCAGAATAATCCGAAAAGGGTTAAAACCCACGGTCCATCCTTTGCGGAAGAAGATCATCCTAGCTGCGGTGGATGAAAATCACGGCGATTAACCGGTTTTGCGAGCCCATTGCAAATAGGTTGAATCGGAGTTATCGGGCATTGCGGTAAGCGTGCTTCGAGCGAACCCTGGACCGCCACCATCATGTAAGGATGCGGGTTGGTTCCAGGGCAGTGTAAAGGTGGTTGCATGCGATTACACCAGGTCTGCCGAGTTGTACAAAAAGACGGTTGCTAGTTTGGGAGAAGTCTACCCGGGTGCGAAGCTCCGGGCCATGGACTTCAAAGAGGTCCCCTCCGTACCAAGGGCAAGAGTGTGGCTGCCAGCGAAGCCCGCAGAGCCAGAAAGAATTCTGGACGATATCCGCCTTTTTAATCTGGCGCTCCCCGCAGGATATTGGAAGGTGCTGAAGGTGGAGAGCAGCACCAAAGCGACGCGTCAGGTGGTTCTGATGCTGAATAGAGAATCCCTACCGTTTCTGGAAAGGACGGAAGAGACTATTAAATATGGGTTCGGCACCACTCGCGTTAGGGTGTACTCGAACGACATCAACGGAGCGCGCAGCGTAGAAGCGGAGGTGGACCAGATTAGCGAGGATGAAGGGGATGCAGATCCTGGCCAGGTTGATCCGATGGATGATCTGTCCGGGGGCTATGTGTCCTCGACGTCGTCGCTGGGCATTGGGTTCACCTTCCGCAAGTATACGGAAGAGGAGCTTATGTCAGTTGATGACGACGAAGCCAACCGTACTATGGTGGAGGGGGAAAGAGGATGCGTCCAAGATGGTGCGTGTCGTCCAGATCAACCTCCATCATTGTAAAGCAGCGTCTACTGCACTGCTGCTCCAGCTGGCGAAAAGGGGGGCAGCAGATATCGCCCTTATCCAGGAGCCCTGGACTGTTGGGCATAGAATTTGTGGACTCCAGACGACGGAGTATACACTGGTAAGTGGGGCAACTGTGGGTAGACTTAGAGCTTGCATTCTTGCAACTCGAAACTAAAGTTTCCTCAATTTAGTGACGAGGACACGACGACCATGAGCCTAGAGGTCAATAGTCAGGTGATCCGGCTGACCTCTATGTATCTGGCCCACGATAGACCAATTCCGACGCCGTTGGTGGAAAAGGTCGCTCGGTACACAGCGGGAGCGTTGGTTCTTGCCGGTGACGCGAATGCGTACCACTTCACATGGAGCAGCAGCGACACCAACGAAAGAGGTGAGTCGTAGTAGAAGGGAAGTCCTGAACGTGACTCTCGTGTCGGTGGAAGCAGAGACGGTGGTCAGAAACTGGAAAGTGCTTGAAGAGCATTCCTTTTCGGACCATCGATACATCTCCTTCTACTTAGAGGGGGTCTCGCCTAGGACTGAACCAATTAGAAACCTTAAAAATGCCGACTGGTCTATATACAAGAATGAACTAGCGATTTTCAGGCAAACGAGTAAGCGTACCGTGTAGCCCAGGGAAGCTAGAATACATGGTAAACCAGTTTACCACGGCATGTGGAAAGGCTCTTGATAAGGCCTGCCCAATTAAGAAGCCAAAAGACAAAAAGAAACCACCGTGGTGGAACATAGATATTGACAACGCTCGCAGAATCTGTCGAACTCTATTTAACCTAGCCAAAAGAACCCAAAGAGACTCACAAAGGAGAATTTACAGGGGACTATAAAAATATCTTTTTGGAGGGACTACTGCGGCTCTATGGAATCTGTGTCGGAGGGATCAAGGCTGAGAAGGGTTCTCTCCAGCTCAACCCGTATAGCTCCAAGAACCTTGCTAAGGCCAGACGGGACATGGGCGGGGTCGTCAGAGGAAACGCTCAGACTTCTCCTGGAGACGCACTTTCCGTACACGGCGGGTGGGCTCCCGAACAGATCGACTGCAGTGAAGGAACAATCGGCGGCTGCTGACTTCCTCACATTAGAGAAAGTAACCTGGGCAATTGAGACATTTAAACCCTACAAAGCGCCGGGTCCAGATGAATTGTCACCGGTGCAGCTTCAGCAATCTTTGGAGCTAAGTGCAACTTAGCAACTATATTCCTAAAATGTGGAAGGAATCAAGGGTTGTTTTTATCCCCAAAGCAGGTAGAATATCTCACGTAAATCCCAAAGACTTAAGACCTATAAGTCTCTGCTCCTTTCAACTGAAGGATTGTCACATCAGAGATTCAATAACGCACAATTTATTATCTTCCCAGCATGCTTACATGAAAGGGAAGTCCACTGAAACGGCGCTTCATCAAGTTGTGTCGTATATAGAGAACTCCCTGCAGGTCAAGGAGTACACACTGATATCCTTTCTAGACATTGAGGGTGCCTTCAATAACATAGAACCTCTAGCGATCACAAGTGCTCTGGCGAAGCTGGGCGTCGATCAACATCTGGTATCCCTCATACAAAACCTACTGGTTGACAGGGTTGTGAGGGCACAGTTAGCGGAGGCAACTTTAAAACGCTGTACAAGCAGAGGAACCCCACAAGCTGAGGTCCTTTCTCCTCTTCTGTGGGTGGTGGCTATTAACGGCCTACTAAAGGCTCTGGAGGAGGGGGGAGGATCGAAGGTAGTAGCTTATGCCGACGACCTTGCGGTGGTAGCAAGGGGTAAATTTCCTCAGACGCTGTGCGACATCATGAAGAAAAAACTTAATAAGGTAGAGAACTGGACCAAGGACAAAGGTCTGGGTGTAAACCCGGACAAAACCGAACTTGTTCTTTTTACAAGAAAATATAAGATCCCACCTCTGAGGTTTCCCGTAGTGGCAAATAGAGCACTGAGGCTAAGGGACGTCGCAAAATATCTAGGCTTTAGATAGGATAGGTAGGATTAGAAACATCTTTCCGTCTTCCTGACCATTGCAGTATCTTTCAGACTGAGGTCGCTGCTATACAGGAGAAGGTAGACTACCTAAGAACAGAAGAGGTTGAATTCAAAGGTATCTTCATATTTTCCGACAGTCAAGCAGCACTAAAGGCACTTGATTCGGTTAACTGTAATTTTAAAACAGTAGCAAGCTGTCGCAAATCTCTAAACGAGATGGCGGAGCAGTTTGTTCTTTACTTGGTATGGGTGTCAGGGCACAGCAACATACCAGGCAACGAAACAGCGGATGAGCTTGCAAGAAGGGGGACATCCACTCCGCTTTCATCACGCTGGAAGAGTTTAGGTATGCCGCTCGCTACCTGCAAGCTCTTTCTAAGGGACAAAACCCTTAAGGAAGCAGGGGACCGTTGGAAAAACGGCAATACCTGTATCAAGTTCAAGCTCTTGTGGCCGGAGTGGGACGTCAAGCGATCACAAGGTCTTCTCATGCTGAGCAGAGAAAACCTGTCCCTAGCTTTAGGAAACATAACAGGTCATATACTGATCGGCAGACACGCAGAGAGACTAGGTGTTCCCTGCAATGACTTCTGCAGAAGCTGCAGAAATGAAGAAAAGCCTGAAACCGTGATCTAGTCTGGCATCTTCTATGTGAATGTCCTGCACTATGGGCTAGAAGAAGTAAATTCTTGGGATCAGAGTTCTTCGGAGACCTTAGCGATCTGGCAAAAGTAGAGATTCGCAAGTTATTAAAATTCGCAGTTTCCACATGTTGGTTCAAGTAGGGGGATTTTTCAAATCCACGTGGTGCCTAAAGAAGGCCTTGGTGTGCTGGCGCGATCGCATGCAGCCACTTTAACCTAACCTAACCTAATATCGCATTATTTAACTAGAACCATATCAATTAAAGTTTCAAAACTTGTACAGAGTGCAAACATTTTCCAAATATCAAAGTTTTCCAACCAAAATTTCCAACGTTTTAATGAGAAAATGAAAATTTCTAACATTTAAATGAGAGTCTTAGGAAATTCTGTATATAAAAATATTGTGAAATTTTTTTCTAAATTTGTTTTCTTTCCATTTACATTTGCCCCTACATGTGAACATGTTTTCATACAAATGTGTATTGACTTTATTATAAGTGTATGCATTTATTTTATATTTACTTATTAATTTCAGTAAAATTCAATGAAAATTATGCATGTATGTACGTAAATATGAAGACATGCTATTATTGCATTTTTTTCTATTTAATTGCTTTCATAATGTAGCCGCTATCATTTGCACAAATTGGCGGCGTCATAAAATCTTTCAGTCGAATGTTGTCTTATACAGCCGGATGTGGTCGCATACATGCGAATGCGCATGACTAGTTGTACAACATATTTGGCTCACTTTGAACAACGAATGCCTCTTTTTCTGAATGCGACTGAGCACAGTATTTTTAGCTATCTGCACACTCATTCAGTCATCGCGCTTGCTGTGAGCAGAATACGTAGAATGTTGCGCTTACGTGTGAATGTGTTAAAACGGCCAATGACTATATTCATGCAGACGTCTACTGCATACTTGACTGACAACTGCACATTTATGCGCTTAATATGGAAAAATGTTCATGCCGCTGTGGTCGAGTTGGTAGCGGTGCGTGCTATAACTTGATATGCCGGTGAGTTCGAGGTTCGAATCTCAGTCAGGGCAAGCAAAATCTTTATAATAAAAAAAGTTTTTTCTAATAGCGATCACCCCTCGGCAGGCAATGGCAAACCTCCGAGGGTATTTCTGCGATGAAAAAGCTTCTCATTAAATACATCTGCCGCTCGGAGTCGGCACAAAACTGTAGGTCCCTCCATTTGCGGTATGATATAAAGACGCACACTACAAAAGTTAGGAGAAGCTCGGCCAAACACTGAGCTATATAGTGTACGCGCCAAAATTATTATATATATGCAAAAAGTTTCATAGCTATAGAATGTACAAGTTTTGAATACATTTGAGTTGGGACATCTTTTAATTACATTTTTATTTTAAAACACGTTAGAAAATATGTTTAACACAAAACCTTTGCATTAATATTTAATGAAACCTTCCTATATACATATATACGTAGCGAATATAATAAATAAGATTAGGTTAGGTTAGGATATAGTTTAAATAATTCCCAGTTGAAGTAAGTACTCAAGTAGCTCCAGCCCATATGCAATGGCTAACTAACTCATAATGCAACTTAACCTACAATATGTACCTAAATAATTTAGCTTAAATTCAACGGGAAAGCTTTCGAAAACTTAAATTAAAAATGAGATATTACAAATCTCTTAAGCAAACTCTTAAATTAAAAATTTTTTTGTATGTAAAGCTTCGGGTTGAACTCGAGGGGATTCGGCCAAAACTGCTCATCCTGATGTTGAACGAGCACTGAAATATAGACTGGCATACCTTTTGGCGATAACCGCTTTCATGGTCAATAAAATAACCCTCTTCGGCTGTGCAGCGACGGCAAGGCGCAGAGCTCATCGTAGCCGACCGTGTCATCACCCTTTGCCAACGCCTCTCGCAGTTCAGCGCGCAGACGAGTCTGCATCCGCGGTAATTTGGCCAACTCATAGAATGCAAATTCTATGGTCGAAAAAGACGTATCGAAGCCGGCTAGAAGTAAGAAGATCGCTTGCGCCACAAAGAAATCACGCCTGTGCACTACGCTTGCATCCGCGTTCTTAGCCTTTTGCCGCTTTAACGTTAGAGAACTGTTAATTAAATCATTGCGTTGCGCGTCGCTACGCTTAAGTTCCTCAATTGCATACTCAATGGATGAGCGCATGAACTTCCCATACTCCGGCGAGTACAGATGCGTGCCCACCAGCTCGACCAGTTGTGGCTTAAAGAAGATGGTGAAAACATGTAGTAGACGTTTGGGACGCGGTTCATTCACATCGATGCACATGCGTCGGAATTGCTCTGAATTCGTTGGCTCATCGAAGCTCAACGCAGCCATGTATTCTTCCTGCTTGTAGGCAACCAGTTGCAGCAGTGGATTTACTTCGCCTTACCATAAGCGAATAATGGAGATAATAATTGCGGTATCTCCTTCTATACTTCGTATTGCAGCTAGCAACTGCGCTAGTGTCACTCACGAGCACACGTTTTGTTAGCGCCGGTGCTCGCAGCAACAGTCCAGGAGTATGCAGCACATGTGTGCCAAGAAAGTCATGTCCACGGCCGGCTGAATGATTATGTAACGCTTTATAGTTCGCCTTAACAGTAGCGGCAACGTAAGAGATCGTAAACATTGCCGAATACGAGCGTGGCTGGTATGTGCGGCAAACCAAGTTTTTGCCAGTGGCGAAAATGTTGTCGCAGCCAGAGGTATGCGACTTTTGGGCGGATAAAATCATCAGGATGATATTTCTACAACGCATACCAACTGATACAGAAGATATTTCGGGAAAGGTATAGACACCAACCCCGGCAATGCTAATTACAAGCACAAATACATAATATCAAGCATGGGCGGCGTAACACTGGCTGGGATTTTGTTTAGCCCCCCACGAATGGAAAATTTTCACAAAAAATCAATATTAAATGAGTACAATCAAAGCATTTTACAAACGGTAGATAAGTGTTAAAAGTGTAATTTTCAGTGAAATAACCAATACAATAGTGTGCATTTTATAAACATTAAGTGTTAATATCTCGTAAACTAATAACTATTACTTCCATATATTCGATTTCATGTATTTGCGTTTTTCGCTACAATGTGGCTTCCTGCAATTCTTCCACTTTTCCTTTTTCTACAGTTTGCGATATTTGTATTGCTTTAATGAACCCGCAATTTCATTCATCCGATAACGCTGGTGTTTGAGCCAATAGATATAAATAAATAATTACACAAAAGAAAGAAAATTAGCAATAGTAAAGACAAAATATATTTAAATGAATGCTACTCACCCCGTTGGCCTCGTGCGTGAAAATAAATTGACAGATCATTGTGGAAATTTGCAAATAGGCTGCAATTGCCCATCATTGATCTGTCAACAGAGATCGTAAAACCAATTAACGTTCTCGCCCTTGACAAAGGCGCCTTCTAACGTGTGTAGATTGAGTTCGCACAAATAATGATGTATTTCGCCGTGTCGCAAACACGCAATTTATTAATACTGAAATTTTTTTTCTTTTAGGGTGGGAGGCTTAGGTGTTAGAACACATCACAAACATTGTTTACGATATTGAGATATTGTTCACCTAAAATACGCTAGGTGACACAGGAATAGCCTTAAGAAGGAAAATATAATTTTAAATTACTATTTTATAATTTTATTGAGCTCAAGGCCAGTTTATGGAAGATTTGTTTGTGAAAAAACAACAACAGTTTAATGGTTGAAGTCATAGTACTATTTCGGAAATCACCACATTTCCTCATCAGACTTCTTTTTGATTATTAAATTAAATTATTTTTAATTTAATTTTCATAACCACTTCTCTCAGGCTTTGAACCCGGGAGCTCGGCGTTGCAGAGCCAATACGCTACCTATTGTGCTACGCTAGCCGAATTGGCTGTTGTGTTTATTTCATCTTCCTTAAACAAACCAACTACAAACAAGAGCAACTGATCTGCCGCTATTTAACTTGTTTGTGTGGTTAATCTTCCATAAACTGGCCTTGAGCTCAATAAAATTATAAAATATTAACATTTTACTAGGCCAACAGAAAAATGAAGAAACATTGTAGACAAGGATGAGCACGCCTTAAAAATGCATATAATAAAGAATTTGCAAAATACACAAACAACAACCACACAAACAAGTTAAATAGCGGCAGATCAGTTGCTCTTGTTTGTAGTTGGTTTGTTTAAGGAAGATGAAATAAACACAACAGCCAACTCGGCTAGCGTAGCACAATAGGTAGCGTATTGGCTCTGCAACGCCGAGCTCCCGGGTTCAAAGCCTGAGAGAAGTGGTTATGAAAATTAAATTAAAAATAATTTAATTTAATAATCAAAAAGAAGTCTGATGAGGAAATGTGGTGATTTCCGAAATAGTACTATAACTTTAACCATTAAACTGTTGTTGTTTTTTCACAAACAAATCTTCCATAAACTGGCCTTGAGCTCAATAAAATTATAAAATATTAACATTTTACTAGGCCAACAGAAAAATTAACAATTTTAAATTACTTAATTAATTTTTAATTTAAAAGTAATTTTTTTCTTTAAAAAAATTATAATAAAAATTCAATATATAATAAAATAGGTAATAAAAGATAGCCATCCGCCAATCGACACCAGACCATGGAGCAAGCGAGATTTACTTGGACACCGAGCTATCGCCTTATGCCTCCCGCCCGGAACCAGAAGAGACCGAAATGGCGACCAAAGCGGAATCGCGGTTTTTCCGACCCTTATTAGCGCACGAAAGGCGCCTTCAGAGCGGAGCGGAATCTAGGCTCTTTCACTCCCACCAGCAGAGCCACATAGAGCGGAATCTAGGACTTTCGGCCCAGTTCGAACGCACTGACGTCGATTATCTCCGATGACTTGGCGCGTGACTACAACCTGGGGGAGACTACCATCGGTAACGAGCGGGTTGCAACCTACGTGTGCGGGGGAAGTACGGGATAAACACCCAAGTAGCAACGCATGCCATTGTAAAGCAAAGCTTCGAGCGCATGTGCGCCAACAGCAGCATCGACTTGTCCGTTGCCACGAGCTACACACATATACGACTAGCGGATCCCAAATTCCGAAATCTTTGGGTTGATATTTTCGGGCTCATCCCGCATCTCATAAACCATGAAATAATAGACAAACATATACATACTTACTCAGAATCCTGAATTAATAATAAAAATGTCCAAAGAAATGTCAAACCACACAAATCATTCTATCTTTCCCAACAGCTAGGTACCTCCACGAATGGACTCGAGGATTGCAGAACCAGAATTTTGCATAACTCGAAAATTGTAAAATTGTATTAATTCCATGTAAAATAATGTGGTGGCTGAGTCTTCCTTATAGTAAGGGGGCCGGTATGTTTAGGCCTCCAAGCTAAGTCGTTTTCTAAAAAGATGGTGTACCGCTAGATCGCCATTAGTGCATATGGGCTTTTTTGTTGTTGTGATTTTGGATGGTTGTGGCAAAATTTTATCCAAATCGGTTCGGGGGAAGTGGTGCCTCAAAGCCCCCAAAATTTCGAAAAATCAGCATTTTTTCAAAAAAGTTGACCTTGGCCTTGAATAACTCAGCTAATATCAATTAGTCATAAAAATGACATTTGAGAGAAATGAAGGAAATTTTACGCCAAGTAATTTTGCCATAGAAAGTTTTTGATTATCTTCAACCGTTTTCTATTTAATTTAATTTATATGCCTATATATGTTTCGGGTTGTATCTAAAGATGAATATTATTAGAAAAATTATTTTATATGCGCTAGTGATGGGAAATATCGTCAATTTTGCTTGTCGACAAATATCGATACTTCGGACGAGCTTGTCGATATTTGTCGATACTTGGTGATAGTTGTTCTGGTGGAACCCAATAGTTTCGCCGGTACGAACTCCAACAAGTATTTTGTCAAATAAAGATACAATATAAACAAGGGTATTAGTATTAAGAATTAAGGTTTATTAAAACGGTTTAAGCATCCACATGTGCATGTAGATGCAAGCATATCAAAAATAGTATATAGGAGAGTATATGAACATATAACAAAAAGTAATGGAAATTCAAATAATAATAAGCATACAAATGTAATTCATTAATTTGTTGTACATTATAAATTTATTCTTAATTCAGTATTTAATGCCATGCGTTTAAAAATAATATTGTTGAGCTTTAATATCAGTAATTCAATAATCCAAAAGTCAATATAAATATCGTATATACATATCTACATACATATATCTATAGATACGTAAGATTCGGGAAAGATTCGCATACCTTACTTGTTTGAGATCAAGGATCAAGTAAAGCTCGGGTTAAGTGCTTGCGATGGTCGATGTGAACGTACACCGCAACCATAGGTAGCACCGTCACTGTTCCCGATAGCTGGGTGAGCAGAGGTGGCGAATCCGATGGTGATGTGGGTGGTAAGGTAGTAACTGGCATTAATTCCATAGTGCCAACTGAAAAGGTAAAATAATTTGATTTTCATGTGGCTGAGTAATTCGGCAAAACAACCAGCTTGACTATGGGACGCGTTATCATTCCCCTTTGTGTGCGAATATCTGCTACTCGGATTCGTTTATCGTTTCCATATGAAGAGCGCCCGCTGGAATAAATTTCCACGAGATTTCTTGAAGGCTGTACAAAGAACATAGAGATTCCTGCGACATTACAAGGAATTTTTTTAAGTCTTTCTTCAAAATTGTCAAGGCGCCTACAAAGTTCGATCCATTATCTGATAATAGCTTCTTTGGACAACTTTTTTGAGAGACAAATCTGGAAAATGCACGTAAAGCTCGAGGGAAAGATGAAAATCTTTCCAAAAATCTTGAAATTTCGCAACTGTAGAAGTGAAAGTGTTAATTTTCCTAGCTTCAATTGTCACTTCATCAACCTGTTTGTCCAACGATGGCCAAAAAACTGCGTCTTTCTGCAACCAAGACGGGCCACACCACCATAACCTATTAGAACATAAATACTGTGGATGCATCCTTCGAGTGCCTAAATCTGCAGGATTTTCTTTTGAGTCCACATGGCTCCAGCGTGTAAACCCGACTGCTTCTTGAATCTTTGCTACACGGTTAGCTACGAAGGTGGTCCAGGAACATGGCCGTTTCCTTAGCCATGAAATAGCAATTGTTGAATCTGTCCAACAAAAGATCTTTTCAACTTTGCAAGGAATATCATCTAGCAAAGCTTTAAGCATTTCTGCTACCAAAACCGCACCACATAGCTCTAATCGAGGAAGTGAAACCGTTTTAATTGGCGCAACTTTCGTTTTGGCTAAAAGAAGATGACAAGATGCTTATTCCTGGCTTTCAACCCTCAAATATATCACCCCCGCGTATGCCTTTTCCGACGCGTCACAAAAGGCATGAATTTGAATTATAGTTTGACCTGTCTATTCCACCCATTGCGGGATCTTAATGCTTTCTATAAACCTATAGTTTTTGACAAAATCTTTCCACATGGAAAGTGTTTGCAAATTTAAGGGCTTGTCCCAGGGCGTACCATCTACCCAAATCTGTTGCATAATAATTTTTGCAACAATCACAATTGGTGCGAGCCAACCAGCTGGGTCGAAAAGCTTTGCTATAGTTGATAAGACTTCCCGTTTGTTAAAGTTTTCTTTAGAGGTAATACTATGCACACTAAAGTAAAATCTGTCTCTCCTAGCACTCCCTTTTTTCCCTAGACCTTTGGTGTTACAATTTTCATCCAGAGTCAAAAAATCTTCTTCTAGTAGAAGATCCGTTGGGATACCAATCAGAACTTCCTTTGTGTTTGCAGACCATTTCCGCAATGAAAAACCTGCACTCGCTAAGACATCAATGAGCTCATCACGGGCTTGTACAGCTGTTGAAAGATCGTAGAATCCTGCAAGAACATCATCTACATACATAGAATTTCTAAGTATTTGAGCTGCTAATGGATGCGTATCCTGCGAATCTTCAGCCAACTGAAGAAGTGTCCTGATCGCTAAATATGGAGCGCAGTTGACTCCAACGGTTGCCGTTTTTAGTTGAAAATCTTTAATGTCGCTACTTAGGTTATCTCGGAAGAGAATTCTTTGATACGGTCTATGAGCGAGATCTACCAAAATTTGATGGTACATTTTTTGAATATCGCTATTAAATACAAACCTATACATTCGCCAGCGTATAAGCAGAAGGGTTAAGTCTGCTTGAAGCGATGGACCTATGTGCAGAATGTCGTTAAGACAGACTCCATTTAAGGAATTGTTCGAAGCATTGAATACTACCCTTAACTTCATGGAAGCGCTTTCTGGTTTTAAAATTGCATGGTGTGGAAGATAAAAGTGTTTAGGAAAATGCTCTCAAATTGAAGAGGTTCTACGATCTCCATATGATTCAATTCCAGGTACTCTCTGACAACATTGTCGTAGTAATTTTTCAGCGAAGGGGTTTTCACTAACCTGGTTTCGTTTCGAATATATTGTCGAAAGGCAATTTGACGAGACGCACCTAACTTTAAATCTACTGGATATGTATTTTTAAATGGCAATGATACCACATATCGCCCCTCCGAATTTCGAGTAGTTGTTTTGACATACAACTCTTCACAAAATGAACTCTCTGCTGGTTGAAACTTCAGTGACAATCCACCCGAACACGGTCTCTTGGGATAGAAGGTTGTTATGCAAACCGCGCTTCACTCCATCTAACATTACTCTAGGGTATAAATCCACTCCAATCAAAACATCTACTGGGCTGCTTTGATAAAACTTTGAGTCTGCTAAGGGTACCTTCGGCAGTTGTTCTAAAATTGATCCATTTAAGGACGTTGACGGCAAGTTTCCAGTAATTCGTTGTAACACAAATGCAGAAGCTTCTATTGATAGGTTAGGATTACGTGGTGACCCTATTATAAACGAACATAATTTAGAAGAATTGTTTGCCACCTTTTGGTTCAATCCTGAAATAGTTGCATTTGTTTTTGAACAAGGCAGTTTTATAATTTTTCGAAGGCGTTCCGAAATAAACGAGGCCTCGGAGGCCGAATCAATCAACGCACGAGCAAGGTAGGTAGAGCCCAAGTGGCAAATATTAATCATGGCGGTTCCAAGCAGAGCTGACGACAAATTGGTGGTCGTTCTATTTGACATTGAGCATCTAGCAGAAACAGTGGACTGTATATGAGCATAGAGAGCTTTAGAAGCACTACCTTGATTTGATACCTTCTTATTCGAAAGGGTGTTGGAAGAAACTCTATGTAATAAAATGTGGTGTCTGCTATTACACGTAGTGCATGAGAACTGACTCTTACAATCTTTAATTGAATGACCTTTAGGAAGGCAATTGAGACAGCAGCTATGTTTTTTAATTTGTGCGTACCTATCATTAACTGAAAGCAATACAAATATTTTACATAATCGCAGGTGATGTTGTTGCTTCGGGCACATGATGCAACTCGCTTGTGTCACATTGGTCGCATGCGACTGCTTTCTTTGTCCTAAGGAGTTGTTTGAATGCGGAAAAGTTCTTTGTGGTTGGTATGAAGAAGTCGACGACGATGAACCTTTCACATCCACTATTGACTCGAGTGTCCTATACCGCTGAGTAAGGAAGATATCCATTTGGCTCCAGTTGGGTATAGCTGGTTTATCCAGCAATGTCTGCTCCCACATACCAAGAGTTGTTTCCGAAAGCCGGTTAGAACATAAATATATAAGGATTGCATCCAAGTTGGAGACATCTACATCATACATCTCTAGTGCCAATAGACATGCGTTAATTTTCGTTGCAAATCTTTTAATGCTTGTGGACTTTCAGTCCGAATGACTGAAACTGAAAACAGCAACTTTAGCTGGCTATTTACCAAGACGCGTTTATTCTCATATGCTGTCTTCTAATTGGACCAAGCCATGTCAAAACCTTGATTCGTTAGTGGAGCTTTATTAACGATATCTCGCGCTTCACCACTTGTTTTTTGAATTAAGTGGTAAAGTTTTTCTACACTAACCAGAAGTGAGTTATTTATGTAAATCGCTGTAAAAAGATCCCGAAAGGATGGCCATGAAATATAATCACCTCGAAAAATATCGGTGTCGCACGGTGGCAGATGTAAATTTTTTGAAATTCCGGCTACTTGGGCAGGGGAGGAAGGAGATGTTTTTTCTGTAGTTAGACTACACATTTGCGTGAATTCGCTTATACGACTAGAGCACGAAAGATAGTCCTTAAAATTCGCAGAATGTTTAGCCTTTACGGCTTTTACTTCATATTCATTTTTTAAGGTTTGCAAGCATTTCTCATATGCCTCTTTCGTTTTGCCCCAAACCTCTCCTAGCTCAGATTTCAAAATATCTAAGGATATTTTCGAATGCTCACTCAAAATTGATTCGTTAAATCCAGCATTAAATTCGACAACTTGATCAGAACACCGAGTAAACCAATTAAGGGGGCTGCCATTTTAATGTAGAAAAAGGTGAAGAAATTTAAAATAAGTTGCACAAAGGGCAAGATGCGCGCCTCCAAATAATAAAAAAAACAATTAAAAAGATATAAATTTTATATGTTAAAGGATCTCCCTTACAAATTTCCTACTGGGTCTTGTGCTTGTATCTTACAATGCATGTAAGTATCTTCATCCACTACTTGTCTATTAAAAAATTAACCAAGCATAGATCCTGCCTAAAAGATATTTATATACTCGCATGTATGTACGTGTGAACTAACAAAAAACGAAAATGTATGTATATTTACCCGCCTATGATGCGAAATGTATGTATGTACAATGCATAAACCAATTTCTATAAAAAACAATATACATATCTACTTACACAATATGCCTTCTCGGACGCATCACAGAACCCATGCACTTGGATTTTCCGGTCTGGAGCCAATTCTGCCCATCTTGGTATTCGTATTTGTTCAATGGCTTGTAAATCCGATAGAAATTGATTCCATTTGTGCATTGAGAGTGGTTTGACGCATTCGTCCCATTCGGTTCCCTCCAGCCACAGTTGTTGGAGTAGCATTTTGGATTGAATAGTTATTGGCGAAAGCCATCCTGCCGGGTCAAAAAGTCTCGACACCGACGACAAGATTTGACGTTTAGTGGCCTTTGTTGAGGGATTTATTGGTTGGATGGAATATGAGAACGTATCGGTTAAGGCATTCCACCTAATACCGAGAGTTTTTGTGGAACTGGAAGAATTAAATTTGAGAAAGTCTGAGTCCAGTAAATCTTCTGGAGGAATATGGCTCAAAAGTTCTGGGTGATTAGATGTAATCTTTTTCAAGGGAAACCCGCCTGATAGCAGGCATTAAATGAGTTGCGATTGTGCCACTAAGGTAGATGGTATATCGTGACCACCGGTTAGTATGTCGTCAACATAGGTTTCTTCCATGAGGATTCTTTTGGCTGATGGATGGTTAAGTTGAGAATCATGTGCCAATTGATGTAAAGTGCGTATTGCAAGATACGGAGCGCAATTGACACCAAATGTGACCGTTTGGAGTGCAAAGTCACTGAGTTTTGGATCATCATTTCTTCGAAAAAGGATACGTTGGAATGGTTGGTTGTTTTCATGTATCTGGATCTGACGATACATTTTCTGGATGTCTCCATTGAAAACGTATTTGTAGAGGCGCCAATTAAGAACTACGATCATTAGATCGGATTGCAACGTTGGACCGGGGTAAAGAACGTCGTTTAGAGAAAGTCCATTTTCGGAGGGTTTGGATGCATTAAACACAACCCTGACTTTTGTCCATTTGCTTTCCGCACAAATGACGGAATGATGAGGTAGATAGAAGGATAAGTATTTTCCACTTTCCTGGATCTCTTCAGAAGTAGTGTACTTCATATGCTTTAACGTAATGTATTCTTCTAATACCTTGGCATAGTCGGTTTTTAGATCGGGGTTTTTTATCGAGAAAATGTTCCATGCGAAGCGCTTGCTTTAGTGCATGTGAACGAGAACGGCTGAGACTTCTAGAAGATGGAAACTCTCGTCTGAATGGAAGTCTAACGACATAACGTCCGTCCGCTTTACGGTAAGTGGTTTCTGTGTACAGATTTTCGCAAATGACATCATCATCTGATGGTTGACGACTGTCGGGTAAATCTTCTAGCTCCCAAAATTTTTTTAGCTGTTCATTAAGATTTTCGCTTTGATCTTCTACAATGTGAGTGTGAAAGGAAGAAAATACTTCTTGCTTTAGAGGTCCACTTAAATACCAACCAAAGATGGAATTTTGAGCTATTAAATTTCCAAAGACATTGTGTTTCACTCCATCAAGCAGCACTTGTGGTATTAAGTCACTGCCAATGACTATATCAATTTGCGAGGGTTTGAAGAAATATGGATCAGCCAGCTCCACGTCGGGTACTGCTGCGATGTTGGGTTTTCTCATATGAAACCTTGGAAGAAAACTTGTTAGCTTCTGGAGTACAATATCCTTGGCTTCTACACGAATTTTTTGTCTTTTGGAGACCAAAGTGAGATGGCACACTCGAGTGGCGTTTTCGACCATTACTCCACCCATACCGGTTATGGAGAAATGTTCTTGGTAAGGTGGAAGTCGGAATTTTTTTGTGATCCTTGATCGATGAGAGCTCTGAGCGAGAAGAGTTCACCTAAATGTTCGATATGTACCAGAGCCGTAGGTAATATAGTGGTTTCGTTAACGCTGGAAAAATTTGACTGAACGACAGTAGGGAACCCTCGATTGTGGGGTTATTGCCTCGGGAGAGTTCAAAAATTGGATGTTGGGAATGATTTGGATTATAATTTATTGAGTGGGTGTGCAATAACGAAGTTGAGCTGATGGTTGGTTTGGCTGTCTGGTTGCGAACAAAAGGTTTGTGTATTGGATCGGAATCAATATGCAACAAGGTGTGATGCAACTTTTTGCAATGGAAGCATTTAAAAGCACTCTGACAATCTTTTAAAAGATGATTATATGCCAGGCAATTCACACAGTATCTATATTCATTTACGAATTTTTGTCGTGCTGAAATCGAGAGTTGTCGGAATTTTTTACAAATTTTTAAGGAATGATGTTGGTCACAAAGTTTACAAGTATACGATAACTTTTCGCTGGAGTGATATGTCTGAATTTTGTTTGGATTTCGTTGTGGTAAAGAATTTCGACTTTTGGTATGTCGGATGCTATTTAACCGTTCTACGACTTCGTAGCGACAGGTCAAAAACTTATCCATCTGAGTCCACAACGGAAGTTCTCTTCGGGATTTGAGAGATTGTTCCCAGAGTGCGAGAGTTTCATCTGGTAGTTTAGTCGAACACAAGGATGGGATCCCAGTTAGAAACTGAAACACCTTGAGATACAAGAGAAGAAAGCCAATCCTTGATAGTGGTTTGAATCCTTTGGATGGATTCACTATTTTCAGAATTGGCTGTGGGAATATTGAACAAGGTTTTCATAATTTATAATGCTTGACGATACTTAATGCTTTCCCTCTTGTTTTGTTTCGAAGGTGATAGAGCTTCTGGGCGGGAGTTAACTTAGGGTGATTTAAGTATACGACCGTGAACATGTCACGAAACGAGGGCCAATCTTCGTAATTGCCGTAAAATACCTCAGTATTACAGGGAGGAACTTTGATACATGTCGCTGTACTGTCTAACTGGTTAGGAAGAGGGTTCATTGTTTTCGAATTTTTTTCAGGGGTTCCTTGGAGAAGCTTAAGTTGATCTAAAATTTGCGCTTTGCAAATATAATAACTATCAGCGCATAGCTGAAATTTTTCCTGAGCGTCGTTCTTAAATTCCGATGAAACTACGCTATCTTCGGCAATGCAAACTTTTTCATAAGAAATACGTAAATTTTACCAGCGTGTTTTTAAGTCACACAATTTTACCTCGAGTATGGAATCGGTGTTGTCCTCGAACTCTTCTTTCTCGAAATGAGGGCAAAACTGTATTACGTTGTTTGATGCAAAAATAAACTTCTCATTAACCGCCATTTTCACTACACTCATCCTTTCCTTTTTTTTCTTTTTGAGTTTGAATACAAGGGTAAATATGCTAACTAAAAGTAGCGAGATTTATGTCTGTTCGGTTTTCACCAGAGGAATGCGCAGATCTTAGTGCTGACGCAAAACTGGCTTTAGCTTAAGCAGAAATATTTTGCAAAACGTTCACTTTTTACGTTGACTTGAACCACAACGGTAGCCCCTGTAGGCTTGAATTTTAAATTTGAACTCAAAGTAATTTCGATATTGATTACGAATTACGTTTGTAGATATTTCGTCGCTAGCGTAAGCTGTGCGGCAACAAGTTTTTCAACGACAAAGAAATAAATGTACAATTTATGTACATATATACATATGTAGGTATTAATTTATACGCATATATTTTTATTTTATTCTATTCGGTTTACGTTGACGTTGAGGACTTAACGTACATACATATGAAACTATTAAACATACATATGTATGTGCTCTAATGCATGAATTATCTTATATGGAGATATTCACATATACATGTGTAAGTATGTATATATATATGTACGGGTATATACCAGCAAGTGTAAATTGTTCACAGCGAACGTGCCGCTTTGGCGCAGTCGGTATGCATGCATGTATGTATGTATGTAATTGCAACGACTCAGCTCGCGAAGATTCCAGATGCTTCGCTTTTGCCCTTGCTGTATCGTGTATACAATAAGCAATTCGATAAACAGCTACATGCGGAAATGCGGTTTGAATTTGGGGGATGAAATGTTGAATACTTAAGCCGGCGCTGATTTGTCTTCGCAGACGCTATGCAACGAACCAGCGAGTAATTTAAAACAGCCTCGACCAGCTCCTACTATTTTTAGTCTTCGTTTTTTCACACCTACAGTTGAGCGATCGTTTTGTCACACCAACATGCCCGAAGCTTCGCAGCAGAACAAGCGAAAGCAAATCAGTTGCTGTCTGAATTTTGAACAAGTAACACCTTACTCGTTCGCTAAAGCAAATCAGACACTCGCTACGGCAAAATTTGTTCTTGCACTGAGCAAAAAAATGGAAAAATTTTTTATGTATGAAAATGAAAATAATCTTGCGCAATGTACATATGTTGTGCAAGAGTGCTTTTAAGAGTAAGCGTCTTTTCAATTTAGAAAAGCATTTTTTAAATTCTCATAAAGATATTTCTATTCTTGAAATTTCCGAAAGAGAAAACAAATTAGCGAATTTAAAAAAAATGAACATTTACAAAGCAGTTGATAATGAAGAAAAGGGTAAACAAAAGAAAAAGGGGTCGTTTATAGTTGCTCTTTATTTAGCGAAAAAAGGACGCCCATTTGATGATGGCGTTTTTTTTTTAAATTTGGGCTCTGAATTTTTTAGTTGTTTTGGAAACAAAGGTTATGATGCCTGTCGGATATTAGAATCTGTCCCTTTGTCCCGCCCCACGCTACTCCGTCGAACAGAACAAATAAGTTCATATATTTTTAGATGTTCAATAGATAGACTTAGAAATTGTATGTTTTTGATGTGTAAACATCTATAGCCGCGGTAGGGCAAATCTCTTACGCTAATACTACCATAAAAACTCCATATAAAAAAAAGTAAGACGTTTTTGATTGGTCAAGAACGACTCTGTGTGAAAATGCGTGTGCCGTCTGACGTATGTGTTAGTATTATATTGACCCAGAAAGCAAAATCAATTATCTTTGTGTTGCATGCAATTAGGCGCATAATTTTTATAAACTATGCGGCTTAAAGCATAGGCTGTTCTCTAAATTTAGATTGACACAGTTTAATCGGTTTGCTGGTGCACGGGAATTAGGAAACAATTTTCAGTGGCATTCACTTATCTTGGGTGGAGATTTTAATTTTAATTTCGCGGAAACAGAAGCGGTACCACTCAATAAATTTTTGTTTGATGCATTCTTTCTATTATTCATAGTTTTATACTTAAGCACCAAAAAAATTCATTTCTCCTTGAAAAATTGCAAATTGCTCATTATTCTCTTCCCACTATTCTCCCCCTATTCTTTGTTTATTATTACTCAAGATATTTCATCCGCAACGGGATTGCGCAATCTTGTATTCTATCATTCTTGGTTTGATGGAACAAAAAACCTGTTTGATTTGTCCGAACATACACCTGTCCACTTGACAGCTTTGCCAGATAGAAATGCAGTGAAGAGAATAATGCACGAGTTAATGCCAATAAAGGCTGTTAATGCAGATAAGCTCCCATGTCTGTCTTGGGTATTATCTACGTTCTTTGGTATTGACACAAAAAAAAAAATTAATTATATTTAATCGGGAGCACCCTGTACCTTTGAGTTGCATGCAATTAGGCGCAAATTTTTACAAACTGTGTGCAAAGAACGTACATTAGAGCACAGCGTGTTCTCTAAATTTTGATTGAAATTCCCTTATTCGCTTTGCGTTGGTACTACTTTTGAACAGCTGATCGCTTTGTGTTTCTACAACTCAGCTGATTGGTGTTCTTTAAAACAATAAATTAAACGTTTAAACTGGAGGTATATAACCGAAATGCAGGTAATATTCATGTTTCTAAATAAATTACAGGTCAAATACTAATATTAATTATTATTGTAGAGAACATCGCAATCATTAAGAAGATCCAGAAACGCTGGATATCAACGTGCCTACCGAGAACGTCAACGCCATAAAGAAATTAATAGGCTACGTGGACATTTACAGCAGCAACAACAACAGCAACAACAACAGCAACAACAACATTTACAACAGCAACAACAACCAAATTACCAAAACATTGAATTGCAATATGAGCATTATCTTAAACATGTTAATGCCCATAAACAATTTAAATTAAAAATGATCGACAACGACTTTGGATACGCATGCGCTGTGTGATAGATTGTGGTTTAAAAACGACCTTAAAGCTATGCCTGCTGGCCGTTTTTTCCAGACTACTTACCAGTATTGAATCAAAGGTGTACGTTTCTTATTTTAGCTATCATAAGCCTATTTTAACTATTGCAACATAAATAATAAAATAAATTAAATTTTAAAAATTAAACAAGATAAATATGTATGATTGACTTAACCCTTGAATGCCCATGATACCTTTAAAGATACAACCATTATTAACGAGATTGTAAAGTATTATATAGGGGTTAATATTTCTAAATACTGCAAATTTAACAGTTTACACATCTACCTTGAGTTCAAACACTCACATCTTTTTTTTTTCCTTATCATTTGACGAAACCACAGATGCAAATAATATATGTCAGCTTATTGTTTGTGCAAAATCAGTTGGAAGCAATTTCGAAACAGTAGAAGAAGTTTTAATTGTGATATCTCTCCACAAAAATGTCACAGGGGAAATAATTTATAAGGCTATCGAGGAAAATGTTTTAAATTTGTTCGACATTGGAAAACTGAGCAGTATTTGTACTGATGGGGCAAGAGTTATGTTGGGAAAAAACAAAGGACTTGTGGGATATTTTTATAAAAAAAATATCAACATACCCACATTCCATTGTATAATCCATCAGCAGGCGTTATTTGCTAAAAAATTAAATATTGTTAAAGCCATGGAAGTTTCCATCAAAACAATTAATAAAATAAGAGGCGGACACCACGCTCTGAGCCACCGAAAGTTTAAACTTTTTCTTGAAGAACTATCTTCGGATTATCAAGACCTGCTTCTATATACCAAGGTTAGATGGCTCAGTCGTGGGAAAAGTATACAAAGATTGTTTAATCTCAAAGATGAAGTCCAACTTTTCCTTCAAGAGCTCAATGATGAGGAATCTTTAAGCTTAGCGAACATAATGTCCAACAAAGATTTCCAACTAGACCTTGCCTTTCTGAGTGATATAACCAGCTTTATAAATGAATTAAATCTCGCTTTACAAGGCAAAAATAAATTTATATCGGAACTTATTAATGATGTTGGCCAATTTAAAAGAAAATTAAATATTTTGATTAGCGAACTTAAGGAGAAAAAAGTCACAAGTTTACCACGTACAGAAGAAATAATATTGGAAACAGCAAACGTGAGTAAATTGGATGAATATGTGGAAGTATTGGAATCAATCGTTATTGATTTCAATAAGAGATTCAAGGATTTTGATAAAATTAGCAACATTATTATTCTCCACGATAGCCCACTTACATGTGACATAAGTCAGGAAAAAGAACCTCTTCAAACTGAACTAAGGAGTCTGCAAAGGAGCGTAACTGTGCCATTGGAGAGCGGTTTGGAGTTTTGGAAGAATCTGGATTCAACTTTATATAAAAACACAATAAACGAGATCTACAAGCTTTATTCTATGTTTGGTTCAACCTACAACTGTGAAGCTGCCTTTTCCAATCTTAAAATAATCCAAAATAAATATAGAAACCACCTAACGGACAAACATATATGCGATTTAATGAGAATCAAAAATTATGAATATGAAATTGACATTAATAAAATAATTGAATAAACTAAAATAAACATATTTTTTAATTATGAAAACTTTTTTCGGTGTAGCTGCTTTGTTTACTTTTTGTTTCGCTACTTGCTTCGCTTCTTGTTGTTCTTAACTAACATTTGTATAATTTTGTGCGTGTGGTAGATTGGTCGACACTGATTTAAAAATGAACTGATGAGTCGTTACAATTTGCCACACATATACAAACGCGTTATCCACAATTCACTAGATAAGTACTTAACCTCCACTTACTTGGAATCCTGGCTACTTCTCATATTATGCGATCTCATATTGAAGTCGTTGTTCAGCGACCTTGTCATGTATGGTTGTGTGTATCATACGAGTATCTGCCGATGTTCCAGTTGGCGAGCAAACTTGCCACGCACTGGCAATGTAGGTTTGTGTGTATAGCTGGAGTATGCTGCCGACGTTGCGGTTGTCGAGCGAACTTGCTGCGCAATGGTGATGCTGATCGCACGTAGTCTCTGCTGCCTTACGTTGCTCCTGGTTATTTCCCTTATCCAATTAATTGGCTCAAATTTATGTTTATCCTTGTCAAAATTCTCTGATTAAAAAAAATACACTTTTAACCTTTTACGGCGCAAGGTCATTAATTTTGTTAATTTTATAGATACTAGGTGGCAAACAGGGTATTATTAACGAAAATAATAACTTAAAAGAAATTTTTAAAATTTAGGTATTTATTTTTCCAGAAAACTATTTGTTGCAGAAATGCAACACTGCGTCATTAGTAATACAAAAATTTAATAAAACTTAGGAAATATGAAAATTTTTAAAACAATTATTTTGCTTATTATAACACAAACTTATTCCACATTTTTCACAGCTTGTTTGTGTATAACCCTTGCAGTCTGGAAATTTGCACCTCATGCGTTTATCCATCCAAACAGGCCAGTGCCCATATTGGTCCAGCCTCACATCTTTCGGAGGAACGTGTTGAGCCGGACCTTTCTTCTTTTTATTTTGGATGAGAAATTCAACATCACTTTTGCGCTTTGAACGGTTGATTGTCTTATATTTACATAACGTCTCTGCTATAGCTACTCTGAATTCAGCAGAGTTGAGGGTTTTAATAGTACTACCCTTTTCATCAATTATTTTTCGGTATAAAAGCCATGAATTACACATACATAGCAATGTCTAAGAAATGATAAAAAATTCGTATATACCAACGTTTACTACGTAGCTTAATTTTGTAGTGGCCCATAACAGAGTCTAAGAGGTCGACGCCACCCATATGCCGATTATATTCTGCTACGACAAAAGGGCGTTCAACAGTTAGGTATTGTTTTTTTGACTTGTCCCATCTCCTTACTGCTGATGTTGGGTGCTTTCCTGCAAAATTGGTTGCTAGAGTGACGATTTTGTTATCTCTCCAAGCGACTACAGTTATGTCAACTGCATTGCTGTTACCGACGTATTCTATTGACGTTCCACGAGGTTCTTTTTTAAACGCTTTTTCATCTGGCAGTTTGCAGTTTGGAATACGGTTTTTTCTTATAGTTCCTAAGGCCAAAATACCACGATTTGATAAATATTCAATAAGCGAGATAGAGGTGTAGTAATTATCGAAAAATAGCCGGTAATTCTGATTGTTAGGCACATCACGGGCAAGGCGGACTACCACATTAGATGAAGCCCCTAACTCAGGCTCGCCGGCTGCGCATATATTTTCCTGTCCACTATAGACTTCAAATTTATATCCATACCTAGATACGCCACATATAACAAACAGTTTGAATCCGCATTTATGGGGTTTATCTGGTAAATATTGTTTCAACACACTTCGAGCTTTTGTTGAACACATTTGTTCATTTACAGATAAATGCGTTTTAAAAGGAACCTTTTTGAAGTTCTTGTTGAGTGCCTCTAACAATGGTCGGATTTTGTATAATCGATCGGAATCAACATGGTCATATGGTAGCATTTTACTATTGTCGTTGAAGTGTAATAACTGTCTAAGTAATTCAAATCGTTTCGACGGCATTGTCTCTCGAACCGGCGTAAAAAACATTAAGACCAATACATTTTTACATTTGGCATATGTACTATTGACATATAATACACGATACCAATGAATTGACGTATTTCGTGGCTTGTTACATTGGCAGGCTTATTAGCATCTTTCTGAACTGAGTATAAATTAGTCTGGTCTCTTATAAGGTCGACAATATCCTCGGTAAAAAGATACGAAAATACCTCAAATGGAGAATCCAAGGAAGATATCTCTGGAGGTAACTTGTCAGATCCATAAAAACGTAGTAGGTCGTCATTTAAGTTTAAGTTTTTCGATTTCCACGTGATATTTGCCCTGGGTACACGATAATATGTTCTTGGCGGTGCTGCGGTACTAGTAATTGGAGAAGCGGAATCCAGATTTTGATGAGTTGCAGTGCTAATTATCTGAGCATTGGTGGTTGCAAGGCTGCTGGTATATTGAATATCATTTTCCAAATCCGGTGGGGCCTCTTGGTCCTCATCAGAGCTTTCATGTTCATTTGGCTCGAAATTAAACGTCGGATCGGCTACATCGTCGTCGTCGGAGAAATCAAGACCATCTTCACTATCCTCCCATTCTTCTAATATCTTTTCCAGGTCCTGAGTAGTAAAATTAAATTGTTTACGACTCATTGTGATCCTCCTAAAGAGACATTCAAATTCAGAAATAACATTAAAAAAGTATATCACAACGCGCAATGTTGCATATATGCAACAAAGCAAAATCAGTCAAAATAATAAATAAAAACGGCCATGCTAAAAAATATTTTATTGATTATTAAAATACATACTCTTACCTTTTACTATCACCAATTTCAACAGCCAAATACAAGTTTTTCACAAATAAATCTCGTACCGTAAATGAAATCTAGTGGTGTGAAACAGGTTTGAACTCGTCTGTCACTTCAATGAAATAAAAATTCCAACGAAGCCTCCTAGCCCGTTATTTTGTTACTTACCAGTTAAAATGCTTTGTTGCTGATGTACAACGCTGAGTACAGCCGGTCAATAGGATTTTGCTATATCTTTACTTATTTTTGAATGGTATGTTGCAGAAGTGCAACATGGCTCCGTAAAGGGTTAAATATGCAATTTAATGATTTTTCACCAAATATTCCGCTCAATCTCTCAATTCGCTGTTGCTTCGTCTTTTCCGTTGATAGAGATGGTATGCAAACGAGCGAGTTGTATTTTTCGAACTTAGTTATTTTAGGTGTTGCCAGCTCAAATTTGACTCGCAAAGACCATGAAAAATGTTATGCTAGATTTATGAGTTGAATTCATACCTCATATTATTTATTAACATTAAATTGAGCTTAAATCTAGTAAGTAATTAATGGAATTACACAAATTGCATGAAAGATTGAATTTTTACCGCGTGAAAGGAATCTTTAACGTTGATGCAACAATCATATGTAGAACTGTGTGTACATGCGCATACATATGTACAAGCAAATACATTATGCGTGTAGGTATTGCTAATTCATTGGTTTGATTAATAATTCAGGTGGATATCGAAATTACTGTGTAAAATTAAAATTGTATACTTAGATCGATGATCTGGATGCGGATGCAAATGATGTTTGAAGATGTAAAGATGATATAAAGATGATTGTTGATGCAAATGATCTTGGATGATATAAAGCTGATTGAATCTTGTAGATATATGCTGCGGAATATTCCCTCGATGGTAGTATGGGTGAAAAATTATGTTCCCACGATGATAGCTTAAAAGGAAGAGAGAGCTCAAAGATGATGAGCACCTGCCTTTATAGGCGTTTACTTGGCAACGTCAACCGTTCGCTTCCAGCGAGTTCGAAAAAGAGGGTGGCTGCTCTTGTACAATAAAAGGATGCATTTTAAGGTAGCGAAGTACCTTAAACAGTGATAAATAAATGAAAAATATTGAGCTGCCTTACAAAGCAGTTAGGTATGTAGACATATTTAACATGTATGTGTATACAAGTGTATACCAAGTAATAAGGGTAAAAGACAGACACTTACGGTATTAAATACTGGTTTCTGATTTGGTAAAATCCGAAAACTCCTTTGGTTTTTTATAATGTTTTTATTTAGCTTCGACTTCTTATATTTAACTTTTTTTTTCTTGTTGCTTATCTTGTACACTATTGATTTTGTAGAGAACTTTTAATAGTTTAACTTTCCTTACACTTTGTTGTTGTACACCTGGGGGTTACTAATGTAAGTAAGTACGTATGTACACCAGAATGCTGCTCTTTTTTTTGATTTAATTAAATTTCACTTTATATCTAATTACATCTCTTAATTTAACACGAATTTCACTATGTTCAATTTAGAATTTTATTTTTGGAATAACTCTATTTTTTATCGTGTTTTAATATTAACAAGCTCAACAATTTAATATTTTTACACGCCCCTGTTCCAGGATTTTTATTTGTGGGGGGGGTTAAATTTTTCCCATGTAGCAATATTTCATTCAACGTTTTATTTATATAATAAATCTAAATAAGAGCAAAACGGCGTGGATCCTTGGCGAATATTCCTAACACTTCTTGTACGATTTTTTTTAAATTTTCTTTCACCATTTTCCTGGGTGCTTTTTTCTTGAAATCGTGTACGTTCACTTTCAACATGTTCGCTGGATACAATTCAAACAAAAAATATGCTGGCAAGTTTTGATCCGGAAATCTACATTCTAGTGCTGCGACGAAGGAATCCAGGTATGGAATTAGCAATGATCTCTTCCAGAATTCTAGATCATTAGATGAAGGGTGGTTTGAGCGATGATGTTGCTTGTTGACTGTTCTAGGTTTTCGTAGTTCTTTCCCGATTTTTTCAGCACCCGACTTCGCTTCGATGAATAGTTCTTCGATTCCGGAATTTACATCTTTTCGATGATTTTTTACCAATTGTCTGACTTTCTGAACATGTTCAGTACACGCGAGGTGGTCCAACTTCTGTGATTGTAAGACGTTCAAGACTGGCTCAAGATAGGCAGAGTATTTTGCTATTAAAACAATACATATAATGAAGTTTGTTTGAGTCACGGAAGAATGCAATTGAAAAGCAGTCGGTGTCAGAATTTCCTTCAACCGACAGTTTTTCTAATCCGCTGAGGATACTTTCAAAGTTTTTTTTTGAAAATTGCAATGCTTTTGTATTTTTCTGACCATCGAGTTTCGCATAGAGCAGGGATATTTGGAACATACTTTTTCCTGTTAATAGAATTGCGGAAAAAGCTAATGGTATCTTTAATTGTTGCTATCGAATTGCGGATTTCTGGAACTTGATTCAGGTCATTCACAACCAAATTCAACTTGTGACTTGCACAGTGAAAGTAAAAAGCATGAGTGTATTTTTCTCTTAAAATAGCCTGCACACCGTTAACTTTTCCCGACATTGTTGAACAACTATCGTAACCTTGTTCTTTGAATTTTAGTGGGTCAAGCTGTGCGTCCGTGATAAATTTATTAATTGCTGAAGCAATGGTCCTTGCATCCATAGCATCCAACTCAACGAACACCACGAATTCTTCCCGAATAGCTCGTTTTGTTTCGTCATAAAATCTGATGCCAATCGACAGCTGCCCTTTTCCTGAAATGTCGCGACTTTCATCTGCCATGAGACTACAGCCAGAGGCATTTTTCGCTTCCTTGATGATTTTGTCTTTCAGTACTCGTCCACATAGGTTAATAATTTCATTTTGTATTCGCGGAAATGAATAAGTCGCATTTTTACTTCCTTCTTCGAAATGACGCTTGAGACTTTGATCACCAGCCTCAACTTGCATTTGAAGCAGGTCTTGAAATACTCCTAAAAGTAAAGTCAATCTCGTGAGTTACAGTAAATGCACTATATTTAAAAAAGATTATACGCAATTTAATGTCATAACAACCTTCATTCAGGTTCTTTCCTCTTAAAGGCAGATCATGCGTTCCACAGAATATAATGGTTGAGATGATAGTCGAGATAATTTTTTTGTTTTCTTTAAGCATTTTTTGGTGACCAGACAGAATAGAAACATTGATTGGTGTTGTTTCCATGAAATTCTTTGCGTCTCTGACTGCTCCCAAGTGCCATTGATCATTGGAGTGACTTTTGCAACTTTCATGCAAATTTTTATAACGAATAAAGGGATTTTTGATGAACGACCCCAAAACACCTCGAAAGTTTTGGGGTGGGAAAAGAACACAGTATAAGCAGAGTGCACCCTTCAATTTTTTGGAGTACTGAAGCCAAGGAGAATACGTTTTTAACATCGCTGCAAAATTTCCTTTTTTTCAGTTGTAGACATGAGTGATGATCTTCCAACAAATGTACCTAAATCGTTCGAAGGGTATTCTTCTGTTGGAGGCAAAGTTCTTGAACAAGAAGCATCTGCTGTATTCGCAAGATTGGAACTTGAATTCGACGCTCTATTTTCGTTTTCACTCGTTTCGCTTTCATCGCATTCAATACTCTCAACGAGTTTTCGTTTTTGGGGAGCTGTAGAAGGCATATTATAATGTAAATTTCAAATCAAGTTTCGACATTTTATTATTGTGGATTCTGACGATTCAAAACATTTAAAAGCGATAACAAGTAAAGAAATTTATATAAATTCTACTTATAAAAATGTTTGATGAATTCGCATTGCCACCACCTTTAATCAATTCGCCTTGGTTAACATGCTGAGTATTTGTAATTTTGTATTCCACACACCAAGACTTTAAGAATTTGTCCCATAATCATTAATACAATTATTAGGAACTATGGCTAGTTTAATACATTCCTTTGCGGAGTTATTTGAATTTCAATTGAAATACATACATAAATACTTCATGTTTAAAATTTTTTTATATAAATAATATAATTTTGGCGCGTACACTATATAGCTCAGTGTTTGGCCGAGCTTCTACTACCATTTGTGGTGTGTGTCTTTATATTATACCACAAATGGAGGGACCTACAGTTTTTGTGCCGACTTCGAAGGGCAGATGTATTTAACGAGAAGCATGGCAGAAATACGCTCGGAGGTTTGTCATTGCCTGCCGTGGGGTGACCGCTATTAGAAAAAAACTTATTATATTATTAAGATTTTGTTTGACCTGATTAATTTAATTTTTTTAATCAATTTAATATCACGGTACAATCGCATGACAGCTTTGGCTTGCTTTGTGGATTGAAACATATAGAGCTCATATCATTTACATGTATTCCAAAATAATAGGCTGCACGCCGGGCATATGTACATATATATTCTCGTAGCATTATTTCGTTATTTTAAAGCAGCAAATGTAACCCTGCTGTAATTAGCCTTAAGCAACATACAGTGAACACAGTCATGTAAAGGAAAGATGAGTATCAACACAGCCATGTATGTAGAGAGGAAGAAAGAAAATAAGACAATAAAGAAAAGAGGGAAGATGGCCTCTTCTTGTTTGGATCGTGAAACTAAGCGAACGTGTGAAATTACTTACGAGAATAAAATCTTGCGACATCTCCTTAAAAGTAAAGGAATTGTTGAATTTTTCAACTCTGGTGTGATGTTAACCACACAGCCTAACTGGAATCCCCAATATTTAAAGTTTGTATATCATAGCATTATGGCAAATCCGAGACATGAATTGGCAAACATGCTCAGCGATGCCGGTGTAGAATTTCCACCATCGGCAACTACACAGCAGCTACGAAACCTTTTAAAGAACGGTGGGGGATGGGGGGAATCAACCACCCATAACTTTTAAAACTTTTAAAAATATCACCGGTGACTATGCCGATCATGCCACTGCCGTCACCGCCTCAACCGACTTTGCTGTTTACAACCACCCCGATGGTTTCGTCGAGTCAAATAAGGGCCAACGAGCTACGCCACTCGCCGCTGCCGACCTAGACGAGGAGGTGCTAGCCCTGAAAAAACGACTTGAAATCCTAATTGGAGTCGCGGGCCTCCACGATGAGTCAATGTCGCCTGCACTTCGGTGAACTAGAGCACGCCCTGCCCAAATTTAACGGCGATGAGGTACCGCACTCACGACGTCACTTCCTAGCCACGATCATCGCTTCTGTCCGAACGCGGGCATGGACGTTGCCTTCATAACTAGTGATGAAGACTATGAACAATATGCCATCGATGCATTCAATTTTGTAAGTATAATCTTTGAAACGAATAGGGAACCAATATCTGACACTATATTTTCCCTTTTCGATACCGGCAGTACGGTTAGCTTTGTAATGGAATCACAGAACCCAAAACATACCGTGGAAGAGCACGCTAACGGAATCTTACCGACCTACAAAGGCATCGGCGGGAAAAATGTATATGTTTGAATTTCTGAATAAGATAAACGAGATTGAATTAAACGTTATTTCAAATAAAAGCGTAACTCTACCGCTTATTTTGGGGCATGACTTCCTCCGTATATTTAATATTAAATAAAAAACTACTGTTAAGAAATACTCTATATGGAGAAATTGCTAGAAATAAGGAATAACTATAAGTCTAATATTACTAAACTGTTAACTGGATCCGATTCACACTCTGCCGCTAATATATTTAACACTATCGACGCTCGCAGATCCTAAAGTTAATAGCACTCCATTTGCAATCATTTCTGACGTAAACACATCCTTTTTGATAAATATTACGAAAACAAATCCGTTGCCGACAACATTCAAGAGACTGAAGACCTTACTACTGCCGACATACCCGACATTTTCAGTATTGACATTTCTCACGACGAGAAAGTTGTTGACATAAATCGAAAACTGGCTTAGTCCCAGCGAAATGATCTGAATCAAATCATTTAAATTCTGACATAAAATCTGAAGCATTCGCATATGAAATGAGAATACACCTAACCACCCTTCCATTGGTCTCCGCGGAGACTCTCATATGCTGACAGAATCCAAGTGCAATCTATTATATACGAACTTCGCCAAGAAGGGATAATAAGACCCATTAACTCCTCTTACGCTTTTGCCATTGTGCTAGGTAAAAAGATAAATGGGCAAAATAAGAATGTGCATAGACTATCGGGCACTAAACAAACTAACAGTAAGAGACAATTACCCTTTACCTCTGATCGACGACTGTATTGAATATTTGCAGAACAAAAGGTTCTTCTCGGTACTGGACCTGAAAGTGGGTTTCACCAAATTCAGATGGCCCCCGATTCAATTAAACTTACAGCTCTCGTGACTCCATTCGGTCAATGTGAATACCTTAAAATGCCATTCGGTCTAAAAAATGCACTTGCAGTTTTCCAACGCTTCATTAATAGCATCTTCCGAGACTTTATTGACGACATTTTTATCGCTACAGAGAATTTTGAGGAACACAAAAATTTGTTAAAATCTGTACTAGAACGACTTACCTAAAGAGCCTTAGAACTCAACTTAGACAAATGCCGCTTCGGATATAACGCTATAGACTATTTAGGTTCCCGATTCCTACAAACCCGAAACAACTGCAGTAATGCCTTGGCCTATTTTCATACTTCCGATTTTGACGAAAAGTGCATGAAACATTCCGTGAATTGCAATTCAGATTAATAAAAAGCTCAGTTCCCGCTATATATAGGTCTGGAAGGGAGACGGATAAAAAATTCCACCCTATCTCATATTTTTCTAAGACTGCTTGAAGCGCAGAATCAAACTATCACAGTTTCGAAAAAGGAACGCTTTCTATAATATATGCATTGAAAAGGTTTAGACCATATTTGGAGGGCATACCATTCACGATTGTTACAGACTGCAATTCACTAACAATGACTCTTGATTACTCGAAAAGCCAGATGGGCTCTCGAGCTCGAAAATTACAATAACAAAATACAACACAGAAGAGGAGCCTCAACGGGTCACGTAGAAGCCCTAAGCAGATTGCTTCCATCATAAACACAGACCACTTTGAATTCCAACTGCAGATAGCCCAGGAGCGAGACAGATATTAAATTTATTGTGAAAGAATTACCATTGTAAACAAGCTATTGTGAATTATCCCATGAACTTAATTTTTGTCTAATAAACTCTCTCTCTTCTGGTGTAACTCATATCGACGTGACGTGTTTTTTTTCCATACGGCAATAGGACTTATTTAATAACAGGTTATGGGCCGTTGTCGCGCAAAATAAAATTTTATTTAACACAAAACAAATAGTTTTAACGGATGAATAATTTATAGTGTACGTATTCGAAGAGATTGATTTAAAAAAAGTCGATAAAATGGCAAACAATGGCGGAGTTACCTTTCCGTTCCGAGGACAATGGCCTCACGCGGAAAGTCGAATTGCTTAAGCAACTAGTTCAAATAAAACTCGAAGATTGTGAAAGCATGCAAGACTACATTAATAATTTAGTCATGACTTCATTGAAAGTTCAAACTGCTGGTCTAAATATAGATGAAGAAGTGGTAGCCTCACTAATGTTGGCAGGGCTTCCTGGAGAGTTTCGTTCGCTGGTCATAGCTGTGGAAAACACGAAATCTAAGCTGACTGTAGACTCCGTTAAGAACCTGCTCTTACAAGACGCAAAATTTGACAAAAAGAATACTGACAGCGTATTACAGTGTAAAAAAGATAAGTCTATAATACAATTCTATTATTGTAAAGAGTTTGGACACTTTAACAAAAATTGCCCCAAAAGGCATAAAAAATTCAACCCTTCTAAAAACAAGAGTACAAAGGCAATCCTGCTTGCTTCGTTTATGGCAAGTGGAGAGAAATCAGCTGATTGGTTTGTCGACTCAGTTGCGAGTGGACATATGACAAATCAAAACAAATTATTGTTTAATAAGCGAAGTGCTGAAAATAAAAGCGTCACCGTGGCAAATAATAACAAAATTCATGTTAAATGCATGGGCGACGCGAAAATTATGTTAACCACGGGTATAGAAGCAACCGTGAAAGACGTGGAAGAAGAGCCGGATTTGTGTGCTAATTTACTGTCTGTAAGACAGATGACAAAAAATGGCAACAAAGTCGTGTTCGAAAAAGAGGTGTGCGAAATATATAATAAAAACAATAATCTTATTGCAACAGCAAGCGTAGTGAATGATTTATATAAATTAAATACTGAGAAAGTTCAACGCACTGAAGTTGCTATGTCTGTAAGTAACACTTTTAGCTTATGGCATCGCCGATTGGGACATTTTTGCAAGACAAGCATGGAAGCGATCAAAAAATCTGCAATCGATGTGAAATTTGACATTGTCGACTGGCCTTGCATTATTTGTGTAAAGGGCAAACAAGCCCGTGCTTCATTCAGTAACATCGGTACTCGTGCAAAGAATCTTTTAGATCTTATTCATGCTGACATTATGGGGCCAATAAATGTGAAATCGATTGGTGGTGCCAAATTTTTGTAAGTGTTCATTGACGATTATTCACGAAAAACATTTGCGGTGCCAATTAAACACAAATCCGAAACATTTAATGAATTTGTTACATTCAAAAACTTTGTAGAAAACCAGTGCGAACGCAAAATAAAAACCTTTCGAACCGACAATGGCACGGAATTTGTAAACGCTGAATTTGAAACTTTTCTTAAAAAACACGGTATTCTTCATCAGAAAACATGTCCCTACACACCTCAACAAAATGGGGTTATAGAACGCATGAATCGTTCCATAATAGACAGGGTACGGTGTATGTTATTAGAATCCGGGTTATATCAACATTTTTGGGCTGAGGCAGCCATGACCGCGGTTTATTTAATGAACTTGCTTCCATGCAGAAACAACATAAAATCCCCAGAAGAATTATGGACGAATAAGAAACCGAGTTTAAATCACATTCGCGTTTTTGGCTGCAAAACACTCGCTCACGTGCCAAAAGAAAAACGAACAAAGCTAAGTGACAAATCGGTGGAATGTATATTTCTGGGATATAGTTATGAAAGTAAGGCGTACCGTTTATACGATATAAAAACGAAAAAAATTATAGTTAGTCGCGATACATTTTTTTTCGAAAATTCTGAAAATACTAAAAGTATTAAAGATGTGAACACGGCTAATTTTTTTGACTCCGATATTAATGAACTTTACGAATTCAACGATAATACATACATATGATGATATAAATAACGACAAGGATTTCGACGAAGGATGAGCCCCAAACATCTGCCAATTCAGGGGAGAAAAAAAGCAATGAATTGTCTGAAGAAAGCTCTGCAGATTATGAGAGTGTCGATTCTCAAGATGAGCAGGTGGAGCAGCAAGATTTACGTAGATCGAAACGAATAGCGAGCAAGCAGCATGCAAATTGTAATTGTTATGTATACGAAAATTCTACCGATCCTGATACGGTCGAAGAGGCGCTAGCCAGAGAAGATTCGTGTCAGTGGAAGGCAGCTATGAAAGAAGAAATGGATTCAATAACAACGAACAACACTTGGTACCTCACCGACTTGCCCTGCGGTAGGAGGGCAATCGATACTAAATGGGTTTTTAAATTAAAAACCCATAATGATGAAAGGCCTATTCGGTACAAAGCAAGGCTTGTTGTGAGAGGTTTTTCACAAGTAAAGGGCATCGACTATGATGAGACATTCGCTCCAGTCGCTAGGTACACTTCAATTCGGTATTTACTTGCACTCGCTGCGAAACACGAGTTATTAATTCACCAGATGGATGCGGTGACTGCATTTTTGAACGCCGATCTCAAAGAGGATATATATGTTAAACAGCCAGAGGGTTTTAATGATAACAGCGGCAGAGTATGCAAGTTGGTCACTCTATTTGTTAAAGTAGTCGAGTAAAGTGTGGAATGAAAAGTTAAACGAGGTATTGTTGCGATTTGGTCTGCAGCGAAGCATTGTTGACCAGGGCGTTTATTACAGAAAAAGTGATAATACTCTGCTCTATGTTGCCATTTACGTTGATGAAGTCCTTATTTTCGCTAGTTCTCTTGAGCAGATACAACAGTTGAAGAGGCAACTGAGCAATGTGTTCAAGATGAAAGACATGGGCGAAGCTTCCTCCATACTGGGTGTCTGCATAACACGCAACAAGTCTACGGGGTCTATTAAAATAGAGCAGTCTCAATACATTCGCAATGTACTCCTTAGATTTGGTATGGATCAATGTAATCCAATATCCACTCCAGTTGACATTAATCAGAGACTGTCGTCTGATATGTGTCCGAAGAGCAAAGCTGATGGAGAAGAAATGTCAAATGTTCTCTACATGCAAGCAATCGGTAGTCTTCTGTTTGCAGCACAAGTTACGCGTCCTGACATAAGCTTCGCTGTCAACGTTTTAAGTCGCTTCAACACCAATCCTGGCAAGGCGCACTGGGTTGCGGTAAAACGTATTATGCGATATCTCAAGGGTACGATTGATAAGGGAATTGTTTACAAAAGAGAAGCCGATAAATTAACGGGATTTTGCGATGCAGACTGGGCTGCTGATATCGACAGTAGGCGATCAACAAAGGGCTGCGCTTTCCACGACAGAAGCTGAGTTTCTTAGTTTAGTATCTGTTATTCAGGAAAGCGTATGGCTGAAGCGATTAGAAAGGGAATTAAATGTTAACTTTGAAAAAACTACAATAATTTATTCAGATAATAAGAGCGCTATACATATTGCTTTAAAAAACTCTTATTCCTCTACATAGAACAAAACATGTAGATATAAAAGCCAAATTTATTCGTGAGAAGCTTGATGATAATGAAATTGAAATAAAATATTTGGCATCAAATGAAATGCAAGCCGATTTTCTAACAAAAGGTGTAACCGCTCAAAAACAATCAACATTCACGAGTAAATTAGGACTTAAATAATTTAATACGATAAATTGTTACTTTGAAATTTTAGTTAATATAACATAATGATAATTCAGTGAGCGTATTGTGATTGAATTACCATTGTAAACAAGCTATTATGAATTATCCCATGAACTTAATTTTTGTCTAATAAACTCTCTCTCTTCCGGTGTAACTCATATCGACGTGACGTGTTTTCTTTTCCATCCGGCAATAGGACTTATTTAATAACAAAATTAATACGAAATCGTTGAGAGAATGAAGAAGTGAAAGATGATGACTTAATTGACGGAGTTGTCTATAAGACAAGTGTCGATGGCAAGAAGGCCATGTACATATGTACGTGTCTTCTAAAATGGAAGATAACGTGATACGTTCGATTCATGAGTAACTGGGTCATGTCTGTTGACAAAACCTTAAGCAAGCTGTCGCGGTACTACTGGTTTCCAGGTATGCGAGCAAAAGTATAAAAGTTTATCAGAAATTGTCTGAAGTGCATAACGTGTGCTACACCTCCCCTGGCTAGGAAGAGAACGCTGTATACGATTCCAAAAACTCCACTACCATTTGACACTGTCCACAATAAGGTTGAAGCGGAAGCATATTCTAGTCGTAGTCGACGTATTCCCTAAGTTTATTAAACTTTACCCAACTAATTCTACAAGCACCCGCGAGGTTATCGCAGCCCTTGAAAAATATTTAAGCTACTATAGCCGACCAAGAAGAACCGTAAGCGATAGAGGAACCTGCTTAACTTCCTTAGAGTTTGGCGCTTTCCTGATGAAGCAAAACATAATCCACGTTAAAGTTGCCGTTAGCTCCCCACATGCAAACGGACAAGTAGAAAGGGTGAACAGATTTCTCAAGGCTAGACTACGTAAACGGACTGACGAAGTGAACCATGATGATTCAGTAAAAAAGTTGCGTATGCCCTCAATAATTCAATTTATATCACCTGTCGCAATACACCAAGCCGGCTTTTGTTTGGTGTTGAACCAAGAGGGGTAATTATAGACGAGCTGACCAAATTTCTTCAGGACAAGTTATGTCCCAATGACAGGCGAGACTTAGAGCAAATACGTATAAATGCGTCTAACTCAATTAGGGCCAGACAATAATAAGGCGACGTTGGCGACTACTTCGTCGTGAGAAACGTTGACACGTGTGTAGGAAGCAACAAGAAACTCATACCACGATACAAAGGCCCCTACGTGATATATAAGAAATTTGGAAATGACAGATACGTTGTGAGGGACATTAACAGTTGGCAACTAACTCAACTTCCATATGATGGGGTTATCGAAGCTCACCGGATCCGATCCATTATCAGGATTGGCCGAGTTGTAAAGCAGCAAATGTAACCCTGCTGTAATCAGCCATAAGCAACATACAATGAACACAGTCATGTAAAGAAAAGATGTGTATGAACACAGCATAATGGTAGAGAATAAGGAAGAAAGAAAAGAAGAGAATAAAGAAAAGAGGGAAGATGGCCTCTTCCTGTTTGGATCGTCAAACTAAGCGAACGTGTGAAATTATTATTATTATTATGAGGGCATAGTAGGGCTGCGACCTAAAAAGATCTATTGTGCTAACCCTTTAAGTTATCACTGCATCTTTTGCCTATTTATGAAACTAAGCACTTTCGAGGGTGTGATTGTCCATATTATGGATGGATATAACAGTCGCTCTCCAAGGTGTATTAGCCTGGAAAATTGTTGGGTATGACCCCATTGGGAAACTCCGCCCATTGATAAGTTTGGATCCGTCAGTGTACCACACCTGTGATCCTTTATTGATTGCTTTCATCATCCCTTTACATGTATCCCTTTCTAATATTATGACTTTGTAGGCCTTGGTAAAAGATAGTTTTGGCAACATAGTGTCTGTAAGTTTGATTATTGGATCGGCACTGAGTGGCTGTAGGATACCCAAATGCCCCCTGAAGTCTCCACTTTTCAGACGACTAAGATTAGACAGTCTCAGAGCGCCCTGACAAGGCTCTTTCTCAATGAGTATGACCAATGGTGGGATGCCCGAGATAATGCCAAGCGCTTCTGTTGGACACATGCGCATGGCCCCGTAGTGGACACACGGACGAGGCGATGGAGTTTGCCGAGAGTAGCGCCGGAGCTCGCCATTTTGGCCTTAGGCCACCATACTTGTGCTGCGTAGGTAATAATTGCCTTTATCACTGTGTTAAATGACCAGTATGTTAGTTTCTGGGAGATTCCCAGGCTTTGCCGTATAGTCTTTGACAAGCATAGAATACTCTTGTCGCTTTATTGGTACTTTCTGTGAGATGAGAGTTCCAGTTGAGCTTACTATCTAGTGTGATCCCTAGGTATTTCACCTCTTTTGAGAATTCGATCTCAGTACCTCCTAACATTGGTTTAGTTAGGTTCACCTTCCTTTTTTTGGTGAATGGTAGGATGGTTGACTTTGTTGGATTGATTGACAACCCTTTCTCAGAGCACCATTTCAGCGTCAGATTTAGGGCAGATTGAATCCTGGAGTTTAATGTCCCTTCATCTCAGCCCACAACATAGATTACAAGGTCGTCAGCATAGCCGTAAGCGTTGAATCCATTCCCTTTAAGCTTCTCTAAGAGTTCATCGACAACGAGCGTTCACAATAGAGGTGAGAGAACACCCCCTTGAGGGCAGCCACGAGTGGCCGTTACCCGAAGTCTACTTCCACCTAGTTCAGCCGTTATGGGTCTGAATGTCAGCATGCTTATTACCCAGTTGGTTATAAGCTTCGGGATATCCTTCCTTGCTAATCCTGCGGAGATTGCCTCATAAATTGTATTGTCAAAGGCACCTGATATATCAAGGAATGTACAGAGGGCTATCTGTTTGTACTCCAAAGCCTTTTCAAGTACTTGAGTTAGGCCGTGTATGGGCAGTAATAGTAGACTTCCATGCTTGATATGCATGTTGACTTTCACAGAGTGGTTTAACCTTTATATAGGTGTCCCTGATGTGAAAGTCAATAAGTTTTTCCAGTGTGAATACTACTCTCACTTCTTTCCAAGGTGAAGGAATATAGGCAAGAAGCAAGCTCGCCCTCAGTATTCTAACAAGGGTTCCATATATGGATTCCATAGCCCGCTGAAGCAGACATGGATAGATACCATCTGGACTAGGGGATTTGTATGTACTGATCGTTGAAAGTGCCCACCGTACCCTCACACAGTTGACAATTCTTCTCGCAAGACCTCTTGTCCTTTTGTTAGCACACACTGTAGCAAAAGTGGTCATAGTATGTTTATGAACATCCTGGGAAGTGGGTTTCCATTAGAAGCCGGTTGGTCTCCTCAGGGTCACCTGTGTATGTTCCGTCGGGTTTCCTTAGTGCACATAAGCCATTTGTGTGAGCCAGTCTAAGTGCTTGAGATACCCTCACAGTGCTTACGCCATGTGGCCCTTTTGGACTCTCTTATCTCTCTGTTTAAAGCAGTGAATAGCTTTCGAGCCTTTGTCGAAGTTTTTTGAGATTGCCGTTCCACCATGGGACGTTCCTTTGAGATTTTTTGATCTTCTCTAGGCAGCTCACTTCAAAGGCTGATGTTAGACTATTTTGAAGCTGTATTGATTCAATTTCTAGATCGTGAATAGATATAATGTCCGCCGAGGCCGTATTAGCCTCTTGTTCGATATATAAGCGAAAGACTTCCCAATTTGTGTTCAGTGGGTTTCTGTAGAACTGGATTGTCTCCCTTGCGGCTTCTATGTCGAACCTAAGGTGTTGATGGTCCGACATGGATACCTCATTTGAGACATGCCAGTTGGAGATAAATGTGGACATATTAGACATGCATATAGTCAGGTCTAAGACCTCGCCCCTAACGGCATTTAAAAATGTCGGCTCATTTCCCCGGTTTAGGATATGTAAGTTGTTACTGAGAGTATAATTAAGAAATGACTCACCTGTCGGATTCATGTTGGAGCTACCCCATATTATATGATGGGCATTGGCGTCACAGCCCAACACGAATTTCAACCGCTTCCTCCTGCAGTACTCCTCTAGGAAGATTACTTCCCTTGTGGGAACGTGTGGAATTACTTACGAGAATGATACCTTGGACATCTCCTTAAAAGTAAAAGAATTGTTTTATTTTTCATTACTATTATTTTTCCTTAATAACTACTTATTTCGAAATTTTGTCTCGTCAAGCTAAGCACTTCTCATCCTAACTTCTAGTCCACAGAACGATAATTGACACTGAAGATGGCACAACAACGAAACCGGTTTGTCTCCAAACCAATCTTTACAATGGATGAGGGAAAATCGTTCCAACAAATATCAAAATCTAGTCCATAGTTTGATTTTGCATATTGATAAAATGTCTCTCATTAAAGTGTGTTTTTTTTTTGTAATTTTATTATTAATAATTATTTGCTAGTATTTTTATTATTGCATGCATGTCTATTGTTTATTTCTTCTTTGCTTTGTAGAAAGTACGTGCTAGATTGGTACCAGTCATTAAATTAATGTTCTTGGGACCTGGACAAAAAATAATCAAACAAGGGGATCCGCCTTCTACAATATACTTCATTATTAGTGGGGAAGTCGAATTATATCGAACAGTTTATGATCGAGTTCGTAATCAAGATATGTAAAAGTTTTTAAAATAATGCCTGTATGCACAATTTTTTATAGGCTAAACAAATATATTTTGACAAATTGGATTTTATCAGCGGACCAGGCGACTGTCTTGGCGATATTGAAATGATTGAAGAATGCTATAGAAGAAATACATACATTTCACGAAGTAAGTATTAAGCCTCATTCATAACTGTGTATATTCAATTGCCAAAAACGAGCATATGTACTTGCAAACATTATATTACCCCTCCAAAATATTGTGCGACTAATCTCTAAGGAGAGCATCTCGGGTTTAGTCTCTATCGGATACAATTGGGCATTAATTAGTCGAAACAAGTCTCGAACGGTTATAGTTGTAGATTAGTCCCGTATTCATTTCTTTCGGGTTTAACAAACGATATATTGATATAAGCACGCACTTAGGCAATAAAAATTCATGAACGTTATTGACATGTAAGCAAAGCATTCGCTTAGCAAACCTCAGGCAGCCGATTCGAAGCTATAATTGTACACAGCGTACTTGTACACAAGGGTATTATAACTTTGTTCGCATAACGGTTGTTTGTGACAGCAAAAAATAATCGAGATAGATATAGACTTATACATACTAAAATGATCAGAATGAAAAAAAGGAATCGATTTAGCCCTGACTGTCTGTCCGTCCTTCCGTCCGTCCGTCCGTCTGCTCGTGGTTACCATAACTTGAATAAAAATTAAGATATCTCAATGAAATTTGGTACACAGATTGCTCTTTAGCAGGGTAGATTGGTATTGAAAACGGTCAAGATCGGTCAATAACCACGCCCACCTCCCATATAACGGACATTTTTGAAAAATGCAAAAACTCCGTTTTTTCGGTATCTATTTGGAAAATGCAAAAGCTTACTTTTTTCGATATCTATTGAAACAAATTGAGTGAAATTCGGTATTTGAAGCGATTTTGAACTAAGAAGTTAGGTATTTATAAAATTAAAAAAAATGGGCGTTGCCACGGCTACTTATGAAAAAATATCTGTATCTCAATAGCTGTGTAAGGTATCGTCACAAAATTTGGTGAACCAGTTTTCCTCAATATCGCTGTTATCATCGTTAAAAATTTTTGAACTTGGACCATAACCTCGCCCACTTCCCATATAACGGAAATTTTGAAAAATGCAAAAATTTCGTTTTTTCTTTATCTATTGGAACATATTTATTAAAATTTGATATTTAGAGAGACATTTAATTAAGAAACTTGATTTTTATAAAATTTTAAAAAATGGGCGTTACCACGCCCACTTATAAGAAAACGTCTGTAGGTATCACAATAACGATGTAAGGAATCGTCACAAAATTTGGTGAACATATTGTCCTTGATATCACTAGCATCACCGTCAATAATTTTTGAAATCGGACCATAACCACGCCCAACTTCCATATAACGCAAATTTTTGAAAAATTCAAAATTTCCGTTTTTTCGGTATCTATTAGAGCAAATTGAGTGAAATTTTATATTTGGAGCGATTTTGAACTAAGAAATTTGGTATTTATGAAATTTTGAAAAAATGGCCGTTGCCACGCCCACTTATGACAAATTTTCTCTATCTCAATAACAGTATTAGTTATCGTCACAAAATTTGGTGGACATATTTTCCTTTATATCGCTATTATTATCGTAGACAGTTTTTTAAAGCGAATTATAACCACGCCCACCTCCCATATAACGGAAGTTTTGAATAATGCAAAAAAATCGTTTTTTAGTATTTATTGGAAGAAATTGAGTAAAGTTTAATACTAGCAGCGATTTGTAAAATTTTGAAAAATGGGCGCTGCCACGCCTACTTGTAATAAATTGTCTGCATCTTAATTACAGTGCTAAGCATCGTCACTAAATTTGGTACACATATTGTCCTTGGCATCACTAAACTAATCTTGGAACATTTTTAAAATCGGAACAAAACCACGCCCACCTTCCATATAACGGAAAAGTTGATCGCAGTCAACCAAAAGTGTTGTGTACAAAGGGCAACGAACTCTTCCATCTAAACTGTGTTAATATGTCATCGGATGACCTTGATTTTCTGCTCGTATCAAATAAACATTTCTATTGTAAAATCAGTACGGTTGAGCGCCGTAATTCGATTCGTTCTCCGCCTACTATCGCTCTCTCTACTGCTGAAGTGTCTTTTGAGCAGAGTGTTAATTTAATTGTGGATAGTCAAGCTAAACAAGTGACTTTACTTGACATCGCTAAAGACATTGCTGCTCTGCGTTCTCAAAATTCTCACATACTTGCCGAAGTGAAGGCTTTGAAAAACGATAAATCTCATTTATTGCAAAAGTGTGATAGCTTAGCTAATGAAATACAATCTTTGCATTCGAAACTTGATGAGAAAAATGCTGTCGTTTCTTCGCTAACTCAGGAAATAAAAAATCTGCATTGCGTTGTTGCTAGCTATGCAAACAAACTCAATCCGATTCGTTCTAGTGTAAGTAACAAAGACAATAACAAAGTTTCGACTGCTAAAGCCAAACATTCTGTCTCTAATAACAAACAAACTAACTCATGCCTACCTGCAATAAATAAACAGACACTCTTAGTGGATTTGTCTCCACATTCGCCTATTAATGCTCCGTCAACCGATCTCTCTCCTGTACTCACAACATCGCCCTTTAATGTTCTCGCTAGCAATAAGCCGCTTTTACTTAATTCGCCGATTGTTGATATTGGTGTTAGTAACGTATTAAACTCGAAGCCGACGCTGACGTCGAAGCCGGGAGTGAGCGCCGCTGCACTCGTTAATAAAGTTAGTGCAGATCGCGCTGATTTATGTGCCAATACAATACACTTTGAATTGTGTTCCGATCTGACGACTGCGGCCTTTCTTGCGGCATTTGCACGCTTTGTCGGAAATGTCTAAGATATAGGCGACCATGGTAAAACCTTTGTAGGAGCTCAAAGAGCAACCAAAAAACAATTTGTTCAATTCATAAAGGAAGTCTCGCCTGAAATCATTAAAAAATATGCACCCTAAGGCATTGATTGGCAATATATCCCCACAAGCGCACCACATTTGGACGGGTTATGGGAATCAGCCGTAAAGAGTCTTAAAACTCATTTCAAGAAAATTGCTGGCAATCATAAATTCACGTTCGAGGAATTTACAACATTATTAGCCCGAATTGAAGCCGTTCTAAACTCACGGCCCTTCTCCACACTCTCGCAAGATCTCTCCGATTTCACAGCCCTCACTCCTCGACATTTCCTCAGAGGCGCGCCACTTCTGGCTTCCCGATCCAGAAACGCAGTCTCTTTCACTAATAAAATTCTCCAACATGAATTCAGTCGGCGATGGAAGGAAACCACAAACTCCGCACTCTAATACCCTCCTTCAAAAACTGCATGGATGTTTTAGCACTAACGTTCTCTCTTCTCCCATAGAGATTAGCACGAACACCGTAATGCAAGTAGTTGCCCCCACCGCACCGATCCGTTCGGCAATCACTGTGCCACGCAATGCTACAATTCTGGCACGCACCGCCCACAGCAGCGGAACTCCCTCACTCCAACCGACGCACCTCGACGCCACGACGCCACGCCTCCAAGGCTGTAGCCGCAGTAACTGCAGCACCCGCCGTAGCAGCAAGAAAAACAGCGAGACCTCCCAGCGTCCGATGTCCTCTATGCCGCCACCCTCATTCGTTACGCCTGTGTGCGATTTTTAAGGGCATGCAGCCCTCGGAGCGACAGCAATAGCACGAGCGCACGGTTTCTGCTTGAACTGCTTGGCGCGGTCGCATGCCACCAGAGCGTGCACCTCCGAAGTGACGTGGCATTTATTTGACAGGGCGCACCACACGCTGCTACACCGCTCCAGCAGACATGTAGTACTAGAGCGCCCTATACCCTCCACGACCCCGACGGCAACCACTCGCCCACCACAATCGTAACCAGCATCCACCGCAGACTCGCAACACTGGCATCGCAGTCGTCGCCCAGCCGGGCTCAGCAGCGTGAGTGAAAAGAGGTGAGTTGTCAAAGTGCAGTGATTGCAAGCAAATAATTTCAGTGAGTAGCGCAGACTTGTAAACAATTAAAGGAAAAATGTGACATGTTTTTTAAATATGGATCAGCACAAAATAATAACGGACCCTTGTAATATATAAACACACGGACAATAGAATAGCCAGATGTTATTCGAGGCCATGCGAGTAGAGGGGATTCTGTAAAGAACTGACCGTCTTTAAAGTGTATATTTTTTCAGAATAGTATAGTTTATACATAAAAGAGACACAAAAAGGCATTTTTGCATGCTTAAGTACCTGAATATGTATATACGTGGAATATAGGTATGTGCATATTATGAAGATCGTGACTCTTACAAGCGCGATATCTAGGGAATGGTGGTTCTTTTAGAAAATATCGAGATCTACAACTTTGGTCTGAAGTACTTTTTGATAAATCTTACCGTTTTCGAAAAAAACTCAAAAACCTGAAATTTCGATCTTTGACCCCGAATAAGTTTTAGCACACATGTGATCGGTGGGGACTTTTGACACTTTATTTCTGAAGGTGTATTCAAGGTCTCTACCAAAATTTAGCTGTGTCGGAATTTTGGTTATTTCAATTGTTTAAATTGACCGGACTAATAATAAACAAGACATTTTTTTTCATTGAAATTCGTACATTCGGAATTGCTATATACTCTTAACTTTGTGCTCTCCTTGAAGCGATTATTGGCAGACGTGGCATACCTCACAGAGTCTTGCATAAGGAACTTTTAAAAAGGCTATGGATGCATCTTCCCGTGCAATATTGTGAATTTTTACAATCGCACTTAACAGAGAGACGCTTTCGAAATAGTTAAGAATTCTGGTGCAGGCGTTCCTCAAGTCAACGTCCTAGGACCGTTATTGTATCTCCTATATATCTTATGTACACAGTATAATTGAAGTATTTCACTTTTTTCTAGCCTAAAACTACAGGCTTCCTACTAAAATTATTAACGTTAAGGTTATATTCAGATTACAATTATAAAAGCAAAAAGGTTTACATACACAATTTGTTTTTGTATATTTTTTATTAAGTATTAAAAACTGCTAAATTTAGGTGTGTTTTGGAATAATTAAGAAAATTTTGAGAAATGTGGGTAATTTTTTTCTCTTGTTTTGTTATTATTGTTGTTGGGGAGATAGCACTGCGACCTTAAGGTCTATTGTGCCCCCTACTTGGATTAAAGAATTTCCCTTAGTCCAACCTCCGAGGTAAATCTTAGTATTGAACCCAAGGCTCTGGAAGTTATCCCATCGTCCATAACCAGATATTCGCCTAAACATTTTTGACGTTTGTGTATCAATGCGGGGCACTTCTCCAGGACGTGTTTAGAAGTGTCTTTCTCTTCCCTGCAGAATCTGCAACGTTTCTGCGAATAAATTCCAAGTTCATTTAGGTGATAATTCAGCCTACAGTGTCCTGTAAGGATTCCTGTGATCATTCTCAAGTTGTTCTTTTACAAGCCCATGCATTCTCTGAATCTTGTTTGGTTGTAGCTACCCAGAAGGGATTTGGAGTGCTCCAGATCTGGCAGATTGTCCCAGTGTGATTTGCTAAGGGCTTCCTCCTCTTTCCTCGTTAAAGCTGATAGTGCCCTTTTCCCTAATCCTGAGGAGGGTTCCGGACCTATGAATGGAGTTGATGTCCCCTTTTTGCGAGCATGTCCGCCATCTCATTTCCAAAGATACCAGCGTGACCTGGTAACCAAAGAACCCAGACCCGGTTCGTAACACCAAGTGTGTTCAGCTTATCAAGACACTCCGTTAGTAGTTTTGAGGTAACCTGGTAAGATTTGAGGGCCTTGATGGCTGCTTGGCTGTTCGATATAATTGCAATATTCCGTCCCCGGTAGTTACGCTGGAGGTTAAATGACGCGCACCTTTCTATAGCATAAATTTCTGCTTGGAAAATGGACATATGTGTCCCGATCGATTCCGAGTACTGTGTTCTCGGTCCATACACACCGATTCTGGTGCCCTGTTCGGTTAGCGAGCCGTCTGTGTAACAGGTAATCATGTGTTGGTTTATCTTGTAGGTTTCCGAGAAACCCACACAGCTCCTTTTGTTGGTCAATTTGGGTTTGAATCTTTTTGTGAGACTTAACTCGGGTTTCATAGTATCTCTCGGTATAGCTACTTCGGGATATCGTTCAGTTAGAGTGTTAACCTTCCTCCGACTCAGCCAAGAAGAGTAACGCGACAGTCTACGTGAGGTGTTGGCAATTAGGGAGTTAGGTATTCAGGTGCAGACACCGAAACATTCAGTTGTATTAACTCGCTCGGCATTATCGGCTGCCCTTGCATAGCAAGGGAAATAAATAATTAAACCAGACTTACCGTGTTTGATTTACTTGTACGCAGTACAATTTAGGGTTTCACCAGCAAAAATATTTAGTTGTGCTGTTAACACCCCATGGTATGCACAAAAATATCGCGATGGTTAAAGCGCACCTTACCTTGAGATTTACTAAGTTGATATAAAACGTAAATAGAAATTGTTGCTTCACGGCCTTTTTTAACGAAATGTTTCTTTAGCGTTAAAGTAAGTTGCTAGGTACATAGTCATAACATTTGTAATGAACTCTAATATTTTAGTAATAATAATAATTATCGGTTAAATAAAGAATGTATTACTTTGGTAAAATTTTATGCAAAATTATATTTGGTGAAATCTTACTTAATTGCTAGTACTTAGTGTTAGTTGTTACTGAAACAGGACCAAAATTCAGGGGAAAATTTTCCTTTACGGAACCAGGCTTTGAAAAAAGAGAGTTATAAGGGGGTGTAGGGGGGAGCCCCCTGAGTCCAAATCAGAAGTTCTCACCGGCCGGAGGCTTATAGTTTTTAAGTAATTTGCTGTTAAACTTGCGAAAAATGTCAATTTTAACCTCACTTTCTGCTATGTGCAGCAATGAAATGAAAATACCGTGCTGCCATACATCACGAATATATGTCGAAAAAAAACGAAAATAATAAACTCTATGCGCATATTACGTGATTTTTTATTAAAAATTTTAAATTTATTACGAAATCTTGATTTATTTGAGAAAAGCGACGCAGGTGGAAATTTGTAATAAAAAATCAACGTATTTCTTACGCAATTTTATAAATGATTTTAAAATTAACATGAAATATGGATTGATATGAGTAAAGCGCCGCAGACGAAAATTTTTAATAAAAAATCGCGCGATTTTTTATAAAAAATTTTCTATTTGGTATGATATATTGATTTATGTGAGAAAAGCGGCGCACGGGAAAATTTTTAATAAAAATCGCGCGTTTTTTTATAAAAAATATTCTATTTGGTATGATATTCTGATTTATGTGAGAAAAGCGCCGCAGGCAATTTAAATCTATTGATTTGGTTAAGAAAAAACGTCGTCTCATTTTTATCAAAAATATCTACTAACATTTTCCAGGATCTGGCATCACACAAAGCGCCGCAGGTGAAAATTTTTAATAAAAAATCGCGCGATTTTTTATTAAAAATTTTCAATTTAAATCTATTGATTTGGTTAAGAAAAAACGTCGTCTCATTTTTATCAAAAATATCTACTAACATTTTCCAGGATCTGGCATCACACATACTTCGCGGCCATCTGACAACAACTGTGTTTAGACCATTGTGCAATTAGCAAGATATACAAATATCGCATTTAGAAGTATTTATTGTTAAAATTTTAGCAAAAAAATATGTGCATTATGTTTATAATGTGTTTATGAAAGTGTATTAACAAAAAGAAAAGTGATTTGTGCGGTTTTTGTATTAAAATATTGCTAAGTCAGTGACAAAATTTTAACAACAAATAACTTTAAAACTATAACAATTTGGACCCAAAATTTGTTAAATATCGGTGAATCAGTGCTACCCCAATACCCCCTGCTAATTTCAGTGAAATATTCCAAGTACTTTGGCTAAAAAAAGCATTGGTTCCGTAAAGGAAATCTCAGCCAAATTCAGGATTATAATTTAAAATGAAAACTTGTGTATATTTTCTTTGTCTTTCTCTTACGTTGGTGAAAAATTGACACTGAAGATGGCACAACGACAAGGGATGACGGATGACGGAAAATCGTTCTAAAATATATCAACATTTCACCCTATCGGACCAGAAATGGAAACAAATCAATAATGTGTTGAAATTATCGCTTTATAGCAAATTGGGAAAAAACGATCGTTATTTATGGTGAATGACGGTACTTGGATACTTAGTATCTCTCCCGCCCCAAGTCTAACACCGTTTTAGTACATATTTTAAATCAAATTTGTGTAATGAGACAAAATATTAATACCAGAACAAATATTTTATCAATTCAGTAAATCATTAAAGATAATAAAAATATTGAATAATTCAACCTTTGCGGGGTTAAAATAGTTTTAAAATAATTTTAAAATAGAAAATATCTTTGAAAATGTAACTTATTACATTTTTTTTTAGTTTTTATGAAATGTTCAACAAATTGATTCTTCAATATCATTTCCTTTTCGGAATGTGCATAACTCCATCTAAAACAGGAAAAAAATCCGAAAATATTATTTCTCAATTAGATTTTACTCCACTTGATGTTTTCTCAAGCATTATTTTGTAATTTGAGATAGGTTTGAGAAATAATCCTATAGCACTCGTTCAGTTCCCAAAAATGCATCATAGGCTACCCTATAGGCTATATTTCACTTACAGCAGCTGTATTCCAATTTTTTGCGCTCCGCTCACGTTTTTCACGTAATTCAACCTTTGCGGGGTTAAAATAGTTTTAAAATAATTTTTAAATAGAAAATATCTTTGAAAATCTAACTTATTACATTTTTTTAAAGTTTTTATGAAATGTTCAACAAATTGATCCTTCAATATCATTTCCTTTTCGGAATGTGCATAACTCCATTTAAAACAGGAAAAAATCGAATACCTTTGCGAAAATATTATTTCTCAATTCGATTTTACGCAACTTGATGTTTTCTCAAGCATTATTTTGTAATTTGAGATAGGTTTGAGAAATAATCCTATAGCACTCGTTCAGTTCCGAAAAATGCATCATAGGCTACCCTATAGGCTATATTTCACTTACAGCAGCTGTATTCCAATTTTTTGCGCTCCGCTCACGTTTTTCACGTAATTCAACCTTTGCGGGGTTAAAATAGTTTTAAAATAATTTTTAAATAGAAAATATCTTTGAAAATCTAACTTATTACATTTTTTTAAAGTTTTTATGAAATGTTCAACAAATTGATCCTTCAATATCATTTCCTTTTCGGAATGTGCATAACTCCATTTAAAACAGGAAAAAATCGAATACCTTTGCGAAAATATTATTTCTCAATTCGATTTTACGCAACTTGATGTTTTCTCAAGCATTATTTTGTAATTTGAGATAGGTTTGAGAAATAATCCTATAGCACTCGTTCAGTTCCGAAAAATGCATCATAGGCTACCCTATAGGCTATATTTCACATACAGCAGCTGGATTCCAATTTTTTGCGCTCCGCTCACGTTTTTCTCAATGTGAAAATAAAGGAAAATGCCATATTTAAAAGTGCTTTAAAAATTTAATTTGTGTCTAAAAATTAATAGGATTATGTAGACCCGATGATCCCTAATACTATTTAAATTTGGTAATACTACTTTTTATCGATTTTCTGATGTTGGAGCCCAATGTGTAGTTGATAAAACTTTAACTTAATATTAAATTGACATATTAGATAATTTTTTCATATATTTAACTTATTTGCCTTAAAATATGTATATTCACTTGAATCAGAGACACATACATATATACATATGTACATACATAAACTATTTTGGCGTTTGGTGTATGCACATAGACATATGTCGAACCTCGAACCATCGTCCGTGTTTCGTCAATTTGTAAAATATAAGTTGTGGTAGAACTTAAACATTGAGCTAGTAAAAGCGCAACATTTTATTGTTATTTTATATCTTATTTAATTTACGGTAACATAGGTGCGTAATTATAGCTGATGCCCAATTAATAATTACAGATAAGTTTTAATCAGAGCTTCTGCAATATACAGTTGAAAATTTATCTGTTGTACTATCTTTTGTGCTCAAACTGATTCGTGTGGCGATCGTACGTTTGTCCTGCAATCATGGTAACAGAGAGTCCAGCATTGCAATAAGAATACAAAGCAAACCCTCTCAGCAACAATATGCCTAGGCACCCGCTTAACAACTGCCTCTTGACGTATGTTACTTCAGTTATTAAAACATATGTTCAAAGCATCGAAGCATCCAGCATGGCAGTAAGCAAAGCCAAGTTAAAAACGCATAAGCGTTTCGTTGCAGCGTACCTTTGTACTTGCTTAACACAATTTCCTATACAGAGATGAAATCAATATCTGAACTATCGGTTGTATTGCTGCTATATGTTATATTTATCTGTTCTTTTTTTTCGTTCTGATTTTCACTGCAACAATAGTTCTAATAATAAGTATTACTTGTGCAAAGTTTCAAGACTTTAGCTGCTTAAATGGAGGAGTATTCGAGCTAAATGTAATATCTGAGCTATCTGTTGTATGGCAGCTATATGTTATATTTATTTAAGGAGTTAAGGCCCAAAATGCAATATCTAAACTATATGTCTGCAGGTCCCCCGTTTGTAGTACAAAAAAAGGGACACACACCATAATTGGTAGGATAAGCTCGTATAAACACTGAGCTATATAGGCTAAGCGCCAAATTAATAATTATAATTAGTCATCAATGCCAAAATAAATTTATGCTATGTTGAATTATTATTTCTTTTATTTATAATTTTGACCGCATTCGTTACAATGAAGACAACACCGCCCTTATTTCCACAGGATACAATAAATAGGTTAATCAGGTGATTAAAAAAATTGGCATCCTGAGATATATGGTACGAAATCACCACATGACGATTTTACGTTGTAAGAACTCCGTCCTCACCAGCTAGACAATCACAGGTACATCTTTAACGTGTTCATGACGTTTAACTATGATTTAATGAATAAGTAAAAAAGAAAAAGAATTTGGTTTAGATAATGTAGAATTAGTTGCCTTTCTGGTAAAACAAGGCCTGAGGCCAGCATGGATGTAAGTTAACATACCGCAGTAGGCAATACCAAGTGAACCTGCAGTAGGCAATACCAAGTAAGCGCAGCACAAACAACAACAACTGAAACTAAATAATAAGCGCAGCTCAAGTAACGCAGACATAACAACGGAAGCGCATGCGAGCAGCAAAACAACATAAGCAGTCCAAAATCGTGGGAATCGCCGACTCAGCCAAGAAGAGTCACGCGGCAGTCTACGTGAGGTGTTGGCAATTAGGGAGTTAGGTATTCAGGTGCAGACACCGAAACATTCAGTTGTATTAACTCGCTCGGCATTATCGGCTGCCCTTGCATAGCAAGGGAAATAAATAATTAAACCAGACTTACCGTGTTTGATTTACTTGTACGCAGTACAATTTAGGGTTTCACCAGCAAACATATTTAGTTGTGCTGTTAACACCCCATGGTATGCACAAAAATATCGCGATGGTTAAAGCGCACCTTACCTTGAGATTTACTAAGTTGATATAAAACGTAAATAGAAATTATTGCTTCACGGCCTTTTTTAACGAAATGTTTCTTTAGCGTTAAAGTAAGTTGCTAGGTACATAGTCATAACATTTGTAATGAACTCTAATATTTTAGTAATAATAATAATTATCGGTTAAATAAAGAATGTATTACTTTGGTAAAATTTTATGCAAAATTATATTTGGTGAAATCTTACTTAATTGCTAGTACTTAGTGTTAGTTGTTACTGAAACAGGACCAAAATTCAGGGGAAAATTTTCCTTTACGGAACCAGGCTTTGAAAAAAGAGAGTGTAGGGGGGAGCCCCCTGAGTCCAAATCAGAAGTTCTCACCGGCCGGAGGCTTATAGTTTTTAAGTAATTTGCTGTTAAACTTGCGAAAAATGTCAATTTTAACCTCACTTTCTGCTATGTGCAGCAATGAAATGAAAATACCGTGCTGCCATACATCACGAATATATGTCGAAAAAAAACGAAAATAATAAACTCTATGCGCATATTACGTGATTTTTTATTAAAAATTTTAAATTTATTACGAAATATTGATTTATTTGAGAAAAGCGACGCAGGTGGAAATTTGTAATAAAAAATCAACGTATTTCTTACGCAATTTTATAAATGATTTTAAAATTAACATGAAATATGGATTGATATGAGTAAAGCGCCGCAGACGAAAATTTTTAATAAAAAATCACGCGATTTTTTATAAAAAATTTTCTATTTGGTATGATATATTGATTTATGTGAGAAAAGCGGCGCACGGGAAAATTTTTAATAAAAATCGCGCGTTTTTTTATAAAAAATATTCTATTTGGTATGATATTCTGATTTATGTGAGAAAAGCGCCGCAGGCAATTTAAATCTATTGATTTGGTTAAGAAAAAACGTCGTCTCATTTTTATCAAAAATATCTATTAACATTTTCCAGGATCTGGCATCACGCATACTTCGCGGCCATCTGACAACAACTGTGTTTAGAACATTGTGCAATTAGCAAGATATACAAATATCGCATTTAGAAGTATTTATTGTTAAAATTTTAGCAAAAAAATATGTGCATTATGTTTATAATGTGTTTATGAAAGTGTATTAACAAAAAGAAAAGTGATTTGTGCGGTTTTTGTATTAAATTATTGTATTAAAATAGTGACAAAATTTTAACAACAAATAGCTTTAAAACTATAACAATTTGGACCCAAAATTTGTTAAATATCGGTGAATCAGTGCTACCCCAACACCCCCTGCTAATTTCAGTGAAATATTCCAAGTACTTTGGCTAAAAAAAGCATTGGTTCCGTAAAGGAAATCTCAGCCAAATTCAGGATTATAATTTAAAATGAAAACTTGTGTATATTTTCTTTGTCTTTCTCTTACGTTGGTGAAAAATTGACACTGAAGATGGCACAACGACAAGGGATGACGGATGACGGAAAATCGTTCTAAAATATATCAACATTTCACCCTATCGGACCAGAAATGGAAACAAATCAATAATGTGTTGAAATTATCGCTTTATAGCAAATTGGAAAAAACGATCGTTATTTATGGTGAATGACGGTACTTGGATACTTAGTATCTCTCCCGCCCCAAGTCTAACACCGTTTTAGTACATATTTTAAATCAAATTTGTGTAATGAGACAAAATATTAATACCAGAACAAATATTTTATCAATTCAGTAAATCATTAAAGATAATAAAAATATTGAATAATTCAACCTTTGCGGGGTTAAAATAGTTTTAAAATAATTTTAAAATAGAAAATATCTTTGAAAATGTAACTTATTACATTTTTTTTTAGTTTTTATGAAATGTTCAACAAATTGATTCTTCAATATCATTTCCTTTTCGGAATGTGCATAACTCCATCTAAAACAGGAAAAAAATCCGAAAATATTATTTCTCAATTAGATTTTACTCCACTTGATGTTTTCTAAAGCATTATTTTGTAATTTGAGATAGGTTTGAGAAATAATCCTATAGCACTCGTTCAGTTCCCAAAAATGCATCATATGCTACCCTATAGGCTATATTTCACTTACAGCAGCTGTATTCCAATTTTTTGCGCTCCGCTCACGTTTTTCACGTAATTCAACCTTTGCGGGGTTAAAATAGTTTTAAAATAATTTTTAAATAGAAAATATCTTTGAAAATCTAACTTATTACATTTTTTTAAAGTTTTTATGAAATGTTCAACAAATTGATCCTTCAATATCATTTCCTTTTCGGAATGTGCATAACTCCATTTAAAACAGGAAAAAATCGAATACCTTTGCGAAAATATTATTTCTCAATTCGATTTTACGCAACTTGATGTTTTCTCAAGCATTATTTTGTAATTTGAGATAGGTTTGAGAAATAATCCTATAGCACTCGTTCAGTTCCGAAAAATGCATCATAGGCTACCCTATAGGCTATATTTCACATACAGCAGCTGGATTCCAATTTTTTGCGCTCCGCTCACGTTTTTCTCAATGTGAAAATAAAGGAAAATGCCATATTTAAAAGTGCTTTAAAAATTTAATTTGTGTCTAAAAATTAATAGGATTATGTAGACCCGATGATCCCTAATACTATTTAAATTTGGTAATACTACTTTTTATCGATTTTCTGATGTTGGAGCCCAATGTGTAGTTGATAAAACTTTAACTTAATATTAAATTGACATATTAGATAATTTTTTCATATATTTAACTTATTTGCCTTAAAATATGTATATTCACTTGAATCAGAGACACATACATATATACATATGTACATACATAAACTATTTTGGCGTTTGGTGTATGCACATAGACATATGTCGAACCTCGAACCATCGTCCGTGTTTCGTCAATTTGTAAAATATAAGTTGTGGTAGAACTTAAACATTGAGCTAGTAAAAGCGCAACATTTTATTGTTATTTTATATCTTATTTAATTTACGGTAACATAGGTGCGTAATTATAGCTGATGCCCAATTAATAATTACAGATAAGTTTTAATCAGAGCTTCTGCAATATACAGTTGAAAATTTATCTGTTGTACTATCTTTTGTGCTCAAACTGATTCGTGTGGCGATCGTACGTTTGTCCTGCAATCATGGTAACAGAGAGTCCAGCATTGCAATAAGAATGCAAAGCAAACCCTCTCAGCAACAATATGCCTAGGCACCCGCTTAACAACTGCCTCTTGACGTATGTTACTTCAGTTATTAAAACATATGTTCAAAGCATCGAAGCATCCAGCATGGCAGTAAGCAAAGCCAAGTTAAAAACGCATAAGCGTTTCGTTGCAGCGTACCTTTGTACTTGCTTAACACAATTTCCTATACAGAGATGAAATCAATATCTGAACTATCGGTTGTATTGCTGCTATATGTTATATTTATCCGTTCTTTTTTTTCGTTCTGATTTTCACTGCAACAATAGTTCTAATAATAAGTATTACTTGTGCAAAGTTTCAAGACTTTAGCTGCTTAAATGGAGGAGTATTCGAGCTAAATGTAATATCTGAGCTATCTGTTGTATGGCAGCTATATGTTATATTTATTTAAGGAGTTAAGGCCCAAAATGCAATATCTAAACTATATGTCTGCAGGTCCCCCGTTTGTAGTACAAAAAAAGGGACACACACCATAATTGGTAGGATAAGCTCGTATAAACACTGAGCTATATAGGCTAAGCGCCAAATTAATAATTATAATTAGTCATCAATGCCAAAATAAATTTATGCTATGTTGAATTATTATTTCTTTTATTTATAATTTTGACCGCATTCGTTACAATGAAGACAACACCGCCCTTATTTCCACAGGATACAATAAATAGGTTAATCAGGTGATTAAAAAAATTGGCATCCTGAGATATATGGTACGAAATCACCACATGACGATTTTACGTTGTAAGAACTCCGTCCTCACCAGCTAGACAATCACAGGTACATCTTTAACGTGTTCATGACGTTTAACTATGATTTAATGAATAAGTAAAAAAGAAAAAGAATTTGGTTTAGATAATGTAGAATTAGTTGCCTTTCTGGTAAAACAAGGCCTGAGGCCAGCATGGATGTAAGTTAACATACCGCAGTAGGCAATACCAAGTGAACCTGCAGTAGGCAATACCAAGTAAGCGCAGCACAAACAACAACAACTGAAACTAAATAATAAGCGCAGCTCAAGTAACGCAGACATAACAACGGAAGCGCATGCGAGCAGCAAAACAACATAAGCAGTCCAAAATCGTGGGAATCGCCGACTCAGCCAAGAAGAGTCACGCGGCAGTCTACGTGAGGTGTTGGCAATTAGGGAGTTAGGTATTCAGGTGCAGACACCGAAACATTCAGTTGTATTAACTCGCTCGGCATTATCGGCTGCCCTTGCATAGCAAGGGAAATAAATAATTAAACCAGACTTACCGTGTTTGATTTACTTGTACGCAGTACAATTTAGGGTTTCACCAGCAAACATATTTAGTTGTGCTGTTAACACCCCATGGTATGCACAAAAATATCGCGATGGTTAAAGCGCACCTTTCCTTGAGATTTACTAAGTTGATATAAAACGTAAATAGAAATTATTGCTTCACGGCCTTTTTTAACGAAATGTTTCTTTAGCGTTAAAGTAAGTTGCTAGGTACATAGTCATAACATTTGTAATGAACTCTAATATTTTAGTAATAATAATAATTATCGGTTAAATAAAGAATGTATTACTTTGGTAAAATTTTATGCAAAATTATATTTGGTGAAATCCTACTTAATTGCTAGTACTTAGTGTTAGTTGTTACTGAAACAGGACCAAAATTCAGGGGAAAATTTTCCTTTACGGAACCAGGCTTTGAAAAAAGAGAGTTATAAGGGGGTGTAGGGGGGAGCCCCCTGAGTCCAAATCAGAAGTTCTCACCGGCCGGAGGCTTATAGTTTTTAAGTAATTTGCTGTTAAACTTGCGAAAAATGTCAATTTTAACCTCACTTTCTGCTATGTGCAGCAATGAAATGAAAATACCGTGCTGCCATACATCACGAATATATGTCGAAAAAAAACGAAAATAATAAACTCTATGCGCATATTACGTGATTTTTTATTAAAAATTTTAAATTTATTACGAAATATTGATTTATTTGAGAAAAGCGACGCAGGTGGAAATTTGTAATAAAAAATCAACGTATTTCTTACGCAATTTTATAAATGATTTTAAAATTAACATGAAATATGGATTGATATGAGTAAAGCGCCGCAGACGAAAATTTTTAATAAAAAATCGCGCGATTTTTTATAAAAAATTTTCTATTTGGTATGATATATTGATTTATGTGAGAAAAGCGGCGCACGGGAAAATTTTTAATAAAAATCGCGCGTTTTTTTATAAAAAATATTCTATTTGGTATGATATTCTGATTTATGTGAGAAAAGCGCCGCAGGCAATTTAAATCTATTGATTTGGTTAAGAAAAAACGTCGTCTCATTTTTATCAAAAATATCTATTAACATTTTCCAGGATCTGGCATCACGCATACTTCGCGGCCATCTGACAACAACTGTGTTTAGAACATTGTGCAATTAGCAAGATATACAAATATCGCATTTAGAAGTATTTATTGTTAAAATTTTAGCAAAAAAATATGTGCATTATGTTTATAATGTGTTTATGAAAGTGTATTAACAAAAAGAAAAGTGATTTGTGCGGTTTTTGTATTAAAATATTGTATTAAAATAGTGACAAAATTTTAACAACAAATAGCTTTAAAACTATAACAATTTGGACCCAAAATTTGTTAAATATCGGTGAATCAGTGCTACCCCAACACCCCCTGCTAATTTCAGTGAATTATTCCAAGTACTTTGGCTAAAAAAAGCATTGGTTCCGTAAAGGAAAACACAAAACACTTCTGGCTTCCCGATCCAGAAACGCAGTCTCTTTCACTAATAAAATTCTCCAACATGAATTCAGTCGGCGATGGAAGGAAACCACAAACTCCGCACTCTAATACCCTCCTTCAAAAACTGCATGGATGTTTTAGCACTAACGTTCTCTCTTCTCCCATAGAGATTAGCACGAACACCGTAATGCAAGTAGTTGCCCCCACCGCACCGATCCGTTCGGCAATCACTGTGCCACGCAATGCTACAATTCTGGCACGCACCGCCCACAGCAGCGGAACTCCCTCACTCCAACCGACGCACCTCGACGCCACGACGCCACGCCTCCAAGGCTGTAGCCGCAGTAACTGCAGCACCCGCCGTAGCAGCAAGAAAAACAGCGAGACCTCCCAGCGTCCGATGTCCTCTATGCCGCCACCCTCATTCGTTACGCCTGTGTGCGATTTTTAAGGGCATGCAGCCCTCGGAGCGACAGCAATAGCACGAGCGCACGGTTTCTGCTTGAACTGCTTGGCGCGGTCGCATGCCACCAGAGCGTGCACCTCCGAAGTGACGTGGCATTTATTTGACAGGGCGCACCACACGCTGCTACACCGCTCCAGCAGACATGTAGTACTAGAGCGCCCTATTCCGAGCAACAACGCGCGCAAAGGACGACGCAACCAACCTACCCTCCACGACCCCGACGGCAACCACTCGCCCACCACAATCGTAACCAGCATCCACCGCAGACTCGCAACACTGGCATCGCAGTCGTCGCCCAGCCGGGCTCAGCAGCGTGAGTGGAAAGAGGTGAGTTGTCAAAGTGCAGTGATTGCCATTTAAACAAGATAATTTTGAAATTTCGGGAATGGGTGGAAGAGTAGTTTAAAACTCAAATAATTTATGCTCCATTACCTTAATATACCCGAAAGCGGACAAAAGAATACAAGCCCAAGCTATAGTTCTGCCGCAACTAACCAATATGCTTCCAACCTATCACATTAATATGCTTCCAACCTATCACATTGTACCAACAATCGAGCTGTACGGACGTGTTTATTCTCGCTCTGCAATTTTTGTTATAATTTATAGTGATTTTGCGACTATTAATGCTATTTGTGCCTATTTAGGCTTAGAGACAATGACTCTATAATAGAAATTATACATAACAACTTAAAAAGTTGTTGTCATATAAATATATAATTCTATAAATAAAATTCATATTCAGTATGCCGTGTCTTTGTGGGCTAAAAGTTGATCGCAGTCAACCAAAAGTGTTGTGTACAAAGGGCAACGAACTCTTCCATCTAAACTGTGTTAATATGTCATCGGATGACCTTGATTTTCTGCTCGTATCAAATAAACATTTCTATTGTAAAATCAGTACGGTTGAGCGCCGTAATTCGATTCGTTCTCCGCCTACTATCGCTCTCTCTACTGCTGAAGTGTCTTTTGAGCAGAGTGTTAATTTAATTGTGGATAGTCAAGCTAAACAAGTGACTTTACTTGACATCGCTAAAGACATTGCTGCTCTGCGTTCTCAAAATTCTCACATACTTGCCGAAGTGAAGGCTTTGAAAAACGATAAATCTCATTTATTGCAAAAGTGTGATAGCTTAGCTAATGAAATACAATCTTTGCATTCGAAACTTGATGAGAAAAATGCTGTCGTTTCTTCGCTAACTCAGGAAATAAAAAATCTGCATTGCGTTGTTGCTAGCTATGCAAACAAACTCAATCCGATTCGTTCTAGTGTAAGTAACAAAGACAATAACAAAGTTTCGACTGCTAAAGCCAAACATTCTGTCTCTAATAACAAACAAACTAACTCATGCCTACCTGCAATAAATAAACAGACACTCTTAGTGGATTTGTCTCCACATTCGCCTATTAATGCTCCGTCAACCGATCTCTCTCCTGTACTCACAACATCGCCCTTTAATGTTCTCGCTAGCAATAAGCCGCTTTTACTTAATTCGCCGATTGTTGATATTGGTGTTAGTAACGTATTAAACTCGAAGCCGACGCTGACGTCGAAGCCGGGAGTGAGCGCCGCTGCACTCGTTAATAAAGTTAGTGCAGATCGCGCTGATTTATGTGCCAATACAATACACTTTGAATTGTGTTCCGATCTGACGACTGCGGCCTTTCTTGCGGCATTTGCACGCTTTGTCGGAAATGTCTAAGATATAGGCGACAATGGTAAAACCTTTGTAGGAGCTCAAAGAGCAACCAAAAAACAATTTGTTCAATTCATAAAGGAAGTCTCGCCTGAAATCATTAAAAAATATGCACCCTAAGGCATTGATTGGCAATATATCCCCACAAGCGCACCACATTTGGACGGGTTATGGGAATCAGCCGTAAAGAGTCTTAAAACTCATTTCAAGAAAATTGCTGGCAATCATAAATTCACGTTCGAGGAATTTACAACATTATTAGCCCGAATTGAAGCCGTTCTAAACTCACGGCCCTTCTCCACACTCTCGCAAGATCTCTCCGATTTCACAGCCCTCACTCCTCGACATTTCCTCAGAGGCGCGCCACTTCTGGCTTCCCGATCCAGAAACGCAGTCTCTTTCACTAATAAAATTCTCCAACATGAATTCAGTCGGCGATGGAAGGAAACCACAAACTCCGCACTCTAATACCCTCCTTCAAAAACTGCATGGATGTTTTAGCACTAACGTTCTCTCTTCTCCCATAGAGATTAGCACGAACACCGTAATGCAAGTAGTTGCCCCCACCGCACCGATCCGTTCGGCAATCACTGTGCCACGCAATGCTACAATTCTGGCACGCACCGCCCACAGCAGCGGAACTCCCTCACTCCAACCGACGCACCTCGACGCCACGACGCCACGCCTCCAAGGCTGTAGCCGCAGTAACTGCAGCACCCGCCGTAGCAGCAAGAAAAACAGCGAGACCTCCCAGCGTCCGATGTCCTCTATGCCGCCACCCTCATTCGTTACGCCTGTGTGCGATTTTTAAGGGCATGCAGCCCTCGGAGCGACAGCAATAGCACGAGCGCACGGTTTCTGCTTGAACTGCTTGGCGCGGTCGCATGCCACCAGAGCGTGCACCTCCGAAGTGACGTGGCATTTATTTGACAGGGCGCACCACACGCTGCTACACCGCTCCAGCAGACATGTAGTACTAGAGCGCCCTATTCCGAGCAACAACGCGCGCAAAGGACGACGCAACCAACCTACCCTCCACGACCCCGACGGCAACCACTCGCCCACCACAATCGTAACCAGCATCCACCGCAGACTCGCAACACTGGCATCGCAGTCGTCGCCCAGCCGGGCTCAGCAGCGTGAGTGAAAAGAGGTGAGTTGTCAAAGTGCAGTGATTGCAAGCAAATAATTTCAGTGAGTAGCGCAGACTTGTAAACAATTAAAGGAAAAATGTGACATGTTTTTTAAATATGGATCAGCACAAAATAATAGCGGACCCTTGTAATATATAAACACACGGACAATAGAATAGCCAGATGTTATTCGAGGCCATGCGAGTAGAGGGGATTCTGTAAAGAACTGACCGTCTTTAAAGTGTATATTTTTTCAGAATAGTATAGTTTATACATAAAAGAGACACAAAAAGGCATTTTTGCATGCTTAAGTACCTGAATATGTATATACGTGGAATATAGGTATGTGCATATTATGAAGATCGTGACTCTTACAAGCGCGATATCTAGGGAATGGTGGTTCTTTTAGAAAATATCGAGATCTACAACTTTGGTCTGAAGTACTTTTTGATAAATCTTACCGTTTTCGAAAAAAACTCAAAAACCTGAAATTTCGATCTTTGACCCCGAATAAGTTTTAGCACACATGTGATCGGTGGGGACTTTTGACACTTTATTTCTGAAGGTGTATTCAAGGTCTCTACCAAAATTTAGCTGTGTCGGAATTTTGGTTATTTCAATTGTTTAAATTGACCGGACTAATAATAAACAAGACATTTTTTTTCATTGAAATTCGTACATTCGGAATTGCTATATACTCTTAACTTTGTGCTCTCCTTGAAGCGATTATTGGCAGACGTGGCATACCTCACAGAGTCTTGCATAAGGAACTTTTAAAAAGGCTATGGATGCATCTTCCCGTGCAATATTGTGAATTTTTACAATCGCACTTAACAGAGAGACGCTTTCGAAATAGTTAAGAATTCTGGTGCAGGCGTTCCTCAAGTCAACGTCCTAGGACCGTTATTGTATCTCCTATATATCTTATGTACACAGTATAATTGAAGTATTTCACTTTTTTCTAGCCTAAAACTACAGGCTTCCTACTAAAATTATTAACGTTAAGGTTATATTCAGATTACAATTATAAAAGCAAAAAGGTTTACATACACAATTTGTTTTTGTATATTTTTTATTAAGTATTAAAAACTGCTAAATTTAGGTGTGTTTTGGAATAATTAAGAAAATTTTGAGAAATGTGGGTAATTTTTTTCTCTTGTTTTGTTATTATTGTTGTTGGGGAGATAGCACTGCGACCTTAAGGTCTATTGTGCCCCCTACTTGGATTAAAGAATTTCCCTTAGTCCAACCTCCGAGGTAAATCTTAGTATTGAACCCAAGGCTCTGGAAGTTATCCCATCGTCCATAACCAGATATTCGCCTAAACATTTTTGACGTTTGTGTATCAATGCGGGGCACTTCTCCAGGACGTGTTTAGAAGTGTCTTTCTCTTCCCTGCAGAATCTGCAACGTTTCTGCGAATAAATTCCAAGTTCATTTAGGTGATAATTCAGCCTACAGTGTCCTGTAAGGATTCCTGTGATCATTCTCAAGTTGTTCTTTTACAAGCCCATGCATTCTCTGAATCTTGTTTGGTTGTAGCTACCCAGAAGGGATTTGGAGTGCTCCAGATCTGGCAGATTGTCCCAGTGTGATTTGCTAAGGGCTTCCTCCTCTTTCCTCGTTAAAGCTGATAGTGCCCTTTTCCCTAATCCTGAGGAGGGTTCCGGACCTATGAATGGAGTTGATGTCCCCTTTTTGCGAGCATGTCCGCCATCTCATTTCCAAAGATACCAGCGTGACCTGGTAACCAAAGAACCCAGACCCGGTTCGTAACACCAAGTGTGTTCAGCTTATCAAGACACTCCGTTAGTAGTTTTGAGGTAACCTGGTAAGATTTGAGGGCCTTGATGGCTGCTTGGCTGTTCGATATAATTGCAATATTCCGTCCCCGGTAGTTACGCTGGAGGTTAAATGACGCGCACCTTTCTATAGCATAAATTTCTGCTTGGAAAATGGACATATGTGTCCCGATCGATTCCGAGTACTGTGTTCTCGGTCCATACACACCGATTCTGGTGCCCTGTTCGGTTAGCGAGCCGTCTGTGTAACAGGTAATCATGTGTTGGTTTATCTTGTAGGTTTCCGAGAAACCCACACAGCTCCTTTTGTTGGTCAATTTGGGTTTGAATCTTTTTGTGAGACTTAACTCGGGTTTCATAGTATCTCTCGGTATAGCTACTTCGGGATATCGTTCAGTTAGAGTGTTAACCTTCCTCCGACTCAGCCAAGAAGAGTAACGCGGCAGTCTACGTGAGGTGTTGGCAATTAGGGAGTTAGGTATTCAGGTGCAGACACCGAAACATTCAGTTGTATTAACTCGCTCGGCATTATCGGCTGCCCTTGCATAGCAAGGGAAATAAATAATTAAACCAGACTTACCGTGTTTGATTTACTTGTACGCAGTACAATTTAGGGTTTCACCAGCAAAAATATTTAGTTGTGCTGTTAACACCCCATGGTATGCACAAAAATATCGCGATGGTTAAAGCGCACCTTACCTTGAGATTTACTAAGTTGATATAAAACGTAAATAGAAATTGTTGCTTCACGGCCTTTTTTAACGAAATGTTTCTTTAGCGTGAAAGTAAGTTGCTAGGTACATAGTCATAACATTTGTAATGAACTCTAATATTTTAGTAATAATAATAATTATCGGTTAAATAAAGAATGTATTACTTTGGTAAAATTTTATGCAAAATTATATTTGGTGAAATCTTACTTAATTGCTAGTACTTAGTGTTAGTTGTTACTGAAACATGACCAAAATTCAGGGGAAAATTTTCCTTTACGGAACCAGGCTTTGAAAAAAGAGAGTTATAAGGGGGTGTAGGGGGGAGCCCCCTGAGTCCAAATCAGAAGTTCTCACCGGCCGGAGGCTTATAGTTTTTAAGTAATTTGCTGTTAAACTTGCGAAAAATGTCAATTTTAACCTCACTTTCTGCTATGTGCAGCAATGAAATGAAAATACCGTGCTGCCATACATCACGAATATATGTCGAAAAAAAACGAAAATAATAAACTCTATGCGCATATTACGTGATTTTTTATTAAAAATTTTAAATTTATTACGAAATATTGATTTATTTGAGAAAAGCGACGCAGGTGGAAATTTGTAATAAAAAATCAACGTATTTCTTACGCAATTTTATAAATGATTTTAAAATTAACATGAAATATGGATTGATATGAGTAAAGCGCCGCAGACGAAAATTTTTAATAAAAAATCGCGCGATTTTTTATAAAAAATTTTCTATTTGGTATGATATATTGATTTATGTGAGAAAAGCGGCGCACGGGAAAATTTTTAATAAAAATCGCGCGTTTTTTTATAAAAAATATTCTATTTGGTATGATATTCTGATTTATGTGAGAAAAGCGCCGCAGGCAATTTAAATCTATTGATTTGGTTAAGAAAAAACGTCGTCTCATTTTTATCAAAAATATCTACTAACATTTTCCAGGATCTGGCATCACACAAAGCGCCGCAGGTGAAAATTTTTAATAAAAAATCGCGCGATTTTTTATTAAAAATTTTCAATTTAAATCTATTGATTTGGTTAAGAAAAAACGTCGTCTCATTTTTATCAAAAATATCTACTAACATTTTCCAGGATCTGGCATCACACATACTTCGCGGCCATCTGACAACAACTGTGTTTAGACCATTGTGCAATTAGCAAGATATACAAATATCGCATTTAGAAGTATTTATTGTTAAAATTTTAGCAAAAAAATATGTGCATTATGTTTATAATGTGTTTATGAAAGTGTATTAACAAAAAGAAAAGTGATTTGTGCGGTTTTTGTATTAAAATATTGCTAAGTCAGTGACAAAATTTTAACAACAAATAACTTTAAAACTATAACAATTTGGACCCAAAATTTGTTAAATATCGGTGAATCAGTGCTACCCCAATACCCCCTGCTAATTTCAGTGAAATATTCCAAGTACTTTGGCTAAAAAAAGCATTGGTTCCGTAAAGGAAATCTCAGCCAAATTCAGGATTATAATTTAAAATTAAAACTTGTGTATATTTTCTTTGTCTTTCTCTTACGTTGGTGAAAAATTGACACTGAAGATGGCACAACGACAAGGGATGACGGATGACGGAAAATCGTTCTAAAATATATCAACATTTCACCCTATCGGACCAGAAATGGAAACAAATCAATAATGTGTTGAAATTATCGCTTTATAGCAAATTGGGAAAAAACGATCGTTATTTATGGTGAATGACGGTACTTGGATACTTAGTATCTCTCCCGCCCCAAGTCTAACACCGTTTTAGTACATATTTTAAATCAAATTTGTGTAATGAGACAAAATATTAATACCAGAACAAATATTTTATCAATTCAGTAAATCATTAAAGATAATAAAAATATTGAATAATTCAACCTTTGCGGGGTTAAAATAGTTTTAAAATAATTTTAAAATAGAAAATATCTTTGAAAATGTAACTTATTACATTTTTTTTTAGTTTTTATGAAATGTTCAACAAATTGATTCTTCAATATCATTTCCTTTTCGGAATGTGCATAACTCCATCTAAAACAGGAAAAAAATCCGAAAATATTATTTCTCAATTAGATTTTACTCCACTTGATGTTTTCTCAAGCATTATTTTGTAATTTGAGATAGGTTTGAGAAATAATCCTATAGCACTCGTTCAGTTCCCAAAAATGCATCATAGGCTACCCTATAGGCTATATTTCACTTACAGCAGCTGTATTCCAATTTTTTGCGCTCCGCTCACGTTTTTCACGTAATTCAACCTTTGCGGGGTTAAAATAGTTTTAAAATAATTTTTAAATAGAAAATATCTTTGAAAATCTAACTTATTACATTTTTTTAAAGTTTTTATGAAATGTTCAACAAATTGATCCTTCAATATCATTTCCTTTTCGGAATGTGCATAACTCCATTTAAAACAGGAAAAAATCGAATACCTTTGCGAAAATATTATTTCTCAATTCGATTTTACGCAACTTGATGTTTTCTCAAGCATTATTTTGTAATTTGAGATAGGTTTGAGAAATAATCCTATAGCACTCGTTCAGTTCCGAAAAATGCATCATAGGCTACCCTATAGGCTATATTTCACTTACAGCAGCTGTATTCCAATTTTTTGCGCTCCGCTCACGTTTTTCACGTAATTCAACCTTTGCGGGGTTAAAATAGTTTTAAAATAATTTTTAAATAGAAAATATCTTTGAAAATCTAACTTATTACATTTTTTTAAAGTTTTTATGAAATGTTCAACAAATTGATCCTTCAATATCATTTCCTTTTCGGAATGTGCATAACTCCATTTAAAACAGGAAAAAATCGAATACCTTTGCGAAAATATTATTTCTCAATTCGATTTTACGCAACTTGATGTTTTCTCAAGCATTATTTTGTAATTTGAGATAGGTTTGAGAAATAATCCTATAGCACTCGTTCAGTTCCGAAAAATGCATCATAGGCTACCCTATAGGCTATATTTCACATACAGCAGCTGGATTCCAATTTTTTGCGCTCCGCTCACGTTTTTCTCAATGTGAAAATAAAGGAAAATGCCATATTTAAAAGTGCTTTAAAAATTTAATTTGTGTCTAAAAATTAATAGGATTATGTAGACCCGATGATCCCTAATACTATTTAAATTTGGTAATACTACTTTTTATCGATTTTCTGATGTTGGAGCCCAATGTGTAGTTGATAAAACTTTAACTTAATATTAAATTGACATATTAGATAATTTTTTCATATATTTAACTTATTTGCCTTAAAATATGTATATTCACTTGAATCAGAGACACATACATATATACATATGTACATACATAAACTATTTTGGCGTTTGGTGTATGCACATAGACATATGTCGAACCTCGAACCATCGTCCGTGTTTCGTCAATTTGTAAAATATAAGTTGTGGTAGAGCTTAAACATTGAGCTAGTAAAAGCGCAACATTTTATTGTTATTTTATATCTTATTTAATTTACGGTAACATAGGTGCGTAATTATAGCTGATGCCCAATTAATAATTACAGATAAGTTTTAATCAGAGCTTCTGCAATATACAGTTGAAAATTTATCTGTTGTACTATCTTTTGTGCTCAAACTGATTCGTGTGGCGATCGAACGTTTGTCCTGCAATCATGGTAACAGAGAGTCCAGCATTGCAATAAGAATACAAAGCAAACCCTCTCAGCAACAATATGCCTAGGCACCCGCTTAACAACTGCCTCTTGACGTATGTTACTTCAGTTATTAAAACATATGTTCAAAGCATCGAAGCATCCAGCATGGCAGTAAGCAAAGCCAAGTTAAAAACGCATAAGCGTTTCGTTGCAGCGTACCTTTGTACTTGCTTAACACAATTTCCTATACAGAGATGAAATCAATATCTGAACTATCGGTTGTATTGCTGCTATATGTTATATTTATCTGTTCTTTTTTTTCGTTCTGATTTTCACTGCAACAATAGTTCTAATAATAAGTATTACTTGTGCAAAGTTTCAAGACTTTAGCTGCTTAAATGGAGGAGTATTCGAGCTAAATGTAATATCTGAGCTATCTGTTGTATGGCAGCTATATGTTATATTTATTTAAGGAGTTAAGGCCCAAAATGCAATATCTAAACTATATGTCTGCAGGTCCCCCGTTTGTAGTACAAAAAAAGGGACACACACCATAATTGGTAGGATAAGCTCGTATAAACACTGAGCTATATAGGCTAAGCGCCAAATTAATAATTATAATTAGTCATCAATGCCAAAATAAATTTATGCTATGTTGAATTATTATTTCTTTTATTTATAATTTTGACCGCATTCGTTACAATGAAGACAACACCGCCCTTATTTCCACAGGATACAATAAATAGGTTAATCAGGTGATTAAAAAAATTGGCATCCTGAGATATATGGTACGAAATCACCACATGACGATTTTACGTTGTAAGAACTCCGTCCTCACCAGCTAGACAATCACAGGTACATCTTTAACGTGTTCATGACGTTTAACTATGATTTAATGAATAAGTAAAAAAGAAAAAGAATTTGGTTTAGATAATGTAGAATTAGTTGCCTTTCTGGTAAAACAAGGCCTGAGGCCAGCATGGATGTAAGTTAACATACCGCAGTAGGCAATACCAAGTGAACCTGCAGTAGGCAATACCAAGTAAGCGCAGCACAAACAACAACAACTGAAACTAAATAATAAGCGCAGCTCAAGTAACGCAGACATAACAACGGAAGCGCATGCGAGCAGCAAAACAACATAAGCAGTCCAAAATCGTGGGAATCGCCGACTCAGCCAAGAAGAGTCACGCGGCAGTCTACGTGAGGTGTTGGCAATTAGGGAGTTAGGTATTCAGGTGCAGACACCGAAACATTCAGTTGTATTAACTCGCTCGGCATTATCGGCTGCCCTTGCATAGCAAGGGAAATAAATAATTAAACCAGACTTACCGTGTTTGATTTACTTGTACGCAGTACAATTTAGGGTTTCACCAGCAAACATATTTAGTTGTGCTGTTAACACCCCATGGTATGCACAAAAATATCGCGATGGTTAAAGCGCACCTTACCTTGAGATTTACTAAGTTGATATAAAACGTAAATAGAAATTATTGCTTCACGGCCTTTTTTAACGAAATGTTTCTTTAGCGTTAAAGTAAGTTGCTAGGTACATAGTCATAACATTTGTAATGAACTCTAATATTTTAGTAATAATAATAATTATCGGTTAAATAAAGAATGTATTACTTTGGTAAAATTTTATGCAAAATTATATTTGGTGAAATCTTACTTAATTGCTAGTACTTAGTGTTAGTTGTTACTGAAACAGGACCAAAATTCAGGGGAAAATTTTCCTTTACGGAACCAGGCTTTGAAAAAAGAGAGTTATAAGGGGGTGTAGGGGGGAGCCCCCTGAGTCCAAATCAGAAGTTCTCACCGGCCGGAGGCTTATAGTTTTTAAGTAATTTGCTGTTAAACTTGCGAAAAATGTCAATTTTAACCTCACTTTCTGCTATGTGCAGCAATGAAATGAAAATACCGTGCTGCCATACATCACGAATATATGTCGAAAAAAAACGAAAATAATAAACTCTATGCGCATATTACGTGATTTTTTATTAAAAATTTTAAATTTATTACGAAATATTGATTTATTTGAGAAAAGCGACGCAGGTGGAAATTTGTAATAAAAAATCAACGTATTTCTTACGCAATTTTATAAATGATTTTAAAATTAACATGAAATATGGATTGATATGAGTAAAGCGCCGCAGACGAAAATTTTTAATAAAAAATCGCGCGATTTTTTATAAAAAATTTTCTATTTGGTATGATATATTGATTTATGTGAGAAAAGCGGCGCACGGGAAAATTTTTAATAAAAATCGCGCGTTTTTTTATAAAAAATATTCTATTTGGTATGATATTCTGATTTATGTGAGAAAAGCGCCGCAGGCAATTTAAATCTATTGATTTGGTTAAGAAAAAACGTCGTCTCATTTTTATCAAAAATATCTATTAACATTTTCCAGGATCTGGCATCACGCATACTTCGCGGCCATCTGACAACAACTGTGTTTAGAACATTGTGCAATTAGCAAGATATACAAATATCGCATTTAGAAGTATTTATTGTTAAAATTTTAGCAAAAAAATATGTGCATTATGTTTATAATGTGTTTATGAAAGTGTATTAACAAAAAGAAAAGTGATTTGTGCGGTTTTTGAATTAAATTATTGTATTAAAATAGTGACAAAATTTTAACAACAAATAGCTTTAAAACTATAACAATTTGGACCCAAAATTTGTTAAATATCGGTGAATCAGTGCTACCCCAACACCCCCTGCTAATTTCAGTGAAATATTCCAAGTACTTTGGCTAAAAAAAGCATTGGTTCCGTAAAGGAAATCTCAGCCAAATTCAGGATTATAATTTAAAATGAAAACTTGTGTATATTTTCTTTGTCTTTCTCTTACGTTGGTGAAAAATTGACACTGAAGATGGCACAACGACAAGGGATGACGGATGACGGAAAATCGTTCTAAAATATATCAACATTTCACCCTATCGGACCAGAAATGGAAACAAATCAATAATGTGTTGAAATTATCGCTTTATAGCAAATTGGAAAAAACGATCGTTATTTATGGTGAATGACGGTACTTGGATACTTAGTATCTCTCCCGCCCCAAGTCTAACACCGTTTTAGTACATATTTTAAATCAAATTTGTGTAATGAGACAAAATATTAATACCAGAACAAATATTTTATCAATTCAGTAAATCATTAAAGATAATAAAAATATTGAATAATTCAACCTTTGCGGGGTTAAAATAGTTTTAAAATAATTTTAAAATAGAAAATATCTTTGAAAATGTAACTTATTACATTTTTTTTTAGTTTTTATGAAATGTTCAACAAATTGATTCTTCAATATCATTTCCTTTTCGGAATGTGCATAACTCCATCTAAAACAGGAAAAAAATCCGAAAATATTATTTCTCAATTAGATTTTACTCCACTTGATGTTTTCTAAAGCATTATTTTGTAATTTGAGATAGGTTTGAGAAATAATCCTATAGCACTCGTTCAGTTCCCAAAAATGCATCATATGCTACCCTATAGGCTATATTTCACTTACAGCAGCTGTATTCCAATTTTTTGCGCTCCGCTCACGTTTTTCACGTAATTCAACCTTTGCGGGGTTAAAATAGTTTTAAAATAATTTTTAAATAGAAAATATCTTTGAAAATCTAACTTACTACATTTTTTTAAAGTTTTTATGAAATGTTCAACAAATTGATCCTTCAATATCATTTCCTTTTCGGAATGTGCATAACTCCATTTAAAACAGGAAAAAATCGAATACCTTTGCGAAAATATTATTTCTCAATTCGATTTTACGCAACTTGATGTTTTCTCAAGCATTATTTTGTAATTTGAGATAGGTTTGAGAAATAATCCTATAGCACTCGTTCAGTTCCGAAAAATGCATCATAGGCTACCCTATAGGCTATATTTCACATACAGCAGCTGGATTCCAATTTTTTGCGCTCCGCTCACGTTTTTCTCAATGTGAAAATAAAGGAAAATGCCATATTTAAAAGTGCTTTAAAAATTTAATTTGTGTCTAAAAATTAATAGGATTATGTAGACCCGATGATCCCTAATACTATTTAAATTTGGTAATACTACTTTTTATCGATTTTCTGATGTTGGAGCCCAATGTGTAGTTGATAAAACTTTAACTTAATATTAAATTGACATATTAGATAATTTTTTCATATATTTAACTTATTTGCCTTAAAATATGTATATTCACTTGAATCAGAGACACATACATATATACATATGTACATACATAAACTATTTTGGCGTTTGGTGTATGCACATAGACATATGTCGAACCTCGAACCATCGTCCGTGTTTCGTCAATTTGTAAAATATAAGTTGTGGTAGAACTTAAACATTGAGCTAGTAAAAGCGCAACATTTTATTGTTATTTTATATCTTATTTAATTTACGGTAACATAGGTGCGTAATTATAGCTGATGCCCAATTAATAATTACAGATAAGTTTTAATCAGAGCTTCTGCAATATACAGTTGAAAATTTATCTGTTGTACTATCTTTTGTGCTCAAACTGATTCGTGTGGCGATCGTACGTTTGTCCTGCAATCATGGTAACAGAGAGTCCAGCATTGCAATAAGAATGCAAAGCAAACCCTCTCAGCAACAATATGCCTAGGCACCCGCTTAACAACTGCCTCTTGACGTATGTTACTTCAGTTATTAAAACATATGTTCAAAGCATCGAAGCATCCAGCATGGCAGTAAGCAAAGCCAAGTTAAAAACGCATAAGCGTTTCGTTGCAGCGTACCTTTGTACTTGCTTAACACAATTTCCTATACAGAGATGAAATCAATATCTGAACTATCGGTTGTATTGCTGCTATATGTTATATTTATCCGTTCTTTTTTTCGTTCTGATTTTCACTGCAACAATAGTTCTAATAATAAGTATTACTTGTGCAAAGTTTCAAGACTTTAGCTGCTTAAATGGAGGAGTATTCGAGCTAAATGTCATATCTGAGCTATCTGTTGTATGGCAGCTATATGTTATATTTATTTAAGGAGTTAAGGCCCAAAATGCAATATCTAAACTATATGTCTGCAGGTCCCCCGTTTGTAGTACAAAAAAAGGGACACACACCATAATTGGTAGGATAAGCTCGTATAAACACTGAGCTATATAGGCTAAGCGCCAAATTAATAATTATAATTAGTCATCAATGCCAAAATAAATTTATGCTATGTTGAATTATTATTTCTTTTATTTATAATTTTGACCGCATTCGTTACAATGAAGACAACACCGCCCTTATTTCCACAGGATACAATAAATAGGTTAATCAGGTGATTAAAAAAATTGGCATCCTGAGATACATATATGGTACGAAATCACCACATGACGATTTTACGTTGTAAGAACTCCGTCCTCACCAGCTAGACAATCACAGGTACATCTTTAACGTGTTCATGACGTTTAACTATGATTTAATGAATAAGTAAAAAAGAAAAAGAATTTGGTTTAGATAATGTAGAATTAGTTGCCTTTCTGGTAAAACAAGGCCTGAGGCCAGCATGGATGTAAGTTAACATACCGCAGTAGGCAATACCAAGTGAACCTGCAGTAGGCAATACCAAGTAAGCGCAGCACAAACAACAACAACTGAAACTAAATAATAAGCGCAGCTCAAGTAACGCAGACATAACAACGGAAGCGCATGCGAGCAGCAAAACAACATAAGCAGTCCAAAATCGTGGGAATCGCCGACTCAGCCAAGAAGAGTCACGCGGCAGTCTACGTGAGGTGTTGGCAATTAGGGAGTTAGGTATTCAGGTGCAGACACCGAAACATTCAGTTGTATTAACTCGCTCGGCATTATCGGCTGCCCTTGCATAGCAAGGGAAATAAATAATTAAACCAGACTTACCGTGTTTGATTAACTTGTACGCAGTACAATTTAGGGTTTCACCAGCAAACATATTTAGTTGTGCTGTTAACACCCCATGGTATGCACAAAAATATCGCGATGGTTAAAGCGCACCTTACCTTGAGATTTACTAAGTTGATATAAAACGTAAATAGAAATTATTGCTTCACGGCCTTTTTTAACGAAATGTTTCTTTAGCGTTAAAGTAAGTTGCTAGGTACATAGTCATAACATTTGTAATGAACTCTAATATTTTAGTAATAATAATAATTATCGGTTAAATAAAGAATGTATTACTTTGGTAAAATTTTATGCAAAATTATATTTGGTGAAATCCTACTTAATTGCTAGTACTTAGTGTTAGTTGTTACTGAAACAGGACCAAAATTCAGGGGAAAATTTTCCTTTACGGAACCAGGCTTTGAAAAAAGAGAGTTATAAGGGGGTGTAGGGGGGAGCCCCCTGAGTCCAAATCAGAAGTTCTCACCGGCCGGAGGCTTATAGTTTTTAAGTAATTTGCTGTTAAACTTGCGAAAAATGTCAATTTTAACCTCACTTTCTGCTATGTGCAGCAATGAAATGAAAATACCGTGCTGCCATACATCACGAATATATGTCGAAAAAAAACGAAAATAATAAACTCTATGCGCATATTACGTGATTTTTTATTAAAAATTTTAAATTTATTACGAAATATTGATTTATTTGAGAAAAGCGACGCAGGTGGAAATTTGTAATAAAAAATCAACGTATTTCTTACGCAATTTTATAAATGATTTTAAAATTAACATGAAATATGGATTGATATGAGTAAAGCGCCGCAGACGAAAATTTTTAATAAAAAATCGCGCGATTTTTTATAAAAAATTTTCTATTTGGTATGATATATTGATTTATGTGAGAAAAGCGGCGCACGGGAAAATTTTTAATAAAAATCGCGCGTTTTTTTATAAAAAATATTCTATTTGGTATGATATTCTGATTTATGTGAGAAAAGCGCCGCAGGCAATTTAAATCTATTGATTTGGTTAAGAAAAAACGTCGTCTCATTTTTATCAAAAATATCTATTAACATTTTCCAGGATCTGGCATCACGCATACTTCGCGGCCATCTGACAACAACTGTGTTTAGAACATTGTGCAATTAGCAAGATATACAAATATCGCATTTAGAAGTATTTATTGTTAAAATTTTAGCAAAAAAATATGTGCATTATGTTTATAATGTGTTTATGAAAGTGTATTAACAAAAAGAAAAGTGATTTGTGCGGTTTTTGTATTAAAATATTGTATTAAAATAGTGACAAAATTTTAACAACAAATAGCTTTAAAACTATAACAATTTGGACCCAAAATTTGTTAAATATCGGTGAATCAGTGCTACCCCAACACCCCCTGCTAATTTCAGTGAATTATTCCAAGTACTTTGGCTAAAAAAAGCATTGGTTCCGTAAAGGAAATCACAGCCAAATTCAGGATTATAATTTAAAATGAAAACTTGTGTATATTTTCTTTGTCTTTCTCTTACGTTGGTGAAAAATTGACACTGAAGATGGCACAACGACAAGGGATGACGGATGACGGAAAATCGTTCTAAAATATATCAACATTTCACCCTATCGGACCAGAAATGGAAACAAATCAATAATGTGTTGAAATTATCGCTTTATAGCAAATTGGAAAAAACGATCGTTATTTATGGTGAATGACGGTACTTGGATACTTAGTATCTCTCCCGCCCCAAGTCTAACACCGTTTTAGTACATATTTTAAATCAAATTTGTGTAATGAGACAAAATATTAATACCAGAACAAATATTTTATCAATTCAGTAAATCATTAAAGATAATAAAAATATTGAATAATTCAACCTTTGCGGGGTTAAAATAGTTTTAAAATAATTTTAAAATAGAAAATATCTTTGAAAATGTAACTTATTACATTTTTTTTTAGTTTTTATGAAATGTTCAACAAATTGATTCTTCAATATCATTTCCTTTTCGGAATGTGCATAACTCCATCTAAAACAGGAAAAAAATCCGAAAATATTATTTCTCAATTAGATTTTACTCCACTTGATGTTTTCTCAAGCATTATTTTGTAATTTGAGATAGGTTTGAGAAATAATCCTATAGCACTCGTTCAGTTCCCAAAAATGCATCATAGGCTACCCTATAGGCTATATTTCACTTACAGCAGCTGGATTCCAATTTTTTGCGCTCCGCTCACGTTTTTCACGTAATTCAACCTTTGCGGGGTTAAAATAGTTTTAAAATAATTTTTAAATAGAAAATATCTTTGAAAATCTAACTTATTACATTTTTTTAAAGTTTTTATGAAATGTTCAACAAATTGATCCTTCAATATCATTTCCTTTTCGGAATGTGCATAACTCCATTTAAAACAGGAAAAAATCGAATACCTTTGCGAAAATATTATTTCTCAATTCGATTTTACGCAACTTGATGTTTTCTCAAGCATTATTTTGTAATTTGAGATAGGTTTGAGAAATAATCCTATAGCACTCGTTCAGTTCCGAAAAATGCATCATAGGCTACCCTATAGGCTATATTTCACATACAGCAGCTGGATTCCAATTTTTTGCGCTCCGCTCACGTTTTTCTCAATGTGAAAATAAAGGAAAATGCCATATTTAAAAGTGCTTTAAAAATTTAATTTGTGTCTAAAAATTAATAGGATTATGTAGACCCGATGATCCCTAATACTATTTAAATTTGGTAATACTACTTTTTATCGATTTTCTGTTGTTGGAGCCCAATGTGTAGTTGATAAAACTTTAACTTAATATTAAATTGACATATTAGATCATTTTTTCATATATTTAACTTATTTGCCTTAAAATATGTATATTCACTTGAATCAGAGACACATACATATATACATATGTACATACATAAACTATTTTGGCGTTTGGTGTATGCACATAGACATATGTCGAACCTCGAACCATCGTCCGTGTTTCGTCAATTTGTAAAATATAAGTTGTGGTAGAACTTAAACATTGAGCTAGTAAAAGCGCAACATTTTATTGTTATTTTATATCTTATTTAATTTACGGTAACATAGGTGCGTAATTATAGCTGATGCCCAATTAATAATTACATATAAGTTTTAATCAGAGCTTCTGCAATATACAGTTGAAAATTTATCTGTTGTACTATCTTTTGTGCTCAAACTGATTCGTGTGGCGATCGTACGTTTGTCCTGCAATCATGGTAACAGAGAGTCCAGCATTGCAATAAGAATGCAAAGCAAACCCTCTCAGCAACAATATGCCTAGGCACCCGCTTAACAACTGCCTCTTGACGTATGTTACTTCAGTTATTAAAACATATGTTCAAAGCATCGAAGCATCCAGCATGGCAGTAAGCAAAGCCAAGTTAAAAACGCATAAGCGTTTCGTTGCAGCGTACCTTTGTACTTGCTTAACACAATTTCCTATACAGAGATGAAATCAATATCTGAACTATCGGTTGTATTGCTGCTATATGTTATATTTATCCGTTATTTTTTTTCGTTCTGATTTTCACTGCAACAATAGTTCTAATAATAAGTATTACTTGTGCAAAGTTTCAAGACTTTAGCTGCTTAAATGGAGGAGTATTCGAGCTAAATGTAATATCTGAGCTATCTGTTGTATGGCAGCTATATGTTATATTTATTTAAGGAGTTAAGGCCCAAAATGCAATATCTAAACTATAAGTTGTATGGCAGCTATATATTATATATTTTATATAATTTTTACTGCAAAAAAAATATGGCCGAAAATCTCCAAAAAAGTGGACATTCGACCATATGGTCGAAAGTCATTGTATGCTAGTGATTTTCGACCATATGGTCGAATGTCCACTTTATTAAATTGAGAATGTGGTCGAAAGTCACTGGCACACACTTTTTTTGGGACTTTCGGCCATATGTTAAGTATGCATTTTGTAAAAGGGCAAACTATTGTACCAAAATAACAATTGCTTAAATTTAAGTTTGCCCTGTTACAAAATAATTGTTAAGTATGCATTTAATAAAATTCAACAATAAGAACAGGGCACACAGTATTTCCGCGCAGAACTCCTTTCTGCGTGAGCGTTTTTGGCCGCGCTTCAAAAAAATAACCCTGGCCGAACAAACTCCGGCTACGCCATCAACAGTATTTCCGCGCAGAACTCCTTTCTGCGTGAGAGGCCTTCGGCCGCGCTTCAAAAAATAACCCTGGCCGGACAAACTCCGGCTACGCCATAAACAGTATTTCCGCCCAGAACTCCTTTGCATTTTGTAAAAGGGCAAAGTATTGTGGGTAACATAATGAAATGAAACAATATGAAATAATATTAAATTGAAAATATGGTCGAAAGTCACTGTGTGCCAGTATGCCATATGGCCGATTGTCCACTTTAGAAAATTGAAAATAAGGTCGAAAGTCACTAGCATACAATGACTTTCGACCATATGGCCGAAAGTCCCATGGTCGAGCGACACCCCACCGCCTGGCATATTGAAATCACCAAGTACAATCATCGAGTCATGTGCAGTAATCATTGAACTTAAAGATGTAAGTAACGCAATGTGTATTTACCCAAAAATAAGCAAATATGCATGTATGTATGCATATACATGTGTACATTTGTATTTATGTACATATGTAATGAATGTAACAAATCGTACGCAGTATGTTTCTTGTATGAATGCTTCTTTGTTGAGGCGAAAACTTGTCACAAATCTTTAAACCATTAATTATTAGTATATCAGAGCAATGAATTAAACAATATTGCACACTTCATCATTTAAGAAATTTGTATTTAGATCATCTCTTAACAATGTACATACATACGATGCATGATTATGCAATTCTGCCTTTAATTAACGAAAACTTCTTATCAAACGGCTTATAAATGTTGATGTTAAACTTATTTCTTTACTTGCAATAATATCTGTACATGTATTTTTCTACCAATATGCCTAATTACGAACTTCGAAATTCCTGTTTTTGGTTGGCAACGCGGTTGATAGTTACGATCGGATTTCAGCATACCAAATTTCGAACTTTCGGAACGGAGATACGAATTCGTAACTACGAACATTCGGATTAGAGCATAGGGGTGGTATTGATACGTATTTCGAAAAAAGCGAAACATGTAGCATTCATTTTAATCCTTCTATTGCTCAGGGACCTTCTCTTCTATATAGCAAAGAGTTAACCATTAAATTCAACGATTTGAAACATTCAAAACGAATATCTTAGCCTTAAGTAGTTATTGTAAAACACTTCCAAAAATTTTTAACGAGACAGATGAGGAAACTCTTTACATTAGCATATGTACGTAATACATATAGATGAATTTAGAACAAATTTAATTTCAATCTTTTTAATGCGGAGGATTTGTATGTAGACTTTTTGAGTTTTATTTACTTGTTTATGTTTTCATACATGTAAGGTATGTATACTAAAATGAAAATAAAATAAATTTTTTCAAAGCAAAATACAATGTTTTTTGGTGAAATCTAATTAACGTATGCGCCACATTTTTATTCAGCATCTTGACTTGGTGAAAGCAAAATTATCGTAAGCGCCAAATTTTCTATTATTGCTTACAAATAAAGGTAAATGAAGACATTGACGATTCCATAACTTGTATTGCACCGGGCTTAGACTACATTTAAAATTTTACAGGAATATTCCAAACAGATTAGGAAAAAAGAAAAAAACACATCTCCTGTAAAATTTGTTTTTTCGCGGTCATCATTAAATAAAGTTCGAATCTCCGGACCATTCAATAGTCCAGCTTATAACTTTGAATCACTAAGTTTGGGCATTTTTTTCGATATATACTGGAAACAATCTCCTGTTTCATACACCCAAGTTTCAGATGTAGTGGAGGATTAAACATTTTACCCTCTTTTACATGTGGTTCTTCACAACATTTGCCGATCTGGATTTGAGCGACTTGCGCTGAGTTCACTCTTTTTTTTTTTGGAATAGTTTTGTCGATCTCTACTGTCGAAAAATGACAAGAACAATGCCAATGAGCTTGAGCTCGCCGCATATCATCCATTAATGCTCTGGGTATTTGATTTTTTCGAGAACGATTTTGATGTTATCGTAAGACTCTTTAAAAAACGTGGAATGAGCTATTGGTATGGGAGCCAGAACATTTGTATTATGAAGCAATATTACCTTGAGACAACGAATAGAGGAGTCCATAAAAAGTCGCCATTGTTCAGGTTTACAGAATCCAGCTTTCAAACTATTCAATAGTCCAGTGATATCATTGCAATATACCAATTGCAGCAATTTATCATAAGTGAAAAATTTCAGAAACTCTTGTTCTCTATTTCTGTTCACTGAAATTTTTATTTCTTTTTTTGTGAGAATTTTTTCCTCCAATTTCATTTCACTGTTCACTTGTTCCTTTCGCACTTCTTTTTCTTCAGCAGAAATCGCCATCGCTGCATTTATTTCACGAGCTGCACCAATCACGACAGCTGGAATCATTGAAGGTGTACGCGTATATTTAATTTTAGAGCTATTTCTGATATTAAATCCACGCGTGATGATCGAGCAAAAAAACCTCATCTTTCGTTCTCGGAATGTGCCATACGACGGGTGAGGAGTATTTCGAATCGGCCAAGTCCTGTTATAACAGCTCACACACATGATATGCGGAACCCAGTTTTCTTCCTGATTCAATACATTCTTTGCAAAGGAGTAACTGAATGCAGTACAAGCAAGATCAAAGATGTTTCTTCGAATATGCAGTGGAGTGTACATTCCACCAACATGACAGAATTTATCCTCTTTGTTTTGATTGTCATGTTCAAGATGCTTATAAGTTCCATGTGCTAAACAATTTTTTTACGAACACAGAAGTTACCCGCACGCACTAGAACAACAATTGTTACAAAAATCACCATACAACTTCTTACTACGTTCACAAGTCGACATTTTTAGGATGAAACCTTGAATGGTATAGTGAAAACGAAAGCGTCGCTCACTTCGCAGAACATTCGATGAGAAGCAAGTGCGTTATTATAAGCAATAAAAAAATGATGAATAGAATTGAATAATAAAAATATTAATTTTTACTCATAAAGCGCTTATACATACATATGCCTCTTTTTTACTAGGTTCTGGGATTTTGCGGTTATGGGGTTACAGGATCAGTGGTTGATGGGTTAAAGGTTGAAACGTTCGGAGCTCATCGATTCGCAGGGTTGATGAATAGTATGATTCTAGAGGTTTATTCGAATTTTGATTGAATTTTATGACTTCCAGACCATGATTCAATTATACAAGGTTGGATAACTAGGCAGTTGTCTCACACTTGCACGCTGCCTTAAGGTAGCCTGTGTTGCTTTTTTTTAATTTAAGGAAAAAAAATGTTTTCAAACACGTGGAAATTAGTACTTTTCTTGTAAAAAGGCCTGGCAGGCAACACTGTTGCCTTTTTGTAGTTTTTAAATTATTTCAGAATGTCTTACATTAAATAATCGAATTGACGGTATTCTCGTATGTTTTCCAGTAGCCTTGCTTATCTAGCAGCGAACAGGAATTGAAATTTTTTTTCTTTGCATGTATGAAATAGTTGGTCGTTGGTTCGATTCCCGGCCATGTCAGATCATTTTGTTTGATATTTTTTTTCCAAGAAAGCATTTATTGTTTTTAAATTTTTTACTGTATCTATTTTATTTAAAATAACATAAAATTAAAAAAAAAGAATTTATATAAATATTAACAACCATAAAATTATACAGTTAAAATATCGAATATAATATATAATATAATTTTGGCGCGTACACTATATAGCTCAGTGTTTGGCCGAGCTTCTCCTACCATTTGTGGTGTGCGTCTTTATATTCTACCACAAATGGAGGGACCTACAGTTTTGTGCCGACTCCGAACGGCAGATGTATTTAATGAGAAGCTTTTTCATGGCAAAAATACCCTCGGAGGTTTGCCATTGCCTGCCGAGGGGTGACCGCTATTAGAAAAAACTTTTTCTATGATTAGGATTTTGCTTGCCCTAAATGAGATTCGAACCTCGAACTCACCGGCATATCGAGTTATAGCACGCACCGCTACCAACTCGACCACAGCGGCCACAAATAGAAGAACATTTATTAGTATTTTGACCAGTTTTGACTAACGTCTTTACTTGATTTCTAACAGATGTATATCAATAAAAATTCCGTTAATTTTTTGACGAAGTGTTGTTGGTGTTTTCCATATAAAAAAATTTGTTTTGGAACAACTAATGTTACATTTTTAGTAACTCGAATCGTACAATTTTATGATCTACAAAAATGGTAATTATATTTAAAAAAAAAGTTTGAAATTGTAATGAAATATGTATACAATCCTGGTTTCTGGGCTTTTACTAGATACCTCTTATTTTTATTGCTAAAATTAATATTGAATTAAAGAAAACTTTATTATCAAAATTTTTCCAAATGTGATAGTTCTATTTTCTGCATGTAAAAACTTAAAAAAGGTTGATATCACATTGTTTTTGTTAACAAAATGTGTAAAAATACTTGCTTCTAAATCACACTTGCGTTTTTTGTTTATATAGTTTGCTGTATTGAGGTGCTATGTATATACATACATGTGTGGTTGAATATTCGGTTATATTATATTAAATTGAAATATCAAATTTCTGGAAATATGTTCCATTCTATGTACAAACCGCATTTCGCTACTAGTTACCTACTTTTCTGCATTGCGCGATAAAGGATAAAATATTTTCCTCTTTATCAGACCTTCCTAAATGCAACCTTACAAGGCAGTCGGAAAACTTAAACGTCAATAAGTATCCAACCTTTTATAATTGAATCATGCTTCCAGACTATTTTTTGACGTTAGAAAAAAAACCTGACGTGATGGCGTTATTTCGGCTCCGGATTCGATTTCAGCATACTTGATTCCATATAGCACGTCAAGTCCGGTCTGTGCAAAAGAAAGATTTTTTCTAGTCTTTAGCTGATTAAATAAAGGAGTAATGGCGCAAAATGAAATATCTGAACATTGGTTGTATGGCAGCTATGTACATATATGTTAAAATATCTGATCTTAATGATTTTCAATGCAAAAATAGTTCTGATAAGAGCTATTATTTGTACAAAATTTATTTACCAGTTTAAATGGAGGATTTTTCGTGCTTAATAGAAAATCTGAACAATTGGTTGTATGGGAGCCTTCCAGTCACTGTGATTTTAAATTGTGACTATGACAAAAATAGTGACAGAAAAATTTAAATTAAATCCTTTATCAAAAATTTTAACGGAACTTTCTATTTATGCACATTTATTAAAGAGAATTCAAAATAAAAGGACTTAATAACAAAATATTACAGAAATTCAGATATATTAAATTAAAATATTTAAAAATATCTAGATCCACAATTTACCTTAACAATAAGTAGAAAACCAATTTTAGAATGTGGCTAATGTCAATGCGACTGCTACTTTTTCGCGAGCCGTGAACACGATTATGACTGTTACTGGTACTTTTTCTCAGACGTAATATCCCAATACTGTTACTACTTTGTTACTGCAGTGACCAGTGATTTTTTTGGTATCAGTGACAAAGTCACCTTCATACCTCAAACGCGCCGACTATGAAATTTTTTTTTTTTTATTATTTGCTTAAGGTTCAATTAGAGGTACCATACCATAACGCCATAACCATAATCGTAGTCATAACCATAACCATATTTAAGCAATCGATTAGTGGTGCCATAACCATAAACAGCTGATATTTGCAATAAACTGAAAGTAAATAAAAATTTAGTAAAGTAAGTAAAACGCGGACGCAAAATATAAATTAAAACTCATCAAAACAAAATAAACTGCACACGAACAAAAATATCACAATAAACAAGGCGAATCAGCAATCATTTGTTTATGGTTACGGCAAAAACCAAAATTCAGTTGGTCGCTATGGTTATGGTTATGGTTATGGCGTTATGGTATGGCACCACTAATCGATTACAGTGTAACCCATAAGGTTGGTTGGATCAGCTGTTTTCTATGGTTATGGTTATGGCACCTCTAATTGAACCTTTATACAGCTTTCGTGCCGCATTCCTCTCTTCCAACAGCTTTTCTCACAACGGGTTTCTGCCTCTCCTTTCTTGATTTTTAAAATACGTCTGTCTTCTTTCTTCACATGAAAAAATGTTAATTCTAGAGATAAAATAGTCCAATAGTACATAGGTAAACGAATATTTCAAAATTTTTGTAAGCATTGAGTGCATTTTCATGTAGTGTAGGCAACATTCCCTGCAGCATAGTCGTGCCTAGTCATGCTTTCCGTTAGCAAGCATTGCTTTACCCATTTGGCCTTTATGTAGCATTTATCTTTTACCGCCTCTTCCATATTTTTACTTCAAATTTCGGAGATGGAATGACAGTCTGACTATTGTAACCATTAGTCAAAACAGTTTGTATTGAATTTAAATGTAAGCACTAGTATGTTATCAAAATAGCAAAACTAATGGAATTACGGTGATTACTTTAACTAAGAAGAACTAAATATCATGAATTCCCAAAATTCAGCAGAAAGAGTTAACCAGTTGCTGGATTTTTATGTTGGTAAACTTTAACCATTAACCATATTACATGATCAAAGAGATCAAATATTTATTTGGTTATAATATTTAACTTCATCATTTCTATAATCAACTCCAATAAAATTCAGAGTTTCTCCAATGCACCACGACAAAAAGCATATGGCGGAAACGTTATGGATAAATTCACTAAATGGTATGAATTCTATTAAATTACAGGAGAAACTGCAAATATAAACAAACTGTGACACTACACGACAACGACCTACATTTGAAAACTCTTGGCAAGCGGTTTACTCGTATAGAAATAGAAAGACTATTGCTTCTACTTACAGCCACTTACAAGTACTAAAGTCAGTACCATTGAACCACTTGTTTTTATTGAATAGGTATGCAAAGTAATATCAACTTAAAATCATTGATTACATACACATCATGTACATATGTATGCACATACATATATTTGCATAATGTAATAATGTATTATGAACCTTAACTTAATCTACTTTTGTATTGACAACACGAAATTTCAGATTGTATTGGTAATTTGCGATACTAATAAAAAAAAAACTTTCAGACGAAGTTGAACTGCTTGTTATACACGAAGAAGATTTTATCAAAGTTTTGCGACCTACAATGATTAAACAATGGATGGAAAGGAAAGCTGCTCTACAAGCATTGGAATACTTTAAATATTTAAATAGTAACCAGGTACGAATGTTAATTATAAATTTACTTAGACGTGTCGTTTGTATTTTAAGGATGCACATTTTCAGATTATAACGGCATGTAAGTTGGGACTTATTAAGCAGTTTGATCCCTTGGAAACAATATTTTTTGAAGATAAAGGTCACACAAGTTATGTACATTTCGTACTAAGTGGTGAATGCATGATATTGCAGTGTTTAAAAATGAAAGTAAGGCTATAATCTATTTATTATTTTCAATTAAACATTCAGTTCTCTATTAAGTTTGGTAACAGTTGTTTGCATTTAAAACTGCAATAATATAGCAACATTTTAGTCTTATTAAGTTTTTAATTATACTTTAGACAATGGTGAGAGGAGCGGAATTAGAACAATTTACAATTTACATTCAAATATTTTCCTTAGATTACGCTTTCTGCTGGTATATATTCAATACCATGAAATACATACATGTTTCCAACAAACTATGAAGAAGATAAATTTCAATTTAAGACAAGTGATCTTGAAAGCATTTAACACGATAAAATTTCGTAGGATTAATCAATTTAAATTCAGAAATCGATATATAATTAAATACATTATTTATACATATGTACATATGAACTTCGATTATAAAACGGAGTTCAAATATGTATTGATTAAACTGAGAAGTAAATTAAGACAAAATTGGAGTTCTTCTTTATTTCAGTAATAGCGCGTGCATAATCAGTTAAGATCAAAGTTTAAGATTCTCTTTGTGGAACGGCAAAATAAAGCGTAAGGTACGCTGAGGGGCATTTAAGTTAATTCGTTCTTAAAGATAATGATAATGATATTTGCTGGAACGATTTTCCGTCATCCCTTGTTAAGTTTGGTTTTGAGACAAACCGGTTTCGGAGTTGTGCAATCTTCACCACTGATATTCAATGAGAGCAGAGCGCGCCTACTTTCTAAAGACTTTAAGTTTAAACCGGTTCAGAAAAAAATAAAGAACGTTTTGCAAACCTTAAAAAAACTGTTGGAACTAGTTCAATTCTATTTATGGCGCGGCCTACAAATTATAGCGCCGTATTCCAAGTTCGAACTCACAAAGGCTGTATACAAAAATTTTAGTATATAGGGGTCAAAGAACTTCACACAGTTACGTCTGACAAATCCCAAAACCGAATATGCCGAGATCCTTAACTTCTTTTACAGATTCTAAGACAGAATTAGAGATAATGTAGCGCCTAGGTAAGGTGTTTTGAATTTTTGTATATGTAACCTTAAAACCGGCGCGTGCTTATCTCGATATGTCACTGAGATCGTGGTTCGAATCTCAGCAGGGCAGGTAAAATCTATATTATTTATTTTTTCTAATAGCGGTCACCCTTCGGCAGGCAAAAGCAAACCTCCGAGGGTATGCCTGCCATTATACGTTTACATACATACATGTAGGATGGCACGCTTGCTCCGACGAGCTCAAACGCAATGTTCATATATTTAATTTGCATTTAATTAATAATTAACATGTTTTAAACGTTCACATTTATCACTGCCGAATTATAACTACCGAGTTCGCAAATAACTGGGTTGATGCCCTTACAATTATATTACAGGGTTTTGTGGTCCGTTCGAGTTGCGCGCACGTTTAAAAGTGAAGTCCGTGGTTCGTTTTGTTTTATGTCTGTCTCGTGTCCTTTGTATTACAGGGTTGCAATTATCACCAATGGTTAGCGCTGCCAGATGTCGTGTCTGTGTTTCGTTAAAAAGAGTTACCGTCTTGGTCAAATCCTACAGCTCGGCTATCCTGGGCGTTCATTCGGCCTCGGATGATGGTTCCCATTTTTTCATTAATTCGGCAACCGTGGTGGTACGTCCGTCGGTTTTCTTGTTGAATTGCGGAGATATGGTCCTGTGCTTGTTGGCGTATACTGTCCCACTCTGCCTCAAGTTCGTCGATGGCCTCCTCTTCGAGTAAGTCTTGCAGCTTAGTCAACCCTTGGACACGCATTTCTAATCCAGTTAGTATTCTAAATGGCGATTGCTTGGTGCTCCTCGGTGGTGAGATGTTGATAATCTGCTGCACTCGATCCACATGCCTATACCAGGTCTTGGGATTTTTGTGGCAAAGCTTGGAAATCATGGATACGATGGTCCGATGCACACATTCCGCTTGACCAGAGCCCCGAGGAACACCCGTTGCTATAATCAAGTGCTGAATACTTTCGGTTTCACAATAGCTTTTGAAGAGGTTTGAAGTGAACGCTGCTCCTCGATCGGTGATAACCCGGAAAGGATTCCCTGCTGCTTGTTTCTGCATACGATTAACTACTTTTTCTGCGCCTGTATTCCGCGTAGGGTACAACCAAATGAACTTTGAGAAGGCATCTATTATTAAAATTAGGTAATTGTACGCTTTTTTCGTTGCTTGCATAGGACCGACGTGATCAATATGGAAGGTGCACAGCGGCCTGTCCCCCTTCGCTATGTGACTAAGGAAACCTTCCGTTTTCCCCGCCTTTGAAGTTGCGGTATAAAATACATCTTCTCTACAGCGGCCTGTGTCCGCTTTGCCGCGAAATGACCTTGCTTATGTGCGATGCGTATGATCTCCTCCCCCATTGCAGACGGAACAACCACTAGCTCCTTGGTCGCGTCTTTGTAGAGGATGTCGTGTTTCACGTAAAAGTCTTCGAAATTGTCTCTTTCCAATACCTTGCGGACTGCTCGTATCCAATTGTCATCCTACTGGGCTTACTGCAAGCGGTGGCGAAGTGAATCTTCAAGTATCAGGCAAGAGACCCGACTCAAGTCGTCGATATGGCACATCTAAGCGCCACTGTGGTGCTCGATTTCGTAGTTGAAATCCTGCAGGGACGAAATTCGGAGAGGGACGTCCTTTTTCCAAGAAAAGCGCTGTAACGACTTCCTGTCATTTGGCAGAGGGAAATTCCTAATCGCGATGGTTTTCAATTCGGAGGGCTGCATTGTGTTGTTTGTTAATATATACCCGAGAAACTCGATCTTCCTCATCAGAAACTGGCATTTACTCCACTTGATTCGTAAACCCTTCACCTGTGCTACTTTTAACACCAACTTCAATCTCTGGATGCCTTCGACTTCGTCCTTGGAGGGAATGATCAAGTCATCAATATATACCATGACTATTCCACTACGTATCAGATTGTTCAAAACTGCGAGCACGAATCTGGAGAACACTGCCGGCGAGTTGGATATGCCAAACGGCACGTACAAAAACTCAAATTGTCCGCTGTGTGTCACAAAGGACGGCTACTTCCTCGAATTTGGTTCCACCGGGACATGGAAGAACCCATTCATCAGATCGAGCGTCGCAAAAACGTTAGCTCCCAGAAGCTGTTCGATAATGTCGTCGATCATTGGCATCGGGAAGTTATCGCGAATGATTTTTTTATTCAAGCGCCGATAATCACAGCAGAGACGTTTGCTCCCATCCTTCTTAGCTACGAGAACGATCGGTGATGCGTAGTTGGCCTTCCTTGGTTGTATGATACCATCAGCTAACCATTCTGCTGTCTAATTCTCAACTGTCTACCGATCACCATAGGCAATCCGCCTTGCTTGCCCAAATACCGATATGTCGTCGTTGAGCAATATTTTCATTTCCACCGGTGAAGTGCACTTTTCCACGGGCTTGTAGGCCGCTATCAACTTCCCCACGGTATCCGCTTCTGTATCGCCCAAATGCGATATATCCGACTCAGCTTGCGAGGCCTTCTCAGTTGCTTCCAAAAGACAAGGTCACTTAACACACAATTCAACTTATTTAGTACCTTGTCCGTGCCTGTCCGTCTTGCTTGGAGTCGCATACTGACGTGACGATCATCCCATCATGCCGCTCATCTCGTTTACGCTACGTCAACTCGCACGTGCTCGCATTTCGTCATGCCTACGCTGAACTGTATCTGCCTCTACAGGCCTAGCGCTCTCTCTGAGCTTCCTAGCTGCATCTCTGATCGCTTTATAGAAAAAGGCCTGATCCTCGGCGTTCGACACTGCACAGTCCTCATCTACTCGCTTACCAGCCACTGCCTCGCATGCTGCTATGTTTTCGCATGAATCTACTTCCATCTTACGCTTGCATACAGCTTCGCTTCCACTTGCAAACCAGTGTCGATCAACGCTGAAACTGTTTGGTTTGCTATACCGAAAGGAATGTCTTTAAATATAAGTCCGCTCTTCCTTGTTGTCATCATGTTCGAATGACTTGGCTCCGATTTGAGCGTTTTACTTACGCTCCTGCATTATATAGCAGGGTGTTCTTCTTTGTTGCATTTAACGCACACAATGCTTCGTTTTAGTGGTAAATTTCTTGCTAGGTGCGAAGTATTGCCGCAATAAAACATTTCCTTTCATTGAGATTCCAACTAAACATGACCCTGTTTGAAGACGCTGGTTGTGCCTGATTCGAATGCAATGACATGTTGGATCGTATTCTCTCGTAAATGTGAATTTGCTCTTTTAACTCCCTAATATTTCTTGATTGGTACAGGTTGTTCTTGTTCGCCTTAGAGTCAGGTATTCCTTCGATAAAATACTCGATTAAACTTGAGTCATCTAGGTTTATCGATTTTTCTATCTCCATCATAGCATACAGGTATTCACAGAGATCTTCCCGTGGATGAAGTGTACGATTGCGAAGAGTACTATGTACTTCGATTGATGAAACAACGGTACCGAACTCCCTACGTAAGGCAGCCTTCAATAAGCTCCAATATTTATGCCGGTTTGACTACGAACGAACAGTTTAGTCGCACCTTTAAGCAGTTGTTTCACATATATGAACATTTCGAGGTCACTCCATTGCACGGCCAAAGAGTTTTCCTCAAAATCTTCTAGCCTTTTCTCAAAACTAGGTTGACCGGACCCGCTAAACGCTCCACTACAGGCTTGGGCGCACCACGCTGGCTTCCGACAGTATCTTCATCAGTGCCCTCATCGTCACAGACATTCAAACCGAAAAATTCTAGCAATCTATCTTGTAATGTGGCCTTCCGCCCGTTCGTCGCTAACTTTAACTCTTCCAACTTTGATTTTAGTCCGTCTCCGGTCAGCCGTAATATCTGGTCGCGGTCCATGTCTTACAATTATGACTTGCTTACAAATAAAAAAATGAATTACCAAATATTTAATATTTAATGATGTAATTGATATCAAAAAAATAACATAATCAGATGAATTTAGAAATATATGGCTGTAATAAAAGGTTAAGGCACTCACATGTATGTTAAAGGGTATAAAAGAATAAAATTCATTTTAGAATTGCGATATACAGGTTGAATTTCAACGTTTTACATCGATATTATGAAAAATCGAACAGTGTATCGATAATGTTAAAGGCAATAGTGCACGAATTCATAACGACAGACTTATACTTTACTTAAAGGCAGCACACTAATAATACTCGGCTTTTCTTTTTTTTTAGATGATCAATTATTATCTTACAAATTTTATTCTATTTTACGTTACATTAATCTTAGGCCGTGTTAAGCGAAACCAAATTTACATTAAATGTCTTGGCGTATATGTATAACCAGTTAATTTACATATGTACTCATCTATTACTAGAAATATCCCTCGCTGCTGTCTGCGACTTGATTTTACAAATGTACACATGAACAATTTCGTTGCCGAGTCCTCGCGCACAATTGTTATTCGCTTGTAGTTCATAAACTTGTCTTTTCTTGGGAAATATCCGTACTTCACGACACCACTTTGTAGGATGGAACGCTTGCTCCGACGAGCTCAATCGCAAAATTTAAAGTCAAACGCAATGTCCATATATTTAATTATTGCTTAACATATTTTAAACGTTCACATTTATTCATTGCCGAATTATAACTACCGAGTTCACAAATAACTGGGTTGATGCCCTTACAATTATATTACAGGGTTTTGTGATCCGTTCGAGTTGCGCGCACGTTTAAAAGTGAAGTCCGTTGTTCGTTTTGTTTTATGTCTGTCTCTTGTCCTTTGCAAGATTGATAAATAAGAGATTGCGCATTTTACAGGTCCGTTACCTTTTTGCTTTACGATATTGGCATTCAGCTGCTCAAAACGACGTCACATCGGCAAAGTGTACTTAAAATTCCAATACGAGTGAAGTGAATATTTGGTGTTCTATAATTTTAAAGGTTATTTAAAGTTTTAAATAAAGTTTTATATTATTCGAACTTATAAAGCAAAATGAGAATACGTTATTGCAGGTGTGACGTACATGCGCAGATCGTAAGTTATTTTTGTAAGCTGTCGGCGCAATCTCTTCTCTTCGTCCTTTGTATTACAGGGTTGCAATTCTCAGCAATAGTTAGCGCTGCCCGATGTCGTGTCTGTGTTTCGTTAAAAAGAGTTACCGTCTTGGTCAGATCCTACATAAATTTTTGGACCTCCTCTGCAACATATCCAAAATTTGCGCAAAAGTAGTTTTTGACCAATTGAAATAGTGTCGAATGCCTTATAGTTGCAATAAATGTACATTAAAAATTGAATAAAACCTATTTTTTATAAGTATTGAATAAAATAAAAAAACATTAAATTTTTAGTCGCTTTAGAGCAGTAGGCTGATTTATTTTTATTTTCTACGAAAAAATAAAAAAGTATTTATAATATTCATTTGTTTAAAAATTTAAAAAAAAAATCGTTTTTCAAGTAAACTAACTTGGGTAATGCAAGCAAAGAGTAAAACTAAACACATAACAATTTTATGGTAATTTTTCTAATTCAACTTTCCATCGCTAGAGCATCTGATTAGATCGTATTAACATATTTCCATATGTGCGGTAAATTTTGGCAATTGCCAATAATAAGTATCGATCGATATGTATCTATTAATGACGAATAGTGTTAGTGCAATCGAAACCCAAAAACATTCCACAAATGTTGAACCATTTTAATATACCTAAAAGTGCATAGTTTACTCAAGATAGGAGTTTACTTAAAGTGTGCTTACACGATATGTATTTGCATCTGTAGCTGCCATTTTTTCGATACATATGTAATTCTGTATGTCTGTCAAATTCACATTATTTTATTTTTAATGAAATAAATATATGCAATTTATTTTTTGAAAACACAATTTGAAATTGACAGTTGAATATGGCTGCGTGTCAGACGAAAATAGAAACCGTTCTATTTCGTATTTACATGCATTTGCTAAATACAGTACCAAATCTAATTTGTGTTTACACGATATGTTTGCTTTTATATATGTAAAAAAAGACGTGTACACATGCAAATAGATATCGTGTAATAACACTTTTAGGCTGGTATATATATTTACATGGTGACAACGGTGCGTGGCTTTTTGCAAAAGAACAATTAATATTATCACTGGCAAAAGCAAGATCAAGAATTCTGTCTAAATTGTTAGCTAATTGATTTCTATTAAGTTTGGCTTACAGAATTGTGACTCTTGAGACTTTGATACATTAAGAGGCGTAAAGCCAAAGTTTTCGTGGTACAGCAATTAGAAACCCACCACATCTTGTTCACCTTATTTTTAAAGCATCTCTATTCTTCCGATGAATGTTTGCGTCTAAGTATTCATTATCAAAAAAGTCCAAGTTCCAACCAGAACAAATACATCGAAGTTCAAACGAAAGCTAAAAAATCGAACTGCTTCTGCTTAGGTTCGAAGACCAAGTATATTCTGAAAATACGAAACGTGCGCCATCTAACATTGGCTGGCCAAAGATCAGTTGAGATCACCTTGTCGTAAAAGGCCACGGATACACCGAAAATTAAATTTATTTTGCTTTCTTTAATAGACGGTGTTTGTTGCATGATCAAACCATAGGAGGTTAGGTGCTTTTTATCTAAACCAGCATACTTTACTATATTCGTATAATCAACAATATGATTCGCAGTGACTGTAGGTAAAACCAAAGATACATGTAACCACTTCTTGCGGTAACACATCCGAATTAGAGTTTAAGCCAAACATCCATAGATCTTTAGTGCAGACCGTGGTAGCTCCGGCACTTTTTTTTTGAAGCCCTATATCTCAGAAGTTTTTCAACGAATAGAAAAATATGTAAGCTTGAATCAATCCCACATTATTTAAAAATAAAATGTTATAACAACATCTCTTTAAATGATAATGCAGACAGTATTTTTTAAGGTTGATTGAAAAAGTCAAATTTGCTGAATGTACCCCATGCCGGGGTTGGTGGTTTCATTAACGGGACACTTTCGTCGTTCTTGTAGTAAAGTACAGTAAAACAGTAAAGATAAAAAAATCCTTTTGGAATCATTTTGTAGGATTAATAAATTTTAATAAACATTCATTTAATTTCTTTAGTAACAAACAAAAAACATATTTTATGTTATGTTGAAACTATTTAAATCCACTTCAAAAATGTAATTACTGCGACAACGTGATGTTGAAGCAGGATTCGAGGGGTTAGGAAGCTTTAATAATATTTCGCTCCTCAAAAGCAATGAAATATCCTCGTTCTCGGGCTTGAAAAATATAGGTGTTGGAACATCAAATTTTCTAAGAAAGCTAACATGAATGTACAGTCGCTAAGAATTTCTATGATTTCAGCAACATAATAAACTCGCTTCTTACAAGTTTGAGCAAGTAAGGTGAAAAATGTCTACCCTCCGGCGTTTCTTTGCCATCAACAAAAGATCCAATTGACCGATCAGTATCAGCATATGTATGTAATACTCATGTCACTTTCGTCAGAGGAATAAATTTCTTCCTAAACCACACCCTTACGCTTACTAGTCTTCGGGCGAGAGTTCTTTTCAATCTTATTGCTATTTTTGTCAACATTGTTTTTGCTGAAAATTTTAAGCTTCATTTTGCTTTTTGAGAATTGGTCACATATTGTTTTTCATCCATTTCTCAACCGAACTTGTCAAAATTCGAGAGCATTTAGATTGGGGAGTCTTTTCAGAATCGTTTAAACGAGAAATTGGACGAATTTGTTCTGGTGTTTTAGAAATGGGTATACTAATTATTATCTGTCTGTAGCTGAACTGGATCAATCAAAGCATCTTTATCCGTTTGATCTGCAGAAGCGAATTCATCGTCGCTAAAATTTTGGGAGTTGAAAGATATATTTCAGTCGACTGGAAACCACTGATTATATTTTCAGATTTAAATGATCTTTCTTTTGGTAAATTAGATAGGTGCGCAATTTCGTATATCGTTATTTTCTTTCCTGGACTGTTCGTCATAAAATCAGTAAAAGATGTTTGAATACATTTTTTAAACGGACCCTAAACTGATACCTAAAGACGGTGTGAAGTATGTGGATTAAACGACAATAGATGTATACCATTCTCCCTCGAATACTTGGTGCTGTCAATACTGCAGTGAGATGAGTGGTTATCGAGAATCAATAGAATCGGACGCTCTTTAGAGCAAATTGTGTTCTTCTGAATGTGTGAAAGAACATCTATAAACAATTCTGACTTCATCCAACCACTTTTGCTGACTAATCCCAGGGACCCCGGAACACATCCGTTTAAAAACTGGGGGCTATAATATATGCGTGAGGAAAGGTAAGCTGGTGAAACTCGATTTCCACTGGCGTGGATTACCCCTACAAGGGTAACCAAACTGCCTCTCTTATAATTGGAACTCTTTTTAATGCAGTCCACTAGCTCGATTTCTTCTTTCATCGTAAAAAATTGTTTCAAAGTAAACTTTGACTGGTAGATAGTATCTTCAGTTGTGTGATCGTTTTATTCGTGATTGAATTGTTTGTCGTTTGATATTATATTTTCTACCGGTAGATCTTGCCGTTTCTGCGCGGCGCCAAACATCTGCGACTGCTTTTTGCATCGCGCTTTCATTGGATTTTACGCGCATCTCGTTGGGTTTTACGCTTATAATTTCGAACCATTTTTAACAGATAAATCTAAATAAATAAGTAAACAGGAGGAAAAATTGGCTGCTTTTTTAATTTTTTCTTTTTTTTAGTTTTAGAAAACACTTGCATAGCAGATTCGAAATATGACTGAAGCACTCGCGAAAACACAAAAGTACGTGTAGTTTTATCAGCTGTTGAAGTAGAGATGTGAAACTTTAAATGGGTATTTCTTATTAGTGGTGGGTGAGTTTTCGCTAATGTATGCTGATGCCAGATTGCTCTTTTATACCGAAAACGCTTTTACCGAATGTACCCCAGAGCCGGAGCTGCCCCGGTCTTCTTTACGTCTTTTTTTGTTTTTGACAGCAGCCGATGGCGCAGCAGCCGCTAGAGTGGAAATAACATTAGCATTGCCCGCCTTTCCACTAGTAAGAGCATGCGAATAGAATAAATATATGGGTGCATTGACAGTACGAGGATTAGCAGGAACAAGATGATTAACAGCAAAATCAATAGCACCAGAGTGCACGGCACCAACTTCTGAGACGGCAGTAACAGCAGGTAGTATTATTAGTAGTAGTACACATTCACGACAGTCGGTTCTACGTTACCGAAGTGACTCGGATTTCATCCGACCAAGGACTGTTGTTTCGGCGACCTAACCCCCTCTTAGACTGCCGGACACCCCCAATTGTATCTCATCTACTACTGGTTGCCCCCACCATCTGTTGTGTATGCCGGGCCAGAGTGCACCGGCTGGTGCCACTTCCGGGCGTGCTCTGGCCTTCGCACCACAAGGGACTGGTCTGAGAGGTTCCAGTCCTCGGATCTAGTCCCTCACCCCCCTCAACGCGACGACCTTATCGAGACAGACGAGACTCTTACAGTTCAACTGCAACGGACTCTCGAGCAAGATCTCGGAGGTGGTTGCCTTCATGGCTCGGCACAAGCTGTTAATAGCTGCGGTCAAAGAAACGAAGCTACGTCGCAGCTCAACCTTAACAAACTGCGACGGCTACAATGTGCTTCGCAGAGATCGCGAGCGAGATAATGGTGGAGGCCTAGCCTTCATTCTACACAACACCATGCAGTATCGTCTCATCGATGTAGACATCGATCCAAGAGACAGAACCTTAGAATGTCAAGGGATTGCTGTCCGGTCAGGCGATGTCGAGCTCGAAATATTTAATATCTACATACCCCCTGTCTCCTGCTGTCCCGCTGGATATCACCCTGACATAGGTGCGCTCCTCAGTGGTGAAAACCGTTTGGTAGTTGGAGACTTCAACGCGCATCACGATCTTTTGTTCTCAAGCCTACCAAATAATCGTAGGGGAAATACTTTTGCAGAGCAGATAGACGATTCGACATTCTGCACCATGAACGACAAAGCCCCCACCAGGATTGTGGGTAGTTGCAGCAGCTCGCCAGATCTAGCAATAGCTAGCGCGGGTCTGATAAGTAGCATAACGTGGCGACCTATGCTATCGTTTGCAACTATGTTGCCTCGGGCCGCCACACCTACATCAACTTTAAAAAAGCTGACTGGGAGCGGTTCGAGGATTTCACTGAAGACGCCTTCAGTGCTCTTTCAACTGCTACCGACGTTCGCGTTGGCGAGCGCGAGTTTCGCAGGGTGGTGAAGTCCGCTGCAGCCCGCTTCATTCCGGCAGGTAGGATCCCCGTGATCCGTCCTGACTTCCCGGGTGAGGCGGTGTCTCTGGCGGATAAACGGCACCACCTTCGGCAGGCGGACCCCGGTAATCTCCGTATTAGGCAACTAAACGGGGAGATCTAACGCCTGGTCAACGTACACAAGCGGAACAAGTGGAGGGAACACCTGAAGTCCTGCAACCTCGGTGCCGGAGTGGGCAGACTATGGTCGACCGTGAGGTCCCTGTCCAACCCGACGAGTCGAGACGATCGAACAGAAACCTCCTTTAGAGACCACGCCTCGTCGGACCCGAAGCGATGCGCGAGCAGAAGACGCTAACACCGAGCGCACCAATTGTCCTCTCTAGCACTGAGGTGAAGGAAGCCACCGGGTAAGCGAAAGCCTCCAAATCCATTGGCCCAGACGGGGTAAGCATGTTGATGCTGAAAAAATTGGGCACCGCGGGAGTAGCATATCTCACCAAGGTCCTCAATCTGTCCTTAACCACCCTGGTCATTCCAGATATCTGGAAGACGAGTAGGGTGATACCACTGCTGAAACCAGGGAAACCTGCCGGCCAAGGCGAGTCCTACCAGCCGATCTTCCTGCTCTCTCCAGTGGTCAAGCCACTTGAGGCCTTGCCGCTCCCGCATTTCAATCACTTCCTCAGCCCGGCCAAGCATCAACACGGCTTCCGGAAAGTGCAAAAATAATTGAGTTTTTTTTGTATTCTTCACGATGAAAATGCAATGTCATTCCAAATTAGGCGCAAAACGTTCCATTTCTATAATTTGTGAACAGAATTTTCTTCTCTCATTCCAATTCCGAGATATCGAAGTTTGAGTCACGTGGTGCCGCCAACCGCGCGCCATAGTTCCGGCAATAGATAACATTTTGGGTTAACACGTTTTAAAAATGTAAGATTGGGGCGTTACGAAATGAGGCACACTATGTTTAAATTTTTGAATGCAAACACTTAACAGTATATCAGGATATATAAATTAAAAATAGTAACATATAAATGATAATATCCTTTCATCTCGGCCACAAATGGACCTTTGATACTCTATATGTCCAAGCATTTGTTACACTATATCTCCCAATGTAAGAAACATATGTTGTGAGACTATTGTTTAAAAGTACATCTACTTGCTATTTAAAACAAACAGGTAACCGCAGTAGAGAAATTGCAACCCGGCCAGGTTTTTCATATACCTTTATTGTCAATAAGAACTATCAAATTCCAATTCTAAAAATGCAACGCTTTGGTGGGTTATTGTCAAACTTAATCTCCTTTGTAATTAACTTTCGCGAAATTATTTTTACACTACTAGAGTCACGGCAAAAAATTATAGTGAACCATATCTTCAAATAACTTGTAGTTAAACGGAACAATTGATTATTTGCAACTAAACAATTGCTTTTCACAACCAATCAGCTGATTGATTCACACCACCTTTTATGAATTCGCCTTGATCAAATCAGTCTATTAAAACCAAAAGTTGACAAATCACAAATTCAATTTACCAAAAACAAATAAATACAAAATGTACATTTTTATTTCAGAACTTAATGTTTGAGCCTTGGGATAGAGTTGGACATCAGTGTACACGTTTTGCACCAGCAACCAAATCACAGCTCGCGAAATAGTCCGTGGACACCAGATTGTTTCCGTGAACGTGTTGCCACAAGCTCTCTTGCTAACAATCCTTCGATGTGGCTATTGCAGCCGTCCTTGCAGATAACGCACTTTCCCAACCAAGTTCTAATTGGGCACAAAGTAAATAACACTAATATACAAGATATTCCTCCATTTCATGAGAAAACTGCTCAATATATTTTTTCACTAAAAGCTCAAATCAGATGTAAACATATATTTTTGTTTATATCAAATGAAAACAAAGTTTGACAATTAAATGAACGAAATCAAATCATAAACTTTACCCATGATGCAATAATGAAAGGTGTTGTATGTTGGCAACTTCTCGCTCTAAATCAGTCATCTTGAACGCCCTTAGAAACTCTGTTGTTCCTTTGCAGAATTTGGTTACCAGTTTTGTAAAAAAAAATGTTGAATTGTAGGAGAAAATGAAGTTTTTCATGTGGAACTTATAATATGTATTATCGATTGTTTTGACATTTTGGATAATTTTTCTCATTTGTTGATAATTGATTTTCTAAAAGTGAGAATTTCAATAAGCTTTTGTAAAAATTGTCAAGTATTTGAATAATGAAACATTATTTGTTAAATTATTAAGTGGAATAAAGCTCTCGGGTTCATTTCGGAAGACAGGATAAACAATTTTTGTAACAATTTTTGAATTTGAAGGTGACAGCAGTCCGAAATTGTTTTCCCCGGGCGAGCTAAATGATTTGGTAAGAGACTTGAATCTTCCCAAAAACGCTGCTGAGTCGCTTGGATCAAGGCTCAAAAGCAGGAACTTACTTTTGCCGGGAGCGTCTTCCTCCTGGTTTACAAATCGTGAGAAGCAGTTTACTTCCTACTTTGCCCAAGAGGACGAGTTAGTTTATTGTACCAATATTTAAGGTTTGATGGATACATTTAAGATCTCATACGACCCAGCAGAGTGGCGTAATCTCATAGATTCTTCAAAAAGAAGCTTTAAAGCAGTTCTGCTTCACAACGGCGGTTTCTATACTTCCATTCCTGTCGGTCATTCCGTACACCTCAAGGAAACCTACAAGAACTTGGAATTGATTCTTTGCAAATTAAAATATAAAGACCACGGTTGGCAAGTGTGCGGTGATTTCAAAATCTTGGGCGTCGCGCTCGGACAACAATCTGGGTTAACCAAATTCTATTGCTATTTGTGTCTATGGGATATTAGAGATCGAACAAATCACTGGACCAAAAAGTGTTGGCCTCCGAGGGAGCATAAAGTTGGCGAAAAGAATGTCCTGCATGAAACTTTGGTGCCTCCTCTTAAAGTTATTCTACCACCGGTTTACATAAAGCTGCGATTGATGAAGCAATTTGTAAAGTCACTTCCAACAGATGAAAAATGCTTTAAATACTTAATATTAATAGCAAAGTTTCCAGGCCTCTCGGAGGCAAAGTTGAAGGTTGGTGTTTTCGTTGGATTGCCTTTAAAGAGGTCATAAAGAGATTTTTAGGCAATAACAAAGATTCTAACTACAAACAAATCGTCAAAAGAATGTTAAAAGCATTTCAAGCTTTAGGGTGCTTGATGAGTTTAAAAGTACATTTTCTTCATTTCCACCTCGACTACTTTCCAGAAAATATAGGAGACGTGAGTGAAGAGGAAGGTGAACGAAAAGATACCAGGGAAGATGGAGCGTTTCAATGATGGCAGACTACTGTTGGGCGCTGCACAGAGACCTTCCCAATGCTTCCCACAAGCGAAAATGTACCAAAAGGAGTCTCACTGAGAAAAAGAAATGTGTTTAGTGCTTACTAATTAATGTAATTCACATAAATCAATTAGTTTTGTTACGCAATTATAAATTTAAAAACATTTTTTTAACCTTTTATATTTTATTTTAAGATGATAACTTGTTTAACATAGACACCTACATTGTAAGAAAACAAGACGTTCTATGACAAAATTAAAGTTATTTTCGGATTTAGCTCACCTAAAAACATTAGAATTACACAAAAAAACCAAAACAGCTCTAAATTTTTTTTTTTTTTTGCAGACTTCTGTAATTAATAACCTGGAGGTCTGGAGAGGTATATTTATTACCTGCCACACCAACAGGAGTCGTTACTTTCTGCCACACTCGTTCTTTTAAATATTTGTTCCTAAACAAGGCGGAACTTTCATCGTAAATACATAGCCTCGATTATTTTCTCTTCCATGTCTTAATTTCTAAAAAGATTAAAGTTCTGGCATTAATTATGTATTGTAACAATTTCTCACACTTACCTTGTAATTTGAAGTGAGATATGAAAGAGAAATTTAAAAAAATTAACTGTCAACGCACTCAAAAAGATGAGAGTTCAGTAACTTTCAGCATTGTGTTGACGTTGGCGTTGCGCAGCGTTGCCTATGTGAACAGCTTCGTATGAGCTCATGTATTTAACTCAGCTGTCAAAGCGAAGCAGTCGCGCAAAGTCAAGCAAAAGTTGTATGTGACATGGCCATTTTTCTGATTATTATGTATTTCTTTCTTTATCTGCTTATTATTTATTCTGCATTTATTCTGCTTGTTAGATATTATACTTATTATTGCTTATCCATTGATTTCGCAACTCGATAATTGCGAAATCATTGGTTCGGTCATCTCTTGCAATTTCATACATATGTATGTTAAATTTGGAAAATTGCAAGGTAAGCAATATTATACTGTTGCTACCTTGCCCAGGTAATAGCCGGAATGTAAGTTGGCAGTGGAGTTGGCGTAACTTCTCCCCCCTTTGCTTGAAAATACTCCTGTATTTTTATTTTAATGTTTTTATATATGGTATATGCAAGGCCAACGGCAATAATCAGTAATACGATAGTTATTAAAGTTATTATAAATATTACGACAGCGAATTGTAAATGACTTACTTTATGATACTTTAGTTCTTTTTTTTTCTCTACATTTTGAATGTTATTTAATATTATTTCATCAAGTTGGTTCAACTTTGGTGTTGTTGACTTTTATGTTATTTGGTAATACAAAATTATTATTGAATTGTTTATTTGTATATTTGAAAAATTGATTATTTAGAGGGTCTGGTACGATATGTCGAAAATTAAAATGTCGAAACTAAAAATATCGAAAAAAAATTGTGGAACAAAAAAAAGATGAAAACCAAAAATGTCGGAAAACAAAATGCCGAAAACAAAAAAGTCGAAAGAAAAAAGATCGAAACAATGCAATGAATGATGTGTGAAATTCGCGCGAATTTCACACATCATTCATTGCATTGTTTCGATATGTTCTAGGTATCTATGTTGTTATTTTCATTTACTTTTTCTATTACCTTTCTTTTAAAAATTTAAATTTTACATAGAACATATAATTAACCGGCGCCTGCTAGTAAGCAGAGAAGCGGGGAACATTCTACTGGGTACCAGCGACCCACGCCCGCTGTTATGCGGAGAAGCGGGGAACCTGCATCGAAGCAGCCTACAGCAGAGCCCGCTACAAAGCGCGCCAGAGCAGCCTTCGAGTAAGAGACAGCGAGAACAGCCGCCACTCCTTGATGTGGCGTCGGACAGTCAAGGGGTTCAACGGGGGTGGACAGTCGCAGGCCACTCAGCAGTCCTGCTACGCGGCAGCCCTTAGTGGCATCCAGGTGGCTGTGCTGCCGAGAGAATACCCAGCACGGCCCTCAACTCGAACAACCTCACGAAGCTGCAGGACGTCATAGTTCACGAGGTGTTTAAGGGGGCGTCCTTTCCCCTTTCCTTCTACGGGGTGCATTTCCACTCAGGAATGCTCCTAGTGGATTGCAAGGATGAGAGGATGGTAGGTTGGCTCACCGAGGTAGCGGACAAGCTAAAAAGGTGGGAGGGGCCCGTGATGTGTGTCAAGAAGGGAAATGAGATTCCTCCACTGCACACCGTCTCGGTCTTCCTCGGTTTATTGGCATGGTGGTAGTGAGGCCGTGGAGGAGAGAACCTCGCGGCAACAGGAACCTTAAGCCCAGTGTCCATTGGGCCGCCGGCGTTGCCGCTACTCATACTACCGTGCCATCTGTAGAGGCGCCAGGGTTTTCGAAGTCAGGTGTGCAGTGGTCTGCCCAGCTGAGCACTTTAAATGCAGCTATTGACAGCAGCCAGGGAGAGGACATTCCCAATTCCGAGGAGCTCCTTGAGGGGCTAGACATGAGGAGACTTGAGCTGGGTATAGGTAGCGCGGGCGACATACTGATATGAGCTATGAGTCCGCCAGCATTATCAGTAGCCCAGGTCAACCTCCACCATGCGGTAGCCGCTTTCGCAATCATCGCAAGGAGGTTTACCATGGACGACCTGCGCATAGTACTGATCCAAGAGCTGTGGGTCTATAGGAGCCAGGTAAGAAGCCTGAATCACAGGAGTAACAAGGGAATTTGGGACACGTCCTGTGATAGACCTAGAGCATGTATAATGCTTATGTACAACATTAAACACTTCTGCATTACAGAGTTCCTAACGCAAGATCTGGTGGCGGTGCAGGCAACGGTGATGGTGGGTGAATGCAATAAAGATGTCGTCTTCGCTGCCGCATATTTCCCGGGGGGCGACACCAACGTGCCTCCCCTTGCAGTACAAGCTGTATGGAATTAGAAAGCAGGGTCAGTGGGATGAACTGCGCCATATTGAACGCATTCCATTTCAGTTGTCCCGAGACAAAGCCTGGGGGGAAAACCCAACCAGGCTGGTGGTCTCGGGAGCTCTCAATGCTCCGAAAAGAGGTGCGCAGGCTCTTTAATAGAGCCAGGCGCACGGGGCTGTGGGAGGAGTACTCGACCTGCCTAACGAAGTACAGCAAGGAGATCAGGAAAGCAAAGCGTAGCAGCTTCAGGGAATTCTGCGAGAGCATTAGCTCAACTCCTGCAGCTGCCAGGCTACACAAAGCCTTAGCGAAGGATATTCCGGGGACCACAATGGCAATAAAAAGGTCTGACGGGTCCTACACAAATAACGAGAGGGAGAGGGCCCTCGCCCTACTTTCGTCTCACTTCTCTGGTGCCGCCGAGAGCTCGCTGGCGGCTGGATGCTGGGAGTCGAGTACAACTTCGGCTAATTGGAAGGTAGCTAGAAGCTTATTCAGCTACAGTTCAATAGGCGGGGCGAGGAAATCCTTCTTCCGTACCTCGTAAGCATTATGAGGGACAGTCTGGCGCTGCCCACATTCCCGAGATATGGCAAAGGGCTCGGGTTATTTTCATCCCGAAAGTGGGTAGAAGAGATCTATCCTCAGAAAAAATCTTTCAGGCCGATCAGTCTCACCTCCTTCGTTTTGAAGACAATGGAAAATGTGATCGACCTGGAGATAAGATCAAACGCTCCCAGGGCTGCACCGTTACATCCGGATCAACATGCTTATAGAGTCGGCCGCTCGACGAAAACGGCTCTGTATGCGTTGACTTCGGACGTACGTGGCGCTTTCGAGAGCGGAAAAACAGTACTCTGTGCCTTCCTAGACATGGAAGGGGGCCTTCGACAACACCTCGCACGCAGTGGTGGACATAGCCTTGGAGCAGAGGAACGTGCCACCTACGTTTCGTAAATAGATAAAGAGGCTGCTAGAGAGCAGATAAGCCGAAGTTGACACTAGCAAAGGCACAGTTTAACTGCAGACAACCAATGGATGCGTACTATGGAGGGGTATTATCCCCGCTTTTGTGAAGCTTAGTGGTGGACGAGCTTCTGCATATTCTAACCAACAACGGCAGCCGCTGTCAGGCATATGCGGATGACCTGGTGATAATTGCAAGAGGCAATTTCTTGAGCTCCCTCTTTGACATAGTGCAAAGAGGGCTTAACCTGGCAAGGAAATGGTGCATGGAGGTTGGACTAAATATCAACCCTGCCAAAACTGCTATCGTTCCCTTCACCAGGAAGAGAAAACTACCCGGTAGTAGAGTAAAAGCCTTGGGGGGGACACACTGATGGTGTGCAGACGGCTAGCATGTAAATCGTGGAGCTGCAGCCCCAAATTCCTGCAGTAGATGTACACCATGATAGTGAGGCCAATGGTCACTTATGGAGCGGTGGCTTGGGGTACCAGGGTCGCCCTGTCAACAGTGAGGCAAACCTTTGCCAAGCTGCACCAGCTGGCGTGCGTGTGTATTACGGGAGCGATGCGCACGTGCCCAGCAGCAGCGCTGGAGAAGATTTTGGAGCTCGAGCCACTACATATCAGCATTGCCCATGTGGCTAAGCGAACCCTAATAAACTTCTCTAAGGAGAGTTTTCGCAGTTGAAAGATGATGTCGTCCAAAGTTAAGGATAGACTACAACCTCAGCTTCCCCTGGTAAGCTTCCCCAGGGATGAGATTCACAAAGAGATAAAATTTGATAGAATTTTTGAAGTGGAGATTCACAGCAAGGCTACCTGGAGTGACTCCATTTTGGACAACCACATCCGAAAGAGTACTCTGCAGTGGTATACTGATGGCTCCAGGATCCCTAAAAGTTTGGGGCAGGCGTTCACGGGCACAGATCCGATATCTCGGTTCCTTTGGGGGCCTACCCAAGCATCTTCCAGGCGGAGATCCTTGCCATCAGTGTGTGCGCTGAGATAAACATGGGAAGGAAATACCGCAACGAGACGATTCTCATTTCGAGCGACAGCCAGGCCGCGCCCAGAGCTCTCTCCTCCTATGAAATAAACTCATTGTTTTTCAATGAGTTTTTTGAGAGACTGAACGTCCTGGCGGTGAAGCACCGGACTCAACTCCTCAGGGTACCAGGTCACAAAAAGGAGGTTGGCAACGAAACTGCTGACCTGCTAGCCAGGACGGCGGCGGCCTTCACTCCCGTTAGACCTGAGCCTATCCTAGCAGTGGGTCCTAGCACGATTAAAGAAATGCTAAGGAAGGAGACTATCAGACTGAGGATCCAACACTGGAGCAAACTAGCAGGCCTCAGACAGGCCAAGTCTCTCCTTGGAGGTTACAACCTGAAGAGACACAGGTTGCTGATGAACCTGCCCAAGAAGAAACTAAGAATCATCACAGGCTTTCTGACAGGCCACTGCAAACTAAGAGGCCACCTGCATAGGCTGGGAATCTGGTCAGGCGTCCTTCGTCGCTTCTGCGATGCAGGAAAAGAAACACCACAGCATCTACTCTTAGAGTGGGATGCAGTGGCTCGCAGAAGGGGGGCCAGCCCTAGGGCGGTCATGGCCGCAGGAGCAACTCATACACTCTCTGTCCCAGGCAAACATTCTGGGTTTCCTGGAGGTGCTGAGGCTGACGGAGGTGCTATGATCTGAGTACCAGGAAAATAAATGAAAGTTTATAATAAAAGTCCCAATAGAAATAACCCCATTAAGAAGATCATAAGTCATCCAAAAAACAATAATAACTATGTTACATTAAAATTCAAACCACAAGAAATAATATATTATAAAAAAAAGACATTTGATTATACACATAATTTAAATATAAGATATTACAAGAAAGCAAATTATGTATTTATAGGGGAGTCGTACGATATGTGGAAAATTAAAATGTCGAAACTAAAAATATCGAAATGTTAAAAGCCTTTTTTTGTAGAAGACTTTTTTGGTCGAAATAAAAAATGTCGAAAAAATAATTAAGTTTGAAAAATGTCGAAAAAGGTCGAAATGGGCATATTGTAAGTAAAACTACGGAAAATGAAGTTAAGCAATGTGTTTTATTAGCTTTATTGCTAGTTATGATGGTATCGAATTAACAGTTCACTTACAAATTATTTAAACAATTTCATTCAATTAAACAACCAGTTAATTCATTTTCAACTATAAGAAATATACGTATTTACAAAACAAAATACACTTATTTCAAAGCCACCTTACAATATACATACGTATGCACATTTAAATGTATTAAACAAAAATCAACAGAAACGCTAACATAGGGAAGTGGAATACGCTAAATTTTTCAAAATCTCCATTTTTGAAAACTCTTCTTTTTTACTAAGTATGTTTTGAATATGTTTTCTTCGCTTTTGGTAGGCTGATTTAGATTTCGTTGAACCTTCAGAACTAATGTAATTCATTTTATTTTGAACAACGATTAAATAACTTATTAAATTATACACTCCCACATGAGACTTATCAATTATAATTTGTAATCTTCTGTGCCATGCTTCCACTGAATTCTGGGTCGTTGGGATATTGCTATTCACTTGGTCAGATATCGACCAAAACGATGGTGGATAAGTTAACTGAACTGGTGCATTTACTCCACACGATTTCCGTTTTCTGGAAGTTCCAATCACGTAGTTATTTTCGAACCATTTTAAAATTTCAGAGCAATCATTATCCATGTGTTGCTTAAGTTCAGTGTAATAATCCGATATTTCTCCAGGGTTTAAAAAAGCTAAACTTTTTATCATTCTCAATTGCAACGAAAAATTTTCGTTTGTGCCGTATTTCGAGGCAAGCTTCTGATTTTGAATCTTACGCCACAATATCTGCCCAAAATGGAAGAAGCATCCTTTACTAATAACATCAGGAAAGTATGATTTTGTTACCGATATAATAGCTTTTTCGAAATCAGTAATTATAACATCAGGATTGAGTTTCACATTATGAGCACAGGCAATTTGATGGATTTCATAAAACACTTCATTGTAGCAGTTTTTGGTCTTGCTGCTCATTAAGCAATAAATGACAGGGACAACTTGTTCATTAATAAATGCATGAATAGTGAAAAGTTGGCGCATTATTGTTGGTACCACCTTGAATGTACCGTCCATAAGCCACACACGTGATTTTTCCAGGATTTTTAAGTTCGCTACAGTTCCAAATATTAAAATCTTTTCGCTTTCAAAACTTTTATCGCGTAACAAAAATGTTTCACCTTCAACGTTTTGGAGATTTTCTGGAACTTTTATTTCGTCTAAACTCTTAGGCTCTTTTAACATATTATTTCTCACTCTTTTAATTTTTTGTAAGCAATTTCTAGGTTTTGATATGTATGCTCTACACTCACGGTTGCACTGCACTATAGCAGAGTTAATTATTTGAGAAGGTTTATCATTTGTTTTTTCTGCACGGATTTTAAGATTTGCATTTACTTTATAAATTTCATGCTCATAAGCAAGTGGATCATGACAGTGTTCAAACGTTTTTTTTTTTACTTGGTGCTTATTTTCGCATATCACTGTAGTCACTCTTGCTTTACATTGCAATTTACTTTTTTTTCACACTTCCAATAAAAAACATCTTTATGTTGCTTTTCCATATAATAAATATAACCATCAACTACTAGTTTATCGTGTCCCTTATTTGAAACAACAGTGTAAATATTGCAGACATCTTTGAACTCCAATCTGTGCACAAGGTTTCAATCGACAATTTCTAATGATTAAATTGTATGAAAACCATGAGAATCAATAGTGCAGTCTTGTTGATTTTACGGAAGTTACCGTTATCTCATTGAGGTAAACAACAATAGAGTTTCGTGAGAATGGCATTGTTGTAAAATTTAAGTTACTTGTATGGATGAGAGCCGAGAGTTTTTTTTGTAAATAAGGTTACCGTAATCTCGTTTATGTATAGTTAAAACAGTGGAAATAAATTTAAATAATGATGTGCAAAATGCGTAATTTTGTCTAGGTAATAGAAAAAGTAAATGAAATTCGCACGAATTTCACACATCATTCATTGCATTGTTTCGATATGTTCTAGGTATCTATGTTGTTATTTTCATTTACTTTTTCTATTACCTAGACAAAATTACGCATTATACGGCGGTACCTTTTGTAAAGAATCCATTTCCTTGCCTTGGTTTCACATGGTTCAAGTACTTTAAATTGTAAATGGTAATATAATTGAAGGAAGAAGTAGACGAAATGTTAGCAACAGGCATATTCGTAGAGTGCGAATCAGCTTGGACTTCTCCTGTTGTAATTGTGACCAAACGAGATGGTGGCACTCGAGTCTGCGTGGACTATCGTAAAGCAAATGCCATCACCGAACCTGACCGATATCCCTTGCCAAGAATGGATGATCTACTACCAAGTTAAAGTTTTTGATGGTGATGTCGATAAAACCTTCTTCACCACACCATTCGGATTGTTTTGCTTTACCAGGATGCCGTTTAGGTTGCGAAACGCTCCTGCAGCCTTTTATCAACTTATCGACCGATTTTAAGCACTGATTCCAGAAATAAATTTACTGGCGTACCTGGACGTTTTAATTATATGCGCCGCTTCGTTTAGCCAGCACTTGCGTTATCTCAATGTTATATTGGAGACTTGGAAAGTTTAATCTGCGTTTGAACAACGCAAAGTGTCGATTTTGTTGCTCGGAGGTAAGGTACTTGGGAAATTTACTTACTCTCGCCTTAATTCGCGTCGATCCGGAGAAAACCGATGCCATAGCTTTACATCGCGAACCAGTGAGCCGTAAGAAGCTGATATCCTTTATGCAAACGTGCTCTTGGTATAAAAGGTTCGTTGGCCAGTATGCTGAAGCCGTTGACCGACTTAATGAAAAAGAATAAGCCATGGATTTGGAAGGATCGCCATCGCAATGCCTTCCAAAAACTGAAAGATATCAGAGGCGATTCTGGTAGGCTGTTTGATACCATGGCGGCGGCTAAAGCTAGTGAGCGGATCCCTCGGGCGCCACCGCAAACACCTACGGCGTTCACAAAGCCGGACGACAGACCACCCCCGGAGGCAGCAATTTCACGGCACAGGAAGGCTGCCATCAGGATCCTGGAAAGGTCCAAACTAGCAGAGGATCTCTGTAAACAGGCGCTGCCCGGTGATCGTGCGAAGGTTCTGGCAAAAATTGAGTGGGCAAATGCTATTATGCCCAACTTCCCGTTAACTGCTCGAGAGGGGCAAAAAACAGCAAACAAGCGCGGCAGATCGATGGAGGTTGCGCAAAATAAACCCAAAAGGGTCAAAAGCCACGAATTCCGCAAAGGAAAATATCGTCCTGGGTGTGGTGGATGAAAACCACGGCGATGAACCGGTGCCTGCGAGCATGTTGTAAATGGGTGGAATCCGAGTTATCGACCATCGCGGTAAGCGTGTTTCCGTCTTGTAAAGATGCGGGCTGGTTCCAGGCAAATATAAAGGTGGTTGCATGCGATGACACCAGATCTATAAAAGAAGGCAATGAACAGTTTGGGAGAGGTCTACCCAGACCAAGGGCAAGGTGTGGCTGCCGGCGAAGCCTGCGGAGCCAGAGGGTATTCTGGAGAATATCCGGCTATTCAATCCGGCGCTACCCGCAGGAAACTGGAAGGTGCTGAAAGTGGAGAGCAGCACAAAAGCGAAGTGTCAGGTTGTCCTGATGCTGGATAGAGAATCCCTACCGTTTCTGGAAAGGACGGAAGGGACCATCAAATATGGGTTTAGCACCGCTCGTGTTAGGGTGTACAATAATGATGTCAATGCGGCGCGCAGCGTAGAAGCGGAGGCAGACCAGTTAAGCGAGGATGAAAGGGATCCAGAGCCTAGCCAGGTCAATCCGATGGATGATCTGTCCGGTTGTTATGCGTCCTCGACATCATCGCTGGGCATTGGGTTCACCTTTCGTAAGTATTCGGAGGAGGAGGAACTTCCGGACGACGACGACGAAGCCAACCGAACAGTGGTGGAGGGGGCTAGAGTGTGCGTCAAAGATGGTGCGCGTCGTCCAAATAAACCTCCACCACAGTAAAGCAGCGTCTGCTGCACTGCTGCTCCATCTGGCGAAAAGGGGGGCAGCAGATATTGCCCTCATCCAGTAGCCTTGGACTGTTGGGCACAGAATCTGTGGACTCCAGACGGCGGAGTATACACTGGTAAGTGAGGCAACTGAGGGTAGACCTAGAGCCTGCATTCTAGTTAACTCAAATCTACAATTTCAGTTTCCTCCTGAATTTAGTGATGAGGCTGACATATGTACGGCATCCCACATATATCGAGCTACTTGCGTAATCTTTCCAACGTTTTTGCAAATGCAAGTGAGACGGAACAGCATTCGAAATATATTTTTAAATAATTTAAATAATTTTATATTTTAAAATATCATTAAAATTTTATTTTAACAAATTCGTATAAAACGATGTTTAAAATTAAGTACAAAAATTGGAAATGAAAATTTATAAAAGAACAATTTGAAAAATAATATTTTCGAATACACAAAATTAAAAATCTACATAATAAAATATTATATAATATTTAATGATAAATTGATATAGTGAATTATTTCATAAGATAACTTCTCCCTCGTTAAGACTTATACTATGTTCTAATTGAGCAGTGAACTCGAGTTTGTGGTTTTGAGTTCATGAACAATTGTCAAGTGTTCTCCTGGCGTGTTTAAAAAACTTAGAGTTTGATTGACATTTGTTTATTTACTTCTGAATAAAAATATTGTTTTGTTTATAGTCAAAAATGTTTGAGAAAATACATTTGTACATAAATTTAGGAGTGTTTGAAAAATATGTGGATAAAATTAGATTGTGCTTGCACAAGAAGTTTTGCTAATTATGGTGGAATAAGTCTTATTGGCTGAAGCCGCAAGAAATTAGCCCATTTGACACCGGTAACAGCAAAATGATTGTATTTTGCAGCCCCTGCAATGAAATTTTTGCTGACAACGGCAAAGGCTTTGACATGAAAGACGTCGATCGTGGCGGTGCATCATTAGTAGAAGTTTTAATTTCTGCGATTTGATTCATTTTGTTTACAAATATCTTACGAAGGCGGTTTGATAAGCCATTGACTTTCGAAATAAAATTTCTGTTTTCTCATCATAACCTCCTTTAAACTCTATTCACTTAGTACAGCGTTTTTAAAATTTTTTAATTCCTTCCAAAAAATATCTTTTCTTAAGACTCTCAAAATAGGCGTTTGCCTAATGGCGAACTCTTTATTAGATCATAGGAAATAGTCACATGGGCTAAATCTTGAGAAAATGCTGGATGGGCTAGCAGTTCGTAGTCCACGACATGGACAATACACGTGTGCTAGCTAGCTTATGGATAGTGTAAGCAATCGGGGCACCCATCGCCCAGATAGCGTTTTTCATATCCATATTAAATGTGATGTACCAACTCAGTTGAGATGCTACGCCTGATACGACCACAACAGAACTCAGTAAACCACTTCTTTACTATTAAAGTTAATGGTGCATTGTCGCCAGAGAATTTTTCAAGCCTTTTCTTGGTTTAGGTGTTTGCAAAAAATATTTCTTAATCGAAATTCACTTTCCGCAAAATTTGTACTGAGTAGTATATTATTAGATGGCGGTTAAGGGCAGCAATGATGTATTTAAAGTTTCTGCGCGAGAAGTTAAAAAATTCACTGACCTATCAAACCGCCCTCGTATTTGAAATTGTGAGCTGTCCAACCAATAAACAGTGGAGCAAAACTTTTCAAAAATTATACCAAAATTTGTCAACAGTGCGGCCTAGTATTTGTGCAGATAAGGGTTGCACGTCCATAAACACCAAATAAAAGTGGTGTTTAAGGCGAGTTAAATGTATTATGCAATCTTTCAATATCAGCATTACCGGTATGACTATTTGCTTTTACTAAGTGCAATTGAATGTTTTCATTTCTTAAATATAATGTAATATTTATACTCTTAAATTCATTATCGCATATTAATTTCGAGAAATAACCCAGTTGCGATTTATATAGTCTTAAGTTTTCAATAAAATGCGGTGACGAATTTAGAAAGCCGATCAAAAAATTTGGTTTTGAATTTATGTATACATACATATATCCATATGAACAATTTGCTTAATTTCTGTTGGAGTCTCTGTTAAATTAAATTCTTTCTTGATTGGATTCCTATCATATTTTGATCTGCTGCACGTTGTACAATTATTAACATATTTCTGAATAAGTTTTTTTAAATTAGGTATATAAATAAGTCTTTTTAATCCCTAATTTTAAATTATACATGTATGTATGTCCTGTTTCATTTTTATGATAATTGTGTATGTGTCTATAAAATTCGTTTTCTGGTCGAACGTCAAGCGCATGGTACGAACATCGTACAATTTTAAAACTATTTACGCCTTTATAAAGTTCCATTAATTTATTTTCTAATACTTTATATTTACCTTCTTCCAAATCTGAATAAATTGCTATTTTACCTTTGTCAATATTATTTCTTAAAATATTTTCAAAATTACTTTCTTAATCTGAAGAATTTAAAAATATTTTTTTGTAAATAAGGTTACCGTAATCTCGTTTATGTATAGTTAAAACAGTGGAAATAAATTTAAATAATGATGTGCAAAATGCGTAATTTTGTCTAGGTAATAGAAAAAGTAAATGAAATTCGCACGAATTTCACACATCATTCATTGCATTGTTTCGATATGTTCTAGGTATCTATGTTGTTATTTTCATTTACTTTTTCTATTACCTAGACAAAATTACGCATTTTGCACATCATTATTTAAATTTATTTCCACTGTTTTAACTATACATAAACGAGATTACGGTAACCTTATTTACAAAAAAAACTCTCGGCTCTCATCCATACAAGTAACTTAAATTTTACAACAATGCCATTCTCACGAAACTCTATTGTTGTTTACCTCAATGAGATAACGGTAACTTCCGTAAAATCAACAAGACTGCACTATTGATTCTCATGGTTTTCATACAATTTAATCATTAGAAATTGTCGATTGAAACCTTGTGCACAGATTGGAGTTCAAAGATGTCTGCAATATTTACACTGTTGTTTCAAATAAGGGACACGATAAACTAGTAGTTGATGGTTATATTTATTATATGGAAAAGCAACATAAAGATGTTTTTTATTGGAAGTGTGAAAAAAAAGTAAATTGCAATGTAAAGCAAGAGTGACTACAGTGATATGCGAAAATAAGCACCAAGTAAAAAAAAAAACGTTTGAACACTGTCATGATCCACTTGCTTATGAGCATGAAATTTATAAAGTAAATGCAAATCTTAAAATCCGTGCAGAAAAAACAAATGATAAACCTTCTCAAATAATTAACTCTGCTATAGTGCAGTGCAACCGTGAGTGTAGAGCATACATATCAAAACCTAGAAATTGCTTACAAAAAATTAAAAGAGTGAGAAATAATATGTTAAAAGAGCCTAAGAGTTTAGACGAAATAAAAGTTCCAGAAAATCTCCAAAACGTTGAAGGTGAAACATTTTTGTTACGCGATAAAAGTTTTGAAAGCGAAAAGATTTTAATATTTGGAACTGTAGCGAACTTAAAAATGCTGGAAAAATCACGTGTGTGGCTTATGGACGGTACATTTAAGGTGGTACCAACAATAATGCGCCAACTTTTCACTATTCATGCATTTATTAATGAACAAGTTGTCCCTGTCATTTATTGCTTAATGAGCAGCAAGACCAAAAACTGCTACAATGAAGTGTTTTATGAAATCCATCAAATTGCCTGTGCTCATAATGTGAAACTCAATCCTGATGTTATAATTACTGATTTCGAAAAAGCTATCATATCGGTAACAAAATCATACTTTCCTGATGTTATTAGTAAAGGATGCTTCTTCCATTTTGGGCAGATATTGTGGCGTAATATTCAAAATCAGAAGCTTGCCTCGAAATACGGCACAAACGAAAATTTTTCGTTGCAATTGAGAATGATAAAAAGTTTAGCTTTTTTAAACCCTGGAGAAATATCGGATTATTACACTGAACTTAAGCAACACATGGATAATGATTGCTCTGAAATTTTAAAATGGTTCGAAAATAACTACGTGATTGGAACTTCCAGAAAACGGAAATCGTGTGGAGTAAATGCACCAGTTCAGTTAACTTATCCACCATCGTTTTGGTCGATATCTGACCAAGTGAATAGCAATATCCCAACGACCCAGAATTCAGTGGAAGCATGGCACAGAAGATTACAAATTATAATTGATAAGTCTCATGTGGGAGTGTATAATTTAATAAGTTATTTAATCGTTGTTCAAAATAAAATGAATTACATTAGTTCTGAAGGTTCAACGAAATCTAAATCAGCCTACCAAAAGCGAAGAAAACATATTCAAAACATACTTAGTAAAAAAACAGAGTTTTCAAAAATGGAGATTTTGAAAAATTTAGCGTATTCCACTTCCCTATGTTAGCGTTTCTGTTGATTTTTGTTTAATACATTTAAATGTGCATACGTATGTATATTGTAAGGTGGCTTTGAAATAAGTGTATTTTGTTTTGTAAATACGTATATTTCTTATAGTTGAAAATGAATTAACTGGTTGTTTAATTGAATGAAATTGTTTAAATAATTTGTAAGTGAACTGTTAATTCGATACCATCATAACTAGCAATAAAGCTAATAAAACACATTGCTTAACTTCATTTTCCGTAGTTTTACTTACAATATGCCCATTTCGACCTTTTTCGACATTTTTCAAACTGAATTATTTTTTCGACATTTTTTATTTCGACCAAAAAAGTCTTCTACAAAAAAAGGCTTTTAACATTTCGATATTTTTAGTTTCGACATTTTAATTTTCCACATATCGTACGACTCCCCTATAAATACATAATTTGCTTTCTTGTAATATCTAATATTTAAATTATGTGTATAATCAAATGTCTTTTTTTTATAATATATTATTTCTTGTGGTTTGAATTTTAATGTAACATAGTTATTATTGTTTTTTGGATGACTTATGATCTTCTTAATGGGGTTATTTCTATTGGGACTTTTATTATAAACTTTCATTTATTTTCCTGGTACTCAGATCATAGCACCTCCGTCAGCCTCAGCACCTCCAGGAAACCCAGAATGTTTGCCTGGGACAGAGAGTGTATGAGTTGCTCCTGCGGCCATGACCGCCCTAGGGCTGGCCCCCCTTCTGCGAGCCACTGCATCCCACTCTAAGAGTAGATGCTGTGGTGTTTCTTTTCCTGCATCGCAGAAGCGACGAAGGACGCCTGACCAGATTCCCAGCCTATGCAGGTGGCCTCTTAGTTTGCAGTGGCCTATCAGAAAGCCTGTGATGATTCTTAGTTTCTTCTTGGGCAGGTTCATCAGCAACCTGTGTCTCTTCAGGTTGCAACCTCCAAGGAGAGACTGGCTAGCAGGTCAGCAGTTTCGTTGCCAACCTCCTTTTTGTGACCTGGTACCCTGAGGAGTTGAGTCCGGTGCTTCACCGCCAGGACGTTCAGTCTCTCAAAAAACTCATTGAAAAACAATGAGTTTATTTCATAGGAGGAGAGAGCTCTGGGCGCGGCCTGGCTGTCGCTCGAAATGAGAATCGTCTCGTTGCGGTATTTCCTTCCCATGTTTATCTCAGCGCACACACTGATGGCAAGGATCTCCGCCTGGAAGATGCTTGGGTAGGCCCCCAAAGGAACCGAGATATCGGATCTGTGCCCGTGAACGCCTGCCCCAAACTTTTAGGGATCCTGGAGCCATCAGTATACCACTGCAGAGTACTCTTTCGGATGTGGTTGTCCAAAATGGAGTCACTCCAGGTAGCCTTGCTGTGAATCTCCACTTCAAAAATTCTATCAAATTTTATCTCTTTGTGAATCTCATCCCTGGGGAAGCTTACCAGGGGAAGCTGAGGTTGTAGTCTATCCTTAACTTTGGACGACATCATCTTTCAACTGCGAAAACTCTCCTTAGAGAAGTTTATTAGGGTTCGCTTAGCCACATGGGCAATGGTGATATGTAGTGGCTCGAGCTCCAAAATCTTCTCCAGCGCTGCTGCTGGGCACGTGCGCATCGCTCCCGTAATACACACGCACGCCAGCCGGTGCAGCTTGGCAAAGGTTTGCCTCACTGTTGACAGGGCGACCCTGGTACCCCAAGCCACCGCTCCATAAGTGACCATTGGCCTCACTATCATGGTGTACATCTACTGCAGGAATTTGGGGCTGCAGCTCCACGATTTACATGCTAGCCGTCTGCACACCATCAGTGTGTCCCCCCCAAGGCTTTTACTCTACTACCGGGTAGTTTTCTCTTCCTGGTGAAGGGAACGATAGCAGTTTTGGCAGGGTTGATATTTAGTCCAACCTCCATGCACCATTTCCTTGCCAGGTTAAGCCCTCTTTGCACTATGTCAAAGAGGGAGCTCAAGAAATTGCCTCTTGCAATTATCACCAGGTCATCCGCATATGCCTGACAGCGGCTGCCGTTGTTGGTTAGAATATGCAGAAGCTCGTCCACCACTAAGCTTCACAAAAGCGGGGATAATACCCCTCCATAGTACGCATCCATTGGTTGTCTGCAGTTAAACTGTGCCTTTGCTAGTGTCAACTTCGGCTTATCTGCTCTCTAGCAGCCTCTTTATCTATTTACGAAACGTAGGTGGCACGTTCCTCTGCTCCAAGGCTCTGTCCACCACTGCGTGCGAGGTGTTGTCGAAGGCCCCCTTCCATGTCTAGGAAGGCACAGAGTACTGTTTTTCCGCTCTCGAAAGCGCCACGTACGTCCGAAGTCAACGCATACAGAGCCGTTTTCGTCGAGCGGCCGACTCTATAGGCATGTTGATCCGGATGTAACGGTGCAGCCCTGGGAGCGTTTGATCTTATCTCCAGGTCGATCACATTTTCCATTGTCTTCACAACGAAGGAGGTGAGACTGATCGGCCTGAAAGATTTTGCTGAGGATAGATCTCTTCTACCCACTTTCGGGATGAAAATAACCCGAGCCCTTTGCCATATCTCGGGAATGTGGGCAGCGCCAGACTGTCCCTCATAATGCTTACGAGGTACGGAAGAAGGATTTCCTCGCCCCGCCTATTGAACTGTAGCTGAATAGGCGGCACCAGAGAAGTGAGACGAAAGTACGGCGAGGGCCCTCTCCCTCTCGTTATTTGTGTAGGACCCGTCAGACCTTTTTATTGCCATTGTGGTCCCCGGAATATCCTTCGCTAAGGCTTTGTGTAGCCTGGCAGCTGCAGGAGTTGAGCTAATGCTCTCGCAGAATTCCCTGAAGCTGCTACGCTTTGCTTTCCTGATCTCCTTGCTGTACTTCGTTAGGCAGGTCGAGTACTCTTCCCACAGCCCCGTGCGCCTGGCTCTATTAAAGAGCCTGCGCACCTCTTTTCGGAGCATTGAGAGCTCCCGAGACCACCAGCCTGGTTGGGTTTTCCCCCCAGGCTTTGTCTCGGGACAACTGAAATGGAATGCGTTCAATATGGCGCAGTTCATCCCACTGACCCTGCTTTCTAATTCCATACAGCTTGTACTGCAAGGGGAGGCACGTTGGTGTCGCCCCCCGGGAAATATGCGGCAGCGAAGACGACATCTTTATTGCATTCACCCACCATCACCGTTGCCTGCACCGCCACCAGATCTTGCGTTAGGAACTCTGTAATGCAGAAGTGTTTAATGTTGTACATAAGCATTATACATGCTCTAGGTCTATCACAGGACGTGTCCCAAATTCCCTTGTTACTCCTGTGGTTCAGGCTTCTTACCTGGCTCCTATAGACCCACAGCTCTTGGATCAGTACTATGTGCAGGTCGTCCATGGTAAACCTCCTTGCGATGATTGCGAAAGCGGCTACCGCATGGTGGAGGTTGACCTGGGCTACTGATAATGCTGGCGGACTCATAGCTCATATCAGTATGTCGCCCGCGCTACCTTTACCCAGCTCAAGTCTCCTCATGTCTGGCCCCTCAAGGAGCTCCTCGGAATTGGGAATGTCCTCTCCCTGGCTGCTGTCAATAGCTGCATTTAAAGTGCTCAGCTGGGCAGACCACTGCACACCTGACTTCGAAAACCCTGGCGCCTCTACAGATGGCACGGTAGTATGAGTAGCGGCAACGCCGGCGGCCCAATGGACACTGGGCTTAAGGTTCCTGTTGCCGCGAGGTTCTCTCCTCCACGGCCTCACTACCACCATGCCAATAAACCGAGGAAGACCGAGACGGTGTGCAGTGGAGGAATCTCATTTCCCTTCTTGACACACATCACGGGCCCCTCCCACCTTTTTAGCTTGTCCGCTACCTCGGTGAGCCAACCTACCATCCTCTCATCCTTGCAATCCACTAGGAGCATTCCTGAGTGGAAATGCACCCCGTAGAAGGAAAGGGGAAAGGACGCCCCCTTAAACACCTCGTGAACTATGACGTCCTGCAGCTTCGTGAGGTTGTTCGAGTTGAGGGCCGTGCTGGGTATTCTCTCGGCAGCACAGCCACCTGGATGCCACTAAGGGCTGCCGCGTAGCAGGACTGCTGAGTGGCCTGCGACTGTCCACCCCCGTTGAACCCCTTGACTGTCCGACGCCACATCAAGGAGTGGCGGCTGTTCTCGCTGTCTCTTACTCGAAGGCTGCTCTGGCGCGCTTTGTAGCGGGCTCTGCTGTAGGCTGCTTCGATGCAGGTTCCCCGCTTCTCCGCATAACAGCGGGCGTGGGTCGCTGGTACCCAGTAGAATGTTCCCCGCTTCTCTGCTTACTAGCAGGCGGCGGTTAATTATATGTTCTATGTAAAATTTAAATTTTTAAAAGAAAGTCTATATACGAAAGTTGTTCAAATGTCTTATCGTTTTCTATATTTAAATCATCAAACTTTTGTATGACATTTCGTCTGTCATTTTCTACTGCTAATTTAAGTTCCTTAAATGTTTTGCTAAAATGGTTATTAATTCTAATATTTTTATTTAAGTTTTCTATTCCGTTATGGTTGATCTCGTCAATTATTTTTAGATGTGTTTCAATTTCTGTTCTGTCATTATCGTCCATTGTTCCTGTTAAAAGTTTTAGTCCAGTACCTACTACATTTATGTCTGTGAGGTAATTTTGTTAAAAGTTTTGTTCTCACTCTGTTTAATTCATTTTCTAAAAGTAACCTATTTTCTACTTTTATTGCTGTTATATTTTGTTGTAACGTATTTACAATTTCGAACATTTTATTTAATTCTATTACATGGATGATTTTACAGTAATTTTGAATAAAGTATGCTTTGTCGAGTTGGATTTCGGCATATCCGTCTGTACTTTCAATGAATATATCGTGAGTGTTGCCGTTGTTATCGTCAGCGTCAGCAGTAAAAGTGTCGGTATTAATTGCGTCTGAAAATTTCTTTTTACGTTTAGTATTTGTTGGATGTATATTTTCTTAATAAGACTTTTTATATCTAGGTTAATGCTTATGCCTAAGTGCTTTATAGTTCTTGATGTAACCTTCCTGTTGGTCCTGTATATACATATGTTTCTCTTTTTTCATTTTTCTTGCTTATAATCTTGTTTTTTAGCTGATTTAATCTTTCGCTAATCTTTCTTATTAATTTTTCCTTCTGCTATATCTTACGGCTTTTCTTTGGTTGCACTGTGTATAGATTTATTGTGAAATTCTCTGCTTTTGAAATTTTTTCTTGGGTTGACAATTCAGATTTCTCCGCTTCTAGAACTTTAAACTTTTCGCATATTGTCTGAGTTGTCTGTGTGGCTGTTTGGTTTAGTAAAATGTATATCGATATTTTCTTGGCTTGGGAAGTCTTTAACGTTTACTGAGTTCAATTCATTGCCTGTTATAATTTTGATGGGTTTGTTTCTCATTGCGAAAAAGATTTTCGGTAATTGTCTGACTGTTTCTGTCTTCAAGGCATAAATCTGTTGCTTGTTTAGAAAATTTATCAATAAATGTAACGAAGCTATGTTTTTAAATTGCATAAACGTCTATGTGTATAATTTGATTTATATCTGTTGGTGTCTCTGTGATATGGAATTCGGCTTTTGGTGGATTCCTGTCGATTTTTGCTTTGTTGCAAATGCCACAATTGTTAATATATTTTTGCACTAATTCTTTAAGGTTATTGAAATATATTTTCTTTTAAAGGTTTTCGTAGGTTACGGTTATACCACTATGTCCAGTCTCGAATTTGTGATATTTGTTTTTATGTTTCGTCTGTACTGGTCATTTCTTTGGTGTGGTAGCTACATTTAACGAATTTTATGCCAGAACCAAAAAGTTCTATAAGTTACAACTAAAACTTTATTGTACGTACTGTCTGGAAGTTCGGAAAATATTCCGATTTTTCCACTTTTCAGATACCTTCTGAATATATCGGTCATTAAATTCGAAGAGATGTCGTGCGTGTTAATGTACATTTTTCTTTTATTATTGACTATTAAAATTTCTTTAGTTTTACGGTCAGTCAGAATAATCTGTGTTGCAAACCGATTCATTGCTGTTTCCAATATAGGAAAATGGTCATAAAGTTATTTTTATTGAGAGTGATTAGTTGCACATGGACTCATGTTGTCTACGTTTTCTTCCGACATGTAAATTTTTTCTGTTTGGTTATTAATTCTTCGGAGAAAATCTGCAAATTTATTTTCTTAACTTTTTATGTAATTTATGTTTATATTATATTCGCCTAGTTCTAATAACCAACGTTGCAGCCTTGGGTTAATATCTTTTCCCTTGTGTTTATAATATAACCAGACTAATGGTTGATGGTCGGTTGAAAGGTCAAACTCCTTTCCATAAAGGTACGGTCTGTAGGAGGCTACTCCCCAAACTATGGCGAGTAGTTATATTTCTACTGTTGCATAACTTTTTCATGGTCGTTTAGTGTTCTGCTTGCATAAGCACAGCTCCTATCGCGAAGTCATTTGCATCTGTTACTAATTTAAACCTTTTTGAAAAATCTGGGTAGCACAGAATTAGAGGATTTGTAAGAAATCTTTTTAGTTTCAAAAATGAATCTATGTAAAGTAGGTCGTTATGTTAACTTTTGCCTTTTTCTTCAGATATTTAGTCAGTCCGTGGGTTACTTTCGCGTAGTCCTTTATAAACTTTCTATAGTAGACAGTTATACCTAAAAACTGCTTGATGGGTTGGGTTTATTACCTTCAGGTGATAGGATATGACCCAAGTATTCGGTCTCCTTTGAAATTAAATTATATTTATCTATTTGGATTTTGAGGTTGTGTTCCCTCAGTTTATTTAACACCTTGTTTACACTAATAATGTGTTCCTTTAAGCTTGTGCTAAAGATCAGTATATCATCGAGATAAACAACGCATATTTTGTTTATTGATTCTTTTAAAACAGAATTTATTAGTCTTTGAAATGTGGCAGGTTAGTTTTTCAATCCGAATGGCATTCGAATAAACTCGTAATGATCTAGTTTATGCAGTTTTTTCTATCTTCTTTCTTGACTAGCACTTGGTGGAAACCTTTAGCCAGTTCGAGGGTTGTGAAGTATTGGGCTTTTCCCAGTTTATCTAAAATATTTTATATATTTGGAATTGGAAATGTATCACTTATCGTGACTTCATTTAATTTCCTATAGTCAATTACTCGATAATTGCGAAATCATTGGATCGGTCACCTCTTGCAATTTCATATGTTAAATTTGGAAAAGTGCAAGGTAAGCAATATACGTATTATACTGTTGCTACCTTATGCTATAATCTGCTATATTCGGTAGTATTTTTCTAATAATTTAAGAATATTTCAAGTATTTGGAAACTAACTTTTTAATGATTTCAAAAAGTACGCGGTGGCAACCTTGTACGATAATGATGAGAGAGAAAACAATCAGCTGATACGTTTCTAGGGAAAAAATCAAATTCATTTGGATTTCCTACGTAAGTTCTCCGTCAACACGAAAATTCTACGGTGGTGAGTTTTCATTAACAAAGCGCTCTCATAAGGCAGGTCGAGTCAGCTGACACCTACGCCCGATCTACGTTGGTGGGTAACTGAATATAAGTTGGCGGTGGAGTTGACGTAACTCGCGCGACATTTGGAGAGCGCCGCGTGACTCAAAACTCGATATCTCTGAATTGAAATGAGGGAGGAAAATTCTGTTCACTGATAATTGAAGGGGAACGTTTTGCGCCTAATTTGACACAGCATTTTTTCATCGCGAAGAGCGCAAAAAAATGCCATTGTTTATAAAAAAATAATAAAAAATACTGTTGTTTAAACAATCTTAAATATATTATCTTTCGATAAAGTGAACATCGTTTCGTAAGCATGCAAAATTTCCTTCAATAATCTGCAGTACTTTTTGAGAAAATAATTTTACAAATTTTTGGTGCATAAAAGTTTAATAGTCCATAACATAAACAAACCGTGGAACTGTAATGAAATATTCATATCATAAACTATGCGTCATGCCCTCTATGCAATCATATGTTTATTTTCAAAATCGGCGATATAGTGGAAATTTCTGGGCTTACTTGGCGTGGTTTGACTCTCATGCTCCTGAGCTCAAGGGAAAGATGTTTTTGGCGTCAGAATTCTCTGTGCGTGGTAATGTTTACATACGAATGAAGGCAATTGAAGAGCCATCCAATAAATATTAAGTTATGTTCAAAGAAACATAATATATTCTCTTGTATTTTACTTGCATTTTTCTCTTAGAATTTAAGTTAGGTTTAATTATTACTTTTCTTCTTTCACTGAAACATTAACATTTTCTCTTGTCTACCATATTTCTTATACTCTCCTATCATTGTTATATATAATTATATGCGTATGCTGTTTTTATTTCTTATGCTCATATCTTCACTTATTTTTATTTTTTTCATACTGCCAGCTTGAAGTGTTTATTTGTTTCTTTGATTGTATTTAACTCAACTTTCAGCTCAATCGATTTACATTTAAGAACTACCCTGAAGTTGGTAAGTGATTACAATCCTGGTTTTCCAATTTGCCACTTTAATACGAGAAGTTTAAGTCAATCCAAACTTGACTAGTTAAACTATGTTTTTGAGGCAGTGTGCATTGATGTTGTTTGTGTGACTGAGATGAGGGTTAAGAAGGAATGTAATGATAATTTTTACAATTTATCTGACTTTTATGTATTGAGAAATGATATGCATTGTGGAAAACGAGGTAGTGGTATAGCGATATACTACAAGAACACTCTGCAGTGTAAAGTTGTTGATAAATCTGATATTCTTGATCAGGTGGAGCTCATGATCATTGAACTTTACAATAAATTTCAACGGTGTCTTTTGATTTGTATATACTCGTATAACCCCAGTATGTCTTATAATTTAAAAAAAACTCTTTAAAAATATTCGTAAGTGCAGTGCTATGTATGAACATATACTGTTGTGTGGTGATTTGAACATTGACTTGCTTGTGCTAAATGAACGTGTCAAGAATTTGCTAGACTATTTGTCCAGTGTAGTTTAGGTGTTGTTAACAATCTTCCTACTCGTTTTGCTCCACATTCTCAGCCTAGATTACTTGATCTGTTTTGCGTATCTGATGTGACCAGTATATTGCATTTTAAACAACTTTCTCTGAATGGTGTTAGTGATCACGAATTACTATTTCTCAGTTATAAATTAATGTTAAATGTCCCATGTATGTCATCTGATTATTTTTATTTGCGAGACTTCAATCGAATTAATAAGGAAGAGTTAGCTGCTGAAGCTTCTGTTCTACCTTGGAACAACTGCTGGTTTGTAGCTGATGTTATTGAAAAGGTTAATGAATTCTTAAAGCTTGTCAACTATATTTTCGAATATGTCCCTTTAAAAAGAATAAAAGTCAACAGCAATAAACAGCGATGGTTCAACAGCGAGGTCCTTGAAGCGATTAGGGCATGAAATATATGTTATTTTTTATGAAGGAGAAACAGATGGGACGAAAATTGGAAGCATATAATCTCCTGCGAAACAGAGCCATTGAAATCACACGCAAAGCTAAAAAGGGCTATTTTCAAAGAAAACTCGATGTCAACCTCCCTCCCAAAGTGATGTGGAATAATTTAAGAAACCTTGGAGTGTCAAACGCGGTAGGTGAGGACAAAATAAGCTTACGATTTATTAAGCTTCTTTTGCCCTACGTTATATCGCCATTGACACAAATTTTAAATTTTTGCTTGACTTCGCTTCGATTTCCTGACATTTGAAAGGTTGCTAATATAACACCTGTTCGAAAAAGACAAAGCAGTGCTACCTGCAGACTTTCGGCCAATAAGTATTCTGCCATCCTTGTCCAAAGTTTTAAAAAAAATGCTATTAAATCAAATGGTTAAGTATCTGTCAGATAAAGGTCTTATTACGCAGTACCAATCTGGATGATCATTACCTTGTTGCAGCTATTGTCCGCATGCGCTTCTTTTCAACTGAAGAACGCTCATTAAGTGTCGCCACGAAAGTTCGACGTCGAAAAGCTGCAATCACAATGGACCGCTGAGAAGTTTTAATATTGACTCTCGATACAGCTAAGGCAAGCAACTCCTCTTCGCCCCGATATTAACGAGCAATGGAATAACATCTCCAATCTCTTGCTTGGACGACGAGTGTGGCGTCGCTGCTGCAGAGAAATACGCAGCATACAATACCAACCTGTAGCCAATTACAACGCGTGCAACAATTGAGCGATACCGGGAGAAAAGGAGGGAAGAGAGGCGTATTTTTAAGTAGAAGGGACGAGAGGCGGAAAGGCGTGAGTGCGAAGTCCTTGAGATGCTAGCAAGCAGGATTGCGGCCCGAAAATAAGACAGCAAGTAATTTCAAGACAGACCTTCAGAGCACACTTGAGGTATGTAAAACACCTCTCAACGCTACTGAATTTGAATTCAGGTGACGCGTTTGAAGAAGTGAAGCCCAGAACATTATTTAGGGGTGAGCAACGAGGCCCTGCACTCGGCCAGAGTGAGGGGAGGATAGCACTAAGGCGACTTAAGAACAAAGCTCCTGGAATAGACGTTATACCGGCTGGGCTGTTCAAGGCCGGCGCTGGTAGAAGGCATGTACTAGCTGTTAAGCACAATTTGGACGGACGAGTACCTGCCAGAAGATTTGAATCGCAGTGTACCCTGTATAATCCATAAAAAGGGTGATCCTTCTGTTTCAGCCAACTTCTGTTGGATACGCCTTCTAAATATTGCATATAAGGTTTTATCGACATATTGTGTGAAATACTGAAGTCGTATATGAACAAGCTGGCCAAGTAAATCCCCCATTGACCAGATATTCAGAGAACGTCAGATCGTGGAAAAGACCCTAGATAAGAAAATCGACACATACGACTTTTTTGTCGACTTCAAAGCCGCTTTTGATAGCTCAAATAGAAACTGTCTGCGGATAGGAAAAAAAGGTTAAGATTTGGAATTCGTTCATATTTTGGGAGTTAGGGAGATATGTGATTTTGTGCACATACACCTCGCGCTGATTATGACACTAGGCGCTTGTTTGTAACCTTCGGTTCATGCGAAAATTACATATTTAGTAAAATTGGTATTAAATTTTAATGAAAATATAATGAGTTACAATAGTAGAAAACTAAGAACGGTTTTACTTTATTACTTTTATAATTTAGCATCGGGAATCTGTGCCTTACAAGAAGGCCTTCGGTTGTTGGAATAAAGCCATGCAACTTTTTAGTTCCTGGAATGGCGATTGCAGAATCAAATCTGGGTTGAAAAAATGTCCTTTCTTTGGAGCAGTAGTAAATCGCTGTTTGGTTTAAAAATGAGGTTGCCCATTCGTATAACTTCATTAGTGAAACAATTGATCTACTTAAGGTAACTGTATATCTGCACTAGGGTGACAATTAAATGTATGGAGTATTTTTTTTTTCTTTATTGTTTTGGTCTCAGTGTTTTTTGTGTGTAGTTTTATTTTAAAAAAATTCTAGTAAAATTTCAAGGTCGTAGGAAGAGGATTAGGGGGCGCGTCGGCCCCCCAAAGTTACACAAAATACGTTTTTTCACGCAAATTCTTACTTTGACTGCTTGTAACTTTCTCTGTGTTTTTTTTTTTTTAAACATTATTGGCGAAAGATGTTCATTAATATGTCTACAATAACATCTGTCAATAACATTTTTGTCTAATGTTAATATTTAATGAAAAAAACTTAAATATAGGAGAAAAAGTACGCCTCAATGTCGATTTATTATACTTAAATAAAATTACTTATGTATATTATTTCTCTTTTTATTAATATTGTTTAAAGCACTTGAGACAATGTCTTTTTATTACAGTCCGGAAACCGATGGCGGTAATCGCTAACAATTTTTAAAACAAATTGTTTTTGGCGTTCATTTTTGGTAAATAGTTTATTATACTCTTCCATCAATTTAACCCCCCTTTCGGCAGTGTCATTTGTAACATTTAATTTTTTCATCAGTTCAGCCGCTTTACAATAAGATTGGTCCTGCTCCCATTTGTCTGGGTTTAATTTAAAAAAATCAGTATTTATTTGAAATCTTTCAAATAATGCTTTTGTTTCGGCAGAGACGAACTGTTCAACTCCGTCATGGAATATTTCAACGATTTCTCTATCATTTATTGTAGCTCGCTTTGTGTTTTGCTCTTGTTCAAAATCATTTTCCAAAGCCGCCACCATTTTTTGTTTTGAAAAAAGGGATACGTTGCTGTCAAAAAATGCAAGACCAACCGCCTCAGGGCTTAAATACCACAAGTGGTTCCTGAACTTTTTAAGAGCAACATAAGATATAGCAGCATCAATTTTTTTGAAGTTTTCAAGTTTTTGTAAAAATAAAAAATCTTGATATGGCGCTTTAATGGCCAAAGGAGCAGAAAACCACGCTTCGACATTGACTTCAGCAATAAAAACAAAAATTTGACGAAGCCCATTTAATTCAGTTGCTGAAAGCTGGAACTCGTTACGGAATAAAAATATTTTTAGACAGTAAATCGCTTTTGCCATCCACCTTGCATGGTGAACAGCTCCTGGCGATCGAAACATTAGGCTGTTTGGATGTGTCTTTTCTGGTTTTTGACCCAGGAAGAGCAAAGTGAGTTCCAAGAACTCTTTATAGCCTTCCCTGGGTTGTTTTTCTTCCAAGATATTATTTACTGCACCGATAATGCGAACAGCAGACTCTTTCATGTACGTCTTGACAGTTGGATCGTTGATGCCATACTCATAGTTTTTAGCATCAATCTTAACCCAAGCATTTTTAAATTTCTCAAATATTTTAACGTTTGGACTTCCATAACAGCTTATTTTTTCTTCGAAAACGCATCTTAAAACAATCTCGTATATATGATGACGGCATGGTAACCATAAAAGTTGTCTTTGTAAATTATTTTCAATTAACGTACAGGTACCATTGAAACGCCCAGTATTGACCGCTGTTGTATCAAACACTAAAGCTTTGATGTGATTTTGCAGACCATATTCATAAATAGCATCGCATACAGCGGATGCCTGTTCTTTTCCAGTACCGGAATTAAGTGCAGGTATTTCAAGAAGCTGTTCAACTTTACCGCTCGATATTATTATAGGCAACCTATCAACTTTATCATTTCCCGTCAGCGCCGACAAAAGTTTACCATCCCAATGAAGGCAGATAGCGTCGAGCTCATTTAATTTTAATTTATTTTTTAATGCTGAAATTCTTTCTTCACGGATTTGTTCCTTTCCTGGTGTACAGACGTTCGGTTTAAAATATAATCTTCAACATTATTACCCAGAGCTTCAACGACTGCGCTTATTAGATGAACCGCATGTCTGTCACTGATTTTACAGACATCGAGTGCGGCCGCCAGTTTTGGTGTTAGTATTTTATTTGTTCCCCTACATTTTTTGGCTGGAGGTTGACTACAACGTGGGTCACATTCCATATCTGGAAAACTGTTATCATTCTCTGAAGATTCAGATGACAGCAACTCTGCAGTTTCATCTAATAAAAACGACTTAATTTAAAGAAAATAAAAAATAAACAATAACATACAACGAACCAATTAATGCAATTTCACGATTATTCCGCTCCACTTGTTGTAATAAATTGTTGTTGCGTTCTTCAAGTCGGCACTCTCGGCGTACTTCTTCGTAATCGATACCATACATAAAGCCTGGGCGCCCCGTTTTTCGTTGACTTATCAAGAAATCAATATCTTCTTGATTCGACATTATTTTTAATGCACTTGCATGCGCCACGTCAAAAAGCATATCCAATTTTTCTTTCCACGTGTTTACTTTGCTCTTGTGGAAATAAGAAGTCTTCTTTGAATCTTTTTGAAAGCTTTGCCATTCTTTATACAATTTCTCTACATTTGTAATGCAGTGTTGTTTATCCTTGACCGGAATGCGGGCTTTTTCCCAGAACACGAATAGTTCTTTTACAACTAAATCTGAACTTTCCCGTAAATTTTTTTTTACTACACGTAAATTGAAAAACAAAACTTTCAACACTTCTATATTGGAGGGTAGTTTACTTCCTGTTAATGAGTTGGTACAATAACCAATTAAATATATGCGTTCACGTAAATTTCTAGCAGACATTTTCGACTTTTCACATTCAAATATTCACTTCGAATGATTTTTTTGCAAATTTAATGCTATTAAAAAATGTTTGCGGCTGCTGCATATAACTGTAAAATAAGAATCTATTTTCCGAGAAACATTGGTGCTGATTTTTTGTCGGTAGCTTACGCAAGCATTGAGAATAATATTGTTGAGGTTGTAACGGGAATATTCTCGGTCACAATTGTCAATAATATAGATCGCTTCAGCATACAGGCAAACAAAATTTGAAGCAAACTTTTAAAGACAATTCTTACACTTGAAAACAAAAGTAAACAAAAGTAAACAAAAAAAGTCTGAAGTTCGGACTAGCGAGGTCTTACTGTATATAATTGTTAAAGCTACTCTTACGTAAATTATAAGGAATTTTCTATATGAATCTTTAATTAAATAAATCTGAACAAAATCCAAAATTTGAATCATATAAGTAATTTTATTTAAGTATAATAAATCGACATTGAGGCGTACTTTTTCTCCTATATTTAAGTTTTTTTCATTAAATATTAACATTAGACAAAAATGTTATTGACAGATGTTATTGTAGACATATTAATGAACATCTTTCGCCAGTAATGTTTAAAAAAAAAAACACAGAGAAAGTTACAAGCAGTCAAAGTAAGAATTTGCGTGAAAAAACGTATTTTGTGTAACTTTGGGGGGCCGACGCGCCCCCTAATCCTCTTCCTACGACCTTGAAATTTTACTAGAATTTTTTTTAAATAAAACTACACACAAAAAAATACTGAGACCAAAGAAAATATCACTTTCGAAATTAACTGTCACCCTAATCTGCACACTTTTTCAAAAAGGTGCTGGTGTAGTAGTTTTTGGTAGGCATAAAAAGTGGCTGTGTCATGTTTTAAGTCATCTGAAATCTTAACAATGCAATCTATAATAAAAACCGATGTGAGGAGTGTTGCTTGTTCGTTGTTTCAATGGAAAGATTGGGCATCATCTTGCCTGTGTTACTGCAATATAAGCATTTGGTTTCAGAGTTTTCAAGGCATCAGACAAGCTGTCTACAAAATCATCACTGGAAGTATTTGAGTAGAGATTGTGAAGCGGTCTGTGCCAAACCACTTTTGAAACTGCACGGCAGTTGCTTGTTTCTTATCGAAAATGACTTTCAAATGATGATGAATTGCATTTGGAGTCATTAAATGGCACGTTTGTGTTGAATTCAGACACATCATCTTGCGTAGGCAATCCTTATAAAACGAAAGTTCCATGTTTGTTCCAGCTGTAAGATTAGCAATCTCTCCACCATCCAATAATAGCTTTACATTTCGGCGGCCCAGGGTCACCAGCGAGGACACATTGTTTGGTTCTTAAAGTAAAAAACTTTGTTAAACCTACCTTAACGTTCGAATATTCCTCTTGGAACTTCTCCTAAAGTTCGTCAATGTTGCACATTAGAAGTTGTTTTTACATGTGTGTTCTTCTTCCATCTTCTAATTTAATAGATATAAAATCTCTTTTGCCAGGCATTACTGGACTGATATCTTCTCGGAGATAAAAACATTTAACCAAGTTTTCGGTTTCGGGTAGTAGTTTGTGGCCACCACGTGGGTTTGGAGTTGATAAGATGCCGAATTGATCCACAAGTTTCTTTGCTTTTCTCGCTTGTCGCCTGGACGTCCCGAACTCTTCTGAAAGTTTATTTTCACTCCATGATGGGCTATAGTCAGTATCGTGGTTTTCATAGAAGCAGAAGTAGACGGATTATTTAATTTCTCCTTTAGCTACTTTAAAATTTTTGTTTTTTTATTGCTGAATCCGATTGAATGGGTTCATGTCTGCAACTGTCATCAGGAATGAATGCTTTTTCGCTGGTGCTTTGCTAAAGTTCGCTTGAGGTTGCACTATATTCAACATCTTCATTAGCTGGTATTTTATTTAAAGGTCGTTCCCTGCAGGATGCGAACACATTAGAATTTGCTGGATGCGCCCACTTGTGCGCTCATAGTGCAGAAAATTTTATTAACCCTTTACACGGCAACATTTCGTTTTTTACCTAAAATACATATTTTATATATAAAATCATAAATAAAAACAGTTTTCTTATTTTATTTTCTCATATTTCATTTTTTTCAAAGTAATGTTATAAAAAAAAGTTTGGTTGCACATCTCCAACAAATCTTGAAATGTGTGATTTTAATGGTGTTAATTACTGTAAGTGGAAGTTTTTAAAACAATTATTCCGCTTATTGTAGCAAAGTCCTACGCCACAATTTTCGAAAATAGTTTGTGTGAACCCAGTGCATTTTGGAACCTTACACTTCATTCTGTCTTGACGAACCGCTTGAGGAGAAATATGTTGAGTGGGACCGCGCTTCATTTTTGTCGCTATTTTCTTTTGCATCACGTTGATTCGTTTGCCTACTCTTGAAACAAATGTTTCCATTTTGCACAAAACCTCAGCAACTTCTAGCGTGAACTTAACGGCTTCCAAGCAAGAGCTTTATGGACTCGTTTATATAAAAGCCAAGAGTTACTTATTGTTAGGTCCAAGAAATGGTAAAACAGTCGCACTTGCCAATGCTTACTTCCCACAGATATTTCGTTTCTTCCCATGATGCTATCTATCAGGTCTACTCCTCCCATATTGCTGTTGTCTTGACCAACAACATGGGCGATCCACTTGAATGTATTGTTTAGTAATCTTATTGTAACGGCGAACTCTGTCTTTGGGAAGTTCACCAGCAAAGGTTGATGCCATATATACCACCTTATTGTCCAACCACGCCATTGTAGAAATATCCACACCCTCAAAGGACGTCACATACTCTAAAGATGTACCTAAAAGTAATTATACATACATTAAAATCGTATTGTTGTACAAAGAATTTGCAGGTGGAAATACTTACCACGAGTTTTCTTCTTCATAACTTTTGGATCCAGTAACTTGCAACTATTTATTCGATTTCTTCTGATAGTACCTGCGCTCAAAATACCTTGTTCTGCTAAATATTTTAACAAAGGAATAGACGTATAGTAGTTGTCAATGTATAATTGACAGTTCTTGTTCTTTGGTATATGTTGAGATAGTCGTACAACAATGTTAGAAGCAGGTCCCAGATCCGGTATTCCTGTAGTAATAATATTTTCCTTTCCATATTCGGGTTCAATAAAATAACCAAATCCTGAGACACCACTTAGCTCAAAAATTTTGTAACCGCATATGTGCGGTTTGTTGGGGTTTTAACGCTTTAAAATATTCCTTGCTTTAGTTGAACAAATCTGTTCATTCACACATAAATGTTGCTCAAGCGGTACTTTGGCGAAAGAATCATTTAAAAATTTCAAAATCGGAACGTTTTTTTGTATTGTCGTTGAAATGTATCATCTGGCGAATTTTTTCAAATTTTTTCAAAGGCATGGTGTTTTGTATGCACCATATGCCTGTTTCCTGTGCCCAGTACAAAGTAACATTTGGTACTTTATTTATTGACATAATTGACTGGAATTGAGATCCTTTTGTATTATGTAGGTATTTGTTTAATTTCTAATGAGCTCAAATATTTCAGTTGGGAATAAGTAATTTAAAAACTGAAACGGTGTGGAAAGTTGAAGAAAGCAGAACCCTTTCTTGACGAACGAAAATCTTGCTCTACAAATCCATCATCATGTCCGTCCTTTTATATGACACAGAAACATGGCCGATGTTGACCAGCGATAAAAACGCTTTGGGTTCTTTCGAGAGAAATGTTGCTCGCAAGATTTATGTTCCTGTTCGCATAAGCGATGGGTATCGAAGAAGATGGAATGATGAACTGTACTAGTTGTATAAGGATATGGACATAGTCATGCCCAAGGAAATTTAAGGACTATGATGGCTTGGGCATGTCGGACGAACACATTGAAAGAACCAAGTGCAGAAGGAGCTGTCTACATTTGATGAGAGTAATTGGCGTAACCTAGGGAAGAAGGGTGGGAACTGGCGAATTGTAATAAAACTAAAATTTGTATACGCGTTGAAAAGTGAAACATTTTAAATAGTTTCGTGACTGAAATAAAATAATACATTTATATGTACATTTCGGACAAAGGAAGGTTTCGGTGTGCCTGCATGCATATAAATCACTGATACACAATGTTTTCGGAGGCACCAATATAAGCGCATCAATTATGTCTTAGTATGCGTGCGGTTGCCTAGTATAAAAATATAAACTGCGGAGACGATGCTTACATCACAACGCACAAAGGCAAACTGATTCGGTGCCAGCGTTGCGACAGTTCGCTAGCTGCGCGCCCACGACCTGTAGATGAAATCTGAGCAGCCCCATACGGCTCCGGTGTGCATCACTAATATAAAAATAGATAGGTGCATATGTAGATCTTTCTGATTTTCCTTTCGTTGGGATATGGTTTCGACTCGGAAAAAAATTCTGCTTGCAGCCGTAAGCTCTTGCCGTAAACTAATTCTGCCGGTGTTGCCGAATGTCTTTTTTAAACGTTGATCGAAGCCCAGGACAATGACAGGTAATTCGAGTCCCCAGTTTTGTCGATATTTACATTTTAACGCGGCTTTGTACGGTGAAGCAGCTCAACCAAACTATTGGATTGGAAGTGATTTGCCGTCGAGCGGAGTATACGTAGACCTAGCATCTCGTTTAGTTAATAATTAGAAATTCGAACTGTCGCCCCTGGTTTGTTGTAATCTTTGCGGATATACCAAATCGTGCGATCTATTATTTTATTATTAGATATCGATAATATCATGAGGGTGGTAATGTACCAACGATATCAACGTTGTTATGGTTAAAGCGTGATTTGGTGTTGTTATATCGTTAGGGTGTATTCCTGTTTCGTCGCTGAATTTTCGATTTTGGCAGGGTATGCACTGTTTCGCCCAGATGGCGATGTCGCCAAAGGAATCGCTCTTTAACAATGCGGGTAGAGGCCCGGGGTTGGAAATGTTGTGTATAGGGCTGTTGTTTTGAGTTGACCACTGGAATTTTAGTAAAGTCTATACTATACTGATCGTTCGCTTGAAGGATAGACTTGAGTTCTTTGTCCGCTTCTTGTTCGATGGCAATAACACTATAGTCAATACATTCGCGCTGCATTGCGTTGCTTCGTGATAAAAAATCTAAAACTACGTTTCTTCTCCTTTTACGTAACGTTTGTCAGTCGTAGGTAACGGAGTTGTCGTGGGTCTGACTTTTCGGGTTTGAGCTTAAATGCGAATGTAATCGGTCTGTGGTTCGTGTATATTGCGAAGCATCTACTCTCTAGTTGGTTAACAAAGTGTTTTACGCTTTGGTATACGGCAAAAATGTCTCTTGAGTATGTATTCCAGTTCCGCTGTGATGTTGTTAACTTACGCGAAAAAATTCGATCGTTCCGATTATTATACCCGAGCATACTTGTACACAAGGGTATAATAATTTTGTTCGCATAACGGTTGTTTCTAACAGCAAAAAATAATCGAGATAGATATAGACATATATATACTAAAATGATCAGAATGAAAAGAGTAATCGATTTAGCCCTGACTGTCTATCCGTCCGTGGTTACAATAACTTGAGTATCTCAATGGTACATAGATTGCTCTTTGGGCCCACCTCCCATATAGCGAGTTCCTCAAAGTTGAAATGATGGCTTCCAGCGATCCGTTTGAAGTGGAGCTTGAAACTCTTTACAGCCGCTTCCCAGAGACCGTCCATGTGAGGAGCGTTTGGAGGTAAGAACCGCCACTCGAAGCCATGCATGGTGTACATGGATCGAACGTCATCAGAAGTTTCTTTAAGGAAATATCTGAAATCTTTTTGGAATGCTCGGTTGGCGCCCACAAATTCTTGCCATTATCGGAATAGACACGTCGTGGAAGACCACGTCTTCCGACGAAACGGGAAAATGCTGCTTTAAAATCTTTGGTTGTTAGATCTGAGCATGGCTCAAGATGCATTGCTTTAGTTGAAAAGCAAAAAAAAACGCAAACCTATCCTTTGAGCTTTGGGGATTTTCGTAGAGAAGATGATGGAATATCGATTGGACCAGCAAAGTCCAGGCCTGTATATGTGAATAATAGAGAGAAGTTGGAACGCTCTGGGGGTAGTGCGGCCATGATCTACGAGCTAGTGTTTTGCTTAAAGATTGTACTCGTTTTACAATTTCAAATGCAAGATTTGACTTCGGATTTAAGTCTTGGTATTAAATACTCTTGTCTAGCAGAGCTGACCATAAGTTGGTGCTCAGAGTGCAATAAAAGGTAATGCAAGAACTGAAGATATAAATGACAGAATCTGGATGATACGGGCAGAATAATAGGGTGTTTTTCATTATATGAGAGACAGGAATTGGATAAACGGCCGTTCACACGTAGAAGTCCTTGGTGATCCAGAAACGGGTTCAGTGTCAGAAGTGAGCTCCTTTTGGATATTGGTTGCTGGTTTGAAAGTTTTTCATATTCCGATACGTAATGTCTTTGTTGAGCTAATGTGAGTAAACGTATTTTGACCCACTGAATTTCTTGTTGAGTCAGGACAACAGACTTGTGCATGTTAGCTCGAATGGAGGACATTGGCTTGTTTCGATAGGCGAATCGAAACATGAACGCGATCACGTGCAAGGCTTTTGACCATGATGAGAACCGCACTAAAATGTCAGGTTCGTCTTCTATCGCGTTAAGAGCATTAACTTTCCTTTCTTCGACTGGAGAGACGTCTTGACAAAGTGATACTGGCCATTTGTCAGGATGTTCCCGTGCCACCAAAGGGATTAGTGAATTAGGTCCTGAGGCCTACAGCCTCGTGTGCCTAAGTCTGCCGGGTTGTAGCTACTGGACACGTGACGCCATTTAATGTTCCCAACGTTGTTGATGATCTGCGATGTATGATTGGCGACGTAAACTTTCCACGTACAAGGTGGTTTTCCAAGCCACGAAAGGACGATTGACGAATCAGACCACAGAAAGGTTTCTGTATCTCCTAATGGAAGCTGACTAATGACATTTTTTATGAACTTAGAGAGCAGGACTGCACCACATAGCTCTAGGCGCGGAAGACTCACCGTCTGCAAAGGTGCGACCTTGGTTTTTGATAGGAGAAGATGTGTCGAGACTCTATTACTTGCGTGGGTACGAATATAAATGGATGCGCAATATGCTTTCTCGGATGCATCACAGAAACCGTGTATTTGAACTTTGCGATTTGGAGAAAAATCAGTCCATCTTGGTATTTGAATTTCTTCGACTGTGGGTAGGTCAGATACAAATTGCATCCAATTATGAAGTGGCTTTACGCATTCATCCCATCCTGAGCCATCAAGTCATATTTGCTGCAACAATATTTTTGCTTGTATGATAATGGGCGCAAGCTACCCTGCGGGGTCGAAAAGTTTTAATACAGAGGATAAAGTTTGTCTCTTCGTAGCAATGGACAGTGGTTTCGTTGACTCAATTAAATAGGAAAATGAGTCATTTAACGCTTTCCAACGTATGCCGAGGGTTTTGGTCGAACTAGCGCAATCAAAGAAAATTCGAATCGGGTAAGTCTTCGAAGGAAGGTGACTGAGTAACTCTGGGTGATAAGCTGTTATTTTCTTCAACAGAAAACCAGCAGAGGCAATTTATTACCTGAGCCTGTGCTTTTATGCTAGATGAAAGATCGTGACTTCCTGACAATATGTCATCGACATAAGTTTCCTTAGTCACGATTCGGATATATGAGAAGAACTTTCCATTTTCATGAATCTCTTCGGGAATGATGGGTGTCATGTGGTCAATAGATATATATTCTTCTAACACACAATTATATTCTTCCTTCAGGTTCGGAAGCCATTCGATTGGCTTGCTTCATCGTTCGACCGCGAGATGAACCTAAGGAGAGACTTGAGGGAAGTTGGATTTAAATGGCAGTCGCACGACATATCGTCCATCGTTCTGCCGAAAGGTTGAATCCTGATAAAGTTTTTCGCAAAATTGATCGGTCTCAGAAGGTGGATGCAGTTCTGCGATCTCTTCTAATTCCCAGAAACGTTTGAGTTGGGAATCAATATTTTCATTGGGAGTTTCCGACACGTGCGTTAGGAAAGAAGTACATTGGGTAAGGTTAAAAGGTCCACTTAAATACCAGCCGAAAATGGAATTTTGAGCTCACTGCCAATTACCATATCGATTGGACCTGGAGTAGAGAAGTACGGATCAGCGAGGTCTAGATCCTTGATTTCTATGAGATTAGGTTTGGGAATTGCAAAGGTTGGTAGAAAACTTGTGAGTTTTTGCAGAACAATCGCTCGGGAGTTGAGACGAATATCGTGTCGTTTGAAAACAAGGGTGATGTTGCAGACCCGGTTTGCGTTTTCCACTATCTTCGCCCATTCCAGTAACGGAGAGGTTTTCCCTTTGCGTAGGTAATTGCAATCGCTTTTGTACTTTCTCGTAAATGAAAGTTTTTTGTGAGCCTTGATCAATGAGAGCTCGTAGAGTAATAAGCGTACCCATGTGATCAATGTGAACGAGTGCGTTTTCTCACTGTTTGTAGAGAAGTTCACTTGTACATGGGTATTGCTGTCAGTAGAAGAAGTAGGAAATTTTTCATAATTGCCTTCAGTAAGGTCGAATATTGGATGTCTAGAATGACTGGAGGAGTCAGAAGTTTGTGTGTACAACAAGGGCGTTGCATTCGTTAATGAGGAAGCCGACGGATTTCTACCGGATGCCTTGGGCTCTGGCTTTTGGTTTGCTTGAGAGGTATGCAACATTGTGTGGTGCGATCTTTTACAGTGTAGACAACGAAAAGAGCTTTGGCAAATAGATAAACCGTGATTGAACGCGAGACAATTGGTACAATAGCCATTTTGTTCTACAAATTTGTTACGTTCGGGTACTTTAAACTTCTTAAATTCTGGACAAAATTTCAACGCGTGGTTTTTCTTGCAAAGTTTGCATGCGAATGCAAACTGTTCGGAGGGGTGGTTACACAGAATTTTTTGAGGCCTTTTTTGTAGGAATGAATTGCGCGATTTTGAAGCCTTATAGCTGTGCAGGCGCTCAACCACTTCATACCGACTGGTCAAAAACTCATCCATTTGAGACCAGTTTGTTAAGTCCTTTCTGGACTTGAGAGACTGCTCCCAGAAGGAAAGAGTTTCTTCTGGAAGCTTAGAAGAGCAAAGATAAATAAGCAAAGGATCCCAATCGGCAGTGGAAATTGAGACTTTCAACACGAGAGGCAATCACTAATTGTATTTTGAACTTTTTGTATGCCTTCGCTGTTTTCGGAGGAAACTGGGGAAATGTTGAAAAGACTTTTCAATTGTGTGTCTATCAAAATTCTTTTGTTTTCAAAAAGGGCTCTTAACGCTTCCCAGGCGAGAGAAAAATGTTCATCGCATAGCCGGTAGTGTTTTACTATGGCTCCAGCTTTTCCCCTGGCTTTATTCCGCAAGTGATAAAGTTTCTGTGCGGGTGTAAGCTTGGGATGGTTGAGGTATATGGCCGTGAACATATCCCGAAAGGATGGCCACTGCTCATAGCTACCATAAAATATTTGGGTGTCGCAGGGGGATACCTTTATGCAAGGTATCGAATTATCGTTGAACGAATGAGATTGACGAGTGGTGTCATTTGGGCTACTTGTATTGCCGTGAAATAATTTCATTTGGACAACGATATGGGACTTGCATATGTAATAACTGTCTGTGCACAGTTGGAACTTAGTGTGTGCTTCTTCTTTGAAAACAGAAGCTATCGAAATGTCGTCGGCAATGCAGACTTTTTCGTATGAAAGTTTAAGCATTTCCCAACGAGATTGGAGGTCCTGCATCTTCGAGTAACGAACCTGTAGGATCCTCCGGATCCTCCTTTTCAAAATGTAAGCAGAAATTCACTACATTATTTGAATCGAGGATAAACTTCGACATTAATAGGGAAGCGACTGCCATGGTTGGATATGAATGAATTTTAAATGTTTAATTTTAAAAGTTGAAATTCTGTTTGAGAACTGTGGTAAAGAACTTGTCTCAAGTGACGAGATGTATATGCACCACGCTAGTTTTGTTGTTCGAAACAAATTTGGAAATGTATAAAATGTATTTAATATATATTTTTTTTGTAGGTTATCGCCAGCAAACCAGTTCTGTTTAAATTTGCAAAAAAAAAAATCGTACGGATAAAATCCGGAAGTGCCTTTGACTCTCTGCTGGGGTAATGCCTTGTTGGTTTGCTACTGGATAAACGCACTTTACTCACTAGCTAAAACAATATGTTGCTGAGCGAATCGACACATTTATACGTACATATGTATAGATGTATGTATGTAAGTACGTGTCTAAAATTGCACAAGTTGATATCGGTTAACGCGCCGAAGCAAGCCGCGTCCCTTTAAGGGTTGATTTTGGATTATGAAATTAAATACGCACCTAAGAATGTAAATATGAATGTTCATATACTCTACGTGCATATGCATATATTTGAGAAGCGGCGAGAACCAATTTGTTACTAAAGAGAAGCAACGAGTACCAATCTGTATTTAAAGGAGAAGCAACGAGTGCGAGAGAATTTATTTAAAGAATTTTTATATAGAATATGAATAAGTACATATGTATGTATATATTGAAACCGCGAGTTCTTCGAGTAACGGTTAAGGCATACTGTACCAATTATCGGAAATATATGTATTTGAAAATTATATACATATGTGCACATATAGACACGAATGTGGTTGCAAATTTAGACTTCAAGGTGTATTTATGAATATATTTGGATATTCCTATGTGCATACATATACATATATTTGTGCAAATTTAAGGTACAGACTTACGTTTTTCCCTTGATACTTCTCATTTGGCTTGCCGAAAACTCCAACGATGTCCGATGCGATGCACTTGCTCACCGTTGCAACTATTTGCGGCTTCTTCGCTGTGAAACAATGAATTTTGTGCTGTTTGTTAAAAAATGGGTACCACGCTGAGCGTTGATGGTTTAACGAAGTCCAAAGTTTGCGCCTATTGCTGCAGCTGGCGAAATCTTTGCTTTCGAATTTTATCAGATTTCCCTCGTTGCGCTCAAAAGTTGGCGAAATTAGATTTTTGCTTGCTTTTGGTTGGTCTGTTGGAAAAAATGAAAATGACAACTGCGTCCAGTGTTGCGTAGCGTGTTCTGATGTTTCCGAATTCACGTGTTGCCTCCATGCCTTACTTAAGTTGTTGGGTGCTGCCAAATTTTGGTCGTAAGGACCATGAATAAATGTTTAGCTCTTTGAATTTTGATATTAGAGAATATTTAATGATTTCAGTTTTTCTCTATTAGTTAACAATTTAACGCTTATAATAAGAATGTATGTATGAGCAAAAAATGGACTGTATGATAATTGATGACAAGTATGTATAAATGATATAATTTTGTAATATTTATGAAACGTGTATATTAAATTAAAATGAAATCAGAAAAGTGGATAATTCCATAAAGCAAATGTATTGGAAGAATACTACGTATGTAGATGTATGAGCATTCCCACGTCGATGTGGTGGATGAAGAATAAAATGTTATTGATCGATGAGTAGGATTATATTTGATGATGTATGAAGATGAAGATCCCACGTTGTCGTTGCGGATATAAATATGATCCCTCGTTGTATGACCTCTAGGTGATGTTGAATAAAAAAGGCAGAGAGTAATTTCGCATACGATTGTTGTATTTATAGGTTCGCAACACTGAAAAGTATTCCATGGCGACTCCGAATTCAGCGGATTCAGCTGGTTGACAGTGGGCTTCGGTGATGCCGTACGTATTTAAATGAGTGCAAGTCATTTAAACAATTGTTATGATTATTATTATTTATTAGCTCTAATATGCAATACTAAAACTAGTTGTGAAATATACGAGTACTAGCTGCTATGGCCTACGACTCGATGATTGGAGTATATAGAGTAGGATATACATACGATTGTGTGTATATTATTTTATTATCTAATAGTGAGAAAGTAAAAAATGTTATAACTTACGTATTTGCTGGAGGTTTGAGCTAATAAAGCGGATGGGCTACTTGATCCAAAGTGGTTCCTTCTCGTAGTAGCAATAGCGCAGCATTTGCCACGGAGGTGTTTGATAACAGAAGGGACATTGCATTTGGGGACCATTTGAAAGAAGATGTTGGTGAGTAAGTTTTGTGTGACCAATTCTGAGTCGGATATACAAGCTGCTTTCTTAATTATTTTAACTTTTAACCGCCTCTCAAAATGTCTGTGGAACTTGCTCAATTACTGCACTGATCGAACTACTGGTCTTACATGCAGCTGCATATTGCTTATCTTCTCGTCATATTCTTGTCATACTTATCGGTATCGCCGCTTTCCTCCGCTGTACCAAACTTCTCTTCTTTAGCGTCTTTGTCCTACCTATATTATCGTAGAATAGAACATCGCGTCTCTCAAAAACTTGTTGTACCTCTTTATCAAATAATTATGAATTAAGATTATAATCGGTAAGCCTTTGACACTAATGAGTATCCAACCATGGTATACTGTTTGCATTTAGCTTACACTTTTTTTTATGGCTTTTGTTCAACGCAACTGCGTTTGATCCGAACATTCTGAGGTGACAACATGTGGGTTTTTCCCGCTCCAAACCTCACATGGAGTTTTGGTACGAAGAGCTTTTGAGAGATCCCTGTTCTGTAAATATGCTGCCATCGCTATTGCCTCTGCCCATAGTGTGAAAATCAAACCTGCGTGTACCAACATACACCGCGCCATTTAAACATGTATGCGATTGGCGCGCTCGGCTGCATCACTCTGTTGAGGTGTGTAAGGAACCTATATTGGACTAGCTGCAACAATTCTTTAGCTCTGCTCTCTGAATTGGGAAAACTAGGAGTGTGAATTTTAATTGCTTTTTATACCCGAGTGTACTTGTACACAAGGGTATTATAACTTTGTTCGCATAACGGTTGTTTGTAATAGCATAAAATAATCGAGATAGATATATATGTATATATACTAAAATGATCAGAATGAAAAGGGAAATCGATTTAGCCCTAACTGTCTGTCCGTCCGTCCGTCTGTCCGTGGTTACAATAACTTGAGTAAAAATTGAGATATCTCAATGAAGTGCACATATTGCCCTTTGGACAGGGTAGGTTGGTAATAAAAATGGTCAAGATCGGTCAACAACCACGCCCACCTCCCATATAACGGAAATTTTAAAAAATGCAAAAACTCAGATTTTTCAGTATCCATTAAAGCCAATTGAGTGAAATTAGGTATTTGGAGCGATTTTGAACTAAGAAATTAGGTATTTATGAAAGTTTGAAATCGGATCATAACCACGTCCACCTCAAATATAACGGAAATTTTGGAAAATGCAAAAGCTTAATTTTTTCGATATCTATTAAAACAAATTCAGTGAAATTCGATATTTGAGGCGATTTTGAACTAAGAAATAAGGCATTTATGAAATTTAAAAAAATGCGCGTTGCCACGCCTACTTAGGAAAAAATATCTGTATCTCAATAACGGTGAAGGTATCGTCACAAAATTTGGTGAACAAGTTTTCCTCAATATCGCTGTTATCATCGTTAAAATTTTTTGAAATCGGACCTTAACCTCGCCCACTACCCATATAACGTAAATTTTGAAAAATTCAAAAATTACGTTTTTTCTTTATCTATTGGAACATATTGATTTAAATTTGATATTTAGAGCGATATTTATTTAAGAAACTTGATTTTTATAAAACTTTGAAAAATGGGCGTTACCACGCCCACTTATAAAAAAAGTCTGTAGGTATCACAATAACGATGTAAGGTATCGTCACAAAATTTGGTGAACATATTGTCCTTGATATCACTAGCATCACCGTAAATAATTTTTGAAACTTCCATATAACAAATTTTGGAAAATGCAAAAACTTAATTTTTTGGGTATCTATTAAAACAATTTCAGTGAAATTCGGTCTTTGGAGCGATTTTGACCTAAGAAATTAGGTATTTATGTAATTTTGAAAAATGGGCGTATCCGCGCCCACATATGAAAAATTTTCTGTATCTACAAAACGGTGTAAGGTATCGTCAAAAAAATTTGATGAACATATTGTCCTTGATACCATTAGCATTACCGTTAATAATTTTTGAAATTGTACCATAACCACGCCCAACTTTTTGAAAAATGCAAAAAACTTCGTTTTTTAGTATTTATTGGAAGAAATTGAGTAAAATTTAATTCCAGCAGCGATTTGAAACAAAGAAATGGGGTTTTTATGAAATTATGGATACAAAAATACATCGCGAGGGTATATAAAAATCGGCTTCGCCCGAATTTAGCTTTTCTTATTTGTTTGTTTATGATTTGATGCAATACGCCTCCGGTACAGCTGTCTGATACGTCGATGGATAGCGTAAGTGGCACGCACACATGTGGATATGCTTGTAGCGTAGCGTTGGCTAGTTTTGTCTTAAACTCGTTAAATGCTGCTCGTGACTTAACGGTACATTGAATTTTTCGGTTGTCGTTTTTTATGTTACCCGGAATTAGTGCTTGAAGAGTACCCTGGGTGTGTGCAGCTCCATATATAAACCTTCGGTAAATATTTATGGTTGCGAAAAAACGTCGTAGGTCCTTGGCAATGGTAGATACCTTGTAGGTTTTTATCACTTAAACATTCTCTGGAAGTTGCAAAATACCATGGGGTGTAACTAAATGACCGAGATATCTTATTCGTGATAGCCGTTTTTTCGATATCGTTAGGGTGCATCGGTATTTGGTGGTATACTCTTTCCAAGTCGATGGTAGAAAATATGGTTTTGCCCGCTTGTATTTGATGAAATGTCTAAATATTTGGAATTGGATACCTGTCCTTTTTCGTGATGGCATTAAGAGCTCCAGGTATTGTCTATTTTTGGGGCCATGTGGAACGGTGAAGCCCATTGGCTTTTGGACGCATGGTGTTAAAGGTTTTCGTTGTAAGAGGACGTGGTTTCATGTACAGCGGTGGGGCCTTTGCGATTATGTGATGAAACATGGTAGCTTTCGGAAAGAGTTTGTTCGTGACGATGCGAATAGCTCTTTGAATTATTGTAATTCTATTTATGGGGATGTCTGTTGCTTTATCGATAAGTGATTTCTTTTTTAAGTCTACTAGCAGTGCCTTAAACGGTCCATTCAAACGGTCGTCGAAGGCCGAAAATTTGTGCACATTTGTGTTTCGTTCGCTGCATAAATCGACTGGATTGTCGATGATTTACACCTGATATTGTTTGCGGTTGCTGGTATTACCGAGATGTCCGCTCCGGTGTTGATCAGGAAATGTAGGTCGTAGTAAAGATTTTTTAGGAAAAGGCGAAGGCTAACAATTGCGATGGTTTCTGATTGCCAATTGGATATCTCTACAGGCCCTGGTTCTGTATCGCACAACGTAGGCGTCGCGTGGTCGCATTTGTACATATTATTGTTTTAGTTTACTTCACATCACGTCGGGGTCACCAGTTTGGTTTCCAAGGTTATAGTGCACCGATCGTTACCTGTTTTCCTGATACGAATTGCAACCCGAATCCACAAATAATATTTATTAAGCCTTTAAAAAGGGAAACGTTCTTTATTCGTTGTGAGTCAAAAATTGAAAAAGGAAGAAAGAAATTAAAACTAATGACCGATCGGTTTTTTATTTGCATTGCTGCCCAGTTGCTAAGATGCACGGGTGGTGTTGTCGCTTGGAGTTGGTGATGTTCACAGACTTAACCGCCACACCTACATATATGTATATATACATACTTAAATATATACAACCATGGCAGACACACACACAGTTCAAGAGAAAGCAAAAATTGTCTTCTTTATGACGACATGCGTAGAGAGAGGCAAATTTTGAATCGCGGATTGCGTGACCTTCTTTTCATAGATCTTGGCAGTATGCGACTGGAGGCAGCGGTAGCGAAATAGATTGATTAGCAGATACCAACTTTTCAGCAAGTCTATTTACACCACTAGCACTTTTTACATTTAGTTTAACATAACTGCTCGCATGCGGTATGCTTTCTGGCATCTTTCTTTCAACTTTGTTATAAAATATTTTCTCATGAATTTATAAAAATTTTCAACATCATGAGCAGTCATATCACTATTGTTAATTTCAAGAATTTGGACAACGATATCAAAGTCGCTGTTGGTATCCATCATTAATTCGCAAATTCTTAAATATTATAATTGTAAAATCTTTCAAAATTCACAATATAACACTTGATCAAACACCTCTTATCACTCTTACACTTGCCGATTGAATGTAAATTAGCATATCAATAATAATAAAACTTTAGACTTATTGGCTTATGTCTAGGTGACACTTATAACCAAAGAACGTAAATCTATAAGAAGCGAGTGAACCCCTGCCGTCCATCTCCAGGAGTTCACCACACGTCTTCTTCACATTTTCTTTCGCCAAAATTCACCAGGGCGGCCGAAAATTCGCTGTGGATTTGCTTTTCGCTGCACGGAAATAAGAAAGGAATATGAAGATGCGGCCTTTGAAACTCATTACCAATATTTGATTTCGCATTGCGGTAATTTATATATGCAAACAATCTTGGTATTTTACTGATTAATTTAAATAAATACCCGATAGAAGTCGGCAGAGTTTAAACATGTGATGTAATCACATTCATATGTATGTATGTATGTTCACGTTTACAAAATGGCGGTATTTCGCATGCGCATCTCAGATTTTTGTTTTATATGAAAAAAGGTTTTTGTTTAAATATGATTTACAATGAATTCATATTTTCTGCTTACTTTACATTTGGGTAAAAATTTTAATTTGAGGGCTAAAATATGTATGCATAAACATCACATATGGAATAATATGTACATACATACATATGAAGATAATGTTAGTAAATGCAAGATACATACATACATATATGTATACACGTCGACGCCAAAAACTCTAAAATACTACAACCAGTCATAAATGCGGTTGTCCTTCCATTCATAAATGCAACCCCAACTCCTCTCCCTTCGTACACAATCGCCATCCACATGCTAATTTCAGACTTTCGCGACCAATAATTTTAACCAAATTATAAAATTTCCATCTTCCGTGCTCGCACCAAAAAGGAGGATCACTCTTGATTTTTTGGCCTAGTCCGGCATTAATGAATATGTGAACACATTTACTTAAAATATATCAGACATGCTACCCCCGACAAGATTTTTAATTTCTAAAATCGTATCTTATATGAATATTGTTAAACACAGTTTTGTTAAATTTTATGAAAATAATTATTTAAATTCATTACGATTTCCCAAATAGGGCGTTAATTAAAATCACGGCCTGTCCTCACCTCCATGCGCACTGCGTTCATATGTAAGCGCACATACATATATGTATTTAAATATGTCGCCGAATTTTGTCGCATTTGCACACCAGTGTTTATTATCACTGCTAATGCACTAAATTCACTACGCTTTGCCGCCGTAGTAGGAATTCTACTACTTAACAAAAAGTAGTCACAAAAGTTAATACAAATTTTAGTTATCAGTGTAGATACTATACAAACTATTTACCTCTAACCTAGTTTAGTGTTTACTTATCACGTTAATTCTAAGTGATTTTCTCGCAGATATATGTATCAAAGTTCTTTTAGGTACCTTTTTCTACAACTGCTATTTTTCATTAAATATACTAGTTACCAAATAAAAATTGGTTTCTCTGAACCCCATGGCATGGCGATGGCTTTTTGATCTCGGCACGATTGAAAACGCGCAGAAGTAAACGTATTAAAATATTTATGCAAAAGTTTGCATATTTATACTTAGGCTTTGAATCATTAACACTAATTTAATATGGCTCCTCCATTTTTCGATTAGAATATACTGATGACAACAAAACATATATACAGAAATAAATAAATGCATAGGTTTCAAAACAACTGAATGCAGTTTATATATTAAGTGTACACTAGTTTTGTTAATTACACTTATTAGGAACCGACTTTCATGAACTCTGCAACAGAAATTTATCACTAACCCACTACTCATGCAACATCATTTTAACACTAAATCACTCCCGAATATTCAATATATGTTAAGATATTATTAAAACACTAAACTACGCGAGCAAACCATAATATCATAGTTTAATATAATTTTTGCAACATTTTCCACAATTTTTCGTGCATTCAAAATTTTGGTTGCCACATGAATTTCGGCCACACTCATTCTTTGGCACTTGACGCTGTAATATCACAGTATTTTCACTCACAACCGCTTTATATTAGCATTACAATAAATGTAATAAGGATGTTAATTGAATTTTTAATAAAAACAAGCAGCACTTAAAATTCCACTCTTGTGTTTATTTGTTTTGATTGCAAACTTGCCGGCGAAAATATTTGCTTTTCCTTCTTTCGTGCGGACAGCGTATCAAAGCATGTGGTGAACTCCTGGAGATGGACGGCACCATACGGTCTAAGAAATCTCTGAAATTTTTCATTTTAGCGTGTTGTCGCTTCTTATAGATTTACGTTCTTTGACAACAGCGAGAAAATAAAGCAACAACAACATCTTTAACAGTACACCAGCGCGGGACTACAGCAAAGAGCAAGAGTGAGCAGCGAGACGAGTAGCAGTGGGGTATGGTGCACAGCGTGCAACAATTAACGAACATTTAAAAAAGAAAAAAAGTTAAATTAAAACTAAAAATTAATTAAAATATCCTTTCAAATAGTTATATATCCAAATATGTAAATTAAATTTTTCTATTTTTTGCAAAGTTTTCAAAAACTTTTCGCAATTATATATGTAAATTAATATTAAATTTTTTAACCACTTTTCATTCATAATTTTGCAAACTACATTTTCATCAAAAAACTTTCGGGCTTATACATATAAATTATATCTTTCATTTTATTGACATTTTTGCAAAGTTTTTCACAACATTGAACAAAAATATTAGAAGACAAACTGCTATATTTTGCTTGCATTCTCACTTCTTTTCATCGCATGATATATTTTTAGCGGACTGCAATATTTGACTTTTTTCTGTAAGACATATATTTTTTTTTGCCAACATTAGGGCGCGGTGAGTGATAGCTGGTTGCAGCTTTAATTGTTTGAACTTTTTGAGGTTTTCGGTTATGTCAGATTTTGAAATACAGTTTATAGAATACCAAGCTAATTTTGTTAAAATAACTATGCGAATTTTGCAAAATCGATCACTGTCGACAAACGTAATTAAACTCAAAGAATACAAAGATTCTCTTATAGCTTGTTATAACGAAATTGTGTTGCACGTAACCGATAACAAATCAATACATAATTGCCAAGAAGTACAAGCAAAGTTAGCACGTTGCAAGGAGCTATTAGTGAAGTGCTTTTTTAAGTTAGATTGCCATATTCCAATTCCGAAGGACGCATTAAGCCTTATATGCCAAACGAACGTAGTCGATTCGGAATCAGAAGAATTCGCTGACGCTCAGTCAGAACCATTGTTATATTTTTGTATCAAAAGAAGCACGTCACTTTAAGATTTAAAGAACTCATTATTTGTCGATAACGCTTCACCAGCAGCTACCAGCTCACCCGATTTTACCGATTTTTCTAAAACTTTTTACAAGATGGCTACCGTTGAACAAAAAAAGTCATTTATTTCCCTATGTCCATCAATAATTAGAGAAAATTATAGCGGGGATCCATTAGCCCTCGATTCTTTTCTAGATAAAATAAGTTTGATAGAAGACCTAGCTGAAGAAAACCTAACCAATACATTGATAGTTTTTTTAAATAAAAATTAGAAGGAAAAGCTCGCGAAGCATTGCCGACGCAGATGGAATCAGTTAACGACATCAAAATTGCCCTTCGCGGCAGTATTAAACCTGATAATTCAAAAGTTGTTGCAGGAAAAATTTCGGAGTTACACGTCAACAATAATAACTATACAGATTTTGCTAAACGCGTAGAAGAACTAGCCGACTCTTTGGAGCGTTCTTTAATTATCGAAGGAATGACCCAACAAAAAGCTTACGAAATGGCCGTAGAACAAACCGTCAACGTCTATAGATTAAATGCCAAGTCGGACCTAGTAAAGTCAATTCTTGCCTCAACAACATTTTCCGATAGCGAAGTTGATATTAGTGCAAAATAATGAAGTAAAAGAACGACAAGTTTTAGCATTTCGAACACGTGGCAGTAACTTTTCTAGAAATTTTCGGGGTAGTTTTCGTGGTCATAGTAACTACAACCCAAGTCGCAATTTTACTGGTTATAGGAACAGGTTTTCTTCAAGCAATTAGCTAATGGAAATACCCATCAAGGCAGCAGTAATAATAACCGGTTTAACAATAATTGGAGTAGCAATAGAAGCAACAACAATAATAGCGGATCTTCAAACAATAGGGGTATAAATGAAAATGTCCGTGCTTCAACCACTCACGCCCCTCAGGAGCGAACACTGGGGGAGCAAGAAATGAACAACTAATCGATTTTTCTTCAACAAAAGGCGTTTATTGTTTAAATTTAAATTATTCAGATTTTATTCAATTGCAAATTTCCGGTTCTAATAAATAATGTACATTTTTGGTCGACACGCAAGCCGACATTTCCTTAATTAAAGTTTCAAGTTTTAACAAAAGTTTTCCAATTAATACAAAAGACATTATACGCATTACGGGCGTCACTGCCAAAAAAACACTCTGGGTAAAATAACGACAAACTTAATTTTTTCTGACTTTTCTTTAAAACATACCTTACACGTGGTTAACGACGACTTTAATATTCCAGCAGACGGTATACTGGGTAAAGGCTTCTTAAAAATTAACAAATGCGTTATTAGCTATGCGAGCAATTGCCCTTACTTCTGGGTTGGTAATAAAAAAGTCGCGATTCCGATCGTTCACGGAACTCAAAACGACACCTGCATAATTCCACCCAGATGCGAAGTTTTTCGACTTTTTAGTCTAGGAAGTTCACCGGAACCACTTTTCGTGGAGTCACAAGAAATTGATAACGGTGTATTCACTGCAAGATGCATATTCAGTACAAGCAACCCAATAGTCAAAGTCATAAACACCACAAACGATATAAAATACGTAAACATCTGTAACATTCGGACCGAAAAACTTTCTAATTTCAATATTTATACCATTAATAAGACTAGACACAATGAAAACCGGACAAAAGAACTGATTTCCGTTTTTAAAAAAACAAATTCCTAATCATGCAGAAAGCAAATTACTTAACTTATGCATAGACAATGCAGACATATTTGCATTTCCAGAAGACAAGATGACATTAAACAATTTCTACGAACAAAAACTACGATTGACAGACAAAATCCAGTTTACATAAAGAACTACCGTTTACCATATACCCAACATGAAGAAATAAACCGTCAAGTTACGAAATTATTAGAAATCGAACTAATTGAAGAAAGTTATTCAAATTATAATAGCCCTTTTATTGTTGTTCGAAAAAATATGCTAATGGGAAACGAGCGTACCGTATGTGTGTAGATTCCGTGCTGTTAACAAAAAACTGATTGCCGATAAATTTCCTCTCGCTAGAGTAGACATCTTAGATAACCTAGGCCGAGCACATCATCATGAAACTATTGGAACAATTGAACGAAACCAAAGAGTATTTAACGAGTACTTGCGTGCGTATCTCAATGAAACATACACAGACTGGGACACATATCTAAAATATTTTGCTTTCTCTCAAAATACAACGTCTAATACAGTTTTCGATAACAAATTAACTCCTTTTGAATTAATTTTCGGTAAAAATGTTATTTTACCACATGAATTACAAAAATATAAAATATATCCAAACTATAACGTTGAAAATTATGCTAAGGAAGTAAAATATCGGACGCAAAAATCGAATGCGTTAGCTGCAGAGCTAATTAATAAACATAAAATTCCAAGGAAACAGGCCTACGATTCAAACACACGACCAATACCAATAAACGAGAATGACATGGTTCTAGTACAAATGGAACTCCGAAACAAACATCAAAACATATACCAAGGTCCATACGTAGTAACACAAGTAGACGGTGTGAACGTAACCATATTTGACAAAGACAAAAACAAATCAAAAACTATTCACAAAAACAGAATCCAAAAAGTTACTTAAAATATAAAAACAAAATAATTAAATATTTCACTTTTTATTTCTAAATTAAAAAAATAAATGTGTGGTATTAAAACGTGATTAAAGTTTGCAAGTCACATGGATATAAAATAATACATAAAAATTAGTAATTATTAAGTTACATAAAATCAGAAATGTTTCAAAATTAAAATAAATATGTAAATATCTTCCAAAAGTGGCCGCTGTGGTCGAGTGGATAGCGGTGCGTTCTATTACTCGATATGCCGGTGAGTTCGAGGTTCGAATCTTAGTCAGGGCAAGAGAAATCTAATAGCGGTAACCCCTAGACAGTCAACGGCAAACCTCTGAGGGTATTCCTGCCATGGAAAAGCTTCTCATAAAATACATCTGCCGTTCGGAGTCGGCACAAAACTGTAGGTCCCTCCATTTGTGGTAGAATATAAAGACGCACACCTCAAATGGTAGGAGAAGCTCGGCCAAACACTAAGCTATATAGTGTACGCGCCAAAATTATATATTATATATATCCTCAAAAATTAAAATTTCTTACGTACAAATAAAATTTCTATTTTCAAGTATTTAAAAATATTTAATCTAAGTGTAATGTACAAAACCAAAACTTAAAATATTATTTTTCATATTGAAATAATAGCCGCATTGCGTAAAGAAAAACTAATGTACATACATAATTTTCTGTGGTTTTTTCCTTTTTTTAAATAATTGAATCATCGAGCTGCAAGTGGCTGAGGTACCATTGTATAGGATTTGGTAAACGGACCGAAGTGCGTCACCCGACACCCAGCAGCAGCAGCAACCGTCAGCAGCAGCACGACAGCAGTACCAACAACAGCAGCGAGTGCTAGCGGAGCCCTGGCGCTCCACAAGGCATATAAACCACCAAAGGATACTGTTAGTACATATAAGTACCATATGCTTGAATTTGTGGAAGCAAATATTTATAATAAAAGATTCTTACCTTCCTTACAAGCAGTAGTTCGTAACAGATTTATTTTCCCAAAAGAATTACATTTAGGAAAAAAACCCGTCCAAGCACAATGAAATATGTACAAAAACTTTCACGAGCGCACTTTCGGACCGCTAACGGCAGCAAACAAACGAGTCTGAGAGTAACGAGAGATGCAAAATTTAACAAGCTTAAAGTAAAATTCCTTAGAAAGAAGACGTGGTACATTTTCAAATTGTGATTGAATGTAAATGAAGAGATTTAGGTGTGTTTAAACTTTGGGCTGTAATGGCGTACAGCGGTGCTTCTGGGTATGCAGCAAAAGTTGCGCGGGTATACTCAATTCCTACTCTTACGTCCACGTTCGTGCACCCTGGGCAACGTGAGCAACCCATGTGCGAGATGCGGTAACCAACCCGTGTGGAGCCTTGGGTCGCGGCTAATAGAGAGGGAGCTTTAGTGGAGCCACTGCGACATATTCGGTTTAAGGGTTCACTAAAGTCTGCAGCGTCTGTTCACCAGGAGGTGCGGCTGCAAGCGGGCGTCTGTCTTGAAGCAAGCGGTTATGCGTTGGGTTTGGGACCCACCATGTTAAATGCAAGTCCAATGAAAAGAACAAAACAGCCTCGGATAATGACCTCCTCACACGTTGATGACCCACGCAAACGAAACAAGGACTACGATTTACGAATATGCACCTGGAATGTCCGGACCCTTTATAGGGAAGGTGCCTCTATCCAACTGCTGGATGTCCTAAATAAGTATGAGGCTGACATCACTGCAGTCCAGGAAATGCGATGGACGGGGCATGGATGCAAAAAATATGCATCGTGCGCCGTTTACTACAGCTGCCATGAGACGGAGCACAAATTTGGTGTAGGATTTGTGGTTGGGCGGAGACTCCGAGACCTTGTCTCCAGGTTCACCCCCCTCAGTGAACGAATTGCGACAATCCCCATCAAAGCTAGATTTATTAATGTAAGCTTGATTTGTGCGAACGCCCCGACGGAAGAGAAGGATGCAGGGACCTGGGATGAGTTTTACGGGCGCCTAGAGGAAGCATACGTGCGCTGCCCCCGACACGATGTAAAAATTGTTTGGCGACTTCAACGATAAGGTGGGCAAAGAAGGCATTTTTGATCCAACAGTCGGAAACTTCAGCCTTCATAAAAATACCTCTGGCAACGGAGTGAGGCTAATCGACTTCGCCGCGGCGCGAAATATGGTAGTAAGTAGCACCAGATTCCAACATCGAAGCATCCATCAAGCCACTTGGTTATCCCCTGATCAAACACGAAACCAAATTGATAACGTTGTTATAGACGCGAGATACGCTTCTAGCGTGCTTGATTTTCGTTCTATCCGAGGAGCAAGCGTTGACTCGGAGCATTACCTTATTGCGGCTAAGGTCCGCATGCGCCTCTCTGCACTGAAGAACGCTCATCAAGTATCGCGACGAAAGTTCGACGTCGAAAAGCTGCAATCGCAACGGACAGCTGAGAATTTTCAATCTCGACTCTCACACCTGCTAAACCAAGCATCTCCTAATCGCCCTGATACTAATAAGCAATGGAATAAGATCTCCCGATCTCTACATACCGCTGCGGAGGAGGTGGTTGGGTACGACCGTCGCTGCTGCAGATAAATACGCAGCATACAAAGCTACCCTGCAGCCAATTATTACGCGTACAACAGTAGAGCGATACCGGGAGAAGAGGAGGGAAGAGAGACGTATTTTCAAGAAGAAGATACAAGAGGCGGAGAGGCGTGAGTGCGAAGGGCTTGAGATGCTAGCAAGCAGGAATGCGGCCCGAAAATTATTTCAGAAAATAAGACAGCAAACAAGTGGTTTCAAGACCGGGGCTCGTTCCTGCAAAGACGAGTATGGATATATAGTAAAGGACGTACAGAGCACACTTGGAGGGACCACTTCTCAACGCTACTTAACGCGAACTCTGGTGGCCCGTTTGAAGAAGAGGAGCCCAGAACAATATTTAGGGATGAACAACAAATCGCTCCACTCGACCAATGCGAGGTGAGGACAGCACAAAGGCGGCTCAAGAACAACAAAGCGCCTGGAGCAGACGGGATACCTGCTGAGTTGTTCAAAGCCAACAGCGAAGAGCTGACAGGAAGCATGTATCAGCTTTTGAGCATAATTTGGTCGGACGAGAACGTGCCAGAAGATTGGAATCTCAGTGTACTTTGCCCAATCCTTAAGAAGGGTGATCCCGCTGTTTGCGTCAATTACTGTGGGATCAGCCTTCTAAATATCGCATACAAGGTCCTATCGACGATACTGTGTGAAATACTGAAACCGTATATGAACCAGCTGATTGGACCTTATCAGTGTGCCTTCAGCCCTGGTAAATCCACGATTGACCAGATACTGACTATTTACAACAAATGTACGATGCTGCTGGCGTATGTGGACAGGGCCGTCAGTGCAGCATTTTCCAGTCTGGAAAAGGAAGAAAAAGAGTTTGGTCTTGCAGTGAACGAGAAAAAAAACAAAGTATCTTGTGGCAACAAACAAAAAATTACCTGAAATTCTTACCTCTACACCAGAATACCCCCTTAATTGGCCATACCTAGTTCAACCAAATATAATATTGGCTTTTGCACGCACGATGCGCTAAAGATGACGCATTTCGCAGTAACTCTGCTTTCGTTTCTCTGACCTGGACAGATGATGACGGCGGTACCTTTTGTAAAGAATCCATTTCCTTGCCTTGGTTTCACATGGTTCAAGTACTTTAAATTGTAAATGGTAATATAATTGAAGGAAGAAGTAGATGAAATGTTAGCAACAGGCATATTCGTAGAGTGCGAATCAGCTTGGACTTCTCCTGTTGTAATTGTGACCAAACGAGATGGTGGCACTCGAGTCTGCGTGGACTATCGTAAAGCAAATGCCATCACCGAACCTGACCGATATCCCTTGCCAAGAATGGATGATCTACTACCAAGTTAAAGTTTTTGATGGTGATATCGATAAAACCTTCTTCACCACACCATTCGGATTGTTTTGCTTTACCAGGATGCCGTTTAGGTTGCGAAACGCTCCTGCAACCTTTTATACACTTATCGACCGATTTTAAGCACTGATTCCAGAAATAAATTTACTGGCGTACCTGGACGTTTTAATTATATGCGCCGCTTCGTTTAGCCAGCACTTGCATTATCTCAATGTTATATTGGAGACTTGGAAAGTTTAATCTGCGTTTGAACAACGCAAAGTGTCGATTTTGTTGCTCGGAGGTAAGGTACTTGGGACATTTACTTACTCTCGCCTTAATTCGCGTCGATGTGGAGAAAACCAATGCCATAGCTTTACATCGCGAACCAGTGAGCCGTAAGAAGCTGATATCCTTTATGCAAACGTGCTCTTGGTATAAAAGGTTCGTTGGCCAGTATGCTGAAGCCGTTGACCGACTTAATGAAAAAGAATAAGCCATGGATTTGGAAGGATCGCCATCGCAATGCCTTCCAAAAACTGAAAGATATCAGAGGCGATTCTGGTAGGCTGTTTGATACCATGGCGGCGGGTAAAGCTAGTGAGCGGATCCCTCGGGCGCCACCGCAAACACCTACGGCGTTCACAAAGCCGGACGACAGACCACCCCCGGAGGCAGCAATTTCACGGCACAGGAAGGCTGCCATTAGGATCCTGAAAAGGTCCAAACTAGCAGAGGATCTCTGTAAACAGGCGCTGCCCGGTGATCGTGCGGAGGTTCTGGCAAAAATTGAGTGGGCAAATGCTATTATGCCCAACTTCCCGTTAACTACTCGAGAAGGGCAAAAAACAGCAAACAAGCGCGGCAGATCGATGGAGGTTGTGCAAAACAAACCCAAAAGAGTCAAAAGCCACGAATTCCGCAAAGGAAAATATCGTCCTGGGTGTGGTGGATGAAAACCACGGCGATGAACCGGTGCCTGCGAGCATGTTGGAAATGGGTGGAATCCGAGTTATCGACCATCGTGGTAAGCGTGTTTCCGTCTTGTAAAGATGCGGGATCTTGTCTCCAGGTTTACCCCCATCAGTGAACGAATTTCCACAATCCGCATCAAAGCTAAATTTAATAAGATCAGCTTGATTTGTGCGCACGCCCCGACGGAGGAGAAGAATGATGGGACCAAGGATGAGTTTTACGAGTGCTTGGAGGAAGCATACGAGCGCTGCCCCCGCCCCGATGTAAACATTGTGATTGGCGTTTTTAACGCTAAGGTGGGCAAAGAAGGAATTTTTGGTCCAACAGTCGGAAACTTCAGCCTTCATAAAAATACCTCCGGCAACGGAGAGAGGCTGATCGACTTCGCCGCGGCGCGAAATGGTAGTAGTTAGTTAGTTAGTTAGTTAATTTATAGGGTAAAGTAGGATCAAGGGACACTGCGACCTAAAAGATCTTTTGTATCCCTGCAGTTAGTTCCTAGCCCTGACAGCCCAAGATACTGTCAGCTTCTCTAATAAAAGCCAATAATAACTTGGTACACGAGTTCCTAATGTTGAGAGACTCGACTATTGCTGAGTTGAAGTATCTAACTCTCACTCTGGCCAAAGCCGGACAAACGCACAGAATGTGCTCCGATGTCTCCTCCTCTTCGAGACATAGACGGCAGTCCGTTTCGGTGGCGAGTCCAATCCGGTGCATATGGACGCGTAGATTGTTGTGACCGGTCAGATAACCGGTAAGCAATCTTATATTGCCTCTATTTAGATTAATTATGTCCTTTCTGGAAAAAGGATACCCAAGTAATTTGGCCTGTCTGAGGCCTCCTGTCTCAGTACAATACCTAGTGCGTTCAGAGCCCACCCACTTAGTGATTAAAGATTTTGAAGAGGACCAACTAAGTCCGCAAAAAGGTTCCGGTCCCATAAAGACAGACAAGGAGCCTTTTCTGGCCAGTTCATCAGCGGTCTCGTTGCCTTCAATCCCGCAGTGTCCTGGTACCCAGCATAGTATTACCTTGTTTTTCGTTGCCAGGAGCTGAAGAGTGTCATAGCACTCTTTGACGAGCCTGGAACTGATAACCCTATTGGATAGAGATTTTATAGCCGCCTGGCTGTCTGAGAATATGATTAAAAAAGCGCCTTTCAACCCCTTTTCAAGGATTAATCTGGCGCACGTTGCGATTGCTAGAACCTCTGCCTGAAACACAGTTGGCCATGTGCCCATTGCAATCGAAATTTTAGTGCCGGGACCATAGACACCTGCACCTGTTCTTCCCTCCATCCTAGAGCCGTCTGTATACCAATGTATATATCTTGGATCTAGTTGAGGAGGTCCGTTTGACCAGACTTCCCGATCCGGTATTTTGACCTGGAAGATTCGACCAAAACAGATTTCTTTTTGCATGGAGTCAGTAAGCATGCTTGAATCCAAACCTGGGATTTTATCCAGAATACAACTGTGTTGTGAGCTCCTATACTGAGCTTCATTAGTTATTTGCATTTGCAGGATCCTCGTGGCCGCGACTGATTGAACATGAATATGTAGAGGAGTCCACCCTAAAAGTGACTCCAGAGCCGCGGTTGGACAAGTTCTTATTGATCCTGAGACCGAGAGCAGCGCCAGCCTTTGGAGCTTGTTAAGGCGAGTAACGGTGGTTTTTTGTAAGGTTTTTGGCCACCAGACTACGGAGGCATAGGTTAGAATCGGACGGACCACCGTGTGGTAGAGCCATCCAATCAACTTGGAATTTAGACCCCATGTCCGACCAAAAAGTTTTCTGCAGGCCCACATGGCTCGGGTAGCTTTCCTTAGAGTGTTGTCTAGGTGGGAATTCCAGCTTAGTCTCTTATCGAGGATTACTCCTAGATATTTGACTTCGTCGGAGTATTCAAGCACAGTGTCTCCAAGGGTTACCGAACCCAGATTCGGTTTATACCTTCTTGTAAACGGTACGAGAACAGTTTTTAGCGGGTTCACATTAAGGCCCTCAGTGGCACACCAGCTTGTCACCACGCGCAAAGCTGAACACATAACGTCTGACACCGTGCTGCCGAATTTTCCCGTGACAATGATAACTAGGTCATCTGCGTATCCAATAGCATCAAACCCGTTTTCTTGTAGTTTAGTTAGGTGGTCGTCTACTACTAGAGACCAAAGTAAGGGGGAAAGAACACCCCCTTGTGGGCATCCTTTATTAGCTCTAAAATTTAGAGCACTTTTGCCCAAGGATGTGGTTATGTCACGCTCACGCAGCATAGCGTCAATCCACCCAACAGTTGATAAATCCACACCTCTTCGGACCAAAGCCCTCGAGATGGATCTATAGGCAGTATTATCAAAAGCTCCCTCGATGTCCAGGAAGGCGCACAGAGCAATCTCCCTGAATTCCAAGGCCCTTTCGATCTTACCGACCAGACACTGCAGAGCGGAATCCGTCGACTTCCCTTTGACGTAAGCAAACTGAGTCTTATGTATGGGAGTTGAGAACCTCAGATTGTGTCTTATGTGAAGATCTAGCAGTCTTTCGACTGTCTTAAGAATGAAGGAAGTCAAACTGATCGGCCGGTATGATTTAGGTGAGTCAGACGGCCGATTGCCTGTCTTAGGGATAAACACAACGGATACCTTCCTCCAAGTATACGGTATGTATTCCCAAGAATAACTGGCCCTAAATAAACAGATCAGCGGGTCAATGACATGATCAATACATCTCTGAACCAGAGCCGGATAGATTCCATCGCCCCCTGCCGCTTTAAAGGGTTCGAAGGATTCTATTGCCCAAAGTACCTTGTCCCTGTCAAAAATGGAGCCAGACCTGGCCATGCTTCTCACTCTGGGGATCACGTGTTCCGAAGAGTTTGCAGTGGACGGGCTCAGCTCCATCGAGGAGCCGGGGAAATGCACTTCGAGCAGGTATTCCAGAGTTTCTCTGTTGTTATTGGTGAAGGTGCCATCTTGCCTCCTAAGGAGTCCTATCCCATTGGAAGGCTCCTTTGATATAATTTTATGTAAACGGGAGGCCTCTGGCAGTGTCTCGATTGATTCACATTTCTGTCTCCACGATTCTGTTTTGGATCGCCTTATGAGTTTATTGTACTCAGTGAGAGCAGCCCTGTACTCGTCCCACTGACGTGATCTTTTTGCTCCGTTGAAAAGCCTCCTGACAAGCTTGCGTTTAGCATCCAGCTCCGCGCTCCACCAGGGAACCTTGCGTTTCATCAAGATGGAACTGGGAGCCGTACTGTCGTGGAAGGATTCCAGCAGAACATTATTGAGCACTCTCGCCGCATACTCCATTTCCTCGATTGAGTTAATTGAGGTTAGTAATGAGTCTGCTCTTGCCCTCACTAGATTTTTATAAAGGTCCCAGTTTGTTTTCCTGGGTGAGAAGGTTAGGTCCTGGAGTTGTGATCGTCCTAGGATTTCGAACCTTATGTGCTGGTGATCCGAGAGCGATGCCTCGTCCGACACCTGCCAGTCTCCAAGAGAATCACTAATAGATCTGCTGCAGAGAGTGAGATCTAGTACCTCTTCTCTGGCAGCAGTAATAAAAGTAGGTTTGCACCCCCTATTTGCGAATTCTATATTGTTTTGCATAAGATATTCTAGAAGGTACTCACCCCTTTCATTTTTGTCGGTGCTGCCCCACAACACATGGTGGGCGTTGGCATCGCAACCAATGATGAATTGTCGATTCGTTTGTTGGCAAAATTTGACAAGCTGCTGAACTTCCGCGGGAGGAATGGTGGGGATGTCACCTGGAAAGTAGGCGGATGCGATGACAATTTCTTGCATACCGCCTACCGTCGACACTTCGACGACAGCAGCTACTAGATCCCTGGAAATAAAAGGAGTAAGAGGTGTGAGATTAATGTTGTCAATGAACAGGAGGGCGGCACGGGGCAGGCCTCCCACCCGGTCATACACCAACCTACCTGATTGACTCAGCCCTCTTACTTGGCCTCCAGTATGCCAGGGCTCCTGGAGCAGGCCAACAGCGAAACTGCGTTCGCTGGCTAATCTGCAAAGTGTGGCAGATGCCCCCTTGGCGTGATGCAGATTAGCTTGAAGCACCCTTATGGTGCTCATTGCTTCCTTTGTAGCGATTGACTGACGAGACTCTTCTTCTTGTCTCGTCGGGACCCTTTGTTCCTAGCTTCTTTGGTAAGAGCCGGCCTACTGCATTTTGGCCCTGCGGCAACCTTTTGTATGTTGGTGCCGGTCGAAGTTGTTGGCAGTTGCTCTTCCCTCAAGATCGGGACCACCCCCGGAGCTGCCGCCATCGCCAGCACAGTTGCTTGGCTTTGACTACCGCTCTGAAGGTAGCTATGACCCCTTGAGAGGTCAGCTGTCGTTGGAGGTACCAGGGTCAGAGAAAGCGCCTTTGCGGACCCGGCGGCTACCGTGCTTGGTTTGGTCTCACTCCCACCACCTTCCTGCCCAGTGGCAGTGCTGGTAGAGGGGCGCAAGTCCAAATTGGCCTCCGCCAGGGCCCCAATGAGCGTTCCCTCCTCCTTTGGCTCTTTGGTCTGCGTAGGTGACCTCAGGTGGAGTTTTATGTGGCCAAATCTATACGCAATCCTGTGTTTCATGGCCACTAGTTTCGTCATTGACGCGTGATCAATTAGGAGCACCAAATGAACTAACTGACCATTTGTCAGCCTGTTAGAGACTTTCCAGCTAGTTGTCGAGATTGAATTCTGAGCAGCGATTGTTGCCAGAATTTTATCATTGCCTAGCTGGATACTCTGTGGGAAGTATCCTCGGACCACATGTGTCCTAGGAAATTAATTTTCCGTCACAAGATTGATATCAAGACCACACTTGGTCTTGATGTTCATGACGTTCGACCTTAACCACGTCGCTGTCAGAGGATTCGAGCAGACGACAAGAAGCCACCCAGCCCGGGGGACGCACCTTTCGAACTCCGGCTTTATGTCGTCCTTCGAGTACTCAATCGCGACGTCAATTATCGCCTCCTGTAGCAGTGCCAGTTGCTCTGCCGTAAGAGATTTGTTGACAGGGTCAACCGGAACAAATCCTAGTTCCACACTACCAACCACCCGGCTGAAGGTGGCTTTTTTAGGCTCCGTATGAGCCGGTCTTGGCCTCTTCTTGGCATTGTCCTGAGGAGACTGCTCTTCGGAGCGAACACGTTTCAACTCCGCTGTGGTAGTCGAATTAGATTTGGCAAGTTTAATGGCTTCTTCCCTAGATTTGCCATTATCTAGGGCGCGCTTAAAAATTCTCCTCTCCTTGGAGTTGAATAAAACGAAGCCGGAAGTTGAGTCCAGACTGACTCGCTGCACCAAGTTGCCGACTTCCGTAAGCCCTGAGATTTCAGAGCAGACGCTGATGGTGTCTGGTGTCATCGTGCTGCCTGACTCGGAGTCAGATGCCGAGGCAAACTCCTGCCGAGCAGACAAAGCACTGGACGAAGGTCCGACAAACAGCGGTTCTCCAGGGGAGGTGGAGAGTGAAGGCCCACTGGCCTCCGAGATCTTCGCGCTAGTCTCTCCTGCAACGTGCCCAATGGCTCCGTCGGAGGAGGTTGAGGGCAGCCCACTGGCTGCAGTGTTTGCCGAACAGACCACCGCCGTGCAGGCCGGGTCCGGAAGTGATGATTTCTGAGCATCATCAGGCTCATCTAAATTTTTATGATTTGTATTAAACATTTTTATTCCCACGAGTGAGCGGGAAAGGGGAATGTCCACCGCGGTAATCCCGATCCCGCGGTAAGTCTATATGAAACTGGAGGTCGACAGGTATCCAGAGTTCGCATACTAGCGGCCAGGCACCCCCCTGGTCATGCATCCCTCGACGTATGCTGTTCCGTCTTGGAGTTGGGGTAATTTGTGAGGCGGTGGTTGCATCTCAGTGGGCCATTCGAGGAATGCAAGGAACCATAGTTCGAAGTCATTTCCCAAACAGACCACTAAGGAGCACCATCAACTCGGGAGTTTTCTTCTCCCCGCCCGGCTACCACTAGCCAGGAGTATAGCCAGAGACATGACCGTGACTACATCCTGTTTCCAGCCGCCCCCAACGTGGAGAGTATAGCCGCACTTCCGGCAGTGCCTACAGACAGAAGCAACCCCCAGGTGGAGTTGGGACTGTACATAGACCTGTCGGCTGACGGTAGTAAGTAGCACCAGGTTCCAACACCGAAGCATCCACCAAGCCATTTGGGTGTCCCCTGATCAAAAAACGCGAAACCAAATTGATCACGTTGTGATAGACCCGAGATACGCTTCGAGCGTGATTGATGTTCGTTCTATCCGAGGAGCAAGCGTTGACTCGGACGCCTCTCTGCAATGAAGAACGCTCATCAAGTATCGCAACGAAAGTTCGACGTCTAAAAGCTGCAATCACAACGGACAGCTGAGAATTTTCAATCTCGATTCTCGATCCTGCTAAGGCAAGCAACTTCTCATCGCCCCGACATTAACGAGCAATGGATTAACATCTCCCAATCTCTTCGAAGTGGTTGGCTACTACATACCAGCTTTGCAGAAATAATTGGTACGATGACGAATGCTGCGCCGCTGCTGCAGAGAAATACGCAACATACAAAGCCACTCTGCAGCCAATTACTACGCGTGCAACAATTGAGCGTTACCGGGAGAAGAGGAGGGAAGAGAGACGTTTTTTCAAGAGCAGGAAACGAGAAGCTGAAAGGCGTGAGTGCGAAGAGCTTGAGATGCTAGCAAGCAGGAATGCGGCCCGAAAATTATTTCAGAAAATAAGGCAGCAAACAAGTGGTTTCAAAACCGGGGCTGGTTCCTGCAAATACGAGTATGGAAATCTGGTGACGGACGTACAGAGCACACTTGAGGTATAGAGGGACCACTTCTCAACGCTACTGAATGCGAACTTTGGTGAGCAGTTTGAAAAAGAGGAGCCCAGAACAATCTTTAGGGATGAACAACAAATCCCTCCACAACAAAGCGCCTGGGGCAGACGGCATACCGGCTGAGCTTTTCACAGCCGGCGGCGCAGAGCTGGTAGGAAGCATGTATCAGCTGTTAACCACAATTTGGTCTGACGAGTACATGCCAGAAGATTGGAACCTTAGTGTTCTTTGTCTAATCCATAAGAACGGTGATCCTGCTGTTTGCGCCAACTACCGTGGGATAAGCCTTCTAAATATCGCATATAAAGTTCTATCGAGGAAACTGTGTGAAAGACTGCAGCCATATATGAACCAGCTGATTGGACCTTATCAGTGTGGTTTTAGGGCTGGTAAATCCACCATCGACCAGATATTCACAGCACGTAAAATCCTAGAAAAAACCTTAAATAAGCAAATCGACACAGAACCACTTTTTTGTCGAGCTCAAAGCCGCTATTGATAGCACGAATAAAAGTTGCCTGTACGACGCCATGTCTAAATTTGTGATCCCGCAAAACTAATACGGCTATGTAGAGTGACGTTGAGCACAACATTTAGCTTCGTCAAAGTTGGGAAGAACCTCTCCGAGCCGTTTGAGACCAAACGAGGTTTTAGACAAGGTGACTCACTTTCATGCAATTTCTTCAACCTAATGCTGGAAACTGTAATAAGAGCTGCCAATCTGAATCGCAGTGGTATTATATATAACAAAAGTACGATGCTGCTTTCGTATGCGGATGATATTGACATCGCTGGCCTTAACAACAGGGCCGTCAGTGCAGCACTTTCCAGTCTAGAGAAGGAAGCAAAAGAGGTTGGTCTAGTAGTGAATGAGGACAAAACAAAGTACCTTGTGGCAACAAACAAAAAATCCTCGCTTAGTGGGACTCACGTCATTGTTGGCAGCTACAATTTTGTATACCTTGGATGCAGCATAAACACCACCAATAATGTCAGTCTTGAAATCAAACGAAGAATAACACTTGCCAACAAATGTTATTTGGGCTAGGTAGACAGTTGAAAAGCAGAGCCCTTTCTCGGCAAACGAAAATCTCGCTCAACAAATATCTCATCGTGCCCGTCCTTGCATATGGCGGAAAAACATGGAAGATGTTGACCAGCGATGAGAAGGCTTTAGGGGCTTTCGAGAGAAATGTTCTTCGCAAGATTTATGGCCCTGTTCGCGTAAGCGACGGTACCGAAGAAGATGGAATGACGAGCTGTATGAGCTGTATAATGATGTGGACATAATAAAGCGCATAAAAATTCAACGATTGCGATGGCTTGGCCATGTCGTTCGCATGGATGATGATGCTCCAGTGAAAAAGTCCTTCCAAACGGCACCCATTGGTGGGCAACGAAGGCAAGGGCGCCCAAGAACACACTGGAAGGACCAAGTGCAGAGAGAGAGGGAACTGGCGAAGCTTTGTGATCTCGGCCCAAACCGACAAACGGTTGTAGCGCCATAAAAGAAGAAGTACGAATAAGTAAAATTCGGTTCGAAAGGGAAATACTATCCCCAGTTTTTGTGTGGTCGAGTGTGAAGCGGTGCGTGCTATAACTTGATATGCCCCTTAGATCGAGGATCGAATCTCAGCGAGAGCAAGTAAAATCTTATTCATAGAGAAAGTTTTTTTCTAATAGCGGTCACCCCTCGCCAGGCAATGGCAAACCTCCGGGGTATTTCTGCCATGAGAAAGCTTCTCATAAAATACATCTGCCGTTCGGAGTCGGCACAAAACTGTAGGGCCCTACGTTTGTGGTACGATATAAAAACGCACACCGCAAATGGTAGCTATATAATGTAAGCGCCATGTAACCGTTATGTAATAATTTAGATTTGTTTTCTATGAAGCAATCTTCAAAAATGTGCATCTGCCAAAAGATGTAACGTATTAAAATGCATGGTGCTATTCCAACTGTATTTAACAGTGCTAACTTAGGTAAATTTTCGTGACGCATATTAATTTTATACTAAGAACTTGTGTATATTATCGATAGCTTCTCAAGCAGACAATTTCTTCCACAATCCAAATTTTAGAGGGCCACTAATAAAAGGAATGTGCATTACACAAGTAATTAATCCACGCGCCTAACGGTTAAAACTATTAAAACTTTGCATTACTTTCAGTTATCATAAGTAAAATATTAAGATAAAAATATAATCGATATATGTGTGTTGTACATCATATGGTTACTCTTAATATGTTCTTTTAATTTGGGGATTAAGCGCTGCAACATTACCAAAGCCGTTTTTTAGTCCGAAAGGCATGCGCTTTAATTAAAATAGCTCCTCCATCGATACGAAAGCGATATAAGTATGTATATCTGGCAACCTTCTGCGACTATTCAGAGTTTGATTTGCTAATAATCCCATACACCAAAAGTTTATTAATCATATCCGCACCGATTTTTTTTTTTGGTTCAGGAACTCTAAAAGGTTTCAGCGCAATCGGAACGTCAGTGTCAAAATCAATTGTCAAATCAACCAAATCAGTTCCATCTATTTCTTGCATATTTGTTGCAAAAATTTGACCGTATTTGTTCAATAGTACAACGAAATAATTTTTAATACGAATATCGTCACTACCGCACTTAATATCGTCGACATAAAATTTGTTTTCGCTCGCCAGAGCTATTCGCTTATAAACGTTCACCGCCAGTAAGGTTTTCAAAAGGTCTTGCCCCAATAGCAAACCCGTTCACCCGTTAACGACAAAATACTGTGTAAAAATATAAATATTGGTCGTATTTCTTTAGTGCGCTATTGAAATAACAGATCGCACTGTGTACTTTCGTTTACTATTGTATCTGGTATTCAAGCAGTAAGTCAACAAAAAATCACTTATAATAAACTTGAACGGTCGGTTTCTTTAAAATATGTATATGTATGTATCAAAAATAAAGCTCAAATGGTGATAAACAGAAGGAGCTGATCGAATAACACACACAAGTAACACACTAAACATACCTTTCACAGTTGTATTGGAAAACGAAAATTTAACATGTGAAACAATAAAAACAAGTTTACAACTGTTGTATTGCAATACACGATACGACAAAATACAACCAATAACACGGCTTGTGAACTGCCCAAATGCGACTCGTTGATTTTCACTACTAAAATAGTCCTAATGATAACTAGCAACATTTCAAGACTTTAGCTGCTTAAATTGGGTTTTCGTGCTTAATGGAATATCTGAACAATCGGTAATATGGGAATTATATGTTATATTTCTTTGATATATATGATTTTCACTGCTTCTATAGAGCTTAGAATAGCGGAACTTCTTGCAATATTTCATGAAGGAGTTATTTAGCAAAATATAATATCTGAACAATTGGCTTCTATATACAATATAGTCGTCCGACTGTTCCTACAGTTCCCGGCATTAATACTGCCAAGTTTTATTCAAATAGCTCAAAAACTGAGGGACTAGTTTACGTTCAAACAGACAGACAGACAGACAGACGGACATGGCTAAATCGACTCAGCTCATCACCCTGATCATATCGGAGTACTTTTTGATGGGTCGAACTCTTATAGTTCTGGTACTGACAAAGTTAATATACCATTTCCGTGAAAGGTATAAAAACGCAGTTTAGCAAACCCATAAAATGTTAAAAATAGCATTAACTAATGTCAAGTTTTTTTAATTGATACCTTTCTGCAAAAAAAAAATATTTTTGTAATTTTTGTTTTAAAACATAAGAATGGTCGCTGCCGTTAGCGTCGGTACTAGAAATAAATCCATCGCCGCGAAAACTTTCGCGAATTTCTTCGTACACTTTGGTTGCGCGCGTTCACATTTACGGTAGAGTGTTCTTTTTTCACGACGAACTATCGCGGCGAAAAGTTATATATAAGGCAGGACAGCCTAAGGAACCATGACCTAGAAAATTCCAGAAATTTCAATGCACAAATAACAGATAAACTAGTCGACACACACCATATCTTTGTACGACGCCACGGCTAAATTTGGAATCCCTGCTAAACCAATACGGCTATGTAGAGCAACGTTGAGCACAACTTTTAGCTCCGTCGAAGTTGGGAAGGACCTCTCCGAACCGTTCGAGCCCAAACGTGGTTTTATACAAGGCGACTCAATTTCGTGCAACTTCTTCAATCTTATGCTGTAATCCGTAATAAGAGCTGTCAATCTGAATCGCAGTAACACTATTTATAACAAAATTGCTATGCTACTTCCATATGTGGATGATATTGACATCGTTGCCATTAACAACAGGGCTGTCAGTGCAGAATTTTGCAGTCAAGAGAAGGATGTAAAAGAGCTTGCTCTTAATGTGAATGAGGACAATACAAAGTACCTTGTTGCAACACACAAATAGTCCTCGCTTATTGGGACCCCCTCGTCATTGTTGACAGCTACAACTTTGAAGTAGTCAAGAATTTTGTTTACCTTGGATCCAGCATTAATACCACGAATAACGTCAGCCTTGAAATCAAGCGAATAATAACACTTGCCAACAGGTGATACTTTGGTTCGGGGGGCAATTGAAAAGCAGAGCCCTTTCTGGACGAAAAAAAATGTATCCCTAATCATGTCCGTCTTTTACATGGCGTAGAAACATGGACGATGCTGAACAGCGATGAGAAGGCTTTAGGGGCTTTCGAGAGAAATGTTCTTCGCAAGATTTGTTGCCCTGGTCGCTTTAGCAATGGGTACCGCAGAAGATGGAATTATGAACTGTATGGACTGTATAACGATATGGACATAGTCAAGCGCATAAAATTTCAACGACTGCGATGGCATGGCCATGTCGTTTGTATGGATGGTGGTGCTCCGGTAACAAAATCCTTCGAATCGGCATGCTTGGGTGAACAACGGAGGCAAGGGCACCCACGAATACACTGGAAAGACCCAGTGCAGAAGGACCTGTCTTAACTTGGTGTGAATAATTGGCTAAACCTAGCGAAGGATAGAGGGAACAGGAGAAGCCTTTTGGTCTCGGCCCAAACCGACCATCGGTTGTAGCGCCATAAAAAGAAGAAGTATAGAAAATAAAAGCGAAGATGAGCCGGCCTTATAAATGGCGTTTTTTTTTTTAGACATGTGGTCTTTAAGAAGAAATAAAACGCATATAATTTAATGCTATGGCCAAGAATTTAGCTTTATCTTAAAGATAAGGGTTTGCCATTATGTTTTAAAAATGATTTCGGGCAAGTGACCACCGCGGCTGGCTCGAATAAATTCCAGCCGAGAGGCCTAATTTTCGACCACTTTTTGCAGCAATTGGGCCGGATGTCAGCGATAACACACCGAATATTCTCTTTCTAGACGTCTTAAAGCGGCAAACCAAACTAAGTATAAATCAATTAACAGCTGTCAAGAAGACCAACTCCGAAAAAAGTATTGCCTCATTGAAAACGCCAAGTCTAAAAGTAACACGCTTTGTTGTTGCTTCCTGATTTCCTTAGAATTTTGAACGAAAACTACCCAGCTGTATGTAGATTCAAGCTTTGTATAACATAGTTTGACACTTGTAATGTGTGTATGTTAAAATTCCTATTACGGAAATGAACTTAGATTAAATTCTAATATATAATATTTTTTAAATTATACATACTTTAAGGTATAAAAACCAGGACGTATGACGATTTCTTAAATTGCTTTTAAGCTGCGTTTTATGCGACCAAACTAACCTCAAATATAAATGGCCAATGCAAAAATGACGCAATTCAGAATTCGTCTTACGACCCATTACATATGTCATTTAAATTCAGCCAAGATAATGTAATAGATTGAACTTAAAAAATAATCGGTTTTACAGTGGCGGTAACACCCTTTACAAACAAAATTCTATCAAATAGAAATTGTACAAGTAGAAATAGCGGCAGAACATCCACACTAGATTGGGGTAAGTTGTGAAGAAGAACTTATTATATCCATGTTTAACAAGATAATAAGATCTCAAAACATGTACATCGTAAAAATGTATTTCGAATTTAAAATAATTTCTTTGTTCAACGAAACGGTTGGTGACCAACTAGTCATACCTATTTGTAAGTTAAATAAGCAAATTGTTTAAGGCATAACAAATAAATAGGTATTTATGTTTTTTTTTACAAAATTTTTTGTAACGAAAGTTGTTGTTTGAATATTAATAACACTGTGCCATACAAAATACTGGAAACCGCCTCGTCTGTCAGGCATCGTAAATTCGAAAAGGCTGAATTCCATGGTCTTGTCGTATGCTAGGTTAGGTCATTTAAGCAAGTTTCTTCAAATATTTTAGGAACGGGAATGCCAATAGTTTTATAAAGCAAAAATGCTGATGATTTTACAAATAGAGATTGTTGGGTCCAAATCTGTTATGTAGTGTTCAGAACTAACATATACAAAAAACATCAGCTTTACTTTATAATTTATACAGGCATGTAGATTTTAAGTAAGACTTACTGCTGTCAATAAAATTTCAGCGATAAATCCACAATAAGCGGTTAAATTTCTTCGGACAATAGCCTATAGGAAATTAATGTGTATTTCCTTTGAAGCAAGCTAACTATTTATATATGTCGATGACCGCAAAATAATCAGCACTTGTTACCTCTGTATTATATGCCAATCAATGGTGTAAACTTTTGCATTATTTGGGCACTAACTACAAAATATCTTATAAACAAGTAGCTTTTGAACAACAGCTGCAATTGTTCACAAACACTCGTGGTAATTATCCTACATATCATATTAAATTATTTCAAGTTAACTTAGTTTAGTTAATAAAAATTAACCTAGTTAAATTAATTCTTGCGAACATGCTATTGACCATTTTTATCAATATATAATTATATTATAACATGAAGTCGTAAACAAAAATTACACATTTAAAATCCAGCATAAATACAATATTACTTCGTAAAATCCCTCGAATTTTACATCTCAGAAACGGACACTGTTAAAGAAATGGGTCTAAAGAGTTATATAAATGAAGCTAACACATTCGCTTCAGGTTTGTTACCAAACTTTTGAGATACCCGACATTACACTTAAAAAATATACTAAAGAACAATAATTTATAATTGTACGTTACGACAAAAAGCGGTCTGAAATTTTTTGAACTCGCAGACACATCTCGAGGCGAAGGAGACAATTTATTCGCCACAGTTAGTAGCCTAAAGACTTTGAAAGACTTCGGGTTACGAAATAAATATTCGTCGGATGAAGACAACCGAACGGAAAAGGGAAATCATTTGGTAAGATTTTATATTACAAAGTATTTTTATGTTTTAATCTTTTGGTTTCATACTTACGTACTCTGCATAAAAAACCAAAACTTATTAAATCCCAATTGTTTAGGCCTCCAGTCTAAATATTTACAAATTATCTATTTGGAATTGGCCACCCTAATGTAAAGTTTTATTTCTTGTACACATACTCACATGCACGTGTAAAGTAGCTTTGCACACACACATGCATGTGTTAAGTATTTAATTGTGCACACACATGTGCAATGCTGGAAAACTTACAGTTTTCCGGGGAAATCATTTCGGGCAGTTTCCCCTTAAAACGGTTTACAAAACTTGGTTCGCGGGTTCAGTCCGGCTTTGAAAAATTCTGTTAACTCACTCGTTTTTGGACATTCTAGAGACAACACCGTTCAGCTACCACCCAACGTAAATCATCAAGGTAATATTGTAATAAAACTAATATACCAAATATATATATTGAATTAACAACCAAACTAATTCTTGGCTTTTCATTATTTACTTTCACTGCGAGTAAACACTGGTGCCCACTGGAGATAACTCTCATTTGAAGCACCATAAGTTCATGGTCCTTTACGCCGAGAATTTATGAACCAGTCCGAATTTTTCCAGATTTGCTGCCGAAAAAGCACTTCAACAAAACATACAGTCCACTGTTCATCGCAGCATCAAAGTTTGCCACAGCCCTATTTGCCACCACAGGATTTTTCAGCAACAAAAGCACTTGCCCGATATAACGTTGCAACGTCATTGTTTGTTTCACCGTATAACCGCACTAAAATATAACGAAGGTACGTGGTTGATATTTCTTTGCACACACAGCACATATAGAAATTTGTTATTCGAATTAAATTAAAAAAAAATAAAAATTTTATATAAAAATCCTCTAGTGATCTTGTGGAGGAAGAGTTGAGTGATTTAAAACAACCCTTAGTGAAGTAATTGACACACTGTTGTTGGTGCACACACAAACGCGCAGCGATTTGCATTGAAATAACACTAGTGTCGTTGGTGTAATTTTTTAATTAATATCCAAATTTGCAAAGCACGTTTAAGTTTATTAATTCAGTTATCGGCTTTCATAAATTTTCCGATTTTTCGTGTTGTTTCCTTTTAAACTTATTCAAATTGCAGCAGCATTACACTAACAACACCACACTTAGTTCTGAGGATTCTTAACCTCATTTTTTCAATCACATTTGTGAGTTCTTTGCTCTAATAAGATTCTCTATTTTTTGTATTTGTCATTTCGCATACACAAAATCACTGCGGGTAGTTTTATATTTCACATAATTAAGCACTTTGAAACAATATCTGCATTTATCAGCGAAAGTTGGGTGGCGAGCTTCAGCATTTTTGTTAACCTAAAATTTGCATTAACGTGTGCACATACATACATATAATATACATACATAAGTATAACATACATAATACATATAATATACAAAAATACAGATATATACATACATACATTGCATATCTAATAAAACAAGTTTTGTACAAGCGAATACAAATTGAAATTCTGGTGTTAAAATTTTTGGATTGAAGGCTTGTTTAGATTTTTTCATTGCACAGATATTTGTGGAAAACGTTCTATTTCCTACTTGAGGTTTTTCTTTGTTGCTTATCCCAATCATGGAATCATTCATTCGCATGGCAGAAGCTGTAATCGAATTCGAATCTGATTACAGCAACACGCCAGTTTCAGAACAAAACAAACACGGACTTGCTATACAGCAAGACGAATTAAAAGCTATGTGGGACAAAACAAAGGTAGCATACGATATGCTCAGCACCTCAGATGGGTTAACTAAAGAGGACATTAGGGCCATTAGGAAAAAACAGAAAGTGAGCTTTGCTAGTTATGTTAAATGTATGTCAGCAATGGCTACTCAATTGGAAGTGCTTGCAGACGAAAAAAAAGACATTAAAGAGCAGTCAGTTCGTGAGCACAATATACATCTCCCTCCCTGTGATACAGAAGTGTTTAAAGGCGACTACCTTTCTTGGCCAACATTCCGAGATATGCTTACGGCTATTTATATTCTCAATAAGCGCCTTACACCTGTTGAAAAACTGTTCCATTTAAACAATAAAACGCAGGGAGAAGCTAAAGATATTGTGAGAAAGTGTCCGCTTACAAATGAAGGTTTCACTACAGCTTGGAAAAACTTAAGCGATAGATATGAAAATAAACGTATCTTAGTAAATTCCCAACTCAAGATACTTTTTAGCCTTGATACGGTTTATAGTGAGTGCGGTAGCTCAATCAAAAAATTGCAGCGGGACATCAACAATTGCATCTCGTCCTTAAAGAGTCATCAAATTGACATTTCAAATTGGGATGCAATAATAACTTATCTTTGTTCGACTAAATTGCCAGAGAGCACATTGGCATTGTGGGAGCAGACAATAGAGAACAAAACTGAGATATCAAAATGGGAGGATATGGATAGATTTCTTTCCAATAGGTTTCAGACTTTGGAAACCGTTTCCGGCTTAAAGGGTGTTCAACATCCTCGCACTTCAAAGCCACAGTTCTCAAAATTCCCGTCTGAACCTCCACAAAAAAGACTTGGCGTTTTCCAGGCCAGTGTAGCAAAAGTTACTTGCCAATTGTGCAAATGCAATGAGCACAAATTACAAAACTGCCCACGGTTTCGTAAACTAACGACGACCGATCGAATTGCAATTTTAAAAAATAATAATAGTTGCTTGAACTGCCTTTCTTCAGGACATACGGTCTCACGGTGTACAAGCTCATTTAATTGCAGCACTTGCCACCTGAGACATCATACGCTCCTTCATATACAGGCTTTTCAGCCAAAAGCAACTGGCCAATCGCCAATATCGAGTCCCGAAGTTGATGCTCCATCCACCTCTTCTCAGGCTCGTATTAGACACAATTCTGCAAGGACAAATAAAAATTCGGTTAATAACTTCAACTGTTTCGCCAACACGAATAAAGGAGTTTTACTCGGAAGAGCTCGCGTTAATATATTTTACAATGGTACTGAGTTTTCTGCAAGAGCCTTAATTCATTCTGGTTCTGAGTGTTCTTTTATAACACAAGGCCTCAAACGCAGAATCGATTTGCCCACAATAAGGCTGAATGCCCAAATATCAGACATAAATAACACCATTTCAGCGCAGGTAACAGAAGCCTGCCTTATTCAACTGCGGTCACCCATTGACCCTTTAATCAATATCCACACCACATCTTTGGTGTTACCGCAACTTACAGGGAATCTTCCAACATGCAGGATAGATGCCTTGACTAAACAAGCGTTCCCGGATCTAGTATTGGCCGACAAGAGATTCTTCGTTAACGAGCAAGTTGACCTTGTCCTAGGTGGCGACATTTACGCTCAAATAATATTACACGGAATAAGAAAGAATGTCCTGGGAACTCTCCTCGCCCAGGAAACTGTATTCGGTTGGATAATAACCGGCCAAACCGACTCGGCTACTCCAAACAATAAATGTGTATCATTTTTTAATGAAGTCTCATTAGACAAGCACCTTAAATCCTTTTGGGAACTGGAAGAAGTTTATAAAGACAGGATATATAACGAAGATGAGATTTATTGCGAAAAACTCTATAAAAGCACTACAAAAAGAAACAAAGATGGCAAATACGTTGTATCATTGCCGTTCAAAAAGGATTTCCCAAAGAGTTTCGGCCTGGGACCTTCGTTAAAAATCGCTTGCTCGCAATTCTTTCGAAACGGAACGCGTTTGGCAAAGGATCTACCATTGCAAACTGAATACAACAGGGTTTTGTCAGAATACGAAACTTTGGGACATATGACTCGAATTGAAGAATATGTTTCAGGCGACGAATGTGCGAATTATTTCCTGCCGCATCATGCTGTAAAGAAGGAGGAGAGTACTACCACCAAAGTACGCGTCGTTTTCAACGCATCGTGTCCGACTGCGAATGGAACTAGCCTTAATGATGTCATCCATCCTGGTCCAGTACTTCAAAGCGACCTGACGATGGTAATACTACGTTGGAGGCTCTTTAAATACGTGTTTAATAGCGACATCGAAAAGATGTATCGCCAAATTTTGCTAAACCCAAATGAAATGAAATACCAACGTATAGTTTTTCGGAAAAATCCTAGTGAACCTATCAGTCTGTATGAATTGAAGACAGTTACATTCGGTGTTAATTGTGCACCATACCTCGCGATTAGGACTCTGTTTCAGTTGGCTGACGATGTAGAGAGCTCATACCCGCTGGCTTCTGACATTTTAAGAAAGTGCATGTACGTTGATGATGTTTTGGCTGGAGGACATTCCATCGACACGGCCATCAGAGCTAAAGAAGAGGTAGTAAAGGTGTTACAATCAGCTGGTTTCCCACTACGAAAATGGACTTCAAATTGTGAGAAAATATTGGATGGAATACCGAAAGCCCACCTGCTAAACGAAAATTTTCTGGAATTTGAGGACACCAGCACAGTCAAAGCTCTGGGCATCAGATGGAACGCCCATTCCGATCATTTTTATTTTACTGCTAAAACATTCGAAACTCAGGTACGATTCACAAAAAGGATAATACTGTCCGAAATCGCCAAATTGTTCGACCCACTAGGATGGCTTGCGCCATTCGTGGTCACTGCAAAAATTTTAATGCAGAATATTTGGTTAGAAGGGACAGATTGGGACGAAACGGTGTCCCCTACATCAATAAACCGATGGCAAAGCTTTGTTGAAAACTACAGTCATATCGGCACAATTCGTATTCCTCGTTGGGTGTATTTTTCCCCAACAGATAAAATTGAACTGCATGCATTCTGCGACGCCTCGGAGAAGGCATATGCCGCTACTATTTTCCTTCGCGTTCAGAAGGCAGAGACAGTTTATGTCAGTCTCCTGCTTGCTAAGTCCAAAGTAGCGCCAGTTAAAACAATTTCGTTGCCACGCTTGGAACTCTGTGGTGCTGTGTTGCTGGCTGAACTAATGGAGTCAGTCACTAAAAATCTTAACTTAGGTCAGTTTACAAGGCATCTTTGGACAGATTCGACCATTGTCCTTGCCTGGATTCATAAACCTCCCTGCTCGTGGTCAACCTTTGTTGCCCATCGAGTTACAAAAATTGTAGAGAAAGTTGGAAGCCGAAATTGGCTTCACTTAGAATCATCTTCAAATCCATCGGATTTGGCTAGTAGAGGTATCACTGTGCGGGAACTGGCCGACAGTTCCTTGTGGTGGCAGGGTCCTTCTTGGTTGCAAGAAGATAGAGAAAACTGGCCCACACAAGAAACGAACTATAGCACTGAAGTAGAACAAAAGAGGGTTCAAGTCTGTGCAACAACTACAATCGATATCGGTGATGAGATTCTTGATAGATTTTCCGATCTATCGAGGGCTTTGAGAGTCTTATCCTACGTATTAAGGTTCTCACGGAGAACTCGTCCAAATGCAGAAACTTTCTTTCACGCGGAGTCTTGCTCAATTTCAGCCCATGAAATTGAAGCAACGACGCAACGCTTAATAATCATCTCACAGAAGAAATATTATGGTCAAGAATACTTAGCATTGAAATCGAACAAACCAATAAATTCAAAAAGCGAAATATTGCCCCTTAACCCATATATCGACAAGGAAAACATAATAAGGACGGGTGGTCGATTAGGGAAATCCCTTGATCTCTCATTTAACGAGCGACACCCAATTATACTTCCATATAATAGTAGATTGTCTCGTCTTATAGTTCAGTTTATCCACACTGTATCATTGCATGGTGAAAATCAATTGATGTTGCGCCTGATTAGAACCCAGTATTGGATACGCGAGTTCAAAATTTGATCAGGTCAACAATTTACAACTGCAAGGTCTGCACGATCTACCGAAAACGTTCGCAATCACAGCTTATGGGTATGCTTCCTACAGAACGTACTACATTTTCACGCGCATTTACGAATACAGGTGTCGACTTCACGGTCCGTTCGATATAAAGAACTACAATGGACGCGGTTGTCGAGTATCCAAAGGATACGTCTGCCTGTTTGTGTGCTTCGCAACGAAGGCGATCCATTTGGAAGCCACCTCCGATTTGAGCACACAATCGTTCCTAGCAGCTTTTGCTAGATTTGTAGGAAGGCGAGGTTGCCCAAAAAACATGTATTCCGACAACGGAACGAACTTCGTCGGGGCCTCTCGAACATTAAAAACAGAAATAAAAGCTTTTATATCTGATGCTCGCAATAGCACCTTGTCAAAATATACCCAACAAACGCTTACGTGGCATTTTATCCCCGCCGCAGCACCCCATATGGGTGGACTGTGGGAGGCGGGAGTTAAAAGTTTTAAAAGCCACTTTACAAAAATCGCTTCCAACCACAAATATACGTTTGAAGAGTTTACGACCTTACTTTGCAGAGTTGAGTCCTGTCTCAACTCTCGACCACTAAGTCCCTCATCAAATGAACCGACGGACTTGGAACCATTGACACCAGGTCATTTTTTAGTGGGCGGACACCTTCTTGCTCAGCCTGAAGTAGATGCTGATGAAAACCGCGCCTCGATTGTAAATCGGTGGCAAAGACTGAAGTCTTTACACCACAAATTTTGCAAGAGGTGGAAGACAGAATACCTGTCAGAACTTCAAAAACGCAATAAGTGGAAATATCCACAATCTAACATAAAGAAAGTTGACCTCGTCGTTATCAAAGAAGACAACCTGCCACCTAATGAGTGGAGATTAGGCAGGGTCGCCAAACTGCACCCAGGCTCGGATGGCAAGGTAAGAGTTGTGGATGCTATAACCGAAAGAGGACAAGTCACCAGGCCATTAGTGAAATTAGTCCTATTACCCGCCAATGATGAACACGAGGAGCAACGACCTTCTGACGAAACCGATTCCCCTCTTGCAACACCTACATCGATCGTAAAACCCAACGCGGATTCCACTTCGTAATTCCCATCCAATTCCACATCGCAAATTTACAATTTAAAATTAAAATTTAGGATTAAGAGAAATATTTAAACCGGAAGTGGTTCGCTTGAATAAGGGTTGTATTAGAAAAATAACGCCACCACTTTGAAGTGATTCAGAAACACCCCTTTTTTATACACACTTGTGTTTAAAATATTTTCGAAGCTCAAATTAGCGCAAATAGTGAATAAGCATTAGAAAAGTGAAACACCAACATGGATCGACAATAAGTTGTATAATGCGAGTCATTCGCGATTATACATGTATAAATAAGAAATATATGTGCCTTGCCACACCCCTTTCCCAATACCGCAAAATTTTCCACCCTTGGATCATTGGATTATTTTTAAGTGTTTTACACTGCCACCATTAATACAAAGGCAAATGAGGTAATATGAAATAAAGCCTTTTAATTTTAATTAACGAAAGCCAACAACAGTTCCTCAATAATAAACAAATAAACATTGGAAACTTAATAAATTTTCTAGCATAAATGTTTGCCGAGAATAAAATAACCACAAATTCAAAAAAAGAACAAGTAGACCGGTTATTGTTGCAACTATACAATAAAAAGGAGCTACATCAATGGAAGCGTTTTGACTTACCCCAGAAACTCTTGATGTCAGCAAAGGGGGCGCAAAACAGAAGACTCGCACCGCTCCACGGTGGACATGATGAGATGGATATCCGAACCAGCCAAAAAAAAAAAGATAAATGCAGCTCCCAGAACAAACCTGCTCTCAACAACCAAATCCATGCATCGCTCTTGAGTGCAGAGCCCAGCTGCAAATTTGGAAGTGCCTTAATTTACGATCTAGCAGTAAAATTGAATCTTACCTCTTATGCGCCGCCTGACTTGTGCGCCGCTTATTCGACGCACTGCCTCGGATATGTGCCGCCGGTGTGTATGCGCCGCCTGTCTTGTGCGCCGCCTCACTGGTGCACCGCCTTACTTGTGCGCTGCTCACTTGGGCGCCGCTTTTTCGACGCGCTGCCAAAATTGTGCGCCGCCTCACTGGTGCACCGCCTTAGTTGTGCGCCGCCTCACTTGTGCGCTGCTCACTTGTGCGCCGCTTATTCGACGCACTGCCTCGGATATGTGCCGCCGGTATGTATGCGCCGCCTGTCTTGTGCGCCGCCTCACTGGTGCACCGCCTTACTTGTGCGCTGCTCACTTGGGCGCCGCTTTTTCGACGCGCTGCCAAAATTGTGCGCCGCCTAACTGGTGCACCGCCTCACTTGTGCGCTGCTGACTTGTGCGCCGCTTATTCGACGCACTGCCTCGGATATGTGCCGCCAGTGTGTAGGCGCCGACTGTCTTGTGCGCCGCCTCACTGGTGCACCATCTTACTTGTGCGCCGCCTCACTTGTGCGCTGCTCACTTGTGCGTCGCTTTTCGACTCAGTTGTGTGCCGCCAATGTGTAAGCGCCGCCTGTCTTGTGCGCCGCATCAGTGGTGCACCGCCTTACTTGTGCGCTGCTTATTCGACGCGCTGCCTCAGATATGTGCCGCCAATGTGTAGGCGCCGACTGTCTTGTGCGCAGCCTCACTGGTGCACCGCCTCACTTGCGTGCCGCTTCTTCTGCGCGCCGCCTCTTCTAAGAGCCGCTGTGTGTATGTGGCCTCAACGCGCCGCCGCGTGTGCGTCAACAGCCATGTATCGCTCTTGAGTTGCAGAGGCCAGCTGCAAAATTTGGAGGTGCCTTAATTTATGATTTAGCGGTAAAATTGGATCTTACCTCTTATGCGCGCGCTGCCTCAAGTGTGTCCCGCTATTATGTATGCGCCGCCTGACTTGTGCGCCGCTTGTACGACGCGCTACCTCAATTGTGTGCCGCCGATGTATCTTGTGCGCCGCCTCACTGGTGCACCGCCTTTCTTGTGCGCCGTTTTTTCGACGCGCTGCCTCGGTTATTCGACGCGCTGCCTCAGATGTGTGCCGCCGGTGTGTATGCGCCACCTCACTTGCGTGCCGCTTCTTCTGCGCGCCAGCTCTTCCAAGAGCCGCTGTGAGTATGTGGCCTCAACGCGCCGCCGCATGTGCGCCCAACAGTCATGTATCGCTCTTGAGTTGCAGAGGCCAGCTGCAAAATTTGTGTTTCCTTAATTTACGATTTGGCAAAGAATTTAATCTTACCTCTTATGAGCGCGCTGCCTCAGGTGCGTCCCGCTAGTGTGTATGTGCCGCCTGACTTGTGCTTCTTCTACGCGCGTGTGCGCCGTATCGTGTACGCTCCACCCGGCGTGTGCGGAGGTTGCGCGGTTGTGCACCGGACGGACGTGAAAACTCTTGGTGTCAGCGACCGCGCGTGCTCTCATTCGACATCCACGCGGATACAAAGGCCGCAGAGGGCGCTTGCCTTGTTCGTACTGGCAGCTCCGCGACGTTTTGGGATTATCATTTTTGTCTTTGCCGATCATAACTGGGGAGACGCCGCCTTGTTTCCTAAAACGCTATTTCTAAAAATATACATATGAACGTTAATGAAATATGTTACGGAACTTACCTTGGCGACGACTGTGGGCGTAACAACGCCAAAACCAAATCAGCCCAGCATCGGTCCAGCTTTAAGATACATACATACATATGTAGATATGTATGTATCTGCCCACATATCGCTGCTACGAGATTCTCCAGGGAATCTAACGTAGCCGATGACCTTTTTGCTTGATCACGGCCGACCTTAAGATGCCTCAGCTACAAGTAAAAAAGAAATAAAAGGAAATAAATAAAATTAAAACAAATTATTATATAAAATACTACTCACCCCGTTTTACATGTGCGCGAAAAGAATTGACAGATCATTGAGGAAATTTGCATATGAGCTGCAATTGACCATCATTGATATGTCAGCAGAGATCGTAACAACAATTACGTTATGGCCCTTGACAAAGGCGCCCTCTAACGTGTGTAAATCGAGTGCGCACCCTCAATGAAGATTTTAGCCGTGTTGCAAACACTCAATTAATTAATACTGGGAATTTTTTCCTCTTAGGGTGGGAGTCTTAGGTGTTAGAACACACCACAAACATTTTTTACGATATTGTGTTATTGTTCACCTAAAATACACTAGGTGGTATAGGAATAACCTCAAGAAGGAGGTATAATATCTTAAGTTGCTTTAAATCACCAGGATAACATTTTCTCATGTCGATTCGATGTGAATATGAATAATGTAACTAAAGAATTACATTTACAAAAAAAAACGAATAATTATTTAATAAGAATGAGTAATAGAACTCATCATATTAATTTAAAAATACGGTAGATCCAACAATTAATTTTTACCGAAAAATTCTTAAGTATTAAATTCTTTTACAAACACAAGAAACAGTTTATGCGTATTACTGGCGACATCTGTTGTCCGCTAGCGGCGACATAATGATTGCTCACTCATTTGTTGTTTTTCTGCCGGTGGCAGGATAAGTGTCGCAAGTTTACGACATCTAATTAAAACGGTTTCAAAAATCACTTTAAAAAACCTCACGGACACTCTTTATCATAATTAGAATCGATTAACAAAAATTTATACACTTACCAAAAAAAAAAAAAAAGAATTTTACGCAAGCTCATTTGTATGCACATCACTGAGTGTGGAAGCTAACTTATCAGGGTTGCCTAGTACTCCTTCGACGAATTAGAGTATATCAATATAATACCTGGGTTACACTTCATAAATTTGTTAATAAATAATGCGGTGTGTACACTTAACAATTTCTTGTACAGTGCACACGTTGGTTTCACGAAAGATATATTCATGCATCATCATATTGCTCGCCACCCAGCTATAAACAGATGCATAATAAAAGTATAATTTTTGTATGATATTTTTTTTGTTACGGGCATACATAGAAGAAATACAATTTCAGAAAAATGACTCGTTTCACCGCGCTATTAAAGAAGGCTGAGCAACAGACTCACCGCTACCCACAACCGTGCCGTCTATGCGAAGGCAAACATCCGATAAGGCTTTGCCCCATGTTTCGGGCAAAAACCGCAGAAGAAAGGCTCCGAGAGTCCCTTCTGGGCAAATATTGCTCCAATTGCCTGTCAGTAGCGCATCGAGCCGAAGCATGTTCGAGCACAGTTAGATGCCGTCAGTGCAATGGAAAGCATCATTCAATGTTGCATCTGGACGAGGAAATCGATGAATATCATCAGGTCGACACCAGGCCATGGAGCGAGCAAGTCGCAAGCGAAATGGATTCTGACAATGATTTGTCGATCCATGCATCCGACTCCGGTATGGAGACGCGGTCAACCCGCCCGGAACCCGAAGAAGGTGAATTGGTATCCGGAGCGGAATCTCGGACTTTCCGCCCGGCTGCTCAGAGAGGATTAGAATCCCGGATTTTCCACCCTTTGCTAACGCATGAAAGACGCCATCAGAGTGGAGCGGAATCTAGGACTTTCCGCCCACTCCCACCAACACAAAACAGACGTGGAGCGGAATCTCGGACTTTCCGCCCACGGCCACCAGCACAACTACGCCGTAGAGTGGAATCTAGGCCTTTCCACCCACGATCTCTGCAACCACGCGCACCACCAAATCGCCAGCTACCGGCGTCCTTTCGAAGCTGTCGCGCTGCCTATGCATTACAGCCGATGAAGTCGATCGCTCCGACCGCTGTTATTAAAATTGAAGCACGAGGGCGACTGCACTTAATTCGGGCGCTTATAGACGTATGCGCACCAATGTCGATAGTCTCATCAGACTTAGTGCGAGATTTAAGGTTAGAGGAGACGACCTTTGGTGACCATCGTGGTTGCATTCTCCGCTTACGTGGAAAATATGGGACAAACACAAGGGTAACGTCACATGCAGTAGTAAGGCAAAACTACATGCGTATAAGTCCCGCCAGCAGCATCGACCCGTCCATCGCGACGAACTATGTTCACATACGACTCGAAGACCCAAGCTTCCATACATCGGCCCCAATTAGATTGGTACTTGGAGCCGACGTTTACCATGCCATCATCTTGCCAGGCACGCTACCTAGCACATTCGGCCCACTCGTCGCCCAAAGCACCATCTTTGGATGGACCTTGTCAGGATCCTCCAGAAATTAATCTCTGTAAAACTCATAAATACATACACTTAGCATAGACTATTACAAAAAATCAAATAAAACCATACTGAAGTGCAAATGAAATAATCAACCACGTTTTTTTTATTAACCCGTTCTATCTCTTTCCCTATAGCTAGGTAAACTTCAGCGTGGACCATAGGATGGTGGGATCCGATCCTGTTGAACTATCAAAAAAAAAACTAAGAATTTGTAATTTAGTTTTCTCTTATGTAGTTCTCTTCTTATATATACATTCGTGGTAGCTGAATCGTCAATCAGATGTTGCTTATAGCAAGGGGGCCGGTATGTTTAGGCCTCCAGTCTAAATATTTACAAATTATCTATTTGGAATTGGCCACCCTAATGTAAAGTTTTATTTCTTGTACACATACTCACATGCACGTGTAAAGTAGCTTTGCACACACACATGCATGTGTTAAGTATTTAATTGTGCACACACATGTGCAATGCTGGAAAACTTACAGTTTTCCGGGGAAATCATTTCGGGCAGTTTCCCCTTAAAACGGTTTACAAAACTTGGTTCGCGGGTTCAGTCCGGCTTTGAAAAATTCTGTTAACTCACTCGTTTTTGGACATTCTAGAGACAACACCGTTCAGCTACCACCCAACGTAAATCATCAAGGTAATATTGTAATAAAACTAATATACCAAATATATATATTGAATTAACAACCAAACTAATTCTTGGCTTTTCATTATTTACTTTCACTGCGAGTAAACACTGGTGCCCACTGGAGATAACTCTCATTTGAAGCACCATAAGTTCACCAATATTAAAAAATTGAATTGATTTACATATTTATAACTTTATATGTTAATTAATCAATAAAGGTATTTACAGCTTATAGAATGCCCCCTGCTGCGAACATCCGCCTCTTACTATATGTATATGTTGCCATAGTCACGATCAGAGAGTGAGCGGGCATTGTGCTTACATAATTTATAGAGCCTAGCAATTAAAATGACACAGCCACGCCATGCAAAAAGAATTAAGTGCACATTCTCATTTTTTTACCCGAGCATAATTGTACACGAGGGTATATTAACTTTGTTCGCATAACGGTTGACTGTAGCAGCTTAAAATAATCGAGATAGATATAGACTTATACATATCAAAATGATCAAAATGGAAAGAGGAAACGATTTACCCCTGACTTTCTGTCCGTCCGTCTGTCCGTGGTTACAATAACTTCAGTGAAAATAAGATTTCTTAATGAAACTTGGTACATATAATGCTCATTGGCCAGGGTAAGTTGGTGTTGAAAATGGTCAAGATCGGTCAATAACCACTGCCACCTCCCATATAACGGAAGTTTTGATAAATGCAAAAACTTTGTTTTTTCGGAATCTATTTGAACAAGTTGAGTGAAATTTGGTATATGAAGCGATTTGAAACAAAAAAACAGGATAATTATAAAATTTTGAAAAATTGGCGTTGCCACGCTTACTTATAAAAACATCTATGTCTCTCATTAACGGTGTTAGGCATCGTCACTAAATTTGGAGAACATATTGTCCTCAAAATCGTATTTACGAGATTTTGAAAAATAGGCGTTGCTACGCCCACTTAGGATAAATTTCCATATCTCAATAATAGTGTGAGTATTCGTAAAAAAGTTTGGTGGACATTATCCTTAATATTGTATGTACATATATTAATATAGGGATTTTTTTTGAAATTGTAACAACTACAACTCATATATTTACTTTATTTCACTTGCTAGCATACTAATTATTGTACGAGAACTCTAAAAAGCATCACTGGCGATCAGCATCGTCAAGATCATGTATAAATATCGGACTTAGCATAGTAATACACACATTCGTCGGCTTAAGCTCATTTGGGTTAGTTCGTCCAATATTGCTTTGGACAGCAAACTTCAATCAAGTTTAAGTACAAGTATAAGCAACGCGTTTTAATTTGTTTATTGACTTTCCTCTTGTTTGTGACTCTCGTCCGGATTATCGGACAGGTCCAGCAAAGGAATAGTAGTCGTGGTCACAAATATATATATAAAAGGAACTGGTGGCTGTCACTCTTATGACCTATAGTCTGCGGAGCGGCAAGTCCATTCTTTCATTGGCGCCCAACTTAGTGGCGTCGAATCACTCCAGCGAACCGACGAGCATACACTCAATGGCGACATTTTCGACCGAGCAGTTTTCTCAAATATTGGAAGCAATTTCCAGCGTCGGTAAAAGCGGTTCTTTTACAAAATGTACGTCCCGCTTCAAAGGGCAACGAGACCCAGCAGCGGTAGAAGAATTTGTTGCTGCCATTGCGGTCTACAAAGTCATCGAAAAAATTTCGGACGTAGATGCGTTACACGGTATGCCACTGTTACTCGAGGAGTATGCAGCGACTTTGTGGATAGGAGTAAAATAATCTGTGTCAACATTCGCCGATGCCATCAAATTGATACGAGCGACATTTTCTCCTCCGGCACCGGATTGGAAAACTTATCTAAGCATTTTTGAGCATAAATAACAAGCCCGTTAAACTACCGACATATTTATTTGTAAAAATCCGCTGTTGTTCTTACAACTGAAAGATATCGTCAGCGAAGTGGTGCAACTGCACATGATAAGCGGCCTCTTATCTGTCAAAACTAGAGAGCGCATGCATCGTGATGCATTCCCAACGTTCGATGAACTCATATCACGTTGCCAAGATGCGGAATTGTTTCTGGGTGAATCCATTCAACTTCCGACGGCGCTGATTGAAAAGGTGGAACGCGCGGATGGGCCAAAAAGGTGCTCTATTGGCCGATTATGCGGTCACACAATAGACATGTGTTTTAAAAAGAAGAAGGAGCAGGATTTAAAGCTACAATCTACATCGGCAAGTACCAGCGCAGCAGTGCTGCAAATCAGACGAACGCACTCATTTGCATGTTACGGTTGTGGTGCACCGGGTGTGTACAAGGTGTACAAGGGATGTGTTTTCCAGGATGTTTTGGCGGGCGTCACGCTGGTAGATGGAAGCACGACTGCGCAACCATTTGCGCCATCTCTATCGGAAATAGGGTTCGGAAAATTCGTATGATATCGTTTCCGAATGCTAAAAAGAATTGTACCCTGATTGGAGCGGACTTTTAGAACAAGCGGGCATTGTGGTAAACATGGCGCAACGATACGGGTACTTCGAAGATGAACCCAAGTAAAGTACGAGTTTGTCAAGCCAAGTGTGAGTGCTCTACATAGCAGGCTCGCATGTGTTAACGAGCAATCGACTATCTCCTCGTACAAAAGCGGTAAATCAGTACCCGAACTTCGTACATTATGTTATGAAGAGTGGTACCAACATCGACGATGGTGATTCTCCAGACACATGTCCACAAGATAATTATGAACCAGCAGTAAAAGAGAAACGCTTACATTCCAACGATTACTCCCCACACTCGGTGCAGGAGTTGGCGAATATACGCCCGAAAACAACTCTCGCCTGTTTGCGCCTCCATTCAAGTAAAGATTTGTGGTTACGAAAAATTTTGCGAAGAAAATTTCTTCACGTTGAGTTCACTCAAGTTTAGTCAACCATCCCAAGAATTTGGCTGCGATCTCATGCCCGCTCAGCATATTAAATTAGAATATCAGCTTTCCAAGCACAGCGACGTATTTCGACGTATTACGCATCGATACGGGCGAGCATTCCCCAATCGCTTTGCCACCATATCGTCTATCACCGCAGCGGAAGGCGTTGTTGAAAAAAGAAATAGACGAAATGCTCAAGATTGCAGTTATTGTGGAGTGCGACTAACCATGGGCAGCTCCTGTGATTATCGTACCCAAAAGGTCAGGCGATAAACGTATTTGCATCGATTATCGAGAACTGAACGCCATCACAAAACCAGATCGGTATTCTCTGCCACGAGTGGATGACTTGATACATGAAGCAAAAGCTTCCAATTTCATGTCGACGTTGGAACTGCAGGCTGGATATTAGCAAATCGGCATAAAAGCCAAATATCAGGACAAAACCGCTTTTGTTACACCGTTTGGTATGTATAAATTCACACGCATGCCCTTCGGTTTGCTAAACGCGCCAGCATCGTTACAGCGATTGATCGATCGACTATATTCGCTTGTTTGGATGATATAATCCTATGTTCAAGCAATTTTGAAAATCACCTTTTACAAGTCTGTGCTACTCATTGCACTTATTTGCAGGAACTACTCACCACTTTTTACACCACTTTTTTATTTAAAATAAAAGGAAATGAAATTTGGATTTAAATTCACAAGTTTTGTTTCGCAAAATTGTGTTCATATGTTTACATGTATATTTGTGTGTGGGTCTGATATAATGTAAGTGTGAAATGTATAAGTGTAATAGTGTTTTTGTGTCAGCGAGCAACCGCGTTGCCAAGCGGCTCATTTGGCCATCCCAGCCCCTCTAGCCTAGCAAGCGTTGTAACTGTTGGAGCGTCGCTACGACGCTACTGAGCCCGGCTGGGCGGTGATTGCGATGCCAGGTGTTGCGAACGCTTGGCGTTGGTTGGCGCCTGTTGCGGTGGTGGTGCGCGATTTGTTGCCGTCGGTGTCGTGAAGTGGTAGGTGGTTGCGGTCTTTGCCGCACGTTGTTGCGCGGAGTCGTGCGCTCTGGTGACACACGTTTTTGTTGTTGTAGCGGTGCCACACGTCGACTAGTGCGGTGTAGCAGCGTGTGGTGTGGCCTGTCACACAATCGACAGGTCACCTCGGAGGTGCACGCTCTAGTGGCATGCGACCGCGCCAAGCAGTTTAAGCAAAACCCCTTGTGCTTGTGCTACCTGCTGTCGCTGTGGGGGATGTATGCCCCTAAAAATAGCACACAGGCGTAGCGGTTGAGGGCGTCGGCATAGGGGGCATCGGATGTCGGGCAATCTCTCCGTTGTTGTTGCTGTTGCGATGGGTGCTGCAGCCACTGCGGCTACATCCGTCGGGGTGTCGCGTCGAGGTGCAGCGGCTGGAGTGAGCGCGGTCCGTGGCGCATAAGAGCGGGGCGCTGCTGTAGGCGCTCCGCTGCTGTGGGCGGTGCGTGCCGGAGTTGCAGCATTGCGTGGCACAGTGATTGCCGAACAGATGGCTGCGGTGAAGGCAACTACTTGCATTTCAGTGTCCATGTTACTCTATGGTAGAAGAGAGAACGTTAGTGCTAAAAATCACTTGCAGTTTTTGAAAGTGGGTATCAGAGTGCGGAGTTCGTGGTTTCCTTCTGGCCAACCGTTTAAATGTTATGCTGTGGTTTATATTTGATTTTAGAGGTTTAATGCGGTGAATTATCGGAATATGCGGTATCGATATTACTAGCGTTAGATAGGAAACAGAGTTTAACGAGCGGTCGAGTAAGTTTGCCGTTTTGGGTACGTAGGTCACCTACTCTAATATGACCGTCAGAGCCGAGATGTATATTTTCTATGCGACCGAGTCGCCATTCGGTAGGGGGAGGCATTCGTCATGAATTAGGACGCATTCTCCAATTTTTGGGGCTTCTTGAGCATTTTTCCACCGATATCTTTTAAGGAGGTCTTAAAGATATTCTTCCTTCCATCGACGACTGAATTCATGATGGAGAATTTTTATTCGTTCCCATCTATTTATTAGTGACAGAGACTGCATTTCTGGCTCGGGGATAGCCAGAAGTGGCGCGGCTCTGAGGAAATACCCAGGAGTGAGGGCTGTGATATCGGAGGTATCTTGCGAGAGTGTGTAGATGGGCCGTGAGTTTAGAACGGCTTCGATTCGAGCTAATAATGTTGTAAATTCCTCGAACGTGAATTTATGATTGCCACCAATTTTCTTGAAATGAGTTTTAAAACTCTTTACGGCGGATTCCCATAATCCGCCCATATGGGGTGCGCTTGGAGGGATGTATTGCCAATCAATGCCTTGGGGTGTATATTTTTTAATGATTTCAGGCGAGACTTCCTTTATAAATTGAATAAATGTTTTTTCGGTTGCTCTTTGGGCTCCTACAAAGGTTTTACTATTGTCGCTCATTATCCGCGCCGTCCGACAAAGCGTGCAAATGCCGCAAAGAAAGCCGCGGTCGTCAGATCGGAACACAACTCAAGATGTACCGCCTTTGTTGTAAAGCATACAAAGACGGCCACATAACCCTTCGTAAAGGTGGAGGACCTTAACATAGAGGCCTTTATCTGGAAAGGTCCCGCAAAGTCAACACCTGTAATTATAAAGGGCAGAGTGTAATTGCAGCGTTCGGGTGGTAGTGCTGCCATGATCTGCGTACGCATTTCTTGCTAATGTAGAGTGCAGACTTTACACATGAAAATACATTTCTTTATCTGTGGCTTGAGTCTTGGGATGTAAAACTCTTGTCGGACCATTTGTTGCATAAGTCGATGCTCGGCATGAAGCATTAATATGTGCAAAAAATTCAAATATATTGCGGAGAAAGTGGATTTTTCAGGTATAATTAGGGGGTACCTTTCATTGTAGCTCAAACTGGAGTTTGCTAGCCGCCCATTGGCAGTAATCCTTTCGAGTCTAAAAGGGGTTGAGTACTAAGAGTGAACTCTTTTTATCAATTGGCTTTGATTCTCTTAGCATCACGCCTGTAATAACGCGTTTGAGTGGAAGCAATGTTGTTGCATGTTGTAGGTCTTGATGCGTTAGTGCAATACTTGCTGAGTTAGCCGTTCCTTTTATTTTGTTCTTCAGGCGGTTTATGAACTGGAACATATAGGCTATTACTCTGAGGGCTCGGGGGAATGATGAAAATCGCTCTAGGATGTCATCATCATTTAATATTGTTTGAAAGGTTTCAATTCTCCGACTTTCTGGAGGTATTATAAAGCGTACGGGGGATTTTGGCCAAAATTCGGGGGATTCTGAAAGCCAGCTGAGGCCATTCCACCAGAGTGTGGAGGAGGCTAGGTGCAGGGGTTTGCAACCTGTTGTGCCCAGATCAGCTGGGTTATCGCCACTGGCTACATGTTGCCAAGTAGCTGGCCCTACCAGATCAAGTATTTGGGCTGTGTGGTTGGAAACGTATGTTTTCCATGTATGGGGTGGTTTTTCTAACCACGCTTAGACGATTTGGGAGTCAGACCAGAGATATAATTTTCGATCGCTTAATCCTAAATTAGTTCGCACATTAGCGACTAATGTTGCCAGGAGGAGCGCTCCGCACAGTTCGAGACGTGGTAGACTTATGGTCTTAAGGGGGGCGACTTTGCCTTTGGCGACTAATAAGTGGGCTGTTGCTTTGCCATTATGTTGAGTGCGCACATATAAGGCTGCACAGTACGCCTTTTCTGAAGCGTCGCAAAAGCCGTGCAGTTCGACTTCGTTTTCAGGGGAATAGTTTACCCATCGCGGAATTTGTATCTCCGAAATTGTGTGCAGATTATTTGCAAATTGGGACCATTTTACCAAGCGGAGTGGCTTTACTTGTTCGTCCCAATCTGTTCTGTCTTGCCATAATTCTTGTATCAGGATTTTCGCTTGTATCATAATTGGCGAAAGCCATCCTGCGGGGTCGAAAAGTTTTGCCACAGATGACAGGATTTGTCTTTTCGTTATTGCGGAAATTGCTGATATCGACTCAAGAGTGTATGAGAATTGATCTGACATCGCATTCCATTGAATTCTTTGTGGTACTTTCTTTTTCAAATTTAAGAACATTCGTATCCAACAAGTTTTCTTTGCTAATATTTTTTAATATTTCGGGGTCGTTGGCAGTAATCTCTTTTAGGGGAACCCTGCTGAGTGGAGGGCTTGGATCACTTGAGAAAGTGATTCGCACGCTAATTGTAAGCTGTGGCTTCCCGATAATATGTCATCTACATATGTTTGTGTTTTTTACACCGGCGTTGCTAGGGGTAGCTTTGATTGGGTATCTTTTGCCAATTCATGGAGTGTTCGAATAGCTAGAAAGGGGGCGCAATTAACTCCAAAGGTGACTGTTTTCAGTTTGTAGTCACGAACTGGACTCTCAGTTGAATTGCGGAAGACGATGCGTTGAAAGTCTTGATCGTCTTTATGCACGAGGATTTGCCTGTACATTTTCTCGACGTCTCCATTAAATACATATTTAAGCAAACGCCATTTAAGTATTAGGACCATTAAGTCGGGTTGCAGTGTGGGTCATGTATTAAGGATATAATTCAGCGAGTTGCCTGATCCTGTGCATCTCGATGCATTAAATACCACTCTTACTTTGGTTGTCAGTTTTTCTGGCTTTATAACTGCGTGGTGGGGGAGTATAGCTAATTACGAATAAGTAATCTCAATATAATATATGTACGTGCGTATATGTTGTATATATGCTTATATGTTAGCGCTAACGAAGTTAGTGAGAATGCAGTAATGCAGATAATTTGCTAGCAAGGAGTATACACGTATGTATGTTTGTTTGCTTGTTAATGCACTTGGGGCCAAAGTACTTATTCGCTTAGGTAGTTTAGCAGTGAGTTTGTGGATGACCGTTGTTAATATACGTATGTTTGTTTGTGGGGCTTTTGTAAACAATTGAATTTATCTAGTTCTTCGCGAGCTATGATGGGGGGTAAGGAATTTTAGTATGCAATGATTCAATGCTTATATCTTTTACTGTATATGTTTATATGTATGGTATATGCTAGTGGGTGCAAACAACGGGAGCAATAATGCTAATAAGCTTTAGTATATTTTTTAGTTCTGAGTATATTTTTATTTTAGTTTTTAATATTTGATGTTTGGGTGTATGTATATTAATATATGTAGATATGTTTAATATTGGGCGCACAGAAGATTGAGATACTTTGTTGTGACTAAGCGTTTTTTAAATACTTTTGTTAATATTGTCTTGCCGCTTAATTTTGGTAAGTTATTAATATTATGCTTTGTGCTTATTTGTATATGCAATCCTGCTTTTGTTTGTTATACAAACAGAAGGGGTATTGCGGAAATATTTGCAAGTTTTTGCTTGAAATTGTATGAGAGGGGAGGGGGGGGCTTGATTCTGTGTGTAATACACGAATTAAGTATAAGCACATAAGCGGGGTTAATATTATTTTTTATTAGTTCTATGAAGCTTTAGTTTTTAGTTGGGGCATTAAAATGTAAAATGTTTGTATATTAAGATATGTGGGGTTTAAGGGGGGTTAGTGGACTGTATTAATTTTTTGTACTTGGCTACTTATAGCTGAAGACTAGCTAACGCCTTATTGGGGGTAAATATGTAAAGTGGATAGATACAACTCACTTTGATAGCGTCAAGGGATTTTTGGGGGGCGGATTTATTTGGCCAATGTATGTATGTATGTTTATACACGTATGAGTTGCCCTTTTATTTTCCTTACTTTTTCCCTCGTTGAAATTGTCTTCCTCCTTTCTTTCCTGCGCTCCTGATATTGCATCTCCTTATATTTTAGTTACTGTGTTGTTTTATTATTCTTTTTCGCGCCCGAATTAAGTTTTATGATTTTTGTATTAGTTGTACGTTGGTTTTGATTTGTTTTTTCGCGCCCGAAAGAATATTTATGTGTTGTTTGTATTAATTGAATGTGGTTTTTGTTTTGTCTACTAATATTGTATTAAGCACCGTTTTTTTTTTTTTTTTTTTCACTGTTTGCACCTTTTGGCTTATACAAATTTAGCCTTTTTTGTTTTTGTTTAATTTAATATTTTTTAAGCTGCCTTTCTTTTTGGCGCAGAAGGACCATTTACATGGGACTTACCACGCTTTTCGACAGTATACGGGAATTTGGTCAACAGAGATAAATGTCGGTTTGCATCTCGCGAAGTGAAGTATCTGGGACACATTTTGACGCCAGACACGGCATCCAAGTGGATCCACAAAAGGTTACGGCTATATCCCTGCGCAAGCTTCCAAAAAACGTGAAGGAGCTGTTGTCCTTTTTGCAAGCATGTTCCTGTGAGTCATTTCGCAGATATCGCAAAATCACTGTCGCAATTAACAAAGACAAACGTTACTTGGATTTTGGGAAATGATCAACAAGCAGCGTTCGATGAGCTGAAACGGCTGTTGATTACGTCGCCTATCCTAAGCAAATTGACGATAACTTGTCGTTCGTTATAAAAACTGATGCCAGTGGATACGCACTAGGGGCAGTTTTGATCCAGGGGAAGGTCCAAGAAAAGCACTCCATAGAATACGCAAGTAGGCGCTTAACAAAAGCTGAGCAAATCTACTCTACCATTGAACGGGAAGCTCTTGCCATCGCATGGGCTGTCCAAATGTACCGTGGCTACATTGAGGGATTTGAGGTACGACTCATCATAGACCACATTGGGCCAAGAGAGGATTCATAATGAACGACGGCGTGCTCCACTACTACAACGACGAGGACAGCGAGCGAAGATGCCCAGCTGGTTGTTCCCAAATCCAAGCGTCCAGTCATTTTAAATTACTACCACGACAAGGATACAGCGGATCATTATGGAATCGACCGCACCTTGTCCAATATTACATCGCGTTACTATTGACCCTGTATTCGAAAGATATCGAGGACCATATTAAAAGCTGCACCGATTGCCAACGCTACAAAGCAACGAATTTGAAGCCAATGGGTCTGTACCAGACGACCTCCAGCAAGCAGCGCTTTGAAGCCGTAGCTATATTCCAGAGATCATATATTTATATTTATATTTACTTTTTTTCACTTGCTAGCATACTATTAACTACTATACATATACTGTTATGTTTATGTAAATGCAACTCTGTATAGTTTGTACGAGAACTCTAAAAAGCATCACTGTCGATCAGCATCGTCAGGATCATGTATAAATATCGGGCTTAGCATAGTAATACACACATTCGTCGGCTTAAGCTCATTTGGGTTAGTTCGTCCAATATTGCTTTGGACAGCAAACTTCAATCAAGTTTAAGTACAAGTATAAGCAACGCGTTTCAATTTGTTTATTGACTTTTCTCTTGTTTGTGACTCTCGTCCGGATTATCGGACAGGTCCAGCAAAGGAATAGTAGTCGTGGTCACAAATATATATATAAAAGGAACTGGTAGCTGGTCACTCTTATGACCTATAGTCAGTTTTACATGGTGGTAAACTGCTTGCAATGTGGCCGCTGTGGTCCAGTTGGTAGCAGTGCGTGCTATAACTTGATATGCCGGTGAGTTCGAGGTTCGAATCTCAGTCAGGGCAAGCAAAATCTTAATAATAGAAAAAGTTTTTTCTAATAGCGGTCACCCCTCGGCAGGCAATGGCAAACCTCCGAGGGTATTTCTGTCATGAAAAAGCTTCTCATTAAATACATTTGCCGTTCGGAGTCGGCACAAAACTGTAGGTCCCTCCATTTGTGGTATAATTTAAAGACGCATACCACAAATGGTAGGAGAAGCTCTGCCAAACACTGAGCTATATAGTGTACGCGCCAAAATTATATTATATAAACTGCTTGCATCAAAATTATTGAAATTTTTTAGGTTGAATTCTTCATTCACATCAAAAAATGTGTAATTATTTAAGAACAGCTGAAGTCTGGCCTTGTTGTGTATTTTGATATTATATCTTCAAATATGTATATGTAGTGAACAAACTTTATACCTTTAAAATATCATTTTTAACTATTACCTTATTTATAAGATTCACCTGTTTGGTCACTTCAATTGGTCTGGCTGATGAAATATTACTTTGTAATAGTTGTCTAAATAGCATATATAAAAACCAAGCATTAAAAAATAAGTAAAATTCATAATATATTTTTTTGCAGCTTTGAAGCATCAAGTATTATAGATTTATAGTGATATTTTACAATTTATGTACATTTATAAAAATCAGTCATTAAAATTTAAAGAAAGTTACCCTAACTTTTTAAGCACCTTTCTGACGTGGTCAATGCAAGTCTGTCATATATCCAACTCTGTCCATGCTTAATATATTCTAAGTACATGGCGAATATTCAGAGCCAATGACTTCATATATTTAAAAATTAGTAGAGTCTGGCGGCTCTGGAATCTTGGTCTATAATGAACTGCTTACAGTCTCCATCAAAATTATCTGCACCATTGTCGGCAAGGTGAAGACAACTGCATATTTCAATAAAGCGATCACACCGAATGCTATTGTTTACTAATTCATTACTCATATCAGCATCGCGACACCATATACATATCTATTACTCTGCACTGTGGTTTCGCTTGTATGCAGGCGCGGCCATAAATACTTTTAATGGTCGTAGACTGCTGAAATTTTCTACAAGGCTCTTAAAATTTATTTTAAAAACATGGTTAAACACTAAACATGATTTGTTAATAAACACCTTCCACTTGCATCCTCCAAGCACCACCTAAAATCGAAATTAAAAAACAAATTGAAAAAAGTAAAGCAAACGAGAAAACAACCATTTAATATATTGAAATTTAAACAGCTATTATTTATAAAATAAAATATTATAATGTCTCCTCGAGTAAGCCACATACAGAATCAAGTAATGTTGACTTATCCTTTTTTCCAAGCTTTCTTTGTCCAGTTATAAATGGGTCCGACCGCAAAAGAAGTAAATCAGTATTTGTTGCAACATTTTGCCTATGATGTTCACTCCGTAAAGCATTTACAGCGTACTCATCTTTTTCGACGAGCTGAGCTTTGGACGTCCGCGATGAGCACCTTCCGCCGTGTTTTGGGATACCCTATCTTTACATTTCAGTATAAATGATTCCTTGACGTTGAGCTAGTCATATTGGTATTGAAATACTGCACACTTTTTGCGATTGTAACGAAGCCAAATATCTGCCAATCTTCTACATATATATGTATGTAGCCAATCGATTTCAAAAGTTCGGTCAATTCAGATATGTAGCCGTTATTCTCAATATCATTTTGTACAGCATCGATCACAAGTTGCAGTTTATTTGCATTGCTACCTTGTTTTGCGCACCATAAATCAGAGGCTTCGCGGGGCAAATCTGCCCTTGAAAAACTTAAGACGGCGTTAGTAAGTTAACGATTACAATTACATCCGCAAATTTCCGCAGCTAATCTTAGCGGACTTATTACCTTAAAAGTCATGCAAGTGCACTGGAAAAGAATTCAATTGTGGAATTTGTTGGAAAGACAACTTTAATTTAGGGTAAACAAATTAAAAACGAACAAAAACGGTACAAACAAGAAGGTTAGACAAAACATAAATTGCAAAAAAATTACAAAGCAATTATTTATTATTTATTTATGAATATATAATAAATACCTTGAACTTCAAAATCCATTTTAAATAAATATAATATGTCACCTTATACCATTGCCAGATTACTTTGAAATGCGCTTTTGCTCTGCAATATTTGATTAGCGCCCAGCTGCGCTTTGCAAGTGAACACGTGTTCATGCTTTTAGGTCTATTTTTAGAAAGTCCCGTTAGATTTCTAGCGAAAACCGGTTTGCAAATAAGAAGACTGGACATTTGAGAGACAAATTGTTTACTTTTTGTGGAAATATTTTGTGATCGTTTGTTTTGATTTTTTGCCTTTGGCGGAACCACTGTGCTCTGGTTGCACCGTTGAAACTTGTGATTAGGAGAATACCTATAAAGGTACGAAACTCTTTTTTTGTAATAATAATTTTGTAAAAAATGTAGGCAGGAAAATAAATTCTGGAATTAAAAGTCGTGGCAGATAAATCGCTTCCGTTTAGCGTTATGTTTCTAACTTTGCCAGAAAAACGCAAGGGCTATGGCCAAGAATTTAGATTTATTATAAAGATAAGGGTCTGCCATTATGTTTTTAAAATAATTTCGGGCAAGTGAAGGCCGCGGCTGGCTCGAATAAAGTCCAGCCAAGAGGCCCAACTTTCAACCACTCTGGGTCCGTATGTCAGCAATAACGCACCGAATATTCTCTTTCAAGGGGTCAATAGCCTCGGGCTTATATGCGTAGACAAGCGACTTCACATAACCCCACAAAAACTAGTCCAGCGGTGTTAAATCGCACGAACTTGGAGACCACGCCACAGGTCCATGACGCGAGATAATGCGCTTACCAAAACCTTCCTTCAATAAATTGATAATTTCTTCGGCTTTATGGCATGTACCACCGTCTTGTTGGAACCAAAGGTCGTCCAAATTAACAGCCTACAATTCAGGCACGAAAAAGTCATTAATCATGGCTCAATTGCGTTCCCCATTGACATTATTGCCGGCTTCATTTTTAAAGAAATATGGTGCCAATGATTCCCTCTGCCGGCGTCTCAACATTGGCAAACCAAACTGAGTATAAATCAAGTAACACCAAGTCAAAAAGACTTACTACGAAAAGAGTATTGCCTTATTGAAAAACAACTATCTACGTCCGTGAAAAAATAGCAGTCGTGAGGCGGAACTTTATGGATTAAATAAGCACAGCGATATTTATGTATCAGTGTCGGTATTTCTACAATTTTTCTATAACATACAAGAATGATGCCTTAGTCGCTTCGAGATCGGTTTCAGCGGTAATTTTACATTTTATTTTTAGGTGTTCTGTCAGTTCGTCCACCATTGGTCCTCTCTCCCTACACCGAACAATAAAGGGCTGGGGAATGAACGGTATTACTGAGACTAAATTCCATCCGGCCTTGCATCGTGAACCAGTATGCGTGGTAGACTGGTTCATAAATTTTGCTTAGAAAAGCCGTGGCGACTTTAACGTGAGAGATGTTTTGCTTAAGCAAGTAAGTACCGAACTCCAGGGAGGTAAAACAAAACTCACGGTTGGATATGAGGCGTCTTGGTCTGATATAATAGTACTTATCAAGGCAGACTATAACCCCTTTGGAGCTAGTAGGATTTAGTGGGTAAAGGCGCACAAATTCAATGAGCAGTGCGTTGAATTAACCTAGTGGTATTATCTGCCAATTTCTCGGAGACATACAGATGATGTTTTTCTTGCCACAATTTTTTTAGGCCGCCCTCTGTTTTATCGGCATCTACGGTGAATACTTCCTCATAAGGTGATTTTTTATGCTAGAACTAATCGTCGATCGCGGCATATAAGGATTCAGTTTCTTTGTAGGTACAGGTGGTTGGATAGCGCCTAAGCGTGTCAACATTTCCCATGTTCACGTCACCACTGAGATGGGTAGTATAATAATAATTTTCGAATTCATGTGTTCATTTGGCTATCCTGGAGTAGACGTACTCTTAAGCGACGTCAATGCATTGCTTCTCGGACTGTTGCCGCAAGCGTCATATGTCATCATGATGTGCTGCTTCTTTGATGTCCATGAGATCGGACCCCGTGTCAAGCAAGATACTTAGGCGGTATATGATTTACGATCAGATTTGTCGCCACGCCAGTCTGCATCCACGAAGCCCCTCAGAGCATGTCCAGATGTTTGGTAATGTAACCTTTTTTGTTTAGTTGTTGCCAGGTATCTCATTATGTGTTTTACTCCTAACATGTGTTCAACATGTGGGCTTGTACATCGCTGCGTTAGTTTCGATACCGAATGCAAAATATACGGCCCTACGCACATTACGACCTATTAATATGATTAAATGTATACACTCTTACAAATTATGCCATCGCATGCAATTTAATGGCCGGCATTTGGCAGTGTACCAGCCGATCTAAAATTTTCTATACATTGTTGTTTTAAAAGTTCTCGGATGTAGGGTTCTTGATCAATAGCGAATTCGCCAAAGTCAGCTTGACGTTCGATGCGCAAACCCAAAAATTAATACAGTGGTTTTTCATCTTATCACTAAAATCTCGCAGATATGCTTGATTTTATATTATTCAAATCGTCTTTTGTCTGGCTTGCAACATACATATATGCCGTCGACGTAAATTAAAATTATCTTTACTTTGTTGTCGGTACAAGCACGGCGCATTCTCACGCAAGAAAATCAACTTCACGAAGCACGCTACTAACTTTGCGTTCCACTCCCTTTCCGATTATTTTAACCCATATTTGGCCTTCTTCAATTTAAGCAGCTTGTGAGGGTTATCAACGCTAACAAAACCAGGTTGATTGATGTACATACACTGTATCCTTTAAGTCACTATTAATATATGACGTCGTTATGTCCATTTGTTGCATATATGTATAATTTCAATTATACCGCACGAGCAATCACTTAGCGAATTGGCGCCAAAGTTTAATTTTAGTATACACCCCTCTTTTGAGAACAGCCCTTGGCCACTAAACGAGCTTTGTACCTTTCTACATTTTTATGGTTTCACTTCAGGGTAAACACCCATCTACAAACCATTTTCGATTCACCTACATAGTGGCAACTCAATAAATGACCATGCTTCGTTTATCTCAAACGCTGAAGTTTCGTTTTTCATTGCATGCTTCCACTTTTAATTATTTTATTATTATTATTGTTATTATTATTATTATTTATTAGCTCTAATATGCAATACTAAAACTAATTGTGAAAGATACGAGTACTAGTTGCTATGGCCTACGACTCGATGATTGGAGTATATAGAGGATTATATACGATTGTGTGTATATTATTTTATCTAATTGTAAGAAAGTAAAACATGTTATAACTTACGTATTTGCTGGAGATTTGAGCTAATAAAGCGGATGGGCTACTTGATCCAAAGTGGTTCCTTCTCGTAGTAGCAATAGCGCAGCATTTGTTTGCTTTTGTTTAACGCAACTGCGTTTGATCCGAACATTTTGAGGTGCCAACATGGGGGTATTTCCCGCTCCAAACCTCACATGGAGTTTTGGTACGAAGAGCTTTTGAGAGATCCCTGTTCTGTAAATATGCTGCCATCGCTATTGCCTCTGCCCATAGTGTGAAAATCAAACCTGCATGTACCAACATACACCGCGCCATTTAAACATGTATGCGATTGGCGCGCTCGGCTGCACCACTCTGTTGAGGTGTGTAAGGAACCGATATTGGACTAGCTGCAACAATTCTTTAGCTCTGCTCTCTGAATTGGGAAAACTAGGAGTGTGAATTTTAATTGCTTTTTATACCCGAGTGTACTTGTACACAAGGGTATTATAACTTTGTTTGCATAACGGTTGTTTGTAATAGCATAAAATAATCGAGATAGATATGTATGTATATATACTAAAATGATCAGAATGAAAAGGGAAATCGATTTAGCCCTAACTGTCTGTCCGTCCGTCCGTCTGTCGGTGGTTACAATAACTTGAGTTAAAATTGAGATATCTCAATGAAATTTGGTAGATAGATAGCTCTTTGGACAGGGTATTGGTAATGAAAATGGTCAAGATCGGTCAATAAACACGCCCACCTCCCATATAACGGAAGTTTTTGAAAAATGCCAAAATTCCGTTTTTTCGGTATCCATTAAAACAAATAGAGTGAAATTTGGTATTTGGAGCGATTTTGAACTAGGAAATTAGGTATTTATGGAATTTTGAAAAATGGGCGTTGTCACGTCCACTTAGGACAAAATTTCTGTATCTCAATGACGGTGTAAGGTAACTTCACACAATTTGGTGAACAAATTTTCCACAATATCGCTGTTATCATCGTTAAAAATTTTTTAAATCAGACTATAACCTCGCCTACCTCCCATCTAACGGAAATTTTGAAAAATGCAAAAATTTCGTTTTTTCTTTATCTATTGGAACATATTAATTAAAATTTGATATTTAGAGATATATTTAATTAAAAGACTTGATTTTTATGAAATTTTGAAAAATGTGCGTTACCACACCCACTTATAAAAAAACGTCTGTAGGTATCTCAATAACGATGTAAGGCATCGTCGCAAAAATTGGTGAACATATTGTCCTTGATATCACTAGCATCACTTGAAATTGAGTAAAGTTTAATACTAGCAGCGATTAAAAAAAAAAATACATCGCGAGGGAATATAAAAATCGGTTTCGCCCGAATTTAGCTTTTCTTACTTGTTGTTATTGACATACCGCGAGTCCTTTCGTATTTTACTTCATCGTTTATAGATTGGTAGTTCAGGTGGCCGTAGCAGTTGTGCCACATTTCCATATTATTTGTCGCAACGAATATGCTGGCTTAAGACCACAAACAAATTTTCGGGTGTTTTTGATTTAAGACTTATCCAACTCGCTTTATTCTTTATCAGGGCCGCCTGTGTCGTGAATACAGGACGTTCTTTAAGGTATTTTCATTGCGCCCGCAAATAAGCTTTACATCGCCTATGCATTGAGCTCCAATGTACGCATCGCCGCTCACATTGGGCGCGTTCATAAGATACAACTGTTGAGCTCAACTGTTGCGAAATTGAAGGCAACTGTTGGACCCAACAGTTTTGTCTTAGAAACGGCTAGATGAATACACTGTCAAATGAACAGCTGATACATGAAAACAATAAAAAATAATAAAATAAAATATTGCCAAAGTAAAGAATTTTAATAACTTAACAGCTCAAAAGCATATATTTATTTATATATATATATTTTATATATGCTTTCTCCAATGAAAAGTCTGCATACCATCAATTTTTCATTTTTGTTTTATTTTATTTATATGTGCACTACAATGAAATAGTTGCGCCGTTGAGTTCTAATGCAACTCTTCCTAAGCAAAGCCGCCAGTGCGTAAAATATATCTTTCATCGTTTTAATCATCTAAGTGTATAATTTAAGTCACACATCATAATAATTAGCATATATTTAGTAAAGAAGGATTCATTCAAATATTTTAGTTACTTTATGTTATAAATAATGCGTAATTGAAAAAATAAGTTTGTAGCGGCGTTGCATTTTGATTACGAAGGCACGACTATGTTCGATCAGCTGTTTAGGCTGACTCAACATGTTGAGTTCATGTAGCGAAAAAATGTTATGATGTAAAAAATGGCGTCAAATAGGGAACTGTTGAGCTGAGCGGCTCTACTTAACTATGCGTTTCTAAGACAAACACTCAACTGTTGCGCAACAGTTGTGTCTTATGAACGCGCCCATTATATGCTCTCTATGGTCGCTGAACTTGACAAACAACTTTTTATTGTTACATACCTGGGATGTAACGCCACTGTTTTGATACCATGATGACGTACTTAAAGTTTTGGTTTTGGGTTGGCCAACCATCGATAAAGACGATTGTTACCCGTTTTCTTTTTCGCAAAACTCTTTTGCGCCATACAAAACATTTACCGGATAACTGATGCTTCCTTTATACGTGTTTGGATTTATTTTCTGTATTGCTGATTCCGAATTCTTCCTGAGAATTACGAATCAGTTTGCTGACTTCTTCTCTTTGTTTGTTCTTGAAGTTACACTTTTAGCACTTTGTACTTTAGAAGTTCATCATGCGTTGCAATAGCAATTACAAAATTCTCATAATCTTTTGGTAAGCTCGCAAGCAGAATGATACTCAGCAACTTTCCTTTAAGTTCAATACCTGCTTTCAAAGACAACTTTCCAGAAGTTTTCTCAAAATAATTCAAGTACATCGCCATGCCCTCGTCGTCCCGCATCCGCAAATTTAGCAATTTCTTATAAAACCCTACCTTCTGTACTGGCGCCTGTAGCTTGTACACTTCCTGCAGTTGTTGCTATGCATGTGAAGACGGCTTGGTCTTTTTATGTTTACTAGTTAGTTCGGCTTCACGGCCATTTCGTCCAATATACAATTTACAGAGTTGTTGTTATTGGTATTACAATTTGACTTAAAATATACATTTTCAAGAACATTATTTTGTAAGCGCTTTGAAAATGCATTTAGAGATCAAAGTTAAAAAAATTAACATAAATTTCGAATTATTATGGTTTTCACCGTCTAGGGGTTCATCATAATATTAAGAATAATCCGGATGTCAAAGGTATGTATGTAAATAAAAGGAATAAATCGAATAAATAACTTAAGTATTTCAAGATAATATTTTATGATCAATCGAAATTATTTTTCGTGTAGTTCATGGGGCAAATAAATTGAAAATTTATTCGCTGATCAAAATTAAATAAATAATACCTTCGAAACATTTTACTACTAAATATTTACTTTTTTTTATCAAAGGGAAACAAATTCTAACCCGTTTTCCATACTACGTAAAACAACCCTTTATAAGGGAGTGTCAAAATTTAAATGCCATTATTTACCTAACCTTATATAATTGAATCATGGGTATTAGTAAGAGAAAGAAAATTGTCTCTGCGAAAAATGTATCAAATAGGCGGAGCTGGAGTCGACTTATTTATAAAAGACGTGGTTCGGAACCGATTTTGATGGAATTCATGTTGTATTCTACTTGCATGATAAAAAATAGGATTTCATTTTTTTCAATTATTTGCTTCGTAGCGCTGGAGTCGAAATAGACATCTTAACTGGGACGACGAAATATTTAACTTTGAAAATCTGCTATTACTATAAAGAAAAGTAGAAAGCTGTGAAAACGAATGCGAAATTTAGGTGTCCGTTTCATTCTCAACATTAAATACGCGTACAACAGAGTTCAAAAAGTATTTCATATACTACTAATAATAATTGAGCGGGATGAAGTTTGCCAGGTCATCTAGACTATACATAATTATTGTTTACAAACAAAATGCCGATGAAAAACCATATGCCCTTTAACCTTGTATGATATGATAACAATATACACAACAAATGAACTTGTCTCAACATGATTTACCACGAACAGCAACGGACAAACATTATAACAATCACTATCACTAAAACAAACAATAATAACCCAAATAGCTATCTACTAGTAAACAGATAACGACCGACGCATCTCAATACTATAAGTAGCACTAAGATTTATGTATGTAATCGAGTAATTCTAAAGACTATGAATAGAGAGTGCACATTTCGGTGTAACCATAAAATATTCTTTTTTCTCAAATATCAACCAAACGATATTAACTCAAGGGACAAACTTAGCGATGATATCCTGAAATCGCTGTGGCTGGAGGCGCTACCCGACAATGTGTGCGCCCGGTGATCTCGATCGGAATGGGCGATTCCGCGGATATGGCTAAGCAGGCTGACCAGATGATGAAGATGCTAAACTTCTCGAATCTGGCGACGGTTCAAAGTGAAGTGGCCCTCAGCAAGCAATAAGAACGGCTGCAGTTACAAATAGATGAACTCCGACTATCAAGAACATCGCGCACCGGGAACAGGTACCAAACTACTCGCAGCAGAAGTCGATCACGACCGCGCTTTCGTTTTTGCAAATACGACTGGCGTTTTGATGAAAAAGCCAACAAATGTATCGAACCTTGCCAGTTCAAAAGGCTAGACATGAATTAAAACTAGGAGAAGCTCTGCTACCCGTAGAATTCTTCGAAGGCGAACCCGAGCACACGGAAAGCGTAAGAACAAGTAAAAAAAAGCTGTCTTCGGATATGCCGAAGGCTTCATACCTTTTATTAATGGAAATATTTATTCGATATGATTTTGACTGAAATAATAGTCCAAATCATAATTAATATTTGTGGAAAATTTCAAGTCTTTAGCAAATTCAATGAAGGAATTATGACCCAAAATGCAATATCTGAACTATCGGTTGTATGTCAGCAATATGTTATATTTATCCGATCTTAATGATTTTCAGTACTAAAATAGTCCTAATGATAACTAGCAACATTTGAAGATTTTATTTTATATGTTATATGTCTTTGATATATATGATTTTCACTGCTTCTATGGAAACCCACTTTACCGCCCAACCGACACGAGGGGCTCAATCCGCATAACGTACGGATGTTTTTTAAATATACAAATCTTAGGTGCCGAGTCGTGACAGAAGAAAGTTTGTTAAGCGTCGAGATCCCAAGCTGCTCAGCTACAGAATAAGAATTCATCAGCCGAATACAAAGTTAGAGAAAAGCAAAGTAAGAAAATTGGATCGTTAGATGTTATTAAGAGAGGATAGAATAGTTCTTTTAATTATAAAAAGTGAGTCCGATACATCAAAGGTGCTGGAATGATTGTTAAAGTCTTGGCATAAACCCCGAAACGGTTCATTCAACTCAAAGTTAGTTCTGCATAGTTTCAAGAAAAGTGGTTTAAAGATTCTCGTTGCACGGGAGGGTACATTAAAATTAATTTGCTCTAGAAGAAATGGACTTGCGATCCATCCATTGACTAATTTTACCAGAAATATTATACCTAACATTTCTCTGCGACTCGAAAGAGTAGGAAGATTAATAAGTTTTAAACGACTAGTGTAAGGGGGAAGATTGTATGGCGAATCCCATCGAAGATTTCTCAAAGCAAAAAGTAAGAATTGTTTTTGTATTGACTCTAGTTGGTCTAGTGGACCTGATAACGAGGATTCCAAACTATAGAACCATACTCCAGTATTGGTCTTACTAATGAAGTAAAAAGTGTTTTAGTTATATACGGGTCGCGGAATTCCTTTGACCAACGCTTTACAAAAGCCAGTACACCCCTTGCTTTATTAACTGTGCAACTAATATGAAAATTAAAATTGAGTTTACAATCCATACCAACACCCAGGTCAACAAAACTGTTTACATGTTCTAGGACGTAGTTATTTATTTTGAAGGAGGCCGGCTGAATGGTTCGTCGAGAAAAGCACATGAATTTACATTTGTTAAGGTTAAGCGGCATATAATTAATGCTGCACCAATTGACTATGCTTTCCAAATCTTGCTGTAGCAAGGATCTTTCTTCAGCCGAGGCATAAGTCTTAAAAAGTTTAACATCATCCGCGTACATCAATATTTTAGAATACTTTACTACTGTAGAAATGTCGTTTATGAATAGCAGGAACAGAATCGGTCCGAGGTGGCTGCCCTGAGGAACTCCCGACGAAACATCGATGATCCCAGAATGCAAATTTTTAAAAACTACCTTTTGCGTCCTACCGGAGAGATTAGAAGACATCCAACAGAGGATACCAGGTTGAAAACCAAGCAGATCTAGTTTACGGATGAGTAAAGAGTGACATACTTTGTCAAATGCTTTACTAAAATCGGTATATATAACATCAGTATCAATGTATTCCCTAAACCCATTTGAAACGGGACCTTCTTGCATTATTTCATGAAGGAGTTATTTAGCAAAATATAATATCTGAACAATTGGCTTCTATATACAATATAGTCGTCCGAGTTGGCCACTTCCTACAGTTCCCGGCATTAATACTGCCAAGTTTTATTCAAATAGCTCAAAAACTGAGGGACTAGTTTACGTTCAAACAGATGGACAGACAGACAGACGGACATGGCTAAATCGACACAGCTCATCACCCTGATCATATCGGAGTACTTTTTGATGGGTCGAACTCTTATAGTTCTGGTACTGACAAACATCGGACCAAAGTTAATATACCATTTCCGTGAAAGGTATAAAAACGCAGTTTAGCAAAACCATAAAATCAATTGATACCTTTCTGCAAAAAAAAAAATATTTATGTAATTTTTGTTTTCAAACATAAGAATGGTCGCTGCCGTTAGCGTCGGCACTAGAAATAAATCCATCGCCGCGGAAACTTTCGCGAATTTCTTCGTACACTTTGGTTGCGCGCGTTCACATTTGCGGTAGAGTGTTCTTTTTTCACGACGAACTATCGCGGCGAAAAATTATATATAAGGCAGGACAGCCTAAGGAAACATGACCTAGAAAATTCCAGAAATTTCAATGCACAAATAACAGATAAACAAGTCGACACACACCATATCTTTGTACGACGCCACGGCTGAATTTGGATTCCCTGCTAAACCAATACGGCTATGTAGAGCAACGTTGAGCACAACTTTTAGCTCCGTCGAAGTTGGGAAGGACTTCTCCGAACCGTTCGAGCCCAAACGTGGTTTTATACAAGGCGACTCAATTTCGTGCAACTTCTTCAATCTAATACTGTAATACGTAATAAGAGCTGTCAATCTGAATTGCAGTAACACTATTTATAACAAAATTGCTATGCTACTGGCATATGTGGATGATATTGACATCGTTGCCATTAACAACAGGGCTGTCAGCTTGCTTAAGAGCTTGCTCTTAATGTGAATGAGGACAATACAAAGTACCTTGTTGCAACACACAAATAGTCCTCGCTTATTGGGACCCCCTCGTCATTGTTGACAGCTACAACTTTGAAGTAGTCAAGAATTTTGTTTACCTTGGATCCAGCATTAATACCACGAATAACGTCAGCCTTGAAATCAAGCGAATAATAACACTTGCCAACAGGTGATACTTTGGTTCGGGGAGCAATTGAAAAGCAGAGCCCTTTCTGGACGAAAAAAAATGTATCCCTAATCATGCCCGTCTTTTACATGGCGTAGAAACATGGACGATGCTGAACAGCGATGAGAAGGCTTTAGGGGCTTTCGAGAGAAATGTTCTTCGCAAGATTTGTTGCCCTGTTCGCTTTAGCAATGGGTACCGAAGAAGATGGAATTATGAACTGTATGGACTGTATAACGATATGGACATAGTCAAGCGCATAAAATTTCAACGACTGCGATGGCATGGCCATGTCGTTTGTATGGATGGTGGTGCTCCGGTAACAAAATCCTTCGAATCGGCATGCTTGGGTGAACAACGGAGGCAAGGGCACCCACGAATACACTGGAAAGACCCTAAACCTAGCGAAGGATGGAGGGAACAGGAGAAGCCTTTTGGTCTCGGCCCAAACCGACCATCGGTTGTAGCGCCATAAAAAGAAGAAGTATAGAAAATAAAAGCGAAGATGAGCCGGCCTTATAAATGGCGTTTTTTTTTAGACATGTGGTCTTTAAGAAGAAATAAAACGCATATAATTTAATGCTATGGCCAAGAATTTAGCTTTATCTTAAAGATAAGGGTTTGCCATTATGTTTTAAAAATGATTTCGGGCAAGTGACCACCGCGGCTGGCTCGAATAAATTCCAGCCGAGAGGCCTAATTTTCGACCACTTTCTGCAGCAATTGGGCCGGATGTCAGCGATAACGCACCGAATATTCTCTTTCAAGACGTCTTAAAGCGGCAAACCAAACTAAGTATAAATCAATTAACAGCTGTCAAGAAGACCAACTCCGAAAAGAGTATTGCCTCATTGAAAACGCCAAGTCTAAAAGTAACACGCTTTGTTGTTGCTTCCTGATTTCCTTAGAATTTTGAACGAAAACTACCCAGCTGTATGTAGATTCAAGCTTTGTATAACATAGTTTGACACTTGTAATGTGTGTATGTTAAAATTCCTATTACGGAAATGGACTTAGATTAAATTCTGATATACAATATTTTTTAAATTATACATACTTTAAGGTATGAAAACCAGGACGTATGACGATTTCTTAAATTGCTTTTAAGCTGCGTTTTATGCGACCAAACTAACCTCAAATATAAATGGCCAATGCAAAAATGGCGCAATTCGTCTTACGACCCATTACATATGTCATTTAAATTCAGCCAAGATAATGTAATAGATTGAACTTCAAAAATAATCGGTTTTACAGTGGCGGTAACAATCCACACCGCAGTATGCCAAAGTATTTTCGCCGCCCTACTCCAAATTTCGAGCCATGTCTAAAACAGAAATTTTTGAAACCGGTCGTTCTAGGATTCCACTTTTAGTCACAATTTTTGCACTACGTAACTGCCCATTCTTTGCTAACCTCGCCTCAAGTATCTTGCCTCGTGGCCACACATTACGAGGACATGAAGAGTCAATCACAACAACTAAGTCCACGATGCACAACGTCCTCACTTTCTCATGCCATTTTGTCCTGCACGTTAAAGACGGCAAATATTCCAGCAACCAGCGTTTCCAGAACATATTCGGAAAATGTTGAGATTCGAGCCAACTTCGTTTTAGCACAACTGCGTTGTCATCCAAGAGCGCATATGGCTTCATGCCGCTTGAGCATCCCAGCAAAAGATGATTTGGTGTGATGGCTTCAGCGTTGCTGTCATCGAGAGGAACGTACGTTAAAGGCCTTGAATTTACAATGTTTTCCAATTCAGCCATCATATTTCCGAAAAGCTCCGCATTTGGTGAGAGAGTAGGAGTTATTTTATAGAAAACGGTTTTTATAGAGCGCTCTAACCATTCCCACGCGCCTCCCATATGTGGCGCAAGAGGAGGGTTAAAATTCCATTTCGAATGGGAACAAGTAAAAACACGAACAAGCGCATTTCGGTTCACTTCGGTAGCTGCTTCGCGCAACTCTCTCTCAGCTCCAATAAAATTTGTTCCGTTATCGCTGAAGAATTCTCTCGGGATGCCACGCCTTGCCCTAAAATTTCGAATAGCCAATATACACGAGTTTGTATTCAGAGTGTAGGCGATTTCTACGTGGACCGCTCTTATGTCGTATCTGCGGCACCGCCTTTTGAATTTTGCACATTTGGCAGTGTCTAATTTTCTTCTTGTAAACGACGCCTAAACGTGGTATATAGTAAAATTGATGAATTTCATTGACAGCGGTTTCGTGATTTAAATGATACAAATTATGGTAATACATTATTATTAGCGTAGCTATAGGATTTTCTTTTGGAAGAATAACAGGCCTCTTTTACTCATTAATAGTACATGCCACGTTGATTCTGCCATCAATGCGCAGAACGTTGTTTTCATCTAAATAAGGTGATATTTTATATATAGGACTTGATTTAGGCAACTGCTTGTTGTTCGTCAACAGCTCAATTTCTTCGGCATAAGCGTTACGCTGTGCTTGCTGATATAAGAGACCTTCTGCCTTTATAATCTCTTCTTGATCTAGTTTTCCAGACTTTACCTCTTGTCCTTGTACTTTCGATTTAGAATTAGAAATGAAACGTAAAGTAAATGCTATAGGGCGCACAATGCGCTTCCATTTCGAAAAACGATTTATGTCGACTATTTCATTAACTGCCTCTATATGCATTAGGTGTTATTTCATCTCCTCTTTCGTATCTATAGTTAGGTGTACCTCTTTTGGCCATTCGTCTTCCGCCAGTAAACCAGCGACCATCATTATGAAGTTCTACCTTGCTAACCCACTTGGTGGCTTCATCTGCTACGTTAAGCTTGCTAGGTATCCACCTCCACTCATTCGAATGAGTTAGATCCAGAATTTCGCTAGCTCGAAACCCAACAAATTAGCTGTATTTATGATGATCGGAACGTATCCAGCTCAAGACCGTCTTAGAATCCGACCAGTATACCTTTTGCTTGACTTTCAAAGTATGGTTTTGAAGTATGTGTCTTGCAAATTTAGCCCCAATAAGTGCTGCCATGAGTTCCAAGCGCGGGATCGATGTCAACTTTAACGGTGCGACTTTTGTTCTTGATCCAATCAATGAGCACACTACTCTTTTGCCGTCTGTAATTCTAAAATATGCCACTGCAGCATACCCATTTTCGCTTGCATCTACGAAGATATGCAGCTGCGTCTCGAGGGAGTTATAGTTAGCAAAGTATTTGAGATAACAGCGGTTGATACGAATTTTTTCTAAATCCGGAAGCAATTTTATCCATTTAAGCCATTTGGAAAACTGCATCGGCAAAATAGATTCATCCCATGCAACAGAACTGCGCCATATTTCTTGCATTAAATTTCTTGCATACATAAGAAAATGGCCTACCAGCCCTACGGGATCATATATCGACATTAGTGTACGTAGCACTTCTCTTTTTGTAGAGGGGCGACCACCCGTGAAAATTTTGCTTTCTGCTTTCGTTGTCGATATTTTAAAAGTAACCATGTCTTCTTCCGGCATCCAAAATATTCCTAGCACCATTTCCATAACTGTATCGTTGCCTAGGAATAAACTTTTACTCTTTGTTTGCGCTTACGTGTTAAGTTCCTGTAAAACTTCATTTGCATTCGATGTCCAGTTTCGAATGTAGAAACCGCCTTGACTATGTATAAATCTAACGTCTTTATCTACTTTGGTTGCTTCTTCTATCGTATCGAAGGAGTCCAAATAGTCATCCACATAGTGATTACGCTTAATTAATTTCAAACTCTGATGCATTAAGATTTTTTACATATTGCGAAATATTCGGCGCACAAGTAGCACCGAAAATCATAACATTCATTATGTAAACTTCAGGTTCTAAATCAGCCTGGCACCCTCGCTATAAAAAACGTTGAACGTGTTGATCTTCACTTCTAACAAATATTTGGTGAAACATTTGGGCAATATCACCACACACCGCAAAGGACTTTTGCCTGAATCGATGAAGTATGCCTGGCATTGGTTCTAGCATGTCAGGCCCTTTCAATAATAGCGTATTAAGAGACACTCCATTAACTTTGGAAGCAGCATCCCACACGATTCTAGTTTTTCCAGGTTTGTTTTTGTTGAAAACAGCGAAAATAGGCAGATACCAGATTTTATGGTTGGTTGCTACATCTTCATTCATATCTAACTTCGGATATATGCTTTGGACAAATAATCGGATATGCTTTTCTTAAAAATATCAAGCAGTTGGGGATCAGCGTTCAGGTTTTTCTCCAGACACAAAAGTCTTTTCTTTGCCATATTGTAGCTATTTGGCGTTTCAAATTTATCATACCGCCACAAAAGCGCGGTTTCATAGTGACCATCGGCACGCTTTATGGTAAGCTCCCTTAGCATCTTTAAACAGCGTTCATCTTCGGCACTGTCCTTTAGTTTAGACAACATATTAACTCCTATATTTTCTAGAGAATAAAATTGTTTAACCATTTCTTGCAATTTCGTATCACTGTCAGACGTGCATTCGCAAATGTGAAAACTGTAAGATTCATTAGATTTTCCTTCGTTATTGCAAACTCCGTAAATCAACCATCCGAGCGCAGTCTTAATTGCTACAGGCTCAGTGGGTTTTCCTTCTATGATTTTATGCGGAATTTCTTATTTCCAATTATCTACTCCTATAAGTAACTGTGGCATAGCTTGTTCGTAACCTTTAATTGGAATATTCCTCAAATGCTTAAACTGATTACGTAGTGCAGGAACATTTAAAGTTTGTGTTGGTAATGACAAGTTGCACACGGTGCGTACGTCTAACTTTATTTGGTTCGCTTTATTTGACAAAATTTCAACGTTTAATTTTCGTGAAAACTTTTCTTCTCGCTGTATGTTGCCAGTCCACTTCTAGCACAGTGCGTGTGACTGACCGTTTAGTTGCAATTCATTAGCAATCTCTTCATCTAATAAACTTATTGACGAACCTTCGTCAATAAACGGAAATGTATTAACAATTTTATTGTTATTTCCTTTAAACGTCACTGATATAATTTTAAAGAGAATATCGCCTCTTTCTGAGTTATGCGCATTGCATTCATGCATCTCACGGTTTTCTCTTACTTCAGTTAATCTCATTTGTGGTGAGGTGAGTGTAGAGCGTGGTGCTTTAGCTGACAGCTGTTTACGCCGCATACTACTTCACATGATCTAGCATTCGTGTGTTGTTGTAAGCACTGCTTACATAAATTAAACTTTCTTACAATATTCCATTTTTCACCACGGTCAAGCGAACGAAATATTTTGCAATCGCCAACATTGTTGCAGTACTTCTTGCACACGCAACATGTTTTTCTCTCTTCTTTCTTTTCCTCCTTGTGAAGGTAAATGAAACCGTTTTTGGTGTCATTTCTGCGAACAGCTGTTTTGTCACTGGAAGAAGAATTAGTTGACATAACTACAGTGCTAGCTGACAAGCCAACATTATATATCCAATTGGAAAATTCGGCTAAATTTGGACGCATATTCGTTTTTGCTAATTCTAGTTTATGCGAACCCCAATTTATTTGATAAAGCGGCGGTAGTTTTTCTACTAGCTCTTGCAATAAAGACGAATTATTCAATTCATCGTGCAAACCGCATGCTTCGATCGTTATTTGTAAATTTTTTACGCTAATGGCAAAACAGGTAAATGTCTCTAGTTTATTTTGATTCACTTGTGATAGTAATCTTAACCTATTTTTTATGGAATTTTATATTTTTTCGGGTTGGCCGTATAGCAACTTTAGTGAAGACATTGCTGTGCTAACGCAAGAAGGGTGTATTAGAATGTGTTGGACAGCTTGCAGTGCTTCGCCATGGAGGGATCGTTGGAGCCGTATCAAATTTTCCGCATTTGTTAAACCACATACGGTTGTAGACCATTCGAATGTAGAACTAAAGAGTGGCAATTCTTTTGGCTGACCAGAAAACGTAGGTAACTCTTTCGGCACAGACTGAAGGTTCAATTAGAGGTGCCATAACCATAACCATAGAAAACAGCTGATCCAACCAACCTTATGGGTTACACTGTAATCGATTAGTGGTGCCATACCATAACGCCATAACCATAACCATAACCATAGCGACCAACTGAATTTTGGTTTTTGCCGTAACCATAAACAAATGATTGCTGATTCGCCTTGTTTATTGTGATATTTTTGTTCTTCGTGTGCAGTTTATTTTGTTTTGATGAGTTTTAATTTATATTTTGCGTCCGCGTTTTACATACTTTACTAAATTTTTATTTACTTTCAGTTTATTGCAAATATCAGCTGTTTATGGTTATGGCACCACTAAACGATTGCTTAAATATGGTTATGGTTATGACTACGATTATGGTTATGGCGTTATGGTATGGTACCTCTAATTGAACCTTAACGTGCACTTATTTGAGTGCTAGACTAATTGTTATTAAAAGAATATGTCGAGCTAGGTTGAGCGTTCATGTGCGTTGAAGTGAACACGGAATTTGTTGGAGGTGCGCATGGCGGCGCAGAATTGATGAAACACCTGTATATTGAGACGTCGACGTCGCAGTAAGTGCAGAGTTTAAAAATTGCGCAGTAGCGTTGGGCTGAGCTGAGATTATGGCAGTATTCGTTGACGTCAAGAGCGCGGACGGTAGTACAGTGTTCAGATGCGGAACCGAAGCATCGAGCTGAGCCGCGGTGGTGGGTGCACAATTTGGTGCACAATTTAAATTCCCACTAGGAACCTTTGGCGTTTTATTGTCTGGTTAGGTATCAAAATAAAGAGATTTTGTTGAAATTGAACCTTCTAGACTTTCTTTATGCCATTGAGAGTTGTGTACTATGGTACGCGACTCGAGTATCTTATATTTTTTGTCTAGAAATTCCTTATCAAGTGCGATAGCCATATTTCTATCTTCCTCTAAGCGTTGTAGTTCGAGTTCAGTTGCGCGATTTGTCGAATTAGATGTACGGCTTGAAATACTTCCAACTGAAGAAGCTGAATCTGATTCTAAACAGTTCAGACATTTCCATACATGAAGGAAAGAGTATGAATCCCTAAAAATACAGGACTCGTGAAACGCCTTGTGACATTTAACGCAGAATACGAAGGGTCCGTAGTTGGCATTTTTGCATTGCGAGCAGTGAGGGGTTTGTGGTTGACCTTTTAATGTAATATGATTCATATTGTACTTACTTTGAGGTTAGCAATGGGCACGTGTAGAGTTTCAGTACGCTTGCGTATTTTAGTGACCCGAAATGATGTAGACTTCAAAAGTGGAAGCGAATACTTAAAGAATTTTAAAATGTTGAGACAGTTTCTCGACGGAACTAATGCTTCCTGATTTCCTTAGAATTTTGAACGAAAACTACGCCAGCTGTATGTAGATTCAAGCTTTATATAACAAAGTTTGACACTTGTAATGTGTGTATGTTAAAATTCCTATTACGGAAATGAACTTAGATTAAATTCTGACATACAATATTTTTTAAAAGCAAAAATGCTGATGATTTTACAAATAGAGATTATCGGGTCCAAATCTGTTATGTAGTGTTCAAAACTAACATATACAAAAAACATCAGCTTCACTTTATAATTTATACACGTATGCAGATTTTAAGTAAGACTTACTGCTGTCAATAAAATTTCAGCGATAAATCCACAATAAGCGGTTAAATTTCTTCGGACAATAGCCTATAGGAAATTAATGTGTATTTTCTTTGAAGCAAGTTAACCAGTTATATATGTCGATGACCGCAAAATAATCAGCACTTGTTACCTCTGTATTATATGCCAATCAATGGTGTAAACTTTTGCATTATTTGGGCACTAACTACAAAATATCTTATAAAAAAGTAGCTTTTGAACAACAGCTGCAATTGTTCACAAACACTCGTGGTAATTATCCTACATATCATATTAAATTATTTCAAGTTAACTTAGTTTAGTTAATAAAAATTAACCTAGTTAAATTAATTCTTGCCATTTTTACCATTTTTATCAATATCAATACATAATTATATTATAACATGAAATCGTAAACAAAAATTACACATTTAAAATCCAGCATAAATACAATATTACTTCGTAAAATCCCTCGAATTTTACATCTCAGAAACGCACACTGTTAAAGAAATGGGTCTAAAGAGTTATATAAAGGAAGCTAACACATTCGCTTCAGGTTTGTTACCAAACTTTTGAGATACCCGACATTACACTTAAAAAATATACTACAGAACAATAATTTATAATTGTAGGTTACGACAAAAAGCGGTCTGAAATTTTTTGAGCTCGCAGACATATCTCGAGGCGAAGAAGACAATTTATTCGCCACAGTTAGTAGCCTAAAGACTTTGAAAGACTTCGGGTTACGAAATAAATATTCGTCGGAAGAAGACAACCGAACGGAAAAGGGAAATCATTTGGTAAGATTTTTTATTACATAGTATTTTTATGTTTTAATCTTTTGGTTTCGTACTTGCGTACTCTGCATAAAAAACCAAAACTTATTAAATCCCAATATTAAAAAATTGAATTGATTTACATATTTATAACTTTATATGTTAATTAATCAATAAAGGTATTTACAGCTTATAGAATGCCCCCTGCTGCGAACATCCGCCTCTTACTATATATGTTGCCATAGTCACGATCAGAGAGTTAGCATGTGCTTACATAATTTATAGAGCCTAGCAATTAAAATGACACAGCCACGCCATGCAAAAAGAATTAAGTGCACATTCTCATTTTTTTACCCGAGCATAATTGTACACGAGGGTATATTAACTTTGTTCGCATAACGGTTGACTGTAGCAGCTTAAAATAATCGAGATAGATATAGACTTATACATATCAAAATGATCAAAATGGAAAGAGGAAACGATTTACCCCTGACTTTCTGTCCGTCCGAAGCGATTTGAAACAAAAAAACAGGATAATTATAAAATTTTTAAAAATTGGCGTTGCCACGCTTACTTATAAAAATATCTATGTCTCTCATTAACGGTGTTAGGCATCGTCACTAAATTTGGAGAACATATTGTCCTCAAAATCGTATTTACGAGATTTTGAAAAATAGGCGTTGCTACGCCCACTTAGGATAAATTTCCATATCTCAATAACAGTGTGAGTATTCGTAAAAAAGTTTGGTGGACATTATCCTTAATATTGTATGTACATATATTAATATAGGGATTTTTGAAGCCAAAAATCTGCCAATCTTCTACATATGTATGTAGCCAATCGATTTCAAAAGTTCGGTCAATTCAGATATGTAGCCGTTATTCTCAATATCATTTTGTACAGCATCGATCACAAGTTGCAGTTTATTTGCATTGCTACCTTGTTTTGCGCACCATAAATCAAAAATATGTAGGTGTGAAAATACACCTTCAAAAGTAAAATTAAAATTAAAAGAAAAAAACCAAAAATAATTAGACTAATGTAATATAAGATTAATTTAATGTTAATTGAAAACTGTACACAAACACGAAATACGTAAACAAAGACACAGCACAATCAGCAGGCGACACAGAGGCTTCGCGGGGCAAATCTGCCCTTGAAAAACTTAAGACGGCGTTAGTAAGTTAACGATTACAATTACATCCGCAAATTTCCGCAGCTAATCTTAGCGGACTTATTACCTTAAAAGTCATGCAAGTGCACTGGAAAAGAATTCAATTGTGGAATTGGTTGGAAACACAACTATAATTTAGGGTAAACAAATTAAAAACGAACAAAAACGGTACAAACAAGAAGGTTAGACAAAACATAAATTGCAAAAAAATTACAAAGCAATTATTTATTATTTATTTATGAATATATAATAAATACCTTGAACTTCAAAATCCATTTTAAATAAATATAATATGTCACCTTATACCATTGCCAGATTACTTTGAAGTGCGCTTTTGCTCTGCAATATTTGATTAGCGCCCAGCTGCGCTTTGCAAGTGAACACGTGTTCATGCTTTTAGGTCTATTTTTAGAAAGTCCCGTTAGATTTCTAGCGAAAACCGGTTTGCAAATAAGAAGACTGGACATTTGAGAGACAAATTGTTTACTTTTTGTGGAAATATTTTGTGATCGTTTGTTTTGATTTTTTGCCTTTGGCGGAACCACTGTGCTCTGGTTGCACCGTTGAAACCTGTGATTAGGAGAATACCTATAAAGGTACGAAACTCTTTTTTTGTAATAATAATTTTGTAAAAAATGTAGGCAGGAAAATAAATTCTGGAATTAAAAGTCGTGGCAGATAAATCGCTTCCGTTTAGCGTTATGTTTCTAACTTTGCCAGAAAAACGCAAGGGCTATGGCCAAGAATTTAGATTTATTATAAAAATAAGGGTTTGCCATTATGTTTTTAAAATAATTTCGGGCAAGTGAAGGCCGCGGCTGGCTCGAATAAAGTCCAGCCAAGAGGCCCAATTTTCAACCACTTTGGGTCCGTATGTCAGCAATAACGCACCGAATATTCTCTTTCAAGGGGTCAATAGCCTCGGGCTTATATGCGTAGACAAGCGACTTCACATAACCCCACAAAAAATAGTCCAGCGGTGTTAAATCGCACGAACTTGGAGACCACGCCACAGGTCCATCGCGCGAGATAATGCGCTTACCAAAAGCTTCCTTCAATAAATTGATAATTTCTTCGGCTTTATGGCATGTACCACCGTCTTGTTGGAACCAGAGGTCGTCCAGATTAACAGCCTACAATTCAGGCACGAAAAAGTCATTAATCATGGCTCTATTGCGTTCTCCATTGACATTATTGCCGGCTTCATTTTTAAAGAAATATGGTGCCAATGATTCCCTCTGCCGGCGTCTCAACATTGGCAAACCAAACTGAGTATAAATCAAGTAACACCAAGTCAAAAAGACTTACTACGAAAAGAGTATTGCCTTATTGAAAAACAACTATCTACGTCCGTGAAAAAATAGCAGTCGTGAGGCGGAACTTTATGGATTAAATAAGCACAGCGATATTTATGTATCAGTTTTTTTATTGGTGCCGATGCCGGTGTCGGTATTCCTACAATTTTTCTATAACATACAAGAATAATGCCTTAGTCGCTTCGAGATCGGCTTCAGCGGTAATTTTACATTTTATTTTTAGGTGTTCTGTCAGTTCGTCCACCATTGGTCCTCTCTCCCTACACCGAACAATAAAGGGCTGGGGAATGTACGGTATTACTGAGACTAAATTCCATCCGGCCTTGCATCGTGAACCAGTATGCGTGGTAGACTGGTTCATAAATTGTGCTCAGAAAAGCCGTGGCTACTTTAACGTGAGAGATGTTTTGCTTAAGCAGGGAGGTAAAACAAAACTCACGGTGGGATATGAGGCGTCTTGGTCTGATATAATAGTACTCCGTAAAGCATTTACAACGGACTCATCTTTTTCGACGAGCTGAGCTATACGCCGTCGCTTTGTTCTCGCAAAACACTTCTTAAAAATCAAGCTTTGGACATCCGCGATGAGCACTTTCCGCCGTGTTTTGGGATATTCTATCTTTACATTTCAATATAAATGATTCCTTGACGTTGAGCTAGTCATATTGGTATTGAAGTACTGCACACTTTTTGCGATTGTAACGAAGCCAAAAATCTGCCAATCTTCTACATATGTATGTATGTAGCCAATCGATTTCAAAAGTTCGGTCAATTCAGATATGTAGCCGTTATTCTCAATATCATTTTGTACAGCATCGATCACAAGTTGCAGTTTATTTGCATTGCTACCTTGTTTTGCGCACCATAAATCAAAAATATGTAGGTGTGAAAATACACCTTCAAAAGTAAAATTAAAATTAAAAGAAAAAAAACCAAAAATAATTAGACTAATGTAATATAAGATTAACTTAATGTTAATTGAAAACTGTACACAAACACGAAATACGTAAACAAAGACACAGCACAATCAGCAGGCGACACAGAGGCTTCGCGGGGCAAATCTGCCCTTGAAAAACTTAAGACGGCGTTAGTAAATTAACGATTACAATTACATCCGCAAATTTCCGCAGCTAATCTTAGCGGACTTATTACCTTAAAAGTCATGCAAGTGCACTGGAAAAGAATTCAATTGTGGAATTTGTTGGAAACACAACTATAATTTAGGGTAAACAAATTAAAAACAAACAAAAACGGTACAAACAAGAAGGTTAGACAAAACATAAATTGCAAAAAAATTACAAAGCAATTATTTATTATTTATTTATGAATATATAATAAATACCTTGAACTTCAAAATCCATTTTAAATAAATATAATATGTCACCTTATACCATTGCCAGATTACTTTGAAGTGCGCTTTTGCTCTGCAATATTTGATTAGCGCCCAGCTGCGCTTTGCAAGTGAACACGTGTTCATGCTTTTAGGTCTATTTTTAGAAAGTCCCGTTAGATTTCTAGCGAAAACCGGTTTGCAAATAAGAAGACTGGACATTTGAGAGACAAATTGTTTACTTTTTGTGGAAATATTTTGTGATCATTTGTTTTGATTTTTTGCCTTTGGCGGAACCACTGTGCTCTGGTTGCACCGTTGAAACCTGTGATTAGGAGAATACCTATAAAGGTACGAAACTCTTTTTTTGTAATAATAATTTTGTAAAAAATGTAGGCATGAAAATAAATTCTGGAATTAAAAGTCGTGGCAGATAAATCGCTTCCGTTTAGCGTTATGTTTCTAACTTTGCCAGAAAAACGCAAGGGCTATGGCCAAGAATTTAGATTTATTATAAAAATAAGGGTTTGCCATTATGTTTTTAAAATAATTTCGGGCAAGTGAAGGCCGCGGCTGGCTCGAATAAAATCCAGCCAAGAGGCCCAATTTTCAACCACTTTGGGTCCGTATGTCAGCAATAACGCACCGAATATTCTCTTTCAAGGGGTCAATAGCCTCGGGCTTATATGCGTAGACAAGCGACTTCACATAACCCCACAAAAAATAGTCCAGCGGTGTTAAATCGCACGAACTTGGAGACCACGCCACAGGTCCATGACGCGAGATAATGCGCTTACCAAAAGCTTCCTTCAATAAATTGATAATTTCTTCGGCTTTATGGCATGTACCACCGTCTTGTTGGAACCAAAGGTCGTCCAGATTAACAGCCTACAATTAAGGCACGAAAAAGTCATTAATCATGGCTCTATTGCGTTCTCCATTGACATTATTGCCGGCTTCATTTTTAAAGAAATATGGTGCCAATGATTCCCTCTGCCGGCGTCTCAACATTGGCAAACCAAACTGAGTATAAATCAAGTAACACCAAGTCAAAAAGACTTACTACGAAAAGAGTATTGCCTTATTGAAAAACAACTATCTACGTCCGTGAAAAAATAGCAGTCGTGAGGCGGATCTTTATGGATTAAATAAGCACAGCGATATTTATGTATCAGTGTCGGTATTCCTACAATTTTTCTATAACATACAAGAATGAGGCCTTAGTCGCTTCGAGATCGGCTTCAGCGGTAATTTTACATTTTATTTTTAGGTGTTCTGTCAGTTCGTCCACCATTGGTCCTCTCTCCCTACACCGAACAATAAAGGGCTGGTGAATGAACGGTATTACTGAGACTAAATTCCATCCGGCCTTGCATCGTGAACCAGTATGCGTGGTAGACTGGTTCATAAATTGTGCTCAGAAAAGCCGTGGCGACTTTAACGTGAGAGATGTTTTGCTTAAGCAAGTAAGTACCGAACTCCAGGGAGGTAAAACAAAACTCACGGTTGGATATGAGGCGTCTTGGTCTGATATAATAGTACTTATCAAGGCAGGCTATAACCTCTTTGGAGCTAGTAGAATTTAGTGGGTAAAGGCGCACAAATTCAATGAGCAGTGCGTTGAATTAACCTAGTGGTCTTATCTGCCAATTTCTCGGAGACATACAGCTGATATTTTTCTTGCCACAATTTTTTTAGGCCGCCCTCTGTTTTATCGGCATCTACGGTGAATACTTCCTCATAAGGCGATTTTTTATGCTAGAACTAATCGTCGATCGCGGCATATAAGGATTCAGTTTCGTTGTTGGTACAGGTGGTTGGATAGCGTCTAAGCGTGTCAACATTTACCATATTCACGTCACCACTGAGATGGGTAGTATAATAATAATTTTCGAATTCTTGTGTTCATTTGGCTATCCTGGAGTAGACATACTCTTAAGCGACGTCAATGCATTGCTTCTCGGACTGTTGCCGCAAGCGTCATATGTCATCATGATGTGCTGCTTCTTTGACGTCCATGAGATCGGACCCCGTGTCAAGCAAGATACTTAGGCGGTATATGATTTACGATCAGATTTGTCGCCACGCCAGTCTGCATTCACGAAGCCCCTCAGAGCATGTCCAGATGTCTGGTAATGTAACCTTTTTTGTTTAGTTGTTGCCAGGTATCTCATTATGTGTTTTACTCCTAACATGTGTTCAACATGTGGGCTTGTACATCGCTGCGTTAGTTTCGATACCGACTGCAAAATATATGGCCCTACGCACATTACCCACCAACGACCTATTAATATGATTAAATGTATACACTCTTACAAATTATGCCATCGCATGCAATTTAATGGCCGGCATTTGGCAGTGTAGCAGCCGATCTAAAATTTTCTATACATTGTTGTTTTAAAAGTTCTCGGATGTAGGGTTCTTGATCAATAGCGAATTCGCCAAAGTCAGCTTGACGTTCGATGCGCAAACCCAAAAATTAATACAGTGGTTTTTCATCTTATCACTAAAATCTCGCTGATATGCTTGATTTTATATTATTCAAATCGTATTTTGTCTGGCTTGCAACATACATATATGCCGTCGACGTAAATTAAAATTATCTTTACTTTGTTGTCGGTACAAGCACGGCGCATTCTCACAAGCAAGAAAATCAACTTCACGAAGCACGCTACTAACTTTGCGTTCCACTCCCTTTCCGATTATTTTAACCCATATTTGGCCTTCTTCAATTTAAGCAGCTTGTGAGGGTTATCAACGCTAACAAAACCAGGTTGATTGATGTTCACTGTATCCTTTAAGTCACTATTAATATATGACGTCGTTATGTCCATTTGTTGCATATATAATTTCAATTATACCGCACGAGCAATCGCTTAGCGAATTGTTTTGAATATACATACAGGCGCCAAAGTTTAATTTTAGTATACACCCCACTTTTGAGAACAGGCCTTGGCCACTAAACGAGCTTTGTACCTTTCTACATTTTTATGGTTTCACTTCAGGGTAAACACCCATCTACAACCAATTTCCGATTCACCTACATATGTAGTGGGAACTCAATAAATGACCATGCTTCTTTTATCTCAAGCGCTGAAGTTGCGTTTTTCATTGCATGCTTCCACTTTTAATTATTTTATTATTATTTTTGTTGAATAAATGTTTAGCTCTTTGAATTTTGATAGTAGAGAATATTTAATGATTTCAGTTTTTCTCTATTAGTTAACAATTTAACGCTTATAACAAGAATGTATGTATGAGCAAAAAATGGACTGTATGATAATTGATGACAAGTATGTATAAATGATATAATTTTGTAATATTTAAGAATCGTGATGAGCTCGGGTAGATTTAGAGGGCACCGTCTATCGTCCGTGAAGATCGCTAAGAGAAGAACCACCATCGGTTCTCTCACGAACTTCAGAAAATTCGAAGTTGTGAGCAGAGCTTTTTGACGAAAGTGGTAAGAGTTGCCAAATGGGCGAACGGAGTAAACATTCCGCCCGCCTTGCAGTATTACTGCGAAAAGCGCATATTACCATTTACAATTCATATATTATTTTCATTTGCAACTTATGTATATATAACAATTAAAATTCAAATTCATAAATAACAATTCATTTTCCTTAAGACTAATCGGCTGCAGTTTGTTACTGGGTGACGCCAGAGATTACAAAGCCCAGCAGCGTATTTTGGGCGACCAATTGACCTGCTACCAGGGGAGGCATCGTGCCAGGCTGCATCAACCTCGCGTAAAGGTCAGCTCCAAGTACCATTTGGATCGGTGATGCCTTATAAAACGATGGGTCGGCTAGCCTCAAATTTTTGAAAACTCCCACTGTGTGTTGCGCTAATGAGCGCAGTGGAGTCGGCGTCGGGATGATGTGTTCAACCTTCGCGCAGACTGATATTTCATCCTGTGCGCCAAGATTGCTGCGTAGCGTGATATCGCACACTCGACCGCCGCCACGTTTTTGAGTGCGGAGCCGAAGTCTTGCCACGGTTTCATCACAGATGCTGGTCGCCGGACTCGCTGGATTAAGCACCGCACGAACCACGGAAAAACGATCCGCAGCACGTATTTTTACTAAAGCCGTTGGTGATAGCGCCAACATTTGCTGCCAAGGAAGGGCTGCTGCTCGCTGCTCAATTATAGTTCGCGCATTTCTTCTTCGACGAGCACCTTGACCGCGCCTTCTTTTCGGCTGGGGTGGCCGACGGGACGAGTCGAGTCCCGTTCGGTCCGGGCTACGCCGCTGAGACGAATCGAGTCTCAGTCGGTCGTTTCCATGCCGCCAGTCCGATCTGAAGTTACCAGCTCGCTTAAGTCGACGAGACGAGTCGAGTCTGGCTCGATCATGAGCAAGTGGTATGCGCTGAGGTTGTCGAGAAGTTGGCAGCGTCCTATTGAGCGGTGGTCGTAATGGATGTGCGAGTGCGTCATCAGTCGTCATAGTAGGCGGTGCTTCTTTCTGCTTGTCAGCTTCGATTTCTGCTAACAACTCGTCCTCTAGATCCATCTGTTGTGCCCAGGAAAGCTCAACCACGTCTTCGTCTATTACGTCATCGACTACGTCATTATGCAGCATCGTGTGGTGAGCCTTTCCGCATCGTTTGCACCGGATCACACTGTCACATTCGCTTATTGTATGGGTTGCAGCGAGACAGTTGCTGCAATAGCGATACATTAGCGCCGTTCTCAACCGGAGTTCGGGAGTCATTCGGCGAAACTCGGTGCACAAGCGTAGAGGGTGATTAGCTTTGCAGAGACCACAATCGACTTGAGACATTTTGCTAAATGAGAAAATAACATTAGTTTAGAATATTTACATTAAGTGAGTTTCGTTTGGTAAAACAACTAGTTTGACTACTGGTCTACTAATTATGCCTCGTTGGGTTTGAACGTCGACTATTCGTACTTTAGTATCAGGTCCGGGATGAATTTTTACTACCCTACCTAATCTCCACTCATTTGGAGGTATATTTTCCTCGCGAATAATTACCAAGTCGCTAACAGCTAGGTTTTTCTGTGGATACTTCCACTTGTACCGCCTTTGGAGTTCTGACAAATATTCAGATTTCCATCTTCTACAGAACATATGGTTCATAGCTTTCAATTTTTGCCATCTGTTGACCAATGATATAGGGTTATCATTGATTTCTGGCTCTGCTTTTGCAAGAATAGGTGCACCTACCAGAAAGTGTCCTGGTGTAAGGGGTGCAAAGTCATTAATATTTTCAGACATTGGGCTTATGGGGCGAGAATTTAAACACGCTTCGATTCTAGCTAATAGAGTGGAAAGCTCTTCGAAAGTGTATTTCATCGAACCCGTGATTTTCCGAAAGTGGGCTTTGAAGCTTTTTACTCCTGCTTCCCATAAACCTCCCATATGAGGAGCCCCTGCAGGAATGAAATGCCAATTGATTTCTGCAAAACTATGGTTACTGGAGATGGTTTCAGGCCAAATTTTAAGGAATGCCTTTACGTCTCGTTTGATTTCTCTTGAGGCGCCAACGAAGTTTGTGCCATTGTCTGAATATATATGGTTGGGACAACCACGGCGAGAGACAAATCGTGTCAGAGCTGCCATGAACGAGGCAGTTGAAAGGTCACTTGTGGCTTCAAGGTGTATGGCCTTTGTAGAAAAGCAGACAAAGACACACACATAGCCCTTTGTTATTAAACAAGCTCGACCTGTAAAGTTTTTTACATCAAATGGGCCTGTGAAATCGACACCCGTTGTTTCAAATGGTCTCGAAATTTGCGTTCTAGACGCCGGGAGAGCAGCCATCAGCTGCGTTTGTTCCCGTTTTTTATACAAAACACATGTTTTGCAGTTGTGTATAGTAGACCTAATGAGGTTTTTTGCTTTTACGAGCCAGTCTTCCACCGACTCTTAGAAGTCCACTGTCGTCAATATATGGGGTCAACGATAGTATCGTCGACTTTTTTCCCACAGGTTTGTTATTTTCTAACTCCGAATATTCAGAGGCATAATGCGCTCTTTGGGAGATTTGGATAAGCCTTGATTGAACGAATTTAATCTCACCAGGAGTGATGGAAGAAGAATTCGAGAGTTCTTTGTATGCAGGATGAACCCGCTTAAAAAACCTGAAGATTCGAGCAATGACTCGAATGGCCCTTGGAAAGCTGGAAAAGCGTGCCAAGATATCTTCAAATGGAAGAACTGACGCTGTATGAACTCGAATAGCTTTAGATTCGAGTGTGGTTTCAAAATCCTTGGGCTGAGAGATTGGCCAGTTTTCTTGGCTGAGGTTAAGCCATTTGGGACCATGCCACCAAAGATGACTCTCTCCTAACTCTTGAGGAGAAAGACCACGACTAGCGAGGTCTGCTGGGTTGTCTTCAGAACTTACATGATTCCAATTTTCGATCATTGTGCTTTCCGAAATTTTAGAAACTCGGTTGGCTACAAATGTAGACCACGAACAAGGTGGTTTTCTAAGCCACGCGAGAACAATTGTGGAATCGGTCCAGAAGTACAACCCTTGACTTTCTATACCCATTTTCGGCAGGAGAAAATCTGCCATTTTCGCGAGGAGAACAGCTCCACTTAGCTCTAGTCTGGGTATAGAAATAGTTTTGACAGGAGCGACTTTTGTTTTTGCGAGAAGCAAATGAGTTTGAACATTCAAACTAGTGTCCTGTACACGAATATATATAGCAGCCCCGTACGCCTTTTCTGAGGCGTCACAAAATCCATGAAACTGTATTTGACAGTGTGGAGTATAACTAACCCATCTGGGGATTTTTATAAAGTTAATATGGGGGTAGTTATCCAAAAACGTCTGCCATTCACTGAGAGTCTTTGGATTTAACTTCTCATCCCAATTTGTTTGTTCCAACCAGATTTGTTGCATTAGCATCTTTGCTACTATGGTTATTGGGCTTAACCAACCTGCAGGATCGAACAGCTTGGCAATCGTGGACAAAACTTCTCGTTTCGTGAACGAATCTTTTTTGTCCAACGATTTTGCCATAAAATAGAAGTGATCCGTTTTAGCATTCCATCGGATACCTAAAGTCTTAGCTTCGCTGGAGTTGTGTAATTCCAGAAAATCAGAAGCTAGCAGGTGGTTGCTCGGCAGGCCTGACAGAATTTCTTTGTTGTTTGATGTCCACTTTCTGAGTGGAAAACCTGCCGAGTTTAAGGCCTCAATAAGCTGATCTCGTGATTTTAATGCTTCGGATATATCATGTGCACCAGCTAATACATCATCTACATACGTACTAGAGCTGAGGATTTCCGATGCTAGCGGGTAATTTAAGTTGGAGTCCTTGGCGAGTTGCAACAAGGTGCGGATTGCCAGATAAGGGGCACAATTAAGACCGAAGGTGACTCTGTCCAACTGAAAGTCCTTGATCTCCCCGTCCAAAGAATCTCTAAAGAGGATTCTTTGATATGCGGTGTGCTGCGGGTTCACGATTATTTGCCGGTACATTTTCTCGATATCGGCATTAAAAACATATTTAAATAATCGCCACTTAAGAACCAAAATAGTCAAATCGGTTTGGAGAGCGGGACCAGTGTGAAGAACATCATTCAGGCTCACTCCATTAGATGTGGGACAAGAACCGTTGAAAACCACTCTCAGTTTTGAAGTAGTGCTGTCTGGTTTATGCACAGCATGGTGTGGAAGGTAGTAAGAGTTCGAAGACTCTTCACTTTTAATATATTTAACTTCATGCATATGACCCAGATCAGCATATTCTCGAAGTACCTTATTATATTCCTCCTTTATTAGGGGTTTTTTGCACAAAGACGTTTCACTTCTGAGAAATTGTCTCAAAGCGATATGGCGAGAGGCGCCTATATGTGCATTTGGAGGTAAGAGTTTGAACGGGAGCGAAACTACATACCTTCCCTCATTATTGCGAAAGGTGGTATCTGTGTAGAGTCGTTCGCACTGTTCCTCTTCGACCGTTAGAAGATTGGTCTTTGGTACTTCTTCCAACTCCCAAAATTTCGTGAGTTGTTGATCTAATGAGACCTCATTGAAATAAGTGAGATAATTTGTTGGTTTAAGGTTCCTTCCACTTGGTACGGGTCCGGTTAAAATCCATCCAAACACCGTACGTTGAGCAATCAGTGAGCCAAGGATATTTGTCCTCACTCCATTTAGAATGATTTTTGGATAAAGATCCCCACCGATTAATAAGTCAATTGGTTGACTTTTAAAGAAGTTATTATCTGCCAAAGGTAAATCAGGAAGCGTTTTTAAGACTGCTTCACTGATCGAATGCGATGGCAGCGAACCCGTCAGCTTTGGAAGAACTAAGGCATCCCCTTTGATGTGGAAATCTTTATTACGTGGGGAGCCAATACTAAAGGTACAGACCTTTTGAACTTTTCCAGATATGGCTTCGTTTAGACCCGATACTTGTGCAGATATACCTTTACTTGGCAACTTCAGGCGCTTTTGTAAGCGTTCAGAGACAAATGTGCCTTCAGATCCTGAGTCTATCAAGGCTCTGACAGTATGTGTCTTATTTTGATGACAAATGGTCACCATAGCAGTCCCTAGTAGCATACTTCGATTTTTGTCAACAGCACAATTTGAAGTATTAGCTTTTATGGACGCCGTATGAGACTTAGTTGAAGTCTGTTGAGAACTTGAGGTAGAAGGTTCCTCACTTTGATCTCTATGGAGCATGGTATGATGCCGTTTTCTGCATTTTGCACATGTAAAACTACTCTTGCAGTCGTTTATTTCATGCGCATCTGATAGGCAGTTAATGCAGAGATGATACTTTCTGACGGCAGAAAGCTTTGCATTCGGGCTCATTTCTAAAAACTTTTGGCAAGTCTTTAGTATATGAGCCTGAGAAGAACAAACTTTGCATCTTATATTGTTTGTCTTCACATGATGGGTATTTATTCTCTTATTTTGAATATTATTATACGGCCTGAAGTTATTTGGCCGATTATTGTTTACTACCATACTAGGTTTGGGGTGGACGTTAGAATTCCCCTTGAGATCGGATACTGTCTCAAGGGTTTGGAACCTGTTGGTTAGAAATGCATCTAAGTCCACCCACTTTGGAATCTCCGTTTTTGTTTTCAGAGTCTGTTCCCATAGAGCAAGCGTGTTTTCTGGGAGCCTGGTTGAACACAAATAGGTGAAAATTGCATCCCAATGTTCAACGCTTATACCCTGAAGTTGTAGCGCTGAAATGCAGCTGTTAATTTCACGCTGCATTTTCTTTAGCGCTGACCCAGACTCTGAGGAGATATGTGGCAGATTGAATAATATTTTTAGTTGCGAGTTTATTAAAATTCTTTTATTTTCATACCTATCACTTAAGTTCGCCCAAGCTAACGCAAACCCATCATTAGTGAGAGGGGCCTTTTGAACTATTTCCCTCGCCTCATCTCGGGTTTTTTGATTAAGGTGGAAAAGTTTTTCCACCGGAGATAATCGCGCGTTATTCCGATAAATGGCGGTGAACATGTCCCTAAATGAGGGCCATTTTAAATAGTCACCATAAAATATTTCGGTATCGCAAGGGGGCAGGTGGAGACTAGGCAGCACTGGCAGTTCAACCAACCGTTCAGGTTGAATTATCGTTGAATTTGTATTTTGGTTGAACGTCGTCAGGTTATGAATTTGTTCACCCATCATAGCCCCGCAACAAACATATGCTTGATAGCAGTTAGAATATTTGAGCTTGATGGATTCAACTGCACTCTCATTACCCGCTGAACTTGTCTCAGACAAACAATTTTTATAGTCAGCCTTTACTTCAGCCCAAAGCGACTTTAATTCCTCTTGCTGGATTTCAAGGGAGAAAGTGCTTTGATTTGCGACTGTAGGCGAAATGTTTGCTTCAAATTCCAAAAGCGCATCTGCTGCTTGATAAAATTTATTTGTCAATGCCATTATAATTTCAGAAGAATTGAAAAGTTGTTAAATGGCAAAGCAAAATCGAAAAAATTATTTAAAAATGTTAAATCAATTAATTAAATTATATTGCAAAAATCGACTAGCGATTGTTTATTCAAACGTGAATAAATAGATCAACAAATGATCGGAATCCCCACAGAAATATTTAAAATGTAAATTAAGTTCCAGAAAAATTTAATAAAGTGTCAAAATGTGCGATAAATGATCGACTTGACACAACGCAAATATAAAATATAACAAAAATGTTGCTCAATATAATTTGTATTGGCGAAATAAAACAAAAATTTTAAATATAAATATTATTTCACCACAGCAAAGGCACCAGAAAGTCAGAATGAATTAATTTTAAATTCAGAAAGCCAAAATAAATACTCATATATAGTTATATCGATATATGATCGATAACCAAAAACGTTTATAAAAATATTTAATAAAGTATTTATTTGATGCTGACTGAAATTGCGAGGAGGCAGCACAATATTGGTCAAATATTAAATTTGGAAAATTATTTTGAAATTTTAAACACTCGCAACTTTTAATTTTGAATAAATATTTAAATTATTATCGCTTAAATTTATATAAATTTTTTGCAAAAAAAAATAATCTAAATTTATTTATTAAGCATCGAATTGAATATTAAAAATGTCACAAAAAAGCAAAATTAAAAATTCGATTTATTTTTTAAAATTAAACTTTTATAAATTATTCACTTTCCTTCAACACTGTGCCAATGCTTAGTTAAGCGCACCAACTACATACATATATATCACTTGCATATGTACATGCACTTCCTTGTATATAAGCGCAACTTTCAGAGTTGGCTAGAGCAAACACATCAAAATGCACTTCACAATAATTTTATTTGCTGTATTAATGAATTTTACAAATAAAATAGAATATATATACAATTTCAATATATATACGCACAATTTTCAACACCACAAAAAATCTTTATTTTTAAAATATTTTAATTTGTGCACCTTTTGATTGGTGCCTGCCCACTGTCGTATGTAAGTCCGCTATTCTCCTTTGGTCGGAGTATGCCGTATGCCTGTGGTTGTTGTGCTGCTCCCACACTGCTATTCGGCTGCTCTGCTGCGCCAAAGTTCTGCTGCTCTCTATTACTGCTGCGCTGCCTTTCTAATGCACTAGTGTTCTGCTGCACTTACCACTGCTTTGTTTGTTTTTTTTTTTTTTGTTATTTACACTTTTATTTTCACTCGCGTATACAGCATATACATATGTATGTTATATGTTTTGCTATTTAATATTCGCTAATTGTAGCGACAATTTATTTTATATGCACGGACATATAAATATGTATGTAAATATTTATTATATGTTGAGCGCAAATTTAATGCAAAAAAAAGGGCGCGAGAGAAACTCTTGAAAATTTTTTACAGCGGGTTAAGAGTAATTTCGGTAGCGGGAAAAACAAATTCTCTCGTCTTTTCTCTTATTTTAATTTACCAGCTACCGCTTGTAGCCTAATAAATATGTATATATGTAAAAATGTTTATGTACTGCAGCACTCTAAAGGAGAGTGCAAATATGCAGTTTAGTTAAATATATAAAGTTAATTTGGCGCAATGACGAGAGAAAATATGTTTATGAGCATATATAAAATAAATTAAAGATTTATATGTGGGGATGTACATATGTTTGTATATTTTATATACAAATATGTATGTACATACATATGTGGGTATAAATGTAAATGAAAAGGAGCGGCTTATTTTTTATTATATGAGAAATATAATTTAAGGTATTGTACTTATCGAAGTACACTAACAAAGAATAGTCTTTGCTACCTTTTTTTTTGTTTTTATATGCAAAAGCAAAGCACTAAAAATATGTTTTAGGCTCTACTTTGCTCAGATTTTATTTTTGACCGCTTTTACAATATGTGTAAATGCAAATCAAATATGTTGATTGCACCTTTTTATATTTACAATTTTACCTGTTTTTTTTGTGTTTGATTGATGTTGTTCGTTTATGTATGTATGTGCGTTAATGTTTTTCCGCCAATTTATGTATGTTGGGTGTATTTCTGTTTAAAATTTACCGCCTGTGGAAATCCGGCTCGAAGGACCAAATGATGAGCTCGGGTAGATTTAGAGGGCACCGTCTATCGTCCGTGAAGATCGCTAAGAGAAGAACCACCATCGGTTCTCTCACGAACTTCAGAAAATTCGAAGTTGTGAGCAGAGCTTTTTGACGAAAGTGGTAAGAGTTGCCAAATGGGCGAACGGAGTAAACAATCGTGTATATTAAATTAAAATGAATTCAGAAAAGTGGATAATTCCATAAAGCAAATGTATTGGAAGAATATTACGTATGTAGATGTATGAACATTTCCACGTCGATGTGGTGGATGAAGAATAAAATGTTATTGATCGATGAGTAGCATTATATTTGATGATGTATGAAGATGAAGATCCCACGTTGTCGTTGCTGATATAAATATGATCCCTCGTGATGTTGAATAAAAAAGGAAGAGAGTAATTTCGCATACGATTGTTGTATTTATAGGTTCGCAACACTGGAAAGTATTCCATGGCGACTCTGAATTCAGCGGATTCAGCTGGTTGACAGTAGGTTTCGGGGATGCCGTACGTATTTAAATGAGTGCAAGTCATTTACACATGGCGCGCCCCTTGCACCTGTGCAAGATCGCTACGCAACTGCTGCAACGCTTTGAAAGCCATCTCAAGGTGATGACGAGCGTCTTCTGGCCTGCGCTTGAGTAATCGTTTCGAAACTGGCTTACGTTTCTCGCCTTGAAGCTTCTTGCATTGTTTACAGGTCTCCGGAGAGCCGCATTGCTTCACATTCGAGTGAGTGCGTGCCAAACAGTTGAAACAATATTCGAACTTGCGAACAATTTTTATACGCTCGTCCCAATCCATGGTCAGGAACACCTTGCAAAATCGGAGAGCGTGATAACGCCGGCATACCAAGCATAGATAAATCGTCGGATCCTTGCGCAGGCGATGCGATGTGGTGTAGCTGCAATTGTCAAATGATTAGTATGGTCTAAGGTTTGCAACTACCAAATATAACACAAATAGTCAAACAGTTTTATTGTCTTGAGAATTGAGATCAGGAAGGTCAGAGCGGGCGGGAATGGGACGTAGTTTCACAATTGGATGCGTAAAACTTCTGTGTTGTATTCTGACCTCTGCAACACGTACCATACTGTCCGACCCGGGATAGATTTTTTCAATACGGCATAAGCGCCATTCGTTTGAGGGGAGTAACTCGTTTTTAATTACTACGAAGTCACCTACAGATAAGTTTTTTTGGGGAAACTTCCATTTGTACCTCTTGTGAAGTTCTTTGAGGTATTCGTCCTTCCACCTTTGGCTAATCTGGTGGTGAAATAATTTGAGCTTTTCCCATCTATTTAGCAGAGAAAGGTTATCAAATTGTGGTTCGGGAATGGCAACGAGTGGAGCACCGCGCAAGAAATGCCCAGGAGTGAGGGCTAGCAGCTCTTGAGGATTGTCCGACATTGGAGAGAGCGGCCGTGAATTTAGTACCGCCTCGATACGAGCTAGCAAGGTAGCGAGTTCCTCAAAGTTGAAATGATGGCTTCCAGCGATCCGTTTGAAGTGGAGCTTGAAACTCTTTACAGCCGCTTCCCAGAGACCGCCCATGTGAGGAGCGTTTGGAGGTAAGAACCGCCACTCGAAGCCATGCATGGTGTACATGGATCGAACGTCATCAGAAGTTTCTTTAAGGAAATATCTGAAATCTTTTTGGAATGCTCGGTTGGCGCCCACAAATTCTTGCCATTATCGGAATAGACACGTCGTGGAAGACCACGTCTTACGACGAAACGGGAAAATGCTGCTTTAAAATCTTTGGTTGTTAGATCTGAGCATGGCTCAAGATGCATTGCTTTAGTTGAAAAGCAAAAAAAAACGCAAACATATCCTTTGAGCTTTGGGGATTTTCGTAGAGAAGATGATGGAATATCGATTGGACCAGCAAAGTCCAGGCCTGTATATGTGAATAATAGAGAGAAGTTGGAACGCTCTGGGGGTAGAGCGGCCATGATCTACGAGCTAGTGTTTTGCTTAAAGATTGTACACGTTTTACAATTTCAAATGCAAGATTTGACTTCGGATTTAAGTCTTGGTATGAAATACTCTTGTCTAGCAGAGCTGACCATAAGTTGGTGCTCAGCGTGCAATAAAAGGTGATGCAAGAACTGAAGATATAAATGACAGAATCTGGATGATTCGGGCAGAATAATGCGGTGTTTTTCATTATATGAGAGACAGGAATTGGATAAACGGCCGTTCACACGTAGAAGTCCTTGGTGATCCAGAAACGGGTTCAGTGTCAGAAGTGAGCTCCTTTTGGATATTGGTTGCTGGTTTGAAAGTTTTTGATATTCCGATACGTAATGTCTTTGTTGAGCTAATGTGAGTAAACGTATTTTGACCCACTGAATTTCTTGTTGAGTCAGGACAAGAGACTTGTGCATGTTAGCTCGAATGGAGGACATTGGCTTGTTTCGATAGGCGAATCGAAACATGAACGCGATCACGCGCAAGGCTTTTGACCATGATGAGAACCGCACTAAAATGTCAGGTTCGTCTTCTATCGCGTTAAGAGCATTAACTTTCCTTTCTTCGACTGGAGAGACGTCTTGACAAAGTGATACTGGCCATTTTTCAGGATGTTCCCGTGCCACCAAAAGGATTAGTGAATTAGGTCCTGAGGCCTACAGCCTCGTGTGCCTAAGTCTGCCGGGTTGTAGCTACTGGACACGTGACGCCATTTAATGTTCCCAACGTTGTTGATGATCTGCGATGTATGATTGGCGACGTAAACTTTCCACGTACAAGGTGGTTTTCCAAGCCACGAAAGGACGATTGACGAATCAGACCACAGAAAGGTTTCTGTATCTCCTAATGGAAGCTGACTAATGACATTTTTTATGAACTTAGAGAGCAGGACTGCACCACATAGCTCTAGGCGCGGAAGACTCACCGTCTGCAAAGGTGCGACCTTGGTTTTTGATAGGAGAAGATGTGTCGAGACTCTATTACTTGCGTGGGTACGAATATAAATGGATGCGCAATATGCTTTCTCGGATGCATCACAGAAACCGTGTATTTGAACTTTGCGATTTGGAGAAAAATCAGTCCATCTTGGTATTTGAATTTCTTCGACTGTGGGTAGGTCAGATACAAATTGCATCCAATTATGAAGTGGCTTCACTAGGGTGACAATTAAATGTATGGAGTATTTTTTTTTTCTTTATTGTTTTGGTCTCAGTGTTTTTTTGTGTGTAGTTTTATTTAAAAAAAATTCTAGTAAAATTTCAAGGTCGTAGGAAGAGGATTAGGGGGCGCGTCGGCCCCCCAAAGTTGCACAAAATACGTTTTTTCACGCAAATTCTTACTTTGACTGCTTGTAACTTTCTCTGTGTTTTTTTTTTTTAAACATTACTGGCGAAAGATGTTCATTAATATGTCTACAATAACATCTGTCAATAACATTTTTGTCTAATGTTAATATTTAATGAAAAAAACTTAAATATAGGAGAAAAAGTACGCCTCAATGTCGATTTATTATACTTAAATAAAACTACTTATGTATATGATTTCTCTTTTTATTAATATTGTTTAAAGCACTTGAGACAATGTCTTTTTATTACAGTCCGGAAACCGATGGCGGTAATCGCTAACAATTTTTAAAACAAATTGTTTTTAGCGTTAATTTTTGGTAAATAGTTTATTATACTCTTCCATCAATTTAACCCCCCTTTCGGCAGTGTCATTTGTAACATTTAATTTTTTCATCAGTTCAGCTTGCTGTCAAAAAATGCAAGACCAACCGCCTCAGGGCTTAAATACCACAAGTGGTTCCTGAACTTTTTAAGAGCAACATAAGATATAGCAGCATCAATTTTTTTGAAGTTTTCAAGTTTTTGTAAAAATAAAAAATCTTGATATGGCGCTTTAATGGCCAAAGGAGCAGAAAACCACGCTTCGACATAGACTTCAGCAATAAAAACACAAATTTGACGAAGCCCATTTAATTCAGTTGCTGAAAGCTGGAACTCGTTACGGAATAAAAATATTTTTAGACAGTAAATCGCTTTTGCCATCCACCTTGCATGGTGAACAGCTCCTGGCGATCGAAACATTAGGCTGTTTGGATGTGTCTTTTCTGGTTTTTGACCCAGGAAGAGCAAAGTGAGTTCCAAGAATTCTTTATAGTCTTCCCTGGGTTGTTTTTCTTCCAAGATATTATTTACTGCACCGATAATGCGAACAGCAGACTCTTTCATGTACGTCTTGACAGTTGGATCGTTGATGCCATACTCATAGTTTTTAGCATCAATCTTAGCCCAAGCATTTTTAAATTTCTCAAACATTTTAACGTTTGGACTTCCATAACAGCTTATTTTTTCTTCGAAACGCATCTTAAAACAATCTCGTATATATGATGACGGCATGGTAACCATAAAAGTAGTCTTTGTAAATTATTTTCAATTAACGTACAGGTACCATTGAAACGCCCAGTATTGACCGCTGTTGTATCAAACACTAAAGCTTTGATGTGATTTTGCAGACCATATTCATAAATAGCATCGCATACAGCGGATGCCTGTTCTTTTCCAGTACCGGAATCAAGTGCAGGTATTTCAAGAAGCTGTTCAACTTTACCGCTCGATATTATTATAGGCAACCTATCAACTTTATCATTTCCCGTCAGCGCCGGCAAAAGTTTACCATCCCAATGAAGGCAGAAAGCGTCGAGCTCATTTAATTTTAATTTATTTTTTAATGCTGAAATTCTTTCTTCACGGATTTGTTCCCTTTCCTGGTGTACAGACGTTCGGTTTAAAATATAATCTTCAACATTATTACCCAGAGCTTCAACGACTGCGCTTATTAGATGAACCGCATGTCTGTCACTGATTTTACAGACATCGAGTGCGGCCGCCAGTTTTGGTGTTAGTATTTTATTTGTTCCCCTACATTTTTTTGGCTGCAGGTTGACTACAACGTGGGTCACATTCCATATCTGGAAAACTGTTATCATTCTCTGAAGATTCAGATGACAGCAACTCTGCAGTTTCATCTAATAAAAACGACTTAATTTAAAGAAAATAAAAAATAAACAATAACATACAACGAACCAATTAATGCAATTTCACGATTATTCCGCTCCACTTGTTGTAATAAATTGTTGTTGCGTTCTTCAAGTCGGCACTCTCGGCGTACTTCTTCGTAATCGATACCATACATAAAGCCTGGGCGCCCCGTTTTTCGTTGACTTATCAAGAAATCAATATCTTCTTGATTCGACATTATTTTTAATGCACTTGCATGCGCCACGTCAAAAAGCATATCCAATTTTTCTTTCCACGTGTTTACTTTGCTCTTATGGAAATTAGAAGTCTTCTTTGAATCTTTTTGAAAGCTTTGCCATTCTTTATACAATTTCTCTACATTTGTAATGCAGTGTTGTTTATCCTTGACCGGAATGCGGGCTTTTTCCCAGAACACGAATAGTTCTTTTACAACTAAATCTGAACTTTCCCGTTAATGAGTTGGTACAATGCGTTCACGTAAATTTCTAGCAGACATTTTCGACTTTTCACATTCAAATATTCACTTCGAATGATTTTTTTGCAAATTTAATGCTATTAAAAAATGTTTGCGGCTGCTGCATATAACTGTAAAATAAGAATATATTTTCCGAGAAACATTGGTGCTGATTTTTTGTCGGTAGCTTACGCAAGCATTGAGAATAATATTGTTGAGGTTGTAACGGGAATATTCTCGGTCACAATTGTCAATAATATAGATCGCTTCAGCATACAGGCAAAAAAAATTTGAAGCAAACTTTTAAAGACAATTCTTACACTTGAAAACAAAAGTAAACAAAAAAAGTCTGAAGTTCGGACTAGCGAGGTCTTACTGTATATAATTGTTGAAGCTACTCTTACGTAAATCATAAGGAATTTTCTATAGGAATCTTTAATTATATAAATCTGAACAAAATCCAAAATTTGAATCATATAAGTAATATTATTTAAGTATAATAAATCGACATTGAGGCGTACTTTTTCTCCTATATTTAAGTTTTTTTCATTAAATATTAACATTAGACAAAAATGTTATTGACAGATGTTATTGTAGACATATTAATGAACATCTTTCGCCAGTAATGTTTAAAAAAAAAAAACACAGAGAAAGTTACAAGCAGTCAAAGTAAGAATTTGCGTGAAAAAACGTATTTTGTGTAACTTTGGGGGGCCGACGCGCCCCCTAATCCTCTTCCTACGACCTTGAAATTTTACTAGAATTTTTTTAAAATAAAACTACACACAAAAAAAACTGAGACCAAAGAAAATATCACTTTTGAAATTAACTGTCACCCTAGGCTTCACCCATTCATCCCATCCTGAGCCATCAAGTCATATTTGCTGCAACAATATTTTTGCTTGTATGATAATGGGCGCAAGCTACCCTGCGGGGTCGAAAAGTTTTAATACAGAGGATAAAATTTGTCTCTTCGTAGCAATGGACAGTGGTTTCGTTGACTCAATTAAATAGGAAAATGAGTCATTTAACGCTTTCCAACGTATGCCGAGGGTTTTGGTCGAACTAGCGCAATCAAAGAAAATTCGAATCGGGTAAGTCTTCGAAGGAAGGTGACTGAGTAACTCTGGGTGATTAGCTGTTATTTTCTTCAACGGAAAATCAGCAGAGGCTAAACAATTTATTACCTGAGCCTGTGCTTTTATGCTAGATGGAAGATCGTGACTTCCTGACAATATGTCATCGACATAAGTTTCCTTAGTCACGATTCGGATGGCCAAAGGGTGAGAGACTTTTGAATCATTTGCTAACTGGTGAAGTGTCCGAATGGCTAAATATGGAGCGCAGTTAACTCCAAAGGTTACGGTCTTAAGTGCAAAATCAGTTAACTTAGATTCGTTTTTTCTGCGGAAGAGAATTCTTTGATATTGCTGATCCTCTTCGTGCTGTTGAAAACATATTTATACAAACGCCAATTGAGAATGACCAACATGAGGTCTGTTTGTAGGGAAGGTCCGATATGAAGAATGTCATTAAGGGATATACCAGATGCAGAGGGTTTAGAGGCGTTAAATACCACCGCTATTTGGTGGACTTACTGTCTGGTTTAACGACTGAATGATGTGGTAAATAATATGAGAAGAACTTTCCATTTTCATGAATCTCTTCGGGAATGATGGGTGTCATGTGATCAATAGATATATATTCTTCTAACACACAATTATATTCTTCCTTCAGGTTCGGAAGCCATTCGATTGGCTTGCTTCTTCGTTCGACCGCGAGATGAACCTAAGGAGAGACTTGAGGGAAGTTGGATTTAAATGGCAGTCGCACGACATATCGTCCATCGTTCTGCCGAAAGGTTGAATCCTGATAAAGTTTTTCGCAAAATTGATCGGTCTCAGAAGGTGGATGCAGTTCTGCGATCTCTTCTAATTCCCAGAAACGTTTGAGTTGGGAATCAATATTTTCATTGGGAGTTTCCGACACGTGCGTTAGGAAAGAAGTACATTGGGTAAGGTTAAAAGGTCCACTTAAATACCAGCCGAAAATGGAATTTTGAGCTCACTGCCAATTACCATATCGATTGGACCTGGAGTAGAGAAGTACGGATCAGCGAGGTCTAGATCCTTGATTTCTATGAGATTAGGTTTGGGAATTGCAAAGGTTGGTAGAAAACTTGTGAGTTTTTGCAGAACAATCGCTCGGGAGTTGAGACGAATATCGTGTCGTTTGAAAACAAGGGTGATGTTGCAGACCCGGTTTGCGTTTTCCACTATCTTCGCCCATTCCAGTAACGGAGAGGTTTTCCCTTTGCGTAGGTAATTGCAATCGCTTTTGTACTTTCTCGTAAATGAAAGTTTTTTGTGAGCCTTGATCAATGAGAGCTCGTAGAGTAATAAGCGTACCCATGTGATCAATGTGAACGAGTGCGTTTTCTCACTGTTTGTAGAGAAGTTCACTTGTACATGGGTATTGCTGTCAGTAGAAGAAGTAGGAAATTTTTCATAATTGCCTTCAGTAAGGTCGAATATTGGATGTCTAGAATGACTGGAGGAGTCAGAAGTTTGTGTGTACAACAAGGGCGTTGCATTCGTTAATGAGGAAGCCGACGGATTTCTACCGGATGCCTTGGGCTCTGGCTTTTGGTTTGCTTGAGAGGTATGCAACATTGTGTGGTGCGATCTTTTACAGTGTAGACAACGAAAAGAGCTTTGGCAAATAGATAAACCGTGATTGAACGCGAGACAATTGGTACAATAGCCATTTTGTTCTACAAATTTTTTACGTTCGGGTACTTTAAACTTCTTAAATTCTGGACAAAATTTCAACGCGTGGTTTTTCTTGCAAAGTTTGCATGCGAATGCAAACTGTTCGGAGGGGTGGTTACACAGAATTTTTTGAGGCCTTTTTTGTAGGAATGAATTGCGCGATTTTGAAGCCTTATAGCTGTGCAGGCGCTCAACCACTTCATACCGACTGGTCAAAAACTCATCCATTTGAGACCAGTTTGTTAAGTCCTTTCTGGACTTGAGAGACTGCTCCCAGAAGGAAAGAGTTTCTTCTGGAAGCTTAGAAGAGCAAAGATAAATAAGCAAAGGATCCCAATCGGCAGTGGAAATTGAGACTTTCAACACGAGAGGCAATCACTAATTGTATTTTGAACTTTTTGTATGCCTTCGCTGTTTTCGGAGGAAACTGGGGAAATGTTGAAAAGACTTTTCAATTGTGTGTCTATCAAAATTCTTTTGTTTTCAAAAAGGGCTCTTAACGCTTCCCAGGCGAGAGAAAAATGTTCATCGCATAGCCGGTAGTGTTTTACTATGGCTCCAGCTTTTCCCCTGGCTTTATTCCGCAAGTGATAAAGTTTCTGTGCGGGTGTAAGCTTGGGATGGTTGAGGTATATGGCCGTGAACATATCCCGAAAGGATGGCCACTGCTCATAGCTACCATAAAATATTTGGGTGTCGCAGGGGGATACCTTTATGCAAGGTATCGAATTATCGTTGAACGAATGAGATTGACGAGTGGTGTCATTTGGGCTACTTGTATTGCCGTGAAATAATTTCATTTGGACAACGATATGGGACTTGCATATGTAATAACTGTCTGTGCACAGTTGGAACTTAGTGTGTGCTTCTTCTTTGAAAACAGAAGCTATCGAAATATCGTCGGCAATGCAGACTTTTTCGTATGAAAGTTTAAGCATTTCCCAACGAGATTGGAGGTCCTGCATCTTCACTTCGAGTAACGAACCTGTATGATCCTCCGGATCCTCCTTTTCAAATTGTAAGCAGAAATTCACTACATTATTTGAATCGAGGATAAACTTCGACATTATGGGGAAGCGACTGCCATGGTTGGATATGAATGAATTTTAAATGTTTAATTTTAAAAGTTGAAATTCTGTTTGAGAATTGTGGTAAAGAACTTGTCTCAAGTGACGAGATGTATATGCACCACGCTAGTTTTGTTGTTCGAAACAAATTTGGTAATGTATAAAATGTATTTAATATATATTTTTTTTGTAGGTTATCGCCAACAAACCAGTTCTGTTTAAATTTGCAAAAAAAAATCGTACGGATAAAATCCGGAAGTGCCTTTGACTCTCTGCTGGGGTAATGCCTTGTTGGTTTGCTACTGGATAAACGCACTTTACTCACTAGCTAAAACAATATGTTGCTGAGCGAATCGACACATTTATACGTACATATGTATAGATGTATGTATGTAAGTACGTGTCTAAAATTGCACAAGTTGATATCGGTTAACGCGCCGAAGCAAGCCGCGTCCCTTTAAGGGTTGATTTTGGATTATGAAATTAAATACGCATCTAAGAATGTAAATATGAATGTTCATATACTCTACGTGCATATGCATATATTTGAGAAGCGGCGAGAACCAATTTGTTACTAAAGAGAAGCAACGAGTACCAATTTGTATTTAAAGGAGAAGCAACGAGTGCGAGAGAATTTTTTTAAAGAATTTTTATATAGAATATGAATATGTACATATGTATGTATATATTGAAACCGCGAGTTCTTCGAGTAACGGTTAAGGCATACTGTACCAATTATCGGAAATATATGTATTTGAAAATTATATACATATGTGCACATATAGACACGAATGTGGTTGCAAATTTACACTTCAAGGTGTATTTATGAATATATTTGGATATTCCTATGTACATACATATACATATATTTGTGCAAATTTAAGGTACAGACTTACGTTTTTCCCTTGATACTTCTCATTTGGCTTGCCGAAAACTCCAACGATGTCCGATGCGATGCACTTGCTCACCGTTGCAACTATTTGCGGCTTCTTCGCTGTGAAACAATGAATTTTGTGCTGTTTGTTAAAAAATGGGTCTCACGCTGAGCGTTGATGGTTTAACGAAGTCCAAAGTTTGCGCCTATTGCTGCAGCTGGCGAATTTTATCAGATTTCCCTCGTTGCGCTCAAAAGTTGGCGAAATTAGATTTTTGCTTGCTTTTGGTTGGTCTGTTGGAAAAAATGAAAATGACAACTGCGTCCAGTGTTGCGTAGCGTGTTCTGATGTTTCCGAATTCACGTGTTGCTTCCATGCCTTACTTAAGTTGTTGGGTGCTGCCAAATTTTGGTCGTAAGGACCATGAATAAATGTTTAGCTCTTTGAATTTTGATATTAGAGAATATTTAATGATTTCAGTTTTTCTCTATTAGTTAACAATTTAACGCTTATAATAAGAATGTATGTATGAGCAAAAAATGGACTGTATGATAATTGATGACAAGTATGTATAAATGATATAATTTTGTAATATATATGAAACGTGTATATTAAATTAAAATGAAATCAGAAAAGTGGATAATTCCATAAAGCAAATGTATTGGAAGAATATTACGTATGTAGATGTATGAGCATTCCCACGTCGATGTGGTGGATGAAGAATAAAATGTTATTGATCGATGAGTAGGATTATATTTGATGATGTATGAAGATGAAGATCCCACGTTGTCGTTGCGGATATAAATATGATCCCTCGTTGTATGACCTCTAGGTGATGTTGAATAAAAAAGGCAGAGAGTAATTTCGCATACGATTGTTGTATTTATAGGTTCGCAACACTGAAAAGTATTCCATGGCGACTCCGAATTCAGCGGATTCAGCTGGTTGACAGTGGGCTTCGGTGATGCCGTACGTATTTAAATGAGTGCAAGTCATTTAAACAATTGTTATGATTATTATTATTTATTAGCTCTAATATGCAATACTAAAACTAGTTGTGAAATATACGAGTACTAGCTGCTATGGCCTACGACTCGATGATTGGAGTATATAGAGTAGGATATACATACGATTGTGTGTATATTATTTTATTATCTAATAGTGAGAAAGTAAAAAATGTTATAACTTACGTATTTGCTGGAGGTTTGAGCTAATAAAGCGGATGGGCTACTTGATCCAAAGTGGTTCCTTCTCGTAGTAGCAATAGCGCAGCATTTGCCAAGGAGGTGTTTGATAACAGAAGGGACATTGCATTTGGGGACCATTTGAAAGAAGATGTTGGTGAGTAAGTTTTGTGTGACCAATTCTGAGTCGGATATACAAGCTGCTTACTTAATTATTTTAACTTTTAACCGCCTCTCAAAATGTCTATGGAACTTGCTCAATTACTGCACTGATCGAACTACTGGTCTTACATGCAGCTGCATATTGCTTATCTTCTCGTCATATTCTTGTCATACTTATCGGTATCGCCGCTTTCCTCCGCTGTACCAAACTTCTCTTCTTTAGCGTCTTTGTCCTACCTATATTATCGTAGAATAGAACATCGCGTCTCTCAAAAACTTGTTGTACCTCTTTATCAAATAATTATGAATTAAGATTATAATCGGTAAGCCTTTGACACTAATGAGTATCCAACCATGGTATACTGTTTGCATTTAGCTTACACTTTTTTTTATGGCTTTTGTTCAACGCAACTGCGTTTGATCCGAACATTCTGAGGCGCCAACATGTGGGTTTTTCCCGCTCCAAACCTCACATGGAGTTTTGGTACGAAGAGCTTTTGAGAGATCCCTGTTCTGTAAATATGCTGACATCGCTATTGCCTCTGCCCATAGTGTGAAAATCAAACCTGCAAACCAACATACACCGCGCCATTTAAACAAGTGTGCGCCACTCTGTTGCGGTGTGTAAGGAAACGATATTGGACTAGCTGCAACAATTCTTTAACTCTGCTCTATGAATTGGGAAAATTAGGAGTGTGAATTTTAATTGCTTTGTTCGCATAACGGTTGTTTGTAACATCATAAAATAATCGAGATAGATATATATATATGTATACTAAAATGATCAGAATGAAAAGGGAAATCTATTTAGCCCTAAATGTCTGTCCGTCCGTCCGTCTGTCCGTGTTTACAATAACTTGAGTTAAAATTGAGATATCGCAATGAAATTTGGTACATATATAGCTCTTTGGACAGGGTAGTTAATAAACACGCCCACCTCCCATATAACGGAAGTTTTTGAAAAATGCCAAAATTCCGTTTTTTCGGTATCCATTAAAACAAATTGAGTGAAATTTGGTATTTGGAGCGATTTTGAACTAGGAAATTAGGTACATATTTATGGAATTTTGAAAAATGGGCGTTGTCACGTCCACTTAGGAAAAAAATTTTGTATCTCAATAACGGTGTGAGGTATCATCACACAATTTGGTGAACAAATTTTCCACAATATCGCTGTTATCATCGTTAAAAAAATTTTAAATCGGACCTTAACCTCGCCCACCTCCCATGTAACGGAAACTGTGAAAAATGAAAAAATTTCAGTTTTTCCTTATCTATTGGAACATATTAATTAAAATTTGATATTTAGAGATATATTTAATTAAAAGACTTGATTTTTATGAAATTATGAAAATGGGCGTTACCACACCCACATATAAAAAAACGTCTGTAGGTATCTCAATAACGATGTAAGGCATCGTCGCAAAAATTAGTGAACATATTGTCCTTGATATCACTAGCATCCCTTGAAATTGAGTAAAGTTTAACAGTTGTGCCACATTTCCATTTTATTTGTTTGAATATGCTGGCTTAAGACCACAAACAAATTCTCGGGTGTTTTTGATTTAAGACTTATCCAACTCGCTTTATTCTTTATCAGAGCCGGCTTTGGGGTGAATACAGGACGTTCTTTAAGGTATTTTCATTGCGCCCGCAAATAAGCTTTACATCGCATATGCATTGAGCTCCAATGTACGCATCGCCGCTCACATTGGACGCGGTCATAAGACACAACTGTTGAGCTCAACTGTTGCGAAATTGAAGGCAACTGTTGGACCCTACAGTTTTGTCTTAGAAACGGCTAGATGAATACACTGTCGAATGAACTGCTGATACATGTAAACAATTAAAAATTAATAAAATAAAATATTGCCAAAGTAAAGAATTTTAATAACTTAACAGCTCAAAAGTATATATTTATTTATATATATATATTTTATATATGCTTTCTCCAATCAAAACTCTGCATACCATGAATTTTCCATTTTTGTTTTATTTTATTTATATGTGCACTACAATGAAATAGTTGCGCCGTTGAGTTCTAATGCAACGCTACCTAAGCCGCCAGTGCGTAAAATATATCGTTCATCGTTTTAATCATCTAAGTGTATAATTTAAGTCACACATCATAATAATTAGCATATATTTAGTAAAGAAGGATTCATTCAAATATTTTAGTTACTTTATGTTATAAATAATGCGAAATTGAAAAAATAAGTTTGTAGCTGCCACCTAACAAAGCAGCGTTGCATTGATTACGAAGGCACGACTATGTTCGATCAGCTGTTTAGGCTGACTCAAAATGTTGAGTTCATGTAGCGAAAAAATGTTATGATGGAAAAAATGGCGTCAAATAGGCAACTGTTGAGCTGAGCGGCTCTACTTAACTATGCGTTTCTAAGACAAACACTCAACTGTTGTGCAACAATTGTGTCTTATGATGATGAAGTTGCGCTTACGTGTGAATGTGTTAAAACGGCCAATGAGTACATTCATGCAGACTTCTAATGTGAAGACGGCTTGGTCTTTTTATGTTTACTAGTTAGTTCTTCTTCACGGCCATTTCGTCCAATATACAATTTACAGAGTTGTTGTTATTGGTATTACAATTTGACTTAAAATATACATTTTCAAGAACATTTTTTTGTAAGCGCTTTGAAAATGCATTTAGAGATCAAAGTTAAAAAATTAACATAAATTTCGAATTATTATGGTTTTCACCGTCGAGGGGTTCATCATAATATTAAGAATAGTCCTGATGTCAAAGGTATGTATGTAAATAAAAGGAATAAAGCGAATAAATAACTTAAGTATTTCAAGATAATGTTTTATGATCAATCGAAATTATTTTTCGTGTAGTTCATGGGGCAAATAAATTGAAAATTTTACTACTAAATATTTACTTTTTTTTATCAAAGGGAAACAAATTCTAACCCGTTTTCCATACTACGTAAAACAACCCTTTATAAGGGAGTGTCAAAATTTAAATGTCATTACTTACCTAACCTTATATAATTGAATCATGGGTATTAGTAAGAGAAAGAAAAATGTCTCTGCGAAAAATGTATCAAATAGGCGGAGCTGGAGTCGACTTACATATTTATAAAAGACGTGGTTCGGAACCGATTTTGATGGAATTCATGTTGCATTCTACTTGCATGATAAAAAATAGGATTTCATTTTTTTCAATTGTTTGCTTCGTAGCGCTGGAGTCGAAATAGACATCTTAACTGGGACGACGAAATATTTAACTTTGAAAATCTGCTATTACTATAAAGAAAAGTAGAAAGCTATGAAAACGAATGCGAAATTTAGGTGTCCGTTTCATTCTCAACATTAAATACGCGTACAACAGAGTTCAAAAAGTATTTCATATACTACTAATAATAATTGAGCGGGATGAAGTTCGCCAGGTCATCTATGTAGACTATACATAATTATTGTTTACAAACAAAAATGCCGATAAAAAACCATATGCCCTTTAACCTTGTATGATAACAATATACACAACAAATGAACTTGTCTCTATATGATTTTCCACGAACTGCAACGGACAAACATTATAACAATATAAATGCACTATCACTAAAACAAACAATAATAACCCAAATAGCTATCTACTAGTAAACATATAACGACCGACGCATCTCAATACTATAAGACTATGAATAGAGAGTGCACATTTCGGTGTAACCATAAAATATTATTTTTTTTCAAATATCAACCAAACGATATTAACTCAAGGGACAAACTTAGCGATGATGTCCTGAAATCGCTGTGGCTGGAGCGGCTACCCGACAATGTGTGCGCCCGGTGATCTCGATCGGAATGGGCGATTCCGCGGATATGGCTAAGCAGGCTGACCAGATGATGAAGATGCTAAACTTCTCGAATCTGGCGACGGTACAAAGTGAAGTGGCCCTCAGCAAGCAATAAGAACGGCTGCAGTTACAAATAGATGAACTCCGACTATCAAGAACATCGCGCACCGGGAACAGGTACCAAACTACTCGCAGCAGAAGTCGATCACGACCGCGCTTTCGTTTTTGCAAATACGACTGGCGTTTTGATGAAAAAGCCAACAAATGTATCGAACCTTGCCAGTTCAAAAGGCTAGACATGAATTAAAACTAGGAGAAGCTCTGCTACCCGTAGAATTCTTCGAAGCCAAACCCGAGCCCACGGAAAGCGACTTTCTGGAAAGACTGAAGAGGACGATAGCCAACCTGAAACCCGTAGCAACAACAAGTCACAACAAGAGCAAAGTCTTCGTGCAAAAATACATAAACAACTGCATTCACGTCTTCGTAAGGGATGATTCAGTGAAACAGCAGTACGATGATCCATTCCAGATGGCGAAACTCCTTAGCAAATACTTCGACATAGTAATAGGCAACAAAGTATCGAGAGTCAGCATCGACAGGCTAAAGGCTGCGCATGTAACCGAAGAGGATTCATATCATACTCCAATAAAGCGACACACCGAAATACCATACACCTAAAAAAGTTAAAGAAAAAACTACAACTCAAGTTGGTCGGAAAGTAAATTTCCCAAAACACTTCGCCGACTTCATCTAACGACGAATCTGAGTAGATGTGGCGAGCGAATAGTAATGGGTTAAGCTTTAAATTATTTATACATAAGATATATTTTCTTTGAAATATGGCAACTCTGTAACTTATGACATTTCATCTTTTCACTTGTACATCGATCGTATTTTTTTTCTTCTCTTGGCCTTTGAAGACTCTATTTCGCAAAACCACGAGGTTTCACAAGTGCATTAAATATATATAGCGGTTTCCTCTTGAGCCTAAAAAACCAAACATCAATATATTTCTTATTTCGTGCCGAAACGCAAATAACACCAATACGGCCACTTCGGATGTACCATCTACAAAAGTTTGAATACATATGTATGCAAAAGTGTTGCAGCAACAAAGACCTTTCTATCATACAGATGCGGCGGTGAGAAACTATGCTTACTCCGTAGATCGATAAAGCAGTAGTGGTTGTAAGTGTTTGAATACTGTTCTTTTGAAGAGCTTTCGATATAAAAATAACTGGTCGACAAGTGAGCGGTTCCTTGTTGCCTGTCAGTTCATAATAAAAGGCCCAGAGGAATGTCAAGTTGAAGTGAACCGATTTGAACGCGGTGTATCAAGTGAAAGTGCGTGTATTATAGATCCACGGTTGAAAAAAAGGGAGAAAATTTGCCAAAAGTGTATGTAAAGGTGTGTAAGCGAAAAATGCCAGCTAAGCAAAATCTATTGTTGGATCAATGTCCGGTCAAGCAAAGGAGTTCGAGGTCGTCAGTGAAAAACATAGAAAAGGACTTCGTCCTGCTTTGGGACAGGAGGTAATCTCGGCCACAGCTCGGGCGACGGGCAACAACCGATTTACATAAGTATCCACGCATTGATGAGTCCAGCTGAATTAACCAGAGCGGGAGAACTGACAGCGCTGGAATAGAACGCTGAAAGCAAAACGTAGTCAAAAAGGAGCGCTACGAACGAGGGAAATAGGCAGGAGAGATACGACGGCAAGTCGGCTAGGAGTATCACGGATTGATACTGCGGTGACGTCGGCCGCCCAACGCAGGCAGCATCATCAGCATACACCGGCAGAGGAGATTTGCTAGAGTAACCGGGTGAATCAAATCAAAAAAAAGAGAAAAAAAAGGAAAGAAGAAAAAAGGCAACAATTTGCATATTACATGTACATGTACGTGTGCACATGGCCAGAGTAAAGCTTGGTCTCTGCATATGGGCATACGTATGCATGTAACTACGTATGTATGTATATATACACTGAGATTCCCAAAGTATCTTAAGATAAGCAAGTACTAAGATTCGCAGTAAGATACTTCTACACTATGAAATTTTCTTGAGTTAACTTTTTTGATGAGTAACTTAGCACATATACTCGTATATTTTTTTTATATTTTCATTACTTTTATTCTTCTTTTGTTTGAGCTAAATAAGCTTTAGCTCTATTTTAAAGTTTTTTATTTACTTAAATTTGAAAAATTGCAAGTTGAGTTGTTTTTCAATTGTTTTAGAAAAAATTGTATGTATACGTATATAGTATATATCTCAGTGCTAATAAAAAGAAAAGAAAAAAGGGTGGGTGCTGAGCTTGCGCAAAAAGGGGACATGGGAGTGCAGACAGAGATGTCGAAATGACAGACTAAGTATATATCTCAGTGTTAATAAAAAGAAAAGAAAAAAGGGTGGGTGCTGAGCTTGCGCAAAAAGGGGACATGGGAGTGCAGGCAGAGATGTCGAAATGACAGACTAAATTACTGAGGAACCAATGTAAGGACAAGGGGGCGTCGCTAAATGGTTAGGAGTCACAGCGACGAACATTACTGTATGCGGAGTGCGTGCAGAGGGGGAGGGACTACTCCACCGTACAGGACAGTTTTTATATTTCTACTCTTTTTCTCTTTTTTTTGCAATTACTTCAACCATAAACTCTTTTTTATGTCTCGTATGCCGCAGGAAGGAGGGTGAAAGTGAGCCTCATCCGACGAGCAAGTATGAGCCCACAAGCATGCCCGCATATCGCCCGCCTCGACCAACTAAATTTTTATTTTTCTCATCATCTTTTTTTCAGTGTATCTCTCTTTAATTTCTAGTTTATATTTCCTCTCCTCTCTCTTACTGTTATACTTTTCTTCTCGGACGGAATAGGGTCAGGACATTAACATCATTTAAGGCTACTTAAATTTGTTAGTAATATACTGGTTAATTGGGAGGGGGTGAACAGGGCCAATTCAGGGTGCAATTCAGAAGTTACCACAGAACTGAAAGTGGTACCTGAAGTGGGCTTTGTCACCAATACAGTTTTTGACTTAGGGGGTTGGTTTATAATATATATAATATATAATTTTGGCGCTTACACTATATAGCTCAGTGTTTGCCCTAGCTTCTCCTACCATTTGTGGTGTTCGTCTTTATATTATACCACGAATGGAGGGACCTACAGTTTTGTGCCGACTCCGAACGGCAGATGTATTGAATGAGAAGCTTTTCATGGCAGAAATACCCTCGGAGGTTTGCCATTGCCTGCCGAGGGGTGACCGCTATTAGAAAAAACTTTTTTCTATAATTAAGATTTTGCTTACCCTGGCTGAGATTCGAACCTTGAACTCACCGGCATATCCAGTTATAGCACGCACCGCTTACAACTCGACCACAGCGGCCACAGGGGGTTGGTTTAGAAGACCGCGGAGATGTAAGGCTTATAAAAGAAATGAACAAAAGGTTATTAAAGATAATATAATTAGACCAAAGGCCGTAAGTGAAGTAGATTTTGGTGAAAGCTTACCAGTTGAACCAATAGAAGAAATAGGCAAACCGCGGAATAAGCCTTCAAAAGTCATGTCAATCCAAAATAATGCTTCTTTGTCCGGCCATTCAAATGTACCAAAGTCGACTGTTAGCTCGTTTTGTCCGTCACCGTTCCAATTGATGTTGTGTTTTTCATGCGGTATGACTGTGGATTACTTCATGAAGAACCCATTAGAATCTCAAAAGGAGAATAGATGTAGGTCCTCGTTTCACATTTTCATGTGGTAGTGATGCGTCTTTTTGTGTATTCAAACCCGATAAGGGAAACATTGATGTTGTGTTTTTCATGCGGTATGCCTGTGGATTACTTCCCGAATAACCCATTCGAATCTCAAAAGGAGAATAGATGTAGGTCCTCGTTTCACATTTTCATGTGGTAGTGATGCGTCTTTTTGTGTATTCAAACCCGATAAGGGAAACATTGATGTTGTGTTTTCCATGCGGTATGCCTGTGGATTACTTCACGAAGAACCCATTCGAATCTCAAAAGGAGAATAGATGTAGATCCTCGTTTCACATTTTTATGTGGTAGTGATGCGTATTTTTGTGTATTCAAACCCGATAAGGGAAACATGAAACTGGCCGAGATTGCCGGGGAATCTCGACAGGGACAGCAGCTCCCGGAGACACAATATTTGACACAATACAAATTTCGAAAATTGATAATACAACAGTAGAAGAGAATAACCATGAAGAAAATGGAAATGAAACAAAAGAAAAATGTGTTAAAAAAGGTTAACATCGAAGGAAGCTTGAATATGAGGAAGCAAGGAGAAGAAAATTTTGCGCAGAAGTAATCAGTAAGAAGAAGAGTAGAAACTATTTGGCAATCGAAAAAATGAGAGAAAAGAGGAAAACACTTCGTAGAATTAATAATAAGCTGTCTCGGAAAAAATTCGGATCTACTTCTCCAGGGCAAGGAAACTCTGATTATGCCAATCAGAGGGCAAAATATTCGATTTGCGAATGGGAGAGAAACAGCCGTTGTAGGAGCTTTAATACTTCCAGTTCTATGGGACAATATGACCAAAGATTTAGAGTTTTTAGTTGTGCTTGGTCTTCAACAGGAGTCTACCTTGGTGTTGATTTTTGGCAGGCGGTCGGTCTAAATGTGGTTGGGGGTTCAGTGCAAGCAATACTGTCGTTGCAAAACTTGCGCCCTCCGAAGGGGATGTAACGTTCCATACACATACGCTTACACCTGATCAAGCGATGGCATTGGAGCGAGTTAAGTTTCAGTACGGTCATTCACTGTTTTAGGATAAGGAAAAACAAACATGGAGGAACATATAATAGAAGTGACAGAAGAAAACTTGCCTGTGAAACAAAGGGGTTACCCTATATGCCCAGCAATTCAGAAATAAATGTATTACAAGCTGAACAGAATGCTAGATATGGGTGTAATAGAGGATAGTAATTGCAGTTGAAGTTCTCCAGTGCCCTTAGTAGTTAAAGGCAGAAATAATAGTATGAGTTTAGATGCGAGGAAGGAGAACGAGCGGACCATTAAGGGTGCGTACCCTCTTCCACATGTTGATGGTATATTAAGCAGGCTTTAAAATACGCGATACATATCTGGCATAGAATTAAAAGATGCCTTTTGGCAAATACCACTTGAGAAGAAAGCTAGGGAAGAGACTGCCTTCACAGTGCCCGACAGGCCTTTGTACCGTTTCACGGTAATGCCATTTGGACTGTGTAATTCAGCGCAACGAATGTGTAAACTCATGGGCAAGGTGATACCCGCTTCATTACGAGAGTCAGTGTTTTTATCCTTTGATGATTTGCTTGTGTGTTCTGGTGATTTTTCGCCCCATTTGTGTTTATTAGAAAATGTCGCTAAATTTCTTCGGCATACTAAGTTAACCATTAACGTTGAAAAAAGCAAATTTCGTTTTAAAGAAGTAAAATATATAGGATTCGTGGTAAGTAACGGGTGCATTCGCACAGATGCTGATAAAGTTGTGAACGTGAAGGATTTTCCAGAGCCACGAAGCTCTAAGCATCTCAGGCGATTTCTGGGGATGACAGGATGGTACCGTAGATTTATTCAAGATTTCGCGACAATTTCAGCGCCGCTGCACGACTCCCTCTCTAAATATAAAATAAAGAATTTTGCCACTCAATGTACGAACTTGGTGACATGAATGGAAAGAAAATCGGGGTATACCACGCGAAGGATATTTTTGTAGGATAGCTCAGATGACTTAGATTATGTTGCATATTAGTTGTTACTTGTGTAAATTGTTTATTTACTTGTATGTAGTTTAACCCCTAGACATTAATTAACCCATTCATTTTGACTTACCTGACCACTACTTAGTAATATCTGTTTTATTGTTTGACTTTGACATATCTGTATTTATAAAATTTTTTGTTTTCGTTATCATTATATCATATGTATATCTTTTGTTTTTATGTTATTCATTTATATCACTTTTGTATACTGATTGTTTTTCTTGATCAGATTTAGGGAATTATTGACTTGTTTAACTGTTTTTAATTGTTCAGGTGTAATTTTTTATATGAACGTAAGAATTTATTTGCTTATACATACTTACATATATTTACGAACCCGGCTAGTTATTGGTTTATTGACCATGAATTCGCGATATGCATATGTATAAGTACAGTGTAGATAGCATTTAGTGATCCGTGATAAACGTAGCAATAAAAAATTGTGCCTATACACATATATTCGATGGCAGATAGAATTAAGTGATCCGTGATAAACGTTGCAATAAAAAATTGTGCGTATACACATATACTCGATGGCAGACATAAGGTGAAACGGATAGGAAGAAGCGGAAGGTAGTAGTTATGTCGACTTTTTGGAGCGTCGGAAACTTCGGCCTCTGGTCGACCATTTAAAGCGCGGCCGGTAAGAAAATCTCCTGGAGATAGGGAGACGACACCCTCCGGCTCGTCGTGAAGAGCGATGATAGGTCTTGAACTAAGACATGCCTCATTGATATATGCAGCGCTTCACAAAGGCCCTCGCAACATCTCTCTTATGCCACCATGCGTGGTAACGCTGTGTGCTTCGCGAATTAGAAGCGTAGCTAGGGTGCATTTTCTCGAGAGGATTATAAGATGACGCTATTCGTATGTAAGGTTCCCTTAACACACCATAGGCATCCAGCATAAGGTTCAAGAGGAGCAGTTTACTCGAGGCGGTGACACCCCAAGAGGTTCAAAAACGATTAATTTCTGTGCAGTAAAAATTACATTGGGCTTCTCAATTCTTGAATCTCTTCTGCTGCGATGACTGATGTGTGCCAGTGTGTTCTGCTAGCTGGCCGAAACCGTAATATGGTGATGAACAGCCTCGTAACTGTAACTTTGGTTCGCACAATCGGCATGATTGTTCTTTGTACGAATATGGTGTCAATATGCGAGTTTAAAGTTCGTTTGAATGTAAACCACATGATTCGCAACGTACTGCATCGAAATGCTAAGTGACTTCTGAAGCCAGGGGAGAACCATGCTGGAGTCACTCCAATATGTGCACTGACTTTCCTCGATTTGAAGTGATTTTCTTACGTTCAACATTGCAGTTCCCAGTAGGTAAGCCGCGCACAGTTATAGCCTCGGAATTGTTATGACCTTCAGTGGACTAACCTTGGCTCGCGCTGCTACCAAGCTCTCGTTTAGCTGCCCATCCGGTTCAACACCGCGCAAGTATATAACGGCAGCATATGCACCTTCGCTGGCATCAACAAAGCCATGTAGTGTGTGGGTCGCTGTCTTGGTCATTCCAGTCTAGCGTGGTATGCGGAGGTCGGTAATGGCAGACAGGGTGCTTCTAAACTTAAACCACTTCTTGCGCAGCTCTGGGGGTAAGGGGGTATACCAATCAATCTTGGCCACCCAGGTAAAATGAATCAGCACCTTCGTTGTCACCGATACTGGAGAGAGACTATTTTGGCTACATCATTCAGCACCTGCCCTATAGAAGGAACAAAATTAGAAGTATCTGTAGCTACCCTGGTTGCCAGTTGTTATGTTTGACGGTCGGGGTACCTACGACAATGAAACGCACACGCGCTGCTAGTTATTCTATCAGAACGACGCACTGCCAAATATGTGTCTGAAAGATGTGATATAGCCTCCAATTCACCTATTATTTTCCCCTGATTTGTGTTAGGAATAACTAAGTATTTATTTTGCGAAAAAAATCTGTGCAGATGATCAAAATGAATTTGACGTACAACGTTATCTATTTTTATAAGATACTTTTGAGGTGACAAAACTTTTACAATAACTGCGGGCTTCCATTTACAAAAAGCGCTGTTAATATTACGATACAAAATTTGTTCATTGCAATTGAATCGAATTTTAAGATTATCAGGATATACTGGCCTACGTACAACTTTGTTGTTGCAAATCTCCAAACTGGGTTTAAGTTGTCAAAGACGATTTTAGGAGAATACGAAAATAACAACTCAGCGGTACTTCGGCCAATGGGAGCAATGGGTGTGTGTCTATAATTACTTAGAAATGCTTCTAATTTATCTGTAAAGCTAAGCCTTGATAAATTTCTATCCAATAAATATTTTTTTGGTGATTTTTTGACGATTTTGACGGCGTTTTCGGCAGCACCATTTGACTCTGGATAGTAGGGTGGACTTTTTAAAATTACAATTTAATTTAATTGGCAATATTCAATAAACTTATAAGATGTGAATTGCGGACCGTTATCTGAGCAGATAGAACTTGGCAAGCCGAATCGATTAATACATATTTTCACTATTTCTAACTCAATCAATTTAGTAAACGAATTCACAAACAAAATAACATCGTACTGCGCAAAACTAAAAAAATCCAAGTGTACTCGCTCGAGTAGTTTCCTTGACGCTGACCATTGAACCAGTCGATTTGTTTTATTGTTGAGAGATTGGAGCAAACTCCGCATGACTTACCGAACTCTTCGATGTCTTTATCCACATACGTACGATCTAGCCAACTTCTTCATTCTTACTATTCCTATATGCCCTTCATGCAGAAGTTTTACAACGTTAACCCTCATCTCAGCTTGGAATAGAATACGATACCCGTTAAAGATGCAAACATTCTCATACGATAATTCCTCCTCACGTTTAAGGTAAAATTGTAATTCATCGTTTAGATTTCTAACTGACCTTCCGTTGAGGGTGTTTTGCTTAAGCTCGCGCATTAATGTATAGTCACTAATTTTTGTAAAATATCTTATCATGAGGTTATCGCTTCCCCTTTTCCTTTCTTCCAGCGGTAAAGGTAACCTCGAGTCATAGGTATAAATCATCAACTGCCACCTATGTACCCCAGCCGATGCGATCGCTGACATGCCCTTCTTCGGGTCAAAAAGAGTCTTTAACTGCTTGTGGTCAGTGTAAATGACAAACTTATTACCATGCAGGTATTTACTAAATTTCTGTAATGCAAAACTATTTCCTCTTGACGCAAAAAGCACCGGTTTTTCAACTCCGGCATCTACGTTGGATAGCACGGCCTCAATTCCATAAGGACTGGCGTCGCACGACAAATGTAATGATACAAAAGAGCGCGTTCACTCTGCCGACCACAAAAACTTCTTTTCCGATCTGAGTAGCTCGTACAGTGGTTGCAATTTTATAGATACGTTTGCAATAAATTTCCCATAGTAATTTATTAAGCTTAAATATGCTTGAAGCTCTTTGAGATTTTCTGGTACTGGTGTTTCTTACACTGCTCGTACTTTAACTGGATTCGGGATAATCCCGGACGCTGTTTCCACATGGCCCAAAAAATCCACTGAAAAAATTTCATTTTTTATATTTACGCGAACATTATTCCATTACCTTTTCCAGGCGGTTTTTGCATTCAGCTAGCTCTTTCCCAACTATTAACACGTCATCTAAATAACATACTACCCCTTCGCAGCCTGGTAGCATTTGATCCATTATATTTTGAAATAATGACGGAGCTGGCGACACTCCGAAAGGTAGTCGAAGGTACCTATATAACCCCTTATGCGTGTTAATGGTGCGGAGACTTTCTGATGCTTTATCTACTGCAACCTGTTGATATGCCCCAGTCTAACTCCGCTAAGCAGTCCCTTATCTGAGGAAGACGATAATTGAATTTCTCTATACATTTATTAATGGAATTTTTGAAACCAACACATAGTCGGATGGAGTCCTTTTTCGGAATCACAACTATTGGACTTGTCCATTCCCTATGCTGCATAGGCTTTAGAATTTCTTCCGAGCATAACCTATCTAACTCTCTAACTAATTGCCCAAGTGTTGTCATTATAATACAAATAACGACGAATTTCCTCAAATTGTTTTTTGTTTGTATATTTCCATGTTTTCAAGAGCATTTAGGCGCCGTCCTTTTTGTTATACGTGCAGTACCTTAACGGTTTTCTTTATCATTGCGGGTAAACATTTTGCATTTACCAAATGGTTTTCAAAATTAGATTCAGGTATTGCCGTGGGTTTTCGTATCCTTTTAGATAGCGAAACTCATAATAAGACAAAATATATATTTATTTTCATTTTAGCGAAAGTACATATATAAGACATTTTTGAAGTTGCTTTTATTCAGATTACTGCGAATGTGCATTGGAATAGAGTTCCACGTACGTATGGCATTGACAAAGAATAGCCGTGCGGACGATAGATAATTATAATTCGGTACTATCAAGTCATTAATTCGGTTCCTTAAACACAATAAGTCAACAGAGAAAAATACAGTTTCTGGTTTTCAAATAATCGGAAATTTCACAGCCTAATAAACGCGATCTTCAGCCGGATATGTGATTAAACTTTGCTAACCCGAACATATAGCGTGTAACATGGTTGAATGAAACATTAATTTTATGAGCGGAATGAGAATTTAATTTACTGTAAACTAGTTCAGAGTAGCAGATGATCGGCATTATTAATTGTAAAGCAAGTTTTCTACGAACAGGGACCGGTGTAAAAGTTGCACATTCGTAAATTTCTTTAAATATTGCTAACTATCGAGTTAATATGATCATCACACGTTAGGCTAGCGTTAATAACGAACCCGAGATTAGTCACTTTTGACACAACTTTAAGACACATGTCGCCAATATATAGAGGTGGTATATCTAAAAAATTTATTCGTTTTTGAGTTATAGGTAGCACGTACGATTTATCGCTGTTTAGACATAGCTCGTTTCTTTTCGCCCATGCAGATATGGATTTTAAATCGTTATTAATTTTTGTACAGAGATAACCAGTTTCCTCACAACTTCCAGATAGTTATAGTTGAATATCATCAGTATATGCATGTATGTATATGTACATGCTGGCATGCATAAAATATGTCATTTATAAAGATACTGAATAATAACGGACCCAAGATAGATCCTTGGGGTACACCAGCTAACAATGATTTTAGACCATAGGTCGGAGAGCCAACCCTGACACATTGGGTTCTACCCGCTAAGTAGCTCCGCATAAAACGCTTTGCGGAATCCCCGAATCCAAAGTAGTTTTTAGCTTTATGCAGAGTAAGTCATGATTCACAGAGTCAAAAGCTCTTGAAAAGTCAAGTAGGCATAACAAAGACAGTTGGTTTTTGTCAAAAAGAGCTCTAATGTCATCTATAATTTTTAATATAGCCGTGCAACAGGTATGCTTTGCTACATCCCGACTGATACGGAGACAGCAGTTTAAATTTGTCAATGTGGACATGAATTTGTTCAGACATTAGCATCTCGAGGACTTTAGAGAGTGCGGGTAAAATGCTAATCGACCGAAAATTACCGGGACTACGTTCAGACTTGTTTTTGGGAATTGGTTGCACCGTGGCTACTTTCCACACATCAGGAAAGCAAGAAGTTGTTGTATTAAGATTGATGACATGAGTGAGAGTAGGCAATATATACGGTGCAATAATTTTTACAAATTTAATTGGTATACTATCCGCTCCGATTGCATTCGACCTATTCTTATTGATACAGATAACTACATCACATTCCGAAACAACATTAAACTCAAAGACTTGACAAACGGACACTACGGACGAGGAACAGGGTATAAAACAGATATTGACACAAGATGGAGTAACACGACTGACAAAAGCATCATTAAGGTCTCCAGGTCTAAGGGAACAATCAGAACTGTCACTAACAAACAAACGAAAATTTTTGAAATTGCGCCACAGAACATGATTTGGGAGCGAGATGTCCAACATGTTTCTATAGTATCGACATTTCTATCTCTTCTATTTCTATCTGGGATACCAGTTTTGCCCATATCTTGTGAGTACAGAAACATTATAGATCTCTAGACCAACACAGGAAACATAATCTAACAAACGCCGACTATACAAATCACCACATAATAGATTCACATTAAAATCTCCATAAATAATAATATGATTATAATCAACAGCGACACAGGACAACATATTAAAATATTCAGTTACATAACAACATTTATGAGGATTATAGACGCTCGGCAACAGAACTTTGGACACTTCAACTAACAAGTGCTCAGTAGCGCTACCATCCGAGTTTTTAGATAATTTTTACAATACATAGCAACACCGCCACCGCGCTTAATCTTTCTGTCCATTCTATAAAGTGTGTAACCTTTTATGTCAAAATGGGCATCCTTTGCCTCCGGTCTAAGCCAAGTCTCTGAGGCACAAGCGACATCAACACAAGATAATTCAAATATCGCTCTGATTGTATCAATTTTTTCGTTGTTTAAACTGCGGGCATTAAAGTACACAACATTAAATCCATTTTGGCACTTGCACAAAATATTCAGCATTCCGAGGCTATTGTCTTCAATGCCTATTGCTCGCATTCCTTTAAAATAACGGAAATAAAAGCAACGGAAATAAAAGCTACTTCAAGGCAACAAAGCGAAAATAAAACAGAAAGTCTAAACTAAACAAACTGAGTTGCGCTATCTTTCCATAAAAGAAATACAGAAAAAACAAAACAAGCATACAATCATAAAGACACATAGGCTTACAGCTAGCGAAACTGCTCCAGGTAATTTTCACACAAGATTTTGGTTGGTTGGGTGGCTTGATCTTTGCTTTGCCTTACATGCACGTAGCCACGGAGTGTGCATACAGACTGCAACTTCCCTTCACGCCGCAATTTTATGGCCGCTTGCAGGGAAATAATAGCGTTTGTACGCTTGCGATAGTCGCCAAAATCACGTAGAGTGCGATTGGGATCGAGAGGTGAGTGAAATTTTATCACAATCGCACCGTTTACACCTGCTCGTGAAGGCTTCGTTCGAAAGATATCTCGTATCTGAGGAGCTAAGAAGTCAATCGACATACAGACCTGGTTGAAGATTTTCGCCTTCTCTATGTGGAACGCCAAAAGCGACGGCATCGGCAGCAATATCAGTCGAGCTTTGTTTTATGCCCTTCACTAATTCCGCTTTTAAGTACTCAATTTCACGGTCAGACTTTTCCACTCTCTCCTTCAGCACCGAAAGGCACTCTGTTGATTCAGCAACAAAAGCGTTGAGTGTTGAAATCTCCTCCTCAGTCCATTTGTTTAACTTGTTTTCCACTTCTACAAGTTTGTGAGACACACTCGCGATCAGCGGCCGCAACTGTTCAGTATGCTGCTGCACCCTTTGCTCTACCTGTTTTAGTTTGTTGTACACAGCTGCGAGTGTGATCGTTGCGTCTTCATCAACTGTAGCTGTTTTCGCAGTGGGGGAGCCCTTGCTCAGTCGACGCTTTATCGATGCAGTAGCGGTAGACATATCAACGAGTAGCAATACACAAGAATGAGCGGGAAAACACACAGGTGAAATATAAACAATTTAGTTTAAGTTTTATTTTATTAGCTTTGCTATTTATTGCTGCACTTTCTTGACAGGAATATTCATAAGCAAAATCACTTTACGTTCTGTTTGTCCTATATAGCTATATTGACACTCACAGGTGAGTTTATACACGCCTTGTTTGTTCAATGGTCTTCTTTATTCGTGCTGCTTTTAAGTATCCTTCCCAGGTTGTTTCCAGTTTTGAACGCCGCTTGAGGGGCGTTGCACAGACCGAATTGCATAACGCGGTATCGGTAAAGAGAACGATTAGGTACAGTAAAACAAGTGTAATCTCTAGACTTTTTTACTAAAGGAATTTGCCAAAATGCACTGCGCAGAACGAGGGAACTTATATATATAGCCTTTGGTATTCAGCTTAAGATACCATCAATGTGAGGAAGGGAATATGCGTCCTTAATAGTTACGCTATTTACTTTTATCGAATCGAGACACAGTTGGACTTTATTTGGCTTTCGGACTAGGACAATTGGACTTGACTGTTTGGCGACCCTTCGATTACACCTAATTTAATCATTTCATCGATCTCTGCATAAATTAGTTTTTCTACTGCCGGGGAGATTGGGAAATATCGCTGCTTTATCGGACGGACGTTGTGTTGGAGTTCGATCACATTCTCCACACAGGTTTTCCCTAGGCCTTCCTTCTCGAAGCTAGGAAACCTATTCTTAACGAATTCTAAATGTCGCTGTTGGGCACTACTTAACGAAAGGGTATTTTCATTGGATTTTGTTTCGAGGGAGATCTCTGTTACCAGATGCGGCGCGATTTGGAATTTCGTCCAAAAGTCAACACTCAAAATAACTTTTTGTGAAAGACTTTGAATTACGTAGAATGTTAATAATTTAGACTGTCCTTCAACTTTGACATTTATATTAATTGTACCGTACACAACTTGTTTGCCTCCGTCTGCGGTGCACACAGAAGTGCTATGCTCGCGCAATTTTTGCTGTTTGCAAAAGTTTTCCACTAGCGGAGAGCCTAAACAGGAAACTTGTGCTCCACTATCTAAAAGTCCTAAGTACACAGACACCTGAATATCAATTTTGGCCTAAAGCCAAAGATTTTTGAGAAATAGTGTTGACAATACATTTCAAATTACGACGTCTTGCTTTTACGTTGCTCCGAAAGTTTTTATGCGGGTTGCCGACCTATCAGTGCGCGTCTCGTCGCTAGTCTTAAAGAGATGTTCCCTAATGTTATTGTAATTTTTCCAACGCTCTTCATAAGGGATAAATTTGTGTAGAAATATATTCGTTCTACTTGGTGTGTGCGGGCGTATGAGTGATGTCACGCAATTGCGGTTATGCACATTGCCTATTCTTTGCTCCTCTGGTCGTTGCGAGGTTTCAGCTTCGAAGCCTGCAGTTTCCCGGGTTGCATATCAGGCATTGTGGACGGTAAAAGTCAGACGCCCCGCATCCACAACAAAACACTGTTCTCTCCTCGAGGCAGGTGAGTGCAAAGGTGAGTGCAAAAGACCAACCCCAACCGACAAGCTAAGCGAGGGACCGCAAGCATGCCGACTTCCAACTCGACCCTGCTACAAACCTATGCATACACAACAAATGGCGCCCAACGCAAACCACCAACGTTCTTTTTGTTTTTTTTTTATTCATTCGATTTCCCTACAAACTTTTTCTTAGCTTGACCTAGGCTTTAACTTCTTCTTTTTTTTGTACGTTTGAAGGCAGCTGTTTAAGCTACGCAACTGGCCGTCCAGCATTGCCAGTTTTTGAGGTTTGCAGCTCGTCTACAAATGGGGCAAGGGAAGTGTGGCAGCCATACCTGATGGTCACACATCGGGTGTTGCAGTGTTGTTAAGTAATTTAGGGTTGTTGTTTTTTTTATGTGACTTAACTTGGACAGAGAATAGACGGACTAATACACTCATTATGACCGTAACAGGGCAACACCATACACACACCAATCGTCTAGCTTACAAATAAAAGGAGAAAATCAATCAACATATACAACTTGAAATAATAAAAACAAATCTTTAAGAAAATGTGAAGTCGTTTTATTCACTTAGTGCCTTTTTTTATTCTCCATTGCTATATACATACATATATGTACATATGTTCCTTTTTTGATAAATTTTTTTATTACTTATTAGATATTATTATTATTAAATTTTTTAATTTGATTGAATTAATCTGTTTTCCTTTTATAGCCTTTAAGTACATTTTTGGAGTAGTGGCTACAATATTAACTAATAATTAATATAATTATTATTTCATTCCATTTTGGTTTTCTTTATTCTGTTAAAATGGTTTTAATTATTTGAAATATACATACATTCATACTTACATTACTAGGATAATTAGTTGAATTTTTTTTGTAGTAAATCTTTGGAATAGTTTCTAATATTTTTTCTTTTTATTTCTGTTTGAATTTTTTTTTTGAGCTCGTATGATTATTTTTTTTTATTAATATTTATAATTTAAATTTCTTTTGAGTTTTTTTTATTATTATTATTTCTGAATTATTTTCTATGAATATTTTAATTTTTGGAATTTCTTTTGAATTTATATTATTATTATTTCTGAATATTTTCATTTTAGAATTTTTTTTGAATTTTTATTATTATTATTTCTGAATATTTTTACTTACATATTTATTTTTTTTTTTTTATATATGGCATTTGTTTGTTTTCTCAGTCGCTTAAAAATCCATCTAATTATTTTGCACAAACGCGAACAGTAAATTATTTTATTTTTCTTTTAGTTTTGCTTTTTTATTATGCGCGATTATGTTTTTTTTTTATTAACGCTAGTTAAGAGACCCACTCAATGCCCGCGATCATGAGCGAGTGATCTGCTATGTGGGTCGTAGGTTTGTATGTTTTTCTATTTTAGATCATTTCTTCCCTCACAGGTTCTTCTGCGGCATGTTGGTACCATCATCGAGGAGCAGACAAGGTGAGTGAGCAAACATATTTTCTTGCTGCCCCCTTACATACGCAATACATATAGCTAAGCATAATAAATGCATGCGCATAGACAATATTAAGTGAAGAAAATACATGCAGGTATATATACATAGATACTTATATATATATAGATACATGCACATATATCAATTGAGAACGCAACCACGTAAGAACTAGCAATTGAGGACGGAAATTGCATTAATGAATTGATAGAGTGGTTATTTGATTTTTTGATTTTACAGAGATTAGCTTAGCTACTCCCTTTATAAATTTTTTGCATTTTTTTTTTCTAGTTTCTTTGTTTATACATATGTTTTTTTTTTTTATTTTCTTTTTGCTTATACATAAGTTTAATAACTTTTATGTGTGCGAGTTCGCATGTATATACATAAAATCATTTATTTTATGTATGCCAATTGGCTTAGAAATAGGTTATTGTAAAAAAAAAATTATTGGAATTTTTTTTGGGATTTATTAAGATAATAAAACAGATGAATTGTAAATAATTTTAGATATAGAAAGAGAAAGAAATGAGGTGTTAATTTTTCTATTTTTGGTGTGGGTGTTGCGCTTGTGCGCAAGAGGGGACGTGAGGGTAATGACGGGGGACTGGACTGTTAGACTTAGGAGACATTCGGACTAACTGACGGACTTAAGTCAGACTAAGGGGGCGTTGTAAGGAATTAGGAGTCAGCACAACGCCCATTGGATTCGCATTTTCCACACTTGAAAGTGGGTGGGAAGACTCCACCTGACTGGACGGGACCATCCTTCTCCTTTCTCTACCTCTCCTTTACTTCTTTTTTTCAGCTTTTCTTTCCACCTCAACAACATTCGGCATGATACCTTTTTTTTTGTTTGTGTAGCGTGGGCAAGGCGAGTGCAAAAGACCAACCCTAACCGACGAGCTAAGCGAGGGACCGCAAGCATGCCGACTTGCAACTCGACCCTGCTACAAACCTATGCACACAACAAATGGCGCCCAACGCAAACCACCAACGTTCTTTTTGTTTTTTTTTTATTCTCTCGATTTCCCTACAAACTTTTTCTTAGCTTGACCTAGGCTTTAACTTCTTCTTTTTTTTGTACGTTTGAAGGCAGCTGTTTAAGCTACGCAACTGGCCGTCCAGCATTGCCAGTTTTTGAGGTTTGCAGCTCGTCTACAAATGGGGCAAGGGAAGTGTGGCAGCCATACCTGATGGTCACACATCGGGTGTTGCAGTGTTGCAGTGTTGTTAGGTAGTTTAGGGTTGTTGTTTTTTTTATGTGACTTAACTTGGACAGAGAATAGACGGACTAATACACTCATTATGACCGTAACAGGGCAACACCATACACACACCAATCGTCTAGCTTACAAATAAAAGGAGAAAATCAATCAACATATACAACTTGAAATAATAAAAACAAATCTTTAAGAAAAGGTGAAGTCGTTTTATTCACTTAGTGCCTTTTTTTATTCTCCATTGCTATATATATACATATATGTTCCTTTTTTGATAAATTTTTTTATTACTTATTAGATATTATTATTATTATTAAATTTATTAATTTGATTGAATTAATCAGTTTTCCTTTTATAGCCTTTAAGTACATTTTTGGAGTAGTGGCTACTATATTAACTAATAATTAATATAATTATTATTTAATTCCTTTTTGGTTTTTTTTATTCTGTTAAAATGGTTTTAATTATTTGTAATATACATACATTCATACTTACATTACTAGGATAATTAGTTGAATTTTTTTTGTAGTAAATCTTTGGAATAGCTTCTAATATTTTTTCTTTTTATTTCTGTTTGAATTTTTTTTTTGAGCTCGTATGATTATTTTTTTTTATTAATATTTATAATTTAAATTTCTTTTGAGTTTTTTTATTATTATTATTTCTGAATATTTTCATTTTTGAATTCCTTTGAATTTTTATTATTATTATTTATGAATATTTAAATTTTTGGAATTTCTTTTGAATTTATATTATTATTACTTCTGAATATTTTCATTTTTGAATTTTTTTTGAATTTTTATTGTTATTATTTCTGAATATTTTTACTTATGTTATTTATTTATTTTTAAATTAAAGAAGTTCCGTTTACCTTTTGTTTGAATTATCAAATACAATATAATTTTTTTTGTCGAAACTAGAAGTCTTGAGTTATTGGTCTAACTATTTTTAAATACAGCATTTTTGTGTGTGAATACTAGCACAGCAATTGGTAGTGCTTGCAGATTAAGTGATTTGAATGTCGGAGTAAGAGAGAGAAATGATAGGAGTGCGTGGTTTAAGTATATTAGACACGAATATACCAGTTACCCGAAGCTTTTCTCGCGCGCTTGAAAATCAGGTCGTAGGCTCGATTTTTAACCAAATCTATACAGGTATTCAGCGGCCAGTCGACTTCGTACCGACAGATTTATTCAACAGGTGTTCTAGTCAAATTTTCAGCACTCTTGTTTCTGAAGGCCAGGATCGTGCATCAATAAGTAGCACTTTTGGTTTTTCTCAAAAGATTGACTTGTTGTGCCAAATGCCACAAAACAGCCCATTAGCAGCTAGGGGGGCGATGATCCGGTGGGGGACGAGCAACCCAGGGACTCGGAAACTGGTGGTTCGAAGACTACGAGGAGTGAACCTGTCTCTACTGTGTCCAGTGTCGAGCAACTGAGCCGCATGATGGCTATGATGGCGCAGTGCATGAATGAGGTCAGACACATGAGAGCTAATGTTGAGAGCATCAGCGGCCGAGTAACCGACATGGAGGCGTCTATTATATCCCCGGGTCATCAGACTACTGCAGCATCTACGCCAGAAGGGGCAAGAGGTGTAAAAGAGACAAGTGAGCCACCGAGGTGGAAGAAAGATGACCTTGAGAAGTGGCATATAAAGTTCGATGGCACTGGTAAGGGGATGAGTGTGGAAAGTTTTATCTTCCGTGTGGAGAAATTGCGCGAGCAAAACAACATCTCTTTCTTCCAACTTTTCACGGACTTTCACTGCCTGGTTTCCGGCGGCGCCTTGAAGTGGTATTGGTAGGTCCTCGAAGATCAAGTGCACAACCCTGACTATGGCTATTTTGAACTCAAAGCCGAACTGCTAAACCACTTCAAGACTGCTGAAACAGACTATGAAATCATCCGTGAAATTATGGAACGAAAGCAGCAGCTCGGTGAGAATTTCGATGATTTCTATAGCGAAATCCACAATTTGACTTTTAGACTCCGCAAAAAGATTCTCGAAAAGGAGATGGTAGGGATAATTAGGGGTAACCTTAAACCCTACATCGCGAACCTGACTTTCGCATGCAAGATGGATACGCTGGCGGAACTAAAAGCGTAGTGTAAGGAGTAAAGCTAGGGCTGTAAATGAGTTAGAAGTAAACCCGGTGGAAAAGATAGAAGAGAAGAAGAGAGAGGCATTTGACAGGAATCAGGCTAATAGGAAACCTCAACCATCCATCCCAGTGAAAGCTGGTGATACTGCGTCCCCGTCCACATCTATTTGTTCAAATATATACAAGTCCACTGTGAAATCCTTTTGTCCTTCGCCCTTCCATTTAATGTTGTGTTTCTCTTGCGGTATGCCGGTAGATCACTTTGTGAAAAACCCGGCAGAAGCGCAAAGAGAAACTAAATGTAAGTCCTTGTTATACAATATGGTGTGTTTCGCTTGTGGTAGTGATTCGTCCGAGATAACCGGGGGTTTCAGCCAGGAAACCAAGTTGCCTAGGTAAAAATGCTAGTGCGCTGCTAAGTGACAAGGAGGACTTAATTTTTCCCATCAAAGGCCAGAACATTAAGACTGCAAACGGAGGACAAACCGCGGTAGTAGGAGTCATTAAACTACCAGTATTGTGGTATAATATTACTAGAAAAATATAATTTTTAATTGTACCTGGTCTTCAACAAGAGGTGTATTTAAGTGTTGATTTCTGGCAAGGATTCGGAATGAGTGTTGTAAGCAAGGGTGTAAATGTTAGCGTGAGTGATAGTAGGATGTCTGAGTTCGTTCCCGCCGATGGTGGCTTGTCGTTCAATGCTGTGTAGCACGAACTGACACCCGGACAAAATAACACATTGGAATATATGAAGGCACAATTTCCCTCATTCGCGGTGTTAGGATTAGGTCGGACGAATGTAGAAGAACACGTGATCGAGGTTACTGACGAGAGTCGGCCAGTAAAACAGCGTCACTACCCGATTTCGCCGGCCATACACAAATTAGTGTACGCAGAACAAGATAGGATGTTGAGTATGGGAGTCATTGAGGAGTCCAATAGTAGTTGGAGCTCTCCAGTCTCGCTAGTGGTAAAAGTAAATAAGAATCGACTTTGTTTAGATGCCCGCAAGATTAACGAAAGGACGATTAAGGACGCGTAGCCACTACCAAATATCGACGGAATTCTCAGCCGACTTCAGAATACTAGATATATTTCGGCTGTCGATTTAAAAGACGCATTCTGGCAGATTCCGTTGGAACCGAAATCTAGAGAAAAGACTGCTTTTACTATACCTGGTAGACCTCTGTACCAGTTCACAGTCATGCCTTTTGGACTGTGTAACACGGCACAGAGGATGTGTCGTCTAATGGACAAAGTTATACCTGCTTCGTTGCGTAAATGTGTATTTGTGTATCTTGACGATTTGTTAGTGTGTTCAGAAGATTTTTCGTCTCATATATGTTTACTTGAAGGGGTCGCTCGGTGTTTGCGCGAAGCCGGATTGGCCATAAAGAGGTGCGATATCTCGGCTACGTGGTCGGAGGTGGTTGTATTAGAACGGATGGAAACAAGGTGGCAGCAGTGAGGGACTTTCCCGAGCCTAAACCCCCAAAGCAGCTACGACGGTTCCTAGGCATGGCAGGCTGGTACCGGCGTTTTGTCCAGGACTATGCGACCATTGCAGCTCCGCTGCACGACTGCCTCTCCAAAGACAAAATAAAGAAATTTACGTTGACTGACGATGCAAAGATCTCATTCGAAAAACTTAAACAAAGTTTGATATCAGCACCCGTACTGACACATCCGGACTTTAATAGACATTTTTATATTCAATGCGACGCATCGACAGACGGAGTGGGAGGGGTTTTATTTCAATTAGACGATGACCAAAACGAACGACCTATCGCTTATATGTCAGCTAAGCTCAACAAATCCCTAAATAATAATAATAGCATCACGGAGCTCGAATGTTACGCAGCAGTTTTAAGTGTGAAGAGATTCAGGCCATACGTGGAGGGCCTTCCGTTCACAGTAATCACGGACCATGCAAGCCTAAAATGGCTCATGAACCAAAAAGAGCTATCTGGTAGATTGGCGAGATGGAGCCTGAAACTGCAAAGTTTCGATTTTACAATTGAACACAGAAGAGGGACTCAAAATGTGAAGAAGTGAAACGGACAGTGACTGAAAACAAAAACAGACTGCCGGAGGTTTGTGTATCGGACGGGTTTGTATATTATCGAGCGAAGTTTGAGAGCGGGGACGAGTTTCAAGCGGACCAAGCCTGGAAGCTTTGGGTGCCGTCTGGTTTGCGACCGAGACTGGTCGAGTCCTCTCACAATTCGCCTTCGGCAGGTCATGGAGGCATTCACAAAACGTTGGCCAGATTGAGAGAAAAGTATTACTGGCCGGGAATGGTGACAGATGTATGTACTCATATTAAGCAATGTGAGACTTGTAAGTGCAATAAAACACAAAACGTTTTCAAGAAACCCCCGATGGGTCAGCAGCATATTACCGAGCGACCATTTCAACGTTTGTTTATAGATTTTATGGGTCCCTATCCTCGTACTTGTGATGGTAACGTGTATGTCTTTGTATGTCTTGATCATTTTTAGCAAATTTTTGTTTTTGAAACCAATGCGTAAGGCAACAGCGGCTGAGGTAATCAAATATTTAGAAAGGGATGTTTTCCACATTTTCGGGGTACCCGAATATGTTCACTCCGATAATGGAAAACAATTTGTTTCGCATATGTTCAGCAGTTTTCTGCAGAAATATGGCACTACACATATCAAAACTGCATTTTATTCGCCTCAAGGTAATGCTACCGAAAGGGTCAAACGCTCAGTATTACAGATAATAAGGTCGTTTATTAAAGAAAATCAACGGAATTGGGACAGATGTGTAAGCGATGCAGCTTTCGCGCTGCGTAGTGTTGCACATTCTGCCATAAATACATCGCCGTATCAAGCCACTTTCGGTATGCCTATGATACAGCATGCTGCATCATACGAGCTATATCGAACATTGGCCTCGCTGAGAGATGGCGATCACGAGATTGAGGCAACAAGCGACAGACTGAAACTTATCAGAAGCAACGTTATGCGAGAGCTGAAGTTGGCCCACGAAAAAAGTAAGAAAGTCTATAATACCAGAGGTAAGGACGTGCGGTTTCAAATCGGGCAAGTGGAAACTTTAAACAAAGCTCGCAAATTAATAATTATAATGCCAAGTTAGCTCCAAAGAATATTAGGTGCATTGTTATGAAAGTTATTGGAAACTCCATGTACGAGCTTGGCGATAGCAGCGGATAAAGAGTCGGCATATATCACGCTAAAGACATTTTTGCACAGTAGTTTCATATTGAATGATGAACGTTGAATGTTGAATGTTGCCTGTTATGTGTTCGTGTGAAACACTTCATGTTAGCGACGTAATTTATTGACATTTAGTTATATTAAATACGTTACTATATGTTTATTTATTTCATATTTATCTATCATTCTGTCACCAAATTTGACTATATTTTTTGGGATCATTCCTACAATTATACCTATCTATTATTTATTTATAAATTTGACCATATTTTTGTGATTATTTTTGCAGTTATACACATTTATTTCATTTCGGATTTTTTTTTTTTTTTTACCATATTTTCGTAATTATTCTTGTATTTATACACAATTATTACTTAACTTATTTTTTTTTAATTTGACCACGACTTTAGGATTAATTAAGTACTACCTATGTATCTACCTTTTTTAGTTATTAATCTAGTTATACAACATCAGCTCACTGTGATATATTTATAGCTAGTTTTAAGTTATCCGTGATATGTTATTTTTGACAAAGTTTCTTTTACATCTGTGATATATGTAAATCTAAGTGTAAGATAGTATAGAAGTAGAAGTAGATGCATGATTTTGTGCCCATTGACAAAAATAGAAAGACGAATTTTACTTTAATGAACTTTAATGCCCGGCTTTGAGTCGTGGGTCGTAGCCACACACGCTCCATGATGCATGCACCATCGGCGGATGCGTGCATGTAACGACAGCCTTTACTCGAGTGGAAGTGTGATCGCGAGTCTGTGTGTGAGTGTATGTATGATAACAATGATGCTGCGGACGTGCTGGCAACATGCACGGGAAAGTGGGCATCATGTAGTGCCAGCAACATTTGTGTAGATAAACCAGTGTGAGTGTAGAATCTACACTGTATATACAAGTGTGATTGTGTGTTGCATGGAAACGGGGCCGTTGAGTCGCATTGCGGAAAATTTGAGTAAATTCACATATCCTAATCACCCCTATAAAAGGGCGCGGAGGACGGACAACGGCACAGAAAGATAGTGGTGACGTTAACATAAATAAAAAAAATAAAAAAAACGGGTAGCGCGGATAAAAGTAAGCGGTGAACTAAATGTATATATTTAAACAGTGCCTTAGCTAACAGCAATATAAGTGTTTAAAGTGGAAGTGTTCCGGAATATTCGGGCGGCAGGTGCATAGATTTGGCAATAAAACCTGAAACTATCAAGTTGGAGAAGTGGAGTTGCATGTAAGTGAAATCAAATTCAAATTCCCAATATTTAACAATACTAAGTAGATACGTGTCCATCCATATACGCATAGGAATTTGTGTACATTCGTATGTACACGCATGTATAGAACACCGTACCATTGCATACCTATTTACTAAAATATATTTTATATTCCAGGTCGCCGGCAGCGGAAGCGCAAAAGGACCTCCCTTTGTGGAGAATACTCCTGAAATTTACGGCAAGCCATGCATCTGACTCCCAGAAAGTGCTTTGAAACCATCCACTACTGACCATCAACCACGGCAGCAACAACAATATTAAGCACAACAGATACATTTGTCGGTACCATTAACACAGGAGCCATATACAGCCAACAGCTGATCTGCAAATGCAAAGAAGAGTGGTTCAACGACAATGCAATACGCGGGCTGAATAGCGAATACACAATAGTGTGTTCTAAATAACTTTTTCAAGTTTTAAATAGTTTTCGATTAATAAATAATAATGGAAACGTCTGCAATGTCAGTTGATTCCACCAATTCAGAAATTGATACAATTTCAATGAACTCCGGGTCTTGTGTTCTTCCCAGTCTGAATATTGGCTTGCCAAGAGATTTAAGTGATCTAAATCTACCAAGTAATCGTGACGTATTAAATTACTATTTATTTTTACGCGTGGCTGAGCAAAAAACAACAAAAAAAAGCAATCGTAAGGTAATCTTAACATACACTAAACATTCCTTTAATAAATGAAAAAACTGCCTCGAAAAAACTGCAAGCATTGCTAAATAAATATCATAATGAAATAAAATTTAAAAGTAGACCAAGTAAGTCTTCAACGTTTCTGGAAACAATTGATCAAGTGTTTTATATTAGAAATTGTCAGTGCGCAAAAACATTGCCTTGCTGCTGTGGTTTAATACCCATTGAACTCCAAGAGTTTATGATTGATCAGCACAGTAAGAGGAAGCTAACCATTCCCGAATTCGAGGCGATTGCTGTTGATCAACAATCAACACTGGCGCCAACTAGTCTTGATCCAACTTTTTTCCTGGCTCAACAAATATGGATGTTGAATCAGAGGTGATGTTTGCCGTGCCAACTGCAAGAGAGCCAAGTTCGTCGAAAAAAAAAATTAATACCAAAAGGTACGATACACCTCATTTCGCTATGGCGTGCGATAGGTTTTGGAATCGGGAATAGGGTTGCTTCTTTTTTGGCCACATCGCTTTTCAAAGATATTGACTATAAAGATGAAAATGGGCAACCAATAATTATGGACAAATCTAAAGTTTCACGTGAAAGAAAGAAATGTAGGGATTCTCTTCGAAAAAAGCAACGCAATGACTGTGATCTGGTAGCTTTCTCCTTTGATGGCAGAAAAAACAACTATCTGACGAGCGAAGAAGAAAATGGAAGCTATCATCCGAGAATGGTAAGAGAATCACATTGAGTGGTTCTTAAAGAGCCTGAGAGCAGATTGTTGGGTTACGTAAAAGTCGATGCCGAGGACGCTAAAACAAAACAGAGGCAATTGTGCGAGTTTCTTATAGAAAAAATATGTCCCTTGAGAGACTGATTGGAATTAGCTGTGATGGAGAAGCAACAAACACAGGTTCTGAAAATGGAATTTTAAGGAGATTCGAAGTCATGTTGAATAAACCATTGCACTGGTTTGTTTGTTTATTACACTTTAATGAACTTCCACTTCGTCACTTGTTCTCCGCATTGGAAAAGTCCACTACAAGCGGACCGCGCACAGCTAGTGGGATAATAACAAAGCAAATCGAAACATGCGAGCAGATGGCGGTAAGCAAACAATTGTTTTAAAGAGCCTAACATGTATATTTTGATCTGAGCTAAATAAATAAAATCTTTCTGTAGGCTGTACCCGACTTTGAGGCCATTTCGTTGGGAGATATGCCTCCACCCATTCATGAAAAAACCCTCTCGACTGACGTTCAGTACTTGTATCGAATGGCAAATGTAGTTTGTGATGGTGTCTGTCCCGAAAATTTAGCCAGTATGAAACCGGGACAAATTGTGCACTCTCGATGGCTAACAAAGGCAAGCAGACTCTTACGTTTATACGTGACGACTAGTTCACCATCAGCGAAACTTTGGCAACTTACATAATGAAAGTTTACGTACCGATACCGATGTACTTTAACATTAAGTTCTACAACTCAGTTGTATACGGCAGTCTCTTATTTTTTGAATTTATACAGTCCACGCGATATTTACCACCAACGCTGCAAGAAATTGTTAACACTGTAATCCAAAATAATTCATACTTCGCTCTTCCTGAAAATATCTTACTGGCAATGCTTTATGATAAGAGAAAGGATGTTCGCGAAAGAGCCATAAAAAAGATACTACATTATCGCGATAAAGTTTGTGATCCGACTAATCTAAGGGTTTATGTTAAAAAGCACGCAATAAATTTTGAATGCTCAGACTACTTTGATCTGGTTGACATATATGATGACAGTGTTTTGTCTGAGCCTCCATTCTCAGCAAACATTCCATACGAACACTTGTTGCAGTTTATTGAGTCTGATGATCCGCCGCTTCCTGACCCAGGGATTCCATGTCATACCCAAGCAACTGAGCGTTGTGTACAGCTTCTGACAACAGTTTCCCGACGCGCTATCGCAAAGAATAGAGACGATATCATGGCCGTAACTATAGAAAGTCGTACTACAACACCACGCATGGAATCCAAAAAAGACTTTAAAACCTAAAAAAACTAAAACTAGAAAGGATTCCCAGTCATCAGCAAAAAAACCAATGTCTGTAACTTGCACCACAAAAACATTAAATTTTTTGAAAACTTAATTACAATATGTAATAAAATTTTATTTTCGATCCACCGTATTTTCCACAATTTTAGCATTTAAAAAAAAATATGGGAATATCTGTATGCTGCATATGTACATAGAAGCACAAACTTTCGTTATAATCGAAGAAACCAAGCACAATTTTCCGGATCGCTTCTTATTAAAGTATAGGTTTTTGAGTACAATTTAATAAGTATGACCTCAAAATCTAAAGTCGCTCTGCGCGAACTGGGAATTATTTGAGACCCATGGTTTCTTGGCAAAACTTTCTTAGAATTTTCTGTAGTTTTCGTTTTTGCTATCCGCTTTGTTGGTTTTTTTCCACCCATACAAATCGACCCGGCCTAGTATACATACGTTTATATAGTAACTTACACTATTATATGGATATGCATATATACCCACTTTAGCGTTTAAGTAAATCCTTTTTTTTTGTAATTTTCATCAGGGAATTTGCATTAGGATATTAGCCCTAAGCCAATATTTGATTTGAAGTCACAATTTGAAGTATTTGTATTTTTTTTTTTGCTAAAGTTTGAATTCCTAGTAACTCAGATTCACTTAGTTTTTTTTGCCTCACTTTTGCAAAGTAGAAAGAAGAAAATTTATTTTATTCACTATTGTTGTTGGTAACTTTTTATGGATTTTTTTTCCACTGGTAGGAAACATTAATTTTTAATTGGCCAAACAAAGCATTTAAGTTCAAACCTTTTTTTTGTCTGTGCAGAAAAATTTATTTTTATATATGGCATTTGTTTGTTTTCTCAGTCGCTTAAAAATCCATCTAATTATTTTGCACAAACGCGAACAGTAAATTATTTTATTTTTCTTTTAGTTTTGCTTTTTTTATTATGCGCGATTATGTTTTTTTTTTATTAACGCCAGTTAAGAGACCCACTCAATGCCCGCGATCATGAGGGAGTGATCTGCTGGTCAGCGAAGTAAAAATTACAATACCGCGGGAGTAGGTACGTGTATATGCCTATGTGCGTATGTGGGTCGTAGGTTTGTATGTTTTTCTGTTTTAGATCATTTCTTCCCTCACAGGTTCTTCTCCGGCATATTGGTACCATCATCGAGGAGCAGACAAGGTGAGTGAGCAAACATATTTTCTTGCTGCCCCCTTACATACGCAATACATACATATAGCTAAGCATAATAAATGCATGCGCATAGACAATATTAAGTGAAGAAAATACATGCAGGTATATATACATAGATACTTATATATATATAGATACATGCACATATATCAATTGAGAACGCAACCACGTAAGAACTAGCAATTGAGGACGGAAATTGCATTAATGAATTGATAGAGTGGTTATTTGATTTTTTGATTTTACAGAGATTAGCTTAGCTACTCCCTTTATAAATATTTTGCATTTTTTTTTTCTAGTTTCTTTGTTTATACATATGTTTTTTTTTTTCTTTTCTTTTTGCTTATACATAAGTTTAATAACTTTTATGTGTGCGAGTTCGCATGTATATACATAAAATCATTTATTTTATGTATGCCAATTGGCTTAGAAATAGGTTATTGTAAAAAAAAAATTATTGGAATTTTTTTTGGGATTTATTAAGATAATAAAACAGATGAATTGTAAATAATTTTAGATATAGAAAGAGAAAGAAATGAGGCGTTAATTTTTCTATTTTTGGTGTGGGTGTTGCGCTTGTGCGCAAGAGGGGACGTGAGGGTAATGACGGGGGACTGGACTGTTAGACTTAGGAGACATTCGGACTAACTGACGGACTTAAGTCAGACTAAGGGGGCGTTGTAAGGAATTAGGAGTCAGCACAACGCCCATTGGATTCGCATTTTCCACACTCGAAAGTGGGTGGGAAGACTCCACCTGACTGGACGGGACCATCATTCTCCTTTCTCTACCTCTCCTTTTCTTCTTTTTTTCAGCTTTTCTTTCCACCTCAACAACATTCGGCATGATACCTTTTTTTTTGTTTGTGTAGCGTGGGCAAGGCGAGTGCAAAAGACCCACCCCAACCGACGAGCTAAGCCAGGGACAGCAAGCATGCCGACTTGCAACTCGACCCTGCCACAAGCCTATGCATACACAACACTTTGTTCGCATAACGGTTGTTTGTAACAATAAAAAATAATCGAGATATATATAGACATATATGTATATACTAAAATGATCAGAATGAAAAGAGGAATCGATTTAGCCCTGACAGTCTGTCCGTCCGTCCGTCTGTGTTGAATAAAAATTGAGATATCGAATTTTATTTGGTACATACATATATTGCTCTTTGTAGGTTGGTATTGAAAATGCTCAAGATCGGTTAATAACCACGCCCACCTCCCATATAACGGAAATTTTTGAAAAATGCAAAAAAGTCCGTTTTTTCGTTATCTATTACAGCAAATTGAGTGAATTCGGTATCGATTTTGAACTAAGAAATGAGGTACTTATGAAAGTTTGAAAAATGGGCGTTGCCACCCCGATTTAGGACAAATTTTCCTCAATATCGCTGTTATCATCGTTAAACATTTTTGAAATCGGACCATAACCTCGCCCAATGAAAAAATTTTGTGTTTGCTTTATCTTTTGGAACATATTAATTAAAATTTGATATTAAGAGAGATATTTAATTAAGAAACCTGAATTTTATGTAATTTTAAAAAACGTCTGTAGGTATCTCAATAACGATGTAAGGTATCGTCACAAAATTTGGTGAACATATTGTCCTTAATATCACTAGCAACATCGTCAATAATTTTTGAAATCGGACCATAGCCACGCCCAACTTCCATATAACGGAAATTTTTAAAAATGCAAAAACTTCGTTTTCCAATATTTATTGGAAGAAATTGAGTAAGGCTTAATAGTAGCAGCGATTTGAAACAAAGAAACCGGGTCTTTATGAAGTTATGGGCACCGGCAATACAAAAATACATAGCGGTGGTATATAAAAATCGGTTTCGCCCGAATTTAGCTTCTCTTACTTGTTTTAACTCCAGTTTGCAATCGATTCCATTGTTTTAATTTAGAGCCTAATCTTTCAGATTTTCCTTTGGTCAAATCTAAATCTCTAGCAAGGTCATTTACTTCTGATTGACTAATCAAATGTGTTGTGTACTTTTTTAATCTATAAATACCTCTTCGCTATTGTAAGGGCCTGCTTCGTCTTCTTCTTCAATATGACTCGATAAACTTAACGAAATACAAAATCTTTCCGGTACTGGAGTGTCTGGAGAATGTGGTAGCGGCTTTGACACTGAGTGTTCTGATTTTTTGAAAAACCTTTCGCAGTTGTTAAACAGAAGTAAAAGTCGTCTTCCCGATTTTTTTGGTTCTCGTCACTGCATTGGAACACCAAAAGGCATTTGTTTAATAGACAGTTATAAGACAGTTTCGGCACCATGATTTGTCTTGATTTCTAATAGCAATTTTAAAATAAACTTTTTCAAACAAAAGTAAACTGACCACAAACGTAACAAAATAAGCTAAGAGAGTATGAATAATCTAAATGTTTTGATGACTTTTGTACACACCAATGATATCATTTTATAGCTACCCTCAACTAAGTGTAACGAAAAGTAAATAAAATAAGTTTACCGTTATTTATGTTTTAGGACGTGATATCTAATAGAGGGCTGCATGAGCACATTCATTTCTTCTGTTAGCCGAATGACACGAATGTGAATGCGGTGCTCATTCAACTCAGGGACTTATGCGATTATAAATATGTGTACTTACAGAGAAAAAAGATACCAATATGGGTACTCTCTGCTTATGATTTAAGGGATGTACAAATTTTTCTTTTCGCTACGCTCATTTATAGTCATCGATAATTCATGCATTCACGGCCTCTCCGGATATTGCACGAATGTGATGAATGTGGCGGACGTTGTGCAGGGAGACGCCACCAAAGGCACATACATACATATGTAAGGCGTAGCTAGCGATGGCTGTTATTATGTGTGTACGTAACAACGCTTAGCATATGCGTTGTTTTCGCTTATGCTTATTACTCTGTTATTAAAGCTGATGGATAACTGATTACAAAATTCTTTTAACTGATGTTAACCAGAAACTTTATAATTTTTTTTTTCAAAAGTATACAGAATATGATATAGGAACACAATTTCAGGAAGAGAATATATGTAAGCATGCATTTTTGTTTTCATGGGCGTTGTGGTAGCGCGCTACCCTCAAGTGGCCCTTTGAAACCAGGATAAGCCTGTTTTCCGTCGAATTCCACTCCCCACGCGACTGCCGTCAAGCATAACATCATGGGGGGGGAAGGGCCGTTAGTCGCCACTGCTACGCCATTTTTGCTTCTGCTTTTGCAACACAAGCTGTTTTCCATATTATTTTTTTTTTTTGCTTAAAGGGAAAGATAGCCCAGTTTTTTGCGTCTGAAGCTCTTGACGTTGGAACGGCCTGGGTTCCAATCCGCCCCGACGCTTTACATTATTGATTCTTTGACTGCATTTATATCTGAGAAATATTAAACTTTTATATTACTATGGCTTTTCGTTGCTTAATTTTACGGTTGGAACGTCCTAGGTTCCAATCCGCATTGACGGCTGAATGTGAATGTTTGGGAACGCGCTTGTTGAAATAATGCCATTGGCTAGGTTCCATTCATCTTTGCCTCTTAGCATGTAGTTTACAATTGCTTCCGGCGAAAGGTTTTCGCAAATTTGTCTTTGCAGTATGGCCCTTTGGTCGTTGAAGCGTGGGCATCTCAAGAATACATGATCCACACTGTATGCTACGCCGATCCCGCAACAGTCACAGTAAGGATCAACCTCGTACTTGAATCTGTGCAGATACGACTTAAAGCATCCATGACTGCTCAGAAATTGGGTCGTGTAAAAGTCAACTTCGCCGTGGCTTCTTTGAACCCAGCGCTCTAAGTCTGGAATGCATCGGTATGTCCATCGTCCGTTTGTCGCACTGCTCCATTTGTTTTGCCATTCGGCTAGGCTATTTACTCTAGCTTCCTTGCGGGTGGCTTCAGTAGTTATCTCCGTACTTGAGAAGATATGAGCAGACTCCTTAGCTAGTAGGTCTAGTGGGTACATACCAGCAATTACCAAGGCTGCTTCATCAGACACAGTCTTGAATGCGCTGCATACCCGGAGTGCACGCAGACGATACGTTGACTTTATGCCCCGATAATACGATGAGTGACATACCGCATCGAACCACACCGGGGCTCCATAGAAGATTTGACTTCTTATTACGCCTGCAAAAACTTTTTTGCTTCGTTCCATTGGTCCTCTTGCGTTGAGCATTATTCTGGATAAAGAGGTCATTGTAGAGGCCGCCTTGTCTCTGGCGTATTCGAGATGCATTTTGAACGACAACCTTCTATCGATAATGATACCCAGATACCTTATCGCAGGCTTCGTGGAGACAGGATAGCCATTTACTCTGAACGTTATATCCTCCAGCTTTTTTCTACTTGACATAAGAACTGCCTTTGTCTTCTGTTTCGCTAGGGCGAGCCCGTGGTTGTCGAGCCATTCTTTAATCTTCTCCACAGAAACAGTAGCTGTTTCGGATATTTGTTGTTTGGACGTTATCACCACCGCAATATCATCGGCGAAGCCAATCACCTTCACACCCTGCGGTAGCTGCAGGCGTAGAATACCGTCGTACATGATGTTCCACAGTAATGGGCCTAGGACTGAACCTTGTGGTACGCCGCCAGTAATTTCCAACTTCTTTCTTCCTTGCTCCGTGTCATACCATAGTATGCGATCTTGGAAGTAGCTCCTTATTAGCCGTCGCAAGTAGTATGATACTCCTTTGCGCTCTAAGGTGTCCAAAATTGTTGCCCAGTTAGCCGAGTTGAACGCGTTTTCGACATTGAGCGTTAAAATCAAACAATACTGTTTTGTTCCACCTAGCTATCTGGACCCACTGGTTGCTTTTCTCGCTAGCTGAATTACTTCTGTTACATCCTGCACCGTAGATCTTCCCTTCCTGAAGCCATATTGCTCATTTCAGATGCCACCCAGTGTCTCCATCTCAACGTCCAACCTGTTACAGATAATACGATCGAACAGTTTACCCGCCTAGTCTAGAAGACAAATGGGTCTGTAGCTCGATGGATCTTCAGTGGGCTTGCCAGGCTTGGGAAGCAGCACCAGCTTTTGCTGCTTCCAAATCGATGGAAAACGACCTTCAGCAAAACATGCGTTGAAGACTGAGGTGAACGCCGACGTATTTTTGCCGATAGCCACTTTTTAGACTTTGTTTGGTACACAATCCAGGCGCTTTTTTTACGTTAATTCTTTCTGCGGCTTGAGTGACTTCATCAGCCGTTACCTTGTCACATAGGTGCAGATTTACACCGTGTACTGGAGAAACGAGCCGTCTTTGTTTGGGAAACAGAGTATCTACTACTGTTTGTAGAAACAATGGGCACGTTGGAACTGCAGCTTTGGTGGTTTAAAGCTTCTTCATTACAACTTTGTATGCCGTTCCCCAAGGATTTTCTTCCGCATCATCGCATAGCTCGAGGAAACACTGACGCTTGCTTTTCTTGATAGCTTTTTTAAACAAGTTTCGTGCAGCTTTATATATAATTTGGCATTCTAGAAAATTAATCCTTCCTCTTGCGCGTTGAAAAATTCTCCTAGCTTGCAAGCAGTTCTTTCTCAAAGCTTCGATGCGCTAATTCAACCAATAGACGTCATTGTAAGAGTTTCTCTCCATCGACGCGACGCAAGCAGCCCTGATGTCTGTTATAAGCTTCTTCGCCATAATTTCTGCCGACCCCTGGTACTGTGATGTGGGAAACGCTTCCGCAAATAGATCGGCGTCGAAGGATGCTAATTTCCAGCCCCGGAAGTTTTCTGCCCTATCTGCCCGGTGGGGGTTTTCAGTACCACGATTTATTTGGCAGATAATTGCGGCGTGGTCTCTTTGGGTGTAACAGTCGCTCACTTCCCATTCCGCTTTTCTAAACATACTCCTGCTAACGAACGTGAGGTCGATAATTGACCCAAACCCATTTCGGTAGAAAGTGTATTGAGTGCCCGTGTTTAACAAGGCAACGTCTAGGCATGCCAGCGCCTCCAAAAGAGCTTTGCCTCTTGGAGACGTTCTAGGGCAGCCCCATCCCTGCGCCCAAGCGTTAAAGTCACCGGCTATTTTGACTTTTTGGCATGCTGGGTGGGTTATAGCAGCTATAAATACATACGTTTTCTACCTTTGCGCACACGAAGCCTACCTCTACTGAGACGCATTGCATGTGTTTTGGTTCGTTGCCACACATCCATATTGCAGCCTTGCCATCAGCATTTTGAAGCCATGTAGCGTCATCCTTATGTTTGTAAGGCTCGCTAATGATTGCAATATCTATGTTGAGATCTTTCACGGTTTGCGCCAACAAGTCTTGGGCAGACTGGCAATGGTTTAAGTTTAGCTGAAGTAGACTCATAGCTTTTTCATTTTTCGGATGGCTTCTTTATAAATTGGGCATTTTACGCCACCGGTGTTGTGGTCAATACGGTCCGTGCCTTTCTTAGCGCAAAGCAGGCATTTGGGCGTATTGTTGTAGCCTTTAGCGGTATGCCCTGTTTGTCCGCACCTAAAGCAAATGCCTCTGCGGTCCTCCGTGCTAGCGCAGTTTTTTGCGATGTGGCCAACGTCAAGGCACTTGTAGCATCGCAATGGTTGTAGCATTTCCCTTATTCTACATACTACCCAGCCAATTCGAACTTTTCCCTGCTCGAGCAGAATCTTTGCCGCATCGGTTGGCAGAAGGAGCGAGGCGGTTTGCGTGCCTCCGTAGGCCTTTCGCAGTGAGCGAATGTCGTTAGCTTTTATATCGAGGTCGCTGCTTAATGAGTTCAGGGCTAGGCATATCTCATCACTCGAGGTAATTTCGTCTATGTCGTGAATTACCACACGTACTTGCTCCGTCAGGGCCTTTACTTCGGCCTTACCGGTCAACAACTTTCCAACGGCAGCCTGCAACTTCACGGTGTTTGTGTCAGATGCCTTACCTAATTTGAAAAGTAAATCGCCGTTTTCCTTATTTTTCGGACGGCGTCGCTGAAACTTATTAGGCTCTCTTCCGTCTTAACCATTCTCAGGATGTCAGCGTATGAGCAATCTCCAACGCTTTTAACCACGATGGCATCTGGACGAGAAGTCTTAATTTTTTGGCGCTTTTGTCTCACGACTTTCGTCCACTCCGGTTCATGCGCCTCTGGGCGCAGTTTTCCTGCCGGGTTTTTCGTGATTCTTCCTTTCCCTATGTCCGACTCTTCGTTAGCCTTTTCGTTGCCAAGTCTGACTCGGTCTTTCCACGGTAAAGTCCCCATCGTTAGAGTCTCTAAACCTTTTTCCCGGTTTAAAAGGTTCAGCTTTGGACTTCGTCTGTGTTGATTTCGTATCTACAGACGGTTTCCTTGCTGGAGTGCTGACGCTCCATATTTTTTCGCAGAGCTTTGCTATGCTGGATAAGACATTTTTCATTTGCTGGTTTACATGTCTCTGCCCCTCTATCATTCTTCTAAGCTCTTCTATCTTGCTTTTCATTTCAATCGCCGCACTTGTGTTCTCCGGACCGGCTACGCTGCCAGCTTCGCACGGCACAACCTCGCTTTCTCTGCTTTCCCTATGGAAATCAATAATTTTCTGGCCCTGGTGACTTAGGGGGTTTGAAGCCGTGCCTCCGATATCCACTACCGATGCGTTTTCAGACATAATTTTGTCCTCAATTTTGCGAATGTATGCATGCATGTACATACATACATATGTATGTGTTCACAAGCGCAGACGTACACTCTATGCATACGTACAATACCCATGTATGTATGTAAGTGTATATGTATGTGTGTACATAAATACAAAAGGGATAATCAACAAGTTGAGCAAATGGCCTGACACTCCCCTGCAGTGAAGGTAGCTAGCTCCGAACTAGCGATTTCACTAAACCTCGGTGGTCATCACTAGTTCCGCGCCAATCTACTTTCCTTGTATTCAACTGGCGAATTTAACGTTGACATGTCATAGGAGGTAGTCAATTGCCCTCCTTCTGCATTACCATTCGCCAGCCACCTCGCTAGTGCTGGCAAGCCATCTATTTCATTAGTGCCAACGTACTAACCACGTAAATGGTGCTAATGTACTACCAAATTCACTGGCGCCATTGCACTCTACACATTACTAGAACTTGAAAAAATTCAATATTAAATAAAAATATAAATATAAAAAAATTTAACCTAAAATTACATTACTTAAATAGTACATAAGTATGTATATAAAAAGTGTAATTATTGCGTATGCTTTTTAGTTGAAATATTTTTGAAAATTCTTTTTTTTTGAAGCTGTATGGCTTTGCGGAGTTGATCCTCTGCTGTGCCCCCCTCGGACGTTAACGGAATAGAGTCTGGAATAAATTATGTATTTTAAATTCACATCGATATAAACATGTCGTTCTACAAATATTACCTAATAATGCACCGTAAAAATTAGTAAATTTTTTGATGATCTTTTTTCCGTGCAGTCCATCTACGTTATGGTCAATGATGATCTTTACTTTATTGATTCTGTCCAAATATCTCTCGTTTTCTTTTTTAATAAGGCGTTTTAAATGTCGTTTGCTACTCATTTTGCAAATATTACCTATTATATTATATTATATTATATTTATTTTTTGTTAAGATTCTTTAATTACTCAGCACTAAAACGATGTTTAACAATGCGCACTTTACTTTCAACTGAAGACGATCATTTTTTGTCCTTCACAAAACAAAACGCACAAAAAAATAACAGTTAATTCCTGGAACTCTATATTTGCATTTGTGCATGAGCATGCACATGCTTGAATTCGGCCGCTTGCGCATTTCTATAGATTAGTGAAGTAAACAGCCTCCAGTGGCATAACTGGTATGTAGTTGTTCTGCGTGCTAATAGATACATACACTATACATAAATAGTAAATATTTATTTAGTGTGTACATATGTAGTGGCGGTAACTATCATCGCCTCGCATTACTTTGGGTTAGAAAAGTGGTTAGTTACTCTGTTCGCTAGTTACTTCACTAGTGATGTAGTGGCAATTGACACTTAGCACACTAGCGGGTCAGTAGGTAGGCTGCATATATGTATGTACATACATACATGCAGATTTACGAATACGAAGAAGCTAGCGAATATTTATAAAAGGGTTTTACTACCATACATTATACCCAGACATAAATAGACATACATATGTATATATGTATGTATGTATGTACGTATATAAATACGTATATACATATGTATGTAGATATGTATGCACTTCAGAGTCAAAAACGGGTTACAATTGTATGCAATACTTACAATGTTTTTTAACACAAATCCTTTCCGTTAATTCTTTATAAAATAATATCGCATTCTTTAACTAGAAAAATATCAATTAAAGTTTCAAAACTTGTACAGAGTGCACACATTTTCCAAATATCAAAGTTTTCCATCCAAAATTTCTAACGTTTTAGTGACAAATTGAAAATTTCTAACATTTTAATAAGAGTCTTAAGAAATTCTGTATATAAAAAGCATTGTGAAAATTGTGTCTAAATCTGCTTTCTTTCCATTTACATTTGCGCCTGCATATGAACATATTTTCATACAAATGTGTATAGACTTTATTATAAGTGTATGCATTTATTTTATAGTTACTTATTAATTTCAGTAAAATTCAATGTAGATTATGCATGTATGTGCGTAAATATGAAGAGACATGCAAATATTAAATTCATTTGCAAAAATACATACATACATCCGAATGCGCATTTCTAGTTGTACAACATATTTGGCTCTCTTTGTACAACGAATGCCCTTTTTCTGAATGCGACTGAGCGCAGTATTCTTAGCTATCCGCACACTCATTCAGTCATCGCGCTTGCTGTGAGCAGAATGCGTAGAATGTTGCGCTTACGTGTGAATGTGTTAACGGCCAATGACTACATTCAGGAAGACGCCTAATATCTAAATATGAATTTGTTTTCTGTTATTTACTAAGTATACCTAATACGAATCACCCAAGAAATGTCAAGCGTGGAGGTAAGAGTATCTGGAAGGCTATTTTAAGAGATTAAGGTCACAGGAACGAATATAATCGTTAATCACTGGATAATTCACCAGGAAAAATTGTGTGCGAAAATATTGAGCTTGCCAAATGTCACAATACCAATAATTAAACAAATCAATTTTATACAGTCGCGCGCGTTAAATCATCGTTAATTTAAAGAATTCCTGAAAGATTTAGAAACTGAATATGGCGACGTGGTTATCAATACCGAAGTATGTTGGCTTAGTAGAGGTGCAATGCCAAAAACAGTATTCAACTTAAAAAGCGAAATACAATTGTTTTTGAATATGAAGGGATATGCCTTTCCTCATTTCGGAAATAAAGAATGGATGTGCGATTTTGGGTTTCTTATCGACATGACTGATCATCTCAATGATCTTAATGTGGAACTTAAAAAGGACAGTTTATTCACAATTTGTATGATAAAATTCTGGGCTTTGAGCGCAAACTAAAATTGTAGAAACAGCATCTTTTGCAGAAAAATGTGTCTCACTTTCCACATTTAGAAAAAGAAAACGTTTATACTTCCCAAAACAACGCACAATATATAAACATTTTAATCAACGAATATCAATTACGATTCCAAATGTTCAAAGATGAGAATACAGTGGTTTCCTTGAAAATGTTTTCCTCGCCATTTAATATCGATGTGGATACAGTTCCCGAAGGCTTTCAAATGGAAGTGATTGACATGCTGAATAATACCGATTTAATCAGTAAACATCAAAAAATTTTATAAAACTTAAGTGAGTCTTGAAAATTTTCGCTTTAAACGAAAAATGCATGGCAAATGATATCTCTGTTCGGAAGTATGTATATTTGCGAACAATTATTTTCAACCATGAAATGAATCAAAAATGACCACCGGCTGATATCGATCAGCTTGTATCGAAAAAACAGTGCAAAATTTCTCATTAAAAATTTCAAGTAATTTCGTTTTTCTGCTCTTTCCTTGTTTGTTTTTATCTTGCATTAAAATTTGTATATGAAATATTTACTTTGCTTTATTTTAAAATTTATTATAAATAAAGTTTCGTTAAGTTCGTAAGAGCTAATCTATTCGGCCCGCAAAAAAATATTAAAATTTAAATTGGCGAATTGATTAAAAAGGTTGCTGACCCCTGGTCTAAGGGAAGTACAATTTTTTCTCTTCGCCACGCTTATAGCCATCGATCATTCATGCATTTACAGCCAGCGATATGTAAGGTAAGCTAGAGATGCCTGTTAATATGTGTGTAGGTAACAGCGCTTTCATATCAGCGTTTTTTTCGCCTATGCTTACTGATTTGTTATTAGAGCTGTTAAGAGCTCATTAGAAAATTATTTAACTGATTATTATTTATACAATATTATTCTTATTAAAACTTTAACGATAGGGTTCTGAATATAATAGTAGCGGATATTTTAGAACTGCATACTGAGCTTACACTCAGCTTAAACGACAAACAGAGTTAAACTTGTAATGAAAAACTGTCCCTTAGTAAATGAACGACTTGTACATACATATGTGGTTGCACCTTAATGGAGATAAATGTTGAAAAGAAATAAATAATTTGATGAGTTAAACGACTTTTGGTAATATTTTTCTGGACTGGGTATCTTTTTTAGAGTTTTGGTATTAAATTAAAATCTTTGTGGCAATGCTTTCACTGCATTGACGTCACTCAACGGTCAAATCAGAAAAGTTTTGAGTAATAGTACCCTGGAAGGCGCAATCTTCTCTATCATTCTTGGTTGCACATTTTATATGCGTCTCTTTGTACAACGGCTGTCTTTTTTAATGAATTCGAGTGAGCGCAGATATCTCAGGTATATGCACACTCATTCAGTCATCGTGCTTGAAGTGAGTTGAATGTTGGGTATACATGAGAATGTGTTAAAACGGCGAATGACTGTATCCATGTAGATGTCTAATATGTATGTATTAAGGAGGAACGTCGCTGTTCGGGTGATCACCTTCGTGTCCAGTTCAGGCCTTGTGATCATAAATCCAGGTTGCGGTGTCAGTATTCTTCTCTTTACGTATATACTGCAAAGGGAAGTTGCACTCTTTCCGTACAGTTGTGGTGTCGTCCTCAGATGCAGACAAGCGGAAAGCAAGCAAACGGGGCTGGGCAGACCGTACGAATACTGCGATTAAAAAAAACCGTTTCACTTGCACGTTTATAGCTAGCAGTCCTATTTTGTAACTTTTTTTTCACTTTTTCATCTTGGCAACTTTCCGACTCATCCTCCAAGCCTTTTTGTGCGACATTTTATTCGGCATAATTAGGCCGAGAAAGTCATTCGAGTTTGCTAACTCATAACGCGATCATCCGAATGAGTCACGCTTTGGAAGTTTTACTCATACACACACACCCTATCAGCAAAGTTTCACACCAACCCCTGGGGGCTATTTTATGTTGAGGCGAAGTGGCAACTTTCTTGCGCCTACACATATACACTCTCCCACTCAAACGTTCGAACACACACACTAAGGCTGTCGTTACACGTGCCTACAAATTGGTTTATTCGGCAAGGTGATCCAAAAGTTTATCATCCAAAACAGAACAAACTGAGTCGTACGGTGATTTCAAATTTTTTAAAACAATAAGTAATGGTTTGTCTTCGTGAAATGCTATTTCATCTGTGCGCAACTGAAGATATTTTTTATTCCATGTAATAGATTTAAATTCTGGATTACCATTTTTTATAGCCAGAACACGGCGGTGAATTTTCCAGTTATAGAAACGTTCGAAAAGTTTCCTTCTCCTGTCATTTCCGGCGATCTAGAACGCTTTGCACGCCGAGAAACTCGATTCGGTATCACTAAGTATTTCTATCGGCTTGACCAAATACAGCAGTTCCACTGAGTTGAAGTTTCCTTCTCCTGTCATTTCCGGCGATCTAGAACGCTTTGCACCGCGAGAAACTCGATTCGGGATCACTAAGTATTTCTATCGGCTTGACCAAATACAGCAGTTCCACTGAGTTGAAGTGACTCAGTTTCTGTATCATGTGTCTCACACGATACAGTTGATACCGGTTTATGGTCTGATGGAGCAGCAATCGCCTCTTGCAAAACGTGAAAAGAGTTATTTGCTTCCAAGAATGATAAATTAGAAGATTTCGTCATTTCCATTAAGTTATCTTTTTATACCCAAACGAACTTGTACACAATGGTATTATAACTTTGTTCGCATAACGGTTGTTTGTAACAGCAAAAAATAATCGAGATAGATATAGACACATATATACTAAAATGATTAGAATGAAAAGAGGAATCGATTTAGCCCTGACTGTCTGTCCGTCCGTCCGTCTGTCCGTGGTTACAATAAATTGAGTAAAAATTGAGATATCTCAATGAAATTTGGTAGGTTGGTATTGAAAATGGTCAAGATCGGTCAATAACCACGCCCACCTCCCATATAACGGAAATTTTTGTAAAGTGAAAAAAGTCCGTTTTTTCGGTATCTATTACAGCAAATTGAGTGAAATGTGGTATTTAGAGCGATTTTGAACTAAGAAACTAGGTATTTTTAAAATTTTGAAAAATTGGCGTTGCCACGCCCACTTAGGAACAAATTTTCCTCAATATCGCTGTTATCATTGTTAAAACTTTTTAAAATCGGATCATAACTAAGAAACTTGATTTACCACGCCCACTTATAAGAAAACGTCTGTAGGTATCTCAATAACGATGTAAGGTATCGTCACAAAATTTGGTGAACCTATTGTCCTTGATATCACTAGCATCACCGTCAAAATTTTTGAAATCGGACCATAACCACGGCCAACTTCCATATAACGGATATTTTGAAAAATGCAAAAAACTTCGTTTTTCAGTATTTATTGGAAGAAATCGAGTAAAGTTTAATACTAGCTGCGATTTGAAACGAAGAAAACGGGTTTTTATGAACAGCCCAGTTTAAAAAAAAAAAACGAAATGTTCTGTGGAAAATTGTAGAAACGACACATTAAACCCTTGCTTTTTCACTATATTTCGGTATTAAATTGTTTAAACAATAGTATTGTATAATTAAATTTTCCTTATCCACTATTTTAGAGTCGTACAAATATACAAACTGCTTTATATTCGCTAAAATGTCGTATTTCTCGATCAGAAGCCATCCTTTTATTTGTTGACATGCACCGAACAACAAGTAAATAAATGCTTCACAATTGCACTCATGACTAAAATATACATATAAGCATTGTAATATTCCAACTCCTTTACAAATGCAACTATACATTTACTAGAAGTACATCAGTACCTTCCCTGAAATAATATTGTAAAACTTAAAATCATATTATTCGAAACTGACAAGTTTTAGGAATTCAACTAGTTTTTGCTCTAAAGCTGTACACACTGCCCAAGGCGAATTCATAGAAGGTGGTATGTTGCCATCGGCTGATTGCTTGTTCTATCTACGCCTTGCGCGGTGTATGTGTCAAAATTGTTATTTTGATTACATTTTAAATTTCTTATTACATTCGTAATGGAAAATTCCATGTGTAAGACGAGCAACATGAAATATCATAAAGAAATTATATTGGTTATTGTTACTATAATTTAAATTTGTGTTAAATTTGGAATTCCGCGCATTCGTTTATTTTTGTTTTTCTAAATTTGTCTGATATTTTTACCACATCATACACAAAAATTTATACTTATATGTGGAGTATACCACCTTTGAGCTCAATAAAATTGTAAATTATTATTAAACATTTATATGCAAGGATGAGCACGCCTTAAATGCATTCTAATAATAACTAAATAGAAAACAGAATTTGCAAAAACCCAAACAACAACCACACAAACAAGTTTAAAAAGCGGCTGATCAGTTTCTCTTGTTTGTACGACTAGTTGGTTTGTTTAAGGAAGATGGAATAAACACAACAGTCCACTCGGCTAGCGTAGCAGAGCATGTATCGTGTTGGGTCTGCTACTCCGAGCTCCTGGGTTCAAAGCCTGGGAGAAGTGGTTATGAAGAATAAATTTAATTTCAATTTTACAATTTTATTGAGCTCAAGGCCAGTTTATGGAAGATTTTTGTGAAAAAACAACAACAGTTTTTAATGGTAGAAGTTATAGTACTATTTCTGAAATCACCACATTTCCTCATCAGACTTCTTTTTATTAAATTAATTAAATTAATTTTTCATATCTACTTCTCCCAGGCTTTGAACCCGGGAGCTCGGAGTTGCAGAGCCAATTCGCTACATATTGTGCTACGCTAGCCGAGTTGGCTGTTGTGTTTATTTCATCTTCCTTAAACAAACCAACTGGATTTAAGTTATTTACTTTAGAATGCATTTTAAGACGTGCTTATCCTTGCATATATAAATGTTTGTTATTTTTCTGTTGGCCTAGTAAATGTTAACTTTATAATTTTATTGAGCTCAAGGCCAGTTTATGGAAGATTTTTGTGAAAAAACAACAACAGTTTTTAATGGTAGAAGTTATAGTACTATTTCGGAAATGACCACATTTCCCCATCAGACTTCTTTAAATTTAATTTCAAGAAAATGAAACAAATTCTACTGCGTTTTCCATTCATCGTAAAATAATCCTTTCGAAAAAGAGTGTCAAAATTCGAATTTCATTATTTACCAAGGCTTTTGCTGGTACTATGAAATCATGGCTAATAATTTTCTTCTTTTATATTCAAGTTGAAGACAATGGACGTGAAAAGTATTGAAGTTTCTTGTGGTCTTGTAAAAACAAGCGAAGAAGAAGATATACCTAGAGAAAGTAACAGTTATTTCCAAGGATATTTAAGCGAAGGCGAAGCTCTAGAAGAACTCTCTGAATCCAGTCCTTACGGCATAGGTCCTCAAAGTGATCCTAGACATCTAACCGAATATTCACTAACATGGCGAAATCAAGACAGAAACGAGGAACCCTATAGACAAAGAACGTATAATTCCATAAGCAACGAAAAAATATTGCCTAACGAAGGGATTCAAAACTTCGAAAATTTTTCGGAAGTAGCCGATGAATTTTGGTCCCAGAGAGAATCAAAAGAAACCAACAAGTCATGGCAAACAAATTCACAGGTAAAAAAAAACTAGCAAATTGTATATGGGCTAAATTTATGCAATATTTACACCAACAATTTTTTACCGCTCCAATCATTTTTCTTTCCATTCATTGGGTCAAAACATGAGACACGTTATTTTTTATTTTGATTTGCCACTTACAATTTCCGAGATATTTTTTCTTGAACTTTAAGCATGATAAAAAACGACTTTTTAGTATATGCTTCCCCGAAAGAAAGCATTTTATTAAAAAAAACTATTTTTGAAATTTTCTTGGCTTTCATATGTGGATTACCAGAAATTGATACAAATATTTTTTTATAAAAAAATTGGGCATCAAACACTTCAAACACTTAGGTAAAACCTGTAAAAATTTCCGAATGGGCAGTTTAAAATAACGCTCGCAATTAAATTTTGAATTTCTTCTCCTTTGCCTAAAAAATAACTTCAAAGTTTTTTCTTATTTTTTATTAGGGTTCTAATGTAGTCTTTTAACAACAATTAATATATACTTCTTATTTGCTGAGGCACGCTTTCTTTACGGTTTTACGAAGCTTTCTATTTTGAAATCATTACAAAAAGAATAAGGCTTGACTTTCAATCTGTTTTTTTATTCAGGCTTAACACTGAGAATTCCGTGCGTGCCCGATATAGTCTTGAACTTTTCAAATCGGGTTTTTAACAAAAAAACCGAGACATTGGGCAGTGAAGTTTCTCTTCTCGCCTATTCATAGAGTTCTGAGGCTGAAGTGATGCGATTATTGGATATTATCTGCAAATTTGCTCGCCGTGCCATTCTTTTCAAAGTTCCTCTAGCTCCGTCGCAAGGCCCCTATGATAATAAACATTTGCGAAGTGTTTACAATTTTTAAATTGCTGGGTTGCTCCATCGGAAAAATAATTGCATTTTCAAATAAGCGGATACACTGTTGACAAGTAGTTATTAAATATTTTAAGAAAGACATAAACTGCTACAACTTCATGTTTTGTGCAATCGGAAATAATTACAAAGTCTTATGTTTAGTTGTTGGACCCTTTAATGCATTTGGAAAGTTACTGTCTCGAAAATAAAAAAAAAAAACAATTGGAAAAAAGGTTGCCTGGTCATTATTCCAATGATAACCTGTTATTGAATTTTGGATAACGTAGGCATAATTTTCCGCAAAGTCGCATACAATTAACGCTTCATCATTCCGGAGATTTTCTTTCACGTGCTTGTAGAATCCTGTTGTTTTGCAATGAAGAAATACCCTTCCAAAATTGACAAAATTTTTAATAAATTCTTCGACCGATAGTATTTTGTTATCCAAAGTTATTATTGGTTTTGTAACCCACTGCTGATAAGTGATATTATCTTTATGTTTTTTTTTTAAACATTGCAAATTTCTTTGGACTTCTGTGTATCAGTCGGGCAAGTTGTGCATTCATTGAAAAAACACTTTTCATCAGGATGCTCACAAAGAAAACGTAATAAAACATATGCATAGAGGTCAACAAGAAATTTTTCTGATTGCATATATCGTATTAAATTGCTTTCTGAAAAAATAAATCATAATAACATAAGTCATTCCATAATTAATTGTTTGTGAATTTTAAATATTTAACTACATAATTAAACTGTATACATTTTTTTAAATTTTCCTGTTGCCATACATTTCATATATTCATAATTAGGACACGCACAAACTATATGTGTACCTTCAGAACCAGCTAAAATGCAATGAGGTGGTCGGAGGGAGCAAAATTTTGACAAACCGATTTTTTACTTATGGATTTTCGTATTTAAACTTTCTGTAAACATATTTCAAGTTTTGTGTTATCAATTTTTTTTGACGAACTTTGCATTGGCCATCGACAATGAATAACGAACTGCTTCTTGAAACAAATTATAAGAATACAGTAAGGTTCGACTTTCAAACTTTTAAATGAAAAAATGTAAAAAGGCTACATTAGGACCCCAATAAAAAATTAGAAAAATTCTGAAATTATCTTTAATGCAAATGCGAAGAAATTCAAAAATTAATTGCGAGCGTTAATTTAAACTGCCCATTCTGAACTTTTTACAGGTTTTACTTAAATGTTTGAAGAACAGTTTTCAATAAAAAAATTTAAAAAAAATCATTACTAAAAAAGAAAAATTGTAAATACAAAACTATTAATTAACTCTCACATATGTACGTAAACTCGGAGAGGTGTAGAAAAAATTAAATTCTCACCTGCGAAAACTCGAAAATGTGTAGAAAATTTAAACAAGCAATCGTCTCTAAAACAACGGCAAATGCTAATATAGTTAAAAATATTCTTTGATTATATAGGTAATAAACAAAATATTAAGCAATCACAAAAAAAAAACAATCAACAATCAACTCATATAAAAACAAGTAAGAAATGCTAAATTCGGGCGAAACCGATTTTTATATACCCTCGCGATGTGTTTTTGTATGCGCGGTGCCCATAGTTTCATAAAAATCCCGTTTCTTTGTTTAAAATCGCTGCTGGTATTAAACTTTACTCATTTTCTTCCAAAAAATACTGAAAAACGAAGTTTTAGTGATATCAAGGACAACATATTCACCAAATTTTGTGGCAATACCTTCGTTATTCAGATACCTACAGATGTTTTTTTTTATAAGTGGTAACGCCCATTTTTCAAAATTTCATAAAATCAAGTTTCTTAGTTTACTATCTCTCTAAATAACAAATTTTAATTAATATGTTCCAACAGAAAACGAAAATTTTAAATTTTTCAAAATTTCCGTTATATGGGAGGTGGGCGAGGTTATGGTCCGATTTCAAAAATTTAACAGCGATAATGAGGAAAATTTGTTCACCAAATTTTGTGACGATACCTTATACCGTTATTGAGATACAGGAATTTTTTCCTAAGTGGGCGTAGCAACGCCTATTTTACAAAATTAAATAATTACCTAATTTCATTGTTCAAAATCGCTCCAGATACCAAATTTCTCTCAATTTGCTTTAATGGATACCGAAATAACGCAGTTTATGCATTTTTCAAAAACTTCCGTTATATAGGTAGTGGGCGTGATTATTGTCCGATCTTAACCATTTTCAATACCAACTTACCCTGTCCAAAGGGCAATCTATGTACCAATATTAATTGATATATCTCAATTTTTACTCAAGTTATCACCTGCACGGACGGGCGGACGGAGGGATAGACAGACATCGCTAAATGGACTTCTCTTTTCATTCTGATTCCGTTATGCTGTTACAAGCAACCGTTATGTGAACAAAGACCCTTATGTACAAGTACGCTCGGGTATAAATATAACAAAAAGGGCTTTAATTTGTTTAAAAATAAAAATAATAATTATTTAGGGGACGAGGGTACCCTAACTTAACCTCTACGACGAAAAACTAAAAAAAATTTAAAAGCTCTTTTCGAACACCAAGCTATATAAAACAGGGGGTTTACAAAAATAAAAATGGGTTTTTTTCAAAACCGCATGTTACCACAGTGGGCCTAACAAAGGTCTAGGTGTGCTGGCGGGATCGCTTTCAGCCACTTTAACATAACTTAGCTATATAAATACGGGTAAAAACAGTAAATGGTTATGCAATAATTAAGTTTTACTATTTGATAACCCTATTTGAAGTTCCAACAAGTTTTCTATGAAATAGAAAATTTCGAACCCTATCTTTTTTTCGGGTAGAACTTATTAATAAAATGTGGAAGCACGAATTGATGTGCATAATGGAAAAATATTTTATAAGATAAAATATGACAACGGAAATGTTCAAAAAAACATGAATCTCAATGTCCATGAAGAAAATAAAAACAACACGAAGCAAAGAGTGTCCATCCAGGAACAAAAAGTTTTCAATTTAAATAAATACACTATGCCACAAAGTGTTTCTAAAGTGGCCAAGGAACAAAAAGTTGTCACTTTAAATAACATCACTCTAAAACCAAAAGTTTCTGAAGTACCCAAGGAACAAAAAGCTTCCACTTTAAATGAAAACACTATGAAACAAAAAGTTTCTAGAGTGTCCCACCAGGAACAAAAAGTTTCCACTTAAAATAAAATCACTTTAATCAAAAAGTTTCTAAAGTGCCCAAGGAACAACAATTTTTCACTTTAAATGAAAACACTATGAAACAAAAAGTTTATATAGTGCCGGTCAAGAAACAGAAAGTCTCCAAGACTCACGCCGATAAATTTGCCGGCAAATTAAAAACGAAAAGTAGTTATAAAATTATTACAAAAACTTACTTTGAGGAACATTAAGTGTCCCTTACTACAGCTAACTTAGAGAAGCATAAAGTATCCCTTACCAATGCTAACTCTGTGGAACAAAAAGTTTCTACAAAACCAGTTGAATACTTCTCCAAGAACAATATGTTGAATAACAATTTTTCTTTGAAACATGAAATTCTTGAAATGCCAGTGGATGAATTTACCCGCAACTTAATTCGATAATGGGCGACGAAGGCTCGCAAATATCAATTAAATATATTTTTCCAAAAACAAGAAAAATCAAAGTCGGTCAAAAATTTCGAAAATTTGAAAAATGAAAATCAGAGGAACTCTCGAAATTTAAAACCCATATAATGGGAAAAATGTCCTTAACGCATACAAGCTTCCCATTCACGACGTATGTAAAAGCACAAATAAGGACGAAAAATGAGGAACATATGTATATGGAACGGGCAATATCCAATTCCCGTCAGTAAATTCGTTTGTTGATAAAGAAATCCACAATTAATATATACTTCTTATTTGCTGAGGCACGCTTTCTTTACGGTTTTACGAAGTTTCTATTTTGAAATCATTACAAAAAGAATAAGGCTTGACTGTCAATCTGTTTTTTTATTCAGGCTTAACACTGAGAATTCCGTGCGTGCCCGATATAGTCTTGAACTTTTCAAATCGGGTTTTTAACAAAAAAAACCGAGACATTGGGCAGTGAAGTTTCTCTTCTCGCCCATTCATAGAGTTTTGAGGCTGAAGTGATGCGATTATTGGATATTGTCTGCAAATTTGCTCGCCGTGCCATTCTTTTCAAAGTTCTTCTAGCTCCGTCGCAAGGCCCTTATGATAATAAACATTTGCGAAGTGTTTACAATTTTTAAATTGCTGGGTTGCTCCATCGGAAAAATAATTGCATTTTCAAATAAGCGGATACACTGTTGACAAGTAGTTATTAAATGTTTTAAGAAAGACATAAACTGCTACAACTTCATGTTTTGTGCAATCAGAAATAATTACAAAGTCTTATGTTTAGTTGTTGGACCCTTTAATGCATTTGGAAAGTTACTGTCTCGGAAATAAAAAAAAAAAACAATTGGAAAAAAGGTTGCCTGGTCATTATTCCAATGATAACCTGTTATTGAATTTTGGATAACGTAGGCATAATTTTCCGCAAAGTCGCATACAATTAACGCTTCATCATTCCGGAGATTTTCTTTCACGTGCTTGTAGAATCCTGTTGTTTTGCAATGAAGAAATACCCTTCCAAAATTGACAAAATTTTTAATAAATTCTTCGACCGATAGTATTTTGTTATCCAAAGTTATTATTGGTTTTGTAACCCACTGCTGATAAGTGATATTATCTTTATGTTTTTTTTTTTAAACATCGCAAATTTCTTTGGACTTCTGTGTGTCAGTCGGGCAAGTTGTGCATTCATTGAAAAAACACTTTTCATCAGGATGCTCACAAAGAAAACGTAATAAAACATATGCATAGAGGTCAACAAGAAATTTTTCTGATTGCATATATCGTATTAAATTGCTTTCTGAAAAAATAAAACATAATAACATAAGTCATTCCATAATTAATTGTTTGTGAATTTTAAAATATTTAACTAATTGAACTGTATACATTTTTTTAAATTTTCCTGTTGCCATACATTTCATATATTCATAATTAGGACACGCACAAACTCTATGTGTACCTTCAGAACCAGCTAAAATGCAATGAGGTGGTCGGAGGAAGCAAAATTTTGACAAACCGATTTTTTACTTATGGATTTTCGTATTTAAACTTTCTGTAAACATATTTCAAGTTTTGTGTTATCAATTTTTTTTGACGAACTTTGCATTGGCCATCGACAATGAATAACGAACTGCTTCTTGAAACAAATTATAAGAATACAGTAAGGTTCGACTTTCAAACTTTTAAATGAAAAAATGTAAAAAGGCTACATTAGGACCCCAATAAAAAATTAGAAAAATTCTGAAATTATCTTTAATGCAAATGCGAAGAAATTCAAAAATTAATTGCGAGCGTTAATTTAAACTGCCCATTCTGAACTTTTTACAGGTTTTACTTAAATGTTTGAAGAACAGTTTTCAATAAAAAAATTTAAAAAAAATCATTACTAAAAAAGAAAAATTGTAAATACAAAACTATTAATTAACTCTCACATATGTACGTAAACTCGGAGAGGTGTAGAAAAAATTAAATTCTCACCTGCGAAAACTCGAAAATGTGTAGAAAATTTAAACAAGCAATCGTCTCTAAAACAACGGCAAATGCTAATATAGTTAAAAATATTCTTTGATTATATAGGTAATAAACAAAATATTAAGCAATCACAAAAAAAAAACAATCAACAATCAACTCATATAAAAACAAGTAAGAAATGCTAAATTCGGGCGAAACCGATTTTTATATACCCTCGCGATGTGTTTTTGTATGCGCGGTGCCCATAGTTTCATAAAAATCCCGTTTCTTTGTTTAAAATCGCTGCTGGTATTAAACTTTACTCATTTTCTTCCAAAAAATACTGAAAAACGAAGTTTTAGTGATATCAAGGACAACATATTCACCAAATTTTGTGGCAATACCTTCGTTATTCAGATACCTACAGATGTTTTTTTTTATAAGTGGTAACGCCCATTTTTCAAAATTTCATAAAATCAAGTTTCTTAGTTTACTATCTCTCTAAATAACAAATTTTAATTAATATGTTCCAACAGAAAACGAAAATTTTAAATTTTTCAAAATTTCCGTTATATGGGAGGTGGGCGAGGTTATGGTCCGATTTCAAAAATTTAACAGCGATAATGAGGAAAATTTGTTCACCAAATTTTGTGACGATACCTTATACCGTTATTGAGATACAGGAATTTTTTCCTAAGTGGGCGTAGCAACGCCTATTTTACAAAATTAAATAATTACCTAATTTCATTGTTCAAAATCGCTCCAGATACCAAATTTCTCTCAATTTGCTTTAATGGATACCGAAATAACGCAGTTTATGCATTTTTCAAAAACTTCCGTTATATAGGTAGTGGGCGTGATTATTGTCCGATCTTAACCATTTTCAATACCAACTTACCCTGTCCAAAGGGCAATCTATGTACCAATATTAATTGATATATCTCAATTTTTACTCAAGTTATCACCTGCACGGACGGGCGGACGGAGGGATAGACAGACATCGCTAAATGGACTTCTCTTTTCATTCTGATTCCGTTATGCTGTTACAAGCAACCGTTATGTGAACAAAGACCCTTATGTACAAGTACGCTCGGGTATAAATATAACAAAAAGGGCTTTAATTTGTTTAAAAATAAAAATAATAATTATTTAGGGGACGAGGGTACCCTAACTTAACCTCTACGACGAAAAACTAAAAAAAATTTAAAAGCTCTTTTCGAACACCAAGCTATATAAAACAGGGGGTTTACAAAAATAAAAATGGGTTTTTTTCAAAACCGCATGTTACCACAGTGGGCCTAACAAAGGTCTAGGTGTGCTGGCGGGATCGCTTTCAGCCACTTTAACATAACTTAGCTATATAAATACGGGTAAAAACAGTAAATGGTTATGCAATAATTAAGTTTTACTATTTGATAACCCTATTTGAAGTTCCAACAAGTTTTCTATGAAATAGAAAATTTCGAACCCTATCTTTTTTTCGGGTAGAACTTATTAATAAAATGTGGAAGCACGAATTGATGTGCATAATGGAAAAATATTTTATAAGATAAAATATGACAACGGAAATGTTCAAAAAAACATGAATCTCAATGTCCATGAAGAAAATAAAAACAACACGAAGCAAAGAGTGTCCATCCAGGAACAAAAAGTTTTCAATTTAAATAAATACACTATGCCACAAAGTGTTTCTAAAGTGGCCAAGGAACAAAAAGTTGTCACTTTAAATAACATCACTCTAAAACCAAAAGTTTCTGAAGTACCCAAGGAACAAAAAGCTTCCACTTTAAATGAAAACACTATGAAACAAAAAGTTTCTAGAGTGTCCCACCAGGAACAAAAAGTTTCCACTTAAAATAAAATCACTTTAATCAAAAAGTTTCTAAAGTGCCCAAGGAACAACAATTTTTCACTTTAAATGAAAACACTATGAAACAAAAAGTTTATATAGTGCCGGTCAAGAAACAGAAAGTCTCCAAGACTCACGCCGATAAATTTGCCGGCAAATTAAAAACGAAAAGTAGTTATAAAATTATTACAAAAACTTACTTTGAGGAACATTAAGTGTCCCTTACTACAGCTAACTTAGAGAAGCATAAAGTATCCCTTACCAATGCTAACTCTGTGGAACAAAAAGTTTCTACAAAACCAGTTGAATACTTCTCCAAGAACAATATGTTGAATAACAATTTTTCTTTGAAACATGAAATTCTTGAAATGCCAGTGGATGAATTTACCCGCAACTTAATTCGATAATGGGCGACGAAGGCTCGCAAATATCAATTAAATATATTTTTCCAAAAACAAGAAAAATCAAAGTCGGTCAAAAATTTCGAAAATTTGAAAAATGAAAATCAGAGGAACTCTCGAAATTTAAAACCCATATAATGGGAAAAATGTCCTTAACGCATACAAGCTTCCCATTCACGACGTATGTAAAAGCACAAATAAGGACGAAAAATGAGGAACATATGTATATGGAACGGGCAATATCCAATTCCCGTCAGTAAATTCGTTTGTTGATAAAGAAATCCACAATTAATATATACTTCTTATTTGCTGAGGCACGCTTTCTTTACGGTTTTACGAAGTTTCTATTTTGAAATCATTACAAAAAGAATAAGGCTTGACTGTCAATCTGTTTTTTTATTCAGGCTTAACACTGAGAATTCCGTGCGTGCCCGATATAGTCTTGAACTTTTCAAATCGGGTTTTTAACAAAAAAAACCGAGACATTGGGCAGTGAAGTTTCTCTTCTCGCCCATTCATAGAGTTTTGAGGCTGAAGTGATGCGATTATTGGATATTGTCTGCAAATTTGCTCGCCGTGCCATTCTTTTCAAAGTTCTTCTAGCTCCGTCGCAAGGCCCTTATGATAATAAACATTTGCGAAGTGTTTACAATTTTTAAATTGCTGGGTTGCTCCATCGGAAAAATAATTGCATTTTCAAATAAGCGGATACACTGTTGACAAGTAGTTATTAAATGTTTTAAGAAAGACATAAACTGCTACAACTTCATGTTTTGTGCAATCAGAAATAATTACAAAGTCTTATGTTTAGTTGTTGGACCCTTTAATGCATTTGGAAAGTTACTGTCTCGGAAATAAAAAAAAAAAACAATTGGAAAAAAGGTTGCCTGGTCATTATTCCAATGATAACCTGTTATTGAATTTTGGATAACGTAGGCATAATTTTCCGCAAAGTCGCATACAATTAACGCTTCATCATTCCGGAGATTTTCTTTCACGTGCTTGTAGAATCCTGTTGTTTTGCAATGAAGAAATACCCTTCCAAAATTGACAAAATTTTTAATAAATTCTTCGACCGATAGTATTTTGTTATCCAAAGTTATTATTGGTTTTGTAACCCACTGCTGATAAGTGATATTATCTTTATGTTTTTTTTTTTAAACATCGCAAATTTCTTTGGACTTCTGTGTGTCAGTCGGGCAAGTTGTGCATTCATTGAAAAAACACTTTTCATCAGGATGCTCACAAAGAAAACGTAATAAAACATATGCATAGAGGTCAACAAGAAATTTTTCTGATTGCATATATCGTATTAAATTGCTTTCTGAAAAAATAAAACATAATAACATAAGTCATTCCATAATTAATTGTTTGTGAATTTTAAAATATTTAACTAATTGAACTGTATACATTTTTTTAAATTTTCCTGTTGCCATACATTTCATATATTCATAATTAGGACACGCACAAACTCTATGTGTACCTTCAGAACCAGCTAAAATGCAATGAGGTGGTCGGAGGAAGCAAAATTTTGACAAACCGATTTTTTACTTATGGATTTTCGTATTTAAACTTTCTGTAAACATATTTCAAGTTTTGTATTATCAATTTTTTTTGACGAACTTTGCATTAGCCATCGACAATGAATAATGAACTGCTTCTTGAAACAAATTATAAGAATACAGTAAGGTTCGACTTTCAAACTTTTAAATGAAAAAATGTAAAAAGGCTACATTAGGACCCCAATAAAAAATTAGAAAAATTCTGAAATTATCTTTAATGCAAAGACGAAGAAATTCAAAAATTAATTGCGAGCGTTAATTTAAACTGTCCATTCTGAACTTTTACAGGTTTTACTTAAATGTTTGAAGAACAGTTTTCAATAAAAAAATTAAAAAAAAAATCATTACTAAAAAAGAAAAATTGTAAATACAAAACTATTAATTAACTCTCACATATGTACGTAAACTCGGAGAGGTGTAGAAAAAATTAAATTCTCACCTCCGAAAACTCGAAAATGTGTAGAAAATTTAAACAAGCAATCGTCTCTAAAACAACGGCAAATGCTAATATAGTTAAAAATATTCTTTGATTATATAGGTAATAAACAAAATATTAAGCAATCACAAAAAAAAACAATCAACAATCAACTCATATAAAAACAAGTAAGAAATGCTAAATTCGGGCGAAACCGATTTTTATATACCCTCGCGATGTGTTTTTGTATGCGCGGTGCCCTTAATTTCATAAAAATCCCGTTTCTTTGTTTAAAATCGCTGCTGGTATTAAACTTTACTCATTTTCTTCCAAAAAATACTGAAAAACGAAGTTTTAGTGATATCATGGACAACATATTCACCAAATTTTGTGGCAATACCTTCGTTATTGAGATACCTACAGATGTTTTTTTTATAAGTGGTAACGCCCATTTTTCAAAATTTCATAAAATCAAGTTTCTTAGTTTACTATCTCTCTAAATAACAAATTTTAATTAATATGTTCCAACAGAAAACGAAAATTTTAAATTTTTCAAAATTTCCGTTATATGGGAGGTGGGCGAGGTTATGGTCCGATTTCAAAAATTTAACAGCGATAATGAGGAAAATTTGTTCACCAAATTTTGTGACGATACCTTATACCGTTATTGAGATACAGGAATTTTTTCCTAAGTGGGCGTAGCAACGCCCATTTTACAAAATTAAATAATTACCTAATTTCATTGTTCAAAATCGCTCCAGATACCAAATTTCTCTCAATTTGCTTTAATGGATACCGAAATAACGCAGTTTATGCATTTTTCAAAAACTTCCGTTATATAGGTAGTGGGCGTGGTTATTGTCCGATCTTAACCATTTTCAATACCAACTTACCCTGTCCAAAGGGCAATCTATGTACCAATATTAATTGATATATCTCAATTTTTACTCAAGTTATCACCTGCACGGACGGGCGGACGGAGGGATAGACAGACATCGCTAAATGGACTTCTCTTTTCATTCTGATTCCGTTATGCTGTTACAAGCAACCGTTATGTGAACAAAGACCCTTATGTACAAGTACGCTCGGGTATAAATATAACAAAAAGGGCTTTAATTTGTTTAAAAATAAAAATAATAATTATTTAGGGGACGAGGGTACCCTAACTTAACCTCTACGACGAAAAACTAAAAAAAAATTTAAAAGCTCTTTTCGAACACCAAGCTATATAAAACAGGGGGTTTACAAAAATAAAAATGGGTTTTTTTCAAAACCGCATGTTACCACAGTGGGCCTAACAAAGGTCTAGGTGTGCTGGCGGGATCGCTTTCAGCCACTTTAACATAACTTAGCTATATAAATACGGGTAAAAACCGTAAATGGTTATGCAATAATTAAGTTTTACTATTTGATAACCCTATTTGAAGTTCCAAGAAGTTTTCTTTGAAATAGAAAATTTCGAAACCTATCTTTTTTCGGGTAGATCTTATTAATAAAATGTGGAAGCACGAATTGATGTGCATAATGGAAAAATATTTTATAAGATAAAATATGACAACGGAAATGTTCAAAAAAACATGAATCTCAATGTCCATGAAGAAAATAAAAACACAACGAAGCAAAGAGTGTCCATCCAGGAACAAAAAGTTTTCAATTTAAATAAAAACACTATGACACAAAATGTTTCTAAAGTGGCCAAGGAACAAAAAGTTGTCACTTTAAATAACATCACTCTGAAACCAAAAGTTTCTGAAGTACCCAAGGAACAAAAAGTGTTGCCGACAAAAACTAAAGCCGAGCAGTAAAAGTAAAAATAAATAATTATTATCATCATTAACATAATCATTTCATTCACCTATTTCATTATATTCCTATATTCGCATACGTTTTGTATTTCTCTTACCTACCTTAACATCTCTCACTATATACCTAATGTTTGCATACATACTTTCGTATTATAACATGCATTTTTATTGTTTTATACATCTATATATATATACTCGTAATAACTGTAGTATCAGGCCACTTTGACCAGCTATGTATGTATATAAACGTGTCACTTTGCATAGGTCGAGACAGTTGTAAGAATCAAGAGGACTAAAAATACAAAAAGTTTTAAAGCGTACACACGCTGTTGGAAATTTGTGTTTTACTTCAATAATCGTACAACTGCCGCGCTAATACTTACGGGTAACAAATCTTTAAAACTTTTTTATCGTTCCAATACTTAAAACCGGCTATATTTTGCAAAAATGAACAATTTGAGAAACGAAACTACGGGGCAAAATTGCCAAAAATGTGACGCGTCAGACAACGACAGTATGGTCCAGTGTGACACTTGCGACGCCTGGTACCACTTTCACTGCGTTGGTGTGGACAGCAATGTGGCTGACGTAAGCTGGAGCTGTGAAAGCTGCCAAAATCATCTATCAACCACGAACGCGCATCCAACTGCAGCGTCATCGCCAACTGCCAAACAAGGTAACCGGCACGTGCATTTTTTGCCTACGTTTCCAACAACAACAAAAACGTCCGAATCAAGAGTCGATCCACTTCTAAGATCTACGACAAATAAAGTAACCACGGTCACCGCTGGTAGCACTCCGATACCAGTATCAACATTTTCGACCTTGGCTTCCGCAAGCTGGAATTTCGGGCCTAATGAATCAGGTCAGGGAATGCAACCACCAACTAAATCAATGTTTTCCGGGTATAACCCAGTTCTGCAATCAACGGAATCGGTACAACAATTCCCAACGGGCAAAAACATCTTCACAACTGCAACTGGTTTAGCGTACAATCAGGCAAATTCATCCCCCTCGGTATCGCAAGTAGGTTCACGCAATTCTCCAGGTATGCAAATGTCGCCCAATACCGACGTATATCGAAATCTTCAACTAGAGAGGCTGGAAGAAGAGATGAGAATACAACAGCTATACTTAAATAACAAATATAAAATTATTTCTCAGCATAACGACAGCCCTGCATCAAACCCTTCAATGTTTGCACCTAACAACGGGCCTACACCTGGCCAATTAGCAGCAAGGCAGGCTATACCCAAACAGCTTCCAACCTTTAATGGCGACCCTGAGGAGTGGCCGCTGTTTATTAGCAGCTTCGAAAATAGCACCACGGTTGCAGGGTACACCGATGCGGAAAATTTGATTAGACTTCAAGGAAGCCTTAAAGGCAAGGCGCGAGAGTTGGTAAAGAGTAAACTGTTTCTACCCTACAAGGTTCCCGAAATTATTAAGACTCTGAGAATGTGTTTTGGCAGACCTGAACACATCCTCGAACGTGCAATGTATAAAGCTCGTGCTATGCCAGCGCTGAAAGATAAATTGTAGGGGCTTATTGAGTTTGCACTCTGTGTCAAGAATATTTGCGTAACGATGGAAGGATGCGAAATGTATGCGCACCTACATAACCCGCTGTTAGTAAAAGAGTTGGTCGACAAGCTTCCCAATGGCCAAAAGTTAAACTGGGCAGTTCACCCAAAAGATGACAATACACCGGTGGTGAAACAGTTCAGCGATTGGTTGTACAATTTAGCCGAAGCTGCCAGTACTGTAGTCTCTTTAGCACCAGCAAAAAGTAATGCTATGGTTAACACGCACACCATCAGCGCCAAAAACCAGAATTCGCCATTAGCCAGTAACACATTAATGGCCAAGCAGTGTATAATTTGCAAACGCTTCGATCACAAGATAATACATTGTAACATTTTTAAAAATTTTACCCTCTCGCGAAAATGGGAGGAAGTTAAAGCGTATAATCTCTGCCGCCAATGTCTAAATCCTCACCGGCGAAAATGTTTTTTGAATAAGGTATGTGGGGTGGATGGTTGCACAATCAAACACCATCAATTACTTCATAAAACAACCACAGTAGCAAGCATAGAAAATCCCAACACTGTAACGGCAAATGCAAACAAATTTTCAGACGTGCAGCTAAACACGCACAGTAGCGGTTGCGAAGGAATACAATCACAAGTACTGGAAATTTTTGCATTTTTAGATGAGGGCTCTTCTGTGACGCTAATAGAAAAGAAAATCCTGGATGAACTTGGCGTGGAAGGTGAACAAGACCCTCTTTGCTTACGGTGGACAGGCAACACAACACGCCTTGAAGAAAATTCTGTTAAGGCCGCCATTGAAATTTCAGTACAACAAATAACCAAAAGTACATTTTGAAAAATATTCATACTGTCGACGATCTCGATCTCCCAGCGCAGACAATTAATGCATCCGAGATGGAGCAGCTGTACCCATATTTATCGGGATTACCAATTGCATCATACCAAAACGTGAAGCCAGCATTGTTGATCGGCGCTGACAATTGGAGGCTTGCAATACCTCTCAAAATTAGAGAAGGAACTTGGTTCCAGCCTATAGCGTCCAAAACTCGACTTGGATGGACACTGCAAGGGTGCGATTTTAGACAGGCTAGTGAATATCGACTCAGCGTGCATACGTGCGATTGTAAAAAAAGATACGACGACTTACACGAATCCGTGAAGGAATTCTTCACACTTGAGTCGTCCAAGCCTACACAGCTGTTCTCGGAAGAAGATGCGAGCGCCATAAGTACTTTGAACAACACTTGTATAAGTTAAACACGTTGATTTGTTCGGCAAAATTATTTTCTTTATTGCGATGTTATTCGCTTCGAATCAACTTTCTAATTGATTTTTCCATCTATGTCAACTAAGCCAAAGCCCTAGCCCAAGCATGAATTCAACTGAATACCGTGTGAAGTTGTTGGTAGATTTTATATGTAGCAATGCGGGTGTAGCAATAAACGATGTAGGTACCGTAACGCTTAAAGCGTTGATATGCGCTTTGGTCGTCTAACAAGCGGTGGTAAGCTGTTGCTATGTGCTCTTGCTGATTATCTTGATGATCATAAGAAGGTCATTTCAATGATAATGTTGATATGCAAATTTATGATAGCGTTCTTGTAGCAAATATTCCAGCATAGAAAACCCAGCAGATAATATGGGTAGTGTTAGCGGCTTTGTTAGTTGAACATTTGTGATTATTCTAACTGCTATGTTAACTATCCCCCTGCTAAATCTCGAAACGTCCTCGATTCGTGGAAGTATGGTATTCCGCAATTTGATAAGAATGTTGTGTTGAAAATTGGGGCATTTTTGCGTAGTGGTTTGGCTTAAGTTTCACAGTTGATTTGTTTTAGTTACAGATAATTACAATTAACGACTTAAATAATATGAATATTTCACAAAACGGAAAAAAAACGGACTAAGCTACACCATATGAAATCTATAGAATTTTCAATATTAACATTTTTCTAGACTAACGTGATGATTTAAAAAATTAACAAGTGGTTTATTTAGAGACGTTTTGGTCGTTTTAATGCCATTTTCTTTTGCTTTCGATTTGGTTAATGTATTTCTAGCTTATTGTTAAAAAAGAATAAGTATGGAAAAGTTTATCATTTTAACGAAGATTACTTTTATGGACTTTCTTGCCATTAATCAGAACTGTCGTACCAAGGTCTTTTTCGATTATTTTCTCAACAAATACCTTATCAAATTTATTTCCAAGCCTTTTATTTCTTCTTATGAAAACTTTCTCTCCAGGGTTGTAAGTTCTGGCAGCTCGCCCTCGATTGTTTCTTTGCATGGTTTGTTCTTGAGCTTCAGATAACTTTTTCCTTATAACCTCTAGCTTTTCTGTCGCACAATTGTGAAATATATCAGTTGGCCTGGCACTAATGACGGAATGGTAGCTACAATTATATTTGTGCGTTGCTAAAATTACCAATTCAATTGTATCGTCTATCTTTTGCTGCTCTTTGATGCAGCGTGCGATTTCCAACAAGGTGGAATGGAACCTTTCTACCTGACCGTTGCTTTCGCTGTGTAGTGTGGGAATAAAAAATTGGTCTATTGAAAAGGTGTCTCTTAGGAAAACTTTAATTGCACTTGATTGAAAAGCTTTTTCGTTGTCAGAAACAATGACTTTGGGGTTATTGAAGACCAATAAAACTTCTAATATGGCGTGTTTAATATCGAACGTGGCTCTTGAAACAATAGGTTTTACTATGGCAAATTTAGAAAATTTATCTATGCACGTTAAAAACAAATGCTTGCCGCTTATAAAAATATCCATATGAAGAATTTCACCTGGTACGTTTGGAATTGGTGTTTTACCTATTCCAGGGTCAGGAGGTTTCCTCTGGTATTTGTTCTCTAAACAAATCTTGCAATTTGGTATTGTTGATTTCAATAATTTTTTTATATCTGGGAAGTAATACTCACGAGAAATCTGGCGAAAATTCTCATGTAAGCCACGATGAGCACGATTGTGCTCCGTTGTTATCAACTCTATTTGATCATCTTTGTTGGTTATATCAATTAGGAGAATTTCGGTGTGAATAAATTTAATACCAGGAAAAGCCGATATTATTACGTTTTGTATTTTTCCTAAAGTTTGAAAATCGCAGTAAATTCCGTTGGTGACATCAGGGTTAATAATAATTTTTAAACATTGGACAAGACTTTCAAGAGTATCAAAAGTGATCGTGTGACGAATTAGTTTTTGAAAAAATATTTTAGTAGTTTTGCTAAAGGAATTAGACTTCGAGATCATTAACTGATTTCTGAATTGGTTAATAGGGCATTTTGCAGATTTAATCGTATTACTTAACGATTCTTCGCTATGGATAGTTTCACTTGATGCCACTTCGCTCAAATTGTGGGAAAATTGCCTAGAAAGTGCATCCGCGACTTTGTTGTCTTTTCCAGGTTTGAAATGAAAACTGGGCGCAAACTCCTCTATGAACGCTCGCCATCTTTTCATTTTTGCGTTTGGATTTTTCTCTGACATAGCGAATATCAAGGGCTGATGGTCAGTAAATATTTTTATATCTTTCGTTCCATATAAATAATGGCGAAGCTTTTTTAATGACCATACAATCGCAAGTAGTTCACGTTCGTTAGTGGCGTAATTTTGTTCGGTAGCAGAGAGCGTTCGCGAAATCATAGTAACTGGTCGACCTTTTTGCGACAAAACTGCACCTAAGGCTGCAGAAGAGGCATCTGTTGTAAGCTCGAATGGTAGGTTATAATCGGGGTATTGAAGTAAAACGTCCTCTGAGGCTAGTATCTGTTTTATTCGTTCGAAGGCTTTGAGCGCTTCAGGGCTAAAATCTATTTTCACATTTTTTGAATTGCGTGCACCCACTTGTCCGTTTTCTCCACGAAGATAAACAGTCAAAGGCTTAACGATGGCGGCATAATCTTTAATGAAACGCCTGTAGTACCCTGATAGGCCAAGGAATGAGCGTAACGCTCGAAGAGTTTGGGGTTGCTCATAATTAATAATGTCACGAACCTTATCCGGACAAGTTTTAATGCCTGTGTTAGCAACAAGAAAGCCAAGAAACTCCACTTGGGTTTTAAAAAATTTCGATTTTTCGGACGAGACTCTCATTCCTGCGCTTTCAAGCTTTTGAAGTATATGGTCGATGTGCTTTAAATGCGACTCCTCATCTGAAGAGTAAATGATAATATCATCGACATAAACATGACAATATTTCCCAATAAATTCTCGTAAGACATCATCAATGGCCCTTTGAAAGATACTGGGCGCATTTCTTAACCCGAAAGGTAATCTACAGAACTCATATTTTCCATTGTTAATACTAAATGCTGTTTTCTGTCTATCTTCCTCACACATAATAATTTGATGAAACCCTGACTTAAGGTCTAATGTTGTAAAAAATTTTGAGCTTCCTAAATTGGCCAAGATTACTGATGTATCAGGAATGGGATATCGATCTGGGATTGTTTTCTCATTGAGTTTACGAAAATCGATCACCATTCGCAATTTTGGCTTCCCATCTTCATCAAATCCTTTCTTAGACACGACGTGGACAGGTGAATTGTAAGGCGAAAAAGATGGCCTTATTATTCCTTCCCTAAGAAGCGTTTTTATTTCATTATTTATAAACGGAGCTACGGAAATAGGATACGGATAACTCTTGCTGTAAATTGGTTCGTCCGTATTTGTGCGAATTCTACCCTTAACGGTCGTGTTGTACGGCAAGGCTCTATTAGGATCAGCAAATGCATTTATGTTTTTATTTATTAACTGTCGAAATTGAGATTGGAATTTTAGTGGAACTGAATGCTCTTCTATTGTAATTAAATTGACCTGTTCGCATGTAAGATAATGTAATTTTTCTTTACCATTACGGTAAAATAAATATCCTTGAACAGTATCAATTTTTGCATCAATTTGTCTTAGAAAATCGTATCCTATAATACCGTCGAACGTGCTTAAGCTTGAAAGCAGAACGTGGAGGTATTGTCTAGCACATTAATTAAGCACTTTTTATTAATCAAATTTTTACCATTTATGGATTTCAAATTAAAGGGTTTTTCCAAGGGTTTTATTCCTTTAAGAAACGAAAGATGCTTTACATAATTTTTTGACGTGCCTGTGTCTACTAAAATACGAAGCTCCTGACCGTTTGGGCACTTTTTTGTTATAAACGGTAGGAGCGATTTCAGTTTAAAAAGTTAACTTCGTCACCATATTCTGCAACACCATCGTCACTATAGCTACAATTGTAGTTTTGAGGGCTTTCGCAATAATATTCAATATCCTGACTTGGGGTTTCTTCTTCAGTCGGGAACGTTTTTAAGTCTTCCGACATATAATTTACTTTTTGATGTTTTTGAAATGGCGAACGATCGGAATGATATTGTTCACGACTCCTCTTATATGCAACTGGCAAATTCGGATTTGAATACTGCGGTTTAGGTGTGTAATCAGGTGTAGCGTGAACTGTATTTTTAATATGCTGACGCGGTTGAAGAGGCGTATTTGGAATACTATTACGCTGCCTGTAATAACTTGTATTGTTATCAATTTCATTGGAGTTGGTCTCCCGGAAGGATTTGCGCTAAAGCGAGTACTTGCATGTGGTCGATTACTGTGGTCTATTTGTTTATATTGAGGTAATATCGGCCTATTGGATTTATATGTATTTCCTACAGCAAAAGCTTCTGCAAAATCGTGTCGCCTATGGTTCGTTTCGAGCTCTTGAGCTACTGCAAGAGCAGTTGGAAGGTCTTTTGGTCTGGCGGAGAAAACAATGTCGGACAATGGACGACGAAGTCCTGATATAAAAACGCGTAAAGCGTTCTCTCTAGCGCGCTCATTTAGTGCAGCAACAATATCTTTATTTCCGCTATAGGTCATGATTTGTTTATTTATTATGAGGCATAGCTTTTTATCTACTTTATTGTAGTACTCAGTAATAGAGATATTATCTTGCCTAAGTATGCTTAATTCATTTTCGAGAACATAAAGCGGAGTTTTATCTGCGTATTCTTGATCTAACCTAGCTATAATTGCCTTGAAGTTAAGCACTGTGTTAAAAGATGCAAGTGTGGCGTTTGCAGAACCTATAATTTTATTTCGGAAAATTCCCATTGCAATGTAATATTTTTCCGAGCCCTCCGTATAATAATTTATAGCGAATTCTGCTGCACTTCGCCAGGCAGAATAAGAAGCAGAATCCCCACTAAATTCAGGGAGAGACTTTATTTAGTCTAAACTTGAATTGTTTTCTACAACCAATGGATTAATAGAAACGGGTAAATGATTTTCTACGCCACGCGGTTGTAACTGATTTATTGCCAAGGTTAAGAGACTTAATTCTTGCCTTGTACTTTCGTTGGCCTCATTAACGATTTCTAACACTTGTTCTTTATTAAGAAACATTTCTACGGCCTATAATTTATTTTTATTAAAAGGCTTGAGAGCAAATTTGATAGGAAGTGATACCAATTATCAAAATTATTTAATAAAATTATTTTCTTCTAAATATAACTGCTTCCGCGATCACACGATTTTTATACACTTAACTAGTTCTGATAACAAAAATAATCGTCGTTATGACAAATAAACTTCGTTTTATCTTTTTTTCTTTAATTTGCACGATATCGACACGTGCCTTTTTCAAGGTTATTTCAACACTTTACTTTCTTAGACGCTTTACAAATCGAAACTTTGTTAATAAAATATTAAATATTACAAGAGGCCTTCATTTAAATGGAAAGGCGAAGTCACTCATAAATTACGATTATAAATATTTGAAAAAAATGTATTTTATTTAAAGATGTTTCAATGAACCCTTTACTTTGTTGGACTTTTTTTTTTTAATCGAAAGCTATGAAACTGCAGAACATTTAGAACACTTTTTTTATTTTAATTACAATCCCTTAACAGGGTACTTTGAATTTAGCGAAATATAGCACTTTTTAATAAATTAAAAATTCTTTTAAATAATATCCACTTTGACAAAGTTTTTAAATTATCACTTACACTTAATTTATTTAATTATAATAATTCAGATGAATTTTCAGGTTCTTAGTCCTCCAGGATTCGCATGTCCTTTGTGGTATTTTAGGCCCTTGGTCCTTCAGGATTCAGATGTCCTTACAATTTTTGTAGGTCCTTGGCCCTTCAAGTTGGGCGCCAGTTAAACACGTTGATTTGTTCGGCAAAATTATTTTCTTTATTGCGATGTTATTCGCTTCGAATCAACTTTCTAATTGATTTTTCCATCTATGTCAACTAAGCCAAAGCCCTAGCCCAAGCATGAATTCAACTGAATACCGTGTGAAGTTGTTGGTAGATTTTATATGTAGCAATGCGGGTGTAGCAATAAACGATTTAGGTACCGTAACGCTTAAAGCGTTGATATGCGCTTTGGTCGTCTAACAAGCGGTGGTAAGCTGTTGCTATGTGCTCTTGCTGATTATCTTGATGATCATAAGAAGGTCATTTCAATGATAATGTTGATATGCAAATTTATGATAGCGTTCTTGTAGCAAATATTCCAGCATAGAAAACCCAGCAGATAATATGGGTAGTGTTAGCGGCTTTGTTAGTTGAACATTTGTGATTATTCTAACTGCTATGTTAACTTATAAAAGGCGATAGCAACTATGAAATTGGGCTGCCATGGCGTAACCCAAGTGTGTTGCTACCAGATAGCTATGCCCATGCCGCACGGCGTTTGACGTGTTTACGGAAGAATTTCGTTAAGGACCCGATGCTAAAATCGAAAATCCAAGCCCAAATCAATAATCTTCTCTCTAAAGGGTATGCGCAGAAACTTTCTCCAACTCAGGTCGCAGTTCCCCACGATAAGACATGGTACTTGCCTATTTTCATTGTTAAAAATCCGAATAAACCTGAAAAGATTCGCATGGTATGGGATGCTGCTGCAAAGGTGGATGGAGTATCGCTGAATGACTTCCTGCTGAGTGGCCCCGACTTGCTTAATCCACTTATCGGTATTTTATTTGCTTTCAGAGTTGGCAGAGTGGCTATTTGCGGTGATATTGAGGAGATGTTTCACCGCATCAATATTCGAGACAGAGACATGAACGCTCAGCGATTCCTGTGGTGCGACGACGATGATGATCCGCAACATCCAAGCGTTTACGTCATGCGAGCGTTGACTTTTGGTTTGAACTGTGCGCCGTTTATCGCTCATTATATACGTGATAAGAATGCTGATCAGTTCAAGGATGAACTTCCTCGTGCCACCGATGCCGTGAAGAATAATCATTACGTAGTTGATTTTATTGACTGTGGAGATGATGAACAATCTGCGCTGCAGTTAGCTCAACAAGTGAAAATGATTCACTGGGCGGCTGGCTTCAATATACGTGGCTGGTCCTCTAATTCCGAACACGTCCTGAAGCAGCTGGAAAGCGAGTCTTCGCCAATCCAATCCGCCAAGGAATGGGGTTCAACTACGAAAGTTCTTGGTATGGTTTGGGACCCCGTTAGCGATAATTTCAAATATAACTGTAGATTTGCGCGACTACGTCGCAACATTATTAACGAGTCAATCGTACCAACGAAGACAGAGGCGCTCCAGGTGCTAATGTCGATCTTTGATCCCCTTGGATTTGTTTGTTGCTACACTGTGGGGTTAAAAATCTTGCTGCAAGATGTTAGGCGCTTCGGTATTTCCTGGGATGATCCGCTGAGTGGTCATCTTCTCGACAAATGGAGTCAGTGGAAGTCCACCATGACATTAATAACAACTGTAGAGATACCTCGATGTTATTCATTATTGCTGAAAGACGCTGAAGATATTCAACTGCACACGTTCGTTGACGCCGGCGAAAGCGCGTTCGCGGCGGTTTGCTACTTGCATGTGTCCAAGGGCAATGACGTCTCGGTTACTCTCGTGGCTGGAAAGTCGAAAGTTGCACCGTTAAAACCAATATCGATTCCCAGGCTAGAGCTGCAGGCGGCGGTAGCAGGCGTACGACTGGCGAACATGGTGTGCAATACGCAACGAATTGGAATAATGTCGAAATATTGGTGGACGGATTCGAAGACAGTGTTAAGATGGATGCGAATGGACCCTAAAAACTTTCACCAATTCGTGATGCATAGAATAGGAGAAATTTTAGAAGAATCGAACGTGAGTCAATGGCGTTGGGTTCCCTCGAAACATAATCCAGCTGACTTAGCCACCAAAGCAGTTACACGTCAAAGCTACCAGTTATGGTTTACTGGCCCAGAATTTTTGAAATCGAAAGCCGAGGTTTGGCCGCAATGTGAAGAGGTAAAATTTGAAGACGGAGACGATTCGGAAATCAAACGTCATCTTTTGCATATGACAAAAGAACATATAAAAAACCTTACGCTGAACGTGGAGCAATTTTCTAGTTGGAAACGTTTGTATCGCGCTGTATCTACATTTTTTCTGTATGTCGACCGATTACGCTCTGTTGTGCTGGCAAGAAATCGGAGAGAAGCCATCGACTTTGACATGATTCAACAAGCGCAACGTTTTCTTATTAGGTATGCTCAATCCATGGAGTATCGCGAAGAAATTAGCTGTCTCAAGCACGGTAAGATTATTGAAAAATCAAGCAAACTTTTCAAGTTAAACGTTTACTTAGATGCACATGGCATACTAAGATGCAAAAGTCGAGTTGATCACTTAAATAACCATGAAGATATCGCAGTGCTGCCGAACTCTCATCACATTACCTTTTTAATTGTTCGCTGGGCCCACGAAAATTTTCATCATCAGATGCACGAGTCCGTGATTAATAAAATTCGTGGTATATATTTTATACACCGATTGAGGGTACTGTATAAAAGGGTACGCGCGGAATGTCAAAAGTGTAAAAACGACAGATGCATGCCACAGCCGCCACAAATGGCATCGCTACCGGCTGCAAGGATTGCAGCATTCGAAAGGCCCTTCACCTTTGTAGGTATCGACTATTTTGGTCCTTTGTTTGTCGTCGTTGGAAGAAGGCGCGAAAAACGGTGGGGCGTTCTTTTTACATGCCTAACGCTTCGAGCCGTACACATTGAAGTTGCGTATAGTCTAGATACCAGTTCTTGTATTATGGCGATTCGAAATTTTGTATCTCGACGAGGATATCCAAGGGAGATATTCTCGGACAACGGCACCAACTTTAAAGCATCAGAAAAAATAATTTGCGAATACCTCAAGAATATCGACTTGACCGGAATCATTTCAACCTTTGATCAGGTTAAATGGAGATTTAACCCCCCAAGCGCCCCCCATATGGGAGGAGCATGGGAAAGGCTTGCTAGGTCAGTGAAGACTGTGCTTTATGAGATACTACCATCGACAAACTTTACCGATGAGAGCCTACGGAGTGCCCTGAACGAAGTTGAATTCATACTGAACGCAAGACCGCTGACATTTGTTTCTTTGGAAAATTGTGACGACGAGGCTCTTACCCCTAACCACTTTTTGATTGGGTCATCGGATGACTACAAGCCGATATGCAACAACACCGTCAATCTGCGTCAACGCTGGCAACTTACCCAGCAATTCGCCGACCGCTTTTGGCGACGATGGGTAAAAGAATACACGCCAATCATCTCTCCACGCACAAAGTGGTTCACGAAACAACGTCCAGTTTGTATTGGCGACGTCGTGGTAATTGCCGATCAAGACCTGCCGAGGAACTGTTGGCCAAAAGGCAGAATCGTGAACGTGATAACAGCGAAAGACGGCCAAGTTCGAAGCGCAATGGTAGAGACCAAATCAGGTGTATTTCATCGACCTATTGTAAAATTAGCCGTGTTAGATGTCGGCACGGGCCAAAGTAAACGTGTCTCACCAACCTCGTTTACGGGCGAGGGAGTGTTGCCGACAAAAACTGAAGCCGAGCAGTAAAAGTAAAAATAAATAATTATTATCATCATTAACATCATCATTTCATTCACCTATTTCATTATATTCCTATATTCGCATACATTTTGTATTTCTCTTACCTACCTTAACATCTCTCACTATATACCTAATATTTGCATACATACTTTCGTATTATAACATGCATTTTTATTGTTTTATACATCTATATATATATACTCGTAATAACTGTAGTATCAGGCCCCTTTGACCAGCTATGTATGTATATAAACGTGTCACTTTGCATAGGTCGAGACAGTTGTAAGAATCAAGAGGACTAAAAATACAAAAAGTTTTAAAGCGTACACACGCTGTTGGAAATTTGTGTTTTACTTCAATAATCGTACAACTGCCGCGCTAATACTTACGGGTAACAAAAAGCTTCCACTTTGAATTAAAACTCTATGATATAAAAAGTTTTTACAGTGCCCAAGGAACAAAAAGCTTCCACTTTAAATGAAAACACTATGAAACAAAAAGTTTCTAGAGTGTCCCACCAGGAACAAAAAGTTTCCACTTAAAATAAAATCACTTTAATCAAAAAGTTTCTAAAGTGCCCAAGGAACAACAATTTTTCACTTTAAATGAAAACACTATGAAACAAAAAGTGTATATAGTGCCGGTCAAGAAACAGAAAGTCTCCAAGACTCACGCCGATAAATTTGCCGGCAAATTAAAAACGAAAAGTAGTTATAAAATTATTACAAAAACTTACTTTGAGGAACATAAAGTGTCCCTTACTACAGCTAACTTAGAGAAGCATAAAGTATCCCTTACCAATGCTAACTCTGTGGAACAAAAAGTTTCTACAAAACCAGTTGAATACTTCTCCAGGAACTATATGTTGAATAACAATTTTTCTTTAAAACATGAAATTCTTGAAATGCCAGTGGATGAATTTACCCGCAACTTAATTCGATAATGGGCGACGAAGGCTCGCAAATATCAATTAAATATATTTTTCCAAAAACAAGAAAAATCAAAGTCGGTCAAAAATTTCGAAAATTTGAAAAATGAAAATCAGAGGAACTCTCGAAATTTAAAACCCATATAATGGGAAAAATGTCCTTAACGCATTCGGGTATTAATACAAGCTTCCCATTCACGACGTAAGTAAAAGCACAAATAAGGGTGAAAAATGATGTATATGGAATTCCAGTCAGTAAATTCGTTTGTTGATAAAGAAATCCACAAAAGTTTACGGAAATTAAGAGGGGTTTTGGGCATACCAGGCTACCATCGCAAATTTGTTAAGGATTACGCAGCAGTTGCAACACCATTGACAAAATATTTGTTAGCAGAAAACGGTAGGGTCTCCATAAATAAAAAAAAAGTAATTATAGAAATCGATAAGGCAGGGATATCTGTCTTTAACAAGCTTAAAAGACATTAAGCATCCGAAATGGAATTAATGCAATCCGACTATTCTAAAATATTTGTATGACTACCGAAGAGTTTTCCAAAATTTGTGTATCATCCAGAAATAAAAAAAATAGAATAGCAGACGCATTGTGGCGTCTTGAGTTAAATAATATGTCGACTGGATCAGAGCATTCACGAAGTGAAGAATCACAACATTCTGCGCAAAGTAGCGATAATATTTCTATACAGGAAACGAAAAACGAAGATGGCACAACGCCGAAACCGGTTTGTCTTAAAACCAAACTTGACAAGGGATGACGAAATTTTGTTCCAAAATCCATCATTTCACACCCTTTAGAATCACAACATTCTGCTCAAAGTAGCGATAATATTTGTATACAGGAAACGAAAAACGAAGATGGCACAACGCCGAAACCGGTTTGTCTTAAAACCAAACTTGACAAGGGATGACGAAATTTTGTTCCAAAATCCATCATTTCACACCCTTTAGCAAGCAACAACAACAAAAGCTCAAAAACGAAAAAAACCTTTAAATCAGTTTAAACAACAAATTATACTAAGTAATAACACGTTCACTATTCATGAGCTAATCAGAAATTTTGGGAAAACAACACATTTAATTGAATATAATACTGTTGAAAACATTCCGGAATAAATTTGTCTACGCCAGACAGTTTCCAATGGATATCCCTAATAGAGACGGCCAAGCAGGTATAATTGAACAAACCCATAATAGAACGCATCAAAATAATGTAAAAACATTAAGCAAATAGAAAAATTATATTACTGGCCTGAAATGCGAACACATCCGAAGGAAATTCCAATAGGTAAAGCACCTGGTCCGTATAAAGAAGGAGAGCAATTGCATTTCGACATTTTTTAAGCAGAAAAATTAAAATTTATTTCATATGTAGACGCTTACTCAAAGTTTCTAATATTAAAACACATAGAAGATAAACCAAACATAGATAGGGTGGCCAGATGCTCAAGTGACACTTGTCAATATATCCCTTTCCCCCACCCCTCAAGTAAAATATTTTAATTTCATAGTAATAAAAAACCAATTTTTAAACAATTGTACATGTCATTCACACATGTTTGCTTATACTTATGTTTTTTAACTTATAATACATTTACATTGAGCCCATGATTCAATTATAAAAGGTTGGATACTTATTGACGTTCAAGTTTTCCAACTGCCTTGTAAGGTTGCATTTAGGAAGGTCTGATAAAGGGGAAAATATTTTATCCCTTTTCGCGCAAAGGTAGTAGAAAAGTAGTTAACTAGTAGCGAAATACGGTTTGTACATATAATGAAACATATTTGCAGAAATTTGATATTTCAATTTAATATAATATAACCGAATATTAAACCACACATGTATGTATGTACATAGCACCTTAATACAACAAACTATATAAACAAAAACGCAAGTGTGATTTAGAAGCAAATATGTTTTTACACATTTTGTTAACAAAAACAATGTGATTTAAATTTTTTTAAGTTTTTACATGCATATCTATCTATTAAAAGCCCATTAACCAGGATTGTATACATATTTCATTACAATTTCAAACGTTTTTACAAATATAATTACCATTTTTGTAGATCATAAAATTGTAAGATTCAAGTCACTAAAAATGTAACATTAGTTGTTCGAAACATTTTTTTTTTATATGGAAAACATTCACAATACCTTCGTCAAAAAATTAACGGAATTTTTATTGATATACATCTGTTAGAAATCAAGTAAAGACGTTAGTCAAAACTGGTCAAAATACTAATAAATGTTCTTCTATTAAATATTTTAACTATTTAATTTTATGGTTGTTAATATTTATAAAATTTTTTTCTATTGTATATAAAATATATACAGTAAAAAATTTAAAAACATAAAATGCTTTTTTTCGTACATGCAAAAAAAAAAGTTCAATTCCTGCTCACTGCTATATAAGCAAGGCTACTGGAAAACATACGAGAATGCCGTCAATTCGATTATTTAATGTAGGGCATGCTGAAATAATTTAAAAACTACAAAAAGGTAACAGTGATGCCTGCCAGGCCATTTCACAAGAAAAGTAATAATTTCCACTTGTTTGATAACATTTTTTTTTCTTAAATTAAAAGAGAACAACACAGGCTACCTTAAGGCAGCGTGCAAGAGTTTTATTTATTTGCGTAAAAAAACTAACACCGAATCAAAAAAAAGTTTGATAAATACACTGCACTATCAATTTCAATAGTTAAGATGTGGTTTACTGCGTTCTGTTTTGGTCGTATCAGCAAAAGTAACTCCAAACGCCTAAAATAAATCGTTACACCAAAAATCGTCGATCAAATCTAATGAATGATATTAGATGGGCGGAGAATTAAAGTGGGTGAGGTGGCTGAGGCTGTAGGCAATTCATCTGATCGATATGAAAAAGCTATTCGCGGGATGCGTGCCTATTACGAAACCTAAAGAAATGGCTGGGTGATAAGAGGTTAGAAGATATTTTGAGAGTCTTGAGAAAAACTAATATTTAGAAGTAATAAAAAAATTGGATAAACGCTGGACTAAGTGTCTTGAGTTAAAAGGAGATTATGTTGAAAAATAGAATAATTTTTTGCCCAAAAAAAAATTATTTTATTCAAAAAATCACTGACTTTTCACACCGCCCTCTTATTAATTGTTTTGACATTCAATTGTCAGTGGCAAAAAAAAGCCAAATCGTTTGCCAGGGCTGTTATTTTTTGATGCGTTCGAGAAAATATTTCACGCTGGAACGCATTTCGTTCAAGTGCGTTGAAATGAGTCATTTCGGCAATGGCAGTTTGTATGGAGAAATGAGAGATTTGGCTTCGCATTTTAGATTTTATTCCCAAATTACGCATTTGGACTAAATGTAAATGTATTATTATACTTAACCTAAATTTTCACATTTTCATTCTCACATGCTTACTTATACTTATCTGAGCTACTGACTTCGCGCAAAAGTGAAAAATTTTCAGGCTTGAACAAATATGTCTTCATAGAACTAGAATGTAAATCAGAAAAATTGTAATGAATGGTTAATATATGACGCATATTTTCTAGAGTAAATATGTTCTTCTCCTTCGTCCATTGGGTGCTCATCAGCGAAAAAACTCATTCACAATTGTCGTTAGGAGCAGGAATTGAATAAAATAATTGGGCAATTTTTAACACTTCAGATTAAGAACAAAAGGAACAAATTCTAAAGCTGGCAGATTATTTAAAAAATTTATGACTTGATCAAAAAGTTTTCAATCGTCAACCACAATGTTCTTAACTAAAAGATATTCGACGCATTTTTGAACGTCATTCTGATTCAAATGAACATAAAGTTTGAAATCCATCCATTGAAAAACTTCCAATTCTATGTACTGCTCGGAACAATATTCCAAATACTCAATTGTGCAAGAGTAAATTGTCTCGGCTTTCTCCAGAAACTCATCGCAAACTCTATCTTTTCCTTCATCGTGGAATTCACTTAGGATTTTTCTAACACTATTTTCTATAAGAGTCCATTCGACAATTATAGAAATCGCTAGATGCATAAAAAGGGAATATAATATAGTTAGCGGCTTAGAAACATTTTTGAGATCATGTACAGTTCCATTTAACAATCAATTCGGTGACAAAACTTAAAAGATATCTTTCATAAAAAAGTAAATCATGAAAATTTTCCTGATACCATAAATCAAGTGCAAGACAAAATGCTTGTAACTCATAATAAAAATAAAAGAGAAAGGCAATTCCACCGAGGAGAAATTGTATATAAAAAATAATAGGTGAAAGAAAAAAGCTGAGACCTTAATATAAGGGACAACAAGTCGAAGAAAATCTAGAAACCAAAATAGTAATAAAATATAGAAATCATAAAATACATAAAGATACTTTCAAAAGTTCATAGTTTTTATATTGTTTTTTAGAAATTGTACTTCATGATTTTCTTAGTTTTTATCGCCCATATTTGGGCGGACATACATAATTAACTACTCGTGTGACGAATATATTTTAATACAAAATGAGGAAGCACTGATGTATGAATCTGTCGTCAAAATTTTTCATTTTGCAAAAATGTATTTTGTGCAAGAAAAAGAAAAGCATTCTTAAACAACATCATAATTTTTAGAAGTGGGTCGGAACTTCATCATCATTAATACAGTTACAAAAGACAATAATTAAAAGATGAATTAAGCAAATAGGCACATTATGAAAATGGATAGCAGGAACACTAGACCATGACGATTACACTTTTATTTTAAATTAAATAAATGTTTTAACTGAAAATAATAACAAACAGTTTACAACAAATTCTGAAATGTTTAATGAAATACGACGACTAACAAATCTAGTTAATAAGAGAGCAAGAATTTCTCATGAACAATTTTTCGTAAACAAAAAAAAAATATAATTTATGAATTACAAAATGTTTTGCAAACTATTACATTAGCAAAGGGGGGAATATTAAATACCCTTATACTTCATACAGAAGAAGCAAATTAAAAAATTCCTAATCGACTACAAACAGCAACTTTAACTGACCTATTAGATGTATCTAAATTTATATATTAAATATCCTATAATCAAAAATATATGCACTTAATACGAAACACGACAAATTGCACAAGCCAACGGAAATTTGATTATTGAAAAACAAGGAGCATTATGTATTATCATATTTACAGCTATTGAACAATTTTGTAAATTAAACTCTAGGCACAAAATTAAATAAACTTCGATGTTTGTTTAAGAGTATATTTAATTGTAGATGTTTCGACCTCAATTTGAGATCATCTTCAGGATTCTAATTATTATAAAACACACAATAATTAATAATTATTTAAAATTAAGTATTAACAAACATAAATAAACTCAACTTAGACTGTTGTTTGTGCCTGTTCGACTGATTAGTATTTCATAAACTTAAACTAACGAAAACGGAAAACAAACAAACGTAAAGAAAAAGAAGGTAAACAAATTAAAATCCCGAAATGGTATACAAAAACAAACAAACAACAATAATATGTAACATATGAACAATAAAACGTGTGCAGACATATATGTGTATATAGTAAATACGCACGATTTAGAAAATACAGAGGTTGCGCCTTCCGCAAACCGCTATTCGCTCTCAGCAAATTTGACAGAATCAGCTGTTTATGCTACGTCACAGAACGCGGTTAGTTTTGTTTGTATGTTTGTAAGCATACAATTGTTTGTACTTAAATTCAATGCTTAAAAGCAATTTTATTTAAAATAAAGTTATTAAACATGAAGTGCGCAGTGTTAAGTGTTAAATCACAGAGTCTATCAATGATACGGGGCTATAAAACTCGCTAAAAGTGATGTGAAAGTGTAGCTGTGCGCACTTGGTAGCAAGTTAAGCTTCTTGTGTCTCCTAATGCTGCAATGCAGTTTTTTTCAAAGCATCCAATCAAACACAGTGCATAAATGAAGTTATTTGAATATAAATATGTTGCATAAAGTGCCGAAATTGGTAAAAACTTTAAAATTTAGAAATCCTAGCAGAACCTAACCTCACATTTTTGTTTACAATTTCTTTCGATTCTCAGAAAAACCGTGTTCGTGACGTTGCACGCATTTTGCTTCACATCATTTTTCGTCGGGAAGGCGCAATCTTGTATTCTATCGTTCTTGGTAAATACGTACATATGTATATAAATATGTATGTATAACTTCATTGCTTGCTGCTGATCAAATATCTTTGAAAATGTACATACGTATATGTGTATACAGTCCACTAGTTATATAAGAATTTAATACTTACAAAGCAACCTAAACAAGAGCGGAGAACGTCGCGTTTTCCACCGCCTTGCGCTACCGCTTAGTTGTCGTACATAAACAAAAGCGGCAGCGCTATGTCAAATCAAGGAACAACAACAAGGAACAATGTCAATTCTTCGTTTTCTGCAGCTAAAATCACTTCCTAACGCGCTGTCAAAATCGCCGCGTTATTTCGGTCGGCTTCATACAAATTGTATGGGCATGAGGAATTTTTGACAGATAAACGACGCTGCCGCTCTTGTTTAGGTTGCTCTGTTAGAAAACTAAAATTGTATACACACGTACATACATACATACTTACATTCAAATTTCTATCAGTATACTTAGCACGCACAAGAAATATGTTATGAAATTAGACACTTGCTCGTAAAAGAAACATAAGCAAATACATATTGACAAAAACCATTTGTTGTTAATGCATGTATGTATATCAGCAGCTAATAATTTAATTTCATGATGTTGTTTATTCTAAAATAAACATACACATTCATACATACAAACAAATCCAAATTTACAAAATAGAAATGTAGCAATGCATTTGCACATTGTTTAGATTAAGAATCAATACGCTTGAGCATGCGTTGGTCCTTTATCAGCTAAACATAAATAAATACACACACACATTCATACATAATTAGTTAAGCAACGAAATCTTAATAATTTGCATATAAAGAGCTGTAAATACTTGAATAGACGAGAATTCAAAAGATTCTCAATTTAGAAACACTGCATATTTTTTTATCCTTCCCTTTTATTTTATTCTTTACTTCCCCCCACCAGTGGTGTGGAGTAGAGAACAAAAATTAAAAGTAGTTTTCAGATTAAAGCAGTATATGTTTAGTTATTACCCCCCACCCGAGGTAAGGAATAAGTTAAACAGGTCTGAAATATAGTACTTAAACTGTACATTTGGTCCATACGAGCCTTGAAGCTCAAGCGACGTATCAGAAATATAAAAAAGCCCTGTTATTCATACAGGTCAAAAAAAAAAAATTAAAAGCCCTACACTTAATAGGCAAATCAATAAGATGGGAACAAATCTGCTGTGAGTCGAGGCACAGCAAGGTCAACTAGGCGACCAATCAATAACATCCAACGATCCTTTTGAAGAAAACAAACACAAAAAAAAGCAATCAACATTGGAATAAATAGGGAAAAGATCCTTGAGAACCAGTTTGACATAGCGGAAAAAGTCCTACAAATTTTTAACAATTCAGTAGGCAAACCATTTTCGCAATAGAAGACATAAATAAAAGTCTTTTAAAATACCAAAAGGAGTATGACACCAACCATGAGAAACTAATGGCAGATGGAATAGGTGAAGAGGACTACTTAAAAACAAATGCGTATGGTGAAACTTCACGAAAAATTGAAGAAATGTTCCAACAAATGATCAAATTAAATATTTGGAAACGCTATTTAGTAATATGGAAAATGTATATACCAGCGACCTTTCAAAGTATTATAATTACGAAATTGAGGAAGCTTACGATCAAATAGAAGAACACTATATTAAAGAGCTTTCAACTTTAAAAAATGCTTGAAAAACGAAGAGCCAAAAATATCATTTCGTCCTAATTTGGAATTAGAAAAGCTTAAAATTCCACTTTTCTATGGAGAAATGAAAGAATGGGCTAATTTTTTTAACGTGTTCCAAGACATGGTTCACAATAACGAACAAATATCAAGTTCGGAGAAAATGCTGCGTCTACGTTTTAGCTTGAAAGGTAAAGCTATGCGGCTGATTCAACATCTGCAGATATCACCAAAAAACTATGAAGCAGCGTGGTGTCTTCTAAAAGATAAGTATGATAACATGCGGATCCTGTTCACGACACAGTGGGACAGAATAATGGATCAGCCTATAATAAATAGTGGCAATGTCGAAAGTGTAAGACAGTTGCTCGATACCACAAATGAATGTCTAAACGCAATAAAGTCGTTAGGCATAAAAACAAAAGAAGCTGATCCATTTATAGCCCGAGTTAGATCAAGAAGGACTCAAGTTGTATGAACAAACCGTATGGAAGACCAGAGAGGTTCAGAGATGTTCGCAAATTTCTGGATCAGCACTTTCAAACATTGAAAGCTGTAGCGGAAAAAGACAATATATTCAAAAACCGCAAACTACAGTATTATAAGTAAGTGTACCTATTGCAATATCTCAGGTCACACAACGATTGACTGCAGAAAATTTAAAGGTATTCCTTTAGAAAACAGGCGTAAATATGCCAGAGATAAAAAAGTTTGCTACAGGTGCCTCAAACATATATGGCGCAAAATTTGCAATAGCAACACAAAATGCAAAATTTGCAACAAAAACCATCATGACCACCGGCATTCAGAGACTGAGGAAAAGAAAACATCAATGTGAACAAAAGCAACATCGACAATGGTAATTCTGGCCACAGCTCAAGTGAGGGCGAAAGCAGCTAATGGTGAATATATGTTATTGAGAGCTCTTATTGATCAAAGGTTACAAATATCATCAATATCTGAAGAAGCAGCACAGATATTAGGTGTACCAAGAAAAATAATCCTGACAAAACTCCATGGGCTAGGAGATGTTGTGGTTGGTGATTCGAAATTCAAAATGCAGTTACTAATCAAACAAAGATTTATAAGCCAGCATGTAAAAGAATTAGATGCCGTGGTATTACCATCTCTTACCACTGCTCAACCAGACCAATCCTTCACATAAGACATAAAAAAATGGGATAATTATACTCTGGCCGATCTATTATTTAATAAGGCAGACAGGATTGACATGGTTATTGGTGGAGAAATCTTCAGAAGAATTATCGAAGATGCAGTGAAAAAATGCGACGGAGTTCTTGGCCAAGCTTCGAAGTTTGGTTGGATTCTCTCTGGGATAATTAAGCAAACGAAATTCAGCAAAATAATATCTGCAACGACCAACCTAGAGCGATTTTGGGAGCTGGCAGAAATACCAGAAGATAAAAAAGTCGATGAAGGTGATGTATGTTAAAAAAGTTTAAAGAAACTGTGAAACAAGATTCTGATGATGGATTTATTGTAGAAATTCCATTCAAAGAAGACAAAGAGCTCGGGGAATCTCGTAAACAAGCTATGGCGCGTCTGATATCAATGGAAAAAATATTTAAAAAAAAATTATAAACTGAAAAAAGACTATCACCAATTTATCAACGAATATATTAACCTTGGTCATATGGTTAAACATCATGCTGTTATACGCGAAAATAGTTTAACAACAAAACTGCGCGTTGTATTCGATGCATCTGCAAAATCATCTAACGGCAAAAGCCTTAATGATATCATGTTTGCCGGTCCAAAGTTGCAAAAAGATATTTTCGATATTCTTGTCAAGTGGAGGCTTTGGAAGGTGGTTATTAGGTACTACTGATTTAGAAAAAATATTCCGGCAAATAAAAATCGCAAAAGAAGATCGCAGCTTTCACAGAATAGTATGGCGTGAAGATCGTTCGCAAAAGATAGAAGAATATGAGCTGACAACAGTTACATACGGTTCTGCATCAGCTCCTTATTTGGCAGTACGTGCACTGTTTGAAGTCCGTAATATGTGCCCAAATGAAAGGCTTCAATCAATAATTAAAGAAGATTTCCACATGGACCTTATGACGGGTGCGGATACTTTTCAGGAATGTCAAAACATTCAAGAAGACATCAGCAAACATCTCCAAAAATTTGGGTTTCATCTTTGTTCAAATATCTTTGAAAATGTAGAATTAAAATAGTTCAATAAGCATTGAAATTATTCTCTTAATATCGTTGTTTATTCTAAGATAAACACATACATACAAACATTCATAGGCGTAATGCATTGTACGTAAAAGAAAGCAATAAGCATAATCGCTAGACGAAATATGTTAAGTGCGTATGCCATCAACGCAATGCAAAACCCATTTACATACATACAAACAATCCACGTTTGTAGAATATACATAAATACATTGCATTTGTACATTGTTTAGGTTGGTCTTTTATCAGCTAAACATACATGCAATACACATACATACAAACAATCCACGTTTATAGAATATAAACAAGTCGCATTTGTATGTACATTGCCTAGATTAAGAGTCAATGCATGCGTTAGTATTTTACATGCATAGACACACACACACATATGTACATACATAATTAGTTAAGGAAAATAGTATTCAGAAATTGTATATAAGGAGCAGTAATTGTTTCAATAAATCAGAATTGTAAAGATTCTCAAACCTAAACACTGTATATTTTTTAATCCTTGCCTTATTATTATTTTCTTTACTTCCCCCCACCCGTGGTAAGGAGTATAGAATAAGAAATAATAAGTAGTTTTCAGATATATTCAGTTAGCATTGTGTTTACCTATTACCCCCCACCCGTGGTAAGGAGTAGGTTAAACAGCTCTGCCAACAACGTACAAATCAGTACAATTGGTCCATACGAGCCTTGAAGCTCAAGCGACACCTAAAAGGGGAATTTTAAAAAAGGGTAAATAAGCCGGAAGAAAAGAAATTATCCGCAATATCCGATTCTTGTGATTCAAAAGAATAAAAACCCGCTGTGAGTCGAGGCACAGCAAGGTCAACTTGGCGACCAACCAATAACCTCCAACGATCCTTTTGAAGAAAACCAACACAAGACAAAAAAAAAACGCAATCAACATGGGAATAAATAGGGGAAAGATCCTTGAGAACCAGTTGGACATAGCGGAAAAGGTCCTGCAAATTTGTAACAACTCAGTAGGCAAACCAATAAGGAGGGCAAAAATAGAAGACATAAATAAAAGTCTTTTAAAATATCAAAAGGATTTTGACTCCAACCATGAAAAGCTAATGGCAGATGGAATAGGTGATGAGGACTACTTTAAAACAAATGCGTATGGTGAAACTTCAAGAAAAATTGACGAAATGTTCCATCAAATAAAACTTGCACTCAACGATGAAATTACGTTTCCATTGCCACAGACAACTTTGAAATCGCAAGTCGACGCAAACGAAGAGAACCGAGCTACCTTATCAAATGCCGTAGATCAAAAATTTACTATTTTCAAGAGAAAATTGACAACCTCAGAAAAAAAATGAATGATTTAAATTTCGAGAGAGAGGTAAACTCCGACCAAATTAAATATTTGGAAACACTGTTTAGTAATGTAGAAAATACATATACCAGCGACCTTTCCAAGTACTATAGCAATGAAATTGAGGAAGCATACGAACAAATAGCATCAGACTATTTTAAAGAGCTCCCAATTTTAAAAAGGTGTTTAAAAAAAGAAGAGACAAAAATAGCATTTCGTCCTAATTTGGAATTAGAAGAGCTTAAAATTCCAATTTTCTATGGAGAAATGAAAGAATGGGCTAACTTTTTTAACGTGTTCCAAGACATGGTTCACGAAAACGAACAAATATCTAGTTCGGAAAAAATGCTGCGTCTACGTCTTAGCTTGAAAGGTGAAGCTATGCGGCTGATTCAACATCTGCAAATATCAGCAGAAAACTATCAAGCAGCGTGGTGTCTTCTAAAAGATAGGTATGATAACATGCGGATCCTGTTCACGACACAGTGTGACAGAATAATGGATCAACCTATAATTAATAGTAACAATGTCGAAAGTGTAAGACAGTTGCTCGATACCACAAATGAATGTATAGTATCGTCTCTAAATGTTACTATTAAAATATTTTATTCGATTGACTTCAATATTTACGCTTATATCAAATTTAGGAATATGTAGCTATATCTAAGTATATGGACGTCGAACGCAAAATCGATCTTCTCGTAAAGGCAGCTGGATTAGAAGAGACCAAAAAAGGCGGAAAAATCGTACAGGCGCGATATTACCAGATGCGAGTATCCGTGAGCCAAATCTCACTTTATTTCTTGACGTTGTCGGTAATGTGTAATATTTGGGGCTGCCACATCACTCCCCCCGGTACTTGGCAGGGAACTTAACCCTGCGTCCGGATCGCGTTGCACGTACTGCGTGCGGCTCCGCCTTTGGCGACGTAGTATCCGTATGTGCTTCGCTGTTGTCGTCGACTATGTAAGCGGCTTTCAATCTATCGATGCTGACGTTGGCTTTTTTGCCATTTACTACAAGTTGGTAGAACTTATCGCTGCGCCTAAGGACCTGATATGGACCGTCGTATGGCGGTTGTAACGGTCGGCGTACTATGTCGTTTCGGACGAAGACGGCGGTCGCCCTTGCCAGTTGTTTTTCTATGAAATGTGAAGGCTTTGCATGATTCGAAGTCGTCGTTGGCCTCAATTCGCGCATTCGTTTACGCAGTTTACTGATGAATTCGGAAGAACTAGTGGTAACACTTCGACCCACTGCTCCGTTTGGAAGCATTTTATCGAAGCCTTCAATGTACGATGGAATCGTTCGATCATTCCGTTTGAAACTGGATGGTATGCTGTTGTTCTGAGGTGCTGGACGCCAAGGAGGTTGTTCAGGCCGCGTAAGAGCGCGGATTCGAATTGACGTCCTTGGTCGGTCGTAATTTTTATTGGTACGCCGAATCTTGAGATCCAAGTGGAGAAAAAGGAAAATGCAACGGTTTCAGCATCAATTGTTTCAATAGGACAGGCCTCAACCCACCTGGTGAATCTGTCAATGCCTGTGAGGCAATATCGGTATCCTTTGTTAGGAGGCAAAGGTCCGACGATGTCGATGTTGACATGTTCAAAGCGTTTCGATGTCGGAGTGTAAGCTGATATTGGCGCTTTGTTGTGACGTAGGATCTTCGATCGTTGACATGGCAGGCAGCTTCGGGTCCATTCGCGGCAATCTCGATTCATGTTCGGCCATACGAATTTCTCTGCAACAAGCTTTACTGTTTTCGAAACCCCGGCGTGGCATAGATTATGTAAAGACGCAAACACAGTTTTACGGAATTCTCTTGTGATAAACGGTCGCGACGTTCCCGTGCTAATATCGCAGTATAACTCAATTGATGTGCCTGGCATGTTAAACTTCTTTAACGTCAGGCTAGAATCTTCTTTAAGGTATGTTTTGATTTCGTCGTCGATCAACTGGCTTTCGGCTAAACGTTCGAAGTTAACAGCTTGGCTGGCATAGATAGTTTCTATCCTGGAAAGGGCGTCAGCTGTTACGTTCTCCTTGCCTGGTACGTATCGTATGTCGGTTGTAAACTGGCTCGAAAAATCAAAATGTCTAATTTGCCTCGGAGAAGCCTTTCCGGTGTTTTGTTGGAATGCGAATAGTAATGGTTTGTGGTCTGTGAGAACGTAAAATTGCTGCCCTTCTAACATATGTCGAAAATATTTCACGCTTTTGTAAGCGGCCAAAAGCTCGCGGTCGTACGTACTATAACGCTGCTTGGCGAGACTAAGCTTTTCTGAGTAAAAACTGAGTGGTCGCCATTGATCGCCCTCCAACTGCTGCAAGACAGCACCTACAGCAGTACCGGATGCGTCCACAGCCACCGCCAGTTGAGCGCTGGGTTTCGGAAAAGCCAGGAGGGTTGTCGTGCAAAGCTCGTCTTTGCAGCGCTGAACGCGTCTTCGGCTTCTTTGCTCCAGGCGATTTTGGATGTGTCCCTCTTTTTGTTGCTTTTTATGAGGGGTGATAACACGCTTTGGTATGATGCAGCTTTAGGCAAAAACCTTCGGAAAAAATGTATCATGCCTAAGAAGCGGCGTAAATCGCATACTTTTTCGGGTAAGCTGTACGTCTTGATGACCTGAACTCGGCCTTCCGGTGGTTTAATCCCGTCTTTAGAAACGTTGTACCCTAAGAAGATGACTTCGGGTTTACCGAGAACGAATTTCGACGAATTGATAACGATACCATGCTTTCGTAGTTTTACAAAAACGTTTCGTAAATGTTGCTGGTGCTCCGCTTCATTTTTGGATGCGATCAGGATATCATCCAGGTACGGCCAGGCATCATTGAATTCGAGTAACATCTGATCCATAAACCTCTGAAAGGTTTGACCAGCGTTTCTTAAACCAAAACACATGTAGACAAATTCGTACATACCAAACGTTGTTGTTATGGCTGTCTTAGGTATATCCTCCGGTTCGACTGGGATTTGATGATACGCGCGCCCTAGATCGATGGTCGAGAAAATCGTGCATCCGTGAAGCGTGTGCATGAAATCGTGTAGGTGTGGCAGTGGGTATCGGTCCGGTTCCGTAACGTCATTCAGTCGTCTGAAGTCTCCGCATGGTCTCCATTCGCCGTTTTTCTTTCGTACCATATGGAGGGGACTTGCCCAAGGACTTCTTGATGGTCTGCATATGCCAGCCTCCAACAGAGACTCGATTTCAGCTTTGGCCGCTTTTAGTAGCACGGGCGCCAAACGACGAGGCTTTGCAAAAACCGGTGGATCTCTAGTAATGATGCAGTGTGTGACTTGGTGCGAAACGTCCTTCGGAACTGCGCACGATGTCCCCACTATGTCTTTAAATTCGTTCAAAATATTTTGAAAAGGCATTTCGGAGTTGATGGTGGATATGTTCAGGATGTCGTCAGGAACATCGACAACTGCACACCCTTTTGAAATATTCGTGACACCGTCAAACAAAATACGGTGTCGAAGGTTGACTGACAAATTGAAATAAATCAGAAGGTCTGCGCCGATTATAGAGGCTGCGAGACTTCAGCGATAATAAAAGACCATTTTAGTGGCCATCATAGCCCGATGTTTAAATTAAGAAGTTTCTCTCTTGGTTTGGTCTTGTTAGCTGCGTATAAATAAAAATTGTTTTCGCATTGCTGGCGTTGCGTAGCTGTTGCCGGGATTACACTAACCTCGGCTCCGGTGTCGACCAAAAAATTTAATTTGGTTATTGTATCTTTAATAAGCAAGCGGCGGCTGGTTGTACTACACCTGTCACTTACCGCCCTCAAGGACAGGGCGTTTAGTTTAACGATTGGGTACACGGTTGCCGGCACTTCTTTGCGTTTTCGCCGAACTTAAAATGGTACCAGCATTTCTCTGTTGTCGGCTGTGGTGTTTGAGGTCTGTTGTGAGACGAACTTCTGCTCCGTGATGAACCTCTGTTGTGCTGGCGTAATTGTGACGATACGCGAGACTTAAGAATCGTAACTTCTTTTGTAAGTTGCTCGATCTGCTGTGCTAAAGTGTGGTTAGGTGCCACACTAACTTCGTTCGACACCGCGTGTAACTGCGGACCGTCCCTAACCTCTGATATTTTGTCCGCCAGGCATGCAACTTTGTCTAACGGCTCCGAACTTATGCAAATTATTGATCGCATGTCGGGTGGTAGTCAATTCAGCCACACGGATTTTAGCATCGCGTCGCTCATCGCCGTTCCGGCGAGGTCTCCCATCTCCCGTAGCAGCTGTGAAGGGCGCATGTCTCCCAGTTCTAGTTCTTGCAGCAGTTTTTTAATGCGTCTTTGTTCGGATTCGCCAAATCGCTCTATTATGTGCGCTTTTAGGGTGTCGTAAATGTTGGTTCTGGGCGGATTTAGTATGATGTCGCTTATTTGTGCCAACACGTTGCTTTCGATTGCGGCTATGACAGTGTGATATCTTGTCGCGTCGTGTCTGATGCGAGCGGCGATGAAGCGGGATTCGACTTGTGCGAGCCACAAACTCGGGTTTGCATGCCAAAATGGTGGTAACTTCACGGATATGTTGGCGATTTGCTCGCTCATGTCGCCACCTCGAACGTGTAGCTCCGTAGCGGGTGCGGCTGCTTGAGAGCCGTCTGCATTCGACGTATTTTCCTTATCGTCGTTGTCCATTGTAGATACCCTTTGCTGATTGTTCTTTTGTCGGGGTCACCAATTATATAGTATCGTTTCTAAATGTTACTATTAAAATATTTTATTCGGTTGACTTCAATATTTACGCTTATATCAAATTTAGGAATATGTAGCTATATCTAAGTATATGGACGTCGAACGCAAAATCGATCTTCTCGTAAAGGCAGCTGGATTAGAAGAGACCAAAAAGGCGGAAAAATCGTACAGGCGCGATATTACCAGATACGAGTATCCGCGCGCCAAATGTCATTTTATTTCTTGACGTTGTCGGTAATGTGGTATATTTGGGGCTGCCACAAATGTCTAAACGCAATAAAGTGGTTAGGCATAAAAACGGAAGAAGCTGCCCCATTTATAGCTCGAGTAATTGTTCGAAAGCTAGATCAAGAAGGGCTCAAACTGTATGAACAAACTGTTAGAAAGACCAGAGAGGTTCAGAAGTTATCTGATGTTTGCGAATTTTTGGATCAGCACTTTCAAACATTGAAAGCAGTAGCGGAAAAAGACAATACATTCAAAAACCGCAAGCCACAGTCTTATAAGGCTAATCATAAGTTGCTCAACGCAAAATATTCAGATAAGCAGTGTACCTATTACAAGCTTTCAGGTCACACGACGAGTGACTGCAGAAAATTCAAAGGCATTACTTTAGAAAACAGGTGTAAATATGCCAGAGAAAACAAAGTATGCTACAAGTGCCTCAACTATAATTGGCGCGAAAATTGTAATAAAACACAAAATGCAAAATTTTCAATAAAAACCATCATGAGCTCCTACATTCTGAGACTGAGGAAAAGAAAACATCAATGCCCACAAAAACAACATCGACAATAGTCATTCTAGCCACAACTCAAGTAAGGGTCAAAGCTGCGAATGGTGGTGAAGTGTTATTAAGGGCTCTTATTGATCAAGGATCACAAATAACATCAATATCCGAAGAAGCAGCGCAGATATTAGGTGTGCCAAGGACAAAAGTTATAACAAAACTTCATGGACTAGGAGATGTTGTGGTTGGGGAATCGAAATTTAAAGTCAACGTACAAATAAAGCCACGATGTCTGAGTAAGCACGTCGAAAAAGTAGAGGCCATAGTTCTATCAACTCTTACAACTGCACAACCCGATCAATCCTTCAAGTTCAATTTTAAGAAATGGGAAAACCACACTCTTGCTGCCCCATTATATAATAAAGCAGACAGGATTGACATGGTTATTGGTGGAGATGTCTTCAGTAGAATTATTGAAAATGGAGTAACAAAATTCGACGGAGTTCTTGGGCAAGCTACGAAGTTTGGTTGGATTCTCTCTGGTATAATAAAGCAGAAGAAATTCAGCAAAATAATATCTGCAACGACCAACTTAGAACGATTTTGGGAGCTAGAGGAAATACCTGAAGATGAAAAACTTGAAGATGATGCTTGTTTCAAAACATTTAAAGAAACTGTGAAGCAAGATTCGGATGGGCGATTTATTGTAGAAATTCCTTTCAAAGAAGACAAAGAGATGGGGGAATCTCGCAAACAAGCTATAGCGCGTCTGATTTCAATGGAAAATAAGTTTCAAAAAAATTGTAAACTGAAAGAAGAATATCATGAGTTTATCAACGAATATATAAAGCTTGGTCACATGGTTAAAGCAGATGAAAAATTAAAATGTAAATATTACTTACCGCATCATGCTGTTATACGTGAAAATAGTTTAACAACAAACTTGCGCGTTGTATTCGATGCATCTTCAAAATCATCTAACGGAAAAAGCCTTAATGATTTCATGTTTGCCGGTCCAAAGTTGCAAAAAGATATATTCGATATTCTTATCAAATGGAGGCTTTGGAAAGTGGCAATAACTGCTGATGTAGAAAAAATGTTTCGGCAAATAAAGATTGCAAAAGAAGATCGCGATTTTCACAGAAGATAGAAGAATATGAGCTGACAACAGTTACTTATGGTACTGCATCAGCACCTTATTTGGCAGTATTCACACTATTTGAAATAAGCAACATGTGCCCAAGTGAACGGCTGCAAGCAATAATTAAGGAGGACTTCTACATGGATGACCTTATGACAGGTGCGGATACTGTTCAGCAATGTCAAAACATTCAAGAAGACATCTGCAAACATTTGGGTTCCATCTTAGAAAATGGCTCTCAAACTGCAGCAGTATTACCGAAAATATAGAAGCTAAAGAAAACAATGAAATAATTCAAATTAAGGAAAACGAAGCAATAAAAACACTTGGCCTATATTGGGGTCCAAAACAAGACCAGTTCCAATTCAAAATAAATTTGGAAAGAGCAAAGAAGGTAACGAAAAGAAGTGTTCTTTCTCAGTTAGCTCAAATATTTGATCCATTAGGTTGGATTTCACCAATAACAATCGTCGCCAAGTTATATATTCAAAAGCTTTGGACGCAACATTCAGGATGGGACGACCAACTATCAGAAGATCTACAAAAGAATGGACGTTCTTTTAAAATAATGTTAATACAATTGAGAATGTACGTATTCCACGCTGGATAGAAACTAATATTCAATCTGAAATTGAAATTCATGGATTCGGTGATGCTTCAGGAAATGCGTACGCTGCGGTCATCTATGTCAAAGTTGGCAACTCTGTAAAGCTTTTAACTGCAAAAACCAAAGTTAATCCGCTTAAAAACAGGAAAACTTACCAAAACTGGAACTTTGTGCTGTTCACTTATTGGCCAAATTGATAAATAGAGTTTGTAAAATTATCACGAGAAGTCATAAAATGTATGCATGGAGTGACTCCACAATTACACTTTGCTGGATTGAGGCAAACAAAAACAAGGACAAATTTATTCGAAATCGAGTGGAAGAAATTCAAAAACTTGTACCACAAGCAACCTGGAGACATGTTAACACAAAAGACAATCCAGCAGACGTGGCGTCAAGAAGCACATCATCTCCAAAATTACTAGATGTGGACATATGGTGGTGTGGGCCAAAATGGCTACCATTGCCAGAGAATCAATGGCCAACAAATGATGTGATAAATACAGTACTAACAACATCCAAAATTGAAAGTGAATTTATGGAGGAAGTTGTAAATCGATATTCTAGCTGGTTAAAACTTCAAAGGGTAGTGGCTTATATATTACGAATTGCTAAAAGAAAAAGAAGCCTATCAGTAAAATTGTCTGTAGAGAATAACATGCAGCACAAAATATTATCATTCGACATTCACAAAAACGATTTTTTAAAGATGAAGTCAAACAACTGCTAAATGGTAAGCAGCTAAACAATACAAGCCAAATTTTGAGTCTCAACCCGTTTTTGGATAAAAATGGAGTAATGAGAGTTGGAGGTAGGCTAACAAATTCAGAGCTGTCTTATTGTTCAAGGCACCCAATAATTCTACATAAATCAACTTTAACTGCATTAATATTCAAAGATGCACACCACGCTACAATACATGGTGGAAACCGATTAACAGAAGCAATCATAAGAAGACAATACTGGATAATCGGGGTAAAGAATGCAATAAAAAGTTGTATACGAAATTGTTGTAAGTGTATAAGATATAAACAAGTATCAGCAAAGCAAATAATGGGCGACTTACCAGAATTCGAGTATCAGCATCAAGCCCTTTACTTATACGGGAGTTGACTATGCTGGACCTTTCCAGATGAGATGTACAAAAGGACGAGGTCAAAAATCATTCAAAGGTTACGTTGCAGTTTTTGTTTGCTTAAGAACTAAAGTTATTCATCTGGAAGCAGTCAGTGAATTATCATCAGATGCCTTCTAGCAGCATTATGAAGATTTTTCGGCAGGAGAGGAAGATGCTCTTATATTTACTCGGATAATGGAACCAATTTTGTGGGAGCAAATAAATGGACCAATAAAGAATTTTAATCCGCAATAAAGCAAAATTCAGAGATAGCACCAATATTGGCGAACAAGAAAATAACTTGGCATTTTATTCCCCCGGCAGACCCACATTTTTGTGGAATATGGGAAGCAGGAGTGAAAGGCATGAAATACCATTTAAAGAGGGCCATTGGAGACACGAAACTAACTTTTGAAGAGATGTCAACAGTTTTAGCACAAATAGAGACATCTTTGAACTCGCGTCCATTATATCCAATAAATGACGACAATGGAGTTGATGCATTAACACCAGGTCATTTTCTAATTGGAAGACCTTTAATGTCAATTCCATCTCCCGAAACAGATGTCAGCACTTCCACCTTAAACAAATGGAAGTTGGTTCAGAAAATTCAAAAAGACTTTTGGAATCGCTGGAAAAATGAGTATCTGCATAAACTTCAGCAAAGGACTAAGTGGAAAACACCCGTTGACAACATTAAGGTGGGAGATGTAGTTATAATTAAAGAGGAAAACTCTCAACCCGCAAAATGGCCTCTTGCTAAAGTTTTAGAAGCTCATCCATGAAGTGACGGCAGAGTCCGAGTTGTGACATTAAAGCTTCAACATAATATACTGAAGCGACCAATTCATAAACTATGTCCTCATGTTAAATCGATAGACAAAAATCCACAAAATGAAGAGATTAAAACTAGCTTGACCACCGTATCGCAAAGGCAGAATCGATCATCAAGCATATTTGGGTTTATACTAATGTTGCTGCTTTGTATGTCGCTCAATAGCAAAGCAATGGTGCTTAATGAATCAAAAGGCAGCAACGCAGAAGTGAGCAATCTCTCTGAAAACACCACGATTTATCTGGATTCACTTGGGAAAATGGACGTTATAACATCTTCCTGGGATTTACTCATACATTATGATCTTCATGTATACTTCGAGCAAACCAACATGATATCAAATTGTCTACAAAAAATAAAAAAATCAATGCCATCTTTTATCGCAGTTTGAAGAAGCATGCAATGTCATATAGCTATCATTGAGCAGGCGCTACGAAGATATAATTCATAGTCACAAGTTGATAATCGATAATAAAAAACAAAAAAGAGCACCATTAGAGCGGGTTGGCTCTATTTATAGCATGCTGTTCGGTTTAATGGTTGCTGAGGATCATAAATCGAAAGAAAGAATAACTATCAATATTCCACACCGTTGGCAGAATGGTCCAAAATGAAGATACAAATTATAAAAAATACAGTCCACTTAAAGTTAATTGAATTTACATACGAATAAATACATATGCACATAATGAAAGACATTGATATTTTTCGCCCTCGGCAGAATGTTCAAATATCTTTGAACATATAGAATTAAAATAGTTCAATAAGCATTGAAATGCATGTACATCAGCAGCCAATAAATTATTCTCTTAATATCGTTGTTTATTCTAAGATAAACATATACATACAAACATTCATAGGCGTAATGCATTGTTAGTAAGAGAAAGCAATAAACATAATCGCTAGACGAAATATGTTAAGTGCATATGCCTTCAACGCAATGCAATACCCATGCACATACATACAAACAATCCACGTTTGTAGAATATAAATACATTGCATTTGTACATTGTTTAGGTTGGTCGTTTATCAGCTAAACATACATGCAATACACATACATACAAACAATCCACGTTTATAGAATATAGACAAGTCGCATTTGTACATTGCTTAGATTAAGAGTCAATGCATGCGGTAGTATTTTACATGCATAGACACACACACATATATGTACATACATAATTAGTTAAGGAAAATAGTATTCAGAAATTGTATATAAGGAGCAGTAATTGTTTCAATAAATCAGAATTGTAAAGATTCTCAAACCTAAACACTGTATATTTTTTAATCCTTGCCTTATTATTATTTTCTTTACTCCCCCCCACCCGTGGTAAGGAGTATAGAATAAGAAATAATAAGTAGTTTTCAGATATATTCAGTTAGCATTGTGTTTACCTATTACCCCCCACCCGTGGTAAGGAGTAGGTTAAACAGCTCTGCCAACAACGTACAAATCAGTACAATCTTAGAAAATAGCTCTTAAACTGCAGTAGTATTACCGAAAACATGGAAGCTAACGGAAACAACGAAATAATTCAAATTAAGGAAAATGTAGCGGTAAAAAAACTTGGCCTATATTGGGATCCAAAAGAAGACCAGTTCCAATTTAAATTTAATTTTGAAAAAGCAAGGAATATAACGAAAATAAGTCTTCTTTCCCAGCTTGCTTAAATATTTGATCCACTATGTTGGATATCACCAATAACACTCGTCGCAAAGTTATATATTCAAAAACGCAACAATCTGATGGGATGGCCAACTATCAGAAGAACTACAAAATGAATGGACGTTATTTTTAAATCATGTTAATGCAATTAAGAATGTGCGCATTCCACGCGGGATAGAAACTAATACTCAATCTGAAATCTCAACCCGTTTTTGGATAAAAATGGAGTAATGAGAGTTGGAGGTAGGCTTACAAATTCAGAGCTGTCTTATTGTTCAAGGCACCCTATAATTTTACATAAATCAACTTTAACTGCATTAATAATCAAAGATATACACCACGCTACAATACATGGTGGAAACCGATTAACAGAAGCAATCATAAGAAGACAATACTGGATAATCGGGGTAAAGAATGCAATAAAAAGTTGTATACGAAATTGTTGTAAGTGTATAAGATATAAACAAGTATCAAGTATCAGCATCAAGCCCTTTACTTATACGGGAGTTGACTATGCTGGACCTTTCCAGATGAGATGTACAAAAAGACGAGGTCAAAAATCATTCAAAGGTTACGTTGCAGTTTTTGTTTGCTTAAGAACTAAAGTTATTCATCTGGAAGCAGTCAGTGAATTATCATCAGATGCCTTCTAGCAGCGTTATGAAGATTTTTCGGCAGGAGAGGAAGATGCTCTTATATTTACTCGGATAATGGAACCAATTTTGTGGGAGCAAATAAATGGACCAATAAAGAATTTTAATCCGCAATAAAGCAAAATTCAGAGATAGCACCAATATTGGCGAACAAGAAAATAACTTGGCATTTTATTCCCCTGGCAGGCCCACATTTTTGTGGAATATGGGAAGCAGGAGTGAAAGGCATGAAATACCATTTAAAGAGGGCCATTGGAGACACGAAACTAACTTTTGAAGAGATGTCAACAGTTTTAGCACAAATAGAGGCATCTTTGAACTCGCCTCCATTATATCCAATAAATGACGACAATGGAGTTGATGCATTAACACCAGGTCATTTTCTAATTGGAAGACCTTTAATGTCAATTCCATCTCCCGAAACAGATGTCAGCACTTCCACCTTAAACAAATGGAAGTTGGTTCAGAAAATTCAAAAAGACTTTTGGAATCGCTGGAAAAATGAGTATCTGCATAAACTTCAGCAAAGGACTAAGTGGAAAACACCCGTAGACAACATTAAGGTGGGAGATGTAGTTATAATTAAAGAGGAAAACTCTCAACCCGCAAAATGGCCTCTTGCTAAAGTTTTAGAAGCTCATCCAGGAAGTGACGGCAGAGTCCGAGTTGTGACATTAAAGCTTCAACATAATATACTGAAGCAACCAATTCATAAACTATGTCCTCATGTTAAATCGATAGACAATAATCCACAAAATGAAGAGATTAAAACTAGCTTGACCACCGTATCGCAAAGGCAGAATCGATCATCAAGCATATTTGGGTTTATACTAATGTTGCTGCTTTGTATGTCGCTCAATAGCAAAGCAATGGTGCTTAATGAATCAAAAGGTAGCAACGCAGAAGTGAGCAATCTCTCTGAAAACACCACGATTTATCTGGATTCACTTGGGAAAATGGACGTTATAACATCTTCCTGGGATTTACTCATACATTATGATCTTCATGTATACTTCGAGCAAACCAACATGATATCAAATTGTCTACAAAAAATAAAAAAATCAATGCCATCTTTTATCGCAGTTTGAAGAAGCATGCAATGTCATATAGCTATCATTGAGCAGGCGCTACGAAGATATAATTCATAGTCAAAAGTTGATAATCGATAATAAAAAACAAAAAAGAGCACCATTAGAGCGGGTTGGCTCTATTTATAGCATGCTGTTCGGTTTAATGGTTGCTGAGGATCATAAATCGAAAGAAAGAATAACTATCAATATTCCAAACCGTTGGCAGAATGGTCCAAAATGAAGATACAAATTATAAAAAATACAGTCCACTTAAAGTTAATTGAATTTACATACGAATAAATACATATGCACATAATGAAAGACATTGATATTTTTCGCCCTCGGCAGAATGTTCAAATATCTTTGAACATATAGAATTAAAATAGTTCAATAAGGATTGAAATGCATGTACATCAGCAGCCAATAAATTATTCTCTTAATATCGTTGTTTATTCTAAGATAAACATATACATACAAACATTCATAGGCGTAATGCATTGTTAGTAAAAGAAAGCAATAAACATAATCGCTAGACGAAATATGTTAAGTGCATATGCCTTCAACGCAATGCAATACCCATGCACATACATACAAACAACCCACGTTTGTAGAATATAAATACATTGCATTTGTACATTGTTTAGGTTGGTCGTTTATCAGCTAAACATACATGCAATACACATACATACAAACAATCCACGTTTATAGAATATAAACAAGTCGCATTTGTACATTGCTTAGATTAAGAGTCAATGCATGCGTTAGTATTTTACATGCATAGACACACACACATATATGTACATACATAATTAGTTAAGGAAAATAGTATTCAGAAATTGTATATAAGGCGCAGTAATTGTTTCAATAAATCAGAATTGTAAAGATTCTCAAACCTAATCACTGTATATTTTTTAATCCTTGCCTTATTATTATTTTCTTTACTTCCCCCTACCCGTGGTAAGGAGTATAGAATAAGAAATAATAAGTAGTTTTCAGATATATTCAGTTAGCATTGTGTTTACCTATTACCCCCCACCCGTGGTAAGGAGTAGGTTAAACAGCTCTGCCAACAACGTACAAATCAGTACAATCTTAGAAAATAGCTCTTAAACTGCAGTAGTATTACCGAAAACATGGAAGCTAACGGAAAAAACGAAATAATTCAAATTAAGGAAAATGTAGCGGTAAAAAAACTTGGCCTATATTGGGATCCAAAAGAAGACCAGTTCCAATTTAAATTTAATTATGAAAAAGCAAGGAATATAACGAAAATAAGTCTTCTTTCCCTTCCCAGCTTGCTTAAATATTTGATCCACTATGTTGTATACGAAATTGTTGTAAGTGTATAAGATATAAACAAGTATCAGCAAAGCAAATAATGGGCGACTTACCAGAATTCGAGTATCAGCATCAAGCCCTTTACTTATACGGGAGTTGACTATGCTGGACCTTTCCAGATGAGATGTACAAAAGGACGAGGTCAAAAATCATTCAAAGGTTACGTTGCAGTTTTTGTTTGCTTAAGAACTAAAGTTATTCATCTGGAAGCAGTCAGTGAATTATCATCAGATGCCTTCTAGCAGCATTATGAAGATTCTTCGGCAGGAGAGGAAGAAGATGCTCTTATGTTTACTCGGATAATGGAACCAATTTTGTGGGAGCAAATAAATGGACCAATAAAGAATTTAAATCCGCAATAAAGCAAAACTCAGAGATAGCACCAATATTGGCGAACAAGAAAATAACTTGGCATTTTATTCCCCCGGCAGGCCCACATTTTTGTGGAATATGGGAAGCAGGAGTGAAAGGCATGAAATACCATTTAAAGAGGGCCATTGGAGACACGAAACTAACTTTTGAAGAGATGTCAACAGTTTTAGCACAAATAGAGGCATCTTTGAACTCGCGTCCATTATATCCAATAAATGACGACAATGGAGTTGATGCATTAACACCAGGTCATTTTCTAATTGGAAGACCTTTAATGTCAATTCCATCTCCCGAAACAGATGTCAGCACTTCCACCTTAAACAAATGGAAGTTGGTTCAGAAAATTCAAAAAGACTTTTGGAATCGCTGGAAAAATGAGTATCTGCATAAACTTCAGCAAAGGACTAAGTGGAAAACACCCGTAGACAACATTAAGGTGGGAGATGTAGTTATAATTAAAGAGGAAAACTCTCAACCCGCAAAATGGCCTCTTGCTAAAGTTTTAGAAGCTCATCCAGGAAGTGACGGCAGAGTCCGAGTTGTGACATTAAAGCTTCAACATAATATACTGAAGCAACCAATTCATAAACTATGTCCTCATGTTAAATCGATAGACAATAATCCACAAAATGAAGAGATTAAAACTAGCTTGACCACCGTATCGCAAAGGCAGAATCGATCATCAAGCATATTTGGGTTTATACTAATGTTGCTGCTTTGTATGTCGCTCAATAGCAAAGCAATGGTGCTTAATGAATCAAAAGGTAGCAACGCAGAAGTGAGCAATCTCTCTGAAAACACCACGATTTATCTGGATTCACTTGGGAAAATGGACGTTATAACATCTTCCTGGGATTTACTCATACATTATGATCTTCATGTATACTTCGAGCAAACCAACATGATATCAAATTGTCTACAAAAAATAAAAAAATCAATGCCATCTTTTATCGCAGTTTGAAGAAGCATGCAATGTCATATAGCTATCATTGAGCAGGCGCTACGAAGATATAATTCATAGTCACAAGTTGATAATCGATAATAAAAAACAAAAAAGAGCACCATTAGAGCGGGTTGGCTCTATTTATAGCATGCTGTTCGGTTTAATGGTTGCTGAGGATCATAAATCGAAAGAAAGAATAACTATCAATATTCCAAACCGTTGGCAGAATGGTCCAAAATGAAGATACAAATTATAAAAAATACAGTCCACTTAAAGTTAATTGAATTTACATACGAATAAATACATATGCACATAATGAAAGACATTGATATTTTTCGCCCTCGGCAGAATGTTCAAATATCTTTGAACATATAGAATTAAAATAGTTCAATAAGCATTGAAATGCATGTACATCAGCAGCCAATAAATTATTCTCTTAATATCGTTGTTTATTCTAAGATAAACATATACATACAAACATTCATAGGCGTAATGCATTGTTAGTAAAAGAAAGCAATAAACATAATCGCTAGACGAAATATGTTAAGTGCATATGCCTTCAACGCAATGCAATACCCATGCACATACATACAAACAACCCACGTTTGTAGAATATAAATACATTGCATTTGTACATTGTTTAGGTTGGTCGTTTATCAGCTAAACATACATGCAATACACATACATACAAACAATCCACGTTTATAGAATATAAACAAGTCGCATTTGTACATTGCTTAGATTAAGAGTCAATGCATGCGTTAGTATTTTACATGCATAGACACACACACATATATGTACATACATAATTAGTTAAGGAAAATAGTATTCAGAAATTGTATATAAGGCGCAGTAATTGTTTCAATAAATCAGAATTGTAAAGATTCTCAAACCTAAACACTGTATATTTTTTAATCCTTGCCTTATTATTATTTTCTTTACTTCCCCCTACCCGTGGTAAGGAGTATAGAATAAGAAATAATAAGTAGTTTTCAGATATATTCAGTTAGCATTGTGTTTACCTATTACCCCCCACCCGTGGTAAGGAGTAGGTTAAACAGCTCTGCCAACAACGTACAAATCAGTACAATCTTAGAAAATAGCTCTTAAACTGCAGTAGTATTACCGAAAACATGGAAGCTAACGGAAACAACGAAATAATTCAAATTAAGGAAAATGTAGCGGTAAAAAAACTTGGCCTATATTGGGATCCAAAAGAAGACCAGTTCCAATTTAAATTTAATTATGAAAAAGCAAGGAATATAACGAAAATAAGTCTTCTTTCCCTTCCCAGCTTGCTTAAATATTTGATCCACTATGTTGGATATCACCAATAACACTCGTCGCAAAGTTATATATTCAAAAACGCAACAATCTGATGGGATGGCCAACTATCAGAAGAACTACAAAATGAATGGACGTTATTTTTAAATCATGTTAATGCAATTGAGAATGTGCGCATTCCACGCGGGATAGAAACTAATACTCAATCTGAAATTTCAACCCGTTTTTGGATAAAAATGGAGTAATGAGAGTTGGAGGTAGGCTTACAAATTCAGAGCTGTCTTATTGTTCAAGGCACCCAATAATTCTACATAAATCAACTTTAACTGCATTAATAATCAAAGATGCACACCACGCTACAATACATGGTGGAAACCGATTAACAGAAGCAATCATAAGAAGACAATACTGGATAATCGGGGTAAAGAATGCAATAAAAAGTTGTATACGAAATTGTTGTAAGTGTATAAGATATAAACAAGTATCAGCAAAGCAAATAATGGGCGACTTACCAGAATTCGAGTATCAGCATCAAGCCCTTTACTTATACGGGAGTTGACTATGCTGGACCTTTCCAGATGAGATGTACAAAAGGACGAGGTCAAAAATCATTCAAAGGTTACGTTGCAGTTTTTGTTTGCTTAAGAACTAAAGTTATTCATCTGGAAGCAGTCAGTGAATTATCATCAGATGCCTTCTAGCAGCATTATGAAGATTCTTCGGCAGGAGAGGAAGATGCTCTTATGTTTACTCGGATAATGGAACCAATTTTGTGGGAGCAAATAAATGGACCAATAAAGAATTTAAATCCGCAATAAAGCAAAACTCAGAGATAGCACCAATATTGGCGAACAAGAAAATAACTTGGCATTTTATTCCCCCGGCAGGCCCACATTTTTGTGGAATATGGGAAGCAGGAGTGAAAGGCATGAAATACCATTTAAAGAGGGCCATTGGAGACACGAAACTAACTTTTGAAGAGATGTCAACAGTTTTAGCACAAATAGAGGCATCTTTGAACTCGCGTCCATTATATCCAATAAATGACGACAATGGAGTTGATGCATTAACACCAGGCCATTTTCTAATTGGAAGACCTTTAATGTCAATTCCATCTCCCGAAACAGATGTCAGCACTTCCACCTTAAACAAATGGAAGTTGGTTCAGAAAATTCAAAAAGACTTTTGGAATCGCTGGAAAAATGAGTATCTGCATAAACTTCAGCAAAGGACTAAGTGGAAAACACCCGTAGACAACATTAAGGTGGGAGATGTAGTTATAATTAAAGAGGAAAACTCTCAACCCGCAAAATGGCCTCTTGCTAAAGTTTTAGAAGCTCATCCAGGAAGTGACGGCAGAGTCCGAGTTGTGACATTAAAGCTTCAACATAATATACTGAAGCAACCAATTCATAAACTATGTCCTCATGTTAAATCGATAGACAATAATCCACAAAATGAAGAGATTAAAACTAGCTTGACCACCGTATCGCAAAGGCAGAATCGATCATCAAGCATATTTGGGTTTATACTAATGTTGCTGCTTTGTATGTCGCTCAATAGCAAAGCAATGGTGCTTAATGAATCAAAAGGCAGCAACGCAGAAGTGAGCAATCTCTCTGAAAACACCACGATTTATCTGGATTCACTTGGGAAAATGGACGTTATAACATCTTCCTGGGATTTACTCATACATTATGATCTTCATGTATACTTCGAGCAAACCAACATGATATCAAATTGTCTACAAAAAATAAAAAAATCAATGCCATCTTTTATCGCAGTTTGAAGAAGCATGCAATGTCATATAGCTATCATGGAGCAGGCGCTACGAAGATATAATTCATAGTCACAAGTTGATAATCGATAATAAAAAACAAAAAAGAGCACCTTTAGAGCGGGTTGGCTCTATTTATAGCATGCTGTTCGGTTTAATGGTTGCTGAGGATCATAAATCGAAAGAAAGAATAACTATCAATATTCCAAACCGTTGGTAGATGGTCCAAAATGAAGATGCAAATTATAAAAAATACAGTCCACTTAAAGTTAATTGAATTTACATACGAATAAATACATATGCACATAATGAAAGACATTGATATTTTTCGCCCTCGGCAGAATGTTCAAATATCTTTGAACATATAGAATTAAAATAGTTCAATAAGCATTGAAATGCATGTACATCAGCAGCCAATAAATTATTCTCTTAATATCGTTGTTTATTCTAAGATAAACACATACATACAAACATTCATAGGCGTAATGCATTGTTAGTAAAAGAAAGCAATAAACATAATCGCTAGACGAAATATGTTAAGTGCATATGCCTTCAACGCAGCAATACCCATGCACATACATACAAACAAACCACGTTTGTAGAATATAAATACATTGCATTTGTACATTGTTTAGGTTGGTCTTTTATCAGCTAAACATACATGCAATACACATACATACAAACAATCCACGTTTATAGAATATAAACAAGTCGCATTTGTACATTGCTTAGATTAAGAGTCAATGCATGCGTTAGTATTTTACATGCATAGACACACACACACATATGTACATACATAATTAGTTAAGGAAAATAGTATTCAGAAATTGTATATAAGGAGCAGTAATTGTTTCAATAAATCAGAATTGTAAAGATTCTCAAACCTAAACACTGTATATTTTTTAATCCTTGCCTTATTATTATTTTCTTTACTTACCCCCACCCGTGGTAAGGAGTATAGAATAAGAAATAATAAGTAGTTTTCAGATATATTCAGTTAGCATTGTGTTTACCTATTACCCCCCACCCGTGGTAAGGAGTAAGTTAAACAGCTCTGCCAACAACGTACAAATCAGTACAATCTTAGAAAATAGCTCTTAAACTGCAGTAGTATTACCGAAAACATGGAAGCTAACGGAAACAACGAAATAATTCAAATTAAGGAAAATGTAGCGGTAAAAAAACTTGGCCTATATTGGGATCCAAAAGAAGACCAGTTCCAATTTAAATTTAATTTTGAAAAAGCAAGGAATATAACGAAAATAAGTCTTCTTTCCCAGCTTGCTTAAATATTTGATCCACTATGTTGGATATCACCAATAACACTCGTCGCAAAGTTATATATTCAAAAACGCAACAATCTGATGGGATGGCCAACTATCAGAAGAACTACAAAATGAATGGACGTTATTTTTAAATCATGTTAATGCAATTGAGAATGTGCGCATTCCACGCGGGATAGAAACTAATACTCAATCTGAAATCTCAACCCGTTTTTGGATAAAAATGGAGTAATGAGAGTTGGAGGTAGGCTTACAAATTCAGAGCTGTCTTATTGTTCAAGGCACCCAATAATTCTACATATATCAACTTTAACTGCATTAATAATCAAAGATGCACACCACGCTACAATACATGGTGGAAACCGATTAACAGAAGCAATCATAAGAAGACAATACTGGATAATCGGGGTAAAGAATGCAATAAAAAGTTGTATACGAAATTGTTGTAAGTGTATAAGATATAAACAAGTATCAGCAAAGCAAATAATGGGCGACTTACCAGAATTCGAGTATCAGCATCAAGCCCTTTACTTATACGGGAGTTGACTATGCTGGACCTTTCCAGATGAGATGTACAAAAGGACGAGGTCAAAAATCATTCAAAGGTTACGTTGCAGTTTTTGTTTGCTTAAGAACTAAAGTTATTCATCTGGAAGCAGTCAGTGAATTATCATCAGATGCCTTCTAGCAGCATTATGAAGATTTTTCGGCAGGAGAGGAAGATGCTCTTATGTTTACTCGGATAATGGAACCAATTTTGTGGGAGCAAATAAATGGACCAATAAAGAATTTAAATCCGCAATAAAGCAAAACTCAGAGATAGCACCAATATTAGCACCACATTTTTGTGGAATATGGGAAGCAGGAGTGAAAGGCATGAAATACCATTTAAAGAGGGCCATTGGAGACACGAAACTAACTTTTGAAGAGATGTCAACAGTTTTAGCACAAATAGAGGCATCTTTGAACTCGCGTCCATTATATCCAATAAATGACGACAATGGAGTTGATGCATTAACACCAGGTCATTTTCTAATTGGAAGACCATTAATGTCAATTCCATCTCCCGAAACAGATGACAGCACTTCCACCTTAAACAAATGGAAGTTGGTTCAGAAAATTCAAAAAGACTTTTGGAATCGCTGGAAAAATGAGTATCTGCATAAACTTCAGCAAAGGACTAAGTGGAAAACACCCGTAGACAACATTAAGGTGGGAGATGTAGTTATAATTAAAGAGGAAAACTCTCAACCCGCAAAATGGCCTCTTGCTAAAGTTTTAGAAGCTCATCCAGGAAGTGACGGCAGAGTCCGAGTTGTGACATTAAAGCTTCAACATAATATACTGAAGCGACCAATTCATAAACTATGTCCTCATGTTAAATCGATAGACAATAATCCACAAAATGAAGAGATTAAAACTAGCTTGACCTCCGTATCGCAAAGGCAGAATCGATCATCAAGCATATTTGGGTTTATACTAATGTTGCTGCTTTGTATGTCGCTCAATAGCAAAGCAATGGTGCTTAATGAATCAAAAGGCAGCAACGCAGAAGTGAGCAATCTCTCTGAAAACACCACGATTTATCTGGATTCACTTGGGAAAATGGACGTTATAACATCTTCCTGGGATTTACTCATACATTATGATCTTCATGTATACTTCGAGCAAACCAACATGATATCAAATTGTCTACAAAAAATAAAAAAATCAATGCCATCTTTTATCGCAGTTTGAAGAAGCATGCAATGTCATATAGCTATCATGGAGCAGGCGCTACGAAGATATAATTCATAGTCACAAGTTGATAATCGATAATAAAAAACAAAAAAGAGCACCTTTAGAGCGGGTTGGCTCTATTTATAGCATGCTGTTCGGTTTAATGGTTGCTGAGGATCATAAATCGAAAGAAAGAATAACTATCAATATTCCAAACCGTTGGCAGAATGGTCCAAAATGAAGATACAAATTATAAAAAATACAGTCCACTTAAAGTTAATTGAATTTACATACGAATAAATACATATGCACATAATGAAAGACATTGATATTTTTCGCCCTCGGCAGAATGTTCAAATATCTTTGAACATATAGAATTAAAATAGTTCAATAAGCATTGAAATGCATGTACATCAGCAGCCAATAAATTATTCTCTTAATATCGTTGTTTATTCTAAGATAAACATATACATACAAACATTCATAGGCGTAATGCATTGTTAGTAAAAGAAAGCAATAAACATAATCGCTAGACGAAATATGTTAAGTGCATATGCCTTCAACGCAATGCAATACCCATGCACATACATACAAACAATCCACGTTTGTAGAATATAAATACATTGCATTTGTACATTGTTTAGGTTGGTCTTTTATCAGCTAAACATACATGCAATACACATACATACAAACAATCCACGTTTATAGAATATAAACAAGTCGCATTTGTACATTGCTTAGATTAAGAGTCAATGCATGCGTTAGTATTTTACATGCATAGACACACACACATATATGTACATACATAATTAGTTAAGGAAAATAGTATTCAGAAATTGTATATAAGGAGCAGTAATTGTTTCAATAAATCAGAATTGTAAAGATTCTCAAACCTAAACACTGTATATTTTTTAATCCTTGCCTTATTATTATTTTCTTTACTTCCCCCCACCCGTGGTAAGGAGTATAGAATAAGAAATAATAAGTAGTTTTCAGATATATTCAGTTAGCATTGTGTTTACCTATTACCCCCCACTCGTGGTAAGGAGTAGGTTAAACAGCTCTGCCAACAACGTACAAATCAGTACAATCTTAGAAAATAGCTCTTAAACTGCAGTAGTATTACCGAAAACATGGAAGCTAACGGAAACAACGAAATAATTCAAATTAAGGAAAATGTAGCGGTAAAAAAACTTGGCCTATATTGGGATCCAAAAGAAGACCAGTTCCAATTTAAATTTAATTTTGAAAAAGCAAGGAATATAACGAAAATAAGTCTTCTTTCCCAGCTTGCTTAAATATTTGATCCACTATGTTGGATATCACCAATAACACTCGTCGCAAAGTTATATATTCAAAAACGCAACAATCTGATGGGATGGCCAACTATCAGAAGAACTACAAAATGAATGGACGTTATTTTTAAATCATGTTAATGCAATTGAGAATGTGCGCATTCCACGCGGGATAGAAACTAATACTCAATCTGAAATCTCAACCCGTTTTTGGATAAAAATGGAGTAATGAGAGTTGGAGGTAGGCTTACAAATTCAGAGCTGTCTTATTGTTCAAGGCACCCAATAATTCTACATATATCAACTTTAACTGCATTAATAATCAAAGATGCACACCACGCTACAATACATGGTGGAAACCGATTAACAGAAGCAATCATAAGAAGACAATACTGGATAATCGGGGTAAAGAATGCAATAAAAAGTTGTATACGAAATTGTTGTAAGTGTATAAGATATAAACAAGTATCAGCAAAGCAAATAATGGGCGACTTACCAGAATTCGAGTATCAGCATCAAGCCCTTTACTTATACGGGAGTTGACTATGCTGGACCTTTCCAGATGAGATGTACAAAAGGACGAGGTCAAAAATCATTCAAAGGTTACGTTGCAGTTTTTGTTTGCTTAAGAACTAAAGTTATTCATCTGGAAGCAGTCAGTGAATTATCATCAGATGCCTTCTAGCAGCATTATGAAGATTTTTCGGCAGGAGAGGAAGATGCTCTTATGTTTACTCGGATAATGGAACCAATTTTGTGGGAGCAAATAAATGGACCAATAAAGAAGTTAAATCCGCAATAAAGCAAAACTCAGAGATAGCACCAATATTAGCACCACATTTTTGTGGAATATGGGAAGCAGGAGTGAAAGGCATGAAATACCATTTAAAGAGGGCCATTGGAGACACGAAACTAACTTTTGAAGAGATGTCAACAGTTTTAGCACAAATAGAGGCATCTTTGAACTCGCGTCCATTATGCATTAACACCAGGTCATTTTCTAATTGGAAGACCATTAATGTCAATTCCATCTCCCGAAACAGATGTCAGCACGTCCACCTTAAACAAATGGAAGTTGGTTCAGAAAATTCAAAAAGACTTTTGGAATCGCTGGAAAAATGAGTATCTGCATAAACTTCAGCAAAGGACTAAGTGGAAAACACCCGTAGACAACATTAAGGTGGGAGATGTAGTTATAATTAAAGAGGAAAACTCTCAACCCGCAAAATGGCCTCTTGCTAAAGTTTTAGAAGCTCATCCAGGAAGTGACGGCAGAGTCCGAGTTGTGACATTAAAGCTTCAACATAATATGCTGAAGCAACCAATTCATAAACTATGTCCTCATGTTAAATCGAAAGACAATAATCCACAAAATGAAGAGATTAAAACTAGCTTGACCACCGTATCGCAAAGGCAGAATCGATCATCAAGCATATTTGGGTTTATACTAATGTTGCTGCTTTGTATGTCGCTCAATAGCAAAGCAATGGTGCTTAATGAATCAAAAGGCAGCAACGCAGAAGTGAGCAATCTCTCTGAAAACACCACGATTTATATGGATTCACTTGGGAAAATGGACGTTATAACATCTTCCTGGGATTTACTCATACATTATGATCTTCATGTATACTTCGAGCAAACCAACATGATATCAAATTGTCTACAAAAAATAAAAAAATCAATGCCATCTTTTATCGCAGTTTGAAGAAGCATGCAATGTCATATAGCTATCATGGAGCAGGCGCTACGAAGATATAATTCATAGTCACAAGTTGATAATCGATAATAAAAAACAAAAAAGAGCACCTTTAGAGCGGGTTGGCTCTATTTATAGCATGCTGTTCGGTTTAATGGTTGCTGAGGATCATAAATCGAAAGAAAGAATAACTATCAATATTCCAAACCGTTGGCAGAATGGTCCAAAATGAAGATACAAATTATAAAAAATACAGTCCACTTAAAGTTAATTGAATTTACATACGAATAAATACATATGCACATAATGAAAGACATTGATATTTTTCGCCCTCGGCAGAATGTTCAAATATCTTTGAACATATAGAATTAAAATAGTTCAATAAGCATTGAAATGCATGTACATCAGCAGCCAATAAATTATTCTCTTAATATCGTTGTTTATTCTAAGATAAACATATACATACAAACATTCATAGGCGTAATGCATTGTTAGTAAAAGAAAGCAATAAACATAATCGCTAGACGAAATATGTTAAGTGCATATGCCTTCAACGCAATGCAATACCCATGCACATACATACAAACAATCCACGTTTGTAGAATATAAATACATTGCATTTGTACATTGTTTAGGTTGGTCTTTTATCAGCTAAACATACATGCAATACACATACATACAAACAATCCACGTTTATAGAATATAAACAAGTCGCATTTGTACATTGCTTAGATTAAGAGTCAATGCATGCGTTAGTATTTTACATGCATAGACACACACACATATATGTACATACATAATTAGTTAAGGAAAATAGTATTCAGAAATTGTATATAAGGAGCAGTAATTGTTTCAATAAATCAGAATTGTAAAGATTCTCAAACCTAAACACTGTATATTTTTTAATCCTTGCCTTATTATTATTTTCTTTACTTCCCCCCACCCGTGGTAAGGAGTATAGAATAAGAAATAATAAGTAGTTTTCAGATATATTCAGTTAGCATTGTGTTTACCTATTACCCCCCACCCGTGGTAAGGAGTAGGTTAAACAGCTCTGCCAACAACGTACAAATCAGTACAATCTTAGAAAATAGCTCTTAAACTGCAGTAGTATTACCGAAAACATGGAAGCTAACGGAAACAACGAAATAATTCAAATTAAGGAAAATGGAGCGGTAAAAAAACTTGGCCTATATTGGGATCCAAAAGAAGACCAGTTCCAATTTAAATTTAATTTTGAAAAAGCAAGGAATATAACGAAAATAAGTCTTCTTTCCCAGCTTGCTTAAATATTTGATCCACTATGTTGGATATCACCAATAACACTCGTCGCAAAGTTATATATTCAAAAACGCAACAATCTGATGGGATGGCCAACTATCAGAAGAACTACAAAATGAATGGACGTTATTTTTAAATCATGTTAATGCAATTGAGAATGTGCGCATTCCACGCGGGATAGAAACTAATACTCAATCTGAAATCTCAACCCGTTTTTGGATAAAAATGGAGTAATGAGAGTTGGAGGTAGGCTTACAAATTCAGAGCTGTCTTATTGTTCAAGGCACCCAATAATTCTACATATATCAACTTTAACTGCATTAATAATCAAAGATGCACACCACGCTACAATACATGGTGGAAACCGATTAACAGAAGCAATCATAAGAAGACAATACTGGATAATCGGGGTAAAGAATGCAATAAAAAGTTGTATACGAAATTGTTGTAAGTGTATAAGATATAAACAAGTATCAGCAAAGCAAATAATGGGCGACTTACCAGAATTCGAGTATCAGCATCAAGCCCTTTACTTATACGGGAGTTGACTATGCTGGACCTTTCCAGATGAGATGTACAAAAGGACGAGGTCAAAAATCATTCAAAGGTTACGTTGCAGTTTTTGTTTGCTTAAGAACTAAAGTTATTCATCTGGAAGCAGTCAGTGAATTATCATCAGATGCCTTCTAGCAGCATTATGAAGATTTTTCGGCAGGAGAGGAAGATGCTCTTATGTTTACTCGGATAATGGAACCAATTTTGTGGGAGCAAATAAATGGACCAATAAAGAAGTTAAATCCGCAATAAAGCAAAACTCAGAGATAGCACCAATATTAGCACCACATTTTTGTGGAATATGGGAAGCAGGAGTGAAAGGCATGAAATACCATTTAAAGAGGGCCATTGGAGACACGAAACTAACTTTTGAAGAGATGTAAACAGTTTTAGCACAAATAGAGGCATCTTTGAACTCGCGTCCATTATGCATTAACACCAGGTCATTTTCTAATTGGAAGACCATTAATGTCAATTCCATCTCCCGAAACAGATGTCAGCACGTCCACCTTAAACAAATGGAAGTTGGTTCAGAAAATTCAAAAAGACTTTTGGAATCGCTGGAAAAATGAGTATCTGCATAAACTTCAGCAAAGGACTAAGTGGAAAACACCCGTAGACAACATTAAGGTGGGAGATGTAGTTATAATTAAAGAGGAAAACTCTCAACCCGCAAAATGGCCTCTTGCTAAAGTTTTAGAAGCTCATCCAGGAAGTGACGGCAGAGTCCGAGTTGTGACATTAAAGCTTCAACATAATATGCTGAAGCGACCAATTCATAAACTATGTCCTCATGTTAAATCGATAGACAATAATCCACAAAATGAAGAGATTAAAACTAGCTTGACCACCGTATCGCAAAGGCAGAATCGATCATCAAGCATATTTGGGTTTATACTAATGTTGCTGCTTTGTATGTCGCTCAATAGCAAAGCAATGGTGCTTAATGAATCAAAAGGCAGCAACGCAGAAGTGAGCAATCTCTCTGAAAACACCACGATTTATATGGATTCACTTGGGAAAATGGACGTTATAACATCTTCCTGGGATTTACTCATACATTATGATCTTCATGTATACTTCGAGCAAACCAACATGATATCAAATTGTCTACAAAAAATAAAAAAATCAATGCCATCTTTTATCGCAGTTTGAAGAAGCATGCAATGTCATATAGCTATCATTGAGCAGGCGCTACGAAGATATAATTCATAGTCACAAGTTGATAATCGATAATAAAAAACAAAAAAGAGCACCATTAGAGCGGGTTGGCTCTATTTATAGCATGCTGTTCGGTTTAATGGTTGCTGAGGATCATAAATCGAAAGAAAGAATAACTATCAATATTCCAAACCGTTGGCAGAATGGTCCAAAATGAAGATACAATTAAATGGATCTTCAAGGTCCTTAAAGAGTCAGCAATCCATGTGGATTGCCCAAATGACAAAACTGAGTTATTAGACATTCCCTCACGAGGCATATTTTTAATCAAGACTGGCTGCATTGCAAGATATGAAGGCATCACATTGTCTGACATACAATCATTTAAAACACAGAGCAGTCCAGCACAGAATCCAATCGTGACCAATATAAGAGAAATAAAGATAGAAATCATAAAAAAATAGAGTTTTTGCTCCCGGCAGTATGCTCAAATATCTTTGAACATATACATATGTATATATACATATATACAGGCCACTAGTTACATAAGAATTTAATACTTAGAAAACTAAAATTGTATACACACGTACATACATACATACCTACATTCAAATTTCTATCAGTATACTTAGACCGCGTTCAGACAGGGAAACTTTTGTTGCTTATTATGTTGTTGTTGTTGTAGCAGCACAAATTATGCTGAGGCGACAGTCCTTGGCCGGACATAAATCCGGGTCGTTCCGGTATCGTAGACCCGACTGCCATGGGAACGTGTTGCTTATTATCGGCGATTTTGGTGTTGCTCGTCGCGTTCACACAGAGCAACTCTGTTCAGGCAATTTTCTGACATTTTATTTTATATTATTTTCGCTTCCGCTTCGCTTACGCTGCATTTACAACTTCTGACAAAATTCCATATTCTGAAATATTCATGTTAATATGCATGCATACATATGTGTATATTTAATTACAAAAAAATATGAACCAAATTTCATTTCTCAACTTACCGTATGTATTAATTTAAAACTCAACAAAACTTCAACCACTGAAAGAATTTATAAATGAAAAGGAATGTCAAATTTCTTGGCCGCCGACTGAGACGAATAAGAACACAAAGCGTGTCGCCCGAGCACGAGCAACTCGGCCCCCTTCCCCTTTCCTCGTCACTCCCTCTTAAACAAGTAACGAGTTGCCGCGACAAAAGTTTCCCTGTCTGAACGCCGACTTAGCACATAAGCAAATACATATTGACAAAAACCATTTGTTGTCAGTCATAGTTTAAATAAAATGCTTGTATATCAGCAGCTAATAATTTCATTTCATGATGTTGTTTATTCTAAAATAAACATACACATTCATACATACAAACAAATCCAAATTTACAAAATAGAAATGTAGCAATGCATTTGTACATTGTTTAGATTAAGAATCAATACGCTTGAGCATGCGTTGGTCCTTTATCAGCTAAACATATGTAAATACACACACACATACATTAGTACATAATTAGTTAAGCAACGCAATCTTAAGAATTTGCATATAAAGAGCTGTAAATACTTGAATAGACGATAATTCGAAAGATTCTCAATTTAGAAACACTGTATATTTCTTAATCCTTCTCTTTTATTTTATTCTGTAACTCTTAACAATCCAAAAAGTTTATTTATTTATTTATTTATTTATTTATTTCATAAGTCAATGAACAAAGTTCTTACTGACTACTTAGAGCTACAACTTAACGATAACAGAAAATAAATTAACAATAACAAATTTCACAAGGCAGAATATAATAATGAGAGAAATTCAACTTTACATAAAGAAAAATCGAGGAAGACAGAATTCGAGATCTCGTTGAATTCGCAGAGTGCACGTGACAAAGGGGCGTTTCTTGCATAATTGGTTTTGAGTTTATCCGGATAGAATGGATTGAAATTACGTAAAGTCCTAAATGGCACAAGGAAATTAATACTTTGGAGCAAAGACGGACAGTCAACAGTGCCATTAATTATACCATACACAAAAGAAAGTGAAAGAACAGTCCTTCTCTTCTCGAGCGATTTAAGGCTTATAAGAAGCAAACGCGAATTGTAAGAAGGTAAGGGATCCGAAAATTTCAAAGAACGTAGAGCAAATTTTAAAAAAACCTTTTGCACACGTTCAATTCTATCTATCAAGTACTGTGAATAAGGTCTCCAAATAAACGCTGCATATTCCAGTCGAGATCTAACATAAGACGAAAAAAGTAGTTTTAGAGTATATAGGTCAGTAAAATTTGTACTGTGCCGGCGTACAAAGCATAAAACTGAGTAAGCATTAGATATAATAAAATTGATGTGATTATTAAAAGAGAAGTTGGAATCAAATATAACACCAAGATCTTTGATTTCATCAACAGTCTTGAGTATTGTATTCGAAATTGAGTAAGATGTGTGCCTGGTGTATCGAGCTTTAGCAAGAGTCATATGAAAATATTTTTTAATATTTAGAGAGAGATGTGACTGTTGACACCAAAGAGACAAATTGTCCAAATCAGCTTGGAGGTTTGTCACATCGGTTGCACTTTTTACTACTGAAAATATTTTCAAGTCATCTGCATATAACAGATATCTGCTAAATGAAAAACAATCTCCAATATCATTGATGAATAAAACGAAGAGCAACGGCCCTAAGATACTTCCTTGTGGTACACCTGACGTGGCAATGAAAGGTTCAGAGGAAACACCATCGACTGTTACGACGCAACGTCTATTGCTTAGGTACGATTTCAACCAGCACAGGAACACAGAATGAAAACCTAAGCTAGCAAGTTTAAACAATAAAGTATTGTGTGGAACTTTATCGAATGCTTTTGAAAGATCAGTATAAATGCAATCAACTTGGGATCCCAGTGAAAAAGAATTTACGCAATATTCACTGAACTCTGCCAGATTAGTAACCGTGGAACGACCAGGAACAAAACCATGCTGTTTAGGTGAAATTAAACTCTTAGTCGCAAAATACATCTTCTTTTTTACTATACTTTACAGTTGAAGCGTTTTTGATAGTATTGATGTATTGAAAAATAACATTGATCATAAGTTTTCTTAAACTTCTTATAAAATTCATTTCTTTTGTTTTTTAGCGATTTCAATTCCCTTGTGTACCAAGGGAGCTTATACTGCTTATTTTTAAATACTGGGATATTATTATGAAAAACTTCCAGAACATGACATTTAAAAATAGAATAACAATCCGCAACATTTCTATTCAAAAATAAATCTTCCCAATTAAAATCGAGTAAAAGGTCATTAATTTTTGAAAAATCACAAGCTGAAAAATTTAAAGTAAGCCTCTCCTCAAGCTTAGAAGTTGTGAATTCATAAAACTCAACTTCAACGCTTAAAGGGACATGGTGCTTATCTGGAGTTGAAATCGGCAAAATACATTGGGAAATAGTTACACTGATATTGTCACTAACAAATACAAGATCTAGAATTCTGCCAAGTAAGTTTACAAAGCTGTTAATTTGGACTAGACTTAAACTTAACATATTATCAACAACATAAGATGCAATTGTTGTTGAGACATTAGTTGCAATAAGATTAGAATTTGAAAAATTATTTGACCAGGTAATTTCAGGAATATTAAAGTCACCAAGAACGCAAACTTGATTATCGGCAATCTTGTTATGGACTAAGGAAACAATATTATCTGTATGCGCTTTATAAAGTTCAAAATTACTGCAAGGTGGAATATAAGAAACAATTAGGAATAAAGAATTAAGTCCATTTAAACCTCGAACGCAAACGCACAATTGATCCAAAATGGGGTCATCGTTCGGAAGCGTAGTTAGAAATGCTCGAAGATTACGACGAACGGCAATTAGTACACCTCCACCTAAAGAGCAACTGTTTCTTTCAGCGTCACGATCCTTTCGAAATACGACGAACAATTTGGAGTTGAAAAATTCTTCATCATAGAAATTAGCATTCAGCCATGGTTCAACAAAAATAAAAACGTCGAAGTCCAAATGCGCACATGAACTGTATATGGTGTTCGATTTAGAACGAATACCACCCATATTATGAAAATAAATTTTCAAACCTCTGAAAGATCCATTAGCACTTTCGGGCTAGGCTAAGCAATCTTGTTGATTTGAATTTCTTTTTGAAAAAAATTAAAAGGCCGAAATTTTACGTTAGTAGGCCATAACAAAGGATTCAGCACCATATCAAACAGAGATTCTGCCAGACCGAGTTTGAAATTTACTTTCTTCATTGATTCTATATCCGCATCTTTTTTTACGAGCTTAAAGCAGGCCAACTGGTCACGTTTGATACTGGAATTCTTGGTCACATATGAAATAATTTGATCTTCAGTCACCGTATTTTTAAAAGAAGACATATGAATCCATTTCTTTGTCGGCACAACTTCTAAATCAGTGCTTTCACTAAGGCCAATTTCAACATTACTTGACCTTTTCTCTTTTTTACGCCTAGCACTTCGAACACCGTCCCACTGTATTTCGGGCACCTTGCTAGCAGCAGGAGAAAATGAGGAGAGGGCAGAAACTTTCAGCGGCACATGAGAAGTTATATTAGCATGAGAGGCCGGAGCAGAGCGCAAATCAGTTAAAGCGGAGGTTATGGTAGAGATGACGGATGGTACGATATTATCGTTAGCAGAGCAACAGGCATTATTACGCAGCCATTTGACTTCATTAGATAGAATGCCAATTGCCGAAATCAACTCATCATGTCGAATTTTACTTTGCATAGAGTGAAGTTCAGTATGTAGATGCTCAGTCTTTTCAATTAGCAATTTTTTATCCTCTTGAAGGGCAGTGACTATAGCAATCACACGCATGTTTTTAGCACGAAGAGCAATAAGCTCATTTAGTAAAGATTGCATGCTCACTTGTTGCGATTTATCGACGTTTGTTATGCATTGATCACTAGCTGTTTCTTTAGGCTTGCTAACTTTCTCAGAATGTTGAGTAACATTACCTAAATTTGGCAGTTGTTTAGGCAGTTGTTGTTGTCCGAGGCCGTTATTGAGACTCTTATATGACGAAATAGTAGCACGTTCAGCAATCAAACATTCAACGGGGTTAGAGAGCGGCGGGGGAGTACGAATAGAACCGCGTCGAGCAGCAGCACACGATTTGCAAAAAAAAGGTTTATCGGAGTTAAGCAAAAACTCAACATCAGCCGGCAAAATATTAACACACTCAATATAAAAGAGTTCATTACACTTTGCACATTGAACTTTTGTTTGTGTGCGTTCAACTCTATGGCCGCAGGTGCAGGGCATGTTTAATTAAAAATTATAAAATGCACATAAAGAGTCACTGTCTCACAATTAGTAATTGATGTGCATAAATAATAAACAAATATAGCACGAAAGTTAAAATAGAGAGCTACCAAAAACACGTCCGAACACAATGTACATACAAATTATACACAAATTATACACATGTGGTTACTTAAAAACTTTTGCTGTTTGCACTAGCAATTGTGTGATTCTGTAACTCTTTCTTAACAAAGAAAACCAGGTGACTATTTGGATTTATTTAAAATGCTTACTCGTGGCATCTCAGTCGAAGCAAACGTCAAATATTAGAAAACACAAAGAGGAATGCCAAAAAATATAACCAAATTTTCACCCGCCAATGCAGCGCAAAATTTAATATCTTCCCGCCAGCAGCAAATCGTAGTTCCAGAGTTTAAAAGGAAGTATTCAATTATTTAATTGCTGTTAATAAAGTAACCAGCATTTTTTTCCAAATGTGGCGACCGGGAACTTTTCAAGGCTCCATGGCAAGTTAGAGAACCGCAGGATGTGGGGAGAGATTGCGGAGAGACTAAAAGCAATTGGAGGGGCAGTAAAATCTATCAAACAATGGCAAAATGTAAGTATAAGTGATAACCTTTCGTCTGGTGCAATTGGTGTATGTAGCACAGTTCGCGAATATTTGTTCGCAATTGTATATAGATTTTTGTGCATAGATTTCTTTTTATATACCCCACATGCAAACACAACAAATTGCGCCTGACGAAATGATAAACTACAACAAAGCAAAGTGTTTAAAATTCAGTTCATATCCGCCATCGGAATAGGGAACAAGCCCTTACCGGTAAGAGACCATTTCAGCAGCCTCCAGTTGGAGAAGCGGGTAATTGCTCTGGTTGGGAGCACATACATAGAGGGCGAGCCGGAGGTACGGGAAAATATTCCAGTAGAAGAGGTAAGTGGTATTAAATAATATTTATTAACAGCCTTAACATTAAGCAGGGTACGAAAATAAACCATACAAAAACAAAGCCCATTTGCTTATCGACCATACATTCACTTTTGGTGTGTGCCGCTTTATACATAGTCACAAATAATAGTAAGATTATTACAATAATTCATTTGTGACTATGTACAAAGCGGCACAAACCAATAGTGAATTCATGGTCGATAAACAAATGGACTTTCTTTTTGTATGGTTTATTTTCGTACAATGACATTAAGCACTATCATTAAAATTTTAATTTATTTTTATTTTTAGTAATTGCAGCTCGCCATTGAGGCAGATGAGGACATGAATGACGGTGTCAACTCCGGTACCGACCAGACTCCTATAAGGATGAGCCATCTAGCGGAAGCTGGTCAAAGAGTCTGAGACAGAGGCGAAATTTTTAAAGATTGCCGACACGCAGGCTGAAACGCAAAGGGTAAGTTTGTTTTTTTAATATTGAATTTTATTGTTAATAATGCTTTTGTTTTCTTAGATGGTTGCTCATAGCGTGGCGAAAATCGAGGTGTCTATTGGAAAAATGGCTGACAGCATGCGCGGAAGCTTTCAACCAGTTTATGTTTTCAACCTCTCCCCCCAAATAGATGTATATACATACATATGTAAATAGTATGTAGATTAAGATTATTATTATGTTTTTTCTTTGTTAAATAAATTGAATATGTTTTTATAGGATAATATTTTATTATATTTTTAAAATATTTGATTTTTAATGAATATGCACATCAAGTAAGTTTCAATATAAAAATAAAATTAACAACCAAAAATCAATTGAAAAATATTAAACAAGTAAAATTAATAAAGTAGATACATTATAAACCCTACAATTTTTTTATTTGATACATTTAGTTTCTGTAGTTGGACAAAAAATTATGTGTGCCCCTTTTTGGAAAGTTTTGACTATTTAAATTCTGTTTATTCAATTTTATGAATTTATTTTTAAATCTATAGCTAACATATACAACTAAACCCATAAAAACTAATGTTCTAAACTTTGTACGAGGGAGGGAACTTGCAAGATAATATTCAAAAGAAATTTGCTATTACTCGCATTTGGACACGTTTTGCTATTAAAGATGGTCCGCCGGTATTGATAGCAATGGTTGGGTTTCAGGATCATAAATAACTCTATCATCGAAATCGGTTATTTCCTCGCCCAACCGAATATTATGCAAAGCTATGCATGCGTTGACAACTTTGCCAGCAAAACCGGGATCATATAGAAGTACCCTTTGCTTTGATAAGCACCGCCATGTCCATTTAAGAATGCCAAAGAGTCTCTCTATTGGGTTACGAGCTTTGCATAACGCCTCGTTGTACCGAAACTTTGGTGTTCCTTCTTGTTTGCTTGGCAAAGGTGTCATCAGCCACGGCTCCAACGGGTATCCAGCATCGCTTGCAGTTATTTCCTATTTATTTTGCAATTTACAAAGAATAAAAGGAACTTACCAATCATAAACGTGTTGTGATTTCCAAGTTCATATGATCGCTGCATGACTCGGTGTGCTTCAGAAGAGTTTCAAATTAACGAATCATGTTGAGCCCCCGTAAATCTCGCGTTTTCAGATTTGGGTCACATATCTGTAAGTTTTAACAAACATATAATAACAATAGACATCTCCTTTCATGTTGTAGTTTTACACTTACCATTTGCACGTTGAGCGAATGGTACCCATGGTGGTTAATAAAGTTTGACTCGGCACCTTTCGGAGCCAAAATCGCAACGTGAGTGCAGTCGATTGCACCGGTAGTGCCTGGTACAAACGACAAAGGTGCTGACGCAAAAATTTCCTTTGCCGCTTGGCGCTCCACTAGCATCATAGGAAACTTCACTTTCGAAGCGAATAAGGTGTTGTCGATTGCCTCAGTCAAGCGGTGTATGCAACGGCTTATAGAAGTTTGGCTTATTGAAATGTGCCACTGTTCCCCTACTGGGCGTTGGTAGCATCCAGTTGCATTAAATCTTAAAGCAGCTAGAACCTACCACGAGTATATATGTACATATAATGCACATATAACATTTAATAAAACTGACAGATAAGTTTACCTGATATTCAGTTGATAGCGCTGTTATTCTCGATCCTCTCAACTGACTGTTTAACTGCGACACTAGATTTTCGACAATACCGGGACTTATCCTATATAACCTCCGGAACTCTGTTGGGGTTAGCTCAAACGGGTCATCAATTTCGCGGAGCTTACGCCGGTCAATCGTTGGCACATTTGGTTGCTCCTAATTGTTTGCTAAATTTAGCGCGATGTATTCAAATGCCATTTTACACCTAAGTTACTCTGCCGGAGTCCTTAAACGCACACGATCTGCTTAAAATAATACTACAAAAATAAAATTGTTAGTAAACCACTCAAAACGAGACGTCGGCAGCTAAACCACAAAAACAAACAGCTGACTGTATTTGCTGTTATTGAACAATAACAAATGTTGCCAATGCTGTTAGAGAATCACTTAACCACAAAAAAAGTTGCCAACTAACGATAACAATGTGAAATGTGGTTTAAATTAGTTACAGAAATGGCAACATTTTCAAAGTCTAGATGGCGTCCGGTATTTATCCAGTGTGCTGATAAGGCCGCCTTATTGTCCGTTTGTCAGTTTCAATTTAATATTCGATTTATGAGCGGAAATCCTTGTCTTAAGTATTGTTTTCGTTGTCCCTATTATACCGCCATTGCATAATATATTGTATACCAAGTTAGATTTCTCCTGATCCGAAATCTTGTCCTTAGATGTACCTAAAAGCAATTTGTATATTATTTTGATCGTATAGATTGGAGTGCCTTATCCTCTCCGATATTCCTGGAATATAAGTCCAGGATGTATATGTTTTTTTGTCACTATTGCTTGTATCTCTCGCAGTCCTACCCTTATCTTTTCGTAAAATGCTATGTAAAATAAATGGCACAAATTCAATAACTTTTGAAACAAATGTAATTATAGATAACAGAACATATGAAAATCCAAAATTATTAATTTTTTAACTTATCAACTCCGATGAATAAACTTTAAAGTTTATTAGTAGGCGTGTTTTATTTGACCATCACAAGCTAATAGCTAAATCTTGGACAAATAAAACGTACTTGGCTTAATTCATATTTTCGCTTAAGTATAAATTGTGTTGGCAACGCTGACAAGCACTACCAGTTTAAATTCAATATATTTCAACAAATTATCGAAAATGAAAAAAATGATAGTCTGCATTTTTTCAATTTATAATTTCGAAATCTTCTTCATTATTTAATGTTGTAAACGCATTACCAAGAAACTATAAACACAAAAAGTTTCAATTTTGTTTTAATTTAAACTTAATATCCATAATTACCGGTTCTTTTTATTAAATTTCCATTTCGCATATTTAGAAACATTTGTTCGGATTTTTGGTTTGTTTACAATTCATCTGTTAAAAAAGAGTTTATCCGCATTGTCAACTACTTTTTTTGTTTGCAATAACCCAACTTTTGTGAATGAAAAAAAGCGTTGAACTGGCAATGCCTCTAGTTCAATATACAAGCCAAGATAACTTTTCACAATAATGTTGGCTAAGTTACTCATACAAAATAAGCTTATAGCTTAAATTGCTGGTCAAATAAAACACGCCTAATATTAAATTCATAGAAAAAATAAGTAACCCATATATTGAAAATCCAGTCTTAATGTCATTACTAACTTTAATAGGATTCATAATAATAATAATACTAGTAATTTGGCGCTTATACTATATAACTGAGTGCTTGGCCGAACTTCTACCATTTGCAGTGTGCGTATTTATATTCTACCATAAATAGAGGGACCTATAGTTTTATGGCGAAGCTTTTTCATGACAGGCTAATATTAAATTCATAGAAAAAATAAGTAACCCATATATTGAAAATCCAGTCTTAATGTCATTACTAACTTTAATAGGATTCATAATAATAATAATACTAGTAATTTGGCGCTTATACTATATAACTGAGTGCTTGGCCGAACTTCTACCATTTGCAGTGTGCGTATTTATATTCTACCACAAATAGAGGGACCTATAGTTTTATGGCGAAGCTTTTTCATGACAGGCTACTAATAGTAACATACATATACTATAACACAGTAATGTTAACAGAATATGAAAATAGGCTTAAAATAAAGAAATACGTGTATCGGTGTTTTGCTGTATACGAGTACGTAGCACGTCAGAATTTTGAGAAAATCGATTTTTAAGCTTCAAAGGACCGTGGAGGTTCACTTCTAATGTAATACTATTATAAAAAGTTCTATAAAAACAGAATGGGTGAACCGATTTTAATGCGTGAGCCAGGTTTATAAAAGGTAATTAAATTTGGATTTTCTTTATTAAGAAACCAATTTGTTTTCACCTAAGATGGCGCTTTTATTTTCATGTAAAGTTAAAAAATAATAAAAATGTACGAAATTCTTAAAAAATACGGAAAAAATTATTTTGTGTTAAAAAGGTTGGTCATTTATTTTTTTATATTTTTTTTATATTTTTATTTCGTACATTTTTGGTTATTTTTTAACTTTACATGAAAATTAAAGCGCCATCTACCGGAGAAAAAAAATATTTTCTTAAATTTGGTGTCGGATTTGTGGTGGGAGAAAGACTTCGCCGTAAAATAATGCTTTTTACTCAGGTGGACGAACGTCTCGCCACAATTGGATCACGGCGAGATTCTTCAACATCTGCTTGATTTGCGACCATGCCTCGACAGAAGGGAACGACTATGTGACTAAAGTTTGCTTCTACGAACTCCGCGAGCGCACGTTCGAATGGTGCCTCGCCATGATATAAAAATCGTGCTAGGCGACACTAATGCCGCTGTCGTAAAATTCGACCTCAACGACGGAACGACCGATAATGTATAAAGACTGTTCGACTTCGGCGAGGCCCGAAACATGGTAGTCTGTAGTACCAGGTTCCAGCATGAGATGGTAAAACACGTTACTAAATCGACCATGTTGTGATAGACGGAGGGCATGCTTGCTGCTTACGTGATGTGCGCACGATCCGAGGAACAAACTTCGAGTCGGATCATGGTCTTGCCACAGACAAGATCCCCACACATCTTTCTGCAGCAAAAAGTGCGCGCAAGGTGACACAATGGAACCTCAGCTTCAGAAAGCTACAATCGCAACAGGCATGTACACACTTCGCGCTTAGTCTCGCAATCTTGCTCTCTGAGAGTACTAATCAACGCAGCGGTATTTCCGTGCAATAGCACCACATATCTCGCTGCTGAGGAATATTGGATTTCAGTGAGCATGAAAAAACAACTGATACGATGAGAAATATCGCTATTGTTTCGTGTTAGCGCGTTCAATTTGGAGAAGATGGTGAACCTGAGAGCCCAATCAACGAAGACCAACTCTGATGAAATTATTGTAGAAATAGCACGGATAGAGAATAACAAAGTCCTCGGAGCTAATGGGTTGCCAGCTGAGCTATTCAAATGTGAAGGCGAAGGGTTGGTGAAGTGTGCTCTACCCGACCCACAAAAAGACTGTTTCTGCAATTTGCGCCAACTATCACAGAGTCAGCCTTTTTACCATCGGCTATATGGTTCTTTCGAGCGTGGATTTAAACCTGGTAAATGTAGCATATACCAAATATTCACAGTACGCCAGATATTGGAGAAAACCAGAGAACATAGTATCCACGCGCCATCTCTCTGTCCATTTTGACAGCACAAGAAGGAATTACTTATACGGGACAATGTCTGAATTTGGTAAACCCACACATAGGCACATACATACTTGCTTAGATACACATGTACACAATCATAGCAATCATTCTGCACATTGCTACATCTATAATAACCAAATTGAGACGTCGCGGAGAGGTACCAAAACAATGAAAATATAATGTGCTACCGAGAATGAGAAACTTAGCACCCATGTTATGATGTTGGTTGAAAGAACAAAATGACTGCTGGTGGGTCAAGTATGTGCATATTTTGCCTACCAGCCTCTGGACATTAACGAAAGTTTTAAGATTACATTTAAATCAATCCTCCGCGTTAATAAATTTCCTAATTTCACTCAATTTGCTGTAATAGATACCGAAAAAATGGAGTTTTTGCATTTCCAAAACATCCGTTATATGGGAGGTGGGCGTGGTTATGATCCGATTTCAAAACATTTCTACGATAAAAATAGCAATATCAAGGAAAATATGTCTACCAAAGTTTGTGACGATACCTAACAGTGTTGATGAGATACGGAAGCTGTTTCATAAGTGGGCGTGGCAACGCCCATTTTTCAAAGTTTCATAAACACCTAATGTCTTAGTTAAAAATCGGAATTGATGTTCCGTTACCCGACTGAGACGAAACTCGTATAGCAATAGCAAGGCTAAAGAACAACAAAGCTCCCGGAAGTGGTGGGCTGCCTGCTGATTGGGATCTAAGTGTGCTTTGAACAATCCACAAGAAAGGTGATCCTGCAATTCGCACCTATCGCAGTGTTAGTCTTCTTAATATCGGACATAAGATTGAGCGTATTGTGTGAGAGACTAAAGCTCACCGTTAATGAACTGATTGGAACTTATCAGTGTGACTTTAGACCTGGTAAATCGAGCATAGACCACAGCACAAGAAAAAGTTGCCTTTATGCCGCAATGTCTGAATTTAATATCCCCGCGAAACTAATACGGCTACGTAAAATGACGTTTAGCAACACCACCAGTTCCATCAGAATAAGAAGAGAACCTTTCCGAGCCGTTTCATGCCAAATGAAGTTTCAGATAGGGTGGCTCGTTATCGTGCGCTTTCTTTAACCTGATGCTGGAGAAGATAATTTGAGCCGCACAACTAAATGGATCAGACAACAATTTTTGCATCTTTTGCAAGGATGTGCAGTTGCTTGCGTACGCCAATGGCATTGATATTATGGGCCTTAACAATCACGCAGCAATTAAGGTTGGAGGTCAACGAGGGCAACATGTTTAAGTCGCTTAAGTGCTTAAATCGTCAAACTTCGCAACCTGGGAAGGAGAGTAAACGCAAACGAACTAACAGTCCGTCCAAGGAAATAATTGCTGCTTTCCTTGCAATACTTCAAAGCAAACGGGGCATTTGTTCGCGAGTTTGAATATAAGCCACATACAAATAAAATTAATAACTTACCACCAATTTTTAAACGTATCACTGATCCAAAAAACGAATTTAAAATTCTGCTTTAATCATTTTATACCAATTGAACACATATTTTTAATTCAGTGATCCTTCCTAATCAATATCAAATTTATTGAAATGATCGTAAGGACAGAATCGGTGGTGGTGTTCTTTTTTGCAGTCCATTCTTTAATACTATCCGAAGAAGTTAGTGTCCACTTCATTGTGTCAACCGAATTTAAGGCAACACGGGTTCTGGTAGGCAAAGGTTTCATTTATTTAGCTGTTTGCTACATAAGTATAATGTATTCTTAGAAGATATGGCTGAACTCTGTCTAAATCAGATTTATTTAATTCCAACGAAGTGTCCAGCATTTTAATAATACTATATGCAACTTATTTCAAAAGTTGCGTTCAAAAAGAACAATCACAACCTTGGTTTACAAAAGAACTTAAGAATTTAAAAAATGAAAAGTCACGATCTTTTAAATTGTATAAAATAACTGGTTTGCACAGTGACTATGTTAAATACTTAGTTTTCCGACAAGCTTATTTTCAATTAAATAAAAAATGCTACTGATCTTATTAGTGTAAAGATAAAAGGATTTAATACAAAATCCTGAATCATTTTATGATTTCGTTAAATCGAAACGCAGAGTGAATGGTTTTCCGTCTGTTATGAAATATCAAAATATCGTGTCTTGTGTCTGCCAATCAATTTTCAATATGTTTTCCCAAATCTTCAGGTCAAATTATTTCATTAACTCGTCTCTGAACAAAGTTTATCCATATAAACTTTCTCCCTTCACCTCTGTTATTATTCCGGCAATATCTTCCAAGGAAGTTTTTTATTATTTGAGTAACTTAAAAGAATATTTTAAGGCTGGCCCCGATTTAATCTTGACTTGGTTCCTCAAAAACTTGCTAAATATATTTATGAGCCCTTAACGAATTTATTTAATCTTTCCCTTAAGCTTGGTGTTTTTCCTTCAGCTTGGAAAGAATCATTCATTATACCCTTTCACGAAACCGGGTCCTCTATAGAAAATTATAGGGGTAGAGCTAAAATTTCTGCTATTCCAAAAAAATTTTTTTTTCAGGCTCACTGAAATCCAATATTTTTCAGCAGCAAGAAATGTGGTGCTATTGCTCGGAAATACCGCTGCGTTGATTAGTGCTCTCAGAGAACAAGATTGCGAGCCTAGGCGCGAAGTGTGTGCATGCCTGTTGTGATTGCAGCTTTCTGAAGCCGAGGTTCCATTATCACAACATGGTCGATTTGGTAAAGTTGTTTGCCATCTGGAGACCGCCACGTAGCTGGATGTATTTGGGAAAAAATACATTTCCTTGTCGAGACAAATTTTCAGTGTTTGGTACCACTTTGACATTAAAATTATCAACAACGAAGGCTTGTAGAAGCTGGTACCGTGTGGACGTGCGAGAATTCGATACCGCTTTTGTATTATTTTAAAATAACAAAAATTGATGAGCAAAAGTGTTGCTTTCCGGTTAACAATCATAAAAAGAATTTGCACTCTATGTGCTAATGCTGCAATTAATATATATTTTTTAACAGGCTCGTTTCCTATTTGCGCGCCTACCGCTGATCATATTCCTCTAGCTGCTAAGTTTACATCCGTCTGCTGAAGCGGTTGTTTTCTCTGCTCCGTTCACTTATGCCGCTGTGCTGTTTGTTTGTTTGCATCAATAAAAAATTATGTCTTGATGTTTTTATTGTGTTCATTCAAGCTCTGAGTATCTAATGCCGATATCATATCATATGTAACCAAGAATTCGAAAATTAATAAATATTTTTTCGAATGCTATGAGCTTGTGAAGACGGATTTTATAGTCGCAGTCCGCTTCTCTCTACGACAAGCTCTTAAGTCTAGGAGGCTCGTTTCGGTTTTCCAAATAGGGGCCCAGAAAACTACACTGACTTAAACTTCGAACTAAACATTAAAAATTGAGTGGTTTTGATTTACCACAAGTCTCCAGGTCATATTTAACTCCTTTTTTACTATTGATAATGTACTCATGTATAAATGTTATGAAATAACATATGTGTCAAGTTAGCACAAATTAACTTTTATAAGAGTGGGTAGCGGTGCGTGCTATTGCTAGATATGCCCCTGAGCTCGAAGTTCGACTTAAATTATAGAACAGCTTTTTTTTACTTTTTTTTAATAGCGGTCAACCCTCGAGAGACAAAGGCAAACCCCGAGGGTAAATCTGCCATGAAAAAGCTTATCATAAAATACATCTACCGTTCGGAGTCGGCCAAAAACTGTAGGTCCTTCCAGACGCACACCACAAATGCTAGGAAAATCTCGACCAAACACTGAGCTATATAGTGTAAGCGCAAATTTTTATTATTTTTAAGGTTTCTTTCCAGTTAGTGAACCATAAAATTGTAAAATTTTCTTTCTTCAGGAGATTGTAACTTGGATTTTAATTTTAATTATAATTTGTTCAAACCAGTTCACTTGAATAAATTGTTGTGTTATATCAATTGAGATGACTTATTCAGGTATTATTATAGCGCAACTTATTACGAAATAATTTTAAATAAGGATTGAAAAAATATGTAAGTTGCCCTGGCTTACTAAGCCACCCAAACAATTTAATAAACTGGTTTTATTATATTTATAAATCCACCAGTCATGTTGAGCGAGTCAACGTACAACTGCTCGCCTCGTCAAGCCGAGTGTGGCGGTACTACTACTACTATTACTAACTTACCACGCTTACTTGACAGACGAATAAAGTAATTTGCTGGCCACTCGCCCTTGCTGTCGCCTCGCGCACCCTGCTCCCATATGCCCCCTTAATATACATATATTTTAAGTACTCGCCTTCGGCGTCTGAAGACTTCCCATCTAAAGGAAACTCGATTTTATTTTTAAATTGTTCTAATTACTCCGCTGAGATTTTATGCTATTTCAACGTAAAATTAAAGAAACTACTCAGGATTAAAACCTCTATAGGTGTGCCTACTGCGACGTAAGTGTAAATAGCATGAGTGAGATAGTACAGACAACTGAAGTGTTTTTTATGGATGAAGCCTGAATATACAGAATAATATAAATTAAAAAAAACAAAGTGTTAGTAAATCAAATCTCCTTAAAAGAGAACAGTTGCACCTAATCTCTATTATTGAGATAATGAGCTTCTAATTTTTCATAATATGTGATTTTTATGTAATCATTTAAAATATGTAGTTTATTTTTTATTTTTCTATATGCACTTTTATAGAATATTTAATCCTGTGTAACTTGTTTTTGAAATGATGCATTAAAATAAAATCCTGATAAGTTAGCACAAATAATCAAAAATTATTTAAGTTTACGTGTATTTTTTATGGGGAATCTTGTAATGGTATAAGTACTTTCCTTTGCAGTAAGTTCGCTAGGATGTAATAGCGGTAGTGAAATTTCATAAGGGCGTGCATTCTAGTTGAACCAGGTCTATGCTCTTCAGCTGGGGCGGATTCTTGTATGAAACGTTCTCACTACATAGCTGTATAAATATTTACAATTCATGCACTTGGGTTTTTCTCTACATAAAAGCCATAAAAAAATAAACAAATACAGCAAAGTGCACTTCAGACTGAAACAGAACAACAACGCAAAACTTGATGACCTGACCGACACACAATAATAATTTGCTACAGGGTTAAACATTTGTAGCGAAACGCAATGAGAACTGAACACATATTTGGAGACACAGGTGATAGTTGTCTCCTTCTAACTCCCTTCCTAACCATATGTGTGAGTATAATTGTGTTTATCCCATCCCGCCTTATATTTTTAATCAGTCAACGTCTAGATCGTATACTTTTACGCACTTTACCTTTTATTCATCCCCTGCGAGGGCGGGCACCTTGGCGTGGTGCAGGAGCTTAGGCGTTCCCCACCAGGAGCTGTGCATGGAGCGGAATGACGATGTATAGTTGTTTATCTATCTCCATGCCGGTTCCAAGTGGGGGCGCTGACCAAGAACCGCCACCTCCTAATCCAGGGTGTAATGCGGCACCGTGCCCATTGGATGGTTTGCATAGGGTAACAACCGGCTGTATTCATACGGCACCTCTTCGACACCGGCGCATAGAGGAGTAACTGGGCCTTATCGCGCTATGGGGCGCTGGCGTGGTGGACAACAGAGATCCCTTTTTTACTTTTTGACCGCTGAGCTTTGCTCAGGCCGAGCTCGCGGTCGTACGAACAAGATGAATACAACAAACAACAAAACTACAACATCAACAACAAAAACAAACACAACAACAACAGCAAAAGCAGCATAAAAGTAACCTACAGCAAGCGCACAGTATCAGCGGCAGCGGTCCTACGGCTGCATGCGTGGCGAACGTGCCTCCGGCGTCGACGAGGAGAGGCAGCTTCATAGAGCGCCTGACTGATCAGTAGGCTGCCCTTTTCATCGAGCATGTCAGAGATGACGATGAGGTGCCTAGTACCAGCGCATGCAGGCAAAGTGGTACATCCGCTACCTCGAGCAGGGGAAAACCCCAGAAGAAGCTCGAGCCATGGACGCTGTTCGGATGGAGGTCGAGAAAGAAGAGCGAGAGCGCAGGGACCGTAAGCGCACGCGAGAGCCACCGGGCGCCCCACGTAAGCAACCATCACTCCCCGATACGGCGTCAGGTATTCAGAGGGACAAGCCGGGTGGCTGTGCTGCCGAGAGATTACCCAGCGGCCCTCAACTCAGACGACCTCACGAAGCTTCAGGACGTCATTGTACATGAGGTTTTTAAGGGAGCGTCCTTTCCGCTGTCATTCTACGGTCGGAGATGCTCCTCGTGGACTGTAAGGATGACAGGACGGTAGGTTGGCTAACCGAGAAAGCCGGCGAACTGGAGAAGTGGAAGGGGCCGGTGATGAAACAGTGGAGTACGCGCTTCAGCTGCTGAAGACCCAAAACGAGGGCATACATTCCTCAGTATGGAGGGTCATTTCCAGCAGTACTGAAGACGGCGGACTAAGATTAAATCTGAGAATCGACGATGGGTCCTACCTCGCCATCAGAGGGACAGGCTTCATCCTCCACTACAGGTTCGGCATGGTTGTGGTGAGGTCGTGGAGGAGAGAACCCCCCGGCAACAAAGAGCCTTAAGCCCAGGGTTCATCGGACTCTGGTGCCACTGGCGTTGCCGTTCCTCCCGCGACTGTGCCCCCTGCAAATGCGCCAGCATGTCCGAGCCTAGGTACCCAGTCGTATGCCCAGCCGAGGCCAAAGGATGCAGCCGATGACAGCAGCCGGGAAATCAACATTCCCGATTCCGAGGAGCTCCTAGAGGTGCTTGATATTAGGCGACTTGAGCTGGACGGGGTCAGTGAGGGCGATATACTAATCTCGGACCTTGAGGAGCCAGTGTCAGCTTCAGCAGTCATCGCAAGGCGGTTTACCACGGCCGACCTGAGCATTATACTGATACAAGAGCCGTGGGTCTTCAGGGCAGGTAAAAGGCCTGAACCACAGGAGTAACAAGGTGATTTGGGACATCTCCTGTGACAGACCAAGGGCATGTGGAGTGCTAAAGTACAATATTAAAGAGTTTTTAACACAAGATCTGGTGGCGGTGCAGGCGACGGTGATGGTAGGCGAACAGACTACGGATGTCGTCTTCGCTGCTGCATATTTCCCGGGGACGACACCAACGTGCTAACATTGAGCGTAACACTAAGAGAACAAGCTGTGTGAAGTTAGAAAGCAGGGTCAGTGGTCTGAACGGCGCCATTACGAACGCCTTTCACTCTAGCTGTCCCGAGACGAAGCCGGGAGGTAAAACCCAACTCGGGAGCTCTCGGCGCTCCGCAAGGAAGTGCGTAGGCTCTACAACAGAGCCAGGGAAGTATTCGACATGCCTAACGAAGTACAGCAAAGAAATCAGAAAATCAAAGCGTAGCAGCTTCAGGAAATTCTGCGAGAGCATTAGCTCGACTCCTGTGGCTGCCAGGCAGCATAGAGCCTTAGCAAAGGGCAACCCGGGGACCACAATGGCTATCAAACGGCCCGACGGTCCTACAAAGGCAACGAGAGGGAAAGGGCCTTCGCCCTACTTTCGGCTCACTTCCCTGGTGCTGTCGGAATCCCACCCGCGGCTGGACACTGTGAGTCACGTCCGAGTCCGCCCGATTGGAAAGTAGCCAGGAGTCTGTTTACGTACAGCTCGGTCGGCTGGGCTCTGGACACGTTTCAACAGTTTAAGGCCCCGGGGGTAGACGGCATCAGTCCGGTGCTGCTGAAGCGGGGCGGGAAACTGCTTCTTCCTTATCTCGTAAGCATAATGAGAGATAGCCTGGCGCTGGCACATATTCCAGCGGTATGGCAAAGAGCTAGGGTAGTTTTCATACCGATGGTGGGCAGAAGAGACCTGTCATTTCAGGCCGATCAGTCTCACCTCCATCATGTTGAAGGCTATGGAGAAGGTGATTGACCTGGAAATAAGATCCAACATTCTCGGGGCTGCAGCGTTACATCCGAATCAACATGCCTACAGAGTCGGCCGATAGACTGAAACGGCTCTGTATGCATTAACCACGGACATTCGGGACGCTTTTGAGAACAGTGCTGTGTGCCGTCCTCGACATCGAGGGGGCCTTCGATAACACCTCCCATGCAGTGGTGAACAAAGCCTTGGAGCAAAGGAGAGTGCAGCCTACTATTCGTAATTGGATAAATAGGCTGCTAGAGACCAGAATAGCAGAAGTTGACTCTGTCGGAGATACAGTTCAGCTGCAGACAACTAAGGGGATACCCGTAGGACGGGGTACTTTCCCCGCTTCTGTGGAGCCTAGTAGTGGATAACCACCTGCAAATTCTCACCAGTAATGGAATACGCTGTCAAGGATATGCGCATGACATAATGATAATTTCAAGGGGCAAGTTCGTGAAAATCCTGGGGCTGCAGCCCTAGAATACTGCGGTGGATGTACATCATGATATACAATACTCAAGACTGTTGATGAAATCAAAGATCTTGGAGTTATATTTGATTCCAACTTCTATTTTAATAATCACATCAATTTTATTATATCTAATGCTTACTCAGTTTTAGGCTTTGTACGCCGGCACAGTACAAATTTTACTGACCCATATACTCTAAAACTACTTTTTTCGTCTTATGTTAGATCTCGACTGGAATATGCAGCGTTTGTTTGGAGATCTTATTCACAGTTTTTGATAGATAGACTTGAACGTGTGCAAAAGTTTTTTTTTTAATTTGCTCTACGTTTTTTCAAATTTTCGGATCCCTTACCTTCTTAAAATTCGCGTTTGCTTCTTACAAGCCTTAAATCGCTCGAGAAGAGAAGGACAGTTCTTTCACTTTCTTTTGTGTGTGTCACTGTTGATTGACCGTCTTTGCTCCAAAGTATTAATTTCCTTGTGCCATTTAGGACTTTACGTAATTTCAATCCATTCTATCCGGATAAACTCAAAACCAATTATGCAAGAAATGCCCCTTTGTCGCGTGCACTTTGCAAATTCAACGAGGTCTCGAATTCTGTCTTCCTCGATTTTTCTTTATGTAAAGTAGAGTTTCTCTCATTATTATATTCTGCCTTGTGAAATTTGTTATTGTTAATTTATTTTATGTTATCGTTAAGTTGTATCTCTAAGTAGTCAGTAAGAACTTTGTTCATTGACTTATGAAATAAATAAATAAATAAAAAAAATGATAGTGGGACCCATGGTCACCTGCGGTGCAGTGGCTTGGGAACCCAGCATTGCCCTGACTTCGGTAAGACAATCTCTTACCAGGCTATAGCGCTTGGCGGGCGTGTGCATTACCGGAGCGATGCGCACGTGCCCAACAGCTGCGCTTGAGGTGATTCTGGAACTTGAGCCACTGCACGTCACTATCGACCATGTGGCTAAGCGAACCCTGATGAACTTCTCAAAGGAAGGTTTCGGCAGGGGTAAGTTGGTGTCGTCCAAAGCATGGACTAGAACCTCAGCTGCCTCTGGTGGGCTTCCCCAGAGATGAGATGCACAAAAAGATAAGGTTCGACAGAAAGTTTCGAGTGGAAATACACAGCAAGGCTACCTGGAGTGCATCCATACTGTACAACCACATCCAGAGAATGGTACACAGATGGCTCCAGGACTCCCGAAGGTATTGGAGCAGGCGCCCATGGTCCCAGATCCAGCATCTAGGTTCCACTGGGGGCCTACCCAAGCATCATCCAAGCGGAGGTCTTTGCCATCAGTGAATGCGCTGAGATTAACCTGAGAAGGAATTACCACTGTGAGACCATTCTCATTTCAAGCGACAGCCAGGCCGCGCTCAAAGCCCTCTCCTCCTATGAAATAAAATCATCATTGTTCATGGAGTGCTTTGAGAGATTGAATGCCCTGGCGGAGAGGAACCAAATCCAACTTCTCTGGGTACCAGGACATAGAGGGGTTGGTGGCAACGATGAAGCCGATCGCCTAGCCAGTACAGCAGCCACAGATACTCCGGTTGGACCCAGGCCGATCCTGGCGGTAGGTCCCAGCGCTCTGCGAGAGATGCTGAGAGATGAAACTAACAGACTGAGAAACCAAGAATGGCGCAATACAGCAGACCTTAGACAGGCAAAGTCTCTCCTTGGTGGATACAATACGAAAAGACATAGGCTGCTGATGAACCTCCCCAAGGATAAACTAAGAATTATGACAGGTATTCTGACGGGTCACGGCATGGGGATCTGGTCAAGCGACAGCTGTCGCTTCTGTGACTTAGAATAGAAACCCCGCAGCATCTACTCATAGATTGTGTTGCTGTGGCGCGCAAAAGAGCCATGGCCTTTGGACGGCCGTGGCCGTATGAGCAACACATACACTCATTACCCCCGACAACCATACTAGGCTTCCTAGGGGGGCTGGGGCTTATGGAAGTGTTGTGATGTGAGCCGTGGAGGGCACAATAGACCCATCGGTCGCAGTGCATTCCTCTCATTTATAATCTATCTATCTACCCTTTATTCTTAAATTCAACTTTGTTACATGAAATTATTGCCCGAATTCAGTACGCAGACTCAGTCTCTAATGAAGACAAAAGTCACAATTTTAGACCAGTTGCCATGTATTCGACTAAAAATAAACCCTCTAGTCTCAAAAGAAGGTCTCTAATTTGTGGCCTGGCGATGGCAGGTCAAAAAAAAATTAAAATAAAAACAAAAGAGATTTCTCTGATCTGATAGCGAGGCATGGTATTAACCTTTAGCTCATAGTCTTAAATGTTGAGACTTGAGATAGAACCAAGTTACTGAGTTCGGGCATATGTTTATTTTGCAATGAGAACAATTCAGCGTTGACTCTAGCTATCGTATATTTTACGATATATGACTTAAAATTGAAAAGGCAACCGGGGAAGCGAAAATATACCGACTGCTATAATATAATGCGTATATTTGTATAATAAATCATGAATGTACGTACCTTAACTTTCGCCGATCCCTCATATTTTGAACAGATGAGCTTATTTTATTCGCCTGGTATACACTTCATTTGTCTGCAATCGTTTAAGTATTCGGACAAAATGGACGAGACAAAAATGTAACTATGACCCGCTTGGCTTGGAAAAAGGTTACCGTTCAGTGGTATGTGAATTTGCGTTCGAAAAATAAGGTAATACACAAAAAGTTTTTACAGTTGAGGCGAACAAACAAAATACATTACGTTATGAAAAATGTATTAAAATTAAAAATAGTCATCATAATACCATTACTAATTTCGGTAAAACTTGCAATGCAAAACTAAGAGAACAATTTACAAAATTGCAGGATATGGAAAAAAATAGGAAACGCATATTACATAATCGCATAAGGCAAAGATGTTGGATCTTATCATGCAAAGGTTTTAAGCCCTAATTGATATTAAGCTATGGTCCCTAAAGCCCGCTTCACCATATTTATTTTTCTAATTAGAAATTTTCTCACAGGCATCTAACATACGCAATTCATAATCCATTTCTGTTATACGATATTTTATGCGATCTAGTTCGAATCGAAACAATTGCACAAAGAATAGCCACCAACGACGAGGTAAGCCTAAGAGCTGGTGAGCTATATACATGGGCAAACTGCAGTATACATATATTAAATGCATTACGAATAGCAGTAAGCAGTACATTTTTACTGATTACTGTAAAATACCAGTAGTAAGCAGTAAATTTTTACGGTGAAATATTTGGACGGAGATGTGCTCTTTTAGCATAAAGCAAAGAAATAGAATTAAAAAATGCATCACATATTTCCCTCATAATAAAATATTTTATTTAAATACATTAGTGACGACGTATAACAAAGAATATAATCGAACCGAAACAAGACTATTTGCAAAATATTGAGAGAGAAAAAAGTCAAAGCAAAGAACAAAACAATAAATGGTATTAGACATGTGGTATTTAATGAGACAGTACCTTTTTCGGAGTTGGTCTTTTTGACAGCTGCTACTTGATTTATACTCCGTTTGGTTTGCCAAATTTAAAACGCCTCTCGGTTGGAATTTATTAGAGCCGTATAATTTTAAAAAAATAATGGCAAAAAAAATAAAGCTAAATTTTTGGTCATAGCATTAAATTATATACGTTTTATGGTATATCTTCTTAAAAACCACATGTCTAAAAAAAACCACCCTATATTTGTTTGTGCACTGACAATAGAAAAACCCCGCTATTTTCGTTTGTTACTTCCAACTTCTGTTTTATTCAAGAAGAGCATATTTAGAATTGTGTTACCGTCTAAAATTACTCACTATTCTCAGTGACGAGCTTGAGTACTTGGGCGAATACGTAAAGCTTACGAGGCCTATAGCAGAGGCAAAAGATTTTTTTCTGGGCGAAAAGACCATGTTCTTTGGTTACTTGGTCCCTACTACAGTGTCCTTAAGGCAAAAAATGCGTAATGTAGAGCATACAAGCTTTACATATTTGACCGAAGTAAGTAATTAGTAAAAGTGTACTGGTAATTCAATGTAAATTTCAGTAATCAGTAAAAATGTACTGCTTACTTAAATTTGTTTCAGTAATCAGTGAAGTTTTACTGTGAAAAGTTCTCATTATCAGTACAAATTTACGGATTATTGCATTTTTACGGGTAATGCTAAGTGTGCATCTATGGTGAGCCCATAGAACACTTCGCAAACATTATTCTTGTTGTTTATGTGATTTCATGTCTATAACCACGAGCTTGTACTAGTTTATCTGTACCTAAGGAGTTTCGCTAAGTAACCTATGTATGTAAGGAACGGTAAGGGCATTGTAAGAAAAAAAGACATAACGGATTACAGAAGAAGAAAAAACAAACAAAAAAATAATAATAAATTTTTAAAATTTCAAGAACCTTCCCCAAAGTTAGCCGCTGACTTTTTTTCAGTTTTGCTGTCAACAGTAGCTACAAGGCAAGAATGATAGACAGGCCTGGACGATGCCAACTGCGCAGTACCCGTTGGGTAACGTCAGGTGTTCGTACACATGACAGCGAAAATTACGAGTCAGTTGCGCACATCGTACAGTCTATAATTAAGATAACAAGCAGCTGTTTTCCCGGAAATGCCTCACAGCTGAGATCGTCTGATTTTCAGAGTTAATTTTTGTAGCAGGGTTGTATATAAAACTACTAAGTACTGACATAGTTGCATAAAATATAAGTTAATTTTCTTAAAAAAGTAGTAAAAATGTTTACTGGCGTAAATAGTAAGATGTATTGGACATCCCCACAAAACTTATACGGCTATGGAAAATGACAAGGTTTCAGACAGGGTGACTCTTTGTCGTGTGACTTTTTTTACCTTATGCTGGAGAAGATAATTCGAGCTGCAGAACTAAATCGGTCAGGCACTATATTTTATAAGAGTGTGCAGCTGCTGGCGTACGCCGACGACATTGACATCATCAGCCTTAACAACCACGCAGTTAGTTCGGCCTTCTCCAAACTGGATAAAGAAGCAAAGCTAATTGGTCTGCAGGTGAACGAGGGCAAGACGAAGTATCTCCTGTCATCAAATAAGCAGTCGGCACATTCACGACTGGGATCAAACATCACTGTTGACAGTTATTACTTTGAAAAAGTAGAAGACTTCGTTTACTTAGGAACCAGCATTAACATCAATAATAATGTCAGCCTCGAAATCCAAAGAAGGATCACTATGGCCAACAAGTGCTACTTCGGACTGAGTAGGCAACTGAGCAGTAAAATCCTTTCTAGACGGACAAAAATCACGGTCTATAAATCTCTCATTATGCCCGTCCTAGTGTATGGCGCAGAAGCATGGACGATGAAGATATCTGATGAGAAGGCTCTAGGAGTGTTCGAGAGAAAGATTCTCCGAAAGATTTATGGGCCTTTACGCCTTAAAAAAGCTGTACGAGCTCTATAACGACATATATATTGTGCAGCGAATTATGATCCAGCGACTTCGCTGGCTTGGTCATGTCGTTCGAATGGATGAAAGCGCTCCAACTCTGAAAGTATTTGACGCGGTACCCGCCGGTGGTAGCAGAGGAAAAGGGAGGCCTCCTCTGCATTGGAAAGACCAGGCCGTAAAGGACTTGGGTACGCTTGGTATTTCCAACTGGCGCCAGTTAGCGAAATAGAGAAATAACTGGCGTGCTATGCTAAGCTCAGCCAAAATCGCATAGGTGATTATCGAGCCAATGAAAGAAGAAGATTGGACATTAAAAGTAAAAAATATTTAACACTCCGGTCTTATTTTATTATATTATTTCTTGAGGAATTTTAATTTGTTGATAACGAAATTTATATGCTTTGAAATTATTTTTGAAACTCGTACGCAAATACAATAATAATATACCTGTAAACGTTTGTTTTAAAAATGCTGTCCATCGCGTGAAAGGGCTTTTGCAACATTTTTGAAGAGGCTGAACTATATATGTGGAGGGATGATGATTTTTTTTTGATACTTTCCTAGATGTTTTGAGACATTTCAGTAACGAACAGGGGGAACTATTCCACTAGAATATTGCCAGACGTAACTGCATGAATCAACATATGTTAATAGCAAAAAATTTTGTTTGTATTTATTCCAATATAAACCTGCATTTGTATTTCTCGAAGTCACACCTTTTGTAAATATTGATGTTCATATTTTGAGTCCGTGTAGTTGAAAAAATTTTGCAGGATATTCTTTTATCAGCTTACTAAACTGAAAACTATATTATTTATACCAATTATGAAACAAGAAACAATGAAATATGCTAGGCTCGGGCAGTAAATGCAATTTAAAAAAAACCGGTAAATTTTAATATTTTGTGTTACATTGATACCAACAGCAAACGCGACCAGCGATAGAAGTTCCAAATACATATGTATATCAATAATTTCCCAAAAATATTCTCTATAAAGCAAAATAATAATATTGTTAGTTTTTTTTGTTTTTCTATTTTTTTTTTCGTTTGTTAAAGTACGTAATATTTTCATCTTTTCCATTAAAAGCGTGTAGTAAAACTTTCTTTAAAGATATTTAGAATTGTATAGTTGGGCGTCAAATGGTTTTAGAATATGTTACTGTAGAGTGTCAAGTTTTTAAGTTATATGGCCTAAAGTTCAGCGATGATCTAAAAATGTGAAAAAAATCAAAAATCGCTATAAAAAAAAATCGTCTCAATTTACAATCTACCAAATCGAGCTAGCAATGTCACTTTAGAGGTATAAACATTGTGTTCTAGTGTTATAGTATAAAGTTATTTGAGTTAGGGCTGTTGAAAATTCTGATTGCTAAAAGAATATTTCTATAGTTACAGAATTATTATTAGAAATTTTGCTGAAAAAAATGCATCTAGTTATTTATCATAACTTTTTTGTCAACTTTAGCGAGATTTATAAATAAGCAAAGATGCCATGAAATACAACCATGTATGTACTCGAAGTTGATCTGTGGTCGTTTTGTTTTGACCACATATTTTGTTGAAATTGGTGTGTTCATCTCCAAATTTTAAGCTGGTCGTTGGCATATAAGCAAAGCATTCGCATTGCAGCCACGATTTTTTTTTTTTCATAAAAAACTAGACGTTATTGTTACCCCTCGGCCTACCTAAATATCCGGCCTTCGCTTCAACATCTCCTTTTTTTATATGGCGTGGCACAAACTGAAGCCCATTTACTTTTGCTATCCTTGTTAGGGCATAGGCCTTATTTTGAAAGGTCTTCTACTTTCGCTGCATAAAAATATAACAGATTAAAAAAAGATATTAAAATAAAATCGTCCAAAAAGTTTTGAATTTTTATTTGATTAATTTAAACAATGTTGTATTTAAGAATTTTTATTTGATAAATTTAAACAATGTTGTATTTAAGAATTATATGGACGCTGTTTTATAAAATATTTCTACTCATACAAACAATAGAATCACTCGCGGTTTGTTTAATTTAAAGAAAAAGAAAATTTTTAGTGTCCAGAAATGGGTTCGTTTACCCTATAAAAAAACAGTTTTACCAGTGTGACGCAGCAAAAACAGCTGATTCTGTCAAAATCACAAAGAGAGGAATAGCGGTATCGCGATAGGCGCAACCTTTGTTTCGCTCAATCGTGAGTAAGCGTCAACTTTTTGAGCGATGAATAGCTGACCAAGTTGATTTTACTTTGGCGACCAGATCACATTATTAGATTTTTGTGCATACACCCGGGTCGTAACATTTTAAATACAACTTTGTATGTATAATAACATGGGCTGAATATACCTCAAAAGAATAAATCAATTGATATAGATACATAAATCAATATATTCTTAGCTAACTACAAAATATTTATATGTATATAAAAACTATCAGACCCAGCGAACTTCGTCCAGCCCCAAATTGATTAGAAACAAATGAAACACTTTTGAACTCTGTTGTGTATGTACATATAGGGTGTTTTTTTAGACATGTGGTTTTTAAGAAGAAATGAAACGTATACAATTTAATGCTATGGCCAAGAATTTAGCTTTATTATTAGTAAGGGTTTGTCATTATGTTTCAAAAATAATTTCGGGAAAGTGACTGCCGCGGCTGGCTCGAATAAATTCCAGCCAAGAGGCCCAATGTCAGAAATAACGCGCCGAACATTATCTTCCAATGCGTCTAGAAATGGCAAACCAAACTGTGTATAAATCAAATAACAGCTGTCAAAAAGACCAACTGCACAAAAAACATTGCCTCATTGAAAACCACACGTCTAAAAAAAACACACAATAGCTATTTAATGTATTTTATTTGTACGGACTGTAAATGGGTTGAGGAAATAACGTTTCAGATAAATTCAAAGCTTTGTGATAAACTACGTTCTTGATTTTGTTGTCTAGCGTTTAGCTTTCCAATACACGAGCATGCCACATACATGTAATTGCCTATGTGAAAAGTATTGGAATTCAATATTAATTCAACATTTTTCTAAAGACTGAAATTGCGCTTTATTTATTGTCATAGCGAAAACTAGACGACCGAAAGCTGTATACATACGTTTGAACTCAAAAGACAAATCGGTTTGAATGGTATTCTCGGAATGAGAATGTATCTAAAATAGTGGAAGTGCAACGTCTTAGAAGTCGAATAGTCATTCTCGAAGCAATCGAGCCATATCCGCAAACAAATTTTAAACTCCATATTAAATTTGACAAAGGAATCACTTTTTTAAACCCAACATTTTTAAATGGTATGATATTAATGGTTAAATGCATACTCTGATCCTTACTTTTCTAAGCTTACATCAATGTTCCATTTCGCATTAACACTTTTTTGTACTCACAATATTTGTTAAAATAAAATATTAATATAATACAATTTGTTATTAATAAAATAATAATACAGTATAAAAAAGACTTTTGCTTTTTTGATTACATTAGGTCGTATATAAGGCAATTTAGGAATATTACACTTCGATCAGCTTCGAAATTCGAATTCGACTTTTTTGTCATTTCACTTCGCTCGAGCACGCGCGGCAACACTGAATTGTCGTAGCAAAATCAGCTGATTCTGTCAAAATGACTAACAATACACTGTGAACGTCACAAACTTTATTTTGTGTGATCAGTTATCGACTGGGGTTGAAAATGATTGAATTACTAATATCGCTATTAAAAAATAGGGGTTGATGGTAGAAGGGTGAACATTTTGGGTGGTATATATTTTTCAACGAATCATAAAAAAATAAAAATAAAAAATTTTAGGCAAAAAACATATAAAAAAATTGTTGGGGATAACAACCTATTCCCAGACCTACCGAATATATGTACATATAAAATTTCATCAAAATCGGTTGAGCCGTTTCGTAGTAGTATTGTAACTAAAACTGTGACAAGAGAATTTTATACTCGTATATTAGATATTAGATACTTTACAAGCAATTAATTTTGTTTTGCTTACAATAAAACCATACATAACTTACCCATTGAATTAAGTAAATTCAATTACCACTTACTGAATTTATACTTACATACTCGTATTTGCGTACTACAGTTCAAGTCGTATTTTTGTAGTTTATATTCTTACGTGCTAAAATTTTATAAAAGATTTAAAAATGCCAAACTCGTGGTCTTTGTAAAAAGTAACTAGACGATATGGTTAAAATCAATTTTTGATTAATGTTTTTCGTTTTATATAAGCCAACAATTTCAATTCATTACTTTTACCAATTTTAGCAACTTAACAAGTTTTCTAATACAATTCCCGACTTTGTAGCTTAAATTAAGTTATCATTAATTTGAGAGGAGTTATGAATTTCTGTAAATGAAGAATATCATTAGAATGTTGATTTAGTAAACGTCGACTTTTCCTTGTTACATGGTGAATTAGAGCAGCGACAATAACAATAATAAGGACTACTACTAAATCTGATGCATGGGAGCTCGACCGCACGTTTCATTCGAACCAAAAACACAGTGAATCTAGCCAAATAAGGATAGCCAACATACCGATTTTGATCTTGATAATTGTTGGAGTTATGGATACAGCTTAATATTCTAAAAAAAATTAGGAGTTTAGCCTAGGATAATTTGTTTTTTTTAAGTTATATATATTTTATATATTTCCCATTTGGTTTGTACCAACATAATAACTTTGTTTCTGTAGGAACTCTATAAAAAGTTTTCTAAATTTTTCTCCAAGAGCTTCTGAAAGTTTTCCATTCTTCAAAGCCTACGATATCTGGGAGCAGCGAGCAAATATGTGTGCGTCCACGTGAAAAGGGCCTAGTTTGTCACATCTAATTTCCGAGATATTTAGATTTTTCGATACATGGATCGAATTTCGTAATTTTTTATTATGGTTTATATACATTTACGCGTCGAATGACACCAAATTTAGCTTCCTAGGTATAATAGAAGTACTTAATTTTATTTTTTGAAAAAAAAAGAGAAAAGGGCAAACTTTGTCGTATTGGAGAAATATGAAGCATTTCCGAGTTCTATGGACTTTTTTTTGAAAGAAAAGGTGATAATTTTGGACTTTTAACTCATACCACCGAAATTCAGTACGGAATGGTATACCACTATGTCCAAAGCGCAAACGCGATGAGATGTGATAAAATCTGTGGATTGATTACTGTCAATGACTGTAATGAATGAATTACTGCTAATTTGTTGTCTTTGTTTCATCTTTAATTGTAATAAAATATTCACTGTTGAGTCCATTTCAATTTTTTTAATTCCCCATCTTCCTGATTCATTGGTCAAACGATAACTCATTCATAATTTTCTGTTTTTCTTCAGTTAGGATGGTCTAATTTGTCTCAAAATGTTCGGAAATCAACCAGGAAGACGCCTATATGCATAACTCCAATGCCGCCGAAGTGGGCCCTTTTCACGTGGACGCACACATATTGTCTGATATTAATTGCTACTAAGATGTTGTTTAAGGGCAACACACGCAATATACGAGTATAAACCAAATTTCGTAAGGATTGATGAATTTGTTATAAGGATACTGTTAGTTGACAAAAGCGGAGGGTACCACGAAAATATCCGTCATATGTCAGATAGGCGCAGTTTGATTAAAAACTCTCGCTGCTTTTTATATTTATATCATTGTTCGGGCCGAGTTAGGTAAAAAGTACTGAGATAAAAAATTTAACCATCAGTGGGTATTTTTCCTAAGCTATAATATAACCAAGCTCAAATAGCAGTTTTTCACAATTTGGATCCAGCAACTAAAAAAACTAGTTGCACATTTTCCGAAAATGTCGTTATCTATGAATTGGGTGTGGTTATGCCCCAGTTTCAGAAGTTTATAATAGTGTTGCTTACTGAGGCCTAGGGAAATATTTGTACAAAAGTTGGTGGAGATTTTTTGAAATACTATTGATAAACAAATACTTTGTCAAAAGTGGTTACTGCTACTAAAAAATTTCCATTAAACAGTTTTATGCCCATAAATTAAATCAAGCGAAATTCATTTTCAGGGTCCTCAAAGTAGACGTAGACGTAGACGCCAGTTCTTAAATAACCACAATCCTAGAGTTGCAAAAATCTGAAACACTCTTAAACATTTTTATTTACAGAACTCACGTACGACATTCGAGACTCATTTCATTGATGTTGGCTCTATAACTTTCGGAGGCATATTTAGTTTGGGCGAAAAACTCGACCACCGGGTAATAATGGCAGAAACTACAGTACAATGTCTTATGGTTCCAAGATATTGGCTTTTGGATAAGGACCAAAATCCAGGAAACATTTGGCAACGAAGGCGATTCTATTTGGATACCACAATACCATCCAGGGAACAACTTTTCAAAGACTTTTTGACAACACGAACATGGCAAAAATTCAAAACTAATGAAATCTCTAATAATTTGACAAGATATTTCCGAAATCCCACAAAAGCGCAAGATATTCCTATAATATGCCGAATTGTCGAGACCGCTGAAGAATGAGAATTTACGACTAATATTTCGCTTACCAATTCAATTCATAATAATAATATACATGTGTATGTTTAATTTTATTACATTCATTTACGCTATAATTGAATATCTAGATTGTAAAGTATGTATGTATATTACTTACTTGCTTGGTACAATAAACTATGTGCACATATTATACGGTGGAACTGCATTTACGACTCTATTGAAATTTATATTGTAAAATTTTTTATCAATTTTAACGATGTTTAAATCAGGGTAATCAAATTACATTGTTTTCTTTTTTTCTTGTCCGACAGGGTGAATTGTTGATGTTTGATGGAACGATTTTCCGTCATCCCTTGTCAAGTTTGGTTTGGAGACAAACCGGTTTCGCCGTTGTGCCATCTTCAGTGTCAATTTTAGTTCTGTTCAGTTTATGTCGATTGTTCCGTATTTATTTCGATTTTTTTGGTCAAGCATGTATTGGTGCGTAATCGTAAATGTTAACAAATGTAAAGTGTCCTGAGTGTAGGTATCTGAAGTTTTGCGCGGTTAGAGTCCAAAAGGGTATATTTTATCTCGAATCTGCCTTCGCGGTAAGAACAGGTACAAGATAGTCAGTAATTTTAATTCGTTTCGGTATTGCAGGTTTGTTTTGTATGTTGGTATCTGTCCTTTTACCTACGTCTTTGTTTTTTTTTTTTTGTAAACAAGTGTTAATGGTGCAAATATCGCATCAGAGTTGCTGTTTATTTGTTCGTTTATTATCCTCCCATCAAATGTTTTTTGTTTATATATTTCCATGTTTTCAAGAGCATTTAGGCGCCGTCCTTTTTGTTGTACGTGCAGTACCTTAACGGGTTTCTTTATGTTTGCGGGTGAAAATTCTGCGTTTACCAAATGGTTTGCAAAATTAGATTCAGGTATACTTTTGTTGTAGTTCCTTATGTGTTCACGAAACCTTATTCTTACTTTACGTCCTGTTTGTTCTATATAGCTATATTGACACTCACAGGTCAGTTTATACACGCCTTGTTTGTTCAAAGGATCTTCTTCATTCGTGCTGCTTTTAAGTATCCTTCCCATTACCTTTATATTGAAATACATACATATACAATTAACAATAATTTTAAATAAAGAAAAGTTAATTTTCTTGCAACTTTGAAAATTTTATACCTAGATATACTTAAAAGATAAAAAACTGTTGAATAAAATATTTATCAATATAAATGACGTCATAATAAATAGTAATTAATCAAATAATCCATCTTTTGACATACATACATTAGTTTAAAACCTGATCCGAATTCATTTTTGCTGATTTTATGATGTGGTTCAATACCGAATTGCATATGGTTACATAAGGACTCACGACCAAATGCACTGCTTCGTAAAAATTATTTAGAAATTGATATTTGTTGGAACGATTTTCCGTCATCCCTTGTCAAGTTTGGTTTGGCGTTGTGCCATCTTCAGTGTCAATTTTCGTTCTGTTCAGTTTATGCCTGTTGTTCCGTATTTATTTAGTATTTTTTGTCAAGCAGGTATTGGTTCATAAATGTAAATGTTAACAAATGTTAAGTGTATTGAGTATGTCATTTTTCCTGTATAAGTCATTACTGTCCAAGTTTTATCGTCTAGCTCTCTGTCGCTTCTTTTTTGAATTTCATAAATTTTTCTGAATTTATCCACGAGCTCCTTTTTATATCCGTTGTTTATTGCTATGTTGTTTATTATGTTTAGTTCCTTTTCGTAGCCTCTTGCGATAGAGGTATTCGTTCAAGTCTGTTTGTTAGTTGTCTTAAAGTGGCGTATTTGTGTTCTTGAGGATGATTTGATGTGTTATGTATTATGGTGTCTGTAGCTGTCGGTTTTCTGTAAATTTCGAAGCCTAGTTTTTGGGCAATTTTGTCTATCTTAATCGTCAGATCCAGGTAATTTATTGTTCCCTTCTTTTCCATTTCGTAAACCCAAATCACAAACACATTACGAACTACACTGCGACAAAATTATTTTGAGTTTAATAATAAAATATACCGACAAACAAACGGACTCGGAATAGGAAACCTAACCTCGGCAATCCTCTTAAAAGTCGAGTTAGGCGCAGTATTATATGCAAGGTACGTAGATAACATTATCTGCGTGATCACCAAGGACAATGAAGAGCTGATACTGGAGTACCTGAACAAACAACATGGATGTATAATGTTTACGATGGAAATGGGAAAGAAGGGAACAACAAAGTACCTGGATTTGACGATTAAGATAGACAAAAACCCAAAAACTTGACTACGAAATTTACAGAAACCCGACAGCTACAGACACCATAACACATTAAATCATCCTCAACAAACAAGGCGCGTATAAACTGACCTGCGAGTGTTAATATAGCTTTTGGTCACCTTACCCGTCTCCACGATTAATTGATAAATCAGGCGATGTTTGAAATGAACTGTTCTTTTATTTCACTATGTGTTATGCTTAAATTCTAATTCTTACGCGACAGTACATTATATGGTAATTTTATCAAACAGAATTGAATGCCTAAATAGACAAATACCTACGTAATTATGTATGGTAAATAATATTGATGTACTTATGTGTGTTAATATCGATTTACTTATGCTTATTATGTACCGGTGAGCATATGTACGTTTGTACATACGCTGAGAGGAAAATATACAGGGGGCTAGCAACTGAGCGGGTAATCAACGATAATAATACTTATTGAGCAAATATGTAAGTTAAGCGTATTATAACGTTGAACATACATATGTTACGCTGAATGACATATAAGGACATATACCTCTTAAGATGAGCGCTACAAGCTATATAGGACAAACAGGACGTAAAGTACGTAAGTACTAAGTCCTGTGTTAAAGCATAGGACTTAGGCGGTTATCGCTTGTGACCACAGATATACACTAGCTGGCAACGTAAAGTACGAACGAGGTTTCGTGAACACATAAGAGACTACAACAAAAGAATACGAAAACCCACGGCAATACCTGAATCAACCTAAATGCTCTTGAAAATATGGAAATATATAAACAAAAAACATTTGATGGGAGGATAATAAACGAACAAATAAACAGCAACTTTGATCCGATATTTGCACCATTAAAGCTTGTTTACAAAAAACAAAACAAAGACTTAGGTAAAATGACAGATACCAAACAAAACAAAGCTGCAACACCCAAACGGACTAACATTACCAAATATGTACCTGTTCTTACCGCGAAGGCAGATTCGAGATAAAATATACCCTTTTGGACTCTAACCGCGCGAGACTTCAGACACCTACATTCAGAACACTTAACATTTGTTAACATTTACGATTACGCACCAATACCTGCTTGACCAAAAAAAACTAAATAAATACGGAACAGCAGACATAAACTGAACAGAACGAAATTTGTCACTGAAGATGGCAGAACGCCGAAACCGGTTTGTCTCCAAACCAAACTTGACAAGGGATGACGGAAAATCGTTCCAACAAATATCAACATTCCACCCTGTTGGACAAGAAAAAGAGGAAAACAGTATATTTATAAATTGTTTATTGGTGGATTAGCTGTTAAATGCAAGTGTGGGGTGCACTGAAGAAAAGAGTTTTCGCTTTCGTTTTGAAAGTTGTATAATTCAAGTTTTTATTTAGATATTAAATTATATCATATTAATCTAAATAATTCCAAGCTTTAAGATTAAAAGGTATAAGGTAATAACAATATTGCAAGGATGCATTTTAACGTTTAATTTAACCGTTCCGAAATGTTTTCTCTTGTTTCGGTTGAAACATTTCAAAATATTATCGTTAAAGCAATTATCATAATAAATTTCATTACGTTTTTAACCGAAACGAAATGCTGGCGTTAACGTTAAAACGTTAAGAAAAACGAAAAATTACACTGAAGATGGCACAACGCCGAAACCGGTTTGTCTCCAAACCAAACTTGACAAGGGATGACGGAAATTCGTTCCAAAATACAGCGTTAAGAAAAACGCTGGACATTCACTCGTCGCAAACAGAAGCGCTGCATACTTTTAGGCACACTAAAATTAACGAAAACGGAAATTTTATAACGTTGCAACATTAACGATTTGATATCGTTTTGATAACATGGCACCGAAACGCAACAAACTCATTTCGTTAAGTTAATTTTGCTCGTTAACAAAACAAAATGGTATCGTTTCGTTTGTTGAGCAGCCCTGCAATATTGTCTAATATATCTATACATATTATAAAACAAAGTCTAAAATTTTGGAAAGAGCTAATCTCGGGCACTACTTAACGGATTGGGATGCAACTTTTTTAAAATTAATGCTTGCAGTTAGCACTACAATGATAGCTACTTAAATTAAAAACTAGCCTATTCATTTCTTAAATATTTAGGTGTAAAGTTTTAAAAAAATTACACTAAGTACAGCACTGCTACAACCGAATGTAAAATTAGTGTCGTAGCGGGAAGATGTATAGTTGTGTGAGTAGTAAATCAACTGCTCTTCGTTACTACTTCGTTCGACTATGCGCAGAGAGCTGTGCTGTTGACTTCGTTGATAAACCGATGCAAGGCAAAATGATAACAACATAAAATTGTTATTTTTATGAGTTTGTATATTTAGGAATTACGGTAAATGCAAAATCAAACTATTTCGGAACCAAAGTAACTAATAGTAAGTAATTTCTTATACATACATACAATATATAAACAGAAAGCGCGTGGCGAAGCCTCGCGCAACCGTTGCCAGCTAGTGTATATCTGTGGTCACAAGCGATAACCGCCTAAGTCCTATGCTTTAACACAGGACTTAGGCGATTATCGCTTGTGACCACAGATATATAAAACGGATAAAGGTTGATGGTTGGCAGACAGAGCTGGCTGTTGATGTTGAGGTGTTTGCGGTTGAAACGCAAGTGTCTATTTTTGAAGAACTTCGAAAAGGTGGAAAGTGCAAGTCACCCTCTGGCGGGCGTTCCCACTAGCCTTAAAAATTAGTTGGAATGAGCCAGCTGTTACTCCGAAAATTGAATTAACTCCATGTCTTTAACATGGCGCCTTGCCTGCTTGGGTACCAACTGAATCGCTTTCTCCAAAGTTTCAATAGCTTTTCTTGCCGCGTGTACTAGCTGCTGCAATCGTTGTTTTTGTAGCCGTGCTGAACGACTCTGCAGTGCCTCCGCTCGCTTCTTTGCGGTCTTCGCGCCTCTGGAGGACCGCAGCTTAGTTCGAGGCAGCAAAGTATGGTGCCCCAGCGTACAGCGATGACAACTGGCTCGTGGTCACACGCACCCGTGGTATGGGAAGTTGCGTGGCAATTAATGCAGTGCTAATGCAGTTTATCGCATTGGTACCGTTCCATGGCGAGAAATGCGGTACAATGGCGCAGTAAATAGGGTCGTCCGCACAATCGGCACAAGTGCGTTACCAGGCGACGTGATAAAGACCTGTGAACGAATAAAATAAAGAAAGACTTTAGCGAAAAATTGTCATTAGAATATAGTTTGATTATACGTTCAAGTCGCCACTCGTTGGGGGGGAGTAGATCATCCGCTTGTATAACTCCTTTAAGTATTAATCCTTCCACCTTTTTCTTAATTTGGTGGAGGAGAACTTTGAGCTTCTGCCATTTGTTAGCCAAAGACAGATTTTCCACGTTTGCCTCAGGTGGTGGATGTAGGTGGACCACGTAGTGCAGCACGCAGAAAATGTCCAGGAGTTAGTGCTAGAAGATCTTGTGGATCTTGGGACATTGGGGGGAGTGGTCAGGAGTTGAGGACCGCCTCTATTCGGACAAGCAAAGTGGTCAGCTCTTAAAAGCTGTACTTGTGGTTACCTGTTACCTTAACAAAATGGGACTTAAAGCTTTCTCATAGTCCTCCCATATGAGGGGCATACGGCGGAATAAATTGCCATGAGAACCCATGTGTTGCATATTTGGTAGTGGTATCGGCTGAAGTTTCCTTCAAAAAGGCGGAGAACTCGCGGTGTAGCGTACGTTGAGCGCCGACAAAGATTTTTCCATGGTCAGACATCATCTTGTGCGGGAGTCCTCGGCGTAAAGTATCAAATAAAAAGGAAGGATTAAGAAATAAACAGTGTTTCTAAATTGAGAATCTTTCGAACACTGGTTTATTCCAGTATTTACAGCTCTTTATATACAAAATCTTAGGATTACGTTGTTTAATTAATTATGTATGGAAGTATGTGTGTATTTATGTTTAGCTGATAAAGGACCAACGCATGCTCAAGCGTATTGATTCTTAATCTAAACAATGTAAAAATGCATTGCTACATTTCTATTTTGTAAATGTGGATTTGTTTGTATGTATGAATGTGTATGTTTATTTTAGAATAAACAACATCACGAAATGAAATTATTAGCTGTGACTGAGGACAAATGGTTTTTGTCAATATGTATTTGCTTATGTGTCTTTTACGAGCAAGTGTCTAATTTCATTACATATTTCTTGTGCGTGCAAGTATACTGATAGTACATTTGAGAGGAAGTATGTATGCTTGGACGTGTGTATACTATTTTAGTTTTCTAAGTGTTAAACTCTTATGTAACTAGTGGACTGTATATAAGTATATGTATATGTTCAAAGATGTTTGAACACATCATAGGCCCAGCGTTTTAGTTGCATTATATGGTGAAATGAAAATGTGCTGACACTGCGGCACGTGTAACGAGCTACCGTGGGAGCGCCCAATAGGTGCACGTTAACTCTTCCTCCTCGAAAAATTCGCGTCCCGCGGATCAGGATTCGAAGGGGGGTCGTCCTTGGGTGGATTGCGTGAACTCTGCTGCAGTATGGACAACTTCAGTTCAGGGAATTTTTGCCTGGTTGTTAACTTCCTCCATATCAGGAAAATGAATAACATTAGCAAGGTAAGTCCCAGAGCTTCGGACGTCGGGAATCAATTAGTTTTTTCTCTTTAAATTGTCTACGAAGTTCATCTTCATGTTAAGGTGGATATCTATAAAACTTCGACTTAATTTGCTCCTCTGTGGTGGTTCTTATTTGATGTTGTATTTCCGTAGTACTTGTTAATTTTTCTCCTTCTTTAAATAATAGTTTTTTAAATTTTTTCAATAGTTGTATAACATTTTTATACTCTTTCATATTCAAATGATCTAACTGTGGTGGTTCTTATTTGATGTTGTATTTCCGTAGTACTTGTTAATTTTTCTCCTTCTTTAAATAATAGTTTTTTAAATTTTTTCAATAGTTGTATAACATTTTTATACTCTTTCATATTCAAATGATCTAACTTTATCCCTTTTATTTCATCGTCTGTCGCTTCTAGCGTACATAATTCTTTGAAATTAAACGGGGTATTTAAAAACGGTGTTTCTTTTTTATTTTACGTAATCTTTCCATCCATAAGATTTATCATTGTATTTAAGTGGTTTAATAAATTAGTACCTATTATAAAATTTTACTTTCTACCTCTCAATGGTGTTGATCTCCATTTAATATATTCATTTTCTGGCAAATTAAATTCTGTTGGTGCCTAGTATGCACTACATGAATAATTTTCTCCTTACTTGTTACTGTGCTAACTATCTGATTCTCTATGGCTTTGCCTAGGTAATTGCAAGCGATTTAGTTAGAAGTTAGAACTATTATTTTTTCTTCCTTGACCTGAATAGTTGTCCTCATAATCTTTATAGTTTTGGTTTCTTTCCCATATTGGCCTGAGTTACTTTCCTTGTTTCCTCTATTTTGGTAGTTTTGCCCGAATTGTGCTAAATTATTTTCAGCATTCCCCTTATTATAGGCATTATTGTTGTATTTTTGTCTAAATCAGTTGCTCTTGTTTGTAGTTGGTTTGTTTAAGGAAGATGAAATAAACACAACAGCCAACTCGGCTAGCGTAGCACAATAGGTAGCGTATTGGCTCTGCAACTCCGAGCTCCCGGGTTCAAAGCCTGAGAGAAGTGGTTATGAAAATTAAATTAAAAATAATTTAATTTAATAATTAAAAAAGAAGTCTGATGAGGAAATGTGGTGATTTCCGAAATAGTACTATAACTTCAACCATTAAAAACTGTTTTTGTTTTTTCACTAACAAATCTTCCATAAACTGGCCTTGAGCTCAATAAAATTATAAAATATTAACATTTTACTAGGCCAACAGAAAAATGAACAAACATTGTATACAAGGATGAGCACGCCTTAAAAATGCATAAAATAAAGAATTTGCAAAATAAAAACACAAACAACAACCACACAAACAAGTTAAATAGCGGCAGATCAGTTGCTCTTGTTTGTAGTTGGTTTGTTTAAGGAAGATGAAATAAACACAACAGCCAACTCGGCTAGCGTAGCACAATAGGTAGCGTATTGGCTCTGCAACTCCGAGCTCCCGGGTTCAAAGCCTGAGAGAAGTGGTTATGAAAATTAAATTAAAAATAATTTAATTTAATAATCAAAAAAGAAGTCTGATGAGGAAATGTGGTGATTTCCGAAATAGTACTATAACTTCAACCATTAAAAACTGTTGTTGTTTTTTCACTAACAAATCTTCCATAAACTGGCCTTGAGCTCAATAAAATTATAAAATATTAACATTTTACTAGGCCAACAGGAAAATGAACAAACATTGTATACAAGGATGAGCACGCCTTAAAAATGCATAAAATAAAGAATTTGCAAAATAAAAACACAAACAACAACCACACAAACAAGTTAAATAGCGGCAGATCAGTTGCTCTTGTTTGTAGTTGGTTTGTTTAAGGAAGATAAAATAAACACAACAGCCAACTCGGCTAGCGTAGCACAATAGGTAGCGTATTGGCTCTGCAACTCCGAGCTCCCGGGTTCAAAGCCTGAGAGAAGTGGTATGAAAATTAAATTAAAAATAATTTAATTTAATAATCAAAAAAGAAGTCTGATGAGAAAATGTGGTGATTTCCGAAATAGTACTATAACTTCAACAATTAAAAACTGTTGTTGTTTTTTCACTAACAAATCTTCCATAAACTGGCCTTGAGCTCAAAAAAATTATAAAATATTAACATTTTACTAGGCCAACAGAAAAATTAACAAACATTGTATACAAGGATGAGCACGCCTTAAAAATGCATAAAATAAAGAATTTGCAAAATAAAAACACAAACAACAACCACACAAACAAGTTAAATAGCGGCAGATCAGTTGCTCTTGTTTGTAGTTGGTTTGTTTAAGGAAGATGAAATAAACACAACAGCCAACTCGGCTAGCGTAGCACAATAGGTAGCGTATTGGCTCTGCAACTCCGAGCTCCCGGGTTCAAAGCCTGAGAGAAGTGGTTATGAAAATTAAATTAAAAATAATTTAATTTAATAATCAAAAAGAAGTCTGATGAGGAAATGTGGTGATTTCCGAAATAGTACTATAAATTCAACCATTAAAAACTGTTGTTGTTTTTTCACTAACAAATCTTCCATAAACTGGCCTTGAGCTCAATAAAATTATAAAATATTAACATTTTACTAGGCCAACAGAAAAATGAACAAACATTGTATACAAGGATGAGCACGCCTTAAAAATGCATAAAATAAAGAATTTGCAAAATAAAAACACAAACAACAACCACACAAACAAGTTAAATAGCGGCAGATCAGTTGCTCTTGTTTGTAGTTGGTTTGTTTAAGGAAGATGAAATAAACACAACAGCCAACTCGGCTAGCGTAGCACAATAGGTAGCGTATTGGCTCTGCAACTCCGAGCTCCCGGGTTCAAAGCCTGAGAGAAGTGGTTATGAAAATTAAATTAAAAATAATTTAATTTAATAATCAAAAAAGAAGTCTGATGAGGAAATGTGGTGATTTCCGAAATAGTACTATAACTTCAACCATTAAAAACTGTTGTTGTTTTTTCACTAACAAATCTTCCATAAACTGGCCTTGAGCTCAATAAAATTATAAAATATTAACATTTTACTAGGCCAACAGAAAAATGAACAAACATTGTATACAAGGATGAGCACGCCTTAAAAATGCATAAAATAAAGAATTTGCAAAATAAAAACACAAACAACAACCACACAAACAAGTTAAATAGCGGCAGATCAGTTGCTCTTGTTTGTAGTTGGTTTGTTTAAGGAAGATGAAATAAACACAACAGCCAACTCGGCTAGCGTAGCACAATAGGTAGCGTATTGGCTCTGCAACTCCGAGCTCCCGGGTTCAAAGCCTGAGAGAAGTGGTTATGAAAATTAAATTAAAAATAATTTAATTTAATAATCAAAAAAGAAGTCTGATGAGGAAATGTGGTGATTTCCGAAATAGTACTATAACTTAAACCATTAAAAACTGTTGTTGTTTTTTCACTAACAAATCTTCCATGAACTGGCATTGAGCTCAATAAAATTAAAAAATATATACATTTTACTAGGCCAACAGAAAAATGAACAAACATTGTATACAAGGATGAGCACGCCTTAAAAATGCATAAAATAAAGAATTTGCAAAATAAAAACACAAACAACAACCACACAAACAAGTTAAATAGCGGCAGATCAGTTGCTCTTGTTTGTAGTTGGTTTGTTTAAGGAAGATGAAATAAACACAACAGCCAACTCGGCTAGCGTAGCACAATAGGTAGCGTATTGGCTCTGCAACTCCGAGCTCCCGGGTTCAAAGCCTGAGAGAAGTGGTTATGAAAATTAAATTAAAAATAATTTAATTTAATAATCAAAAAAAAAGTCTGATGAGGAAATGTGGTGATTTCCGAAATAGTACTATAACTTCAACCATTAAAAACTGTTGTTGTTTTTTCACTAACAAATCTTCCATAAACTGGCCTTGAGCTCAATAAAATTATAAAATATTAACATTTTACTAGGCCAACAGAAAAATGAACAAACATTGTATACAAGGATGAGCACGCCTTAAAAATGCATAAAATAAAGAATTTGCAAAATAAAAACACAAACAACAACCACACAAACAAGTTAAATAGCGGCAGATCAGTTGCTCTTGTTTGTAGTTGGTTTGTTTAAGGAAGATGAAATAAACACAACAGCCAACTCGGCTAGCGTAGCACAATAGGTAGCGTATTGGCTCTGCAACTCCGAGCTCCCGGGTTCAAAGCCTGAGAGAAGTGGTTATGAAAATTAAATTAAAAATAATTTAATTTAATAATCAAAAAAGAAGTCTGATGAGGAAATGTGGTGATTTCCGAAATAGTACTATAACTTCAAACATTAAAAACTGTTGTTGTTTTTTCACTAACAAATCTTCCATAAACTGGCCTTGAGCTCAATAAAATTATAAAATATTAACATTTTACTAGGCCAACAGAAAAATGAACAAACATTGTATACAAGGATGAGCACGCCTTAAAAATGCATAAAATAAAGAATTTGCAAAATAAAAACACAAACAACAACCACACAAACAAGTTAAATAGCGGCAGATCAGTTGCTCTTGTTTGTAGTTGGTTTGTTTAAGGAAGATGAAATAAACACAACAGCCAACTCGGCTAGCGTAGCACAATAGGTAGCGTATTGGCTCTGCAACTCCGAGCTCCCGGGTTCAAAGCCTGAGAGAAGTGGTTATGAAAATTAAATTAAAAATAATTTAATTTAATAATCCAAAAAGAAGTCTGATGAGGAAATGTGGTGATTTCCGAAATAGTACTATAACTTCAACCATTAAAAACTGTTGTTGTTTTTTCCCTAACAAATCTTCCATAAACTGGCCTTGAGCTCAATAAAATTATAAAATATTAACATTTTACTAGGCCAACAGAAAAATGAACAAACATTGTATACAAGGATGAGCACGCCTTAAAAATGCATAAAATAAAGAATTTGCAAAATAAAAACACAAACAACAACCACACAAACAAGTTAAATAGCGGCAGATCAGTTGCTCTTGTTTGTAGTTGGTTTGTTTAAGGCAGATGAAATAAACACAACAGCCAACTCGGCTAGCGTAGCACAATAGGTAGCGTATTGGCTCTGCAACTCCGAGCTCCCGGGTTGAAAGCCTGAGAGAAGTGGTTATGAAAATTAAATTAAAAATAATTCAATTTAATAATCAAAAAAGAAGTCTGATGAGGAAATGTGGTGATATCCGAAATAGTACTATAACTTCAACCATTAAAAACTGTTGTTGTTTTTTCACTAACAAATCTTCCATAAACTGGCCTTGAGCTCAATAAAATTATAAAATATTAACATTTTACTAGGCCAACAGAAAAATTAACAAACATTGTATACAAGGATGAGCACGCCTTAAAAATGCATAAAATAAAGAATTTGCAAAATAAAAACACAAACAACAACCACACAAACAAGTTAAATAGCGGCAGATCAGTTGCTCTTGTTTGTAGTTGGTTTGTTTAAGGAAGATGAAATAAACACAACAGCCAACTCGGCTAGCGTAGCACAATAGGTAGCGTATTGGCTCTGCAACTCCGAGCTCCCGGGTTCAAAGCCTGAGAGAAGTGGTTATGAAAATTAAATTAAAAATAATTTAATTTAATAATCAAAAAAGAAGTCTGATGAGGAAATGTGGTGATTTCCGAAATAGTACTATAACTTCAACAATTAAAAACTGTTGTTGTTTTTTCACTAACAAATCTTCCATAAACTGGCCTTGAGCTCAATAAAATTATAAAATATTAACATTTTACTAGGCCAACAGAAAAATGAACAATCATTGTATACAAGGATGAGCACGCCTTAAAAATGCATAAAATAAAGAATTTGCAAAATAAAAACACAAACAACAACCACACAAACAAGTTAAATAGCGGCAGATCAGTTGCTCTTGTTTGTAGTTGGTTTGTTTAAGGAAGATGAAATAAACACAACAGCCAACTCGGCTAGCGTAGCACAATAGGTAGCGTATTGGCTCTGCAACTCCGAGCTCTCGGGTTCAAAGCCTGAGAGAAGTGGTTATGAAAATTAAATTAAAAATAATTTAATTTAATAATCAAAAAAGAAGTCTGATGAGGAAATGTGGTGATTTCCGAAATAGTACTATAACTTCAACCATTAAAAACTGTTGTTGTTTTTTCACTAACAAATCTTCCATAAACTGGCTTTGAGCTCAATAAAATTATAAAATATTAACATTTTACTAGGCCAACAGAAAAATGAACAAACATTGTATACAAGGATGAGCACGCCTTAAAAATGCATAAAATAAAGAATTTGCAAAATAAAAACACAAACAACAACCACACAAACAAGTTAAATAGCGGCAGATCAGTTGCTCTTGTTTGTAGTTGGTTTGTTTAAGGAAGATGAAATAAACACAACAGCCAACTCGGCTAGCGTAGCACAATAGGTAGCGTATTGGCTCTGCAACTCCGAGCTCCCGGGTTCAAAGCCTGAGAGTAGTGGTTATGAAAATTAAATTAAAAATAATTTAATTTAATAATCAAAAAAGAAGTCTGATGAGGAAATGTGGTGATTTCCGAAATAGTACTATAACTTCAACCATTAAAAACTGTTGTTGTTTTTTCACTATCAAATCTTCCATAAACTGGCCTTGAGCTCAATAAAATTATAAAATATTAACATTTTACTAGGCCAACAGAAAAATGAACAATCATTGTATACAAGGATGAGCACGCCTTAAAAATGCATAAAATAAAGAATTTGCAAAATAAAAACACAAACAACAACCACACAAACAAGTTAAATAGCGGCAGATCAGTTGCTCTTGTTTGTAGTTGGTTTGTTTAAGGAAGATAAAATAAACACAACAGCCAACTCGGCTAGCGTAGCACAATAGGTAGCGTATTGGCTCTGCAACTCCGAGCTCCCGGGTTCAAAGCCTGAGAGAAGTGGTTATGAAAATTAAATTAAAAATAATTTAATTTAATAATCAAAAAAGAAGTCTGATGAGGAAATGTGGTGATTTCCGAAATAGTACTATAACTTCAACCATTAAAAACTGTTGTTGTTTTTTCACTAACAAATCTTCCATAAACTGGCCTTGAGCTCAATAAAATTATAAAATATTAACATTTTACTAGGCCAACAGAAAAATGAACAATCATTGTATACAAGGATGAGCACGCCTTAAAAATGCATAAAATAAAGAATTTGCAAAATAAAAACACAAACAACAACCACACAAACAAGTTAAATAGCGGCAGATCAGTTGCTCTTGTTTGTAGTTGGTTTGTTTAAGGAAGATGAAATAAACACAACAGCCAACTCGGCTAGCGTAGCACAATAGGTAGCGTATTGGCTCTGCAACTCCGAGCTCCCGGGTTCAAAGCCTGAGAGAAGTGGTTATGAAAATTAAATTAAAAATAATTTAATTTAATAATCAAAAAGAAGTCTGATGAGGAAATGTGGTGATTTCCGAAATAGTACTATAACTTCAACCATTAAAAACTGTTGTTGTTTTTTCACTAACAAATCTTCCATAAACTGGCCTTGAGCTCAATAAAATTATAAAATATTAACATTTTACTAGGCCAACAGAAAAATGAACAAACATTGTATACAAGGATGAGCACGCCTTAAAAATGCATAAAATAAAGAATTTGCAAAATAAAAACACAAACAACAACCACACAAACAAGTTAAATAGCGGCAGATCAGTTGCTCTTGTTTGTAGTTGGTTTGTTTAAGGAAGATGAAATAAACACAACAGCCAACTCGGCTAGCGTAGCACAATAGGTAGCGTATTGGCTCTGCAACTCCGAGCTCCCGGGTTCAAAGCCTGAGAGAAGTGGTTATGAAAATTAAATTAAAAATAATTTAATTTAATAATCAAAAAAGAAGTCTGATGAGGAAATGTGGTGATTTCCGAAATAGTACTATAACTTCAACCATTAAAAACTGTTGTTGTTTTTTCACTAACAAATCTTCCATAAACTGGCCTTGAGCTCAATAAAATTATAAAATATTAACATTTTACTAGGCCAACAGAAAAATGAACAATCATTGTATACAAGGATGAGCACGCCTTAAAAATGCATAAAATAAAGAATTTGCAAAATAAAAACACAAACAACAACCACACAAACAAGTTAAATAGCGGCAGATCAGTTGCTCTTGTTTGTAGTTGGTTTGTTTAAGGAAGATGAAATAAACACAACAGCCAACTCGGCTAGCGTAGCACAATAGGTAGCGTATTGGCTCTGCAACTCCGAGCTCTCGGGTTCAAAGCCTGAGAGAAGTGGTTATGAAAATTAAATTAAAAATAATTTAATTTAATAATCAAAAAAGAAGTCTGATGAGGAAATGTGGTGATTTCCGAAATAGTACTATAACTTCAACCATTAAAAACTGTTGTTGTTTTTTCACTAACAAATCTTCCATAAACTGGCCTTGAGCTCAATAAAATTATAAAATATTAACATTTTACTAGGCCAACAGAAAAATGAACAAACATTGTATACAAGGATGAGCACGCCTTAAAAATGCATAAAATAAAGAATTTGCAAAATAAAAACACAAACAACAACCACACAAACAAGTTAAATAGCGGCAGATCAGTTGCTCTTGTTTGTAGTTGGTTTGTTTAAGGAAGATGAAATAAACACAACAGCCAACTCGGCTAGCGTAGCACAATAGGTAGCGTATTGGCTCTGCAACTCCGAGCTCCCGGGTTCAAAGCCTGAGAGTAGTGGTTATGAAAATTAAATTAAAAATAATTTAATTTAATAATCAAAAAAGAAGTCTGATGAGGAAATGTGGTGATTTCCGAAATAGTACTATAACTTCAACCATTAAAAACTGTTGTTGTTTTTTCACTATCAAATCTTCCATAAACTGGCCTTGAGCTCAATAAAATTATAAAATATTAACATTTTACTAGGCCAACAGAAAAATGAACAATCATAGTATACAAGGATGAGCACGCCTTAAAAATGCATAAAATAAAGAATTTGCAAAATAAAAACACAAACAACAACCACACAAACAAGTTAAATAGCGGCAGATCAGTTGCTCTTGTTTGTAGTTGGTTTGTTTAAGGAAGATGAAATAAACACAACAGCCAACTCGGCTAGCGTAGCACAATAGGTAGCGTATTGGCTCTGCAACTCCGAGCTCCCGGGTTCAAAGCCTGAGAGAAGTGGTTATGAAAATTAAATTAAAAATAATTTAATTTAATAATCAAAAAAGAAGTCTGATGAGGAAATGTGGTGATTTCCGAAATAGTACTATAACTTCAACCATTAAAAACTGTTGTTGTTTTTTCACTAACAAATCTTCCATAAACTGGCCTTGAGCTCAATAAAATTATAAAATATTAACATTTTACTAGGCCAACAGAAAAATGAACAAACATTGTATACAAGGATGAGCATGCCTTAAAAATGCATAAAATAAAGAATTTGCAAAATAAAAACACAAACAACAACCACACAAACAAGTTAAATAGCGGCAGATCAGTTGCTCTTGTTTGTAGTTGGTTTGTTTAAGGAAGATGAAATAAACACAACAGCCAACTCGGCTAGCGTAGCACAATAGGTAGCGTATTGGCTCTGCAACTCCGAACTCCCGCGTTCAAAGCCTGAGAGAAGTGGTTATGAAAATTAAATTAAAAATAATTTAATTTAATAATCCAAAAAGAAGTCTGATGAGGAAATGTGGTGATTTCCGAAATAGTACTATAACTTCAACCATTAAAAACTGTTGTTGTTTTTTCACTAACAAATCTTCCATAAACTGGCCTTGAGCTCAATAAAATTATGAAATATTAACATTTTACTAGGCCAACAGAAAAATGAACAAACATTGTATACAAGGATGAGCACGCCTTAAAAATGCATAAAATAAAGAATTTGCAAAATAAAAACACAAACAGCAACCACACAAACAAGTTAAATAGCGGCAGATCAGTTGCTCTTGTTTGTAGTTGGTTTGTTTAAGGAAGATGAAATAAACACAACAGCCAACTCGGCTAGCGTAGCACAATAGGTAGCGTAGCACAATAGGTAGCGTATTGGCTCTGCAACTCCGAGCTCCCGGGTTCAAAGCCTGAGAGAAGTGGTTATGAAAATTAAATTAAAAATAATTTAATTTAATAATCAAAAAAGAAGTCTGATGAGGAAATGTGGTGATTTCCGAAATAGTACTATAACTTCAACCATTAAAAACTGTTGTTGTTTTTTCACTAACAAATCTTCCATAAACTGGCCTTGAGCTCAATAAAATTATAAAATATTAACATTTTACTAGACCAACAGAAAAATGAACAAACATTGTATACAAGGATGAGCACGCCTTAAAAATGCATAAAATAAAGAATTTGCTAAATAAAAACACAAACAACAACCACATAAACAAGTTAAATAGCGGCAGATCAGTTGCTCTTGTTTGTAGTTGGTTTGTTTAAGGAAGATGAAATAAACACAACAGCCAACTCGGCGAGCGTAGCACAATAGGTAGCGTATTGGCTCTGCAACTCCGAGCTCCCGGGTTCAAAGCCTGAGAGAAGTGGTTATGAAAATTAAATTAAAAATAATTTAATTTAATAATCAAAAAAGAAGTCTGATGAGGAAATGTGGTGATTTCCGAAATAGTACTATAACTTCAACCATTAAAAACTGTTGTTGTTTTTTCACTAACAAATCTTCCATAAACTGGCCTTGAGCTCAATAAAATTATAAAATATTAACATTTTACTAGGCCAACAGAAAAATGAACAAACATTGTATACAAGGATGAGCACGCCTTAAAAATGCATAAAATAAAGAATTTGCAAAATAAAAACACAAACAACAACCACACAAACAAGTTAAATAGCGGCAGATCAGTTGCTCTTGTTTGTAGTTGGTTTGTTTAAGGAAGATGAAATAAACACAACAGCCAACTCGGCTAGCGTAGCACAATAGGTAGCGTATTGGCTCTGCAACTCCGAGCTCCCGGGTTCAAAGCCTGAGAGAAGTGGTTATGAAAATTAAATTAAAAATAATTTAATTTAATAATCAAAAAAGAAGTCTGATGAGGAAATGTGGTGATTTCCGAAATAGTACTATAACTTCAACCATTAAAAACTGTTGTTGTTTTTTCACTAACAAATCTTCCATAAACTGGCCTTGAGCTCAATAAAATTATAAAATATTTATTTTATTTGTTTATATTTTTCTTTAACGTTTAGCGAATTTTGTGCGAGATTAATTTATCAGATGAATTTAATTATTTTCGGTCGGTAAAAAGCAAAGTTTAACGAGCGGTCGAGTTAATATGCCGTTTTGGGTACGCAAATCTACTACTCGTATGTGACCATCAGATGCACGATGTAGCTTTTTAATTTTTGCGAGACGCCATTCGGTAGGGGGAAGACATTCATCGTGAATGAGGACACATTCTCCGACTTTAGGCTCCTTTTCAGCGTTCTTCCAACTGTATCTCTTAAGAAGATCTTTGAGATAATCTTCTTTCCAACGGCGACTAAATTCATGATGGAGGGTTTTTATCCGTTCCCATCGATTTATGAGGGATATGGATTGCTCCTCTGGTTCGGGGATGGCCAGAAGTGGAGCTCCTCTAAGAAAGTGTCCAGGAGTGAGGGCCGTAAAATCGGAGGGATCTTGCGAGAGTGCAGAGAGGGGTCGTGAGTTGAGAACGGCTTCTATTCGGGCTAGTAAAGTAGTAAATTCTTCCAACGGTCTTTTTAAAATGTGATTTAAAGCTTTTTACGGCTGATTCCCAGAGTCCACCCATATGTGGAGAGCTCGGTGGTATAAATTGCCAGTCAAGGCCTTGGGGTGCGTATTTTTCAACAATTTCTGGCGAGACTTCCTCTATGAATTTAACAAATTCTTTCTCAGTAGCTCTTTGGGCTCCAATAAAGGTTTTCCCATTGTCACTCATTAGTTTTTGAGGAAATCCACGCCTTCCGACAAAACGAGCAAAGGCCGCGAGAAAAGCTGCAGTTGTCAGATCAGAACATAGCTCGAGGTGCACCGCTTTTGTCGTAAAGCAGACAAAGACGGCCACATAGCCCTTCTTAATGGAGGAAGATCTTAAAATGGAAGCCTTTATCTTGATAGGCCCAGCAAAATCAACACCAGTAATAGTAAAGGGGAGCGAGAAGTTGCAGCGTTCCGGTGGAAGAGCTGCCATGATCTGCGTACGCATCTTCTGTTTATGAATAGTGCACACTTTGCACATAAATATACACTTTTTGATTTGAGGCTTAAGTCGTAGAATGTGGAATTCCTGTCGGACCATTTGTTGTATGAGGCGGTGTTCGGCATGTAGCATAAGTAAATGGAGGAATCTTATGTAAATTGAGATTTTTCCGGTATTATTATTGGGTAGCGTTCATTGTACGTTAGGCCTGAATTCGCTAGTCATCCATTAGCACGAAGTATACCCTTCGTGTCCAAAAATGGATTGAATACTAAGAGTGGGCTCTTTTTATCAATGGGTTTTGATTCTCTTAGCATTGAGATTTCGCGGCTGAAATAGCGCATTTGGGTGGAGGTAATGAGCGAGATCTTTGATTTTTGCAGATCTGCATGGGTCAATGTAGTATAATGAGAATTCGGGTTTTTCCGATTTTATTTTTGAGGCGTCTTACGAATTGAATCACATATGCCACTACTCTGAGGGCTCGGGGGAATGAAGAAAATCGCTCTAAGATGTCAGTGTCATCCGATATGGTGTGAAAGGTTTCAATTTTTCTACTTTCTGGGGCGATAACATTGTGGGTCGGAGATTTTGGCCAAGAATCAGAAGAATCTTTTAACCAGTTGGGGCCTGTCCACCAACGTGGAGTTGTGGCAAGGTGCAAGGGTTTGCAGCCTCTTGTGCCAAGATCAGCAGGATTATCAGCACTGGCTACGTACATGCCGCCAAGTGGCTGGTCCTACAAAATCAAGGATTTGGGATATGCGATTGGAAACGTATGTTTTCCATGTGTGGGGAGGTTGTTGTAACCAGGCTAAGACGATTTCGGAGTCTGACCATAGATATAATTTTTCACTGGTCATGTTTAAATGATTCTTCACTGTTGATGCTAATTTTGCGAGAAGTAGCGCGCCACAGAGTTCAAGTCGTGGTAGACTGAGTGTTTTTAGAGGAGCTACTTTAGTTTTGGCTACCAATAAATGGGTGGAGATGGTGCCATTGTTTTGGGTGCGCATATATATTGTTGCGCAATATGCCTTTTCTGAGGCATCGCAAAAACCGTGCATTTCGACTTTATTGTCGGGAGAGTAATTAACCCAACGGGGGATTTGTATCTCCGAAATAGTGTTTAAGTTACTCGCAAACTGAGACCATTTAACTATGCGCAGAGGTTTGACTTCCTCGTCCCAGTCTGTTCCGTCTAGCCATAATTCTTGAATCAGGATTTTAGCTTGTATCATAATTGGCGAAAGCCATCCTGCGGGGTCGAAAAGTTTTGCCACAGACGACAGAATTTGTCTCTTAGTTATTGCGGAAATTGCGGATATCGATTCAAGAGTGTATGAGAATTGATCTGATATCGCATTTTATTGAATTCCCAGGGTTTTTGTGGTACTATCTTTCTCAAATTTAAGAAAATTCGTATCCAATAAATTTTCGTTGCCAATATTTTTTAATATTTCGGGGTGGTTTGCAGTAATTTTGTTTAGTGGAAATCCTGCCGAGTTGAGAGCTTGAATAACTTGGGTTAATGATTCGCATGCTTGCGGGAGGCTATGGCTTCCCGACAATATATCGTCTACATAAGTTTGTGTTTTTAACACTGGAGTTGCTAGGGGTAAGTGTGGTTGTATATCTTTTGCCAATTCGTGGAGTGTTCGAATGGCTAAGAAGGGGCACAGTTAACACCAAAGATAACTGTTTTTATTTTATAGTCGCGTATTGGACTGTTAGTGGAGTTGCGGAAGACGATGCGCTGAAAATCTTGATCGTCTTTGTGCATGAGAATTTGTCGATACATTTTTTCGACATCTCCATTAAATACATATTTGAACATACGCCAATTGAGTATCAGAAGCATTAAATCGGGTTGTAGTTGGGCCCCGTATATAAAATGTCATTTAAGGAATTGCCAGAACTTGTGCATTTTGAGGCATTGAAGACTACTCTTACCTTTGTAGTATTTTTATCCGGCTTTACTACCGCATGATGGGGAAGGTAAAATGAATGGTAATTGCCATTGGATATTTTTTCATGTGGGTTTACTTCCTCCATATGTTCTAACTTTCTATATTCTTCCAGGACACCATCGTATGCTGGCTTGAGCTCGCTTTTTCTAAGGAGGGTTTTTTCCATGCCTAGAAACTGCTGCAATGCGCAGGTTCGGGAGCGACCTAATGCGAGCGTATCTGGAAATTGTGGCTTGAGTGGTAGTCGTACAATATACCTACCATTTTTTGATTTCGTAGTTGTGGCTTTGTAAAAATCTTCACAATACTGATCTTCTGGCAATGTTATTTGGATGGGGGGAGTTCTTCTATCTCCCAAAATTTTTTTAATTGCATATTTAGAAATTCATCTGAAATCTCTTCCACTTGTGTGGTGAAAGTAGAGATTCCTTCTGTGATTTTGCCACTTAAAATCCAACCGAATATGGTATTTTGGGCAAGTAGAGTATTTGAAATTCTTTCTATACCTTCAAGCATAATTTGAGGGATTAGGTCACTGCCTAATAAAATATCTATTTGAGCAGGGGTGTGGCAGTTGGGATCTGCTAACTTGAGGTGTGCGAATCTTTGTCGATCCATATTGTTTATTTATAGTTTGGAAGCATGTTGGTAAGTTGCGGAAGAACTATAGCTTGTACTTTTATTCTTATCCTCGCGTTGGGGGAAATTAGGGTTAATGAGCAGATTTTGTTCGAGTTTTGAATTACTCTACCACCCATTCCCGAAATTTCAAAGTTTGAATTTGTTACTGGCAGCTTTAGCCGGATTTGCACCTTTGATGCAATAAAGGATCGTTGCGAGCCTTGATCAATTAAGGCTCGGAGCTTAAACAGTTCTCCTCGGTGTTCGATGGAGATGAGTGCTGTGGGTAAAAGAAGTTTGCTTTCATTTGCTGAATGAAAAGCTTGCATATTTGCTGATTTTGAACAGCATGGTTGTTCAGTATTTTCGGGATTTCTAGTTTCAAGGTTCTCTGGACTTGATATTGCTACTAGCTCTGTTGCTATTTTCACGTTTGAACCATTTTGGGGTGTGTAGGAAAAATTAGTTAAGTGGAGCATCGAGTGGTGCCTTTTGTGGCAATATACGCAATTAAATTTGCTCTCACAGTCTTTTAGCATCTGGGAATGTGAAAAACAATTAGTGCATAATTTGGATTTTAAAATAAAATTATTTCTTTTATATAATGACAAGTTTTTAAATCTTTCGCAAGATCTTAAAGGGTGACCTTCTTTACACAATTCGCATGACGCAAATTTCTTTTGATCTAAAACATATGATTGCGATCTATTGAAGCTTCTGGTATAAGAATTGTAATTACTGGCTTGGGGTTTTGTGAAGCTTCTATGTAGATCGTTTTGTGTGTTTTTAATTTTTGGCGCTTTTTTATCTACCCTCTGCTATTTCGTACTGGGTAGTGAGAAAATCTTTCATTTGTTGCCACGTCGGGCATCTTTTGCGGGATGAGAGTGATTGTTCCCATAAAAGTAACGATTTCTCTGGCAATGCTGCAGCGCAAACATTGACCAGAATTGGGTCCCAGTTATCTGTGGGAATATTTAGTGTTGCTAACACTGATAGACAGTTTGTGACAGTGGACTGTAATTTTATATATTCTTCGATTGTTTCTCTTTGAATCTTTGGCAAGTTCATTAAAATCGTTACTTGATTGTCAACTAGTACTCTTTCATTTTCGTATCTTTCTTTTAGTGCCAACCAAGCCAGGTTAAGGTTGTCATTATTTAATGCGAATTGTTTCACTATAGCGCCTGCTTGACCTTTTGTTTTGTACCTGAGGTGGTACAATTTTTGCGCCTGGGATAATTTTGGATGGTTTATGTACACGGCCGTAAACATGTCCCGGAAGGACGGCCATTGTTCATAACCTCCATGAAATATTTCTGTGTCACATGCTGGCACTTTGAGGTAAATGCCTGAACTTGCTTCATGTATTGGGGTTGAGGGCAGCTCTACTTGCGGGGGTGGAGTAGGTGCAATTGGTTTTAATAATTTAAGCTGATCTGAAATCATAGCTTTTGTCTCTTCATACTGGTCAAGACAGTTTTCGAATTTGGCGAAAGCTGAAGACTTAAAGTTGTCGGGCAAATCGGAATAATCCGTTTCGACAATTATATCATACGCCGCTTGAAGGCGTGCCCAAAAGTTATCAAGCTTACTATTTTTTATTTCCAGGACTGATTCTGAGTTATCTTCTTTTGGGGCTGAAGAGAATCTAGTGCAGTATCTTATAATACTGTCACTGTCGGAAATAAATCTTGCGGCTGAATTTTCTTTATTTTTTTTTGCTTTTGCACCCTGTCTTGAGCGTGTAGCTTCTGCAGGTGTGCCTTGGGGTTTTTCGTCATCAACCATTTTTGGTATTTCTAATAATTGGGGTGGTTTGACTTTTTGTTGTTTCGATGAGGGATTTTCTGATTGCATGTAAATGCAAGAAGGATTTTGATATTGGTTTTGTTTTAATGAAAAATTTAAACTACGTAAATTTTAGGTTGAATTATATTTAAAATAGATATGTATATTTACTGGGCTATGTATGTACGTATTACTCTTAATAACCACGATTATAATACTTTTTTCTTTTGTAATTTCAATATAATTTTTGTTGCTGTTATTGTTATAAATATTATTTTTGCGTTTTAAAGTGTTTATGTTGAACCCGCGATATTTAAGTTGAAAATTTTTTTTTTTGTTAATTTAGACCCGCACTAATGTTAGTTTGCGATATGTACGTGCTTTAATACTGCAGTGCTAATAGATGCACTGAGCGGTCTATTCGTTAAAAGTGCGTGTGTGCGTTAATGCTTGCAGTGTTAGACGTAGGCGGATTACAATGGTTAGTGTGTGTGTATATACGTGCGTGCAATAACGAAGGGCGGGATAATGGGAAATTAGCAATTGGAATTCAGCTGATACGAATTGTGTGTACATATATACATATATTTAATGCTGTTGGGGTTATCGAACTTTTTCGCCGTATGCGATGACCGTACTAATATATGTTTGTGGGTATGTTTATTGTGTGAAGCTATTGTGTGTTTGTACACTTGTTTTCTAATCACTCTGGCTATGACGGGAGGCAAGAAACTATAGTTGGCGCCTAATTTTGCTAATATTTGAACTGTATGTAATATGTTGTTGAGCATATAATGCAAATATTTATAAATATGTAAATATAAATGTATTTTTAACTTTTTACCGCCAGTTACACATATATTGGGTGTTGTATTCTCCTTTGCTTATTTTTTGTATGCAATCCTGCTTTTGCTTGATACACAAACAGAAGGGGTATTGCCGGGAAAATATTGCAAGTAAGTACTTGAATTTTTTATTTGGGTTTTTTTTTGGTTTTTTTTGTGTGTGTTTAAGAACACGAAAATAAGCTAGAGAAATAATGTATGTACATACATATGTATTTTTGTACTTTTGTGGGGTTATATGTACATATACTCGTACGCGAGAGTTGTATGTTTGCTATATTAAGAAATGTTATTTTTTAGAGTGCCGCTAAATTGCATGTACATATATAAGATTTAGAACACCGTTGTCTAGTTGTTTTTTTTTTTAAATATACTTATATAATCTTTTTTTTTTCAAAATACGGTTAAGAGCAGTTCATCAGCAACTTTCAATATGCATGTACATACATAAATAAAGAAACGATACAACTCACTGTGGCTCTCGGGGAAATAGGGAGGATTTATTTTTGGGTATAATTTTTGTTTTGTTCAACTTCCTGTAGTGTCCACATATTTCCTTGTGTCCCTCGCTGTTTGCAGCAATCCTGTTAGTCCTTGTTTTGGCCTTTTGTATATATATAAGAACTTACTATACCGCACAACTTTCACTGTATCCGCACAACTTTTACCTTTAGATTGATTTTTAAGACGTTATAAAATGTATTTATTTTAAGAGGATCGAATTGAAGGGGGGTACGTCCGCACAGACTCACAAACGAAAGATTTTTTTTTTGTACATGTATGTGTGTGTGGTATAGTGTGACAGTGGTTTGTTTAGGTTTACAATTGAAGCATGTTCGCGAATAACGTTGTAAGCGACAATTTTTTCAAAACAATTTTTTTTTGCAGATTACCTTTATAATGGGTCTCTCTTATCATTTCAAATCAAAATTTGGCAAATTATTGCATTTTTTCTTATTCAAATCGTATACAAGCACTCAGTGGAATAACGTTTCAACTGACTTATTTATTGTGTGTACAATGGCAAAAAGTGAGTGTTCTCGTGTGCTTGATAAGTGTGTTAGAGGCTCGAAAAGAAAAATAAATTTAAAAAACTGGATAGATATCAATAATAAATGATTAAGAAATAGTGGAAAATCTTATATTAATAGAAAAAAAAACAAGTTATACCAGCAAAAAATGTCGCAAAGCAGGTATAGTGGAAAAACGTTTTAAGTACATAATTTTTATTTCATATACATACATTTTGAACTATTTTTTTTATAGGTTTTTGATTGCCATTGTAATTTTCATTGTCAAAAACTTGATGATGAACAAATGAAGAACTTTTTCAACGAGCAATGTTTACTTTTATCCTCTTTTCTTCTATTGAGCGAGCCTAAGAGGAGAAGAGTTGACGAGGGAAGTTCTATACGAAATACAACAGTATCTTATATTTTGGTGCTTTCAAACGGAAAAAGAGAGAGAGTGTGCAAAAAATGTTTTGTCACACATTTCAGGTAAATATTGTCTTATTGTTGTTTTTCGTTGTTTACATTTTACTTCAAAATATGAAGATAACGCAGCGCAGAGTACAAATTTTGGTTGCAAAAATTAAACATGGTAAAAACATTGATGATCATCGCGGAAAACATGAAAATCGTCCCCACAAAATCATAGAACCGGAAAAACTGAGCGTTGATAAACACATAGTAAGCTTTCCCAGCCAAGAAAGCCACTATAGTCGTTCAACATCTCGATAAAATTGTCTTAACCCCAATTTAAATATTAAAACAATGTTCGAGTTATATAAAGTTAAATATACGGATACCCAAATTTCGTACAACACATATGTATAAGCACATTTTTCATACAGAACACAAACTACGATTTGGTTTCCCAAGAAGCAAGGTTTGTGACAAGTATTTTATTGATATGATTGCCGCTGCTGATACGGAACGATTTGAAAATATTCAAAACTTGGCAACAGCTCATCACGAGCAAGCAGATAAAGCATATGCGCAACTTAGAGATAATTCCAACGCTGGTAAAAATTCACCAAATACAGTTGTCATATGTGTCGATATGCAGCAAGTTATTTTCACACCGAACCTCAAACATTCTGATGTATTTTATTAGCGGCAGTATTCCAATTAATATAATTTTGCTGTCCATAGTATCGCTAAAAATACGGTCGATATGTATACATGGCACGAAACGATTGCTAAAAGAGGAGCTGCTGAAATAGCTTCATGTATTTGGAAACACATTGCATCAAAATTCAGTATTCTGTAAAATGATCAAATTAGAAATTTGATTATATGGTCCGATAGATGCGTTGCACAAAATAACAATTGGACTATGATTGCTTTGTGCCACAGCCTTCTGAATAAACACTTTTCTGAAGTGAATCAAAAAATTCTTACTTCGGGCACAGCTTTTTGCCTTGCGACCGGGATTTTGCACTTATCTAAAAAAATAAAAAAAGGGCTCAACTTTATACACCAGCAGATGTGTGTCAAACGATTCAATTTGCAAGGCCTTCGAATCCATTCAAAGTTCATCAAACGGCTCCACTTTAATTTAAAAACTTCGAGATGCTAGTCAAAAATTTATATAGAAGTCCTTTGTGCAAAATAACTACTGCAAAGTGGATACACATTTCTATAGACGATCCAAACACACTTAGAATCCGTCAGCAGCATTACATAGCAGAATCATGGACTTCTTACAATTTGCGCTCAAAAAAAACTAAACATTATGCGAGTTATACTTTGCCAATGCTCAGGAATGATCCAATAAAAATAAGTAATGAAAAGAAGAAGGATCTTCTGGCAATGGCGTCGTATTTACCAGAAAACTATGCAGAGTTTTATAAACAGTTGCCATGAAAGTTAAAACAAGTACATATGTATATTGATACTATACTATACTATTTACTATATATCCGTTGTGAATTACATTTTGTGTAAATATCGTTTAAATTTATATGAAATTAAAGATTTTTCGTTTTGTTTATAACCTTCTTTGTTTGTTTGTACTACTGATATAAAATTGTTTGGATTTTGAAAACTTAACTTTCCAAATACGTTGATGGAAAAACGTTTCAAACGCCATCATACTATATGCTATGCTTAGTGGAATAACGTTTTAACATCCATTTAATTTTGGATATAAAACGTTTTTCCATTTTAAGAGTTTATTTTCGCTTATTTTATTCGTGTACCTATTTTATTAATTTTTTATTTCAATTTATTCATACTAAATAGACAGATTACTATTGAAAATTAAAAAAAAAAATCCAAAATAGATAAAACTTTAAGCTTTAAACGTTTATTTCATTTCCTGAACATTTTGCAATTTGTCGCTTACAACGTTATTCGCGAACATGCTTCAATTGTGTACTGGTGTTTGTGTGTAGGTGGTGAGATCATGTGTCAAATGTAAACGGAGGTGTGTTTGTGTACATGTGTATGCGGTAGGTGTTGTGCCATCTGCCGGCGTCGGTTGGCGATGGAGCGGAAGTGCTCATTTAACCACTCAATATATCAAACCTCGTTTTGATAATGCGTTCGAAGTTTGTATGTTGTTTGTATTTTGCATGTATGTTGTATGCAATTTTAGGGAAAAAATTTAAATTTCTATTAAAAAAAATTGCATTTAAATTTGGGTTTTTTCAGTGATGACCAATAAGAACCGGCTGCAGACTCCCACTGATTTAATTGAAGATTAAATGGGGAATTTAATTATGAAGACAAGAAAAACGATGTTTCTCATAAATTAGATAAAATCAACAATATTTCGCAAGAACTTGGTGAAGGACCAATCAAAACAAAACGTCACCCAAAATTTGCCGAAAAAACCGTTACAGAAATCATTACGAAAATTCTTGATAAGAAAAACGCAAGGGAAAATGCTGGATCGACTAAAAAATAGGAAAAAGCATTTCGGATACAGAACTCGTAAAAAATATAAAAATCGCCTGGCGTGAAAAACAGAGTACAAAAGATATAAACAAAATACTGACAACTGTACCAGATAATTGGTCTATACCTCGGTAAAGTTTATAATTTGATTTCATTTGATAAAAACAAAAATATTTGTTTACATCTTATTTGAGCTTTTAGTGTGTTATGGTAAACGCATATTTGTTGAGAGCAGCAGTGAAGGCTGGCATGACATTTCGGGTGCTCTGTGGCTAGTTATTGTCGTCTGGGACGGGTTCTTGCCCTGCTGTCCTCTGCGCCATAAGCAGAGAAACTGCCATGCCTTACAATCAAAATTCATTTCCGGCACGGCCGGAATTCCAAATAATAACCGCTAAAAGAACTGTAAAAATAAATATTCAAATAAAAACGACTGCAAACAGAAAAAAAACCCCAACCTTGAAAATCAAAAAAAAATACGAAAAACTGAAACTTGGAACGGCCGAAAGTGGGGCCGGGTGCTAGCCCATCCTCTCCATAGCTACCGGCGCACCCTAATGTCGGTGACCCTATACAAACCTCTGGTGCCTTCCTAATTAAAGGGGAGAAACAGCATTCCCATTATATTCTGAAATTTGTATTTACAATTCATATTAAATCTTAAAGCTAAATATCATACTATAAGAATTAATAACAATTTAATAGCGACTGCTTTCATTAGCAATAAATTAACGTCATACTAAACCTATTAGCGTTAGGACCACTTTCGTCAATGTTATACTAAGGGCCAGATTTTCAGTGCTGGTTTAAACTCAGTTTAAACTAAGTTTAATTAAACTCAGTTTAAATATAAACTTAAATTCCTTGCGATCAATAAAATTTGTTGCAACCATAACGAAGTAGTCAGCACACAGCTGATAAGTTAAACTAAGTTTAACCGAGCACAATCGGCCGTTTAAACTAAGTTGAAACTCCGTTTAAAGTTGACTGAAAAACTGCATACTGAGTTTAAACTTAGTTTAAACGACAAACAGCTGACATCCTCCTTTATTGTAATTTGGTGATAACCTTTTGCTAGGTATAATGTCGTAAAGTATTGGGCACGTCCCAATTTATCTGTCAATTAAGTCAATGTTAGGTAAAGGGTGTTTATCGTCAATAGTAAGCTCATTTAATTTTCTGTAGTCAACCACTATTCTGTACGTTTTCTTCCCTGAGTGGTCCATTTGGAATCACTATTAATGGACTAGAATATCTAGAACTGCTTTTTATTATTATTCCTTGCTCCTCCATCTCTTTAAATTGTCTACGAACTTCCTCTTCATGTTAAGGTGGATATCTATGTATATAACTTCGAGTTAATTTGCTCCTCTGTGGTGGTTCTCATTTGATGTTGTATTTCCGTAGTACTTGTTAATTTTTCTCCTTCTTTAAATAATAGTTTTTTAAATTTTTTCAATAGTTGTATAACTTTTTTATACTCTTCCGTATTCAAATGATCTAACTTTATCCCTTTTATTTCATCGACTGTCGCTTCTAGCGTACATAATTCTTTGAAGTTAAACGGGGTATTTAAAAACGGTGTTTCTTTTTTATTTTACGTAATCTTTCCATCCATAAGGTTTATCATTGTATTTAAGTGGTTTAATAAATCAGTACCTATTATAAAATTTTACTTTCTGCCTCACAATGGTGTTGATCTCCATCTAATATATGCATTTTCTGGCAAATTAAATTCTGTTGGTGCTCTAGTATGCACTTCATAAATAAATTTCTCCTTACTTGTTACTGTGCTAATTATAATTTCATCTTCAAGGAGAATTTTGTCAAGGAGGGTTTTTAAAATATAAAAACTACAATGTTTAGTTGCAACGAAGTGACGTTGAAGGTGGACAAAATCAAACTCATTTATTTAATTTCATCAAATTAAAACGAAACTTCTTTTAGTTATAATACTTGCTTACTCACTACATTCGGCGTATGAATTTAATAAAACTGTTTTGTAATCAATTTATTGTTCAATTCAGTAATTCTTGGATATTGGTTGTTTGTTTTAATTTTCAATTTCTTTTTTGCATACAATTTTACAAATGGGCCGGAAATGGTTTTATGTTCCTACTTTTTTTATTTGCTTCAATAATTCTTCGTATATATCAGTTGCACCGTCAGGTGTTTTTGTATAGTTATTAACATACATATGTAACTTGTGAGAACTTACCGGCCGCGCGGAATTTTGCAATTAACTTGCATAAACACGATTTTGCAGAAGTAGACGTGATAAATATGCTTTGAGGTTATTAAGTTATTTTCGAATTATAATTAAAATATGGTGGCCGCTGTGATCGAGTTGGTAGCGGTGCGTGCTATAACTCGATATGTCGGTGAGTACGAGGTTCGAATCTCAGTCAGGTCAAGCAAAATCACCCCTCGGTAGGCAATGGCAAACCTCCGAGGGTATTTCTGCCATGAAAAACCTTCTCATTAAATACATCTGCCGTTCGGAGTCGGCACCAAACTGTAGGTCCATTTGTGATATAATATAAAGACGCACACCACAAATTTTAGTAGAAGCTCGGTCAAGCACTGAGCTATATAGCGTAAGGGCCAAAATTATATTATATATACTTATATGGTCCGGCCGAATGAATGCTGTAATCCGTTGAGAAGAAAAAATCATAAATGTATACGTAGGAATTTATTACTTGTAACAGCTAGCTGTCATAAAAAGTTTGAAGAGTACATCGATGAATACGCTTGTTAGTCATGTAGTATGAAGATTCACAAAGCCAAGTGTATTCCTGAAAAAGAAAAATGTATGTAAGTGTAGCGAATATACACTCAATTTCACAGTGAGTACTAATGATTTATATATTGTTTAATTTTGATAATTTTCAATATATCAAACCTCGTTTTGATAATGCGTTCGAAGATGGTATGTTGTTTGTATTTTGTATGTACATATGTTGTTTGCAATTTTAGGAAAAAAAAATTAATTTCTATTAAAAAGAAAATGCATTTAAATATGGGTATTTCAGTGATGACCAATAAGAATCGGCTGCAGACTCCCACTGATTTAATTGAAGATTCAATGGGGAATTTAATTATGAAGACAAGAAAATCGATGTTTCTCTTAAATAAGATAAAATCAACGATATTTTCCAAGAACTTGGTGAAGCACCAATATATTAAATATTTCTGAGAATCATAAAAAATATGATCGAGGGTTTTTCCGAACCCTGCTAGGGTAGGCACCTTGACGTTGGTGCAGGGGCTTAGTCGCACCTCAAATAGGTTCCGGTCATCCGATCGTATCAGCGCCTGTGTGCGTAGGTCCGGGCCGATGGTCGGGGCCGCTTTGGGGGGCGATGACCAAGAACTACCACCTCCTAAGCCAGGGTGTTATGCAACGCCGTGCCCATTGGCTGGTTTGCAGCGAGGAGGACAAATGGCTGTATTTATACGGAGCCTCTTCGACACCGGGCCAACTCGGGGAGTAGCAGTGGCCTTACCGCGGCAAGGGGCGCTGTCGCGGCGTACGTCCCTTTTCCCCAATAAAAGAAGCTGACTGCCAAGCTTGGCCTAGGTCGAGCTAGCAGTCGTAAGAACAAGATGAAAACAACTAAAACATACAAAAAACAACAACAACAACAACAACAACAACAGCAACAGCCAAAACAGCAGCAGCAACAACAACAACAGCGGCGACAACAAACGCAGCAGCTGCAAATAACGGGTGGCAAAGAAGCGTCGACGGCAACGAAGACGACAGTAGGTGATGTCGCTGGCAACTCGGCCAGAACATCCACCTTGGTGGCAGATTCGCCAGAAACTGCAGCGCTAGAGATGAGTAGCAGTGCGAAAACCTCTAAGCGCAGGGGCAGTTTCCTGGACCGACTATCGGTAGAAGAGGCAGCGCTGTTCGTCGAGCACGCCAGAGATGACGACGAACCCAGCACCAGCAGTGGTGTCCGCCGCGAGAGGACCGAACAGGTGAAAGGTGCAGACAGGTATGAATATTTAATACCCTCAAATGAGCATAGTTCTGTAGCAGATCGGTCGCAAGACAGATCAAGTAGGTCTCGTTCCAGGTTGGAGGAAGCAGGAGGCTATCAGCGCTCTAGGAGCAGAAGACGCTCCACGAGCAAACATCGAGAGCAGAGATCCAAGAGCCGGCGCCGCTCCAAGAGCCGCCGTCGCTCCCAAAGTAGACGCTCCGACTCCGCCGCCTCACGCAGCTCCGGGTGACAACAGCCACGGAGAAGGCATCGGCGAGCCAGGGCTCCCCCACTCCCGCAGCCAGGGCAGCCGGGGGCGCTTGACGACCACCGTAGAGCCGGTCTAAGCGGTTCCGGGTCGAAAAGGTACCTCCGGTACTTGGCACAGGGGAAGTCCCCGGAGGAGGCTCGTACCATGGCTGGTGTGCGCATGGAGGTGGAGGAGGAGAAGAGGATGCGTAGAGCACAGGGCTCCGGCAGCAAAACCGCGCCCGCTAACTTGCGGAGAAGCGGGACAAATACCCAGAGCCATCAACCCGCTCCTGCTAATGGGCAGAGAGGCGGCACCCAGCAGCAGCAGAAGAGACCCGCGCCCGTTGATAGACGGAGAAGCGGGGAACCCACAAGTGAATGTGGAAACACAGCTCCTGCCACTGGGCAGAGAAGCGGCACACAACAGCAGCAGCAGAGACCCGCGCCCGTGGACAGACGGAGAAGCGGGGAACCCACTATTACATGTGGAAACACAGTACTCACAACCTCCGTAAAAAGAGGGAATGTGGAGATCACACCACCGGAACTACCCACAAGCAAGCGTCAGCGGGGGCAACCGCCTCTTCCAGCGGCGAGGAGCAGAGGGCAGGCTGTCTCGGGGGGGGGGGGGTGCGGTTGGAAGTCCGGAGCGGCCCAGCGACTCGAATGCCCTGCAAGGCGTTAGAGTGGCTGTGCAGTCCCGCGACTACCCGGCTGCTGCCCTAATTTCGGACGATCTGACCCGCCTGCAGAACACCATTATGTTCGCGGTGGCCAGGGGATGATCGCAACCGCTGGCGTTTTGTGGCGTACATTTCCGCTCAGGCATGCTCCTTGTGGACTGCAAGGATGAGGGTACCGCATCATGGTTAGCGGAAAAGATACCGCAGCTTGAAGGCTGGGTAGGACCAAATTTGTGCACACGTAGAGGCGACGACATCCCTCCGGTGCACAATGTCTCAGTATTCCTCCCAAGAACTAGTGTGGAGTTGACCAATCACGCCATGGATTTACTCCGGGCACAGAACTCTGGCTTCCACACCTCGGCCTGGAGGGTGATGTCTAAGAGCGCTGTGGAAAACGGGCTCCGACTAAACCTTTGCGTCGATGAGGAATCCTTTGTGAACTTGAGGGAAGCTGGCTTTGTAGTCAACTACAGGTTCAGCAGCGTCACGATGAGGCCGTGGCGGCCCAGAGCACAGGTGGGAAAGACGGCTGCGCCACAGGCTCCCCAGAACCCTGGGGCTGTGGCTCCTGTCGAGCCTGCAGTGACTGGGTCAGCGGCAGTGTCACCGTGCCAGCCAGGTGCGAGCCAATCGTCAGCTCCAGTGGAGGCGCCCGAGTCAGTGGATGCCGATGGGTCAGCTGAGCAAATGCCCTCCACCCAGCAGCTCCTAGAAGGCATCGACCTAAGGAGGCTAGAGCTGGAAGAGCAAAGCGAGGGCGGTCTAGGGCTCTCGGACGAAGAAGAACCCCAGCTCTGACAGTAAGACGCGTGCGAGCAGCTCAGGTCAACCTGCACCATGCGATAGCCGCCTCGGCGGTCATTGCAAGCAGGTTTTCCACGGATGACCTGGGCATCCTGCTCGTCCAAGAACCGTGGACCTACAAAGGCCGGGTAAGGGGCCTAAATCAAAACATGAATAAGGTAATATGGGACCTCTCCTGTGAGAGGCCAAGAGCATGTGTAGTGCGAAGATCAGGTATTTACCACTTTTGCATTACAGAGTTTTTAACAAGAGATCTGGTGGCAGTGGAGGCGACCCTGATGATAGACAGCCGGGAGACCGAGGTTGTCGTCGCCTCCGCCTATTTTCCGGGGGACAGTGCCAGTGTGCCGCCCCGTGAGGTACAGCAGCTAGTAGACCACTGTCGGAGGAAAAGGCTCCCACTTGTCCTAGGCTGTGACGCAAACGCCCACAACCTGGAGTGGGGCAGCACCGATACAAACCTTAGGGGTGAGTGTCTTTTAGAATATATCAGTAGCGTTGACCTTAGTATAAGCAATGTCGGAAATACACCGACATTTGTAACCAGGGTTCGACAGGAAGTTTTGGATATTACCCTCAGCAATGAACTGGCTAGCCCTCTGATCTCTCGATGGCGGGTCTCATCGGAGCCGTCCTTGTCGGATCATAGAATCATCCGATTCGAGCTGGAGGCGAGTGTTCAAACAGGCTATCCGAGCAGGAACCCCAGAAGAGCAAACTGGGCGAACTATAAAGAAACTCTTGCGTCCAACTTACCAAAAGTAAAATCTGGACACAACAGGGGAGGTTATATGGAGTTAGACGACAGAGTTAACAGGCTTAACAGTGTCATTATAGATGCCTTTAACTCGAGCTGCCCTGAGAGTAGGCCAAGGGACAGAACCCAGCCGGTGTGGTGGTCTCGGGAACTCACCAAGCTCAGGAAAGAAGTGCGAAAGCTGTTCAATGGAGCAAAGCGCACAGGGCAGTGGGCCCAGTATGCAGCTAGTCTAACAAAATATAGCAAGAAAATAAGGAAAGCAAAACGTGGCAGCTTCAGAAGCTTCTGCGAAAACGTTACTGCAGTCCCTGCAGCTGCCAGACTCCATAGGGTCCTGGCAAAGGCAAACACAGAATCCAGGTTGGCAATTATGCTACCTGATGGTACTTATACAAGCAACGAGAGAGAGGGGTCGCGTGCTCTGTTGGAGGCTCACTTCCCGGGTGCGGTCCAGGTGTCGCGGAATCCTGATCTTCGGGCCCTCAGCCCGACCCCGACTGACTGGAAAGTAGCCAGGAAACTTGTTAATTGGCGAACAGTCAGTTGGGCTCTGGGGACGTTTCAGCGGTACAAGGCCCCGGGAGTGGACAGGATTAGTCCTGTGATGCTACAACAGGGCGGGACGCTACTAACTCCTCACCTAGTAAAAATCATGAGGGACAGCTACGCGCTGGCATACCTTCCGGAGGTATGGCATAGAGCTCGAGTTATCTTTATACCAAAAGTAGGTAGACGAGACTACTCGCTTGCAAAATCCTTCAGGCCCATAAGCCTTACTCCTTTCATGCTTAAGGCCATGGAGAAGATTATTGACAATGAAATTAGGCGTAACGCTCTCAAGCGACAGCCTTTGCGTTTTGATCAGCATGCCTATAGGGCAGGCAGATCGACGGATACTGCGCTCTTCGCTCTGACCAAGGTGATTCAGGAGGCCTTTGAATGTGGAGAAATGGTGCTCTGCGCCTTCCTCGACATTGAGGGTGCCTTCGATAATACAACTCACTCAAGTGTCGATCGAGCGCTGGCAGGACGAGGTGTGCGGCCCACTATTCGGAAATGCATAGCTGAGTTGCTGCATACCAGAATTACGGAAACACATACTGGCAACAGTGTGGAGCAGATCAAAACGGTCAAGGGTTGTCCGCAAGGAGGGGTCTTGTCCCCCTTATTGTGGAGCCTTGTCGTAGACGAACTCTTGCACATCTTCACAGAAAAAGGCATTCGCAGCCAGGGGTATGCGGATGACATTGTGATCATTGCGAGAGGGAAGTTCCCTAGCACTCTCTGTGACATTATTCAGAGAGGACTTCAGCTAGCAAGAAAATGGTGTACTGTCGCGGGGCTTAATATCAACCCATCTAAGACAGTCATTGTCCCCTTTACAAGGAGAAGGAAAGTGCAAGGCATGAGGAGCATAGCTATGGAGGGGGTCCCGGCTGTAATTGCCACAGAAGTTAAGTACCTGGGCCTAATCATGGACTCTAAGCTTCTGTGGAAAAGCCATGTAGACGCGACCATCCCCAAAGCTACGAGGGCACTCATGGTGTGCAAGCGGCTGGCTGGTAAATCCTGGGGATGCACCCCGAAGATTTTGAGATGGATGTACACCATGATAGTCAGACCAATAGCTACGTACGGAGCAGTTGCTTGGGGCTCAAGGACCAACCTAGCTACAGTAAGGCAATCTCTTGCCAAACTGCAACGCCTGGGATGTGTCTGCATTACGGGAGCAATGCGCACATGTCCGACGGCTGCGCTAGAAGTGATCCTGGATCTCGAGCCACTCCATACACACGTAGTACAGGCAGCAAAACGCACAAAGCTTAGCTTTGCGAGAGAAGGCTACGGCAAATTCAAGGCACTATCGTCCACAAATAGGGAGAAGTTGGGCTGCCAGCTCCCACTAGCCCTTTTTCCCAGGGATGACATAAATAAAGAAATAGTGTTTTAAAGACACTTCAGAATTAGTGACATTACAGACAAAATGTCGTGGAACCCCTGTTTTTTGAGGAGCTGGGTTGGGCGAAGTACATTGCAGTGGTATACTGATGGCTCCAAGACCGTGGATGGTATTGGGGCAGGCGTCTATGGTCCCAGAGCTAAACTCTCGATACCCATGGGCGCCTTTGCCAGCATCTTCCAGGCGGAGATATATGCGATCAGCGTTTGTGCCGAATTAAATCTGCAAAGGAACTATCGCGGAGAGAGAATACTCATCCTAAGCGACAGCCAGGCAGCGCTCAAAGCCCTTACGTCCTTCGAGGTAAAATCCTCAATGGTCTTGGAGTGCATAAATAGACTAAATGAACTGGCAAAAAGGAATACCATAAGTCTTTCATGGGTTCCAGGTCACGCAGGGATCGAGGGAAATGAGATGGCAGACGACCTGGCCAGGTTGGCGGCTAGCTCGAATCCCATAGGACCAGAGCCCTTCTTTCCAATAGGTCCAAGCACTATAAAGGAGGCGCTCAGAAAGGAAACTATACAGCTCAGGACTCAGCAATGGGAAGAGACCCTGGGCCTGCTATAGGCAAAGAAACTATTGGGGGGGTACAGCAACAAACGATATAAGATACTGATAGACCTCCCAAAAGCAAAACTGCAGATTGAGGGGTCATCTGCATAAACTAGGTATCTGGTCGAGCGACCTGTGTCGTTTCTGCGACAGGACAAAGGAGACCCCCACACACCTGCTCCTGGAGTGCGATGCTGTGGCTCGACGAAGGGAAAGATGGCTAGGTCAGATGTGGCCTAAGGAGGAGTACATACACTCCCTGTCACCGGGATCAATCTTGAAATTCATAGATGCTCTTGGACTAGGGGATGTGTTGTAGGTTACTGAGGGCACAATAGACCAATTGGTCGCAGTGCAATCCTCTTTTACTTATCTATCTATCTATCTTTTCCGAAGAATGTTGTGCATATGTCGAGCAAATTTTTGAAATTCATACCTATACTCAATTGCGAATAAAAGCGAAACGCGTGCATCGATTTTCATGATCTTTGTCTCATTTTGCTCATAGGTTATGTGACTTTGAAAAAAAGTAACTAGACATGAAACTTATTTCCGTTTTGTATTTTTTATGAATTTAAAGCTGATTTGAGCTTTTAGAGTGTTATGGTAAACGCATATTTGTTGAGAGCAGCAGTGAAGGCTGGCATGACATTTCGGGTGCTCTGTGGCTAGTTATTGTCGTCTGGAACGGGTTCTTGCCCTGCTGTCCTCTGCGCCATAAGCAGAGAAACTGTCATGCCTTACAATCAAAATTCAATCCCGGCACGGCCGGAATTCAAAATAATAACCGCTAAAAGAACTTTAAAAATAAATATTCAAATAAAAACGACTGCAAACAGAAAAGAAAAACCCCAACCTTGAAAATCAAAAAAAAAAATACGGAAAACTGAAACTTGGAACGGCCGAAAGTGGGTCGCCACCGGTGTTGGTGTGGCGCCGGGTGCTAGCCCACCCTCTCCATAGCTACCGGCGCACCCTAATGTCGGTAGCCCTTATACAAACCTCTGGTGCCTTCCTAATTAAAGGGGAGAAACAGCATTCCCATTATATTCTGAAATTTGTATTTACAATTCATATTAAATCTTAAAGCTAAATATCATACTATAAGAATTGATAACAATTTAATAGCGACTGCTTTCATTAGCAATAAATTAACGTCATACTAAACCTATTAGCGTTAGGACCACTTTCATCAATGTTATACTAAGGGCCAGTTTTTCAGTGCTGGTTTAAACTCAGTTTAAACTAAGTTTAATTAAACTCAGTTTAAACTAAGTTTAATTAAACTCAGTTTAAATATAAACTTAATTTCCTTGCGATCAATAACATTTGTTGCAACCATAACGAAGTAGTCAGCACACAGCTGATAAGTTAAACTAAGTTTAACCGAGCACAATCGGCCGTTTAAACTAAGTTTAAACTCCGTTTAAAGTTGACTGAAAAACTGCATACTGAGTTTAAACTTAGTTTAAACGACAAACAGCTGACATCCTCCTTTATTGTAATTTGGTGATAACCTTTTGCTAGGTATAATGTCGTAAAGTATTGGGCACGTCCCAATTTATCTGTCAATTAAGTCAATGTTAGGTAAAGGGTATTTATCGTCAATAGTAAGCTCATTTAATTTTCTGTAGTCAACCACTATTCTGTACGTTTTCTTCCCTGAGTGGTCCATTTGGAATCACTATTAATGGACTAGAATATCTAGAACTGCTTTTTATTATTATTCCTTGCTCCTCCATCTCTTTAAATTGTCTACGAACTTCCTCTTCATGTTAAGGTGGATATCTATGTATATAACTTCGAGTTAATTTGCTCCTCTGTGGTGGTTCTTATTTGATGTTGTATTTCCGTAGTACTTGTTAATTTTTCTCCTTCTTTTAATAATAGTTTTTTAAATTTTTTCAATAGTTGTATAACTTACACCCAATTTCACAGTGAGTACTAATGATTTATATATTGTTTAATTTTGATAATTCTCAATATATCAAACCTCGTTTTGATAATGCGTTCGAAGTTTGTATGTTGTTTGTATTTTGTATGTGTGTTGTATGCAGTTTTAGGAAAAAAAATTAAATTTCTATTAAAAAGAAAATGCATTTAAATATGGGTTTTTTCAGTGATAACCAATAAGAATCGGCTGCAGACTGATTTAATTGAAGATTCAATGGGGAATTTAATTATGAAGACAAGAAAATCGATGTTTCTCTTAAATAAGAAAAAATCAACGATATTTTGCAAGAACTTGGTGAAGCACCAATATATTAATTATTTCTGAGAATCATAAAAAATATGATCGTCATGCGCTTATTTTTAACTTGGACCGTGCATCGATCTTTCATGATCTTTGTCTCATTTTGCTCATAGGTGTGACTTTGCGAAAAAGTAACTAGACTTGAAACCTATTTCCGTTTTGTATTTTTTATGAATTCAAAAAAAAAAAAAAAAATTTTCTTCATGCGCTTATTTTTAACTTGGAAACTGTTGCTTGTATAGGAAAACAATATATGAACAGATTAATTGAATTATAATTCTAAATTTTTAAAAATGTATTCCAACTAAATCGGGCTAGTGGCTGTCGAGCTATGTCAAACAACAGGGCCTAAAACGTGATAAATTCCCCTATACGATAGCAACAACTTCAAATTATTATTATTATTATTATTTATTAAGCAAGAATCATTAGTACAACAAGAATCTTCTTCTTTTTTAGCACAACAAAATTAGAATAACATTAAAATTAATTATAAATACATGAATTCGAATAGTCAAAAATACATGAAAATAAAATGAAATCATACAGATATATTTTTAAAAGTAATTTATCACTAAAACTTAAACTAATGTTGACGGTCAGTCTAGTTTATTTGAGAAATAAGAGTACATACATACATATAAGATATTATTATAGTTGCTTTTGTTTAACTTGCCTCGTATAATGGGTGGAAAAGAATTCCAAGTTCTAATAGCACTAACGAAAAACAGTCTAGTTGATGTTATAAAATTAAATATTGGCACTATAAGTTCTTTAGAGCGCTCAGATTTTGGGAATATTTCATTTCATTTCATTTCATTCTTTATTAGGTCTATGATTACAAAAATCTTACAGACTAGAAGTACAGAAAAATTCTATAGTAAGTAACGCACTAACTGATACATGTAAATATGTATATTACGCCTTTAAATTGCAAATTCTAATAGAGTATAGATAAAAATAATTGGCATACAATAGTAATTTTAAGAGAAAAATGATCTAAGATGGTTTAATAATATGGCATACGGCAACGTGAAATCAGCATCAAAAGAACTGAAGAACGAATTTAAATCAGAACATGCCCTAAAAATAGGGGCATTCACTCCATAATTGGTTCTGGAGAAATCAATATGTAAGGTTTCAAACTGCCTGAGATTCTTATATGGGACATTAAACTGAATCTTACTTAGAAGCGTAGGGCAATCAATAGTCCCAGAAATTATACCAATGACAAATGAAGACGACAGTATAGATCTTCTGTTCTCAAGGGATTTTAAGTTTATCAATAGACAACGAGATCGGTAAGATGGCAAAGGATCTGAAAAATTCATTGAGCGAAGTGCAAATCGTAGAAAGACTTTTTGAACTCTCTCAAGACGATTGGAAAGCCCTATTTGGCAAGGCCTCCAGATAAAAGCGGCATACTCAAGCCTCGATCTAACAAACGCACAATACAATGTTTTGAGAGTATACGGATCAGTGAACGCAGAGCAATTACGACGTAGGAATGCTAACATCGAATATGACCGAGTAATAACATAATTAACGTGGCTAGTGAAATTTAACTTTGAATCAAAAATGACGCCTAAATCTTTAATTTCATCAACGAATTTCAGGGCAGAGCCTGCAATTGTATAGGAAGTATGCAAAGTAGTTTTTAGCTTAGCAAACCTTGCGTGGAAACATTTATTTATGTTTAACGACAAACGATTTAAACAACACCAGTTATGAACCTTATCTAGATCATGTTGCAACTTTTCAGAGTCTTGAAAGTTGTTGACAATCGCAAAAATTTTAAGATCATCCGCATACAATGGTATGGTATGGTATGTGTGGCTGTCACCGTTGCTTCAGCGACCCACTTAGGCCATGATTGGAGGCCCGTTGTGATACCACTAGCTAAGTGTTCATTCCCCTTTGCTGAACCATTTTGAGCTCTTGACGAATCTCGCCAAGCATCTTGGGTCTATAGAACCTAATTCTCCGAGGTCTCCAAAAAGTGGTACCCCTAGAAAGCGTAGCCTGCTTCTTGCTAGCGCTGGACAATTGCATAGAAGATGGAGAACAGTTTCCTCCTCTTCATAATTTTTGCAGCTTCTACAGCATCTGTGAAAGGGTACACCGAGACGCCCCGCGTGGTTGCCTATGAGGCAGTGCCCCGTAAGGGCTCCAATGACCTGAGATATATCATCCCGTTTTAAGGTGTACAGACCACGCGACCGTTTACGATCCCATCTAGGCCAAGTCTGCCTAGATATCCTACAAGTCGTGGTCTGTGCCCACCTCTCATTCGCACGAGCATAAGCATATTCTTTTGAGAGCAGCCTGCAAGTACCAAAGGGCATACCAATGCGTTCTTTACCAGGAAGAATCTGCTTGGTTGTCCCTTCCCTCGCAAGTCCATCCGCTATACAGTTACCGCCGATGTCCCAGTGGCCTGGAACCCAGATGAGGTTTAGTCTGTTCTGCTTAGCCATCTCCTGAAGAGATCGGCGGCAGTCCAGTACAATCTTTGAAGTTATCGCAGCTGAGCTCACTGCTCTAATTGCCGCTTGGCTATCGCTAAATATAAAAACGTTGTTGGCTTTTAAGACGGTTTGCAACCTGTCCACAGCCTCCTTAATGGCTGAAACCTCAGCTTGAAAAACACTACAGTGATCCGGCAGCCTAAAAGAACAGCTCAGAGATAAGACTCGCGAGAAGACCCCTCCTCCCACTCTGCCATTCAGCTTCGAACCATCTGTAAACACCGTAATACTTCCAGGTGGGGTATAGAAATTTTTAGACCACTCCTCCCTACCTGGAATCAACATCGCGAAGTTTCTGTCTGGGACCATGGTATCGACGCAGCGATCAGTGCAGTCCGGAAGGAAGCTATACTTACTCAGTATGCTTGAGTGCCCACATAGGGTAGACTCCCATTGATATGTCTCTCTTAGTCGAAGCGCGGCAAGAGCCGCCATCTGTTGACCCACTAAGTCGAGGGGTAGAAGGTCCAGAAAAACATTCAAGGCGTCGTTTGGTGTTGTTCGTAAAGCTCCGCTAATGCAGATAATACTGGCTCTTTGTACTTTACTAAGTAGATTGAGGTTAGCATTTTTGTTCAAGGCAGGCCACAATATGATGACTCCATAAAGAAGAATTGGTCTTACTACCGCTGTATAGATCCAGCGGCATACGCTTGGATTTAGACCCCATTTCTTTCCAATGGCCCTTTTGCAGGAGTATAGGGCCACAGAAGCCTTTTGAGTGCGCTGGACAATATTATTTCTCCAGCTTAGTTTCATAAGTAGTGTGACGCCAAGAAACTTGGCTTCCTTCTTTAGATTTAAACGAATACCATTCAGTACCGGAGTAATTAACGTGGCCCTGGATTCAGCCGGCATCTCTGCACGCAAGAGGGGCTCCAGGGTTCTCTAGCAGAACATCCATGATGACGTTTGCCAGAGCCGCCTTCACCCACCTCCACTGGTTCCTTGGGATTGACCCGTGCTCGTTGCCGCGGTCCAGAACCCCGATAAGGATCCTGTCTTTGGCCACACCAGGTCGGACACACTTCTTTTTAGGAGCAGGTTGTTCCTCCACTGACCTCTGTCTCTTTGTTGGGGGTACTCTATCTTCAGCCGCTACCCGAGCTGTGCTTCGGTAGTTGGGTAGTAGAGCTTTCGCTCTTTCTACCGCCTCCCTTGCACTCTGAGGCAACATTTCCAACGGCACCCCCTCGTACTTTTTGAGCGTTCTGGCAGCCCTACGCTTCTCAACGTGTGTGGACCGCCCGCTCGACCAACCATGAAGGGAATCGCCCGTAGTTGCCATCGCGACGATTCCTCGTTTATAAATTTTTTCGGCTGCTTGCCGCCCATCCCCAGTTGAGCCAGGTCGTGAGACCTTTGCCTTTATGGGTGGAGGCTTCGCAGCCGTGCCGGCGTTTGATGGACACACTGCGCCAGGGGCCGCGGGTCGACCTGCCGTTTCCAGCATAGCCTTCGCAGCCTTACTGGTGCTTGGCCCCACCATAACGCCCGTAATCACGGGTCGGCTCGGGGTCTCCCCCGGAGCAGAACCGGAAGTACTCGCTATGCGGCGAAGCGGTGCATTAGGCGCATGCGCCTGCACTGTCTTACCCCGTGGAGGGGAAGACGAAGTTTTTTTATTAATTGGCCTTTCCATGATTAATAGGGTCCCCACTCGAAGCCGCTATCCTCACTCGGTGCTGTAGTCGCTATAGGATCCCATGGTTATCTATGAAGCAGGGAGGCCATGCAAGGGTTGGCACCCACCCTTATGGGGTTAGGTGCTCAGAGCCAGATCCAGCGCAAAAGCGGGAGGGTCGCCTCAACCGCTACCTACAGCCACCAACTAAATGGCGACGAGATTGGAACGTACTTCGAGGCCTGCCAGGGTTTTAACGGGACGGAGGCAGTCACGGCATTAGCCTGAAAGCCATTTCTGCAGGGTTTCACCCCTGCATACTCACGTAAGAGAATACCGCAACCACCAGCTCGGTATCAACAAAACAAATCATTAGGGAGAGGGTAGTCAAGGGACGAAATAAGGTCAGGCCAAGGGGAGGGTTCTCACCTTCCTTTATTTGTTCCCCAGCCGAGGCTTAGGTTAACAGTGCTACCAAGCGTGAAGGAAAAGGAGGAGATTGATAGTGAGAGGTGAAAGGCATCACATCCGAAGATCAGCCGTCGCGTTGCACTTCACTACCTTTTAAGCACCTTCCGCATACAATAGGTATTCAGCAAATAAAAAGCACGAGCCAATATCGTTAATAAAAAGAATAAAAAAGAGGGGTCCAAGAATGCTACGTTGCGGAACACCAGAAGGCGCAGTAAATGGACGGGATGTGGCACTATCAACAGCAACGACACTGCGCCTATTGGACAAATATGACTTAATCCACGATAAAAATGTAGAATGAAACCCCAATGCCGCAAGTTTGAACAAGAGTATACGGTGTGATATTTTGTCGAATGCCTTCGAGAAATCTGTATATATTGTATCTACTTGACATTGTTTTTGGAAAGCAGAAATGCAGTATTCACTGAAAATGAACATATTAGTGACTGTAGAGCGCTTCGCAACGAAACCATGCTGATTGATGGAAATAAGGCCTTTGACAGCGAAATATAATTTTTCATTAACAATTATCTCAAAAAGTTTTGAGACAGACGAGAGCTTCGAGATCGGCCTATAATTACGAACGTCTTTTTTGTTTCCACTCTTAAAAATAGGCGTAACCGATGTCAGCTTCCAGTCATCTATAAAAGTACCAGTCTCCAAAGACTTATTAAAAATTATTGCTAAAGGCTCAGCAAGACATAAACAATGTTTTAACAAGATAGCCGAAAGGCCATCCGAGTCCGTTTTAGATGAGGGCTTGAGCTTACTAATGCCATTAATGACGTCAGTAATTGACAAGCGCAAAGATCCAAAATTTAGCGACGAGTCACTCCAAGAAGGAGGAGAAGCAGTACCTAAATCCAGGTCGGATTCAAAATTTGAGCAGAAAAAATCAGCGAATAGATTGGCAGAATCCTTAGCACAGTTTGCGAATTTTCCATCAAAGAACACATTGACTGGGACTGACGAGCAAGATCTTTTTGTCTTGATGAATCTCCAAAACGCTTTAGAGTTTGAAATTATGTTGGTTTCAAAGTTCAAAATATAATTTCTATATAAGAATTTGTTCAGGCAAATGAATTCCTTTAAATAGCATTGAAATATAGAATAGTGCAGTGGATCATTAGATTTTTTATACAATTTACAAAATGTCTTCTTCAAATTTTTTAAATGCTTTAACCATTTAGTGTGCCATGGGACTTTAAACGCTTTCATTTTAAAGACGGGAATGTACTTCACGCACAACTCAACAAGAGGAACATGATGTTTGTCGGTTTGTGAGATTGGTGAAACACATTCCGATAAAGTAAAATTAATATTATTAGAAATAAACACTAAGTCTAAAAGTCTGTTAAGTTTATTATGAAAGACATTAATTTGAAGTAAATCAATGCTTAAAAAACTATCTATGACTTGAATCTCGGCTGATGAATTAACATTAGAGGCCATAAATGCAGTCGAGTTTCGAAGTGAGCACCAATTTAAATGGCATAAATTAAAATCACCGATGAGACAGAGATGGGTATCCACGGAAATCATTGATGCTAAGGACACTACATTGTCAGAGTGAGCAAAATATAAATAGTCATCACTATTCGGCGGAATATACGATGCACACACGTAAACGACTCCAGTAGAACCATGCACACAGACGCATAACTGATCAATGAGGGAATCTGAATTGGCAAGTATTACCAGTGCCGCCCGGTATTTTTTCCGCACAGCAATAATAACCCCGCCACCTCTAGAACATCCTGTTTTGGCAAGATCGCGGTCTTTGCGAAAAACATCATAAAGATTTGGATCAAAAATTTCACTGTCGAAGAAGTTTTCATTCAGCCAAGATTCAACAAATACAAATACATATATCGAAATCTAGGGAAGAACTTAGCGTATAAACAACTGAGCATTTCGTCCCAAAGGCCCGAAATATTTTGGAAGTATATTTTTAGATTATTAGGTAGGGTGGTATTATTATTAGTTAAGCTATTTGTTCGGTTCAGTAATTTGTTCCTTTTGAAAAAAACGGAAAGGCCGCACATTAACATTTGAAGGCCAAACATCCGCATTAAAAAGTTTATCATAAAACATGGCCGAAACGCCAAGTTTTAAATTCACATTACGGATATTATCCAGAGATGTATCTTTTTTTATTAGTTTGAAGCAAGCAAAATGTTTACTTTCAATGCCCGAATATTTGGAAACAAATGCAATAATACTATCTGTAGTTACTGTAGGCTTAAAAGATGAAACATGAACCCATTTCTTTTTGGTGACGATATCAAAATCAAAGGTTCCATTGTTTCCACCGACAACATTTTTACGTTTGGGTGCTTTCTTTTGTCGCACAGTAGTCCAACCATTAGAGTCCATACAAACAATAGGCGATTGTGCAGTAGCTTTTTGAGAAACAGCAGCATCAGAGCATAACGATGAAGAGAGCATAGTAGGTGTATCTGTAGACAGAGCAGTATTAGAAGATGGCATGGCGCTAGAGCGAGCGACATGAGAATATAACGAAGAAGAGACCATAGTAGATGTAGGTATGTTGATAGCCGGTACAGCGGCAGCAGAGACAGCATCAGCAGCAGGAGTTATATATGTAAGATTTGTCATAGCAGCAGCATGTGCATCCTCTGCAGCGTTAGCCAAAATGCCAGCAGCAGCAGTATGCAGTAATGTATTTTCAGCATTAAGACGTGTAAGATCAGTAGAATTTTGGTTTGAGATGTGTACTGTGGAAATCATAGAGCGCATCTCAGCTTGGAGATCGGCAACTTTTTTTAGCAAAACGTTCTTGTCATTAGACTGGGACTGCAGTAGAGAGAACATTTGTTTATTCTCATTTTTAAGAGCACGCACTTCACTAAGCATCACTTTGAGAGTCTCTCCGTGTTCAGTGTTCTTCTCATAAAGATAATTAGGGGTCTTAGTTGAGATAAGCCGGAAAAGAAACCTACAGGTTCTTGCCTTTAAATAGTCCTGTATTTCACATCCTAAAACACTTGTCCTCCACTGCGATATGTGGTCAAACTTCTTTAGAACATACACATATCGGGTTACCTGGTTAAATAGTACTCTAATCTTATGATCCGAAGTGGAGTCCAGCCTATTATAAACCAACTCAGAGTAAGTAATAATAGGCACTATCAGTTGAATTGCCAGTTGGCGCCTAGTGCTTACAGGGGTAAATTCTGCAGTTTGACGAAGGTTTCTCAACGTAACATAAACTTTAGAAACAACAGCATTTATGTGATTAGTGCAAGAAAGGCTGGAGTTTATAATAAACCCTAGGTTTGTAATTTTATTTACATAATCCAAAGGCTTATTACCAAGGGCGAACTTAGGTAAAACTTTTATGTTAAGTTTCTTCTTGGTAATTGGTAAAACAAACGACTTTCCAGAGTTAAGACAAAGACCGTTTCTCTTGGACCACTGCTCAATGGAGTAAATATATTGGCTAAATTGGCTAGCTAATAAGTCTATATATTCAAAACTATTTGACAGATATAACTGGATATCATCCGCATAGGTATGCACTTTTGCGAACTGGCATTCGCTAAAAATGTCATTGATGAAAAGGCTAAATAAAAGGGGACCAAGAATTGAACCCTGAGGAATACCAGAGGTAAACTTTCCTAATTTAGAAGTATTTACACCTACCCTAAAGCGTTGATGCCTGTCCGTTAGGTAGCTCTTTAAAAGTTTCACAGAATTTTCATCAAACCCATAGTAGTGCTTAAGCTTATCACATAAAATCAGATGATTCACCGAGTCAAATGCTTTTGAGAAATCGAGCAAGCAAAGTAGCGTTAACTGGTTCTTATCAAAAGGCATCCTAATATCATCTAGAATTTTAAGCATAACCGTTGAGCAACTATGTTTTGCCCTAAATCCTGACTGAAAAGGGGAGATAAGATTATGTTTGTGGATATGCGTATTAATTTGCTCAGCTAATAATGATTCAAAAACCTTAGAGATCGATGGCAAGATGCTAATAGGCCGATAATCGCAAGCGACACTAGGAGATGATTTCTTTGCTACCGGTTGTACACATGCAATTTTCCAAGCGTTTGGGAAACAGGAAGTCGTAATACAATGATTAATAACATGCGCTAGAATGCTACTTATATAAGGTAAAACGATTTTAATAAATTTAAATGGTAGGCTGTCCTCTCTAATGACATCACACTCAGAAACAAAATAAAATTTAAACACAGGTCCAACAAATTTAGAAGCCACAAGTGGAACGAAATGAGGACGAGGTACGATAGACGCGGGACAGTTGATAAAGTATTCATTAAAATCGTCAACATTTAATTTACAATCAGATACAGAACGATCACATACACGCAAATTTTTAATGTTACGCCACAAAACAGATGATGGGAGCGAGGGGTCTAATTTTGACGTGAAAAACTTTCTCTTTTCCATTCTGATTGCATATGTGGCCTTGTTTCGTGCGCATTTAAACGCTACCCAATTGGATTCTGTTGGGTTCCTTTTCCATTATGTGTGCAGTTTATTTCTTATTTTAATAACAGTTTCAACTTTTTCATTGAACCATGGACAGGACGTAGATATGTTCTTACTTTTACGGACAGGAACAAACAAATTAAAAGCATTTAATAAATTGTCATTAAGGAAACTAAGCTTGTCATTTACAGTAGCAAGACGCCAACAGTCACACCAGTTAATACACGAGAGATGTAAATATAGAGAGTCAAAATGTAAGTGCTTATAATCCCTAAACATAAAATTATTGCCCCTAGAAGGACGGTGAAAAACAATGTCAATAGTGCAGAATATAAGGTCATGGTCCGAGATGAAGGGAAGCTGGTCAAAATTTAAAACAATAGTTGGGTCAGAAACTATAAAATAGTCAAGTAGGCTAGGCTTAGAGTTATTCTCATACCGTGTAGGCACAGTCGTATTAAGGAGTGAGAGACCAACTCCGTCTATATCATCAGTAAAACGCTTTGAATCAGAAGTAAGATGATTTATGTTGAAGTCTCCACATATAATTATGTTTATGTAGTCTACGGCCACAGATGACATAACATCGAAAAAAGGTGACAGACAATTGGACTTATGCGGGTTATATACACAAGAAATTAAGACTTTTGTAGACGAACTATACAATTCAACAAAAATGTATTCAACGCCGCTTCCTTCAGATTTACATACAAGCTTTGCATTCAAATGGCTTATATAGTATATTGCCACTCCTCCGACCCTTCTACCTAACCGGTCATTTCGAATTGGGTTATAGTTTCTCAAACTATAGCTCACGTCACTAACATCATTAACAAACCAAGTTTCGGACACACAAACTACATCAACAGCAGAACATTCAAAACCATTTCTTACCACATCAATTTTAACAGAACTAAGGCTGCGTGCATTAAAATGCACAATGTTGAGTCCATCAAAGCGCTTACATAAAACATTTAACATCGCCAGACTGTTGTCATCTATACTACTTTTAACAGCCATACATTACAACAAAGAGCATAAAGGCAAACAAACAAAAGCAAGTTCAGAGGATCATCAGAAATTGACTTGGACATTATATTAGAAAGACCGTCAGTATAATAAAAATAGAAAACATAAAATATAACATCAGAACTAAAACAACTAATCTAAACATTATCTGCTGCACAGCAACTCTGCAGTTCAAGCTGATTCAATATTTTCTGCGCATCCAGCTCCTTCTCCTTTCGAACATATACTTCGCCCCGCAAAGTGAATACCGATACCAAAATTCCAGCGCGGCGCAACTTAATGGCCTCTTGTAGAAGTTTTCTATTATTAACAGAGAGGCTTTCATATATTGTAAATTGCTCCTCAAGCCCAATAGCATTAAGAGAGATACGCTTCTTTGTACTCTTCCTGTACTCTCTAAACGCTGCTAATGTGCGGTTTCGATCGAGAGGTGAGTGGAATTTTACTATAACCGCTCCGCTATGGGTTTGGTTTTCACGTTGCTTTGTCCGGAAGATGTCTCTTATTTGAGGCACCAGAAAATCAATCGACTGACAAATATGATTGAAGGTGCTCCTAAGATTTTCCTTTTCAACGTACGGTAATCCAAAAATAACGGCGTCAGCACTAAACCCAAGAGATCCCTTTTCTCGCTGACTGTCTATTTGTTTGCTCAGTGAGCTCAGTTTACTTTCAAGAGTACTCACATGCAGTTCAAACGATACTATTTTCGCGACAGTTTCTGTGGTCTTTGTTGTAAGCAATACAATTTCTTCGTTTATTCGCTTTGTCAGCTTATTCTCGATGTCCGCTAGCCTTGGTGAGAAACCTTCAAACATCGATTGCAGCTTCTCAGTTTGACTCTGCACTTTCCCTTCTAAGTCTCTTAGAGCTGAAAGTACCGTAGATAAAGCGATGTTCTCATCCAACTTTGCTGCTTTGTTAGTCGCGCGAGGAGAGCCCTTACTTGAGCGGCGCTTAAGAGATGCAGAGAAAGACGAAGACATCACTCACTAGCTGCGATATGTTTTGCTTTTATTTTCAAGCGTGTTACTTAGCACACAGCGTTCAAAACAAGCAAACAATTAGAACAGGCAAATGCAGGTTACAATGCAATCAAAATAAGTGCAGAAACACAAATATATATCAGAAAATACTAAAAATTTAGTTATTAATGTGCAGAGGTAACAAAAGAGGTGACGTCTGTTCACGTCGACTGATAATGACGGATGATATTAAAAATATTTTGGAAGGTAAGAAGACAAAACGAATGATGCAGAAATTATTCTTTTTGGGTCTAATTTCACATACAATTCTCAGAATTGAGTTGGCAATCAATGAACTGAAAAATGTTGTACTGTGTAATTAAAGGGGAGAAACAGCATTCCCATTATATTCTGAAATTTGTATTTACAATTCATATTAAATCTTAAAGCTAAATATCATACTATAAGAATTAATAACAATTTAATAGCGACTGCTTCCTTTAGCAATAAATTAACGTCATACTAATCCTATTAGCGTTAGGACCACTTTCTTTAATGTTATACTAAGGGCCAGTTTTTCAGTGCTGGTTTAAACTCAGTTTAAATATAAATATAAACTTAATTTCCTTGCGCTCAATAAAATTTGTTGCAACCATAACGAAGTAGTCAGCACACAGCTGATAAGTTAAACTAAAACTGGGTGGGTTTTGCATTCATATTCAAATTAGGGCTGTGTACATATAAAAGATTCAAAAGCCTTAGCCGTACCAAATAGGAATATGAAATGAATAAATAATTCCTGTTTTGTTTGTCTGGTTATGTTATTTTCCTTTCCCTTTTAGCTTCTTCATACTTTTATTCAGTTATATATATATGGCTTTTAGTAGGTTATTCATTCGCTTTGATTTAATTTCAATTAATTAATTTATGTTATTTATTCCAGTTAGTTTATTTAGTTTTATTTTATTTTATTTCATTTAGGTAATTTAATATTACTCTACTGAGTTTAAATAAGAAACTTCTTAATTTATATTAATTAGTTTTTTCGATAAGGAATAACCGCAAAAATGTAAATGTATATCAATTTTACAACATTAACGTCACTCGTCTGCTGTAGTTGTTGTTGCTGCTGTCGTTGAGGTTGTTGCTGTTGCCGCTGTTGTTACACGACTAGGGCCACGCCTTCACTCGTCTGCTGTCGTTGAGGTTGTTGCTGTTGCCGCTGCCAGTCTGTTGCACTAGTTGATGTTGCTGACGCTACATTGGTGCATGCTGCTTATTAGATGTTTAAGCATTTCTGGATTTCACTGGTTTTTTGCAATTCCGAGGGTTTTTTTTAATACTCTCAGTTAAAAATTTCGTTTTTTTCTTATTATTTATTAGCCGTCATATACATATATTCAGTTTTATGTACTTCTCCTTTCGTTTATTTTTCACTGCATTTATTTGGACGTTGAATTATCCTCACGTAAATTACCACACAAGGACACTTCACTTCAATATTTTCTTCGGTCATTTACGAGCGAATTCGGAATTCATTTTTTTTTCCAGTAGTTTCAAGAAATTAATCATTTCTTTCGATTGGCGTCAATATTTCTTTAATTTCCATTTTTATCTTGAACACGATCTCACTTTGACGGCATTGTCAATTTTCTCCGTTTGTGATTGCGTTTTTTTTTTACTAGTCAAATTGTAAAATAATGATCACTAGAGGTGGGTAACTCAACTCAGAGTTGAGTTATTGAGTTGATTCCCGTCAGTGAATCGGTAACTCAGACTCCCATCTCCAAAAATATGTAACTCCATAACTCAGTCATGTTCCACCACACTCATGATTCAATTGAATCACGCTGGCTCGTTTTTCTCCATATAACTCTCTCACTCTAGCTGCTTCAATGCAACATCGTAACTCATTGTAACTCAATTTGCAAAGAATAACAGGAGGAGATAAATGTAAAAATGAGGTAGACATCTTATATCGTTCACCCCTCGATAGTTTTAAAATTTAAAATTTAAATACGATATTGTAAATCATTTATAGTGTCGATGGGAATTACATAATAAATGAAAAATTTGTAATTTTTAAAGTTTCTGTGATCTAGTTAAATTAATAAAAAAAATTTTATCTAAAATCTACGATATTGTAAATCATTTATAGTGTCGATGGGAATTACATAATAAATGAAAAATTTGTAATTTTTAAAATAAAAATAATTTTAGATAAAATTTTTTTATTAATTTAACTAGATCACAGAAACTTTAAAAATTACAAATTTTTCATTTATTATGTTATTCCCATCGACACTATAAATGATTTACAATATCGTATTTAAATTTTTAGATAAAATTTTTTTATTAAAAGAACAGAAAATCCAAGATGTCTTGTCTATTCAATTTAAAAAAAATATAACTGTGATCATTAAAAAAAATATAATAATAATAAACAAATTCCCTTAATTTCCGATACAAATTGCAACCCAGTCATCAAGTTTCAAAATATGAGTCGCGTTCATATTTCTTAAATGAGTGTAGTATACTTCCCCCCCTATTACGGTTGTCGTCGTCGACACTAAACGACGACGACTTGTTAAAATCGGCATTGGCGTTGTCGTTATCGATAACTATTGACAGCTATTGACACACATTTAGTATTGGCTAAGCAAAATTGCTGTCGCCGTTGAGTTAAAGCGACGCCATTTCAGTCGACACCGTTTTTACTGACGAATAGAAGAAAATTTGAAGATATTTTTTTTTTAAAGAAATTAATTTTTATTAACAAACAAATAATTAAATTGAATTAGTACATGTGTATCTGTATTGATATAGAAATGAAAATTACAAGTGCAGAACAATTTGAAACTCTTCTGGAAACATATGTTTTCCAGCACATACATAATCGCAGTTTGGCTGAGTCTAAAAAATTGTTCAAATCTGAAAAAAAAAATTTTTTTAACAACTATCATGAAAAAATCCAAAATACTTATCCATGTTAATTGTAACACTTACTTGTCATCTGGCAAACTAAATACATCTGAAATCTGCCCTCGATAGTTTTAAAATTTAAAATTTAAATACGATATTGTAAATCATTTATAGTGTCGATGGGAATAACATAATAAATGAAAAATTTGTAATTTTTAAAGTTTCTGTGATCTAATTAAATTAATAAAAATAATTTTAGATAAAATTTTTTTATTAAACGAACAGAAAATCCAAGATGTCTTGTCTATTCAATTTAAAAAAAATATAACTGTGATCATTAATTGACCATTCGTTTTTTTTTACAATTTATATAATTATTTTCTCCTCCTTCAAAAATATAATAATAATAAACAAATTCCCTTAATTTCCGATACAAATTGCAACCCAGTCATCAAGTTTCAAAATATGAGTCGCGTTCATATTTCTTAAATGAGTGTAGTATACTTCCCCCCCTATTACGGTTGTCGTCGTCGACACTAAACGACGACGACTTGTTAAAATCGGCATTGGCGTTGTCGTTATCGATAACTATTGACAGCTATTGACACACATTTAGTATTGGCTAAGCAAAATTGCTGTCGCCGTTGAGTTAAAGCGACGCCATTTCAGTCGACACCGTTTTTACTGACGAATAGAAGAATATTTGAAGGTATTTTTTTTTTAAGAAATTAATTTTTATTAACAAACAAATAATTAAATTGAATTAGTACATGTGTATCTGTATTGATATAGAAATGAAAATTACAAGTGCAGAACAATTTGAAACTCTTCTGGAAACATATGTTTTCCAGCACATACATAATCGCAGTTTGGCTGAGTCTAAAAAATTGTTCAAATCTAAAAAAAAAAATTTTTTTTAACAACTATCATGAAACAATATAAAATACTTATCCATGTTAATTGTAACACTTACTTGTCATCTGGCAAACTAAATACATCTGAAATCTGCCTTATAATTTTTCTTTTTGCTTGAACTTGATGCATCAAAAACAACGAAAATTGTTCTAAGAAAATATTTAATTAAAATATTAAGACGAATCCGAACAATTAAATTGTTGGCATAAAAATTGTGAACAAAATGAAACAGCTCATGCAGAAAGGACAAAGATGGTATTTCTACATTGATTTTATCGATAAACTGTCGACGTCGTCTCAATACGTTTAGCCAATACCAATTGTGCGTCGATGTGACGTCGACGTCGACACGATGTGATGTCGACTGAAAAGTGACGACGACATCGACGACGACAACCGTAATAGGGGCGATTGAGTCAAATGAGTTAGTTGAATGAGCTGACTCCTTTAATTGAGTTAGAGCCATTAAGTCAACTCCTGTAAATATGCTGGTTTACCCACACCTAATGATCACCCGTGAATATAATATAAATAGACTTTAAACGATATGGAAGAAATAGAAGAAAAAAATATGTTTATTATTTATTTTTAGTTAAGGGAATTTAATAAAATTAGGTAAAATAAATCTTTTCCCAACGACATTAATGTAATGTAACGGAGGCCACCCACCTCTAGGACGATCAGACCGGTTTATTTTTCGTTTCGCTTTTCTCCTTTTCGCTAACGGTAAAAACTCGCCACCATGGTGACGCTCGATTTTCCCGCCATCGTTTATTGCCTTCTCTACTTCTTCCACTATTTCTGTCACCTCCCTTTTCGCTATACCGTAAAATCACGCCACTACGATGACGCGTGATTTTCCCGCCATTGCTTATTGCCTTCTAAACTTCTTCTACTATTCCTGTCTCCTCCTATTCTGGCATCCTTCCATTAACATGCACGACGATCTGGCAGCACCCTGAACCTGTGGGCTCAAACATTAAGTTCTGAAATAAAAATGTACATTTTGTATTTATTTATTTTTGGTAAATTGAATTTGTGATTTGTCAACTTTTGTTTTCAATAGACTGATTTCATCAAGGCGAATTCATTAAAAGTGGTGTTAATCAATCAGCTGATTGGGGATTGGTTGTGAAAATCAACTGTTTAGTTGCAAACAATCAGTTGTTCCTTTTAACTACAAGTAATTTAAAGACATGGTTTACTATAACTTTTTGCGGTGACTCTAAGATTGTAAAAATTGTTTCGCGAAAGTTAAATACAAAGAAGATAAAGTTTGACAATAACTCACTATCTCAATAACTAGAATCGCTTCCACCTTACATGAATTAACCTGGGATTTGTTATTTCTCATTGACAATAAAGGTATATGAAAAAACTTGGTAGGGTTGCAATTTCTCTATCGCCGTTACCTGTTAGATCTGCATTGGTCTATACAAAAAATACGTAAAATATTTTCTGTTTCGTTGTAGTCGGCAAAATTAGAATTTGTTTTAATTTGACGACAACGACAACTGTGAGCATGCTGCCGTGAAGTCGTGCCGTTGTCTAAATAACTGTGCCCATAAGAACGTCTGTATTTTAATATTTGACAGATGCTGCTTGCCGCTTGCTGTCTTCAAAGTGAAAAAATGGTTTTTTATTTTTTATTATTAAATCATAAAAATATTTTTTCTAAGAGAACTGGACATTGATTGCATTTTAAATTATCGTAATATACATAAATATTTATATAAAACTACGCAGCATGTATGTATATGCATTTCTGTGATTTGATATTATTTTCATGTTGATTTCAATAGTTTGTGATTTTTGGTAAGTATTTCTTCTCATATTCATCGCATTTGTATTTATTATATTTACATACTTCAACAGTGGCGTGGAAACTGCAAAATCCTCAAAAAATAAAATGCATGGTCAGGCATTCCACAGGGCACTCATTGCGGGCCACTCTTGTTTATTCTATTCATAAACGACTTGCCCCGCTATTTTAATTTTGCAAACTGCTTAATGTTTGCCGACGACGTTAAGCTGTTTTCAGCTGTGCGTGATATTTTAGATTGCTATCGTCTTCAGCTCTATTTGGATAAATTTGGTATGTGGTGTAGATCAAATTGTTTAAACCTTTAGATAAGTGTTGCGCAGTTACGTACTCGAGGAATGAAGTCAGCATAGTTATAAGCTAAATAGTTGCGCCATAAAGCGGAATACTGAAATTAAAGATTTCTGCATTATTTTTGACTCCAAACTCGCGTTTAAAAAATATATTGACTATATCGTATCCAAATCTTATTAGACGGAATACTCAATAATTCAGAGATCCGCTAAGTTGTCTAGAATATTGTTCTATTATATGGTGTCCATATTATGAAGTGCACTCGACTAAAATAAAGAGTTTAAAAAATCTTCCCTAAATTCGCAAGTTGCCCTGGCAGGATTATGTCCCTGCCTATGTTAGCCGACGGAAATTGCTGGGTCTCCAGTCTTTGCATGAAAGAAAAGATTACTTCTCCATTGTATTTATTTATAAAATAATCAATGGGTTCATAAATTGCGCTGACTTAACAAATTTGCTCATCTTATATGATCCACCACGTAACTTAAGAAACAATAGGCTGTTGGTTGCTGAGTTGCATTCTACGAATTATGCCAGATATGAACCAATTGCTAGACGCATTAAATTATGCAATTAATATTCTAGTATTATTGATTTTAGCTTAAGTATGTGTGGATAAATTTAAGAGTAATTTGTTCACAATATTCAACTAGAGCCGTTAGTTGTCTGTAATAAACTAAATCTGTAGACTGAATGTTGAAGGATTTTAATAAATAAAATAAAGCGGTATCTCTATTGATACCTCTGAAGCCGCTCCTACTAGTGACACTATCCGTACCCTTCCTGGTGCTTAACTGGCGTCCCTACTGGCGTCAACATTGCTACCCTTAATGGTTTGCCATCTTACAATTCAAGCCGGTAATTACTTGGCTGCAAGCTTCAGTCGGAAATTCGAAATTTCTAAATAATTTAAATACTCGCACATTGTACATACATACTTATATTTAATAAACTATTATAATAAGCCATAGTCTGTAAGAATAATTACCTCTGTAGACTAATTTAATTTAAATAAATAAATGAATAAAATAAATTAAATAAATAAATGCGCTGTTGGTAACGCTGTGTGGTAAAAGAGCACGGCTTCACGGCTAAAATCTCAATTTCTCAGAGCACACGTACACGTCACGCAGAGCCGCCACACGTACACGATGGTGAGTTTTCATTTACAAGGCACCCTCATAAGTTTGATCGTGTTAGCTGACATGTAACGTACGGCTACGTCGTTGACTGTTTGCACTATGAGACGACTGAACTTTACGACGTAACGACCGCAGAATTTCTTTGTCTACAAATGTCGTCTTAAAGCCAGCTTCTTGAATATTTTGAAGACTTTAGCGACATATCCAACAGCTCATTTGTTGTTGCTACATTAAAATATTTCACTTCTATAAAATTAAAATATTTTGTTCAAAGTGAAATTTTTGTGCAAAAAATAAGTAAATAGGTAGATTCATTTGTTTCAAATTATCGATTGTTATTACATATAAAATATCAGAGCTATTTTATGCATTTGGTGGTAAAAGAACATAAGCCTTGAACAATTTTACATTTCACATATTAGTGGCAGCACTACAGCTGCTCATTGTCGTCGGCAAAATTAGAAATGGTTTTAACTTGGCGACAACTGCAAGCATGCCTCCGTGAAGTCGCGCTATTGTCTAAATAACTGTGCCCATAAGAACGTGTATATTTTAATATTTGACAGATGCTGCCTGTCGCTGCTATCTTCAAAGTGTTTTAAACATTAAGAGGTTCCGCATTGTGCAGGTCCCATATTCTTCTCTCACAAAATTTACCAATCAGTGACGTAATAATGCGACTTTCAAGGCGGATTTCAAGCAAACAACAATAAATAAAAGCGCAGAAAAGTGTAACATTTCCAATAGTTCCGCGAGTGAAAGAAAAAAATACATAGACTTATATATGTATACATACATACATATATATTAATTCAAGTCTTAGAAAAATTAACACAAAACGTTAAAGATTAACAATAACGTTGGTAAAGCGAAAGATAATAAATGTCAAATTAGACAATGGTAGTAGTTTACAGTGTTGTTAAGCGTAATTTAAACAATTGCAGAATGTAACGTAACTTAAATTTATGGAATACGTAAATGGTACGCCACGTATATAAATTTTTTTGTACATTTTGGACAAGGGAAGGTATTGCATATAAAGGTCCAAGGCTTGCATGCATATAAAGCAGGGGCAGATCCAGAACGATTTTAGAGGGGGGCGAATGAAAATTGCTATAGACGCTTCCTAGCCTGTATCCGCCCCTGATATATACATATGTACGTAAGTACCTTTTGGACAGAGGACGGTATTTTTGGTTTGTTTGAATGATATTATAACATTTATTCCATTTTCATGCTCTACGATGTTTTTAAAACCCCAAAATCCCCAAAAAATGCTCCCAAATTAATTTTTTACATAGTGGCACCATTGGAAAATGTTATAGAAAATGCTCGTTTAAGCAGCGCTCTCACGAATCAAAGAGTTTCGTATCTTGTCATCTTTGTTTTGCACAACGCACAACCCATGTTGGTACACGTAGGGATTTTAGTCGACAAAGTCAAACCGAAATTTCTATGTAAAAAATTGTTTCGCTCAAAATGCAAATAAGTATTTTGAACTTTTTATCAAGAATATGTTCGAATGGCTGCATTAAATTCACTTTTCATAGGCAGCACTCCGAAAAAGTGTTTGTATGGCAGCATGGTATTACAACCAACTTCGTGCTAGCGTCGCATACAAATCATTTGCCGCCTTTAATTTGTTTGCTGAATTTTTGTGAGTTAAGCCTGAAGCAAAATTAAAAGCTTTTGCTTTTATTGACAAAACCAGTTTTTACAGAAATGAGTTCTTCAACAGAGTCGGTTGAAGGTACTACAAAGACCAGAAAATATGGTAAACAACAGTTTACTAACAAATGGCTCGAAGACGATAAATTCAGGGGTTAATTACAGGCCGGTGACTCTGGCACTGCCAGCAACAAATTTAATACTTTTTTTCTTAGAATAGGACGTAGATAAAAAAAATTGAAATAAGACTCAGCTTGTTTTTCGCTTAACACAATGCCGGCTTGACAGTGCTAGATCATCTAATCCCACTTTTGAAAGCAATATTGCCAGATTCTGAAATTATAAAAAATGATGATCTTAGGAGAAAAAAGTGCACCAGCAAAATGTGATAGCAAAAGAATAAAAGGACAACTTGGTAAATAAGTTAAAAATAAACCCGTTTTTCGTAATGCATCCATATGCATAAGAATATTCTTCACATATATATGTATGTACATACATATGCAAGTATGTATGTATAAACATAAATCTTACAGACGTGTGCAACTAGAAAACTGGGAAGTGCTCTTAGAATTTTTTAAGCAAGCTGTCATGCAAGATAGGTTGATATATACAGAAACTATTTAATTTTAACCAGATAACTTATATTTGACAGAGGAAATTTTCACGCGAATATCAGTGTGAATTGTCAAAATCCAACAAAATATGTCAGCATAGTTCACCTCGTCAGAGCTAACAGGGGAAATAGCAAGAGCGGCAAGTTAACAGAGCTGATTTAGACCGAAAGAAATTTAACAGCTGGTATATTCTCATAAATGTAAGAAAAATATACCTACTTATTTTTGGTTGATTTTGACAATTTACTAAAAAGCAGAATAATTATAATATGATTGATAAAATGTATGTTAATACTTTTGTGCATTTGTGAAATAAATGATTAAAGCCGCCCCTTTTTTTTATGAATATGGGTTTAAGTAATGCACAAATGGGAGCAAATGTTTTACCGACGGCATTACTGATTAGGAAGTTTATAAATTTCGTTGGATATTTGAAAAATAAAGTAAAAAGACGAATTGTATTTGTCAAATAATAATAAAATTTGTTTTATTAATTAATGAACAGTCCTCTTTTGTATTATGTATGTATGCGTAATATGATATAATAATATTTGCTATAATGGTGGTGCGCAAACACAAATGTTAAAATGCCGGCGGCGATTTTCATTTGTTGACACATAATTTTTACGCTTTTATATACATAAGTTATTCGCAAATTTTTTGAAAATTACTGCAAATCATGTGTATACATACATATGCATGGATATTCATTTAAAACTTTTTGTCCACCCAAACTTTGTTCATAGTTGAGCATTTATTATACTAGGTAAAATTAATAGATATTTAAGTACCATATGTATGCATGTACACATTTTATGTACGTTAATAGTACCCCAATAAATATATGTATGTACATATATGCACATTGATATATGTATGTATATTTACATACCTGTGCATCGATATAAACCCCCATTTAGTACGTATGTAAGTTTGTATTTATTATATATGTATATGTGCATAAAAATATGCCTTTGTGTTTTTGTTTGCATATAATATGAATTTTAGGCTTATATTTGTTTGATCAAATATTTTAGTTTCGGAAAGCATACTAAATTATAATACATGTGATAACTAGTAACTAGTAATATCAACAAATAAATATGTAGATATACATACATACATATGTATGTATGTTTATATACATATAAATTCTATTAGGCATATTGTTGGCTTTTGTACGGATTTTGTATGAATCAGAATGTGATATGAGCCTTTCTATGTATGTACATACATAAAATAATATATGTATTTTTTTTGTTTTTGTTTTACGAGGAGTAAGCATCGAAAGCCTTCACCCCGTCAGTGTGGGACTTTAACCTGCAGTAAACCTCCTACTGTCACGTACCGTTCCCCTTCCGGTACAACCGTCAAGTATTTCGTCGGGAGGCAGTTTGAGCACTAAGCTCTAAGTCCGTTACCGTCTTGATGCAGTCCGTGGAAGTTGCATCTACTTGGCACCACCTCTGTTGGTCTAACTAGCCGACCCGTGTCAGGTCCGTCGTCACCGCCCACTTATGTAATGTCCGCCTAAGTGCGTTTGATATGCCTGACATCTGACACTACTTAAATGTTCTTAGTTAATTTCATTATTATAATTCGAAGTTGAACTTCATTGAGGCTGTCGGAATGGACGGGGATCCGAGCAGCCAATTTCATAGGTTAGATTTCCGCCTATTCAGCATTGCTGACACTATAAAGAACGCTATAGTAAGCAGAGGCCGTTGGAACGCAAACGAATACCAAGAGCCGCACTAAACTGCAGCTGAAGAGCGTTTGGTTCCAGCCATCATAATTTCTTCACTTTGACGCTTAAGATTACCTACTCAAACGTAGAGCTTGTATCCAGGCATATTTGTCGGAACGGATGAGATTCCGAGCAACATCTAACGGAACTAAGCTTTGTGTGGGTGGTCCAACGAACGAGATCCAGATCCGCACCGAGTTTGCTGGAGTAGAGCGTTCGGTTCCAACCCGCGTTTTCTTCTCACTTTACCTTACCGTCCACAACCTGGCGAACCCGTTGGAACGGACTTGGTTCCAAGCGGCACCCATTATGTTGTATGCTGTGCAGCCGTAGATCCTGGTGGGCAATTTCTACGGCAGCATCAGTTTTGCTGCTCGTTCGCAGAGCATCTCTTCGATCGTAGCTGTCGGAACGGACGATGTTCCGAGCGACATCTTACGGGGCTAAACTTTGTTTGGATGGTCCGGTGAATGAGATCCAGATCCGCCCTGATTGCACGGGAGGAGTGCGTTCGGTTCCAACCAGTTTATTATTCACACGTCGAGGATGTAAATTACTTAAAATCTCACTAGCGATCGTTTTTGTCGGAACGGACGTGGTTCCAAGCAAAATCGAATGGTGCAGTACGCTGTGTAAGTGGTAGAATTCTCAGCGGTTTTTTTGGGACCACTCCGCGTACCTTAGCTTCTTGTGTATTTCTGCTATAGCGTCACTTATTTCTTTCCAATCTCGGATAGAGCTAAGCATTGTATCAATTATATTATCCGGACTAAGCCGATCTGCAGATAGAGTACTTATGTTAATCGTAACTGCTGAAAACCGTGGGCAAGAAAATAAGACGTTGCACGCATCTTCGTCTACATTGCACGTAGGACAGAGGGTGGAATCGTCCAGCCCGAAGCGGTTAAGGTATTTTCTGAAGCAGCCATGGCCAGTAAGGAATTGGGTTAGGTGAAAGTTGACTTCCCCGTGCTTTCGATTGACCCACTTCTGAATGTTGGGGATGTGTGTTTGCCCATCTTCCTTTTTCGGATTTATCCCAGCGCTCCTGCCATTTTTCTAAGGATAACGCTTTTTCTTGGACAGCAATTACCTCTCCGTCGTCGAACTGCTTTCTCCGCTGAAATATTCTCTCTCTTTCTTCAGCCAGTATATAGAAGGGACTCATACCCGCGACGACCATTGTCGCGTCATCCGAAGTGGTTTTGTACACACACGTCACTCGCAGAGCGCATAGCCTATACACCGTCTCGTAAGGCTTCCGGTAGGCTTTTACTTTCAATGACTTGAATGAGTCTGGGCGACTGGCGCTGCATACAGCAAGGCTGTGCTGATTACTGTAGCTAAAATGGAACGTTTGCTGCTTCTAGGTCCGCCTATGTTTGGGACGCCTTTTTGACGCCTTATGTGTTACATAATCTGCGTGTGTTCCGAAACATAACCTATCGTCGATTATCACACCAAGGTACTTTAACTGGCGGGAGGATCAAATGGTGTGGCTATTTACTTTAAATACCACCACCTCAGGTTTCTTGCGACTACTTATTAGAACAGCTTCTGTTTTTTTTGCTGCTAGAGATAAGCCTACGCTATCTTGCCATTTAGTGGCCGTCTCTATTGTGGCGTTCACTTTGACTTCGATATCTGATATTTGCTTACCTACTGCTACCAGTGCGATATCATCAGCGAAGCCGATTATGTCTACTTCGTCGGTGCGCGGTAAGCGGAAGACTTCGTCGTACATTATGTTCCACAATATTGGACCTAGTACTGAGCCCTGGGGAACCCCCGTAGTAGCGGCATACTTTTTTGTTCCAGCGTCGGTAGAATATTCCAAAACTCTATCTTCCAGGTAACTTCTAATGATATTAAATATGTATGCCGGAACCTGTAGTTTTAGGAGTTCTGTTAGGATTTGTTCCCAGTTTGCAGAGTTGAAGGCGTTTTTAATATCGAGTGTTACTGGGGCACAGTAATGTTTATCGCCCCCTCTCCATCTTCTACCAGCAATTGCATTTGTGGCATTTGAGACTACTTCCTGTATTGCATCTATGGTTGATCTTCGCTTACGGAAGCCGTACTAACATGGTGATAATCCCATTTCGTCTTCAGTGAACCGTAACAATCGGTTATATATGACTTTCTCCAGAACATTACCCAAGGTGTCGAGTAGGTAGAACGGTCGATAGGATGAAGGTAGACCCGGCGGTTTGACTGGTTTCGGAAGAAGCACCAGCTTCTGTTTTTTCCACACCTGCGGAAACACTCCTTGCTGAACACAGGACTCATCACTCTGGCATACAACTGCGGGTCCACCACAATGGCCATGTTGAGAGTCTTATTCGGGATGTTATCAGGGTCAGTTGCTTTGCGGTCACCGATCGTTTTGGCGATTTCCATCACTTCATCAGCAGTCACCCCGACAATTCCGCTTACGGAAGCGGGAGCGCATGGTACGCTCACCGTATCACGAAAAGGAAACAAAGATTTTGCAATTTTTTCTCGTATACTTTCATGCCCTGGCATCGCTATTTGCCTCTGACAACTTCTCCTTTCTCTAAGACAACTCGCTCTTAAATCCCTGATGGTATCGTTCCACCAGTACACCTGTTTACGGGTTGTATTAAATATTTAACGTGACACCGCTGCGTCGCATGCCATTGTGTGGTCGAAAACCAGCTCACAGGCTCCGTTTACTGCTTCTTGTTCTGGAGACATCTTGTTGGATGCCCCTCTGGAGACAAGAATGAACAGGTCCTTATCAAGAGTGGCCGGGCGCCATGAGCGGTGATGGTGTTTATTACCGTGACCGTTTTGGTCGCTGCGGTTGTCTCTAGAGATGTCTGGCAGGATTGCGTGATGGCCGCTGTGAGTATAATGCTCGCTGACCATCCACTTAGTGCATCCAGCCAGTGAGCCACTCGTTAATGTTATGTCAATGATAGACTCTCTGTTATCTCTCCGGAATGTGCTGATATTTCCGCGATTCGCCAGAGCGAGGTCTAGAGGAGCGAAGGTTTCTAGCAGGGATGCACCCCTTGCATTTGTTCTTCTGCTACCCCATTTTGTAGCCAAGGCATTAAGGTCACCAGCGATTATTAACGGATGTCGACCGGAGGCTGTCTCAACTCTTTTGTTCAGTAATTCCTGAAAGTGCTGCTGCGTCCTGCTTGGTGGAGCATAACAACTGCAAATGTGGTAAACTTTGATAACAGCCCAAACAAAACCCTTACCTGCAAATTCAGGATGAGCACTTTGTATGGGGAAGTTTCCGCATGCCCATATTGCTGTTCCTTTGGTTGCATCGGCAACCCACCCATAATCTGTCCGTCTTCGTCTCCGCCACCGTTTGCTTCAGTAGGTCCTGAGCAGCTTGGCATTGATTTAAGTTTATTTTTTTAAGCTTCATTTTAGCATTTTGGCTATTGCTCGTTTGTATGACGGGCACCTGTTACCTCCCGCGACATGGTCCGACGGCTCTTCTTTTGCGTGCTTGGATAGCATGCACTTCGGTGTATTTACGCAGTCCTTCGCTGCGTACTTTCACCTTACCTTTCTACAGAAGGGTACTTGCGGTATTCGCAGGCACACTTAGCGTGGCGATTTGTGTGCTGCCATATGCCTTGCGAAGACTTTTTATTGCCGAGACATCTTCTCTGGTAGATATTTCGTCAAGGTCTTTGCACTCAACGGCTATCTCGTTCTCATGTGACTCGGCAGTGTGCTTAGGTAAATTGCCTTTCTTAGCATCGCCTTTAGGGCCAGTTTCCGGTACTCGTGGAGACAATATTCTGGTCCGCTTTCCTGATTGCAGTGGGGAGTTCTCCTTAGCAGAACCCGCATCGTTACGAGATCTAGACCTCTTCCCACTACCAAAGCTGGCTTTATCAGTTTGCGAAGCCATGTCTGTTTTTTCTCCTGAGTATCTTTTTGTTGATGGTTTCAAGCTCTCCGACTTCACCATTTTCTGTAACTCAGCCAGTGTTGAGACCATGTTTCTCATTTGCTGATTTACGTGCCTTTGGAGTACCATCATTTTAGCCAGCTCATCAATCCTGGAACCGAGCAGGCTTAAAGCGTCGGTGTTATCCAAGGGAGAGGCAGCGTTCCCCACTTCACTTTCCCCTGCTGGAGAGCAGCTGCTGGTTGCAAACTCTGCAGCGGTAGCATCGCTCCTGAACTCGGAGGCTCCTGAGTTATCGGCAACCGCTCTGACAACATTCGGAGAAGTTCTCCTCTCTGGCGATCTTGCCACCTTGGAGCTGCGTGCTTTCTCCATTACACTTCGTTCTGCGCGCAGCTTCCCGCACCGTGGTGAACGCGAGCTCATCCACGGCAAGCTTCTCTTTATATGACGTCCTCAAGTTTTAAAGCTGTCTCAGCTGGTGTCCCACAGGGATCTGTCCTAGGTCCTCTCTTTTTTAGTCTTTTCGTCAATGATGTGTTTTCTGTGTCTAGTAATGTTAATCTTCATGCGTATGCCGATGATATACAAGTATATTTGTCTAGTCGTATTGGTCTTGTCGAGGATTTGTGTTACAAAATAAATAGTGATTTGTCGGCCATATCGAAATGGGCAAGTGATAACTGTCTATGCTTAAATGCTTCTAAGTCCTTTGTGCTGCCCATATGTAATAATGTAGTGTTCGTTAACAATATTCCAGACTTGTGTTTGGATGATTGTCCTCTTAAGTTTACTAACAAGATACAAAATTTTGGCTTTGTCATTAACTCTAAGTTGACCTGTTCCGACCACGTCAATAGTGTTGTCAGTAGTGTGTATTCTGTATTGCGTAGGCTAAAAACCTCTGCTTCATTCACGCCATTGGAAACTAGGCGAAAGTTAGCTAAACAACTCATCATTCCCCGTATAGCGTACTCTGAAGTTGTCTACAGCAAGTTTGACTCAATTTCTTTCCACAAAATCATCGTACTATTCAACAATATTACCCGTTACGTCTATGGTCTGAAAAAGTTTGACCACATATCCTTATGGAAGAATGAGATATTAGGGTGTAGCATTATGGATTATCTTGCTGCCAGAAACTGCATGTATAAATTATTAGAATGTAAATCACCAACATATTTATAAGAGAAGCTCAATTCAACTAAATCCATTAGATGTCACAACTTGATAGTTCGAAATATACCTACTTAAATTCGTCGAGATTGTTTTTCATTAACGCTGTTAGACTTTGGAACAACATCCCTCAGTCCATTAAAAATCTAATGAATAGTAGTAACTACAAAGTGTTGATATATGATTACTTTAAGCCTATATAGTTGGTGCGATTGTGATTAAGTTATTTTTCTTTTTCTTTCTCTCTTCCTCTCTTCTATCCATTTCCTTTTATCTTCTTTGGCAGCCTTATTGCATTGTCTTATTGTTTATATCTTATTAATTAAAATATTCAATATAAGTTTTCCTGTTAGTCTTAAGCTCACTTATTTTAATTTATTTTAATAATTTGATGTAACTTAATATGATGATAATGACAACATTATCAAGTTGATGTACTCTTAAAAGACCAAAGTCTTGCATGTACAACCATTGTTAAATAAATAAATAAATAAATAACACAGTCATATGTACATACGTTCATTCATATGTGTATGCATGTAAGTTTGTATAATATATACTTATGTAATATTTATGATCGTAAATACATAATAAACCTGTGAAGATTCAAAATTTACATGTCTACAATGTACTACTTGCTATGCATTGTACCAAATTTGGAAAATATTGCTTAAAAAAATATTTTTATAAATTTAAGTGAATGAATTTTGACAACATTTAAATAAATATTCAGCTCGACCGGCAACAGAACAAATACATTAAAACTCTCGTTTTATCAATTTCCGCTCTGCTGCTGTTAGTTTTTTGCTCTATCGCTGTAGAATCGTGGTGAACAATTTTGAAAAATATTGTGGTTAACCATGCTGACATATACATTACCCCTCAAAATCAGAGGAATGTGAGTCGGAATGGACTGAGATAAGGCTTCTCTGTCAATACACGTTCTTTGATTTTAACTCAATAACGAGTGTAATAGAGCTTATTTACTTTTCTTAAGTATGTTCTCAATTATTTTAATACTCTAAATGCACTTTTTCAGTCCAAAGTGTCACTAATACATGTTCTTCAACGTGAACCAGTGACATTATTTTTGAGTCTACGTCAAAAATTCATTAAAAAGTCAGAACTTAGTATTATATCTAACACCGCAAATTTCTTTACCAATCTAAGAAGTATTTTTTTGGGCATGAGTACAACGATCTCATAGCAACTATTCCGAAGGCTGCTGCAAACAAAATAAGAATGTACTAAGTATCTGTAGTTTTACATTATTGCTTTAGAAGAAATACAGCGAAGATATCCCCTTGGAACAGGTATATTTACAGAAATGAAGTTGTTAAGTCCCAATATTGTATTGGGGGTAAAAGGGAACAAAAATTATTTCACATTCAAAAATATGTGTAGTAGATTTGATGTAGATTCTTACGCTCTTCTACAAGAGTGAAGATCTTTTGAGTTTAATTTCAAGAGCGACGAAATAGATAATCTTTTAAGGATGGGCATAGAAGATTTTTGGAGCAATATCACTAAAATTAAAAACTTTAATGACAATTTTTTCTTTTTCCCACTATTTCAACATTAGCCAAGTTTGTTTTAACACTACCGCATGCCAATGCAAATTCCGAAAGAATTTTTTCTATAGTGACAGATGTTCGCACGAAAAAAGCAATAAGTTAAGCCATGAAAACTTAACTTCGATTTGCATAATCCGCATAATCCAAGGAATCTCATTTAGAAAAAATTGCAGCTTCTGAACTTCACGACCATCATTAATATTTTTTTGTATACTGTGATTATATCATGCTTTAAGTATAAGTTTACGTGTTTTTTTGTATTGTTTAGTTTTTTTTAACCAAATGTGGTTAACCACTCATTTGAATGAATCATTCTAGTTGATACCTATGTCTATGTATAAACATGCATTGTATTTAAATGAAATGTAATGTTTTTTCTATATTTGCATACATACATATGTATGTATATGTGTGCACATATAGTACTTACAAGGCAATTGTGCACATACTATATTCTGATGTATTATATATATTAAATATATTAATAAATGTACCAAACATTTAACCTTTTGTATTTTATTTTGGTATTCTTTTAATATTGTAAAAAATTATTGGGTTAAAATTGAAGGGAATTATGTGGGTAAAAATTTTAAACGCGTGAAGGAAACTAGGTATTTTTATCTTCTTTGGTAGGGATTTTCGAAAAAATTATGTACCATCACTGCGCACAACAGTTTCCTGGTATATTTTTTTTTACAGATGTTTTGATTTATTTCCTGATTCAAAACACAAGTCATAACGGGGGTTTAAATTTTACTGACGAATGAAGTAGAGAGAAACTATATGTCAAATTTACGTACAGAAAAATAATATCATGCAACGTATTCAATTTGATGAAGTCCGAACGGCAGCAATACAATTTGCAAGGCTTTAACAAAGTTCTTGAATGGACATAGGTTTAAATGTAATGGTGATATTATAGTTTTCGCTTTATCGACAAGAAGCTTAAGTTTAATATTGTCTTGTCCAACGTTGAATTATTTTATTACCAATTTAAATAAAAACAGCAGTACTTCATATTGTCACCAACACCACAACTTTCAGATCTCCACAAACTTTCCAACATGGGTGCCTATATTTGACAAGCTAAATTTTTTGCTTTTAATAAAAATACGCATAATATGTTCATCAAAGAAAGAAAGAAATCGTTGATATCATTGGAAGAGCAAATATTCTCTGGAGTAATATTTACCAAAACGATTATGGCGAGATATAAGGTATGGAATTTTGATCTAAGAAGCCATAAAGCGTCGCTATTTCATTAGTGATGCGGGCAGCTTTTACTTATCCTTTGCTAACCCCAAATCTCTTAAAAGATATGAAAATGGAAGTAAAGTAGGTGGAAGTAAATATGGGCTTACTCACTATAGATTTTAAAGTATTGTCGCTTTTCATTCGATTATAGTTAAGAAGAAAGGTGAATGCTGAAAAATAGATAAAATTTTCATCCACCATAACTTTGCCAATTTACAAGAAAATTACTTAAAACTCGCTTCCGTAAGAGCCAAAATATATTTATCTAATTTGAAAACTTAAAAAACGAAATTTTAAACGGTTTAAGAACTTCTTATTATTTTATAATATGCGACTTTATACTTGAATTCAGGAGAAAATTTTATATATTTATATATTTTAATATATTTTGATATAAAGCAAGGAATATTGCCGTTTACTTATTGACAAAAACTTAACTGAATTGATTTAATTAGAACTAAAACAATATTCAAACTATTCCCATTTGATGTATTTATGCACATAAAATGACCTTAATGTACGAGAAGCTCAAGTAAACTTTCAAATATTTTGTTTGCAATATAAAAATTAAGATTTAAATTCTGCATAATGTGACACATTCGGGTATCGAATGATACACATCTTTTTAAAGGCAGTTTCACTTTAAATTTTGTGCCAATAAAAATCTTAACAAATTTATAGATGGATGAACACGCCTAAATGTATTCTAAACTTAGTAAAACTATTTAAATATAAAGAATTGCTAAAAACACAAAGAACTACCGCATAAGCAAGTTTAAATAGCCGCAGATTAGCTGCTCTTGCTTAAAGTTGGTTTGTTTAAAACCATTAAAACCCTGTTGTTATTTTTTCCAATTAAAATCTTCTACAAACTGGCCTCGAGCTCAATAAAATTGTGAATTATTTTTTAATATCAAAAAAATGTATTGTGTAAGAAAATTTAATTTTTTTTTATTTGATTATTTCATATATTGTTCTTTTGATTTCTTAATGCTAAAAAAAAGAGAATTATTTTAAAAAGGAATTGGTAGCACGGAAATCCAAAATGCTATTTCTTTCAAGTGGTTAATATGGCGTCTAAAGGAGAAAGTGAAACTACCTCGGAAAATTATTGCATCATGTCGTTTTTATAAGAAAATTTTGAATCTCAAAATTTTTTCTGTCAAATTTATTTCCTGTTAGTTTGTACATTATAAAATTCAAAAAAATTATACAAATTTTTCCTTCAAATTGCTTTCGTGAAACCGGCTGTATGTGTTCAAATAAAACTGACACAACTAAACTCGTTTTCTTACATACATACATGTACCTATAGTGATACGGCTTAATGTATATAAGTACATTCAAATTTATGTTTGTGCGCGCATACTCCATAAGTCGTAAATTTGTTATGCATACTGTTGTTATTAGAAACATTACGTGAGAGTTTTTTGTTGTGGTACTTGTATTAACCTTTACGGTGGAGTTTCTGTACAATATTGATTTGCCCATCGCACTGCGAAAAACGGTTTATGTTAAAAATTTAGTGAAATAAAATGATAGGTCTTAGTCCGCCTCGTGTGCCAGAGGGACTCCGGGATCTTATGAAAAACCTTACACAAGAGATGCTTATGGAGAAACCTGCGAATATTTATGGATTTTCAGCGCAGTATTTTGATTCATTATTACAAAGTGAAAGGGATTTTGAATTTCGAGGATTTGAACCAATCTCAATTCGCGAGCATGGATTCGGTCATGTTACTAGCCCAACTCAAATGCAAGCTTCGTTTTCACTTACTAACGCAGTTATTCCAGAAGAATTAACTCACCTAATTAAAGAATTTGTTAAAACAGTTTTACGTATTAATCCAAACAATATTTGCAAGTTTGCAGTGCAGTACTTTCTAAATTTGAAAGAACAATACCACAATTGTACATGGAAACACTCCTCTTATGAAAATTATTATAAGATGATTCAGAGTTTTTCAACAAATTCCTTTGGCAAATGCTCTTGCGGTCAATATTTTAATGCGAAGCTAGTTGAACATGTTTCTGACAATAAAATTGTCGGTAAATCCAGTACATCTCAACACGAAAAATATTCGAATGTTATGAAGCAAGAAGAACTCCAAGGACAACCAAGTGATCAAAACACATTGTACAATATTCTTTATAAAAAAGTCGATTATAATTCGGAGATGGTTCCTAAAAAAAATCTTATAAATGCTATTCTTATAATTCAACGTTTTTTCCGTCGTTCTGTTAAAAAGCGAAAAGCAATGAGAGAAAAATATAGCTTTCATGAAGTATATTCGACAGTGCCAGAAGAGAGTCCAGCTTATGTAAAACAATTTGCTCTAAAAAACATTTTTGTAAACAGTGAAGTTTCAATGAATCAGCCATATGAACACATAGTTTCGGATGATGAATTAAAGCACCGCAATTCCAATAATCAAAAACATGTAGATATGACCGGATATCCTTTCCCGCCAGCAATTATATATTCGTCGGAATCAGTTCCTCAACTAGAAGAAGCTACAGATGAAGGGAGTAAAGTAACAGGTGAAATAAATTGTGATAAATCAAAAATATTAGAGGTCCCATTAATGAAAGGTAAATTTATAAATTTATCCAAAAGTATTACTATTAACTTAATGCGTATATTAATTATAAGACTTTGGAGATATTAAATGTTAGTCAACCTAGCGGGTTGGTGACATCGGTTCATGACCGTAATAAAGTCCCACAGTAGCAATTGACGTTATGGATTACTTTAATTTGACTTCGTTCGATGCTTTGAAATAACATTTCTGGAATGAGGGCCAAAAACCGTTTTTCGATGGTCTCATTATGTTAAGGCACAGCCATAAAAAACTATTTTAGTCCTAAAACCGTACAGAAATAACTGATCTAAATAAGTAAATGTAAGCATGAAAAAGTAAATGGAACATTTTTTGACTTCTAATCACTTAGATTTAGAGTTAGAATCGATAATTAAGAAAAAGCGTTTATAAAACAATCAATAACCTAGCAAAAATGCTTCGAACGGGCACGAATACCGAAGACCCATTTGACAAACAAGGCGTATACAAGCAGACCTGCCAATGAAAATACAGCTACATTGGACAAACAGGACGAAAAATTATAACAAGATTCCGCGAAATATTAGGAAGACAGCCAAACTACTTCATGTGCAACAGCAGGGACGCCACCGGAATGTACTCGAAAAAATGGAGATTTATAAGCAAAGAACTTTTGAAGGAAAAGTAATAAACGAGCAAACACATACCTATTCCGCAATATTCCAACAGCTTAAGTTGGTGTACAAAGGGCAGAACAATAGGATAGGTAAAAAGACAGACAACAACACACAGAACCAAAACAAAATTTGCACAAAACTAAAATTGCCGACTTTTACCTGTATAAAAGAAACCCAAAGAGGACCGATAAAAATTCACTCAACAGAATTTTATACAGACGAAAATTCAGGTACCATAAACATAAAACACCTAAATTGCAAACATTTCGCAAAACTGAATACAATACCTGGAAATCAATGGACAGCAATAAATACAGCACAACCAACACTAATTATTCAGAACGGAAACAACACCGTCTTACTATACTTACGTATAATAATACATAATTATTTGGCGCATACACTATATACTTAGCTCAATGTTTGGCCGAACTTCTCCTATCATTTGTGTTGTGCGTCTTTATATTGTCCAACAAATAGAGGGACCTACTATTTTGTGTCGACTTCGAACGGCAGATGTATTTTATTAGAAGCTTTTTCATGGCAGAAAAACCCTCGGAGGTTTGTCATTGTCTGCCGAGGGGTGACCACTATTAGAAAAAAACTTTTTTCTATGTTTTACATTCGTTGGCTGTGATTCCAACTCAGCGGCAAATGCGTATACAGTAAAATTCTTTTTAATCACTGTTTGAGATCAATATTAACAGCCCTATTCTGGTTTTGTTAAATTATCATTTATTTAAACATATCCAAGTTTTATGTATTCAAAAAATCAAAAATACAACGGTTTTTCTTTGCTTATTTATCTAAAAATTGTTACTGACAAATTATAAACTTTTGAATATTTGTACTTATGTATATGTTTCATAATTTAAGATGAAAACAGAATCGGACAAATAAATGCATCACACATTCCATTTCGAGCGGAGCAGAATTATTACCTTTTTTGATCAAAATGCTATTTAAAAAAAAATTAAAGCATTAAGTGTGTTATCCTCCAACCTGAACTTAAATTTGTTGCATATAAAACCTGTACGCCATTCTATTGTTGGACACTCACTCGTTAAAACTTGATTAAATTTGTCTTTGAGACTTACTGCCTTATCCACCTCAACCTACTCCTCGTTAGTGTTTTTAACATCATAGTAAGGCTCATTTTATACTCAAGGAGGATATTTCCCAGCTCCTTCTGAAACGAGTTTATTTAAAAATGTATTACTCACAGTAGAATTCTTCATTTTTATCTTCAGCATAAAATTTAAATCTATGCCACATTTAAATAAGTTCATTTAGCACAATCAGCTTCAAGAGTAACTTTGACTAGGCGGAGCTGTTTTATTAAATAGTGTTACAAATGGTGTTTTGTTTGTAATGGTGATGGATATGTAGTCTTACAGTGATCTTTATAAGTTGAGTTCAGGCTGCGGTATAGCAAATGATACCAACACGCGAAACGACGCCACTGATTCTGACTAACGACCTTCCGGCGGATCGGGACCCATTTATAGGTGCCTGCTCTTAGCGGTTGGGTGAGTTCGTGGCCGAGGCCACACAAAAAAACCACATGGATGGCTATGTATATAACTATAAAGATAGATATTATGTAAAAACACGGGACAGCGTGCAGGCGGCAAATAAATTATTGTAATCGGTGTTTTGCGTTTGCGGCAGCCAGGGAAAGCGTCTGAGAATGCTGTTTGTGCTCCGTGGCCTTTATACCCAGCAGCGCTTAGGCATAACCAACCTCGTCGTTGGTGGCTGCTAGGTCACGTGGGCGTGATGTAAAGTTCCTAAGTTTCTGTACGTGGGGCATTCCGCGTAAAGAAATCAGCCCAGCAGGATCTCAGGTGTCTGGCCGAGGATATTAACGTATAAAGGCGACGTTAAAAATTGGTTTTTTTGTTAAACTTTTCGCATTAACTTGGTTTTTTTTTGTGTTGTGGATCGCGCTTTCAATAAAAAGTAAATTTACGGAACTAAAAAAATAGTTTCCGAACTAAATTGGCTTTTACTTGCGCGCGATGACTTCCCGTTTTTAGAAATAAGGTGATTACTCTTATCACTCATCAACATCAACTAACTCGGCCGACGACTTAAACGGAAAAGGATCCTAGCACTTGCAGGCGAATCTTCCAAGGCTTCTTGCTATCATTTTGACAGCTTCTTACGAATGAATAAAGTACAGGACTGTCAAAGACTGCAACAGAATCAATCAAAGCCGGACTAAGTGATAGTGAGTGGAAGCGGTTGGTGTCTTAGCTTAGTAAGCAAGAAATATCGCAGGATAATATTTTTTTTTTCTTTTTCCAGAAGCATAAAAATTGCATTAATTATAGGAACGACAACTTTATAGCAAAATTATTCTTAGCAGAATAAAATAGGAACTTGGACCATTACATGTTTCGCTCTTGAAAGGAATATACTTATGATAAAAATTTTATAAATTTAAATTTCTATTTGACTAATCCGGGATATTCGGGAGTTTAAAAATACCGGCATTGACATTCCAAATATTGATACATGTACTTAGTATCAATTGTTGTACTTATACATAGTTTCTTGCAAGTATTAAAGTTAGTTTAATGCGTTTTACGTCAATTTGTGTTCACGCATTAATATCGAAGCAATAAGTCTCGATATGCGAAGTACCGATTCCACATTCGCAAATAAAATGTTTAAAGTTGTTTTAATAAGTATTTTAAAGGATTAGAAACATCGCCTAGCTTTTGCTAGTTCCATTGGAGTGTCAGCTTCTTTATCCTCCTCATCTTCACTAATCAACACTATCAAATAATAAAAGCTTTTTGGTTGACATCCGTATATTTTAAGATAATTAGATTTTTTATATTTGTAGTTAAACAGAACCTGTCACTGAATGTTGGGTCATAATTTCTAAAGCAAGATGAAATAGTCGTATTGTATTGAGTATTATTTTGATGTCAAAGGAATTATTCCAATTAGTTCGATTTCAAACAGGAAATTCCGATAAGCTACAAACCTTTATAAGGCCAAATTTGGTTTAAAATTTTTAAATTATAAGCAAAAAGAAAATGTTATCCTCGAAAAACAGCTTTTTGACTAAAGGTCAAGATTTTGAGGGTACATTTGAAACTTCCGCGTTTTTTATTACTCGACTAGGGCCATATAAAACATCAATTTATTTCGTGGCTTCAAAAAAGTTGTACAGAGTAATCATATAAATTAAGTCAGGATGAAAATCGTTATATATTACAGTGCAAGTAACAAAAGATTGGAAACAAATTGAAACAAGCTTTTATGAGTTCGTATTACTACAAAGCTTAATATTGACTTACGCACCACCGCAATATACGTTCTCAATGTGAATCAAGTTAAATCATGAATAGCAGTTTCCCAAATATGTCAACACCTACGCCTCATATCTGCAATATATTTTGCATAGATATTATATCTTATATTGATAAGTAATATAAGTAATATACTGTAGATATACTACATACTCGTTTCAAAATCATCACTGAGTAATCTTCGCGTACATTTTTGTAGAGCTATTTTCTTGCATAATAGACATTCAAAAAATAACCCTAATATTGCATTGTCATCGAATTCTGAAGTAACTAGTAAGTTTAATGACTTTAACTTATCGGGAAGTTGGTTAAAAATTTGTCACGTGATTTGTTTACAGATATCGAGACAGGTGAAGGTAAATAGATTGCAAATAATAAGTGAAATTTGAAACCACCAGTTGGGCTTTGTATTTTAATTCGGAAATAACGGCAGTAATTTTAACGTTCTTGGCTACTCGTTTTTTTTCAAGAGTTCATTACAATTTCGTTAAAAAAAAAAATCATTGACTTTGGTAAAAAAATCTCACTCACCCATAATAGTGTAATTATCCCAGACGTATACATACTTAACTTAAAATTCGTTAAAGCTATTTACTCAAGCAGTCAAATGAGCTTACGTAATCTGCGTGGCAGATCTGACGCAAATCGACGTAATTTTTCGAGTCAGAATTCAAGGAATTTATGGAAATTCTGACCTTGTTTAGGGTGTAATGTGATTTTGCATCCCTTTTTAACATATGGTGTTCTGCAGCTTTTGAACATATGTTGCTACTGCTCACTCTAAATGCATTCTCAAGTCAGTTTTGATGTATATATTAGGCAGACGTGACCAGTCGTCGCTGACGTATAGAATAGTTACACGTGACCGGTCAGGGGTGACGTATAAATAAGGAACATCGGACCAAACATAGTTGATATAATATTATACAGTTTTCATTTATATAAAACATGTTTATTTTACTAAATTTCAGTTATACATAAAGAAAATAATACACTTTATTGAGCTCAAGGCCAGTTTATGAAAGATTTGTTTTGAAAAACAACAACAGTTTTTAATGGTAGAAGTTATAGTACTATTTCTGAAATCACCACATTTCCTCATCTTAATTAAATTAATTCAATTTATTTTTCATAACCACTTCTCCCAGGCTTTGAACCCGGGAGCTCGGAGTTTCAGAGCCAACACGCTACATGGTGTGCTACGCTAGCCGAGTTGGGTGTTGTGTTTATTTCATCTTCCTTAAAGAAACCAACTACAAACAAGAGCAACTGATCTGCCGCTATTTAACTTAGCTGATTGCGTTTGGTTGCCGGCTTAAGTATTGCGCATGTTGTTGCGGGTTCGACTCCAAGAAGAAAGAAGTCTGATAAGGAAATGTGGTGATTTCCGAAATAGTACTATAACTTCTAACGCTTTGAGTATTGTTGTTTTTTCCTAATAATTTTCCAAATAAACAAATCGGCCTTAAAACTCAAAAAAATATTAAAAATAAATAGTTATATGGCCAAACATTAACAAATCAAATATATAAAGGGATGAGCCAGCCTTATACAAACAAATTCTAACAAAATAGAAATTGTACAAACAACAACTACACAGTCAAGTAGAAATAGCGGCAGTACAGCCGCACTTGATTGCAGTAAGTTGTGAAGGGAAAGCAGGAAAAATAACAACAGCTCACACAGCGTAAGCTTAGCTGATTGCGTTTAGCTGCCGGCTTAAGTATTGCGCATGTTGTTGCGGGTTCGACTCCCGCAGACGCCAAGAAGAAAGAAGTCTGATAAGGAAATGTGGTGATTTCCGAAATAGTACTATAACTTCTAACGCTTTGAGTATTGTTGTTTTTTCCTAATAATTTTCCAAATAAACAAATCGGCCTTATAGCTCAAAAAAATATTTAAAATAAATGGTTATATTTCCAAACAATAACAAATTAATAAAAATAAATCTGATGAGGAAATATGGAGATTTCAGAAATAGTACTATAACTTCTACCATAAAAAACTGTTGTTTTTTCACAAAAAATCTTTTATAAACTGGGCTTGAGCTCAATAAAATTGTAAATTATTAACATTTCCTAGGTCAACAGAAAAATAACAAACATTTATACGAGTATGCAATGATGAGCACGCCTTAAATGCATTCTAAAATAAACACACCACAAATGTAAGCTGTCAATGCCATTTTGAAGCTGAAGCGCATCATCGGGTTTTTAAATTATCGCAAAAAACTTTTAAGTCGTAGGCATAAAGCAAAAATTTTGCAAATCTAAAAGCAGCTACTAATATCATTTATAAACAGAACGAACAATAACGGACTTAGTATACTCCCTTCGGAACCCCAGAGGAGGCAAAAAAAGGCTCAGAAGAATTTCCGTCAATTTTTACTACGCAAATATACATATATTATATTTAGTGATAGCCAAGCGGCAATCAGAGCTGTGAGCGCAGCTACAATTAGATCAAAGAGTGTACTGGATTGCAGCCGATCTCTGCAGGAGATGGCCAAGCAGAACAGGCTCAACCTCATTTGGGTTCCTGGCCACAGGGACATCGAGGGTAAATGCATTGCGGATGAACTTGCGAGGGAAGGAACAACCAAGCAGATTCTTCCCAGTAAAGAACGCATTGGAATGCCATTTGGCACTTGCAGGCTGCTCTTAAAAGAATCTACTTATGCTCGTGCGAGCGACAGATGGACACATATCACAACCTGTAGGATCTCAAGGCTGACTTGGCCTAGATGGGACCGAAAACGGTCGCGTAGTCTTTATACCTTAAAACGGGACGATATTTCCCAAGTAATTGGCGCTTTAACAGGCCACTCCCTCATAGGCAATCATGCTGGTCGTCTTGGAGTACCCTTCTTTAGATGCTGTAGAAGCTGCAAAAATTATGAGGAGGAAGAAACGGTCCTGCATCTTCTCTGTATCTGTCCAGCTCTAGCCAGAAGCAGGCTACGGTTTATAGGGGCACCTGTTTTTAAGAACCTTGGAGAATTAGGCGAATTAGACCCAAGATGCTTGACGAGCTTCGTCAAGAATTCTAAATGGTTCAGCAAGAGGGAGTGAGCGTTAAGCTTGTGGTATCACAACGGGCCTCTACTAATGGCCTAAGTGAGTCGCTGGATTAGCGGTGACAGCCACTCATACCTACCTACCTACTACGCAAATTCTTGTGTATAAATAGGATTTAATCCATTTAAAAAAAAACATTTAACCAAAGTATATTGTCAAACAGCTTTAAACAGTTTGGTCATGTAGGTGGACTTTTCGGGAAACATATTAAATTAAATTATATATGAACATATATTTTAATGTCAAAAAGAGCATATCATTGCCTGCGCGTATTCATATTTCTTTATATTTTCCTCCATCTCAATCACAGCCTGCGAGAAATTCACATTTTTAATAAAATTGATATTAAAAAAAATATGTACTTTTATTTTTATGTTGTGAGAGCTTTACTCACTTCTATTATTAAAATTCTGTCTTTTCATTTTGTACTTGTCTTTTCAACACTTTTCTAATAAAAAATCTTTTCGGTAATTAGGCCGTTTGCTCGTTTTTCTCATTTTATAATTGCAAGCCAATTATTAAAATATGGAATTTTATTAGCTACTTGTATATGTGTTGGTTCATATTTGAGGGTGTTGGAGACTTTTTCATGCATTTGATCACTTCAATGTGTACAGTCTTTATTAAAATTAGTATTTTCAAGTGTATTTTGTATTTTAAAATAATTTATATTTTCACCTTTTGTCAAATGGTTTTCGAAGATGCCACATAAAAAACGTTTATCCACACAATTAATTTTATACAATTTTTCTAATGCTTTTATAAGAAATAAAAATTTATTAAATAGAAACGCGATTCTCTCACCGCTTAGAGTTTCCGTAATTTACGTTACTTAAGAATTAAAAATCAACAGTTCTCTAAGCTTATAAATTTACGTTATGGCAGAATAATCGTTTGCACATTAGACTGGGGCGATTTAAATGGCATACAATTTATCAATACGTCAAAATTACGATTCCTCTTAATATTTTGAATAAAAAATTATTCATCCGATATTGATGAATTTTACTGACAATATTTTATTTGTGATAAGTGTACTAATATAAAATTTTATGTTTTAGATGCATAAATGCTTTGATGATCCCTTGTGATGAACGGTGGATCAGCCATAAGCCGTCTAATATCTGGTCCAACGAAAACACATTCCCTCAACTTTGCCTCCGAGAGGCCTGGAAACTTTGATATTAAGTATTTGAAGCATTTTCTATCTCTTGGAAGTGACTTTACAAATTGCTTCATGAATCCCATCCTTATGTGGAGCGGTGGTAGAAGAACTTTATGAGGACGCACCAAAGTTTCATGCAGGACATTCTTCTCGCCAACTTTAAGCCCTCTCGGAGGCCAACACTTTTTGGTCCAGTGATTTGTTCGGTCTCGACTATCACATAGACACAAAAAGCAAGGGAATTTTGTAAACCTAGATTGTTGTCCGAGCGCCATGCCCAAGATTTTGAAATCACCACACACTTGCCAACCGTGGTCTTTATATTTTAATTTGCAAAAATTCAATTCCAAGTTCTTGTAGGTTTCCTTGAGATGTAATGACCGACAGGAATGGATGTATAGAAACCGCCGTGGTGAAGCAGAACTGCTGTATGGCTTCTTTTTGGAGAATCTATGAAAATACGCCACTCTGCTGGGTCGTATGAGATCTTAAATGTATCCATCAAACCTTCAATATTGGTACAATAAACCATCTCGTCCTCTTGGGCAAAGTAGGAAGTAAACTGCTTCTCACGATATCTAAACCAGGAGAAACACTCTCCCGGCAAAAGTGAGTTCCTGCTTTTGAGCCTTGATCCAAGCAACTCAGCAGCGTTTTTGGGAAGATTCAAGTCTCTTACCAAATCATTTAGCTCGCCCTGGGTAAACAATTTCGGACTGCTGTCATCTTCAAATTCAAAACTGGACGTGTCATCAGGTCCAGGTCCAGCACCATCTTCGTCAGAACTTGCAACATCTTCCAAGGTAGCAGTGCCCAAACTGGCATATTGTGTCATAGACCAGAAGCGCATCCTGGAGGAGAGTGGAGAGGTAGTACCAATCCTCTCTTCTTCAGAGTCGGAAGGGGACCCACCTCTTTCAGGGGATGCGTGTCGGGGAGCAGCTCGCTACCAACGACCCTCCAATGACGGAGTGGGTCCTCTTTCAAAAACCCAGAAGAGGAGGAGAAGGAGGATGATGACAAAACGCGGGCAGGGGAAACCCTCTTGTGTGGCCAGTCAGACTCCTGTTGCTGCATCTAGCAAGTGGCCCAGGTCTATGGAAGTTACTTCAGAAGCTAGTGGAACATTGGTGGATGCAACGACTTCCAAATCAGCTGGCGGACGCTGCAAGAAAAGGAAAACCGCGGCGACAACCACCAGTGCTTGCCCAAAGTCTCTTCGAGGCATCGTGCGGCGGTTACTGGTGCGGCGTTGTCCAATTCTGATTTTGTGGCGAACAATCAAGGACATCGGCGGAAGAGGGCGGTATCAGCCAGACCTCGAGCGGCACGAACCCCTCGCCTAAAAACAAGGGAGGTAGTGACGTGGGGGTTGGTCGAGGAAAAACCGCCCCTGCCATGCCCTTACAGAAAGAAAACCTCCAAAGTACTTCAGGAGGTCTAGGGACCCGGTTAACTTATTGTGAGACCATGAAAGGCCAACCGCTGGTTGCTGCAATTGGTACGACGGGTTCGATATGGCAGATGACTAGTGCAGAAGTAAAACATCTGATCCGAGCGGTCATTGCCTCCGGCCCTGCTGCCAATGCCCGTGGTTATGAGGAGAAGGATGGAACCATTATGGTGAAATGCCTCTCCAAGCAAACTGGGATTGGCTCAAGGCTGTGGTGCAAAGAATCCCGCACATAGGAGGAACACGATTCACTGTTTAAAGTGAAGAGTGCAAGCCTCTCAGAAAAGCGCTCTGCTGGATTCTTGATCCAGATCTGAGGACCGCAGATGTGCTTTCCTGTTTCCGTGCCCAAAATCCGGGAGTAGACACCAAGCACTGGCGTGTCATTTCTCACAAACAGAGTAGCAGCCGGGAAGGTAGAGAAGGTGCTACTCTTGTGGTGAAGGTGGACCACAGCTCCGTGGATATCCTCGGGTCTAAGTACGGAAATCGCCTCAGTCTCTTCCTCGGGACCGACTCATTAATAGTTGATCCCAAATGAGTGACGAAGGCGATGCATGGTACCGTCCAGTGACTGTAACTCAGATCAATTTGCAGCTCTCTATAGCCGCTACTTCTCTTATAAGTAGAAGGTTACATGCTGCACACAAAACCCTACATAACAGCTATCCAGGAGCCATGGGTTTTCAAACAAAAACCCTGTGGACTGAGTGACTTACGTGGTGACAACATCTTATATGACGAAAGCTCGGTCAGACCAAAGACTTGTCTTATACTGTCTTCTCACTTTGCTGTAACTAAGCTTGAACAGTTCTGCTGTCAGGACTTGGTGGCGGCGAGTCTGAGCTTCAACTGCAAAAATGGGTGGAAACATTTTATTATTGCATCCGCGTACTTTCCATATGACTCTCTGCTGCCGCCACCTCCGGGCAAGGCGGCCAGTCTTGTGGAGTATTGCGAAAACCGAAACGTCGGATTGATCCTCTGTTGCGATGCTAATGCCCAGAATAAAATCTGGGGCAGCAGCAAATGCAACGCGAAGGGAGGTCGGCTTTTCGAGTATATTCTGTTTAGTGGGCTGAGCATCTTGAATGAGGGCTTTAAGCCAACATTTTTCACGCCCTGGAGACAGGAAGTGATTGATCTTACTCTTTCTAACTCTCGGTTAGGGTGGTCAGTCCTAAACTGGAGGGTCCTGAGTAAAGACTTTCACCACAGACCACAGATATATCAAGTACCAACTTGGCGAGGATGCTAAATGCTCTGCGCCAGTACGAAACTAGAAAAAATGGGGCTAGTCGTGTTTTAGGGAGGAGCTTGGGAATCAGATCTCGGCGCCACCTAGAATACGATCCACTCATACCATTGATGAGACAGTTGATTTTTTACTGACTGCCCTACGTGATAGTTTGGATAAGACCTGTCCGATTCGAACACCTCTAAACCGCACACCTGTTCCCTGGTGGAACAAGAAGCTGCGGAAGATAAGAGTTGAATCGAGAAAATATCTTAACCGGGCCCTCAAAACTAATCTTTAGATGGACTGGGAACAATATCGCTGCACTCAAGGAGAGTATAAGAGGCTAATTAGCTCTGCTAAAAGGGACTCTTTTAAAGAATACTGCAGCGGGATTGAAACCTTGGGTGAAACAGCTAGACTGGTAAAAGTTCTGAAAAAAGACCAATCCGTAAAGATGGGTTCGCTCAAGAGGCCTTCTTCTAGAGACTCACTTTCCTGGAAATCAGGTGATAGTTACGCCTTATTCTTCCTCGACAGGGGAGATAGGGAATGCGAGAACCAATGCGACAAGGTATGACTGGTTTGTTGCCAGAACTGTGTTGAGGGAAAATGACATAAGATATGCTATTGAGTCTTTTGACAGTTTCAAATCGCCCGGTCCGGATGGCATCGCACCTAGTGTACTAAAAGAAGGTGTCGAGCTCGTTTTGGCGACCTTGAAAAATATTTTCATAGCGTCGCTCGCACTTGCTTATATACCACAATCTTGGAGACTCGTAAATGTCGCCTTTATACCAAGGGTTGGCAAGGATGACTACGCTAGCCCCAGAAGCTACAGAGCTATTAGCATGACATCATTCATGCTAAAATGTCTGGAAAGATTAGTAGAGCTACGCTTTCGTAGGGAGGCGCTGTTATCACATCCTCTGTCTTTGCATCAACATGCCTATTAGCGGGAAAATCCTGTGAGCCGGCTTTGCAAAATCTGATTTCCAGAGTTGGCGAGGTCGTCGTTAGGAAACAGTTCGCCCTGGGCATTTTTGTAGACATTAAGGGTGCTTTTGAGAATGCCACCATCTATGGCATGTGCACTGCTGCTCTACGGAATGGGGTAAATCCTTCGCTGGTAAACTGGATTCGTCCAATGCTAGCGCAGCGGATTATCAGGATTCAGGCAGAAGGGTATCAACCAAAACTAGTGTGGTTCTCTTCACTAAGCGGAGTAGGTTGGATGGCCTCATTCCCTTCACGCTTAAGGAAGTCACAATCCAGACTTCTCCCGAAGTGAAGTATCTAGGAGTAATTCTGGATCCAAAACTCTCGTGGAAATTCACGTTGAGCAAAAGACCTCTAAAGCATTCGCTGCCTTCTGGCAGTGTAAACGAGTCTTCGGCAAAACGTGGGGTCTATCACCAAAGGGTATCCTCTCGATATATACCTTTATGATCAGACCCATATTCAGCTATGCTTCAGTGGTATGGTGGAGCAGACTCTCAATTAATAGCGAGGGGGACCTGCTTGCTAAACTTAAAAGAACAATCGCCATGTGCTGTAAAGGGGCATTCTACAACGCCTGGCGCTGCTCTTGACGCATTGCTTAAAGGCCACCTGCAGACTTAAAAGAAACGGATATTGGTATAAAACGGAGTGGGGCGAGGCGGAAATTGCTGGAGGCAGAGATATAGACACTTGCGTATTTTCAATGCCACAGGATAGTACGCCACCGTTCCCTTTGCTGATGAGACTCTATAAAGTTGAGTTTCCTGAGGCTGAATGCTGGTTTAATGCCAACACTGAGCCTGGTCATACACGTTGTCAAATCTTTACTGATGGCTCCAAAACTGACTCTGGGTCAGGATCTGGAGTTTTTATAGAATAAAATGAGGATAAGCTTCACTTTTCTCTTGGGGAATATGCCTCGGTCTTCCAGACCGAAGTATTTGCAATTCTCAATTCCATGGACTACGTGGTGGAAAGTGGGTGGAGGGGGAGGAGTATACGTGTCTGCAGTGACAGCCAAGCTGCACTCAAGGCATTGACCAGCCCTCTAACTACTTCCAAACTAGTTCGGCAATGCAAGTCCCGACTGAACTATGTTGGTAAACATAATGAACTTGCTTTACTCTGGGTGCCTGGTCACTCGGGAGTACCTGGTAATGAGACATCTGACCATTTGGACAGAATTGGCTCGGATCAGGTGTTCCTTGGCCGCAGCCAGCTATAGCACTCCCACCTTCGGTCATCGATGCCACCATTTGATACTGGGTTAATACTTCGCTCTGCAATGACTGGAAGGGGTCGAGAGGTTGCAGATGGGCAAAGCTCAAGTTACCTTCAATCTCAGAAGGACTATCAAAACAATTGCTCTCGCTTAACAGGCGAGACTGCAGGCAACTTGTTGGACTGTTGACTGGTCCCTTCACGTGGCATAGACACCTGACAATGATAGGCGTACATGACAACTCCATATGCTCATCCTGTTATGAAAAGGAAGAGACGGCGGAACACTTTCTGTGCTTCTGCCCCGCCTTTGCAAGAACTAGATATGAGGCATTTGGTCGCGACGTGTTGAGAGATGAACACCTGAGCTCTTTGACAGCCTAAAATCTGCTAAGATTTATTCGTAAATCCTGCAGATTTAAAACAGATTAAAACGAACATGAAAACAGTACAATGGACGGCATGTAGTCTGAGTGCTGTTTTCTGCAAGCGTTGTTTCGTGCCTGATTCCAGCAAAAAAAAAAAAAAATGCCTACAAGTTAGCCCAAAAAAATTTGATAATAAAGTTTTGCGTTTTGTAAAATAACCTTACGTTCTGGAATTTTTTGAGTATTTTTTTTTAGTTTTTAGAACATAGAAATCAGTGGGAAATATCCAGACAGCATTTTTGTTTCAGACCTGTGTAATAATAAGAAGTAGAATTTACCACGTAGCTCTTAAGTGACTTAAATTAAGTATATGTACGTATTGGATAATTAGACTATAACAGCCGATATGGAAAAATTCGAGAAAACACCACCTGTACTGGCAGAGACAGAAATTGTTGGAAACAAACTACCATCGTTAAAACAAGTGCTTAAAGTGTTTTTATTAGAGAGTTAACTGTACGGGGAGGTGTTTTACCAGCATGCGAGAAGTGATATTTTATTGGGAGAAAGCAAGAATTCCGACGCAGGAGTTAAGAAACTGTAAATAAAAGATGGAGGCTCTGTATCAACAATGGCGGCAAAAACATGCTGGGAAGGCTAATCTTATACACTGGGCCGCATCAAGGAGTAACTGGGCGTTACCGCACTATGGGGCGCTGGCGTGATGGAGGACCGAGATCCCCTTTTTCTACCTCTGACAACGAAGCTCAGGCCAAGCTAGCGGTCGTACCTACAAGATGAATACAACCACCAAAACAAAAACAACAACACCATCAACAAAAACAGCTTAACAGGAGCGAGCTGCGCTCAGGTAGCGATCAGCGGCAAAAATCCCCAGGCAGGCGGAACAGGTCACATCAAGGAGCGGCTGTTGTTCTCGATCCGAGAGATTACCCAGCGGCGGCCCTCAACTTGGACGACTTCACGAAGCTGCAGATCGCCATTGTTCACGACGTCTTTAAGGGAGCGTCCTCTCCCCTGTCATTCTACAGAATGTTTTTCCGCTCGGGAATGCTCCTCGTGGATTGTAAGGATGACAGGACGGTAGGTTGGATAACCGGGAAAGCAGTCACGTTGGAAAGGTGGAAGGGGCCGGTGATGTGTGTGAAGAGGGGGGATCAGATTCCTCCACTGAATATCTTCCTGCCGAAGTGCAGCCGAAGACAGAAACCAGGAAATTAACATTCCCATTTCCGAGGAGCTCCTGGAGGGGCTTGATCTGAGGCGAATTGAGCTGAGAAGCCAGTGTTATGAGTCATTCAGCATTGTCAGTACCCCAGGTCAACCTCCACCACGCAAAGAGGTTTACCACGGACGACCTGGGCATCATACTGATCTAAGAGCCGTGGATATTCAGGGGCCAGGTAAGAGGCCTGAACTCCAAGAGTAACAAGCTAATTTCAGACATCTCCTTTGATAGACCCAGAGCATGTTTAGTGCTTATGTACAATATTAAACACTTCTGCATTACAGAGTTTCTAACGCAAGACCTGGTGGCGGTGCAGGCGACGGTGATTATAAGTTGCGATGCGAACGACCAAAATGTGGAGAGGGGCAGCACGGTAACAAACCCCCGCGGTGAGTGTCTTTTAAAGTATATATTAAGCGATAACGTAGGTATCCACAATGTTGAACGTACTCCGAGTCCAGCCGATAGGAAAGTAGCTGTTTACGTACAGTTCGGTCGTCTGGGCTCTGCACTCGCTTTAACAGTTTTAGGCCCTGGGGATGGACGGCATCAATCCGGTACTGCTGAAGCAGGGCAGGGAACTTCTTCCCTATCTCGTAAGGATAATGGGGGACAGTCTAGCGCTGACACACTTTCCAGCGGTATGGCAAAGAGCTCGGGTCGTTTTCATCACGAAGGTAGCTAGGAGAGACCTACACTGCACCGTTACATCCGAATCAACATGTCTACCGGGTCGGCCGCTCAACGGAAACGGCTCTGTATGCATTGACCTCGGACATTCGGGACGCTTTTGAGAGCGGAGAAACAGTGCTCTGTACCTTCCTCGATATCAAGAGGACAACTAAAGGGTGTGTCGTGCGTGTGCATTACCGGAGCGATGCGCACATGCTTAACAGCTGCGCTGGAGGGGACTCTGGAACTTGAGCCGCTACACGTTACTATTGACCATGTGGCTAAGCGAACCCTTATAAACTTCTCCAAGGTTTGGAGTGGAGATACACAGCAACGCCACCTAGAGTGCATCCATTCTGGACAACCACATCCAGAGGAGCACACTACAATGGTAAACATATGGCTCCAGAACTCCCGAAGGTTCTGGGGCAGGTATCCATGGTCCCAGATCCAACAATTCAGTTCCACTGGGGGCCTACCCAAGCATCTTCCAGGCGGAGCTCTTTCCCATCAGTGAAAGTGCTGAGATAAATCTAAGAAGAAACTATCGCAGTGAGACCATTCTCATTTCAAGCGACAGCCAGGCCCCGCCAAAAGCTCTCTCCTCCTATGAAATAAAATCTTCATTGGTCATGCAGTGCTTTGAGAGATTTAACGCCCTGATGGTGAGGAACGGGATCAAACTCCTCTGGGTACCAGGACATAAAGGGGTGGATGGCAACGAAGAAGCAGATCGCCTAGCTAGGACAGCAGCGGAAGCTACTCCGGTCGGACCAGAGCCGGTCCTGGCGGTGAGAAATCAACACTGGCGCAATAAAGCAGGCCTTAGACAGGCCAAGTATCTTCTTGGAGGATACAACGTGAAAAGATACAAGCTGTTGATGAACCTCCCCAAGGAGAAACTTAGAATTATAACAGGTATTCTGACGGGTCACTGCGGACTGAAGGGCCACCTACACAATCTAGGTATCTAGTCAAGCGCCCTCTGTCGCTTCTGTAACTCAGAAAAAGAAACCCCGCAGCATCTGCTCTTGGAAAGGGACGCTGCTGTGCGCAGAAGGGGCACGGCCCTTGGACAGCCATGGCCGGATGAGCAACACATACACTGATTGCCCCTAACAACCAGGTTTCCTAGAGGTGCTGGGGCTAATGGAAGTGTTATGATGTGAGCGGAGGAGGGCACAAAATACCCATCGGTCGCAGTGCATTCCTACCATTTTAATCTATCTACCTATCTAAATCATTTTTATCCTCTTAAACATGATGTTTATCGCATAACCTAAGATTATATGATACGAAACTTTCATTCTCGTGAGACCATTTTCCAACGGCGCCACCATGAAATTAACCAGATGTGGTAATATTCCTAGCATTTTTCGAGATTTCATGAACTTCATACCCCCATTGAAACGGAAATAATACATACACAAGGTGGGCGAAAAGAAGTCATCCGATGTTGTTTGGCTCTCTTTTTTTTTCTAAATCAAAAACTTCGATTCTGTGTCTTGATTATGTTTATTTGAACCTTTAGAATTTTATTGGTCAAGTCGAGAAAATTATATCAGCCAAATGGGCGCCGTCACTATTGATTGCCATACGGGCTCGTTTTATGGCATTTTTCATTAATTCGGCGACAGATTCTCACACTCGTGTCGAATGTTGTCCTTGAGGGCTTCCAAAGTCTCGGGCTTGTTTACGTAAATACGGGACTTCAAAAAACCCCATAAAAAAATCTGGAACGCTGAATCGGGCGATCTTGCGGGCCAGTGCAAATCGCCAAAACGAGAAATGAGGCGACCCGAGAATGCCGCCTTCAGAATATCGGTAGTGGCTCGCGCAGTGTGTGCCGTTGCTCCATCCTGTTGGAACCACATGTTCCGCAGTCCTAATTCGTCCAATTGCGGCAGAAAAAACTCGGTCAACATGGCCCTATAGCGCGTACCGTCCACTGTTGTCGTTTGGCCAGCGGCATTCTCGAAAAAAAAGGCCCAATGACTCCTCCAGCCTGAACAGCGCACCATGCAGTCACTTTGAGCGGGTGCAATGGCTCCTCGTACATCACTCGTGGATTTGCGGAGCCCCAGAAATAATAGTTTTGCTTGTTCACGTACCCACTGAGGTGGAAATGAGCCTCATCGCTCATTATGATTTTGGTCGAAAAATCGTCCACTTCTTGCTAGAGATTGAGGATGGCTTGGGCGTAGGTTACGCGCGGTTGGCGGTCGGCAGGCAGCAGCTGATGCACGGACTGGATTTTGTACGGGAAGATGCGCAGGTCTTTGACCAAAATGCGCCTTAGGGACGTCCGGATAATGCCTAATTGCGTGGAACGGCGTCTGGTCGATGTTTCCGGTGACAACTCGACATCCCTACCAACAGCGGCGATATTCTCGGCAGAACGGGCGCTCCGGGGCCGGCCTCTCTTGGCAATGTCTCGTGTGGTCCCATACTCTTCAAGGTTGGTGGCCAAACGGCGCTGTGTTTGCGCAGTCGGTGTCGGACGGCCGGGGAATCGGCGACGGTATTCGCGCTGCGCCAACACCACAGACGAATCGTTACGCAAAAAAATTGACACGATTATTCCTCGTTCTTGGGGAGTGTATCGCTCCATTGTTCACTTGTATTCTGCACCTGTCGAGTCCACAAATTTCAAAACAGATTAAACATTGGCAGTCATTTGCAAAAATGAGAGCATTTTCCAATAGGGTGATTTCTCTTGGCCCACCTTGTACAAGAAAATATAAGAAAACCCTGGTATTAAATACTTTCATATAAAAATTTATAAATTTTTGAAATCAGCATTAAAATTTTATAATAAACCAGCAATTTTACCTAAAATAAATAATAAATGTTAACCGTCGTAGGCAGCATCTTTCCTTTCCGAGGCGACGCGAGATTCCTCATCATAACAGTTGTTCTTTCGGGCTCGCTGAAAAACAATGGATTGTTCAGCGGCGGTACGTAAAGTACGGAAGATGTGGTTCCATTGCTCTGAAATAACACTGTGTAGATTAGTACTCTCAGAGAGCAGGATTGCGAGTGTAGTAGCGAAGAGTGTGGTTATCTGAGTTCATTTGCGCGCGATTTTTGACGCACAGGGGCGTGTGTGGATCTTGTCTGCGTCAAGAAAATCGTCCAAGTCAATGTTTTCTCCTCTGATCATGCGCATATCTAGAACTCTGGACTAGGACTCTGAAAGCATGCCTTCCGTCTATCACAACATGGTCGATTTGGTTACAAACAGCTAACACTCAGTATATTACTCTGATTTTATTCATTAAACTGTAAAACAGGCAAAAACTCCCTCTGTTTTTCTCAACAGTTTCTAAAGCTTTTGTGTCTGCTGAATCCATATCTGAAGTCAGAATTTTCGGGTCACCCTAGGTTTTCTTTACAGTTAGTAGTTTGTCCAGAAACCGGCATTTGAAAAAAAATTAAAAATTGTATTTTTAATATAATGTATATTTGAACGATTATCCGTCAACGCTTGTCAAATTTGGTTTTGTGGCATACCGGTTTCGGCATTGACCCATCTTCAGTGTCGTTTTCGTTCTCACCCTGTCGGAAAATCAGACGAAAATCAAAATACAGTATTTTAATACTTGAGCAAGTGTAACTAACGGTTTTTGGGGTCAGGTAATGTAATATAAAATGTATTATTAGATTTAACCTCATACAGGTGTTGCTTTAGTGCGAACAAATGGAGTTTTACATAGTACATTTTCTATTATTTTTTTGACATATTTTTTTTATATTAAGTAACAGTTACAGCTTGCACAGGGCATCGCTAGCCGACTTGGTTGATTTCCATCTACTCACAACTGCCGCGACAATACAAGGTGGGAATTCGAATCCTTGTCTCGAAAAGAAGTCTGATGATGGAGAAGTGATATTTACCAAAATAGCTGATACGTCTACATTAGTTGATTGTAGCTGATATAAGGTTGCTGTTGTTTTTACCAACTCAATAAAAATTGTTCCAAAATTGTGCATTTTTTTGCATTCAAATATACTTATATTGAATAAAATTTGTTTTCAAAAATGAAATTGTACTAAAAATTATTGTATCGTGTAATTTACACATTTTCCCTTTAGCTTTTCGCAACAGCCGTTGTACGGTAGTACGCCAAAGTTTGTAATGATGAGTAAGAGATTTGGATTATCAGTTAGATTGTCATCTTGCTTAGCATAAGCCTTATTTAATGACATCGGTTTGAAGGACGAGTGTAGTAAAACAATTTTCATGGATTAAAGGAAAGTTAAAAGAGAAAAGGACAAGGCAAAGCCTTCGTCTTAACCGACGTAAGAAAAGGCAGCCGATAAAACGACTTTAATATATAACTCTCATAATTGATTATTAAGATTTAGGACCGCGAGTAATTTAAAAGAAGAGAAAATAATTCAACTTATGTTGAATGATCGAAAGTATTTGTGTCAGAGAAGTTCTGGTAAAGGCATTAAGAAATCAAAATCAAAAGAAAGAAAAAGGTTATCCGAAATTAATTTGGTACACTAATGCGTGTTGCTACTTCAAAAAGCTAGGCAGGTAGGTGGATTTGAGACCTTTGCCCGCATAGGTACAGACTTTGCAGCCATGCCAGCATTTGATGGGTGCGCCGCGCCAGGAGGTGTAGGACGACCTGCCGTTTCCAGCACGATCTCTGTAGCTTTAATAGTGCTCGGCCCCACCATATTGCCCGAAATCACGGGGCGCTGTGGGGTTGCCCCTAGAGCAGACCCGGAAAGGGTTCCATTGGCGAATCCGCCGGCACTGTCTTACCCCGTGGAGGGGAAGACGAAGTTTTGTTTTTTAAAATTGGCCTTTCCATTAATTATTGGGTTCCCACTCGAAGCCGCTATCCTCACTCGATGTCGCTCGAAGATCCCATGGTTATCTATGAAAAAAGGGATCAGGGAGGCCATGCGAGGGTTGGTACCTACCCTTATGAGATGGGTGCTCAGAGCCAGATCCAGCGCAAAACCGGGAGGGTCGCCTCAACCGTTACCTACAACCACGAACTAAACAGCGACGAGATCGGAACGTACTTCGAGGCCTGCCAGGGTTTTATCGGGACGGAGGCAGTCACGGCATTAGCCTGGAAACCATTTCTGAACGATTTTACAATACTCAGGTAACAGAATACCGCAACCACCAGCTCGGTTACAACAAATATTTAAATGAAGCGTAGAGAAGTTCAAGGACGAAGCAAGGGTCAGGCCAAAGAGGGGGGTATTTTCACCTTTCTTTATGAGCTCCCCAGCCGAGGCTTATGTTAACAGTGCTACCAGCGTGAAGGAAAAAAAGGAGATTGATAGTGAGAGGTGGAAAGCCGTCACATCCGAAGATCAGCCGTCATGTTGCACTTCACTTCCCTTTTAGCACCTTCAAATGATATTTCACCAAATATACTGAAATAAAATTATTTGAAGCTCAAGGTTCTTACACAAGTAGATTAATTATTCGTAAATTAGGACCCGATTATCTACACGAACGACTTCATGCAACTCGATTGCTTCACACAATTTTGAATTCCAAAATATACGAGCGTCAGTTTTTCGTGTATGCAGTCCGTGTTTGAAACACATTGTCTTTGGAGATCAGAAGCATTAGAAGCACATTGCACTTCATAAGGGAACAAATTCGGTTCTATAAAGAATTAACGTTCAAAAAAGTATTTATGTTATTTGTTTGCTAAGTGTCTCCTTACCTCAACCTAATCCTATCACTAGTGATGGCAATATTTTTTTATTAACCGATTGATTAATCAAATGATTAATTGAAAGGGTAAATTATGCAATTAATTGCAAGAATTTAACCGATTAATCGGATTTTTCGGGTAATAGCACAAGGAATTTTTTTTTAATTCTAAGTAATGCAATTAAATTTATACTGCTTTTTTTTTATATATTTTGTAATGCATTTTTTTTATTATTAAAATTAAATAAAAAGCAATGCAAACATTATTTCCGTTTCATGTCATGTGATATAATTTTGTATAGCGAAAAAAATATAAGAATTTAATGTTTACTGATTATTATAAAATACTGAATTTAAAAAAAGTAATTTCGATAAATGCTTAGTAGTCAATCTATTTCTTTTTTCCGTTGCAGTAGCACCAGCTTTTGAAAATAAACGTTCGGCTGAAACGGATGTTCCTACTAAAAAGCAATATTTTTGAGCAATAATATATAACTTAGGATAGACTGACTTCATTTCTTCCCAAGCGTCAGGAACATTTCTTTTCAACTCCAAGACCGGAGCATTGAGATAAAAGCTGAGTTCGTCTTGAGTGGATTCATCGTCCTTTCTTCTTCGTTTATGAGCTAAATTTTTATGAAGCGCCCACAAATCAAATTCGATTTCATCAGTAGAGGATGCTTCACTACTACTCCCTATGCTGCCTTCTGTAGGAATTTCATCCATTTCCTTTCGCAGGTGTCTCATAACTTTGGATATAGCTAATGGATCTTGGAAGTGGGATTATATGACTTAATGTGGAATATTTTTCTCCACTTATTTGTGATGTCATGGCCTCCAAGGGCCTCAACAATTGTACTATTTCTAAAATTTCCTCTTTGTTTCTTGTTGTAATCATGGGTGGTGCGTCGTAATAATTCAAAAAAATTTGGCTTATGTAAGCTATTAATTTAAGAAATCGGTCCAGCATATAATATGTGAAGTTCCACCTAGTTTTTACGTCCATAATAAGTTTTAACATTTTACCTTGAGGAATACCAGCATGATATTGCAATCTTCGCAGATCATCATTGGCTTTAACACTCCGCTTAAACCAAGTTACAATTGCTTTGCATTTCGAGATGACATCAGAAACTTCAGGCGTATTTAAAGCATTTTCACAAACTAAATTTAACGTGTGTGCAAAACACGGAATATGACGCTTTTTCCCAAATGTATCATGAATTGCTTTTACGATATTAGCGCCATTGTCCGTTACCATCGCCATTACGTTTGCTTTATTAATTGAAAATTCGAGCAAAGACGCTTCCAATACTTCCGAAATGTGTACAGCTGTATGGGCTTCGTTTAATTTAAAGACACCAATTGTTCCAGAAAATTGCTTGCTCCCAAACAAACCATGAATTGTCACACCGAGCATGCTGTTCATTTCAGTGTCGGTCCATATATCCGTAGTCAAACACATATTCGGAATTTCTGACAGCTTCGTTTTGAAATGTTCAGCTTCAGTTTCGTAGGTTTTTTCCATATATGCTTTGATAGTATTTCTACATGGTACTGCATAGAGTGGAAAATTTAATTTCATAAATTTTCTGAACCCTTTACCTGCAATAAATTTTGATGAGTCAATCAATCGCTGCCAGGGCACTTTTAACTTACCTTCGACATGTGAAAATGGCAAATTGTCAGTGACAATCATTTCCATTATTGATTGTGTCAATTTTTGATGCTTGGAACCACCTGATGCATAACTTTGCACATTTGACAAACAGGTCTTTAGAACTAGCTGCCTCAAACTTGACGTACCATTTTGGCTGGTATTGGCTGATTCTACGGTGCCTGATGTTGTTTGCTGACGGGTGGTTGCTTTTGCGGCGTTTCTATATTCACCATTGTCAACGTTTTTGAACTGTGCCTAGTAAATATTTAACACAAATTAAACTAATGAAATGCTGGAAACTTTTCGACATTTTCGGCGTCCTTTGGATGTTTCAGTTGTAAATGCTGAAACATATTTGACGTGTTTTTTGAGCACTTCAACAGTTTGCCACACAAGCCACATTTGACTGTTGCATTGCTCTCCTTCGTGAAATGTTTCCATACCTCACTCTTTGGTGGAGCCATGATTCCACTAATTATTAAATTAAATAAATTTTTGGATTTCAAAACGTATTAATTGTTAACGGAGAAATCACGAAAAAAATTTGCACGTGTTGTACGTAGGTATGGGCAGATACTTCTTACAAGTAAGCAATACCATACTTATTAAAGCGATGGCTGTATACCGATAAAAAAAAATGTTCTCTTCATGCTTAAAAAAACCTATAAAAATTTCGGTTATTTTCAGATTAATCGGTTAATCTTTCGATTAATTGAAACGAAAGTTTCGATACCATTAAATCGTTAATTGAAAGAAAGTAACCGATTAATACTAATCATATGATTAATCGTGCCATCACTATGGTAATCCTGACAGCGAGCGGACGTTTGCATAAAACAGACCGCAGCGATAAGAGCTATTGCCTGTATTATATGATAGGTATACACAAAATTGTGTTATGCAGCACTTACATACATATGTATATAAAAAGGCCGTGTATGAAATGTACATATGTATATAGCTTATAGACTCAAAAACTACTGAACCGATCGGGCCCAAATTCACAGGTTATGTTTGAAATGACCTCGAATGAGCAAAGCATAAAACAAATTCCATAGGTGGCGCTGGAGTCGAGATATTTCCAAACTCCGTAATTACAGTCCGATATGACTCAAATTCAAAAGTTGGTATGTTAGGGAAATGTGGGTAAATACTTGGTTTAAAAATTTACCCGATAGGTATCGCTGGAGTCGATATATTTGATTCAAATTCAACACTTATGTTAGGGGCATGTAGGTAAATACTTCGTTGGAATATTGACTTGATAGGTGTCGCTGAAGTCGAGTTATTTCTAAAAACCGTATTTACAGACCGATTTAATTCAAATTCAAAACATACATATATTGGGCGCACCATTATTACAGATTTACCGATTTTATTTGAATTCAACACACATGTTATGAGCATATATATATATAAATACTTAGTACTACAGTTTACCCCATAGATGGCGCTGGAGTCGAGTTATTTCTAAAAACCGTATTTACGGATCCATTTATTTCAAATTCAAAACGTGTACTGTGGTCATATTGTAATACGTTCTACGTCCAAAAATAAAGTTCTCCTTTCTTTTTAAATAAGAACGACGTTTAGTTTGCTTCCTAACACGCTTCGAACGACATATACTTTGTTAAAAATTTAATTGACAAAGCTAGCACAATCAATCAAAATAGCAATTTTTCAATTTGTAGGGTGTAACGAAGCCGGGTCAGCTAGTAAGTTATATATTTAAATAAAAGGGCTGAAGGAGTGTTAGCCATGTCCGAATTGTAGGCTCATTCCTAACAACACCAAAATCACGGTCGTTCGATAAAAATGAATGACCACGCATAGAAAAATTCTGATAATCTTGTTTCAAAACACTCAGAGTCAGTCAGTATAGGGACAGCCCCACAAAATACATATAAGTGCTAAATATATGGCTCAATATTATTTTGAATATAGTGCAACAACATTGAACACACCTCATTTGCTCCTTTGTGGCTATGCCTTAGTGATACATGTAAAATGTCGATTTTACGGTTTTTGAATTTTTATTTCCAAAGAAAAATGAACCCACACGGTTTTTTGATAAAAAATCGAAACTATTTTTGCAATTGTAACTTTTTCAACCTAAAATGTTGAGCTCTATACCAATTTCACATAAGCAAATTTGTATAAAAATAAAAAAACATATTTACAATTTGGAAAAGATGTGTAAGAACTACAGTGAACTCGGAGTAATGTGAACTTCGACTATGAATGAACCACCCCCTTTTATGAAAACCTCTAAGTATTGGACAAAGTTAGTCCAGAAAGCATTCGCCACCGTACTGTCAAACCGATCGGTTGCATTTTCTATCGCGAGTGCTTGTTGTTGTGCGTGTGTTGTTTAGTATTTGCTTTCAAAGCTTGAATCTTTAACGGTTCGAGTTTATAACGCTACTTTACAGTTGTGCGCATTAAGCATTTTTGCTGTTTTTTTTCACGTTTTTTCGTTTTTGATTGTTAATCGTTGTGCATATTCCTTCATTTGTGAATAAAAATAAATAACTTTTTCATTATGCCCCCCGCGGCTAATAACCTGGGTGATAATAGGTTTGCCCTATTATCCTCAGCACAAAAACCTAAAAGAAAAAAGCCTGAACAAGTGACGTTCGACGTGTTTCCGGAACTACCAATAACTAAGAAGGATGACCCCAAATACCTCGTCATCAAATCTCTTGATTCCAACAAACCAATTTCATCCGTCTCCTGTTTTGCGATTTATAAAGGTATCCAATCTATTAGTAAAGAAGTTAAAAACATATCATCACTTCGCGATGGCAGTATACTTCTCCTGGTTAAAAATCAAAGAATTGCTGACAAATTCCTTTGCACAAAACATCTTCCCGGTGCAGGTGCTGTTATAGTCGTTCTTCATAGCACCCTTAACTAAGTCAAAGGCACAATTTACGCTCCTTTTATTTCCCAACTAACTGACGAAAAAATAATTGAAGGCCTCAAGGAAGAAGGTATAACTGCAGTCCAAAAATTTACCAAAATGGTTAATGGTCTTCGTGTTTCAACTGGGGCAATATTATTAACTTTTAATAAATATATTCTTCCTAATAGAATTGAACCTGGAGAACCCTAGATGTCCGTCCGTATGACCCTAACCCTATGCGCTGCAAAACCTGTCAGCACGGCGAAGTTCTGCGGAAAAACTCCTTCTTGTGTAATTTGCAACCTTCCCTCCAACCACTCTCCCCCTTCTGAATGCACTCGAGTTCATTGCGCAAACTGCGCTGGTGATCACCCATCGTCCTCCAATACTTGCCCTAAATTTATCCAATCAAAGGAAATTTTAAAGATTAAAACTATCCACAAATGCACCATGCGCGACGCTATCAACATGTATAAAAGTCAACTTCCTACAACCCCATCCCATTTATCTTTTGCCAACGTTACTAAAATACAAACTAACAATGATATAAATACTCACATCAAAAATTCTAATATTGAAGATATTAATTTAATATCAAATAATTCTAACCTCAATAATAATGCAACCTCAACAAAAGATAACAACAATTTATCATCCACCAATAATTCATCCAACAACAACAATTCATCCAACTACAACAAATCAGTTAACAACAACAATTCAAACAACACCAACGACTCATTCTCCTCCAACAATCAAATACCCTCCAAAGAACTTTCAGAAAGTTCAAAAAAATCCCCTCTTTCATCTCCCCTTCCCTTTAGCTCTTCCCCTTCTCCCTCTTATTCACCTCTATCTAACAGCTCATCTCCCTCATCCCACACTTCTCTCCTCGAAACTTTTGCAATCTCTCCTCTTGTAAATGACCCTTATCCTCCCTCCTCTTCCCTTTCATCCCATCCTCCTTCGTTAATGGAACAATAAATTGCCATACGTATACAATGGTATATGTATATATCAAAAAAAAAAAAAATTTAATAAAAATAAGTACGGATACTTTAATAATTACATCGAACTTGAACTTCTAATAAAAACATTTAACCCATCAGTAATTTTATTAAACGAAACTCATCTCGCATACAACATTGTAGCCCATACTCCTAAGACATATATTGGTTATTTTCATAATCTCCCTAGAAACACTTCGAGCAAACAGGGAGTTGCCATTCTGATCAACAGAAAAATTCCACATAACCCCTTTCCGCCTCCTTCTTCCAACATCTCTTCCCTTTCTATAGAAATTATTTCTCCTTACAAAATTATTATTACTTGTGCCTATTCCCCTCCTAATGCTTATTTTACGTTCAATGATATCTGTAATCTCTTTCCGTCTGGAACTATTCCTTTCCTATAGGCTGGTGATTTTAACGCTTGGAGTCCCCTTTGCTTTACTTGGTTCAAACTGCATTGTTCTCAATGACGGCTCCCCCATACACTTCTCCACTCACTCTTCCTTTACTCATATTGATTTGACTTTTTGTTCCTCATCCCTTCTCAACAAATTTGAGTGGCAACTAATCGATGATCTTCATGGCAGTGATCATTTTCCCATTCTTTCTAAAATTACCACTCCTATTCCCGCACCCCGTTTCAAATCCAGAGTGTGCTTTAAAACGGACTTTGCTGATTGGGTTAAGTTTGTGGAGTCCTGCGCATTTCATTCCCAAATTTTTCCTGTTTCATCCAACATAAATCAAGAGTCCTCACGTATTCAAAAAATTATTCGTGCAGCTGCTAATGACTCCATTCCACTATCCGCGTCCAAACCAGTCAAACCTGCACCTCGTTGGTGGAACAGAGAACTTTTTGCTTTAAGGCACCAAAAACAATTTTATTGGCATGAATTCAAACGTACTTGTTCAACTGAAAATTTAATAAAATACGAAAAATCGGAAAGCCAAATATGCCAAAATTCTTTGTTTCCAATCCTTCTCTAGGGAAATCAATTCTTCTTCTGATCCAAAAAAGATTTGGGCTGACATTAGAAGATTATTTGGTTTATCTTCCTTTTCTCCAATTTCTTCCCTCAATTCCCCTCGTGGCAATCTACTATATCCTCATGATATAGCCTTAGAATTTGCTATTCATATTTCCAACGACTCTTACCTTCCTCCTTCCAAGATTTCTTCTTCAGCAAAGTTTTTAGATTCGGATTTATCTATGATTGAACTTCTCTCTGCTTTATCTTTAGTTAAAGACAAAACCCCGGGAATTGATAAAATATCTTACCCTATCATTAAACACATCCCACCCTTCCTTTTAAACCGACTAATTAATCTTTATAATAACTTCTATCGGACTGGCAACTACCCTCTGCTTTGGAAGACCAGCGCAGTCATTCCCATTTTGAAACCTGGTAAGCACGCCTGCCAAGTCGGCAGTTACCGTCCCATATCCCTTCTTCCATGCCTAGGAAAATTAATGGAAAAATTCATTGCTATCAGGCTTTCTTGGTATGCTCAGTCTCAAAAACGTATTCATTATAACCAGGTTGCTTTCAGGAAGGGGCAGGGAACGTTAGACGCTCTTCTGCATTTTGATCATTTTGTGTCTGATGCATTGTCCCACAAAAATCACGTCTCGGTGCTCTCTCTTGATTTTTTAAAAGCATTTGATCGCATTGGTATTCATGTGGTATTAAGACAGCTTAAAAAATGGAAGGTCGGCTCACATATATGTATATAATTTTGTTAAATCGTTTCTTTCTAAACGAAAAATTAGTGTCCTTGTTTCTAATGTCCGCTCCTCTATACTTCCTCTTGACAATGGAACTCCTCAGGGTTCGCCCCTTTCAGCTATCCTTTTCATTATCGCATTTGATGAAATTAGTACCATTTTATCTGGTTTTTCTAATATCAGTAATTTAATGTATGCTGATGATTTAATGTTATACTCCAAAACGTCCGATTTGTCCGTTGTTATGTCCTCGTTTTCACAAATTTTATGCCTCTTATTCAGTTGGTCTGATACTTCAGACACGCACTTCAATTTCTCCCTCTAAATCTAAGTTATTACATTTTTGTAAGAAACATCATTGTTATAAACCCTCTCTTACCTTTAATAATGTTAGTTTAATCTGTACAGATAGTTTTAAGTTCCTAGGATTAATTTTAGACTCTAAGTATTCATTTAAGCAGCACTGTCAATATGTAAGAAAAAGACTATTTGTTAATTTAAATATAATTAAGTATCTATCATGTAAGCGCTCGCTCATTGGCCCGGCTCTACTGGTAAAAGTCACCAAGGCTCTCATATTATCAATCATTAATTACGGCTTAGAAATATATGGACATCATTCTACAAGCCATTTGAAGATGCTTGCCGCTCCGTATCATTCTGCTGTACGACGTTCTATTCGCGCTTTTCCAACGTCACCGATAAAAAATATTCTGCCAGAATCTGGACTGCCTTTTTTAAAAGAAATAGTGAATTTAATTTACATTTTTTCAAACGAAAATAAACCTCAAATGATTTAAAACAAAAAGAGCCGATCGAATAAAATAAATAACACACTAAACATACATTACAGAATTGTATTGAAATAAGAAAATTTAACAAGAGAGAAAAAAACAACAAGTTTACAACTATTGTATTACGATAACACAATACGACAAATAACAAGGCTTGTTAACTCCCTAAGGGCTTTGTTTTGCCCTTGCTGTTATAAATAAGCTGGAGGATATCCTCCTCGAGTAGAAAATGAGCCTTAATATGAAAGCGATGTTAATAGAACTAACGACGAGATGCTTGAATTGGATAAGGCAGAACGGCTCAAAACGGCTTCGCTCAAAATGGAATGGGTGATGTATTAAATTTTTACTTGATCTATTCCTTTTTTTACTGAACGGTAATACATTAATATGATCTCAGACAGTAATTTTACTTTATGTTGCTACAATTGCTTCTGTAATAATATTTATATTTGTACTTAAAGTGTAAATTATTTTGTGTGTGTAAAATTTTACGTTTATTCCTTTTTTATCTTTTGTATACTTCTATAATACAACGATTACAAACATGTTAAATTTTTTGACAAATTAAAAAGTACGAATCAAAACCGGGATTGTCCTGGGATTTTGTTTTCAGATCTCGAAAATCCCGGGATCAATAAAATGACCAAAATTGACATCCCTAGTGTTTAGTAACAAAGATGCCTAAGGATATGAGAAAAGAAAAGTGAAAATTCTACAACTCTTACAAAATGGATTAGGTGTTGCAACGGGTATGATTTTCCGAAATCAACAATTCGACCCATATAAATATTCTGCGATCGGTAAATAACACCTTCGTCGATAGAGACTGACAAGGGGTCGTTAACATACTCAATGCTAATTCAACCACTTATTAACTTTTAAAATAATTGTTTGCAAACGATTAACATTTTTCAAGTCATTTGCGAACCCAAATATGGCGAAAATATGTAAATGTACAGCAAACGATTTGCTAATGTTGGAAAAAGTGACGGTATTAAGATTTTCCATCTCATTCACTTAATTACTTACTTACTTAATTGGCTCGATAATTGTCTATGGGATTTTGGCCGAGCTTAGCATAGCACGCAAGTTATTTCCATCTTTCTCTAACTGGCGCCAGTTATCTTTCGAATAATATTATCTCGAACACTCCAAGAGCCCTATCATCAGATGTCTTCATCGTCCATGCTTCTGCGCCATGCAATAGAACTGGTATAATGAGAGACTTATAGAGCGTTATTTTTATTCGTCGAGAGAAAACTTTACTGCTCAATTACCTCAGTATGTAGTAGCACTTGTTGCAATTGCGCACTCTTATATTAAAAAGGCTGATACTACGTTAGTTGGCGCGAATTGCAGTATCATCCGTCTGTGGATTGGGCAAAGCACGCTTAAATTCCAATCAGTAGGCATATTCGTCTGACCATACTCGGCAGATTATCTGCAGTCGGTTAACAGAACGTCGATTTCGTCGTCTTTGATTGGTGTTTCGGGTTCATCCTCTACTCCACAGTAGTCTTTGTTACCAACACTAAGAAGCGTGAAGAAAAACTCACCCCATAAACTAAGTATGTTCGGGACGTCAGTCACCAGGTCGCCGTTGTCGTTCTTACAAGAATTTATCCAGGTCTCAAAACCTTCTGTTAGCTATCGCACCTTCTGAAAGAATTTTCGGATGCTTTTTCTGTAGGCTAGCATATCAAGCTTTTCGCACTCATTCATTTCGGAGTCTCTTCTTCTTTCCTTTCCAAGGCTACGCGACAATCCTCGACTATTTTAAAACTATTGATATTTATATTTTTCCAGTTTTTGGAGAAGCGATTAGAAAAAGAACTTCTGATGTAGATGGTTTTCGCAGTTCGCTGATATGATGACGGCATGGTAAAAAATATAAATACGACCCAATCTTATTTCAAGTAATTTTGAAGCACCTTTTTCAACGCCAGAATTAAATAACTTACTTTGAGCTTGCAACTCTTCTATATATTTTACTTTACTACTTTTTTCTACTCTAGAAGCTTTCTTTTTATACCCGAGCCAGCATTAGTTTGTATACATATCTATATATGTTACATATGTATAATACATTGTATATATACCTAAGCTCATAAGTATACCCTACAAAAAATTGTGTGACTGATCTTCGAAGAGAGTATTCCGGGATTAGTCTCTACCGGGTACAACTGGGCATTAATTAGTCGCAACAAGTCTCGTATAATTGTAGATTCGTCCTGTATTCATCTCTTTTGGGTATAATAAACGATGCATTGATAGTAAATATATGCACGCACTTAGGCAAAGAAATTTCATGTGCGTCGTTGGCATGTAAGGAGAACGTTCGCTTGGCAACCCTCGGTCAGCCGGTTCGATACTCATTTGAAGCTATGTGCCATAATCATAATCAAGTAAAAGTCGGCTCTTAAGTTAGTAGCAACGTTTTTGCATACTTTTCGATGAGTTATCTGTCAAAAAAGCAGATTCTAACTTTAGAACCGGCATTTAAATTGACTATGATTATGGCCCAATGATTTTTGTTTTTATAAATATACCCATTCGGGTATAAAAGGAGACAATTAGGGTAAGTGTGCCAGTGACCGGACACTACTAACGTTTTTCATTTAAAATACGAAAACCGTTAAAAGTTAAATGTTAATAATGGCGACGCTGACTTTATTTGAGAGAATTTATTTGGTGCACGCAAAGGGCGAAAAAATAATTTTTTTGCTAGTGACATACAGATTTTTAGAGGTAAGAATTATGAGTTATTATGCGTGGAAATGTGTTGGATATTATTTAGTTTTGGTAATAAATGATGTATAAATGATTTGTGACACCAAATTTTGCAAAAAAAATTATATTAATTTTACAATTTTTATTGAGCTCAAGGCCAGTTTATGGAAGCTGTTTGTGAAAAAACAACAACAGTTTCTTAATGGTAGAAATTACAGTACTATTTTGGAAATCACCCATAAACTGGCCTTGAGCTCAATGAAAATTGTAAAATTAACATTTACTAGGCCGACAGAAAAATAAAAAATTATATTGTTAATAAATTCAACTGTCCGGTTTATGGAATGGAAATGAAGGTGAATTCCAGTGTCCGGACATGGTGTCTGGTTACTAGAAATCAACTTATTCCAGTATCCAGACGGGTCGTTGTTTCAATATTCTATAAGTTATTTTTAATTTAAGCACCGCTATGGTCGAGTGGGTAGCGGTGCGTGCTATTACTCGATATGCCGCTGGATTCGAGGTTCAAATTCCAGCCATTCCAGGATTTTGTAAAACTGAATATAGCAATTGTGTTTCAAGAGATTGAAATGAAATCTTTTTTCCTGTCATGCGGTTTTTATGGGACCTTTTGAGGATCACATACATCGTATAAAAAATACCTGAGTATGTTTAGAATGTAATCCTGACAGCGAGCGGATGTTTGCATAAAACAGACCGCAGCGATAAGAGCTATTGCCTGTATTATATGATAGGTATACACAAAATTGTGTTATGCAGCACTTACATATGTATATAAAAAGGCCGTGTATGAAATGTACA